>JAUPFZ010000022.1:15239123-16545154 GCA_036937285.1 Euphydryas editha | reverse complement strand
ATCAAATTATCTAAATATATAAACAATTTATCGTAAGTTAAACCCGACATAGCAATTGTCATTAATCTAGAGAAAGAACTTGGACTAATTTTTAATCCCATCGGTAAGCGCGTCATTTGATACTGCCCGGACGGTGTCGTGAAGGCTGTGTACTGACGACATTCGGGACTTAAATTAGCTTGATAATATGCTTGTGACAAATCTAATTGAGTAAAATACATGGCACCTGACAGGGAATCTAAAATATCGCTTATGTTCGGCAATGGGAATTTATCATCTAAGATCCTATCGTTAAGTTTGCGAAAATCGATTACTAATCTCCATTTTTTAGATTCGTTATTAGAGTCATTACATTTTTTAGGCACTAATAAAATTGGACTGGACCACTCACTTTTTGCTGGTTCAATAATATTATCTGAAAGCATTTTTTGAATTTGTTTTTCAATTTCCGCACGCTGCGCGAATGGCAAGCGATATTGTTTTACATATACAGGGTCCGCATTTGGTTTTAATTGTATAGTTTGATCGTATAAATTAGCCGTAGTTAATTTATCGTTTGGTAAATGAAAAACGTCCGAAAATTTTGCGCATATGTTTTCAATAGAGACACGTTCTTCGTTATTTAAATGATTTAAATTAAGAGAAGTTAATAATTGACGCACTCTATCTCCATCAATACTACTGGACTCAAAATTGCAAAAATCGTATTCAGTTAATTTGTGTACTTCCGGTCGGAAGTAACTAAGACTCACTTCCGTTTCGCGAGTGTTTAATATTAAGATTTTAATTTTATTATTTTTAGGTTTACATATACTACCAGCCATGAAAACACCTTGACATAGCTCTGTCGGTATTACTACACACTCATCCTTAGTAATACTATCAACAAGAAAAAAATTTTCGCATCTCGGTGGAATTGTTAAAAAACTTGTTTTACCTAAAGATCCACTAATCATAGGAATTGTTATACGATTATTTCTAAAATTATTAAATGATAAGGTATTTTTCTCAAAATCTAAAATAGTACCGTATTTTTGTAATAAATCTCTACCTATTATTCCTTGTTGCACACATGGTAGGTAATCGATAATATAAAACTTATGTTCGAATTCCTGACCATTTATGTTAAGCATTACATAAGCATATCCAATTGATTGGACTTTGCCCCCTATACCATTAATGCATATGTGTTGTTTATACAGTGGAACATTCCATTTCTGCACCGTTTCCAATTTCAACGCCGACAATGATGCTCCCGTATCAATTAGAAAACTATATTTAGTATCTTTAAAAAACAATTCAACTGAACTACTATTATCACAAGCTAGAATATAATTATTATCGAAAAAACTGAGTCTGGTCATTGATTGTTGGTTTCGATATATGATGTGAATTCGAACTCGGTGTTTGGTTCGATGACGTCTCGGAGTCACCTATATTCCCATCACTATACATGAGTCGTAATTTATGATTATTAGCACGGTTAAATGTGCGGTTTCTTCCGCCACCTTTGTTAGGCATTTGTGTAAAAGTATTGCCCCCACGCGATTGGTTCGAGTTTCGACCTCTCATTTGATTAACAGATAAGTTCGCCTGATTATTACTCCGTAAAAATTGTACATTACGATTAGACGTTTGCCTAGTAAAGTGACCCCTATTTTGAGTTCGGGAATATTTAAAATTTGTTCGTCCGCGTTGTGTAAAATATATAGCAGAATCCGAATTTTGGCGACTACATGACGGTTCCTCGTCCTTCGCCGCACGTATAACGTCTTTAAGGGTCGAATAATTACGAGCTGATAATATAGTGCTCAACTTGGGATTTCTCAAGCCATCGGTAAAGCTTTTAATAGCGATCTTTTCATTTATAGGTTGTAATATTTTATATGCGTCCTTATTACCATCGGCTTCCGAAATCGTCAAGTTGACAAACAACTCTTCGATTTTTCTTCCATAATTTTCTATAGAAGTACCATTTTGTTTTATTGATACTAGCTCGTTATGGAGAGAAGTACTTGACTTTTTTGTTAGTAAATGATTTTGCATATCCCGGATTAGTGACTCACAACTGTCGTACGAACTAGATAATCGTAATTTAGCGCTCTCGTTTAGTCGAGTCTTAAGAACAAATTTTAAAAGCATATTTTGACCTTCAGAATTAAGTGAAGAGCTATACAACTCTACAGCATCAATAAGGCTCTTGGTGATGGTCTCATCACCAGTCATAATCGGAATCATCGACACAGCAATTTTAAAATCGAACGCGGCCATGGTGGCGTCACCTTCAAGACTCGCGACAGTACACTCAGAAACGTAACTTTTCGAACAAAAAATTTCTATCTGTATATATATTTCTTTAATTAAATCGCAAAATGACTGCAAGTCTAATAACACTTTACCACTTAATTGTTTCTTTTGTATTTGTTCCGAAATTAATAACATACACTCATCAAACCGATTACGTAATTGATTAGCCTCACACAACTTTTGTTCTAATATAATCTTAGTTCTCCTAGGATAGCTTAACTTCACTAAATTATCTTTAATATTCTTAAGTTTTACATAAATGTCTTTTATTTCATTAGCCATCAAAACATTTTAATATTTATATATAATATACCTACGTTACATTAAAAGAAAAATGTAAGTCTAAAGCTAACATTATTATAAAATTATTATTAAAAAAAAATGTATAATAATATTATTATTACTTTATGGCTACAAATCTATTTATTAAGAAAAAAAAATGTATATATCTAGATATTAAACAAAACAAAATAATAATAAGTCCATAATTATACTCTCATCGCGAGTAATTTGCACTGTACGCAAGTAATATAACACGTGAATCACTTGGATAGTTATTAGAAAAATATACATATTCTTACCGAACACAGCACATTTACAAACCACTTTTTCCACTATTTTGTACCATTTCTGGGCGATGCTGGCACTCGTAGCAGACACGAGCCTCCCGGGTCGGACGCCGGATTGAACGCCTCAATGACTGCGACAATATCTCATTGTGGATCCATCTATGATGGCATCTTCTGTATAGCAGGAACAGCCCACAAAGTCCCGCAATCGCTAGCATAGTGCAAATGAGCACCAGGACAATGCTGATGTTTGATAGGTGATATGCCTGAGAGACAGAGCCAACGGCATCGTGTAATGTATGCATTAAATATGTGTACGTAAGAATATATATTATATTACCTCTCAGTATTTCTAATACATTATAATGAGGCGATATAGTGAATATAAGACATTAATAAACTGGACGTGTAACGATACACTTGTTTTCTTAAACCCCCCGAGCTCCCCACCTTACATGGCGACCCTGCCATACAAGGCGTGCTGCCGGAGTTCGGTCGAACGTCTCAGTTATTATAAATATTAGTTATAATTATGAAACACTAAAAATGTGCCGGTCTAATGTGAAAAATGAAGAGGTTTTCGTGAACCAGAATGCCGTTGGCTCTGTCTCTCAGGCATATCACCTATCAAACATCAGCATTGTCCTGGTGCTCATTTGCACTATGCTAGCGATTGCGGGACTTTGTGGGCTGTTCCTGCTATACAGAAGATGCCATCATAGATGGATCCACAATGAGATATTGTCGCAGTCATTGAGGCGTTCAATCCGGCGTCCGACCCGGGAGGCTCGTGTCTGCTACGAGTGCCAGCATCGCCCAGAAATGGTACAAAATAGTGGAAAAAGTGGTTTGTAAATGTGCTGTGTTCGGTAAGAATATGTATATTTTTCTAATAACTATCCAAGTGATTCACGTGTTATATTACTTGCGTACAGTGCAAATTACTCGCGATGAGAGTATAATTATGGACTTATTATTATTTTGTTTTGTTTAATATCTAGATATATACATTTTTTTTTCTTAATAAATAGATTTGTAGCCATAAAGTAATAATAATATTATTATACATTTTTTTTTAATAATAATTTTATAATAATGTTAGCTTTAGACTTACATTTTTCTTTTAATGTAACGTAGGTATATTATATATAAATATTAAAATGTTTTGATGGCTAATGAAATAAAAGACATTTATGTAAAACTTAAGAATATTAAAGATAATTTAGTGAAGTTAAGCTATCCTAGGAGAACTAAGATTATATTAGAACAAAAGTTGTGTGAGGCTAATCAATTACGTAATCGGTTTGATGAGTGTATGTTATTAATTTCGGAACAAATACAAAAGAAACAATTAAGTGGTAAAGTGTTATTAGACTTGCAGTCATTTTGCGATTTAATTAAAGAAATATATATACAGATAGAAATTTTTTGTTCGAAAAGTTACGTTTCTGAGTGTACTGTCGCGAGTCTTGAAGGTGACGCCACCATGGCCGCGTTCGATTTTAAAATTGCTGTGTCGATGATTCCGATTATGACTGGTGATGAGACCATCACCAAGAGCCTTATTGATGCTGTAGAGTTGTATAGCTCTTCACTTAATTCTGAAGGTCAAAATATGCTTTTAAAATTTGTTCTTAAGACTCGACTAAACGAGAGCGCTAAATTACGATTATCTAGTTCGTACGACAGTTGTGAGTCACTAATCCGGGATATGCAAAATCATTTACTAACAAAAAAGTCAAGTACTTCTCTCCATAACGAGCTAGTATCAATAAAACAAAATGGTACTTCTATAGAAAATTATGGAAGAAAAATCGAAGAGTTGTTTGTCAACTTGACGATTTCGGAAGCCGATGGTAATAAGGACGCATATAAAATATTACAACCTATAAATGAAAAGATCGCTATTAAAAGCTTTACCGATGGCTTGAGAAATCCCAAGTTGAGCACTATATTATCAGCTCGTAATTATTCGACCCTTAAAGACGTTATACGTGCGGCGAAGGACGAGGAACCGTCATGTAGTCGCCAAAATTCGGATTCTGCTATATATTTTACACAACGCGGACGAACAAATTTTAAATATTCCCGAACTCAAAATAGGGGTCACTTTACTAGGCAAACGTCTAATCGTAATGTACAATTTTTACGGAGTAATAATCAGGCGAACTTATCTGTTAATCAAATGAGAGGTCGAAACTCGAACCAATCGCGTGGGGGCAATACTTTTACACAAATGCCTAACAAAGGTGGCGGAAGAAACCGCACATTTAACCGTGCTAATAATCATAAATTACGACTCATGTATAGTGATGGGAATATAGGTGACTCCGAGACGTCATCGAACCAAACACCGAGTTCGAATTCACATCATATATCGAAACCAACAATCAATGACCAGACTCAGTTTTTTCGATAATAATTATATTCTAGCTTGTGATAATAGTAGTTCAGTTGAATTGTTTTTTAAAGATACTAAATATAGTTTTCTAATTGATACGGGAGCATCATTGTCGGCGTTGAAATTGGAAACGGTGCAGAAATGGAATGTTCCACTGTATAAACAACACATATGCATTAATGGTATAGGGGGCAAAGTCCAATCAATTGGATATGCTTATGTAATGCTTAACATAAATGGTCAGGAATTCGAACATAAGTTTTATATTATCGATTACCTACCATGTGTGCAACAAGGAATAATAGGTAGAGATTTATTACAAAAATACGGTACTATTTTAGATTTTGAGAAAAATACCTTATCATTTAATAATTTTAGAAATAATCGTATAACAATTCCTATGATTAGTGGATCTTTAGGTAAAACAAGTTTTTTAACAATTCCACCGAGATGCGAAAATTTTTTTCTTGTTGATAGTATTACTAAGGATGAGTGTGTAGTAATACCGACAGAGCTATGTCAAGGTGTTTTCATGGCTGGTAGTATATGTAAACCTAAAAATAATAAAATTAAAATCTTAATATTAAACACTCGCGAAACGGAAGTGAGTCTTAGTTACTTCCGACCGGAAGTACACAAATTAACTGAATACGATTTTTGCAATTTTGAGTCCAGTAGTATTGATGGAGATAGAGTGCGTCAATTATTAACTTCTCTTAATTTAAATCATTTAAATAACGAAGAACGTGTCTCTATTGAAAACATATGCGCAAAATTTTCGGACGTTTTTCATTTACCAAACGATAAATTAACTACGGCTAATTTATACGATCAAACTATACAATTAAAACCAAATGCGGACCCTGTATATGTAAAACAATATCGCTTGCCATTCGCGCAGCGTGCGGAAATTGAAAAACAAATTCAAAAAATGCTTTCAGATAATATTATTGAACCAGCAAAAAGTGAGTGGTCCAGTCCAATTTTATTAGTGCCTAAAAAATGTAATGACTCTAATAACGAATCTAAAAAATGGAGATTAGTAATCGATTTTCGCAAACTTAACGATAGGATCTTAGATGATAAATTCCCATTGCCGAACATAAGCGATATTTTAGATTCCCTGTCAGGTGCCATGTATTTTACTCAATTAGATTTGTCACAAGCATATTATCAAGCTAATTTAAGTCCCGAATGTCGTCAGTACACAGCCTTCACGACACCGTCCGGGCAGTATCAAATGACGCGCTTACCGATGGGATTAAAAATTAGTCCAAGTTCTTTCTCTAGATTAATGACAATTGCTATGTCGGGTTTAACTTACGATAAATTGTTTATATATTTAGATAATTTGATTTGCTTTGGAAGAAATTTAGACATGCATAATAAAAATTTAATAAGTATTTTAACGAGACTTCGAAAAACTAATTTAAAATTAAACCCATTTAAATGCGATTTTTTGAGGAAAGAAATGCAATTTTTAGGACATGTAATTTCAACGGAAGGTATAAAACCGGACCCGGAGAAAATAAAAGTTGTACAAAATTATCCTATACCGAAAAACGCCGATGAAACAAAAAGATTTGTTGCATTCACTAATTTTTATAGAAAATTTATCCCAAATTTTGCCGAAAAAGCGTTGCCACTCAATAAGCTATGTCGTAAAAATGTAGAATTTAAATGGACTTCAGAATGTCAAAAGTCATTTTCTTCGCTTAAAAACGCACTTATATCTCCACCAATCCTACAATACCCGAACTTTGATATTGAAAATACATTCATTTTACAAACCGATGCTTCTGGCTTTGCAATCGGATCGGTGTTAAGTAACAGCGATAATAAACCAGTAGCATTCGCTAGTCGGAATTTAAATAAAGCGGAAATTCGATATCCGACCATAGAAAAAGAGCTCCTTGCTATAGTATGGTCCATTAAATATTTTAGGCCGTACCTTTATGGTCGCAGGTTTATAATAAGAACCGATCATAAACCTTTAATTTATCTTTTTAATATGACGAATCCTTCAAGTCGTTTGACTAAGTTTAGGCTACTATTAGAGGAATATAATTATACTATCGAATACGTAAAAGGAGCGGACAATGCAGCTGCAGATGCCTTGTCACGCATCCGATTATCAAATGAGGATTTGAAAGAGATGAATGAAAAGGTGATGTGTGTATTAACTAGAGCGCAAAGAAAGAGGTTGGAAAAAGACAGTATTAGCAATAAAAGTGACAGCCCTATGGTCGATGAAAGTACCACAAATAATTGGCCTGATCAACCAAATGTTGTGGGAACACTTAAAAAACCAGAGGGTTGTGTCGAGATGAGGTTTGTGAATGTCGAAGAATGGAATAAAATAGAGTATAGTGCCCAGGAAAAGTCTAATTTATTTGCATATAACTCACAAAAACAAATAATTTATATTACACCTTTTTTCCGATCATATTGTGCACGAGATGCCTTTGTGAGGAAACTATGTAATATGTGTAATCAATTAAAAATAAATAATGTGTTTATAATAAAAAATGATTGCAATCGTAAAGAGATAAATGATTTAATTAGTATAATAAATGACACACAAAAATGGTCCGGACCACGTTTTTATATATTAAATGGTGTCAAAAGGATATTTGATCGCGATACGCAACGCGTAATACTAAACGATTATCATATGTTGCCGACAAGCGGACACGCCGGCATAAGACGCATGATAAATAATATAAAGCGACGATATTTCTGGCCAGGTCTAGAAAAAGATGTTGCTGAATTCGTTAATCGTTGTGACAAGTGTTTACGACAGAAACACTTTAAACATATAAAAGAACCCATGGTTATAACCGACACCGGATATTCCGCTTTTGATAGGATTTATTTAGATATAGTAGGGCCCTTAAGTAAGGATAGCGATAATTATTCATATATACTCACACTACAGTGTGATTTAAGTAAGTATGTTGAGGCTTATCCTCTTAAGAATAAAGATACGGTTTCAGTAGCGTCAGCGTTTGTTAATAATTTTATCCTACGGTACGGAGTGCCGCGACACATTATATCCGATCGAGGTACCGAGTTTGTTTCCACAGTCATGCGAGAAGTCTGCGAAATTCTTAAAATTAAGCAAATAACGTCTACAGCGTACCATCATCAATCAATAGGTAGTTTAGAAAATACTCATAAAAATTTAATGTCATACCTACGAATTCAAACTGAAAATGAACCAGAAAATTGGAGTAATTGGTTACCTTATTGGTGCTTCGCATTCAATACGACTGTACATTCCGAAACAAAATATTCACCGTATGAACTCGTCTTTGGAAAGCCTTGTAATTTACCCAGCAATTTAACTATGGAAATAGATCCGTTATACAATCATTACGATTATCCAAAACAATTAAAATATAGACTACAAAAATCGCAATATGACGCAAGGAAAAATTTAATTAAAAGCAAAGAGATAAGAAAAATTAAATATGATTGTTATACAAATCCAATTACATATAATGTTGGTGACCTGATACTGCTTAGAAACAATGTTGTAAACAAATTCGATCCTCTATACATAGGTCCGTTTAGAGTTATTGAAGATTGTGAACCTAATCTAAAAATAGATTATAAAGGCAAAGAAATGTTAATACATAAGAATAGGAGTAGACCTTATATAAAAAATTTATAACAAATAATTGTATTAGGTATAATAGAAATTACAACATGAAACTAATGTAATGTGTAATTAAATATAATTATACCTAACCTATAACTGTGAAACTTATTTTTTTAATTAAGTATATATATAATTTTTTTTTTTTTTGGATTGTACTAGTAAAATAAAATAAAAGTTTATTTTATTTTATTTTTTTCTAGCCGATGGGCGTGTAATGTATGCATTAAATATGTGTACGTAAGAATATATATTATATTACCTCTCAGTATTTCTAATACATTATAATGAGGCGATATAGTGAATATAAGACATTAATAAACTGGACGTGTAACGATACACTTGTTTTCTTAAACCCCCCGAGCTCCCCACCTTACAGCCCACCAAGGTGTTTTTTTAAGTTAGGAAACAGATGAAAGTCGGAAGGTGCCAAATCAGGCGAATAAGCTGGGTGGGGCAGCAGTTCAAAACCACAGTCGCGAATTTGAGCCATCGTTTCGACAGACGTGTGAACGCGTGCATTATCCTGGTGAAACAACACTTTCTTCCTCAGTAATCCCGGACGTTTTTCCTTAATTTCTTCACGTAGACGACGCAATAAGGTGCAATAGTACGCTGAGTTTATTGTTTGGCCTTTTGAAAGATAGTCTACCATTATTATTCCACGAACATCCCAAAAAACAGACGCCATCACCTTGCCAGCCGATAAAATTGTCTTTGCTTTCTTTGGAGTCGGTTCATCTGATTTTTTCCACTGCTTGGACTGTTGTTTGGACTCTGGCGTATAGTGGTGAACCCAGATTTCATCCATAGTGACAAAACGGTTCAAAAAGTCCTGCGGATCAGCTTCAAACATCATAAACAGTCGCGAGAAATTGTTAAACGAACTCGTTTTTGCTCGACTGAAAGCAGTCTAGGCACCCATCTAGCCGATACCTTAGAATATCCGAGTTCATTGATAATGATGTTTTGTGTTCGCTCATATGAAATGCCTATAGTGTCTGCTATCTCCCTTATAGTCAATCTGCGGTTTTCCAATATGAGATCGCACACTTTATGGATGTTTTCTTCGGTCGTAGACGTTGTAGGGCGGCCGGAGCGAGGGTCATCTTCAACGCTCTCCCGTCCACGTTTAAATTCTGCTACCCATATTTTTACAGTGCTATACGATGGAGCAGATTCCCCTAATGTTTTCGTCATATCATCATGAATCAGTTTTGGCGTTAATCCCTTCTTAAACAAATACTTGATCACCGCACGTTGCTCAATTTTGTCCATTTTCAAAAAACGTTTGGCTTCGTTTAGCACGTTATAACTTAGAAACCACGAATACTACGATAACAAATTTTTATACTGTGACAGCTTAAGAGTGTGTAGACCTAATGAGGGTAATATTGTAAATATAAAATACACGTAAGTATATCAGGCCGAGAACTTTTCGATCCACCCTCGTATTACGTGGAATTTTTTTTCGAATGGGTTTATGTAATGTGTATGTTTCTTGTGATTGCAACCATTCCTTTACTTGCTTTTTATCCATTTTACCCTTTATGGCTTTTGATAATTTATCAGTACTACCAAAACCAGCGGGATTAGATGGATCATAATAAATCCTGTTAATTTCTTCTAGTACGGGGTCCATTTTTCCCAATCAAACTTTTTACGTATTTTAGTTATAGATTTTTTTTATCCTGACTGCTCGGTGTAGAAAACTGTATTTTAGTTATTTAGGACAGTGTGATGTAAAATATCGAGGGTAGACACAGAGATCGCTGCCAGTGTCTATAAGAAACTGTGTTTTAGTGTTGCGGTCGGTGATGAATAGGCGACTAGAACTAGGACAATCGTTAGTCGCCATTAGCGACTGTCTGGAACGTTTCCCGCGACGAAATCGCAAGGCTTAACACACCGCTTTGCTTTAGCGCCGAATTTCGCGTGATACCAACAGATAGGATATTTCTTGTGTGTGGAGTATGATCTGCTGGAACTGCGCCTGCGCCTGTCTCTTCCCCTGGACATCGATCGTGGTCTTCTTGATTGGTGGACAGTTAAAGCCTGGACTTGCTTTGTGAGGTCTGCGATCATCTTCGCCATTTGATCGAGGGTATTTTGAGTTGACGTTGAAGTACTTGCAACAGCTGGAGAAGAGGGAACGATGTCGTTAACTCGGTCTGCTACTTCCGCTAATGTTACTAAAGGAGTAGTTGGCTGCGCTGCTAGGACTGCCTAAATACTATTAGGCAAGCGACTAGTCCATATGGTCTTAAGAAAATCTTCTGGTATGTTAGGTCCAGCCAGATGTTGCAAATGTCGCAAAAATTGGGATGGTTTACGATCGCCTAACTCTTCATGCATTAACAATTGCTGCACTTCCTTTTCCCGAGATGCGGATAATCTTTTTGTTAATTCGGTCTTTAATTTTTCATATTTATTAGTTTCGGGTGGAGCAATAATTATATCCTTCACTTCAGAAGCGTAGATATGTTCCAATTGTGCCGTAACGTAATGAAATTTAGTAGCATCGCTTGTTATATTTGCTAAAGCAAATTGTCCTTCTACTTGGACAAACCATAATGCTGGTTCTTGAGGCCAAAAAGGAGGTATACGCACTCCAACGCGGCATGATTCGCCGTATAAGTTCGCTGACCCGCCGGCTAAATTTTTCGACTCACCTGCACTTTCTTTGTTGAAGCTCATGGCGTCTTTTTAAATTTGTAACGTTCTTTTATCGGGGTCACCACTTTAGGACAGTGTGATGTAAAGTTATTTAAAGTATAAACACTACACTAAAAGTCAAATAAGAAGTCCATATAAGAAAACAAGAGTTTATTGCACACTACACGGAACTACAATTAAATAGACAGTATAAGCAACAGCGATAGTGAAATTAGAGAAAGAACTTATAATGAAAGAAAGGAAATAATAGCGTGGATATAAATATAAGCAAAAGCACAGCGATACAATATTAAAGCCAATGCGCGCGCGATACTAGCAAGCGGTGATAACAAGCGACGTGGAGTCTCTCTGAAGTCGTGTCGCAGACTGGCGCTGGAGTCGCTCCCGGCTCCGCCGCTCGGCGGCCGCGCAGGGTCGTTGACTTCCATACGATGTCCCGTTATGTGAGGCCTCAATTGCACCGTATTGCTATTTGCTATTTTAACACTTAATGTTAAATATATATAATTTTTATTTTATAATATGTAAATAGAGAATATTATATTAATAGATAATTTGAATGTATATAAATATATTATGTGTATGTATATATTTGTGAAGTGTATATATATAATATATTAGAAGAATATGTTATGTATATAATAATGCGTGGCTGTGTTTATGTGGGTGTGTATGTGAATGATTCCCACAGTTATAGATTTTTTATCTCCACTGCTCGGCGTAGAAAACTCTTGAACTTCAGTCTCAGAGGATTTGTTCAGATCTTTTGCTTGAAGCTGGTTAATAAACTCACATCTCTTTGGATTTCCTATATAAGTAAGTAGTACTTTAATATCTTTTAATGCTTTAGCAAATCTATCCCACCCTATCGGATCACTTCTTTTTAAGGGTCTTAATGAATCATTTATTAAATCAACAATATAATAACTTCCAGGAATTTTTTCGTTATCAATTATGACTGTGCCTTCATTATCCCAATTTATTTTACTTTTACTTGCCGCGTTTAGAAAAGAGGTAGGTAGTTAGGTAGTCGCGGGCAGAATTAGAGGGTAGCAGGTTCGTAACAACGTACTTTAGGTACCTTGTTTTAAGCCTTGTTTTTCGCCAGCTGGCCCACGTTCCGACAGCGAGATTAGTAGTGAAGGACACTGGCCTGACTGTTGGCTTCCGATGGTGATGGCTTCGTCCACTCCGAGCACGCGGGGAGATCTCCACCGGTATTACAGAATCATAGGCCGGCCGGCCTCTGTCACGTCCTTAGATGGTTACGTCGACGTGTAGTGGTTGATAGAATTAAGTGATAAGTAGAAAACGGTAATAGTAAACGTGATCCTGGAAGCGTAGAAGATTTCATGTCAAGCCGTGAACAATTAAAAAAAAACCAGTGTCCAAATAAAAATACGTATGACACTTAGAATAAGAACACCTTACAATTATTACGTGAATATCAGGAAACTTACCCCAGCGGGATTAGTAGTAGCTCGAGGTTAGGCCTCGAGGGTCGGCGTCAGTCCACCAAGAGTGATCAGAGGGAAAAGGGCCTCTTAGAAAGGTCGAGAAACCTCCCATACCAAAACGTCACATTTGAGAATTTATTACAGATTAAAAACTGACATTTATGATTCAATAAAACTTTCCATAGATTTTCAACATTATATATTTTTTAACAATTTATAGTTAAATCGTCGCGGGAAACGTTCCAGACAGTCGCTAATGGCGACTAACGATTGTCCTAGTTCTAGTCGCCTATTCATCACCGACCGCAACACTAAAACACAGTTTCTTATAGACACTGGCAGCGATCTCTGTGTCTACCCTCGATATTTTACATCACACTGTCCTAAATAACTAAAATACAGTTTTCTACACCGAGCAGTCAGGATAAAAAAAATCTATAACTAAAATACGTAAAAAGTTTGATTGGGAAAAATGGACCCCGTACTAGAAGAAATTAACAGGATTTATTATGATCCATCTAATCCCGCTGGTTTTGGTAGTACTGATAAATTATCAAAAGCCATAAAGGGTAAAATGGATAAAAAGCAAGTAAAGGAATGGTTGCAATCACAAGAAACATACACATTACATAAACCCATTCGAAAAAAAATTCCACGTAATACGAGGGTGGATCGAAAAGTTCTCGGCCTGATATACTTACGTGTATTTTATATTTACAATATTACCCTCATTAGGTCTACACACTCTTAAGCTGTCACAGTATAAAAATTTGTTATCGTAGTATTCGTGGTTTCTAAGTTATAACGTGCTAAACGAAGCCAAACGTTTTTTGAAAATGGACAAAATTGAGCAACGTGCGGTGATCAAGTATTTGTTTAAGAAGGGATTAACGCCAAAACTGATTCATGATGATATGACGAAAACATTAGGGGAATCTGCTCCATCGTATAGCACTGTAAAAATATGGGTAGCAGAATTTAAACGTGGACGGGAGAGCGTTGAAGATGACCCTCGCTCCGGCCGCCCTACAACGTCTACGACCGAAGAAAACATCCATAAAGTGTGCGATCTCATATTGGAAAACCGCAGATTGACTATAAGGGAGATAGCAGACACTATAGGCATTTCATATGAGCGAACACAAAACATCATTATCAATGAACTCGGATATTCTAAGGTATCGGCTAGATGGGTGCCTAGACTGCTTTCAGTCGAGCAAAAACGAGTTCGTTTAACAATTTCTCGCGACTGTTTATGATGTTTGAAGCTGATCCGCAGGACTTTTTGAACCGTTTTGTCACTATGGATGAAATCTGGGTTCACCACTATACGCCAGAGTCCAAACAACAGTCCAAGCAGTGGAAAAAATCAGATGAACCGACTCCAAAGAAAGCAAAGACAATTTTATCGGCTGGCAAGGTGATGGCGTCTGTTTTTTGGGATGTTCGTGGAATAATAATGGTAGACTATCTTTCAAAAGGCCAAACAATAAACTCAGCGTACTATTGCACCTTATTGCGTCGTCTACGTGAAGAAATTAAGGAAAAACGTCCGGGATTACTGAGGAAGAAAGTGTTGTTTCACCAGGATAATGCACGCGTTCACACGTCTGTCGAAACGATGGCTCAAATTCGCGACTGTGGTTTTGAACTGCTGCCCCACCCAGCTTATTCGCCTGATTTGGCACCTTCCGACTTTCATCTGTTTCCTAACTTAAAAAAACACCTTGGTGGGCAGAAATTTTCTTCAAATGAAGAAGTTGAACTCGCTGTGAACCAGTATTTTGCAGACCTTCAAGAATCATTTTTTAAAACCGGTTTAGAAGCCTTGCAAACCAGATGGAAGAAATGCATTGAGTTAGGTGGAGATTATGTCAAGAAATAAAAATGTTTTTGTAAGTAAATTATTTTGTTTTCTTCTTGAGGCCGCGAACTTTTCAATCAACCCTCGTAGGTACATTCTGTCAAATATCAATGAACTGTGGCAAGCTGATTTAAATGATATGCGAACTTATTCTCAATATAATGATGGTTTCAACTACATACTTTGTGTTATTGATGTATTTAGTAAATATGCTTTTGCAAGATCAATGAAAAAGAAAAACTCAGAAACAACTAAAGAATGTTTTGAGAGTATATTTACTGAAAGTAATTTAACACCTACTCACATACAATTTGATAAACGTACAGAATTTGTTTCAAAAGATGTACAAAAATACTTTAATTTCAAAAAGATTAATTACTATACTACTAACAATCCTGACATTAAGGCCAGTATTGTTGAACGATTTCAAAGAACTCTAAAAATGAAAATGTGGCGTTTATATAAAATAGATAAAATAATTGACACTCGTTATTCAGGTAACAGAAAAGAAGTATTAGTGAAGTGGAAAGGTTATCCAAATAAATTTAACAGTTGGATTTTAGCTTCTAGTTTAAAAGAAATATGAATAAAAAAAGTTTTTATTTAACTTTGCTCAGCAATAGTTCAATGGAATACTTTCCTGATAACAAGACCACAAATTTTTCAACGAAATTACCAAAAGCTATGAAATTAGAAGGTGAATGGTCGGTTGGAGTTGTCGAGTTTCAATATCCATGTACCATGTTTACTGTTCAAGATCATGAAAATGTTATATACATTACAAAACCCATGTTAATGTCTAATGAAGATAAACCATCCACAGTGTACTACAAAAGACATATTCCAGCTACCAACTATGATAACGTTGAGGAGAGAACTTTAAGTTTCGCTATGATGAAATAACAAAATTTGTGTCTGTTTCTGTTTCGGATAAAAATATAACATCCGTAACATTATCACCAAAATTAAGTTTACAACTAGGTTATGAACCAAATAAAAATATCCTAGAGAGAAATTTTGGAAAGTGTCCTGCTAATTTACACTTAGGGTGACCATCTCAACTATTTCTATATTGCGACATCATCGATCCTCAGATTGTGGGTGATGTTATGACTCCTTTACTAAAGCCCGAAATTAATAATGTATCTCTTATCCAAGATGCAATGCTATCTTAGATCACTGCTTATCGTTCGGTCTATCTCCTATCCGCGTGCCAATAACTAAACTCCGCAACACCAATCTTTTTTCGACGCCAGATTGCCGGCTATCCTTTCCCTCTTGATCGTTCCGTTTTATATAGAATCCTAATTTGCACAATAGTTCCTTTTTTGTTTTTTAAAAATAAATCATGCGTAAAACTACTTTAAAATGATGTTCGCAATAAAACAATTTATTAAACACCCGAGAACGTGCAGAAATTGCGATTATAGTAACATATTTCAGCTGAATATAATCATTTATAAAATAAAATGGAACGTCCATTAGTGTTTTTGTTTGACGTGCGTGTCAAATGTCAATTCACTGTGCGTGGGCGACTGTTTAGTGTTTGCATTTTTCAATATTATATTTATTCGTATTGTAATAAAAACATAATTAAAATAATGGAGTCCGAACTCGTAAGTATCTATCCATCAGTACCTACTTATATATTGTTATTTGATATTTCAAGTACATGAGCCATTCAGGTGACGCTCGTATTCCCGCTTAAAATAATTTGTAAACATTTTATGTTTTTCATTATTAGGTAAAAGGAAGACCTCTTACAAAAGAGGAAACTACATTTTTGCTGGAGCTAATTGAAGGTAGCAAAATTATTACAACAAAAACCACCAATGCCAGCAATAATAAATTAAAGAATATGGAGTGGATTCGTCTGGCTGAGCGTTTTAATGCCACAGCAACAAATTGCCCAAGGACACCGCAGCAATTGCGTTTGAAATGGGAAAATTTAAAAAAAAACCTCGCGCAAACGTAGCACCAAAATAAGGATGAACCAAATTAAGGTAGGCACCTCCATCACTTATCTTTTCCAACGGCGTTGCCGAGTAGTCAATGTAATGTTATATAATATTGTATTACTGTTTACAGACAGGTGGCGGTTCTGCAGATTTTATACCCCTGGATGATATTTTGGACAGTGACCGGTTTACTGGGAAGTACAGCCACTGGATTCACTGTGCCATTTGGGGGTGACAGGGAAGTAGATGGTGAAATTGGTGGTGGTGGTGGTGGTGGTGGTAGTGGTGACGGTGAAAGTAGTGGTGATGGCGCATTTAGGGATGCTAGGGTGACATTGGTGGAGGTGAATGAGGGCCCACTCGTGATACCATTGCCTGTTGACAGTGGTATTGAACCTACAGTGGTCACCAAACCTTGTGAGTTGGATGTTATTGACTGCAATAGCATAACACCAAATAAAAGGCTCACATTTAGCACACCTAGAACGGGTAAAAAAATATAATATTTATTTTGATAGTTTGATTTTTGATTTGATAGTTTTAATATTTATTTTGACATAGACTTACAGTTTGCCAGTTGATCAGTTAGGAAATCTAAAAAAACATTGACATGTTAAAGTGTCTTTAATAATCCTATTTGCAGAAAAAAAATATCATTTATCATGAATATTAATATTATTACGCGGAGGTTACGCGGACGAACAGCATCAATTGGGTTAATAGTAATTGCACTAAGGATTTATTTAACCTAAATCTAAAGGTGAACTCGGCGTCATCCAAACTTTGCATAAAGTTAATCCTTTTATAAGCCCGTGAAGCCGCACGAATTTCTCCATCAGAGACGCTGTCGGTATTACTTTCCCAATCGGATAACTGTTCTAAAACCTCCAAATCACTTTCACTATCACTAGAAAACATTGTTAATGCCAATTTTCTTTTAACAAATCTTATCGATAAACACTAATATTTACTGATCCCAGGAATCTCTTGGATTGCAATCTGCGATAGTTTTGACTGATCGAACAACATGTCAACACGCGCAGATAGGTTATTGACAAGCAGAATCTGTCATTTTCGAACAGAGGCCAATCTTTAATCTTTGATCTGTCCTCCCACGGATAGTACGATTCTATAGATTGCAAATGCTATCTACGGATTGGATATTGGCACGCTTTATCCAAAAAATGAATGGTAATATCTATCTTAGATAGCAAAAATTGGATTAGGATTGATTATTAATTTCGGGCGTAAGAGTCATTTCATTAGATCCTACAAAATATATTTATGGTGCAAATAAAATGCACGTTTTCTCTCCACCTCACTACTTACCTGTTATGCGAAGAGAGTTTGATACGCTGGAAATAGTTATAAGATCGAGCACAGGACAAAAAATACCGTTCCAGTTTGGAACCGTGTGTATTAAACTACATTTCCGAAAATTATAATAATGAATTCTCTTCGAAATCATCATAAATGTCCATATGAAAATTATTATACACATTAAGCTGGGACGGGAGTTGGGAGCTTCTTAGGGGGGTTATTTAGATCAGTTTTACCTTTACTTTCAAGTGGTGCTCGAGTGATTAGCAAGGAGGCATTAAACGCTGGTGTGGGACTTTTATCGGATATGGTTCAAGCGCGTCCTATGGAAAACTCAATAAAAAATCGTCTAAAGCAAGTTAGTACGAATTTAAAACGAAAGGCTGATGACAAAATTGATCGACTTAACATGACAGGTTCTGGGTATATAACTAAAAGAAAACAATGGACCTCGTTCATTCCACCATTAACTGCTAAAGTGAAAGCTGCGAAAAAACTTGGTCTAAAATCAAAAAATATATTTTCAAATTAAATATGTCTTTCCTTCATAATCATTCTTGTGAGTGCGCTAAGTCAGAATTGGATTTGTTTGCACCACCGTCTACACAAACAAGCATTGAAAATGGATTGTGGATTCACTATAAACCAATTTCGTCTCTTGCTGATGATGGTCCTATAGAGTTTCAAGTTCCTGGGACAGGCGACGACTACATAGATTTGTCTCATACATTACTCCACATAAAGGCAAAAGTATTAAATCAAGATTCAACTAACTTGATATCGACTGCCTAGTAGTAGTGAAATACCTTCAAAAGCCTTGCAACCATCTTTTAATAATAGTATATTTACATCAACATATCATACTCTATTCTCGGGAACTGGTATTCACTTTGGAATGGAAATGGAATCTCTTATGAACAGTATGCCAAAGGTTACTGTCTATTAGCATTTGACTTAACTCCTGATTTATCATCAACTCATTGGAATCTCATAAGGCATGGTAGTGTGAGATTAGAAGTACGATTTGAATCCGCACTTACACAAACAATTAACTGTATAGTTTATGCTGAGTTTGATAATATTATTGAAATAGATGAAAACAGAAATATTACTGTAGACTTTGGTAGTTAAGGTTATAATGTGTGTTGTGTTTCGATTTATGCGTAATGCATTTTGTATGTATGTAACTATGTGAAACATTATAAATTAAATAAAACAAATTGTATGTAATAAATTATTTTTTATTTCGTTATAAACCACCTATTTAATCTTACAGAATCACATTCACTAATGATCAGCTAATGACTGTCATTGTTAAAAAAGTATTTTTTAACTTTTTCACTTTCTACTATTGTCTTTGTAATATTGTATACGAGGTCGTTTGTGTTATCGTAGATGCTATCCTTGTTAGTCTTAACATAATATTTAATCCTCGTGGAAGCATGTTTCCAATGATCAGTAGTTGGAATCTTGCATAACTTCTTCATATCGTACATTTCAATTTTTATGAGATGTGTCGCTTGGACTCCGTCGTCAGAATTAGTAGAAATGTATGATACACCATCTCGAGCGGCTCGTGCTACAGTTGACGATAACAGCTTCCTCTTTTTTATTTTTGATTCAGCTTCAAAAAAAATGATCAATCGATTGCGATTTTCTTTTTCCACTATCGCATGTGTTATTATTAATGACGATGTTATCACTCTCTTCTTGAGGGGAGAGTGACGAGTAGTAATACTGTTTATAGGTATTTTCATCGAAGTTGAATGATTTCTGCAACAACATAGTTACCATGTTAATATCAATTTGTTTACACTTAAATGATTCTACAACAACACAGTTATCATGTTTATAGCAATTTGTTTACACTTAATCACAAACATGTAAGAAAACAACAGAAAGAAAAGTAAGTTTATCAATAGAATAAACACTTACGTCCATGATGATTGAAGCGTTGAAGTAACACAAACGTAGTATTGGTAGATCCACTGCGGTCAAACGACCATACACTGACTCCATGACTGCAGTTGCTCGGTCTTATATAGCATCAGTAAATTATATCTAATTAAAAATCAAATTATATCTAAATTAGTTTAAATGTTGAAATCATGACAAAATAATGTTCTTTGAAAAGTAGTTAGTCAATACTGTTAATGATATCGATAATAATTGCTTATTAATTGCATAGTAACTTTATAAGCCATCGAGCTCATTTCGCATTGTTTCGTGATGACTCCTACAAATCATCAACAAAGAATGCCATTTAATATTTACAAATCACTATAATTGATCATTCCTATGTTAACCATAGAATAGATTGGTCTGGTAATAATCTACTAATAGCAGTAATATCATGGATACGCTAAATGTACAACAACATCTAAAAAAGATTCACCCTAGTCTGGAAAATAATGTTTATGCTGCTAATAGACTGCCCATGTATACCCAAATACCGACGTATATAATAAGCAATTTGGATACAGATGATAAACCAGGCTCACATTGGATAGCTTTATATATCGATACGAATGGCATCGGTCAATATTTTGATTCATATGGACGATCACCTGCACGATATCATCTAGAGTTTTTAAAAAGGAACTGTAAAAGATGGGACTGGAATGTTGATATGATTCAGACTGAGTGGACTTCAGTTTGTGGCGAATATTGCTTAATGTATTTGCTATATAAGTTTCAGGGGTTTTCAATGTATAGTTTTACGAGCAAATTTACAAGGAACACATTGCACAACGATATTTTAGTGGATAAGATGTTTCGCTCCTATTTTATGGATAATAAACAAAAACATTTTGGACATAAAATTTGTAACAAAATGAAGGAATAAATATTTTTTTTGAAATTGAACCAAAGTTTTATTTTAAGAATCCGCTTTAATTGTTGAAAACATAAGGGTAATTTTTAATTGTTCGCCAAAAATCTAAATGTACACCTATGTATACATCTCTAAGATATTACCCTAAAACCCGTTAAATTATTTTACTGCAATTGAACTACTCGGCCAACAAAATATGATACGCCAAACAAATTCAATATTACACCAAGATACCTATTACACTTTTTTATTGTACTGCGCAGCAAATATTCTCTTATAACAGTAATTATATTTTTCTTTCACAAAAAATAGTGATTGTGCGAATAATCCTATTTGTTACACATTATATCTAATATGCATCCTAGTATTGGATAGGTTGTTAGATCTTTTTTTTTTTTTTTTTAGTTACAGCTAAGAGGTGTTATACTTACCTACTTTTTATAAAAATTGTAACAAAATGAAGGAATAAATAATTTCTTTGAAATTGAATAAAAGTTTTATTTTAAGAATCCGCTTTAATTGTTGAAAACATAAGGGTAATTTTTAATTGTTCGCCAAAAATCTAAATGTAAACCTATGTATACATCTCTAAGATATTACTCTAAAACCCGTTATTTTTTTTTGAACCAAAGTTTTATTTTAAGAATCCACTTTAATTGTTGAAAACATAATATACATAAATACACATCCATGACTCGGTGCAGACATCTATATTCGTCATACAAATTATCTGCACCTGGCGGGATTCGAACCCGCGACCGCTGCGTAGTGTCCAGTTGCAACTCGACCAGCCAGCCGTCAAAAGAAGCGTAGTGATTGTTAATGACGTCAATAGTAATTGCTTTTTAATTGCATAGTAATTAAGTAGTAATTAATTGATTAATGGCAATTGTAATTAAGGTAGTGGACGTTGCAAATGCAGAAAGCTAAGTTGCGAACCGTTAGAGCTAGAACAAAATGGATGCGCGCAATCGATTTAGATGACCCCAAAACCTATTTTTTTTTTTTAGGATCAGTCGTCCGACGTCAGCCGATGAGGGCCGAGGAAGTGAGCCAGAAGTGGTACAAACACACTACTGATGGCTGTGCCAGTAGAATCCGGGTTTCAGTCACCGCTGAACTCTGCCTGGAGGTAGTTGACTGTGAAGTCAGTCCACTCCGGGTTTCAGCAGGTGCCGAACTCTTCCGAGGAGTAGATGAGTTTTTCGGGTTGGATCGCTTTTGTCCATAATTCCCAGTATAGAGATTCATTCCCGCACGCTCCCCACCCTCCACGGAAGTGAAGAAAATAATCAATTTTAAAAAGAAGAAGGTCTAATGTATAGATCAGGAATCGCCAATCAACGAAATGTAAGTACCAGACTGCCTGCAACTTTGCTCAAATCTTTAAACTTGTTTTTCTCGAAACTACTTTTTCTAATGCGTCTGACAAGGTTTCTTAATCTAATAAACCGATTAACTTGAAGTTTGTGACTTTTCCTATGTAAATTAAGTTGGTAAAAATTGTAGAATAAAATAAAATAAAGGGAAGTAGCTAATGAACTGCTACTTACAACGTGATCTGTTTACTCTGACTCGTGACTGAAAATGATGACCAGTAACCATGGTGAAATGCTGAACTATATCGGACTGATTATACGATACACCCGGGAGAAGGCAACATTTTCTAATAAAAGTAGGACTCGTTGCGAACACGCGTAAATTAATCTAGTCAATTATAGAGCGAGAGCCCACGACGGCCAGACCTCCGTTATTTTACAAAACCTAAATGTTTCTCCAACACAAAGTAAGAACGATCAGGGACTATGAAATTTGTATTGTGGTTACGTTTGTAATTATTCATAATTGTATTAACTTGGTTAAGTTTTTACAGGAACTGAAGAGAGAGAGACGATATTGACAACATACATGAACTGGAGTAGTAGCGACGAAGTTATGACGAAAACTATGAAAATTATGAATATAATTAAATATTTCTTTATATTCTTTACTACTTTTTGATAATCGGCCGTTCGAACAGCGTCACAAGATGCAGGGCGGGAAGCGGAAATGGTCATCGTATCGAGCAAAAACAATTTCCGCTTGTTCCGCGCAGGTTGTGTATTTTAACCGCACTACGCCGCACCATAATACGTAACGTATTTCATTGTAATTTCGGTCGTGTAAGATGGCTTCATGAAAAGAAAGCTATTGGAAGAAAATAGAGTGTTTAACGATGGTTGGACAGACTTATACTTTTTTATTAATTGTAATGAAAAACCGCTTTGTTTAATGTGCCAAAAACTATTACTATTCAAAAAGAATATAACGTTAAACGTCATTACGATAGCGAGCATAAAGCTAAATTTGCAAGTCTAGTAGGTGATTTACAGAAAAATAAAACTAACGCACTCAAATCTGGAGTAAAAAAACAACAAAAGGTTTTTAAGGTACAAATTCAAAATAATTAGTCGAAAGCCCGTGCCAGGTTACGGGTAGCGGAAATACTTGTGAACTCCAGGCGACCGTTTACCGACAGTGAGCTTGTGAAACATGTGTCTTAACCATGGTTGAAGAGGTGTGTCCAGACCAAAAAAACAAGTTTGAAAATTTATGTTTATCTGCGAGAACATGTACCCGGCGCACTGAAGACTTGGGCGATAATTTATTTCATCAGCTTCTAGAAAAGTGACAATTTGAATAGTTCTCCTTAGCCCTCGAAGAAAGAAATGACATGTCAGATACTGCCCAACTTCTAATATTTGTTCGTTGGATTGATAAGAACTTCAACGTCTGTGAGGAGCTTTTATAGTTATGTAGTTAGAAAGATACGACTACAGCGCAAGATTTATTTTGTAACTTGGAACAAGCCATGGCATCAATGCAATTACCGTGGGGAAATTATTAGTAAGTGTAACAACAGATGAGGGCAAAAACATCAGTGGACAAAATAAGGGGTTAATAGGTAGAATTAAAAGTAAACTATAAGAGACAGGATGCGATATTCCTCTATTTTTTCATTGCATTGTCCACCAAGAAGCGTTATGCTGTAAAGTTTTAGCTTGGAAAGAAATAATGGACATCGTGATATCCACTGTAAACTACATTAGAAAAAATGGGTTGACACATCGCCAATTTCAACAGTTTCTGTCAGAGTTGAAAGCAGATCATGGAGATGTTTTGTATTCTTCTGAAGTGAGATACCTAAGTAGAGGTGCAGTACTCAAAAGATTTTTTGATCTCAGAAAAGGAATTAACACTCATAAAAGAAAAAGGTTAACTGGTTCCTAAGCTTACAGATTCCCAATGGCTATTTGTGCTTCTGATTTGGAACTGTTGAAGATGACGACTTTTACAAATGAGGAATATGCTGATTTTTTGATTTGTTACGGGTACTGCAATTGTGTATCTTTACGAGCTCGTGAAGAATACATAGCACGTTATTCCGGCTGCCGAGTACCGGATATTAGTGTCTCCGACGGAGTTTACCGACGACTTCGAGAGACCGGCTCTGTTTCAAGGCGACGAACAGACCTGGGTAGACCACGTATTAATGAGGATGATGAAGAGCAAGATAATGAGATAATTCAACGATTTCGACTGGATCGGACGTGGTTTCAGCACGACGGGTGCCCCGCGGACTACAGAAGGAGTGTCAGAGAGTGAATGGACACTAATTATTCCAATAGGTGGATCGGGAGAGGTGGACCTTCACCGTGGCCAGCTAGGAGTCCAGACTTTGACCCCCTATGTGTGGGCGCACATAAAAATTTGGTTTACAATGAACCGAACCCAATAACGTTTGTAGATGTTTTAAAACAAAAAATTATTGATGCCGCAAACGAAAAAAGAAGAGGATTAACGACTGGTAACAGTGTATATTTCTTAATAAATCTCTATTCTATTCTAGTGTAGTGAAAAGTGGCGTAGTACACATGTGGTACATGCACTGTAGAATAAGATATTTCCTAATAAGAAGATAAATAAACCTTATTTGTTACCTATTTGGATTGTTTTATTTTGTTTCCTGACTCAAGTTAAATTTGACGCTTAAGTACCGCTATTTTTTACTACTACCTGGTAGCATTTCATCAAAGTTTTTGTTAAGGAATTAAAAAGAATACAATAAAGAGGGTACATATAATCTATTAATTATTTATTGATAATTGTTACATATATATTTATACTTTTAATGTTTTTTTTTAATGTGTTGTGTTTAGTTTTTGTTTTGGTGCAACTACTCAGAGAATCCGCCATGCCCCATCAACACCTGAGTGATAAATCTAGCCACCTTTATCTTATCAATGATCCGATATGAGGCTATCGCATCAGGGAAAAACACCCTGGTGACTCCAGCCGTTTCATCGGCCTGGTACATCTGGTTCGATTCATCAAGCGATTACATACGGATGCTCCGCCTGATGAATGAAACCGGGCAGCTGTCATAGTCAAAAACACGTCTTGAATTACTTGTTTGTCCTGGAGCAAAGCCTTTCACAGATGTCCCCGCACCTCAACGGCCAGGGGATGGAGGACTTTTGGGTTTTTAAGCGTGAGCAGTGCCGACACGAAATCGGAGTATATCCCATTTGATCCGACCAAGTGGTCTCCGTCCATCCGCGCCACCCAGCATGTGTAACAGCAGCAACAAATAAAAAAAATTTTGTTTACTTCATTTATTGCCTATATATTGTGAATTGTATGTACGGCCTTTCATTCATGTGTAAGAAAAAATTTTGTAGATGCCTGATGAAAGTCCAATAAAGAATCGAAACGTCGCATGAATTTGCAATTGGTGTTTTTGATTGGAAACTGATATCCTCTTCCCTGCTAACTAACAGTAAATATGAAGAAACTTTTTCTCCCACCTAATATTTAACTCTTAGCGGCCACACGGAGGAACTAGTTACCCAAGCTTAGAAACATTGAAATTAGAATTTTATAAGATTTGAAATTGGAGTGTTGAACTCAACTTTCTAGTTTAGTTCAACACTCTTTCGTTTCTACGAAGAACGAAAAAAGACGAAAAACGAAAAATAAACATTGCCTTCGTAATAAAAAATCATAAATATAGGTTTCTTTGAGTCGCGCGCCAAAAAAGGTGATGACCGGAAGAGATAATAGTGTGTTATACCGGGTAAAGTGTTTGCAGCTCCAGAAGAGTCCAGGTTCCGGAGCAGGAAGATCGCAACTTTGGGAAAGCGGTATACCCAGAAAAACAGAGTTGCTGAGCAACAAATTAAATATTCGTGGAGGCACTAAAAATAACTTTCAACTGATACCCCTCGCGTTGCCCTACATCAAAAACTAATGGCTAACATGTGATATTGTGTCTTGATAATAATTTAATATTAAGCAAAATTTAGAGCACATTTCTAAGAAAAAAACAACGTATTTGTTTTAATAGTAAACATCTTTATAATAAGCAACCACTATAAAAATATCTAAATTCGAGGCTATGGCACGGTAACCCAGGGTTACAATGTTTCATAGTCTTTATATATATGTAATATTCTATACTACACTACAAGTATTTATTACCAACCAAGGCCAAACTCCACTTAGTAAATACTTTTGCCAATAATTGACTACGATAATGTGTGTTCCTTAGACATAGATTAGACGCTTCATTTTCGGTTTGCGTAAGTATGATCTTGTTTCCCATTAAAGATCCCTACTTACATAATTACCTACCAATTCGTAACGTAATCCTTAAACGTAGAAACTTCATGAAAGATAACTACGCTCCGCTCATATTATTCCGCTCCGTTAATAATTATTATTACGCTCCGTTAATAATCTATCTCTATCTACTTCTATTCACATTACCTCTTTGGTCTTTCAGTCTACTCTCACGTATCATAAATTAATTGCATATTTAAATCTATATTAACAAAAATGTTTTTTTTTTTTTAATAATTAAAGTTTCGAAAAAGTGTTCGTATAGGTTATTTTAGGCAACTGTATTATTACGAATAGAACCTGCAAAGCCAAGTTGCTGTGACCACTGCGCAAAGTAGATGTGAATAAATTATTAAAATAATAGAAAATAATCATAAAGATTAAAGAAGATTTATGATCATTGACATAATTAAAAATTACCTGTACTTAATGTATACATGTTATTCGATCTTGACCGGGTAAAGGAATTAAGCCTGTAAAAAGACTGAGCTCTCTATAAATAAATTCTTTAAAAGAAATGAAAACATTAATTGTATAACATTCTGTAGTCCTATAAGTATCTACTATACTATATATATCCACAGTCGCAAGTATATATAATTATACATATATGAATCTGCTAATCATACATATATATGTATATTTTCAGTTCATTTTGTTCAGTTCATTTTAAAATATTGTAATATAAAAAATTGGTCGTGCGGTGACTAACAGATATAAGATCCCTGAAAGATCTTCTGCACAGGCTGAACAATCACAAGAAGCCCCGGCCCAGTTTGTCATTTACTACTTCAAGGATGTTCTTCATCTGATGATTTATTGACCCAAGAACGTATTGCGCAGGCTAAAGAGCAGGTTAATCGTCCACAGTTCCCTGAAGCTAATATTTACATCGATCATTAGCCTCCAAACTCTTCATCGCAAGCTGCTGTTGGAATGATCACCCCTGAAATGATTCGTCCACACCCAAAAGCAAGCAAGGTAAATCTAGAATACTGATTGACACATCGACAAGAATGAGATTTGGCTTTTAAAGTCAACAAAAAAAAATATTACTAAACTCGTTTTTATTGACGTTATAAACTATTAATTGCATTTACTGCACGACAGGATGTCGAACTTTTCTAATACCCGCGAAAGCGGAAGAGTGCCACCGGTTCAGCGCGGACAGCCCGCTAGCGGTGTGCGAGGCACAAGGTCTCAGCGGAGGGCCTACGAGTACCAGCAACGGCAGAACTTTAACACCGACTGGAACACAATCCGCGAGTTCGAAGATCGGCCAGTCAAACCCCGTGGCCCTACCGAACGAAGTAATTCCTGGAAGGCTAAGAAACAGTCAAGCCAGAAGAAGCAGCCCGAGAGTGTTTCCTCGGCTCCGACACCGAGCTACGACTTTGTAGCTAAGACAGCGACGCCTCCGACCGATGAGCCTCTATACGACCTCGGTCCTCATACGAGCGCTATTCCGGTTCAAGAGATTTATTCACAGAACTTCGAGTTTGCTGGATATGTTGATCAAATCGAACGGACATATGAGATTTTGCGTGGAATTGATCCCAGACTTGACCGAAGGCTCCCTTTCTCCATGTTTCAACATTCTATGTGTACAGTGCTCCACTGCTACCTCTTGGACTTAACAATGAAGAACGGAGAAATGAGGTTGAACCCAACCAAACACCAGGACTTACTACCCGAAGATCTTATTATACCGGAGAATTTATATCATTTCTTGGCCAGTATTGGCAATACTACCACCGTTGGAGGTGAAGAGGTTAAATTTAACCTGCCTGAGGTGGCGATCCCCCAGGCACAAGATGATGACGTACCGTCAGGGTCTTTTGGTCAGGTAACGCCTGAGACGCACAATGTCTACGAATGTTACGTTTCACCACTCGTCACAGCAAACAGAGTCTTGAATTCTCGTCGACCACCGAACGCGCCGGAGGTTCCACCACTTCCCGCTGTACTTGTACCGGCCGGACCGGTACCTACGCGCAATTTGTTAGGGCATGGGCCACCAGACATAATATCCCTGGAGGCTAGACCCCGGATTGAGGGCTTCGAATTTCCAAATGGCGATTCGATTGAAGCTCGCCTTAAGATATGCCCAGAGCTAATGAGTCGAGTCAACACAGTACTCTTGGAGATGCGGGCGAAATTTAAAATGAAAGACATCGGACGCAAATCCCCGATTACCCGGAATAACGTAGAACCAAAGATCATACCTGGGAACATACAATTTGCAAAAGTTGTTGAATCAGTACCAGATGGACAACGTTTGAGCAAGCGCCAAAATCAGATCCGGTGCCAGAATTCCTTTGGTTCAGCAACAGCAGGATACTGCAATGTCACCTGCCTTCATCGAGAGCGGAGTAACAATGCCCGCGGTGCCTGTTTCCTTGTCAACGGAGCGATACCCCCAGGATGGCAGGCCCATATTAATGAAAAAAAGAAGTCCTACAGACCTATAGGACTCCTGTCGATCCTAGGAAAGAGAGTCGAGAAACTGTTAATAGGTAGACTTCAGTGGAGGCTTTCCCAACGTTGCACCGTAGCCAGTATGGATTCATGCCACAAAAGGGAACGGAGGATGCTCTCTACGACTTGGTTGCGCATATCAGGAGGGAGATCAAATTAAAAAAGATAGTACTCCTGGTATCGCTCGACATAGAGGGCGCTTTCGACAATGCATGGTGGCCAGCTCTCAAAAAGCAGCTGGTGGAAAAACATTGCCCGAAGAACTTGTATTCCATGGTGGCATCCTACCTACAGGAACGAAGAGTTATAGTAAACTACGCCAGGGCATCCAGCGAGAAGGAAACCACGAAAGGTTGTGTCCAGGGATCCATTGGTGGACCGACCTTCTGGAATCTTATTCTGGATTCGCTCCTGAGGGAAATCAATGATATGGGAGTATACTGCCAGGCCTTTGCGGACGACGTGGTCCTCGTTTTTTCGAGCCATAAAACCAGCGACCTGCAGGTTTCAGCGGAAACCACCTTAGCTGCCGTCCAAGACTGGGGAAATCGCAATAAATTGAGCTTCGCTGCACACAAAACAAATGCAATGGTCATGACAAGGAAGCTCAAATACGATACCCCCATAGTTCACATGTCCGGCACTCGGCTGAGGCTCGTAGAAAAAATAAAACTGCTGGGGCTCATCTTGGATTCTAAGCTCACTTTCAATGCGCATGTGTCTGCAATATGTAAAAAAGCAGCAGACATTTATAAACAACTCGCATGCGCAGCGAAAGTGTCTTGGGGTCTAAACGGAGAGATAGTGAGGACTATATACGTGGCGGTGATAGAGCCCATCGTCCTGTACGCAGCAAGTGACTTGACCGAAGGCTCCCTTTCTCCATGTTTCAACATTCTATGTGTACAGTGCTCCACTGCTACCTCTTGGACTTAACAATGAAGAACGGAGAAATGAGGTTGAACCCAACCAAACACCAGGACTTACTACCCGAAGATCTTATTATACCGGAGAATTTATATCATTTCTTGGCCAGTATTGGCAATACTACCACCGTTGGAGGTGAAGAGGTTAAATTTAACCTGCCTGAGGTGGCGATCCCCCAGGCACAAGATGATGACGTACCGTCAGGGTCTTTTGGTCAGGTAACGCCTGAGACGCACAATGTCTACGAATGTTACGTTTCACCACTCGTCACAGCAAACAGAGTCTTGAATTCTCGTCGACCACCGAACGCGCCGGAGGTTCCACCACTTCCCGCTGTACTTGTACCGGCCGGACCGGTACCTACGCCCAATTTGTTAGGGCATGGGCCACCAGACATAATATCCCTGGAGGCTAGACCCCGGATTGAGGGCTTCGAATTTCCAAATGGCGATTCGATTGAAGCTCGCCTTAAGATATGCCCAGAGCTAATGAGTCGAGTCAACACAGTACTCTTTGAGATGCGGGCGAAATTTAAAATGAAAGACATCGGACGCAAATCCCCGATTACCCGGAATAACGTAGAACCAAAGATCATACCTGGGAACATACAATTTGCAAAAGTTGTTGAATAAGTACCAGATGGACAACGTTTGAGCAAGCGCCAAAATCAGATCCGGTGCCAGAATTCCTTTGGTTCAGCAACAGCAGGATACTGCAATGTCACCTGCCTTCATCGAGAGCGGAGTAACAATGCCCGCGGTGCCTGTTTCCTTGTCAACGGAGCGATACCCCCAGGATGGCAGGCCCATATTAATGAAAAAAAGAAGTCCTACAGACCTATAGGACTCCTGTCGATCCTAGGAAAGAGAGTCGAGAAACTGTTAATAGGTAGACTTCAGTGGAGGCTTTCCCAACGCTGCACCGTAGCCAGTATGGATTCATGCCACAAAAGGGAACGGAGGATGCTCTCTACGACTTGGTTGCGCATATCAGGAGGGAGATCAAATTAAAAAAGATAGTACTCCTGGTATCGCTCGACATAGAGTGCGCTTTCGACAATGCATGGTGGCCAGCTCTCAAAAAGCAGCTGGTGGAAAAACATTGCCCGAAGAACTTGTATTCCATGGTGGCATCCTACCTACAGGAACGAAGAGTTATAGTAAACTACGCCAGGGCATCCAGCGAGAAGGAAACCACGAAAGGTTGTGTCCAGGGATCCATTGGTGGACCGACCTTCTGGAACCTTATTCTGGATTCGCTCCTGAGGGAAATCAATGATATGGGAGTATACTGCCAGGCCTTTGCGGACGTGGTCCTCGTTTTTTCGAGCCATAAAACCAGCGACCTGCAGGTTTCAGCGGAAACCACCTTAGCTGCCGTCCAAGACTGGGGAAATCGCAATAAATTGAGCTTCGCTGCACACAAAACAAATGCAATGGTCATGACAAGGAAGCTCAAATACGATACCCCCATAGTTCACATGTCCGGCACTCGGCTGAGGCTCGTAGAAAAAATAAAACTGCTGGGGCTCATCTTGGATTCTAAGCTCACTTTCAATGCGCATGTGTCTGCAATATGTAAAAAAGCAGCAGACATTTATAAACGCAGCGCAAGCGCCAAAATCAGATCCGGTGCCAGAATTCCTTTGGTTCAGCAACAGCAGGATACTGCAATGTCATCTGCCTTCATCGAGAGCGGAGTAACAAGGCCCGCGGTGCCTGTTTCCTTGTCAACGGAGCGATACCCCCAGGATGGTAGGCCCATATTAATGAAAAAAAGAAGTCCTACAGACCTATAGGACTCCTGTCGATCCTAGGGAAGACAGTCGAGAAACTGTTAATAGGTAGACTTCAGTGGAGGCTTTCCCAACGCTGCACCGTAGCCAGTATGGATTCATGCCACAAAAGGGAACGGAGGATGCTCTCTACGACTTGGTTGCGCATATCAGGAGAGAGATCAAATTAAAAAAGATAGTACTCCTGGTATCGCTCGACATAGAGGGCGCTTTCGACAATGCATGGTGGCCAGCTCTCAAAAAGCAGCTGGTGGAAAAACATTGCCTGAAGAACTTGTATTCCATGGTGGCATCCTACCTACAGGACCGAAGAGTTATAGTAAACTACGCCAGGGCATCCAGCGAGAAGGAAACCACGAAAGGTTGTGTCCAGGGAACCATTGGTGGACCGACCTTCTGGAACCTTATTCTGGATTCGCTCCTGAGGGAAATCAATGATATGGGAGTATACTGCCAGGCCTTTGCGGACGACGTGGTCCTCGTATTTTCGAGCCATAAAACCAGCGACCTGCAGGTTTCAGCGGAAACCACCTTAGCTGCCGTCCAAGACTGGGGAAATCGCAATAAATTGAGCTTCGCTGCACACAAAACAAATGCAATGGTCATGACAAGGAAGCTCAAATACGATACCCCCATAGTTCACATGTCCGGCACTCGGCTGAGGCTCGTAGAAAAAATAAAACTGCTGGGGCTCATCTTGGATTCTAAGCTCACTTTCAATGCGCATGTGTCTGCAATATGTAAAAAAGCAGCAGACATTTATAAACAACTCGCATGCGCAGCGAAAGTGTCTTGGGGTCTAAACGGAGAGATAGTGAGGACTATATACGTGGCGGTGATAGAGCCCATCGTCCTGTACGCAGCAAGTGACTTGACCGAAGGCTCCCTTTCTCCATGTTTCAACATTCTATGTGTACAGTGCTCCACTGCTACCTCTTGGACTTAACAATGAAGAACGGAGAAATGAGGTTGAACCCAACCAAACACCAGGACTTACTACCCGAAGATCTTATTATACCGGAGAATTTATATCATTTCTTGGCCAGTATTGGCAATACTACCACCGTTGGAGGTGAAGAGGTTAAATTTAACCTGCCTGAGGTGGCGATCCCCGAGGCACAAGATGATGACGTACCGTCAGGGTCTTTTGGTCAGGTAACGCCTGAGACGCACAATGTCTACGAATGTTACGTTTCACCACTCGTCACAGCAAACAGAGTCTTGAATTCTCGTCGACCACCGAACGCGCCGGAGGTTCCACCACTTCCCGCTGTACTTGTACCGGCCGGAGCGGTACCTACGCCCAATTTGTTAGGGCATGGGCCACCAGACGTAATATCCCTGGAGGCTAGACCCCGGATTGAGGGCTTCGAATTTCCAAATGGCGATTCGATTGAAGCTCGCCTTAAGATATGCCCAGAGCTAATGAGTCGAGTCAACACAGTACTCTTTGAGATGCGGGCGAAATTTAAAATGAAAGACATCGGACGCAAATCCCCGATTACCCGGAATAACGTAGAACCAAAGATCATACCTGGGAACATACAATTTGCAAAAGTTGTTGAATAAGTACCAGATGGACAACGTTTGAGCAAGCGCCAAAATCAGATCCGGTGCCAGAATTCCTTTGGTTCAGCAACAGCAGGATACTGCAATGTCACCTGCCTTCATCGAGAGCGGAGTAACAATGCCCGCGGTGCCTGTTTCCTTGTCAACGGAGCGATACCCCCAGGATGGTAGGCCCATATTAATGAAAAAAAGAAGTCCTACAGACCTATAGGACTCCTGTCGATCCTAGGGAAGACAGTCGAGAAACTGTTAATAGGTAGACTTCAGTGGAGGCTTTCCCAACGCTGCACCGTAGCCAGTATGGATTCATGCCACAAAAGGGAACGGAGGATGCTCTCTACGACTTGGTTGCGCATATCAGGAGAGAGATCAAATTAAAAAAGATAGTACTCCTGGTATCGCTCGACATAGAGGGCGCTTTCGACAATGCATGGTGGCCAGCTCTCAAAAAGCAGCTGGTGGAAAAACATTGCCCGAAGAACTTGTATTCCATGGTGGCATCCTACCTACAGGACCGAAGAGTTATAGTAAACTACGCCAGGGCATCCAGCGAGAAGGAAACCACGAAAGGTTGTGTCCAGGGAACCATTGGTGGACCGACCTTCTGGAACCTTATTCTGGATTCGCTCCTGAGGGAAATCAATGATATGGGAGTATACTGCCAGGCCTTTGCGGACGACGTGGTCCTCGTATTTTCGAGCCATAAAACCAGCGACCTGCAGGTTTCAGCGGAAACCACCTTAGCTGCCGTCCAAGACTGGGGAAATCGCAATAAATTGAGCTTCGCTGCACACAAAACAAATGCAATGGTCATGACAAGGAAGCTCAAATACGATACCCCCATAGTTCACATGTCCGGCACTCGGCTGAGGCTCGTAGAAAAAATAAAACTGCTGGGGCTCATCTTGGATTCTAAGCTCACTTTCAATGCGCATGTGTCTGCAATATGTAAAAAAGCAGCAGACATTTATAAACGCAGCGCAAGCGCCAAAATCAGATCCGGTGCCAGAATTCCTTTGGTTCAGCAACAGCAGGATACTGCAATGTCACCTGCCTTCATCGAGAGCGGAGTAACAAGGCCCGCGGTGCCTGTTTCCTTGTCAACGGAGCGATACCCCCAGGATGGTAGGCCCATATTAATGAAAAAAAGAAGTCCTACAGACCTATAGGACTCCTGTCGATCCTAGGGAAGACAGTCGAGAAACTGTTAATAGGTAGACTTCAGTGGAGGCTTTCCCAACGCTGCACCGTAGCCAGTATGGATTCATGCCACAAAAGGGAACGGAGGATGCTCTCTACGACTTGGTTGCGCATATCATGAGAGAGATCAAATTAAAAAAGATAGTACTCCTGGTATCGCTCGACATAGAGGGCGCTTTCGACAATGCATGGTGGCCAGCTCTCAAAAAGCAGCTGGTGGAAAAACATTGCCCGAAGAACTTGTATTCCATGGTGGCATCCTACCTACAGGACCGAAGAGTTATAGTAAACTACGCCAGGGCATCCAGCGAGAAGGAAACCACGAAAGGTTGTGTCCAGGGAACCATTGGTGGACCGACCTTCTGGAACCTTATTCTGGATTCGCTCCTGAGGGAAATCAATGATATGGGAGTATACTGCCAGGCCTTTGCGGACGACGTGGTCCTCGTATTTTCGAGCCATAAAACCAGCGACCTGCAGGTTTCAGCGGAAACCACCTTAGCTGCCGTCCAAGACTGGGGAAATCGCAATAAATTGAGCTTCGCTGCACACAAAACAAATGCAATGGTCATGACAAGAAAGCTCAAATACGATACCCCCATAGTTCACATGTCCGGCACTCGGCTGAGGCTCGTAGAAAAAATAAAACTGCTGGGGCTCATCTTGGATTCTAAGCTCACTTTCAATGCGCATGTGTCTGCAATATGTAAAAAAGCAGCAGACATTTATAAACAACTCGCATGCGCAGCGAAAGTGTCTTGGGGTCTAAACGGAGAGATAGTGAGGACTATATACGTGGCGGTGATAGAGCCCATCGTCCTGTACGCAGCAAGTGACTTGACCGAAGGCTCCCTTTCTCCATGTTTCAACATTCTATGTGTACAGTGCTCCACTGCTACCTCTTGGACTTAACAATGAAGAACGGAGAAATGAGGTTGAACCCAACCAAACACCAGGACTTACTACCCGAAGATCTTATTATACCGGAGAATTTATATCATTTCTTGGCCAGTATTGGCAATACTACCACCGTTGGAGGTGAAGAGGTTAAATTTAACCTGCCTGAGGTGGCGATCCCCGAGGCACAAGATGATGACGTACCGTCAGGGTCTTTTGGTCAGGTAACGCCTGAGACGCACAATGTCTACGAATGTTACGTTTCACCACTCGTCACAGCAAACAGAGTCTTGAATTCTCGTCGACCACCGAACGCGCCGGAGGTTCCACCACTTCCCGCTGTACTTGTACCGGCCGGACCGGTACCTACGCCCAATTTGTTAGGGCATGGGCCACCAGACGTAATATCCCTGGAGGCTAGACCCCGGATTGAGGGCTTCGAATTTCCAAATGGCGATTCGATTGAAGCTCGCCTTAAGATATGCCCAGAGCTAATGAGTCGAGTCAACACAGTACTCTTTGAGATGCGGGCGAAATTTAAAATGAAAGACATCGGACGCAAATCCCCGATTACCCGGAATAACGTAGAACCAAAGATCATACCTGGGAACATACAATTTGCAAAAGTTGTTGAATCAGTACCAGATGGACAACGTTTGAGCAAGCGCCAAAATCAGATCCGGTGCCAGAATTCCTTTGGTTCAGCAACAGCAGGATACTGCAATGTCACCTGCCTTCATCGAGAGCGGAGTAACAATGCCCGCGGTGCCTGTTTCCTTGTCAACGGAGCGATACCCCCAGGATGGTAGGCCCATATTAATGAAAAAAAGAAGTCCTACAGACCTATAGGACTCCTGTCGATCCTAGGGAAGACAGTCGAGAAACTGTTAATAGGTAGACTTCAGTGGAGGCTTTCCCAACGCTGCACCGTAGCCAGTATGGATTCATGCCACAAAAGGGAACGGAGGATGCTCTCTACGACTTGGTTGCGCATATCATGAGAGAGATCAAATTAAAAAAGATAGTACTCCTGGTATCGCTCGACATAGAGGGCGCTTTCGACAATGCATGGTGGCCAGCTCTCAAAAAGCAGCTGGTGGAAAAACATTGCCTGAAGAACTTGTATTCCATGGTGGCATCCTACCTACAGGACCGAAGAGTTATAGTAAACTACGCCAGGGCATCCAGCGAGAAGGAAACCACGAAAGGTTGTGTCCAGGGAACCATTGGTGGACCGACCTTCTGGAACCTTATTCTGGATTCGCTCCTGAGGGAAATCAATGATATGGGAGTATACTGCCAGGCCTTTGCGGACGACGTGGTCCTCGTATTTTCGAGCCATAAAACCAGCGACCTGCAGGTTTCAGCGGAAACCACCTTAGCTGCCGTCCAAGACTGGGGAAATCGCAATAAATTGAGCTTCGCTGCACACAAAACAAATGCAATGGTCATGACAAGGAAGCTCAAATACGATACCCCCATAGTTCACATGTCCGGCACTCGGCTGAGGCTCGTAGAAAAAATAAAACTGCTGGGGCTCATCTTGGATTCTAAGCTCACTTTCAATGCGCATGTGTCTGCAATATGTAAAAAAGCAGCAGACATTTATAAACAACTCGCATGCGCAGCGAAAGTGTCTTGGGGTCTAAACGGAGAGATAGTGAGGACTATATACGTGGCGGTGATAGAGCCCATCGTCCTGTACGCAGCAAGTGACTTGACCGAAGGCTCCCTTTCTCCATGTTTCAACATTCTATGTGTACAGTGCTCCACTGCTACCTCTTGGACTTAACAATGAAGAACGGAGAAATGAGGTTGAACCCAACCAAACACCAGGACTTACTACCCGAAGATCTTATTATACCGGAGAATTTATATCATTTCTTGGCCAGTATTGGCAATACTACCACCGTTGGAGGTGAAGAGGTTAAATTTAACCTGCCTGAGGTGGCGATCCCCGAGGCACAAGATGATGACGTACCGTCAGGGTCTTTTGGTCAGGTAACGCCTGAGACGCACAATGTCTACGAATGTTACGTTTCACCACTCGTCACAGCAAACAGAGTCTTGAATTCTCGTCGACCACCGAACGCGCCGGAGGTTCCACCACTTCCCGCTGTACTTGTACCGGCCGGAGCGGTACCTACGCCCAATTTGTTAGGGCATGGGCCACCAGACGTAATATCCCTGGAGGCTAGACCCCGGATTGAGGGCTTCGAATTTCCAAATGGCGATTCGATTGAAGCTCGCCTTAAGATATGCCCAGAGCTAATGAATCGAGTCAACACAGTACTCTTTGAGATGCGGGCGAAATTTAAAATGAAAGACATCGGACGCAAATCCCCGATTACCCGGAATAACGTAGAACCAAAGATCATACCTGGGAACATACAATTTGCAAAAGTTGTTGAATCAGTACCAGATGGACAACGTTTGAGCAAGCGCCAAAATCAGATCCGGTGCCAGAATTCCTTTGGTTCAGCAACAGCAGGATACTGCAATGTCACCTGCCTTCATCGAGAGCGGAGTAACAATGCCCGCGGTGCCTGTTTCCTTGTCAACGGAGCGATACCCCCAGGATGGCAGGCCCATATTAATGAAAAAAAGAAGTCCAACAGACCTATAGGACTCCTGTCGATCCTAGGAAAGACAGTCGAGAAACTGTTAATAGGTAGACTTCAGTGGAGGCTTTCCCAACGCTGCACCGTAGCCAGTATGGATTCATGCCACAAAAGGGAACGGAGGATGCTCTCTACGACTTGGTTGCGCATATCAGGAGGGAGATCAAATTAAAAAAGATAGTACTCCTGGTATCGCTCGACATAGAGTGCGCTTTCGACAATGCATGGTGGCCAGCTCTCAAAAAGCAGCTGGTGGAAAAACATTGCCCGAAGAACTTGTATTCCATGGTGGCATCCTACCTACAGGAACGAAGAGTTATAGTAAACTACGCCAGGGCATCCAGCGAGAAGGAAACCACGAAAGGTTGTGTCCAGGGATCCATTGGTGGACCGACCTTCTGGAACCTTATTCTGGATTCGCTCCTGAGGGAAATCAATGATATGGGAGTATACTGCCAGGCCTTTGCGGACGTGGTCCTCGTTTTTTCGAGCCATAAAACCAGCGACCTGCAGGTTTCAGCGGAAACCACCTTAGCTGCCGTCCAAGACTGGGGAAATCGCAATAAATTGAGCTTCGCTGCACACAAAACAAATGCAATGGTCATGACAAGGAAGCTCAAATACGATACCCCCATAGTTCACATGTCCGGCACTCGGCTGAGGCTCGTAGAAAAAATAAAACTGCTGGGGCTCATCTTGGATTCTAAGCTCACTTTCAATGCGCATGTGTCTGCAATATGTAAAAAAGCAGCAGACATTTATAAACGCAGCGCAAGCGCCAAAATCAGATCCGGTGCCAGAATTCCTTTGGTTCAGCAACAGCAGGATACTGCAATGTCATCTGCCTTCATCGAGAGCGGAGTAACAAGGCCCGCGGTGCCTGTTTCCTTGTCAACGGAGCGATACCCCCAGGATGGTAGGCCCATATTAATGAAAAAAAGAAGTCCTACAGACCTATAGGACTCCTGTCGATCCTAGGGAAGACAGTCGAGAAACTGTTAATAGGTAGACTTCAGTGGAGGCTTTCCCAACGCTGCACCGTAGCCAGTATGGATTCATGCCACAAAAGGGAACGGAGGATGCTCTCTACGACTTGGTTGCGCATATCAGGAGAGAGATCAAATTAAAAAAGATAGTACTCCTGGTATCGCTCGACATAGAGGGCGCTTTCGACAATGCATGGTGGCCAGCTCTCAAAAAGCAGCTGGTGGAAAAACATTGCCTGACGAACTTGTATTCCATGGTGGCATCCTACCTACAGGACCGAAGAGTTATAGTAAACTACGCCAGGGCATCCAGCGAGAAGGAAACCACGAAAGGTTGTGTCCAGGGAACCATTGGTGGACCGACCTTCTGGAACCTTATTCTGGATTCGCTCCTGAGGGAAATCAATGATATGGGAGTATACTGCCAGGCCTTTGCGGACGACGTGGTCCTCGTATTTTCGAGCCATAAAACCAGCGACCTGCAGGTTTCAGCGGAAACCACCTTAGCTGCCGTCCAAGACTGGGGAAATCGCAATAAATTGAGCTTCGCTGCACACAAAACAAATGCAATGGTCATGACAAGGAAGCTCAAATACGATACCCCCATAGTTCACATGTCCGGCACTCGGCTGAGGCTCGTAGAAAAAATAAAACTGCTGGGGCTCATCTTGGATTCTAAGCTCACTTTCAATGCGCATGTGTCTGCAATATGTAAAAAAGCAGCAGACATTTATAAACAACTCGCATGCGCAGCGAAAGTGTCTTGGGGTCTAAACGGAGAGATAGTGAGGACTATATACGTGGCGGTGATAGAGCCCATCGTCCTGTACGCAGCAAGTGACTTGACCGAAGGCTCCCTTTCTCCATGTTTCAACATTCTATGTGTACAGTGCTCCACTGCTACCTCTTGGACTTAACAATGAAGAACGGAGAAATGAGGTTGAACCCAACCAAACACCAGGACTTACTACCCGAAGATCTTATTATACCGGAGAATTTATATCATTTCTTGGCCAGTATTGGCAATACTACCACCGTTGGAGGTGAAGAGGTTAAATTTAACCTGCCTGAGGTGGCGATCCCCGAGGCACAAGATGATGACGTACCGTCAGGGTCTTTTGGTCAGGTAACGCCTGAGACGCACAATGTCTACGAATGTTACGTTTCACCACTCGTCACAGCAAACAGAGTCTTGAATTCTCGTCGACCACCGAACGCGCCGGAGGTTCCACCACTTCCCGCTGTACTTGTACCGGCCGGAGCGGTACCTACGCCCAATTTGTTAGGGCATGGGCCACCAGACGTAATATCCCTGGAGGCTAGACCCCGGATTGAGGGCTTCGAATTTCCAAATGGCGATTCGATTGAAGCTCGCCTTAAGATATGCCCAGAGCTAATGAGTCGAGTCAACACAGTACTCTTTGAGATGCGGGCGAAATTTAAAATGAAAGACATCGGACGCAAATCCCCGATTACCCGGAATAACGTAGAACCAAAGATCATACCTGGGAACATACAATTTGCAAAAGTTGTTGAATCAGTACCAGATGGACAACGTTTGAGCAAGCGCCAAAATCAGATCCGGTGCCAGAATTCCTTTGGTTCAGCAACAGCAGGATACTGCAATGTCACCTGCCTTCATCGAGAGCGGAGTAACAATGCCCGCGGTGCCTGTTTCCTTGTCAACGGAGCGATACCCCCAGGATGGTAGGCCCATATTAATGAAAAAAAGAAGTCCTACAGACCTATAGGACTCCTGTCGATCCTAGGGAAGACAGTCGAGAAACTGTTAATAGGTAGACTTCAGTGGAGGCTTTCCCAACGCTGCACCGTAGCCAGTATGGATTCATGCCACAAAAGGGAACGGAGGATGCTCTCTACGACTTGGTTGCGCATATCAGGAGAGAGATCAAATTAAAAAAGATAGTACTCCTGGTATCGCTCGACATAGAGGGCGCTTTCGACAATGCATGGTGGCCAGCTCTCAAAAAGCAGCTGGTGGAAAAACATTGCCCGAAGAACTTGTATTCCATGGTGGCATCCTACCTACAGGACCGAAGAGTTATAGTAAACTACGCCAGGGCATCCAGCGAGAAGGAAACCACGAAAGGTTGTGTCCAGGGAACCATTGGTGGACCGACCTTCTGGAACCTTATTCTGGATTCGCTCCTGAGGGAAATCAATGATATGGGAGTATACTGCCAGGCCTTTGCGGACGACGTGGTCCTCGTATTTTCGAGCCATAAAACCAGCGACCTGCAGGTTTCAGCGGAAACCACCTTAGCTGCCGTCCAAGACTGGGGAAATCGCAATAAATTGAGCTTCGCTGCACACAAAACAAATGCAATGGTCATGACAAGGAAGCTCAAATACGATACCCCCATAGTTCACATGTCCGGCACTCGGCTGAGGCTCGTAGAAAAAATAAAACTGCTGGGGCTCATCTTGGATTCTAAGCTCACTTTCAATGCGCATGTGTCTGCAATATGTAAAAAAGCAGCAGACATTTATAAACGCAGCGCAAGCGCCAAAATCAGATCCGGTGCCAGAATTCCTTTGGTTCAGCAACAGCAGGATACTGCAATGTCATCTGCCTTCATCGAGAGCGGAGTAACAAGGCCCGCGGTGCCTGTTTCCTTGTCAACGGAGCGATACCCCCAGGATGGTAGGCCCATATTAATGAAAAAAAGAAGTCCTACAGACCTATAGGACTCCTGTCGATCCTAGGGAAGACAGTCGAGAAACTGTTAATAGGTAGACTTCAGTGGAGGCTTTCCCAACGCTGCACCGTAGCCAGTATGGATTCATGCCACAAAAGGGAACGGAGGATGCTCTCTACGACTTGGTTGCGCATATCAGGAGAGAGATCAAATTAAAAAAGATAGTACTCCTGGTATCGCTCGACATAGAGGGCGCTTTCGACAATGCATGGTGGCCAGCTCTCAAAAAGCAGCTGGTGGAAAAACATTGCCTGAAGAACTTGTATTCCATGGTGGCATCCTACCTACAGGACCGAAGAGTTATAGTAAACTACGCCAGGGCATCCAGCGAGAAGGAAACCACGAAAGGTTGTGTCCAGGGAACCATTGGTGGACCGACCTTCTGGAACCTTATTCTGGATTCGCTCCTGAGGGAAATCAATGATATGGGAGTATACTGCCAGGCCTTTGCGGACGACGTGGTCCTCGTATTTTCGAGCCATAAAACCAGCGACCTGCAGGTTTCAGCGGAAACCACCTTAGCTGCCGTCCAAGACTGGGGAAATCGCAATAAATTGAGCTTCGCTGCACACAAAACAAATGCAATGGTCATGACAAGAAAGCTCAAATACGATACCCCCATAGTTCACATGTCCGGCACTCGGCTGAGGCTCGTAGAAAAAATAAAACTGCTGGGGCTCATCTTGGATTCTAAGCTCACTTTCAATGCGCATGTGTCTGCAATATGTAAAAAAGCAGCAGACATTTATAAACAACTCGCATGCGCAGCGAAAGTGTCTTGGGGTCTAAACGGAGAGATAGTGAGGACTATATACGTGGCGGTGATAGAGCCCATCGTCCTGTACGCAGCAAGTGACTTGACCGAAGGCTCCCTTTCTCCATGTTTCAACATTCTATGTGTACAGTGCTCCACTGCTACCTCTTGGACTTAACAATGAAGAACGGAGAAATGAGGTTGAACCCAACCAAACACCAGGACTTACTACCCGAAGATCTTATTATACCGGAGAATTTATATCATTTCTTGGCCAGTATTGGCAATACTACCACCGTTGGAGGTGAAGAGGTTAAATTTAACCTGCCTGAGGTGGCGATCCCCGAGGCACAAGATGATGACGTACCGTCAGGGTCTTTTGGTCAGGTAACGCCTGAGACGCACAATGTCTACGAATGTTACGTTTCACCACTCGTCACAGCAAACAGAGTCTTGAATTCTCGTCGACCACCGAACGCGCCGGAGGTTCCACCACTTCCCGCTGTACTTGTACCGGCCGGACCGGTACCTACGCCCAATTTGTTAGGGCATGGGCCACCAGACGTAATATCCCTGGAGGCTAGACCCCGGATTGAGGGCTTCGAATTTCCAAATGGCGATTCGATTGAAGCTCGCCTTAAGATATGCCCAGAGCTAATGAGTCGAGTCAACACAGTACTCTTTGAGATGCGGGCGAAATTTAAAATGAAAGACATCGGACGCAAATCCCCGATTACCCGGAATAACGTAGAACCAAAGATCATACCTGGGAACATACAATTTGCAAAAGTTGTTGAATCAGTACCAGATGGACAACGTTTGAGCAAGCGCCAAAATCAGATCCGGTGCCAGAATTCCTTTGGTTCAGCAACAGCAGGATACTGCAATGTCACCTGCATTCATCGAGAGCGGAGTAACAATGCCCGCGGTGCCTGTTTCCTTGTCAACGGAGCGATACCCCCAGGATGGTAGGCCCATATTAATGAAAAAAAGAAGTCCTACAGACCTATAGGACTCCTGTCGATCCTAGGGAAGACAGTCGAGAAACTGTTAATAGGTAGACTTCAGTGGAGGCTTTCCCAACGCTGCACCGTAGCCAGTATGGATTCATGCCACAAAAGGGAACGGAGGATGCTCTCTACGACTTGGTTGCGCATATCATGAGAGAGATCAAATTAAAAAAGATAGTACTCCTGGTATCGCTCGACATAGAGGGCGCTTTCGACAATGCATGGTGGCCAGCTCTCAAAAAGCAGCTGGTGGAAAAACATTGCCTGAAGAACTTGTATTCCATGGTGGCATCCTACCTACAGGACCGAAGAGTTATAGTAAACTACGCCAGGGCATCCAGCGAGAAGGAAACCACGAAAGGTTGTGTCCAGGGAACCATTGGTGGACCGACCTTCTGGAACCTTATTCTGGATTCGCTCCTGAGGGAAATCAATGATATGGGAGTATACTGCCAGGCCTTTGCGGACGACGTGGTCCTCGTATTTTCGAGCCATAAAACCAGCGACCTGCAGGTTTCAGCGGAAACCACCTTAGCTGCCGTCCAAGACTGGGGAAATCGCAATAAATTGAGCTTCGCTGCACACAAAACAAATGCAATGGTCATGACAAGGAAGCTCAAATACGATACCCCCATAGTTCACATGTCCGGCACTCGGCTGAGGCTCGTAGAAAAAATAAAACTGCTGGGGCTCATCTTGGATTCTAAGCTCACTTTCAATGCGCATGTGTCTGCAATATGTAAAAAAGCAGCAGACATTTATAAACAACTCGCATGCGCAGCGAAAGTGTCTTGGGGTCTAAACGGAGAGATAGTGAGGACTATATACGTGGCGGTGATAGAGCCCATCGTCCTGTACGCAGCAAGTGCATGGTATCCTGCAGCAGAGAAGTTGTCAATAAGGAAACAGCTGGACTTACTGCAGAGAGGTTTTGCCCAGAAAATCTGCAAAGCGTATAGAACGGTGTCTCTAACATCGGCACTCGTCTTATCAGGCTTACTCCCACTAGACCTTCGGATCCGGGAGGCCGCCATGCTCTATGAGACCAAGAAAGGTCACTGCGTGGACCTTCTTCCACCGGGAAGGGAGCTGGAGCGCAGGGTGGGACCAATACAGAATCCCCATCCATCTCTGCTCGAAACAACTGAGTATGAGCGCTTGTTGGGTCTGAACCCCGAAATCCTTGAAGAACATCACATCGTTGGCCCATTAGTATTCACCGAGGGTAGCAAAATTGAGGGTAAAGTCGGTGCGGCCCTAACGTGGTGGGACCAAGGGAGGGAAGTAAGATACTCCACATTTCGGCTCGAACTGCACAATACGGTCTTCCAATCGGAGATGTACGCACTCTTCAGAGCTGTGGACATGGCGAGAAAGTCGAAAAAGGACTCAATAAACATCTTGAGCGACTCAAGATCTTCGATCGATTTACTCAGGAGTCCATCGGCGACTCACCCTCTGGCCGTGGAAATGAAGAGATGCATCAGACAGATCCGGGAGGAGAATAGATCCGTACGGTTCTTCTGGTTGAAGGCCCACGTAGGAATACCGGGCAATGAAAGAGCGGACGAGCTGGCTAAAAAGGCGGCTCTCACGAAGACATCGGCCCCTGACTACGACACAGTTCCAATTTCGTACGTCAGGAGGCAGATACGGGAAGAGACTGTCCGATTGTGGCAGGACAGATACAATTCTTCGGAAACTGGTTCGGTCACGAAAATCTTCTTGCCAGATGCAAAGACCGCTTGCAAGCTGATAAGAAAAGCGACGTTAACATCTGTTGATACACAGATGCTGACCGACCACGGAGGATTTGCGGCGTATCTGCACAGGTTTCACCTGAAGGACAGTCCTTCGTGTATCTGCGATCCGAATTGCGAGGAGACAGTTTTCCACATTCTGTTGGAATGTCCGAGGTTCGGCAAAGGAAGGCTGGATCTGGAGATTAAACTCCTTAGAAAACTAGATCAGCCTTCACTCCATACCATCATGGAGAACGAGACTGACAGAACGTCCTTCCTCGCATTCGCGAGACATGCCATCGTGACAGCCGCGAAAAGAAATGGATCGACCGCTCTACCACCTATTTCATTGTCTGTACCACAGGCCCAAAACACGATCACAGCCACTCCACATTCACACTCAACACTAGACCAAAATACACAATCAGGCAGCGCAAACCCTCTTCATGGGTCCCCGACTCGAGCATCGCCGGGTCTGAGATTACAGGCCATACCGTCCGCTCTGCGGAAACTGTTTCAGAGGAGGACCAATCAAAACGCACCTCCACCACCCACCCAAAGCAAGACATTAGAGTCTCTGCTCAAAGAGGGAAATGGGAGCGGGGAAGTAGGTATAAGAACTAGATGCGTGGCCCTCTTAATGGATAGTGAAGCGGAGAGGATCAGAATAAGCTTTTGTCGCTCTGAAGGACTGGATCGGCTAGTGGTCTCGCCGGGGCTCGCGCTGCTGATAAAAGGCAGCACGCAAAAAACAAGCTTAAAGCGTAAAAAGATCGACGCACTTGCGCAGAAACAGGACGATGATTCAACCTACCGTCTGGTGCGGTTGCATAATAAGGCAATCGCTCTATTCGAGTGGGGAGAGGAGTCCGCCTTTGCGCAAGCAAGCTCGTGGCTGCAGCGGCAGAGCGAACTCCCCGGGGCGACCCCCGGAAGAATAAGCGTTGACTCTATGAGAGTCGGCTATGAAAAAGGTGACGTAGCTGATAGGTACGGTTGCCTAACGGCTTCGAAAATACATGAGGTCATAGTTTACGAGGATAGGGGGGAGGATCTGGGCTACTTAAAGGCCCAGATTCGAACAGCTTCACCCCCTAAATGGGCGACTCTCGAAGAGACCATGCCCAGTGACTCGGAACGATTACAAGCGAAGGCTGAGGCCCAAAAGGCGGAGCTAGAGTCACTTAACTCTAGGGACAAAAGCAGCAGTTCTAAGCCTCATCTGATGGCGATAGCAAAACTAATCCAAGGAACGATCTCCCCCAAAAGAGGTACCCGACCGTCCCACCTTGCTCCAAAACCGGCTTTCTCGAATGAAAGACAATCGGAGGCGCTGAGAAGGTTTATGAGAAACGAAAATCCGAGGCCTCCTCAGGTGTCACCAGCCAATCGAACGAGAGCTGACAAGGGGCAAGTCACACCACCAAAGCTTCGACCAGCGTCTACACCACAACAACATGCAGAAAATGCATACATCGAGTTCCTGGCCATTACAAAGGCGAACCGTGAGGTAAGCCTGGCCACCTGCAAAAAGATCATGAAGACCTACCAATATGGACATGAAAGCCTGCTGGAGGTGGAACTCGATGAAGCCGAGGCTGCCATATACAGGGTTAATTCTAAAACACCAGCAACCTCGCAGGACAAGATAGCTAACATTATGTACAACAACATTTGTTCTACGACTTTTGACATAACTCAATACATTAATTAAAAATGATTTTTTAAGCTTTTATTGTACTGCTCTGAAATTTAGACTCTATGTTTCATTCATTATCGAAAGGATGACGCGACGCTCGGGCGCGCTTGCATAATAATAGTAATAACACTTTCTCTGCCCGATAATTCTAGTTAATAAAATTAATATAAATTGCTTGGTGGGTTTGTGGGCAGTATCATAGTATGTATATCGCAGTGACTTAAGTGAATAATCAAATTTCTGTTTTGTCATGTCCCTGCAATACGTAAACTGAGTCCACAATCCCTTCATACTTTACCAGGCTTAGAACTGGCTATATTAAACGATAAAAAACAAATAAATCGTATGTATAGGAGGGCAACACATCTGCATAACCTCCAGAGGTTACAGCACAACCAGTTGTGCGGTAGACATCCGGTACCTAGTCATCAAAAGGCTTCGACTGTCCGTATGCCCGCCAATACTATAAAAATGTAGGTATGTAGATTAGGTATCTGAATTCTGAACATAAAAAAATATGTGAAAATTATTAACGTAGGTAATTATTCTTTAACGTTTACTAAAGTCTAATTAAACCAATTTAATATCAAATATTGGTAGCTAGGTATTATTCACTTTTTATTGTTAAATACAGGCGGGCATAAGTATTTCAAAAGTGAAATCAGCGTATTTACAATAATTAAAAAATTAAAAATAATTGACAATAAAATAATATTTACAAACGAAATATTACCTCTAAGGTTAAAGTAACGCGCATGTCGGTGCGTATCGCGCAGATAGCGTTCAAAATAGTCACCATCACAACCAACACACATACAACACCTAAAAATCAGCTGTTCACTAACACGTGCTAACACTTCCGAATTAGTTTTAATTTGATTGAACGCACAAATTATTTTAGTTAACCGAACCAGTTACAAAAATTTACTCGTGCTAGTTTGTCAGATTCGGTGAGTTGACATTGTCTCACGGCTCGGTGTAGGTAAGTTCGAATATCTAGCTGCATATTGCCGACAGGCTTCCGACACATTGTCATCACACCTAGCCAGTATCCTCACCATTTCCGTGTATTCGACATTAGAATAGCGGCGGTACCATGGTTATAAAATAACTTTAGTACAGGTACAATACATCGATCGATACGAATAAAATAAATACGAGTAGCACACAAAATCATATGACGCGCGCGCATCAAAGTCGCCCGCCGCCGACTGCCGCGGCTGGCTAAATAGGTCAAGGTCAAAGGCGCTAGCGCCGCCCCGTTCCTACCTTTCCCCTCACATTAGTACGTGGTCGTTATTTACCTAATCTTTGGGACGCGCGTAGAGTTTATTGCATTCGCGTAAAATTAAATTAATATTTATTTTTGTATGAAAATAAAATCTAACAAATTAACAAAAGTGGTAGAACAAATGTTGTTGTACATAATGTTAGCTATCTTGTCCTGCGAGGTTGCTGGTGTTTTAGAATTAACCCTGTATAATAACGACACCTGCCAAGTACTCAAAGGCAGTATGTCGGGATTGTATATGGCCGCCTATAACACCACAGCCGGCTTCGTGGGCGCAATCCAGGCTGAGGGACAAAAAGAAGGACCTCAGACCTTTAACACGCCAAAAGGAGACCCAGTGGTGGTAGTCGCCAGATGCACGAGGGTGATGCTTGGCGACCGGATACTCGAGGTGGCAAAAACCATCACGGGCGATCCGGAAGTCGGCGATGCCTTCGGGGCCTGGAAACTGCCGTCACTGAAATGGATCAATGGGGTTCCTGGGTGCGGCAAGACAACACACATAGTCGGGAACTTTGACGAGGATGGTGAAATAGTAGCCACGACCACAATAGAGGCGGCCAAAGACCTCAAAGAAAAACTTGCACACCGCTATGGCGAAAAAGCCAAATTAAAGGTGCGCACTATGGCTTCCATCTTAGTGAATGGTTTTCGTGAGGGCGTAAAAATAGATCGTTTAACGGTGGACGAAGCCCTCATGAACCATTTCGGGGCCATAGTGATGGCCGCCCGACTGTCGGAGGCAAAAGAAGTGGTCCTCGTCGGAGATATCAATCAGTTGCCGTATATCGACAGAGAGAACCTGTTCGTAATGCGGTACTGTAGACCCAACCTGACCACAGGCATCACAAGTGAGTTGTCTTGCACGCATCGCAACCCCAAGGACGTTGCACTCGCCATCAGTGAGGTATATAAAAACATCTATTCCTCAAACCACACTGTCCATTCTCTGAGGATAGAGAGGTTCACTGGCGCTCGAATTCCTAAGAGACAAGACCGGACCCTATACCTGGTTTTCACACAAGAGGAAAAGAAGACGTTGATAGACCAGGGATACGGCACCGGACAGGGATCGAGCGTCATGACTATCCACGAGGCACAGGGACAGACACGCGAGGCAGTCATCATCGTCCAGACAAAGACTACAGCCTGCGGATTCATGACAGTGTTCCGCATGCTGTGGTCGCGGTGACCAGGCACACAAAGACCTGTGTCTACTACACCGACGACGGTGGTGATGCAATCGGTCGTTTTGTCGAAAAGGCGGTGGAGGCCACAACAAAGGAAATACTCGAGCACACCCTCAAGATGGCTATACATAAAAGAGACACCGCCGTCATTGAGGATGTGCTCGAACAGCTGAGGCTTCCCTCGGGGGATGGCTGCGGCAGAGTCCTCAACAAATAATACAAAAATAAAGATCCCAAATGTAAATGTAGTCATGCCGTTAAGATGTGGTGGCTGGTATGTATGTAGTGACGAGCAATGTTTAATTAGATTATATTATGTACATAGAAAATAAGAAACATATGTAAATAGATGTAAGACAAAAAAAAAAAAAAAAGATATATATGTATATATATATATATATATATATATGTATGTATGTATGTATGTGAGTATGTGTGTATATTTGTATATGTAAATTATATTTGTAAATAAAGATTATGTTTATATGTATTAAAAATAATAATAATAATAATATAATAATAATAATAAATAAATAATCGTCAGTAACGGACTCGCGTCATAGAGATCCTAAGTCTAGCTAAGTCTAAAATAGTACGCATGACAGTATATAAACAATCTTATACATTTAATTAAAAAAGGCACGGGCAAATATAAGCCAGTGGATATTTTTGTTACTTGTAAAAAATAAAAAATAAAATATTACTAAACTGCGCCTAAAAATAATACTAAGTTAAAAACTTAAGAATATAGAAAAGAAAAAAGTAGATAAAAGAAAAATAAAAGTATTTGTTGAATCTGATTGTGGAGAATTCCATACATAACACTGATGATTCTCATGAAAATGAAATAAGTGACTGTGCAATAGATAAAGTAAATATTAAGTATGAGATTGGAGACTAAGTTTGTTAACAGTTTCAATGTACAGTATCGACTGCAATTCTATTTTGTCTCATGAGCAAATCTTAGCTTTTCATCTGTACTTCTCTAGTACAAATGTATTAGAATCTTATTTTATTAAAAATAGTGTTGTAGTATTTTTAATCATAGGCGCAAATATATTATTTAAGAATGTCTTAATAGAATTTTAACTGTAAATTAATTTAATTGACTTAAATAATTCTACACCCTCATGTACTCCTGACCAACAGGACTTAACCGAGGTCATCGCAGGACACCAGCGACAAGTGTGTACCGCGCTGACGGTATGTGTAGTAATACAAAAGTAATTATAATCGGTCGACGCCGTGTATACTGATTTCTCTAAAGCTTTCGATAAAATTTCTCATTCATTGTTAATTTATAAAATAAGTCGCATCGGTATACATGGCGACCTCCTCAGATGGCTGTCATCATATCTTAGGGATCGTTCTCAACAGTGATGTCATATCTACCAACTTTTTGGTAGATCTACCAATTTTCACTTCAGTCTACCTATCTACCACCCTAGACCTAAAAACTACCTATTTTATTAATTGGTTCGACATATCACCACTTTGACGAGCGACGTTGCGATGTGTTGCGTGAGCCATGCGACGATGCGTCAAGCATACCTACATAGAGTCCAGGCCATAAACCACAAAAAAAAAGACGTCAGCAACAGTTTGCCGTTTGCACCATTTCGCGCCCATACTCCATAGACATTATTTTACTGCTCTGTGGCATATACTCTTTGTCTGTGGCCCAATCCCGGTTGGTCGGTTGGTTTGTTGCGGAATCAATGGTGAATTTTTTCTCCAGTTTTGTTGTTAAAACTAAATAACTACTTATTAACGGTGCTGATTGCTGTTTTTCTGTGTTGCGTGCATTTATTTATATAATGGATTCTGACAGCATCGAAAGCGATGCACAGAGTTCTAGTTCTAGGTTAGGTACTCCGCCATGAAAAGCTAGAAAAAGGCACTATGACCAAAAATATTCGAAATTATGGGAGAAAGACAAGGAATTTGCAGGTTGGCTTCAAAAAAGTACCAAGGATGAAGAATATTTTTATTGCAAATCATGTAGGTGTGATCTTAAGTGTGCTGGTGGAAGATTTATTCTTAATAAACATTCAAATAGTTTAAAGCATGTAGCATGTGTGAAAGGTGAACTTCGATTCTGTGTTTTATGTTCAATGTAGTTTAATTAATATTGAATAATTAATTAAAATTTTACAAATGAAATTACTATAACTACTTGTTTTCAGGTATAGCAAGTCAACTATCAATCACCCAGTTTGGGCAAACTCAGTCTAAAAAGTCATTTGAGGATAAAATCAAATTTGGAGAAATAAGAATGGCTTGTTTTTTGGCAAAAAATAATCTACCTTTTAACACTGCTGGTTAGTATGCTTGAGGCTTGGTCTACAAATTCATTATTTAATAAAATGTAGGCTATGTTTTGTTGTATTTCATTCACAACAAATTAATTCTAATTAAGACACTATAGGTATTCAAATAATATTATTTTTCAGGTGACCTAAAGAAACTTATTCAAAATGTTTGCTCGGATTCTGAAATAGCCAAAGAAATTTCATTCGAAAAACCTAAGGCACAAGCCATTGTTAAAAATGTAACAGGTAAATTATCTCACAGCGAATTAGTTAAGACTTTACAAACTGAAAAATTTTCTTTGATTGTTGATGAAAGCACGGACAAATCAACAACAAAACACTTGGCACTTATTGCCAGAACAGCAGTAGATTTCAATGTAGAAGATAATTTTTTATGTTTAATACCAATTGTAGAGGGCACTGTCTCAGCATTACATAATAAATGCAAAGAATATTTTGAAAATGAAAATATTCCTTACAAAGAGAACATGATTGGGTTTGCAGCTGATGGTGCAAATACTATGTTTGGTTCACACCATTCATTGTCCAATTTATTTGCAAATGAGATCCCACATTTATTCACGATGAAGTGTATTTGCCACTCGTTTCATTTGTGTGCTTCTTATGCCTGCAAAACTCTTCCGAGGAGTTTAGAGGATTTTGCAAGAGATGTATACAATTATATCCAAAATAGCCCAAAACGTCTGGGTGACTATAAAGAATTCCAGTCCTTTCTGGATATAAAACCCCACAAACTTCTACATCCAGCTCAAACAAGATGGCTGTCTCTACTTCCTGTGGTCAAACGGCTTTTAGAACAGCTTCCTGCTTTAAAGTTATACTTCCAAAATGCTGTTTTGAATGACAGGCTACTTGCAGCTCAGACCATCCATGTGAAGTCCACGGATCCTTCAACAGCTAGCTATATTTAAATTTTCTGGATTATGTGTTGCCCTATTTCCATGACATTAATAAAGAAATGCAATCAGAAAGTCCTAAACTTTATTTGTTATATGAACGGATTTTTACAGCATACAAAACTATCTTGGAATGTTTTATTAAACCAGAATTACTGCAGCTGACTGAAGGTGAAAAAAACAGTAGCAAGGATCTTAACTTGGATTTAGAGAACAAAATTTTGAATTTAGAATATGAAAATAAACAAAACCATGTACCAATCGAAGAAATATAATAAAGAAATGCAATCAGAAAGTCCTAAACTTTATTTGTTATATGAACGGATTTTTACAGCATACAAAACTATCTTGGAATGTTTTATTAAACCAGAATTACTGCAGCTGACTGAAGGTGAAAAAAACAGTAGCAAGGATCTTAACTTGGATTTAGAGAACAAAATTTTGAATTTAGAATATGAAAATAAACAAAACCATGTACCAATTGAAGAAATATACCTTGGTGGCAATGTTATTTCCCTGTTATTGAAACCAGACTTTGTGGCTAGAATAAAAGAAATGGAAATAGTACAGTTTAAAGAAAAATGCATTCTCTTTTATATAGAGAGTGTAAAACAAATAAGGCAGCGTTTTTGTTTTAATGAAAAGCAAAGATTAAAATGTCTTAAATTTATGAACCCTAAACATATCATTGAAAAACATGCAGTCTCAACTATTGCTCATTTAGGAGTTCAGTTTCCAGGCATGTTAAACATAATTAATTATTAATGTTCTAGAATATTGTTTACATTGCATTTTTATTATTAGGACTATGCCCAGAAAACATGACCGAATTGGACCGAGAGTGGAGATTATTAAGAAACATGACATTTCATTTCACAGAAAAAAATGTGGATCCTACACCTGAAAAATTCTGGAAGCATATTTCATCCATTAAAAAATGAGACCAGTCTCCAATGTTTCCCCTGCTATGCGAATTCGTGAGAAAATTACTCGCACTTCCACATAGTAGCGCCAACGTTGAGAGATTGTTTTCTGCAATTAATAACATGAAAACCTTCCAGAGAAATAGAATTTGCACGGAGACTCTAGAGGGATTGTTGCGAACTAAAAGATTTATAGCAAACAACGGGGCAGCCTAGCGCAGAACATTTAAATTTTTTTAATAAAAATATGTATAGTTTCCAAAAATAAATATTTTAAGAACATTGAGGTGGTAGATCTACCAATTTTGCATTTTACATTCTACCAACTTCTACCAACATTTTGGCACATAATCTACTAATTTTCTAAAATTCGGGTTGGCAACACTGGTTCTCAAGCCGTTGCAGTCAAGGGATTTACATCTTGTTTCGTTCCCATTACCTCTGGTGTGCCCACTAGGCCAAGGATTGTGCGCTCCGTTAGAATAGCTTTCAACGGGCTAGGTGTCAGGCTTGACCAGCCTGATATAGCTGAGAAACTGACGGAGCGCATCGACGGCCTGAAGCAGAGAATCGCGGCATGGGGGAAGCGTATTCGTAGGTACTCTGAGAGAGTTGAGCGCTTCCGACAAAATCGCCTCTTCGAGATTGATCAGAAGAGGTTCTACAGGAAGTTGGAGAACCCGACACCATGCTCTACTTCCCAAAAACCGAATACGACTGACCTCGTCGCCTTTTGGCGAAATATATGGTCACGGGAGGTGGAGCATGAGGAGGGCCCTTGGATTGCGGCGGTTCAGGAAGCATGTGCTAGAATCGAACCGATGAACCCGATCGCCAACTCTTCGGAGAACGTAGCTGATGCGGTCCGTCGGGCACCGAACTGGAAGAGTCCGGGGATCGACGGCCTGCATCACTATTGGCTGAAAGGGTTCTCGGTATGCCATGCGACCTTGGCTCGACAATACCAAGAGGCGATAGAGCGGAGGACGCTTCCGAACCTCTTCACTACTGGGATCACTCACCTAGCTCCTAAATCCACCAACACCGCGGATCCTACTAACTACCGCCCCATAACGTGTCTGACTTCTATCTACAAGACACTGACATCCGTTCTGAGCTGCAAGATCTCTCGTCATATTGACGAATTTAACATCTTGTCTGCAGCTCAGAACGGATGCCGTGGAGGCGGCCGCGTCACAAAGGAGCTCCTTATCATCGACTCTGTTGCGGGCCAGCTTGTCAAACGCAACCGTCGGAACTTCTCTGCTGCCTGGATCGACTACAAGAAGGCATTCGACTCGGTGCCTCATTCATGGCTTCTGAGGGTTTTCGAGCTGTACAAGATCGACGGTGCAGTTCGAGACTTCCTCGAAGTATGCATGGGGCAATAGAGTACGATCCTTTGTCTCCAGGGCGAGAGACTGACGACGGGTGCCGATGACCGAATCCGGATACGAAAGGGGATTTTCCAGGGTGATTGTCTGAGCCCACTTTGGTTTTGCTTGTCCTTGAACCCTTTAAGCACTCTGCTGGAGCGTTCGGGGACAGGCTTTCAGTTTCGGAAAGGAGGTACTAAAGTCTCCCACCTTCTCTACATGGATGACCTCAAGCTGCTGGCACCTAATCCTGCACGCCTTATGGAGTTGCTGAAAATCACTACTGAGTTCAGCGGCTCCATCAGGATGCAGCTTGGAGTGGATAAGTGTGCGGTCGTGCATGTGGACAGGGGACAGGTGACGCAATCGGCTGAGATTAGCCTAGAGCTTTCGAACTTCAAGACCCTTTCCGAAGCTGAATCTTACCGGTATCTGGGTATGTCACAATGCATAGGGGTGCAAGAGGTGGATATGAAACAGGCGGTTTGCGAGGTCTTTTTTGGACGGCTGACAAAAGTTCTTCGGAGCTACTTGTCGGGCGCCAACAAGGTCCGAGCTTATAACGGCTGGGTCATGCCCACTCTCTTGTACACATTTGGCGTGCTCAGATGGACTCAGACCGAACTCGACGCCCTGGACAGAAGAGTCCGCACGACTATGACTCACCATCGCATGCATCACCCGAAATCGTCGGTCATGAGACTGTACATCCCACGGAAGTGTGGTGGCCGAGGCCTATTAAGTGCCAAGTCCATGCATAACCGGGAGGTGTGCAGCCTCAGGGCCTACTTTGAAACGAGGAGGGAGAGCGCTATGTATGGTGATGTTGTAGTATGTGACAAAGGTCTCACCCCCTTATCCCTCGCCAAAGAGGAATGGCGAAGACCGGTTGTACTTAGCACCTCCGACCGGAAGACCGTATGGATGGAGAAGGAGCTGCATGGACGGTTTTACAAGGCGCTCCACGCACCTCACGTGGATGTCAAGGCCTCTGTGCAGTGGCTGCGATTCGGGGACCTCTTTGGGGAAACCGAAGGTTTTGTCTGTGCAATACAGGATCAGGTGGTTAAGACGAACAACTACCGGAAGCACATTCTGAAGGATGGCACTCCCGACTTCTGTCGAGCTTGTCGTCATCCCGGCGAGTCACTCAGACATTTGCTTACGGGGTGTTCAGCGCTTGCCAACACTGAGTACTTGCACAGACATAACCAAGCGGCCAAGATTCTTCATCAAGAGCTTGCTCTAATGTATTGTCTCCTGGAACAGAGGATGACATACTACCAGCACACACCGGCGCCAGTACTCGAACGCGACGGAGTCCGGCTCTACTGGGACCTGCCTATCGCCACGGACAGGACGATACTGGCGAACAAGCCTGATATCGTGGTGATGGATAGGGCACAGTCGAGGGTGTTTTTAGTGGACATCACCATTCCGCATGACGGGAACCTCGTGAAAGCCGAAACAGAGAAAAAACGTAAATATCTGGATCTGGCGCACGAGATTGTCGACATGTGGGGTGTTGATTCCACTGAAATCATCCCTATCGTTATATCTGCCAACGGTTTGATCCCGGTTAACCTCGCTCACCATCTGAGGCAGCTGGGTATCCGTGACGGTTCGCTCGCAGCCAGGATGCAAAAGGCGGTATTACTCGACTCGGCTAGGATTGTCCGCCGATTTCTCAGCCTACAGCCCTAACCCCCGGCCGTTTGATCTCTCTGCCGGGGCGTAATCCTCCACCCGCTTATATTTATCTATGTAAATTTATGTAAATTTATTATATTCCTTATATAAGTATTGTATTATATTTATTTATATGTATATATGTATATCTTGAACGGGTGGAGTGTAGCAATTAAATTAAATAATAATATTACTCGACTCGGCTAGGATTGTCCGCCGATTTCTCAGCCTACAGCCCTAACCCCCGGCCGTTTGATCTCCCTGCCGGGGCGTAATCCTCCACCCGCTTATATTTATCTAAGTAAATTTATGTAAATTTATTATATTCCTTATATATTGTATTATATTATATTTATTTATATGTGTATATGTATATCTTGAGCGGGTGGAGTGTAGCAATTAAAATAATAATAATAATCGGCTAGTTCCATTCCGCATAAAAATATGTACCCATTAGATCAACGTAAAAAAAAACATATAAATACCACGATTTCTGGAATGTTACTAAAGACATGCACAACGACTTGGAAAAAATATTGGACAAAAGGTAGAATATGTTGTTATGACAGATCGAAGATATCGCATATAGCTTAGATTCTAAGGGATGTCAAAGATACGGCCCGCGATCGCAATGTGTTACAGAAAGAATAATCATGACTTGACTCGATTCCTCTACGGAAGTTTTAAAATACGCACACTACATTTATAAGTAATTTCAAGGGCAGCGCGTGCCTAGATAAGCGAGAGATAAGACTGTGACGCCATCTCTTACCAACAAGCGGAAATACCCTATTATTATTATTTTTGAGAACAATAGAATCTTCTAATCTTATTGATATAAAAGGAGTGCGTCGGCAGTTTGGCGCGTCGGCACGACGTAAGTCAGTTGAGTCGATTAATCGAAGCGATACGGTCGAAGAAAGAATTTAGTTAATTTAGTTGTACTGCGAAGTAATGACTGTGAAGTCCAGTAATTGTGATGAAATATCTTATCAATATCTAATAATCAATAATAATAATAGATAATCAATAATATATATAATCACAATAGTGCATTTGTGTGTCGTGCGCGTGCGATATCCATAATTGTTGAGTCGATATCCATAATTGCTACGATTTTGGCATAATGTCACAAAAACGTAAAGTTGATAGTGAGTGCAGTTTTTCAGTCTAAATGGGAAATTGCATATTTTTTCATAGAACGGAAAGGTAAACCACTGTATTTGATTTGCAATCAAACATTTTCTATTTGTAAGGAGTTTAACTTGAAGAGACACTATGATACGAATCATAAATCAAAATTTGATTGTTACACAAAAAAAATAAGAATGAACAGTGTCACATCTTTAAAATCTAAACTTTAGGGTCAACAATCGATATTTACTAAAGGTAATACTGAGAGCAGAGATACCCTGAAATCAAGTTTTATTATTGCATTAGAAATCGCGAATAGATCAAAACCTTTCACTGAAGGTAAGTTTATTAAAGACTATGTCGAGAGTTACCGATGTTTCATTCCCATTTCAAAAGTAAATAATTAAAAATATTTCACTGTTACTTCAAGAATAAATGATTTATCTCAAAATTTGGTTCTTCAATTGAAGGAGAAGGAAAATGAATTTTAAGGAATTCACGAACTTATCACTGGCTGTTGACGAGAGCACTGATACTGAGAATACAGCTCAACTTGCGGTTTTTATACGAGGTATTAACAGTAACTTTGAAATAACTGAAGAACTATTAAAGTGAGTACATTGACAGGTACTACAAGAGCAAATGACATTTATTCTACAATTGATCATTTGATAGCAGAATATGAACTCGACTGGAATATACTTAGCAGCACAATTACTGATGGCGCTCCTGCCATGGCAGGCAACATTCGGACGTTGTAACAGAAAACATCAGGGAATTATGTGGGATTTCACTGTAAAATTCATCAGCCAAATGTCATGCAACCTATAATTAAAATAGTTAATTTCATAAGGAGCAGAGTACTAAATCACCGACAGTTCAGGCAGTTTTTCAAAGATTTGGAGGAAAAGTTTTTTGATGTCCCTTACAACACAGAAGTTCGTTGGCTCAGTCGAGGAGTAGTTTTAGAAAGATTTTTTTCATTACGTGACCCTATTCAAGCTTTAATGTTAGAAAAAGGCAACCCAATTGATTATAACACTGACTGATGGGTTGATTGTGCCTTTTTGGTAGATATGAATAAACACTTGACTGATCTGAATGTGAAGTTACAGGGTAAAAATATGATTGTCACTAAAATGTATTCATGTATTCAAAGCCTTTGAAACAAAGTTGAGGCTGTGGAAAAATCTGGTAAAAAAATTAAACTGGAAATGATCCAATCCCTCATATAAAATCATTTGGCGTGGTGAACCAAAATAAATTGGTTCAATGTTCCGCAAAATCTAATTACGGAATTCAACAATCTTTTTGGAGACTTATACAAAATGAATGAAACTGAATTCCCAACAATCCGTTCAAATTTTAAGTTTCACAGGCACCAGTTCATTTGCAAATGGTGTTGATAAATCTTCAATCGGACAGTATTTTGAAAGAAAAACTTAAAGATGTTTACGCTCTTATTGTATCTTTGCTCGATGTGTATCTTATTGTATTCTCAATACATTTTATACACAATATTTCAAGAGTTTGGATAACAACACGGAATTAAAAAAGCATGCAGCACGCATCCTGTGCATGTTTAGGAGTACCTATTTATATGAGCAGATGTTTTCCGTCATGAAAATGAATAAAAACAAACATCGCACAAGACTTACGAATGAACATCTCTAATCAGTTCTTAAAATAATTACAACGAATATAATACCTGACATTAATGAGCTTGTCGAAAACAAGAGAAGTATCTGGATCCTCGAGCTCAAAATAATTACTCTCTTATAACTTTGATATGATTTTTAGCAACCGTATATTATACACTATACAATTAAACAAACAAAATGTTGTAATAATACAGTACATTTTTTTATTTGAATCTGGCGCGCCTACACATTTTAAATTTAATATACGGTCCTCTGCAAAATTGAGTTTGATACCCCTGACCTAGAACACAAGGATCTCATATGGCAACGTTATAAGACTTATTAAAGACGAATTGCAAATGAAAAGTCAGTTTTTTTTGTTTGTCGCGTTTTGTAATCATAGAAGAGACTTAGATACATCATGTCGAGCTGTCGTAAAAGGCGATTAAGGCGAGTAAGGGCGAACAACTGTACACCAACTAAGGTGATGATAAGCAAAAGTATTACCATATCCTGTCACAACACACTGCGCTCGTCAACCCACCTGGACATAGCCATTTTTATGTAGAAAAAGCAAATACCTAATACAAGAAAAATAGGACGAACGAATAAGAGCAGAAGATTTTTCGCCAATCTGTATTACCTGCGGAAATATCTTGAATTGTAACGTGCATTTAGATAAGTTGCAGATTATTGCATTAACACTCAAACTTTACGCAAGTTCGTCTATGGGATTTTATGACACCTACAATACACACAAAGTGCGGCAGTCATACACGAGGCATTGTTGTCAATAGTGTTACTTGTCGGAAGAAGCTTCTGAGGCAAGAAATAAAGATTTACGGTTTTACAGGCAGAAATTGGCAAATAAAAAAACAAACAAGATACATATAATGTTGATGTAATTAATAGGTTATTACTGACGTTTGACCCATCGATTGAGACAAACAGAGTCCACAAAGGAAGCAATTACTTTAATGATTTCCACTGTCCCAGACTATATGATTCTAATAGAAAACCTGTTGAACATGGCAATGTTTATACATTTAACAAAGATTGGTTTAGTTTGGTTTGGTTGGTTTTATTTAATAATCCCATCAAAACCTAGCGAGAACTGATCTCAGGGATAAGCGCGGGAGCGCGAGTCAGCACATTTAATTTAACACTCCCCTTCTCGCTAGGAGACATCGAATCCGCCATATATGTCGATACACTGAACGATGTAGTTGACATTGATTCCGAGGATATTCACCGACAGTAGTAAAATAGAAAAAACGAAGTGGATAACAAGAGACAGTCTGGAGGAGAGAGACATAAATTTATGAAAGAAATATTTTATATTAAACATTAAATGGCATTTTATTCGTTATAACTATTTTACTTTGTAATAGCAGAAAAATTTAATTCAACATTGTTTTACATGGTTATTTCTTTTTTTTGGCGAACACGCACCAAGAATTAGCACCACATACCGTTATTTCAACGCTGGAGAAAGAATTAAAGTCTTCAACACTTGGTCAACACCCCAAAGATTACTACATCTATATCTCATCCCAATATAATTGCGTTACTATATTCTGCCGCAACAAACTAACCTTGCCAAACCGTCAGTCAAGCGTGGCAAGTATCGGCAAACCCTCCCAAAATGACCATCAATACAGCGACCAAGCAGTCGCTCTGGAAGTCGATGGGGGAGGCCTACGTTCAGCAGTGGACATCTAATGGATGATATGATGAACTCATCTAAAAATGAATTTTGAAATTTGAATATAATAAAAATTGATTCTGATAAAGTGAAAACTGTAACAGGATTCCCTCAATGTATGAATATACAATCCTAGTAATAACAGAGAAAGAACTATCACTTAAGAGACTTTTAAATGTACAAACAAATCAAAATCAACCAAAACATACGAAAATAAACGGACCAAATAAAAACAACAAATACAGAGTTGAGTTTCGATGCCAAAACAAATTTACGTTCAAAAATAATATATAATATTTGACTAACTTTTCGACCATAAAATTAGAAAAGTTCTTAACCTGGGCCTCTGTTTAGTAGATTATTATAAACAACGTTCAGTTTCGATGCTTCTTACATTACAATCACTTATCAACTTCTTTATCGATTCCAGGCCTCGTTGCGTGCTGTTGCGTATATTTTGCGAAACATTAAACTTGTAACATGCCTCAAGTAATAAAAAGTCGTGCTACGGAAATAATTTTAAAAGTACATTCGTTTTGTGCTCAAGAATATGACAAAAAAGAAATCATTATACACAAAACATCCAATAATGAATGGCAATGATTATGACAGGTAAGTGTTGTCAGCTTCATGTAAAAATGTACCCAACATGCAATAAATAGGTATAATAATAGGTGCAATAAACATGCAATAGGTCGGATAACAAAACGCTAGCCTGTCAATTATTATAAAACAAAATATTTCTTTAAAGCAACCATTAAACTTATTTTTGTTTGAAAGCAATCATTAATATATTTTTTATTCTTTTAGACATTTCTGATCATTGAAACGGTCCTCAGGAACGTAAAAATGGTGAACGAAGAGTATAGCAGTCTGCAAGGCAAACAAGAATTATTCAAGATACAGTACCCCAAGTGGCTGGAGAAAAAAGGTTCGCTTTTATAAAAATGCAAAAAATAAAATAAAATAGGAAATAATTTTATAACACGGTGAAATAGGTCCGCGTTATAGGAAAACGCGTTGTATGAGTATTATCGTATAACGCGCTCGTAAAACACCCTATAACGCGCTCTGTACAAATGATTCACATTAAACCTTTCCCGTTAAAGGGGGTTTTAAATCGAATATTAAAGAAGAACTATATTACGAACAAAATATGTGCGTTTTATTAAAATCATAGGTTATATTTTAAACTAGCTCTGCCCCGCGGTTTTACCCGCGTTAATTTAAGCGAATCGTTGTGAATCGTTGCAAAAGGTAAACACGCAGTCAACTTCAACAAAAATTGTAACCCCAGGCAAGAATAGGAAGAGATCAAAGACGAAATGTAATTTGGATAACTTTGCTCCTTGATTGATGGATTAACATTGGGTGTGGTTCGGAGAAAGATCCAGTAATTTTACACTGTCAAAAAATAAATTCCAACTTTAACAGAGTTTTTGGTGAAATTAAAAATTGAAATTCAATTTGATGGTAGAGTCGTGACACTTTAAGAAAAATAATTTTAAGGTTAGTATTGTTTAAATTATTTTCTAAATCCTCCCAAGTATGTTTACAAAACTATCCATTTATATTTAATGTAGACAATCAAAACTAAAATATGATGTAATGTGCGGATTAAAAATTAAAACTCAATATTTCAGGTTGGGGTTCAAATTTCGGGAATGTAAATTAAAGCGAACGATATTAATGAAAAATATATGACATAGCGGCATGGAGGTCACTTTATTAGTGAATTATGATACTAAACATAGATAGTGAAAACCGTCGTCCTGTTATTTATCTAGATGATCATATATTCATTCATCTTGTGGTGTTAACAAATGCTGGCAATCTGAGGCAGTAGATAGTAGTATTAAAGATATTACAAGAAAAACGGTGAATTATAGTACACGCTGGAAGCGTGGAAGTGTTTCTGCCAAATGCGTTACTGGTTTTTAAAACTAATACAAAAAGCTGCGATTACCACGACGAAATAAATGCCACAAACTTCAAGAAATAGCTAGTTGAAAACTAATCCCCAATTTTCTACAACAATCCATCGTGGTTGTGGACAATGCGCACTGCCATTGAGTGAAAATATGTCACCCACCAAGTCAATTCAAAAGAAAGTTATGCAATAATGGACCAAAAATAACAATCTTTCATATTTAGAAACGATGACAAAATCTGAACTTTATGAAATTATTAAAACAAACAGAATCTGACGCGTTTGAAGCAGATGAGATACTGAAACCACTGTGACTTGAAGCCCATTGAGTTAATTTGGCCGTCAGCGAAAGCAAGGTGACAGAAACCAATGTACCAATGTATCATCCTGTAAACCCCACTGCTGAGCGAAGGCCTCTTCTCCATATTGAAGGGTTAGTTAGAGCTTAATCCACCACGCTGCTCCACTATGGGTTGGTCGATAATTTTTCCCTACCATGAGTAATGATCGTTATCAGGTGTCTATGATAACTACCGGGATCGATGGTTACATACAACCAGACTGGAAACAAATATTTGTACAAATACAAATATCTGTCCCGAGTGGGAATTGTTTTGTCTCTTTCGTTCTGTAGTCTTTTTATATTCGATAGATCGAGGTAAAACGTATTTTAACTGTATCGGGTTTATAGTATGTTTGTGAATAAGGCCGTTATTGTTTATGGACCCGGTAGCCTTACACTGCCCTTATGAAAATGGAATTTATTCCCAATATAAACTATATATAGTTCAAATAAAGAGAATAAAAGACTTAAAAAGACTTTTTTTAGTTTTATCTAAACAAGTCAAACTCAAATAAAACTCTTTTATAAGTATTTTATTCTATTAGAACTATATATAGTTTATATTGGGAATAATTTCCATAAGGATGATTATAAGTATTAAAGAAACTAACCAAACCATACTGAGATTTACTTGTGGCGCCCTCTTGTATTGGGTAGAACAGATATAACAATAAATTATACTAAAACGGTTATGAAAAATCTGTCTATTATATTTAAATAATAATGTAAAATATATTAGTTATTAATAATGTAAGAATATTAAAATAATATATAATAATGTCAATTTACTCACCTGTTCAAAGTGGATAGCTTTCATTAAACAATTATTTTTTGCACTGACTAAAAACCTAACATTTTGAGTTAAGAACCTTTCTTTTTTTAACTTAAATTTTATCTTTGTTTTTTTTATTTGTGTATAAAGTTAATTACAAAATACCTACATATTATATTTTGTGGACAGACACATTGACCAATAATAATAATTGTCAGTAAATTTACATTTTTGTAAAATGAATACAATTTAAAGGATGGTTTAATTAATGGCGTTGCCATATTTATTATTGCTTAATAATAAATGCTTAAATAATATTATTTCTTATTTACAGCACTATCACTGGATTTTATTACATCACCTTTGATTTCGCAACTATCTTTTACATCACACTTCTCATTACTATCTACAACAACATCCTTTGATTCAACCCCGCCTTTAATTTCATCACCTTTGTTTTCACAACTGTCTTTAACATTTCTTTCATCACCATCTGTGACAACATAATTTGATTCAACTACTTCATTATTTTTATCACTTTTGATTTCAATATTAGTTTGAATTTCACTTGCTTCGACTTTTGTTGTCTCAATTTTCATTCCATTTTCATTTTCATCATCTTCATCATCATCATCACCAATGACTTCATTCTTATCTTCAACAACTTCATCACTAGGTTCAAAGGAATGTCCTTTTATCTTTTCGAGCCATAGTCCCATTGAATTCTCTTCGATTTCCCCTTTAACGATATTCGGAAATATTTGCTCCCTCTTAAATCTTTCCACTGCTTCATCTTGTTCATCCCAGGATAGGCTCTCGTGGCTATCCTTGAATTTTGCGTCATATCTTTCGTAGTGTACCTGCAAATAATTATATATAGTATTTAGAATGTGACGAGAATAATCAATACCAGATGATTTTGGGTTTAAATCTGAGACAGCAGCTGGCATTTCAAGTGCTCATCTTTAGAATTCATCATTTGCTCAGTGGTAAACAAAATAAAAAGAGAAAATTATGTTATTTATGTATTACATATTATCTCTATATTGTATTGGTGTGCAAAATGTATACACAAATAAATAAATATCTGTACTAATAATACTATATAGAAAGACGAAATTGTTTAACTTACTAAACCTGTACGAATATAATACGTGCATCATAATAAGAAAAATCGAAACTAAAACTATTCACACAAAATTACATGTAAAACTTACTCAGAAGAAATACAAACATAACATGAGGAACACAAAGAAAATAAATCTCTCAACACACAGAACCTTTAACTACGTTAAGGCGTTCAATTATACATAATTATAACGAATTACCAAATAAAATAAAAAAACGTAAAACCATACACTTTAAAAAACAACTACAGGCACATATTATATTAAATAAAATATAAACTCAATATTAAGTCCAACAGCAAATAATACATTACTCGAATAAATACTAAAAACCGTTATGAATAAAATAAATACATAACCATATAAAAAATAATGAATTATAAATAACTACATTAAATATTATAAAAATTATAAAAAGAAAATAATAATAATAATATTAAAGCAAACTAAAAGAAAAAAATTTAAAGTATCTAAAATAATACTTAAAATTGTAAAACTATTTTGATTAAAAGAAAAGAACTATTTAAAATGAAATTAACTTAATTACAAAAATAATAATTTTAGTCTACAAGGTTACGCCACGGCTCACTATAGTACTACATATCAAACTACTAATATTAAAAACATGGAAATAATATAAAACAATATCGTCTTAAGTTATTCTTAAAGTGAAAATGAAGGTCAGGTCAAGGTGAAATCATTCTTACACAATAAAATAATTTAATAAGTAACCCCCAATCACCTTATCAAGCACCAGCCCCAGACCGGGAGCGGTGGGGATCATAACCTTCTCCTTGCTAAACGCCTTTTCCAACATCCCTATATCAGTCTGACCCCGAACGACTACTATCATGAGACCGATCATTTTCCTTATTTGGTGTAGCATGAAACTTTGACCCTGGAAAAACAAACACATTAATTATAACAAAATTAAATAAGTATAATATTGGAAAATTCCAGTATTAAACAATGTATGGAAAAAAATTTAAACAAGTAAGTGTAGAGTTTCTTTTCATTTGTCAGCGGAATCTACATTTCGAATCTGTGTCAGCTTCATGTTAACATAATATAATAATGTACAATGATGATTCAAATGATTATATTTCATTGTGTAAATTCCATGATGTACGAATAATACAAGATATATTAATAAATAAATAAATATTAACCAACAATCACACCACGTTAACCTAGCCCCGTGATAAGTTCGTAAGAACTTGTGTTACAGGTACTAGGAACGGAAATAAATTTAAGATACACGTCCATGACCCGGTGCAGACATCTATATTCGTCATACATATTATCTGCACGTGGCGGGATTCGAACCCGCGACCGCTGCGTTAAGTGTCCAGGTGCCTGACCACTCGACCAGCCGGCCGTCGAATTATATATATTCGACGAATCGATTAATATATATAATGTTTGTGTATGTATGTATGTATATATGTATATTATAGTGGTATTTTTCCTGCTGTGTATATTAATGCAGGTGAAACACTTTATGACTTTCTTTGTAAGCAATCTTACCATTTTGTCCTATACCCAGGGTTCGTCTGAAAGAGATCTCTCCTCATGATATATTGTATAATTATATATTAATATTCAATAATATATAATAGCAATGAAACATAAAAATTACAAAGTTTCCCTCTTACCTTAACCAATAATTCAGCGAATTCCATTTCACACTCATGAAACAGTCTTTCTAGCTTAAAACTCATCATATATCTCAAGGAGGATGGATCTTGGTAATGTCTGAAACAATTTTTGCATTTTTTCAAAGTCAAAGTCAAAATATTTTATTCAGCATAAAATTATTACAAATATTCACTGAACGTCATGAGTCTACCACCAGGTCGGAAAGAAGAAGCCTCTGACCTGAGAAGAATTGGCGAAAGAAACTCAGCGGGACTAATATTATTATTTTTTTAACGTAATGTTTTTTTTTCCAATGTAAATTGAAATTAACAATAATTCTCTGTAAGTTGAAATAGCCTGGCGGCGATCACATCACTGCCAGGGCGTACTATCTTCTAGAAAATCGTTGATAGAATAATATCCTTTAGTACACAAACGTTCTTTCACAATTTTTTTAAATTTGGCAATAGAAGCTTTTTGAACGTTTTCTGGGAGCCTGTTGTATAAGCGTATACATTGTCCATAAAAAGAATTACTGACTCGGCGTAAGTATTAAGCTTTATATAACTTATTAACGATTTTATTAACATAATTAAACGCTTCACATTCATTAGTCAACGGCTATCAGTATTATGAGAATCCTTTGTCGAGGGTCCGGAACGGAAACCAAACAAAAACGCTTAGACTACGACAACTATCTACTACTGACGACCGTTCTGGTGTAGTGGTGCGAGTAGTTGAGTTCGATTCCCCGCTCGGGACAGATACTTGTATTTGTACAAATATTTGTTTCCGGTCTAAGTGTTATGTCTTTGTGGGTCTCCCCACCGTGCCTCGGAGAACACGTAAAGCCGTCGGTCCCGGTTGTTATCATAGACACCTGATAACGATCGTTACTCATGGCAGGGAAATTATCCGCCAACCCGCAATCGAGCAGCATGGCGGATTAAGCTCCAACCCTTCTATATGGAGAAGAGGCCTTCGCTCAGCAGTGGATTGTTTAGAGGCTGCTACAACACTTACAAACATTTGCTTGACCACTGAGCCGACGCGTCGACAAAATAATAACCAGATACTGAATTACATTGCAATTGGTTTTCCATTTAACGTAAAAAAGTTTTCATATACTCTCAAAATGTTTTTTATCTACCCTCCTAGGCCTCCCCCACCATCTACACGCCTAAACCATCCCTATCATCACAAAGTATTAGTAATCAAAACTACATCTATAAAATCTACGTTTATTTTAATTTTTTTAACTGAACTGAATCTGCCTGTAATCGTCCCACTGCTGGGCAAAGGCCTTTTCTCCATGTAGGAGAATGGTTGGAGCTTAATCCACCACGCTATTCCACTGCGGGTTGGCGGATAATTTCCCTACCATGAATAACGATCGTTACCAGGAGTCTATGATAACCAGGACCGAAGGCTTTACGTGCTCTCCGAGGTACGGTAGGGAAACCCACAAGGACATACACCCAGACCGGAAACAAATATCCGCCCGCCGCCGGCGTTGTGGCGACTACTCGCACCACTACACCAGTATGGTCGGTAGTTAACTATTATAAATGACATTTTTGACACCACCACCACTACTACATAAGCTGTTGGATATTGATTGCTAAACGTAGACCTCCCCCATCATCTTTTGAGGGGTTTACCAATACTTAGCCATCTGTATAATTTTTATTGTACAAGAAGAGAATTTTTAATAGTAATATATTCTGGATATAGTCAAAAAAGTTTCCAGATATGATTCCTTTTAAAAGTAAGATAGTAGTGGAACAAAATTTTTATAATTTTATTTGTTGTTTAGTAAAAACAACAAACGTTTATTCCCATTGCCCGTTCGATTCCCGTTCGGGGTTTATATTTGTATTAGAAATAGCGGTTTCTGGTCTGGGTTAGTCACAAAACAAAAAAATGTAAACGAAAAACCACAACATAAATAAATTATAACTTGTAGATATAAAATAATAAAGACTCATTACTTCTATTCCAATAAAAAATCAGAAAACTTTAAAAATCAACACGGGTGTAACCAAGCAGATTGTCTAGTCTAACAGTAAAAAAACTTACTTTTTTTCAGTGAAGTTGTGATAACTCTTCGTCCCTTTATAAAATGCAAGTACTTCATTAACTTTTGTCATTTTCTCAGCTGATATCCGGTAAGTCTTTCTCTCTTGCTCAGTAATTACGCTCGGTTCAAATACGTATGTGGGAAGAGTATAGCTATATGTTCTGGCGTTGCATTTTGATTTTGAATTGAACTTATTTGTAGCACGTTTGATTGCAAACACCTTTATACATGACGGTAACCTGCTGTTTATTTCTTCTATATTTACTTCTAGAGCTGAAACAGTAGTCATTATTATTAAATTATAAAAATAATTAAAAAAAATCAAAAAACCCGACTGCGTAAAATACTCTTATTATAAACTAAAAAGAATAAAACAATTTACTAGCCTAGGGCGTGCCAAAGAAATGGACATACATACATACATACATACACTCGAAAAACATAACCCTCCTTCTGTCGCAGTCGGGTAATAATAAACATGGCTGCACGAATCTGTATAAATAAAAGTATTTCTATTATTATCTATTCTGTGGTATTATATAAAACAGTAAAATAATCAATTCATATTATAAAACAAAGTCCTGTGTCGCGTCTGTCTGTTCGCGATAAATTCAAAAACTACTGCACGGATTTTCATGTGGTTCTCACCAATAGATAATGATTAATGAGGAAGGTTTAGGAACATATATGTACATACCGCGGGCACAGCCGGGCGGGCCGCTAGTAGGTATAATTATAAATAAAAAAACAGACTAATAAATTTGATGGCGGAATGCAAATGTTGAGTCACGCTACTGTTGATGACCGAAAGCGGATTAAATTATGCATTGTAAGTAAAATATTGAAGTGAAGTAATTAGGTCACAACGAAAATGCAACCTAAGTACCTAAATGTACGCGCTTACTCGTACACGTAATTCACTGAGTATTTATTTGGTTCTAATTTATTATTTACTAGCTTCCGCCCGCGGCTTCGCCCGCGTGGTTGTATCGACAAAAAGTAGCCTATATCCTTTGCCAGGCTTGAGACTATCCGTATAAATTTCTTACAACAGCTCGGTAACAAAGACTCTCATACAAAAAACGTTCCTCCACGTTCGAAGAGTTCACAGTAATATTTCCCAGTCGACACGTGAATTCTCGCGAAAATAAGGCCGTAAGCGTCGTAGAATAGGCATCACTTACGCGTTTTCGCGTGATAATTTCGAAACCATGTTATATTATGGCCAAATTACACAAAATCTTTATAAATTGTAGCCTATGTGTTATTCTGATGTATAAGCTATATAACTGTAAATTATCAGCTAAATCACATAACGATTAATAGGATTACTTAAACTGTATTTGTATAAAACAACGTAAGTATAGCAAAGCTGTTGCGTTGTTATTATTATTATTTATTTGAATTCTTTATTGTACAACAAATACACTAATACAAGTGTGTACAAAAGGCGAGCTTAACGCTAATGCATTCTCTACCAGCCAACCTTGGTATGTGCAGGAAAGTATAGTGTGTAGGTGTACAATAAACAATAGTATAATAACATGACATTATATAGCATAATATAATATAATACAGTACACTACAATACAATACAATATACAACATACAAGACCCACTTCCACAAAACACACAACTTTCAGACACACAGCAGTTAGCAGGCACACCACATTCTCTCAACACAACTCACGAACCTAACACAAACATATTTACAAAGACGAGGAAGAGGTAGAGGAAGAAGAAGGAGAGCTACGCAACATGCGCCTATAGAATAGGGGGAACATAAATTCCTTTTTTCTTGTGGGTTACGAGACGGGGCGTTTATTTAGACCGACAACAATATATTATACAATACAATACATTACAATATAATGTAATGTAATCAAATATAAAAAGTGATAAAATAATATGACGATACTCCAGCTCAGTCATTGCGGTTGTTGTTAGTCTTTGAAATAATAAAATCTTTAACGATTTCCAAAGTTACAGTTACACAATACTTACGAAATGAAATAATGAAGGGACAGAACACAAATTATAATAAACCAATCCAGTTCAAATATAAAAAGTACTTAATAATGAAATGCAGGTAAACAAATCAGATGACGAGCATCGACTGTTCTAGAAAATATACTTGTTAAATGTCGGTACGCGACAAATAAATTTTCGATTCGCGCTATACAACGTTTTTTTCACGGCTATGCTTTGCAATTAAATACAATATTAATATTGTTATAAGAATAATAAATATTAATTATATGTATGTATATATAAATGTGTATCGTGAATGTAGGCGTGTGTGTATATGACATATTTATTTGAATTAATTATAAAATATATTAAAATATTAATATACGATATAATTATATATATAACAAATGAAATAAATAATAATAAATCGTGTACAATGTGAACAAAAACGTTGGTATTATCAGGACAGTAATAAAAAATTGCAATTTAGCAATTATAAAATTAGTTTTTTTTTCCAACATTTCATATATAGCTAATATAACTCGCTACTAGTAATGGACTATTAGTAACTACTAGACATGGGCGTTTTCGGTTTTTAGATCAAACGGCTACTTAGCCGATATTAATTTTCCATATCGATATTGAAAACCGTTTTCAGATATCGATATCAGAGTAATATCAGATGCGTAACGTAAACACAAACCGAAACAAACGGTTGAACACAAAGGTTACAAGTATGCTTAATTAAAAAAATCAAAAAAACCCGACTGCGTAAAATACTCTTATTATAAACTAAAAAGAATAAAACAATTTACTAGCTTTCATTTGATACCCATATTACTACAGTAAGAAAAAAATTCAACTCCCCCCCTCATTCCGCCATTTGCGGGCGCCATTTTGAAAATTTATATAGCCTATGTCACTACTACAATTTAGACAAATCCAACGACACCTCATATGTTAAAAACCGTCCAGCCGTTTGGGCTGTTGGGCGTGCCAAAGAAATGGACATACATACATACATACATACATACATACATACATACATACACACATACATACATACATACATACACACATACACACATTCACACATACACACAAACACACATACACACATACATACACACATACATACATACATACATACATACACTCGAAAAACATAACCCTTCTTCTGTCGCAGTCGGGTAAAAACAGTTTAAATAATATAAACTATAACAAGTTTAATATCAAATGTTTTGAAAAACTACGTCTTATGGTTATAAAATATTAAATATTATAATAATATTATAGTATTATTATAATTTTTAATATTTTAATATAATAATTATTATAAGGCATACTTCAATAAAACTAAAAATGATTCGTTTCACAAACTTTTTCTTAAATACACACACTATTTTATTACGGAAACTAAATAATCATAACCATAAAAGAGTAAAGACTCGACTTTATTGCTTAAACTTGTACACAGTTGAACACAGAAAACCATATTCGCCTCATCTCTTTTATTCAGTATGAAGTTACCGTTATAAGAAAGAGATGCAGATAATATGGTTTTAGCTGTCGCGCCGCTCTTAGCCTTTGCGCGCCCGTCACCGTTCTTCGGTTTTTAGTTTTTAGTTTCGGTTTCGTGTTCGCGCTCAAGTTTTCGTTGGTTATGTGAAAACGGTTATGCGTTTTGGTATATCGATATGATATGATATGGGTACGCGTAACCGATATTAGTTACGTTTTGATATATCGGTCTCATGCCTAGTAACTACTATTAGTAATGGACTGTAAAAATATGCCACCAACCACAAATTTTTTCAATGTTTTCGTCGGTGATACATAAAATGCAACCTAATTACGTAAATGTACGCGTTTGCTCGTTCAATGACCGATTACTACGTGGACCATCTTCGACACTTTCTCGACCACGTTAGAACTCTATTAACCACTTTTTTTTAACATACGTAGGTCCAGGTTCCCGCAATAGTTGCTAGTATGTTTGTCTTCATTTTGTTTTGGTGTTAAATCTTTCTTATTCAAGTACTAAATCACAGCACGATGTTCGATTTTATCATTTTTTTAATTATTACGACTTGTTCGACGTTATAGTTTGAGAAACGATAAAGAATGTAAATAAGGAAATAAAATTTTACACAATTGCTTAGAAATAATTTTTAGCTTAAAAAAAATGGTTGTCTGTAAAGTCGGTTTACGGACGATAATTTTTACGTGATAACGTCATAAGAAAACATTGATGAAAAAGTGCATACTTTTATGAATGGAATTGAATTATTATTAGTGATGAAACGGATAGCAGTTTGGCCGGATACCGGATACCGGATATTCGGCCAACCATGTGGCCGGATAGCCGGATATCCGGCCGCCGGATATCCGGCGGAACTTAGCCGTTTGGTTTTAAGGTAGTTCCAACATTAAACCACTTTTCCACAGATTCGGCTAAAAATTTTTTCACGGGTTCAGAATAGCTTTATTTATGAATTACTAAAATTTCATAATTTTTGACGGTTTAGATCGCGAGATATTTAAAGACAAAGTTCGCGATTTTGAGAGTAATGTCCCATTTATGTATGTAAAATGTCCGATTTTTTATTATATTAAAAAATTCTCTCGACAGAATTGAAAAAAAAAAAACTAGGAGAGTGGTGATAAATGTTTTTAGAATAAGCTAAAAAAATAAAAGTAGCACTTCACGGTTTTGTTATCTAGATATTAAAACAATAAATATTAATTTTAATTTTAAATTTATAGTGATCTGGCAACACTGTGCACAACGCTCTCATCTTTTTAATTTAATAAAACTATTATTAGAAAGCGCAATACTATTTGTATATAGTAAGACCATATAAACAAAAATATATAAAACACTCAGAGCAACGTTGCCAGATTACTATAACTAACGATATAAGGCAGAAGGTATTAAGGTAGGACTACACTTCCCCACGCTGGAACTACCTTAAACCGTTTGGCATCGCACACACACACTTGCGTAGCGAAAAATCGTTCCTGATATATGTATATGACAGAATTTACGAGAAAATCAAACGTAAAATTTCGAGTGCATTCGCTATTTCAGTGAAATCCGACATATGGACTTGCTTACTTTTTATTAAAGGCATCTCGAATTGATCGCAATCACGACACATACATTTGGTGGCCAGTTAATTTGAATCAGTACCCGCAGTTGTCAACGTTTGCTAGAATTTATCTTTTAGCACCTGGCAGTAGCGTTTACAGCGAAAGGTTATTTTCAGAAGTTTGTCTGGTATAAGAAGGCAAGCGGAGTCGCCTCTTACCAACAAATGCAGAAAATCTGGTATTCATTCACTACGATTTGCCTCTTGTTAATTTTGTGTACTAAACTGATTAATAAAACAAACATTTTTGACGTGCGGTTAAATAAATAAACGGTGTCCATAACCTATTGTGGTATTATATTATTATTTATTGATTTGCCTTGTGTAAAATAATAATATTTTTTTGAATTTTACTATCCGGTATCCGGCCGGATACTGAATTACTATCCGGTATCCGGCCGGATAGTGAAAACAAGGCCGGATAGGCCGGATACCGGATAGTTACCGGATATCCGTTGCATCTCTAATTATTATCACTGAATTATCATTATTTTGTATAATATATATTTATTATCACAATTAGACAATCTTTTTATTTTTTTATTTATTCGTACGAACTATTTTATATTAATTAAAAAATATTAATTAAATTTTTTTTATTGTTAGGTTAGGTTTTTTTTTATTTATTAAAAATAATAACGATCATTTTTTTATATTTTTTTTTATTTTTCCGAACATCATTTTAATATATGTATTTTTTATTTGTACGATCTATTTTAAATTAATTAATAAATATTCATTTATTCAACGACGCGATTCATTATTATTTGACGACGCGTTGGCGCAGTGGTCACACCAACTGACTGATGCGCTAGCAGTCGCGGGTTAGATCCCCGTACATGACAAATATTTGCATAGGCCATACAGATATTTGTCGTGGTCTGGGCGTTTGTGCTTGTGTATCGTGTGTGTATCCGGACCCCCGACACGGGATTCACATCCTACTGGGGGCCGTTGAGTGTGAGACGTTTATTATTTATTTATTTATTTTTGGCTTTGTTAAATTGTTGTTGTAATAATACTTGTTTTTTTTTTTTTTTTTAAATAATCATAAGAATATTTTTTTTTATTCAAACAATTGTCATATGAATAGCAACAGCTAATAAAATAAACCTAAAAATAATAAGCTTCAGAATAGAATCTTAAAAACTACAACAATTTATTATTCAATACTAACGTAGTTTAAGTGAAACAACCTGCCTCGCAGCTGACACCCCTTTGTCCGTCCGTGAACTTCTCTGGAAGTGTGCGTTTTGTTGATTTTTAAAATCATCTTCAGTTATATACTTCGCATCAAACAGCGCTTTGAGAAGATCCTCCTCGATGGTCGGGACGCCGGGATTTCTAATGAATTAATGCTATAAATATATGGCTTTTGTATCATAGTTTGTACGCATGTGTACATGGCAATGGCTTTGTTAAATTTAGTTGAGAAACATTTATGTTTGGATCTACCATATTATTAATATATTATTTGACAGTTTAAAAATTAGTTGTCGGAAGGTCTTTTAGACGATTAAGGTTGTGAATTATAATATTATAAGTAAATCTTACACATATTAGAGATGAAGTAAAACAAATTCTTATCAGACTATTGTCATTTTAAAGTTTGTGGTATACAACAACATAAAATAAAAATATTACTTGAATCACCATACTAAGACAACCTAATTATTTAATTAATGCAATTTTAGATAAATAGTCTATACTATACCTACTATATAAGATGTCTATCAAAGTAAGATTAATAAATAATATGTGGTCTATATTTCAGTTAAAATTTACTTAGCAATGTTCCTCACCTCTGCATGCCATAGTAATCAACACCACAATATCCTAATAGCATTGCCATTTTTTTCCTCTTTATCCTCTCAAACGGTTTTTCACATACTTTCTTTTCATCACTTTCACCATCTTCTGTTTTTTTGCCGCCAGATTCCCATTGACGCTTTAAAAAACGTCTTTTGTACCGTGTATGATTTTTATCTTGAACTAAATCATCATTTTTTGTTTCTGTCTGCTCCGTTGCACTCATTATTGATATAAATCTTACTTGTGTACCTGTATTATTATGAAGTATAAACGTAAAATATAAGTAGCCTATCCTATTTTATTATTATCGCACATAGAAATTTGAACTAATGTAAATTTAACTACACAGATTATTAATATGATTACAAACAGAACGTAACAAAAAGAAAACACGAAACATAATTTTTTAATTAAGTTAAAAAAATACTGACTAATAACACGTGAATTTTTTAACAAACAATTGTACCTGATCTTACTATATTTGAGGGTCTCGGTAGATTCTGTCTCAAAGAACTAACAAATAATTGAAGAAATCGAACTGACATACCTACAAATTATTATAATTATTTATATATTTTTAAAACTTCGCAATAATGATCCAAATTCAGTTTGTGTGTTTGAATATTACGCTTGAAGACATCTTGAAAAAATAATATACAGTTTTGAGGTTAACATAACAATGATTGACATTTTGAAAACTGTATTGCTGCCTGCTAAATTATTTATCACGTGTATAAAAAATGAATTCATAAAAATATTTAATTTAATAAAATAATAGTAAGTACCTACTGTAATCAATATATTGGTTAATTTAATCGATATTTATCATTTATAGGCTTTTCTTTCTAAGCATTAGTTTTGTAATTAAGAGACATATCCGAACCGTTAAACCTCTTTGCGCATGTTTTAATTTAGCGCATGCTACTGAAAGACTCTCAGTAATAGTATTTAGGACAAGGATTTTAATTCAGCATGGGTTGACGCAGTGTTAATAAAATGCGAGGTGGAAGTTCAGAACGCTTGGTGGTGCGATCCTCGCGCCGAAGAGGTGATACGCGCGCAAGACTCACTCGATATATAACTGTTATGCTCGCGGCTATCCTCGGAGGCGGCGGTTCAGCTCTTCTCTTCCTCGTACCACTATACGCTGACCCCGCTTTAAGTGCTCTAGCAGCTGACTTTGATCCGATACCAGCAGAGTGTGTGACGGAGCGACGCGACGATAGACTAGGACTAGACAACTGTACCTGGGCATCTTGCAGGGAAGGCTGTACAAGTGACGCTTATAAGTGTATCCAATTACACGTGAAATACAAATCGCAGGCTGAGGATTGGCGACCCGCCGTGCTATATGTAAACATCAAGGGATGCGGGTATCCGCCCGCGGTGAACTGTGACAACTTCACGCTGAGCTATGGATACGTCGGAGCGAGGTACCCATGTTACTGGTCACGAGCTGATACTATGGTAGTCGTGCCGAGGTGGTCACGCGGGGAACAAGTGGCAACTGTAACGAGGACCCTGGCTATTCCTCTGTTCCTGTCGGGTTGTGCGGGTATCGGTCTCTGTGCGCTGCACTGCGAGTGTCGTCCTAGACGCCGCAGACGACCTCCACGCAGACCTCCGCGCCTACCGACCCTCACGCTCGACGACACAGCCGTATACCGACTCGCCTAGGTGTGACATATCCATTCTCGAATTGCACTAATATAACTATTTGTTTTACTATCATATTTCTTAAAGATACAGTTATCGGGTTGGATTTTTCCGAAAACATTAACTACAACTATATTATACTGTGTGGAAAATAAGTAAAATATTATATATTTTAATGAAGTTTTCTTTAAAAACATTAAATATTGTTAAAATAATAAATAATATAATTATGCTGAATTGGTGACTAATTAAGTTTATCTTTAAGTTTATGATATGTTTTATAAGTAGCTACGCGGCTTATGTGTTAATGAAAAATACCAATAGATAAATGATATAATTTTATATAATCAAATAATAATAAATATATTATTATATTGTGATTTTATCAAAGTAAATAAGGAACAAAAATAAATACATATATAAATTTAATGTAAACTTTTATTTTCTTAGTATTACTGACATGTTTTGTCCACGACGCTAAGTTTTTAATAATTCATATTAACTAAATAACACGAAACACATGTGCTTTTTATTTCGTAGTTACTTGCTGGTGTGTGTACAAACCAACTTCGTTATGACATTAAAAAATATGGGGCGGTAATGTGGGGGCCTCACCCATTAAAATAACCCGCCGTGCACCCTCACCTCCTGCTCCGTGGTCCGCAGGCGGCAGCTCCATCGGGCGTACTCTCTCCTGTGCGACGCCCCGCGTACTTGAGCATCGCATCTTCGCGGTAGGCTATTTCAGCGAACGGTGGGCAAACCCTGACTCTACCGTTCGCAGCCTCGGCTAGAACCTAGACCCAATCTGGATCGTAGGAGATAACCATAGAAACGTACACCAGTTTTTAAGTGAGATCTCCAAGATAATTTGTGAAAATAACACCCAATTTAATGCAGCAGATTTTGCACAATGACCTAACAAACATAAAGAAAGAAAGACTAAAATTCTAAAACTTATTGTTTTGGCTAAAGCTAATAAATATTGCTCTTATAAATCATAAGAAAAATAATTGTTATTTTTATAAGAATCATTTATTTAATTAATATTGTACTAATAGTACATGTATAAATGCGAGTAGTCCCCTTAATACCAGCGGTCACGGGTTCGATTCCCGCTCGGAGCAGATTTATATTTGTGAAAATATTTGTTTTTAGTCTGAATATGTGTTCTTGTGAGTCTCCCCACAGTGCCTCGGAGAGAACGTCAGTCCGTCGGTTCCGATTGTTGTAACGAACACCTGAGTGGTCGTTAGGTACTCATGGTAGGGAAATTATCCGCCAAACCGTATTGGAACAGCGTGGTGGAATATTATCCATACCTTCTCCCATATGGAGAAGAGACCTTTGCTCAGTAGTGCGACGTTTACTGGCTGATGTAGTTCAGTTCATTAATAAAATCTCCCAAATCGTTAAAGCCACAGAATATACCAAAGAAATAGAGATACGAAAAGCAAACTCAAAACATAATCTTCTTTCTGAAACAGTCGGAATAATTGCTGTTACTTTAACTTTCTTGGTAGGTACATAAGTATAAGTTATTAAATGCAATACTTTTATATAATAGTTATTCAATAGCTTCAAGCGAAAAATCACGGTCACTTGAAATTGAAAGGGCGACCTTCACCTCATTTTCGATATAAAATCTTTTGTTCGGCGTTTCAATTTGCATGATTTAAAATTTACTAGATTCTCTTCGTGATTTTGATCGTACCTATTGCTGCAAAATATTAATGGTTAATCCTAAAATCGTACTAATACATAAAAACACACACAGTTTGAGTGTAAAACGTTTATTATTATCATTTTTTACTTAAACTAACAGCTCCGTTTGTTACTGGAGTATCCTGAGAAATTAAACGTCTTTTTTTGTAATTAGTAAATAAATGTTTTTACATTCACACAGGGCCGTCTGCTCTTGAGGTATATATTACACCCATATTCGGGGCGGGAATCGAACCCACAACCCTGGAGCAGAAAGCAGGATCACTGCCAACTGCGCCAACAGGCTCATCATATGACGGAGGCCTTCGCCCAGCAGTGAAATGTGTACTATTACAAATTCGGAGTCAGATTTGTAAACCATGGTACCTCGTCAGTATAGCTCAAATAATCAAATTATAAATAATTTTGTTCGCAATTAATTATTATTAATATACTCATTTGCAAAAAAAACGGGCGGTTTCGATTTTCTTCCTGGCTGAAAAAAATAAAATACCCAAAAAGGTTTTAATCATTTGAACATGTTACTGGCCAGTTATAAAAGTGCCATAATGTTTATAAGAGTACATTCCAAATTCAAATTTTTGACTGAGCCTGGTTTTCAAAGAAAATAACTTTTAACTACATTTTGTGGCGCGAATTCCCTATAGTTAATATCGACTCTAATTAACTTTTTGTCAATTTTTATTAAATTATCTGGTGTCCTTGACATTTAAAAGTATTGTTATTGCTGTTTAGCAAATCTCAAAATGGTAGATAAAGTGAAAAAAGCGAGCAAAATTATTGCGCTGCTTGAAGAAGGTTGCAGTCAATGCTTCGTGGCTCAGAGGCTAAATGTGAGTCGGTCGACAGTTCAAAGGACCTGGCAGCGCTATCAAGAGACCGGTTCCGTCAAGAGAAGGCCTGGTTCTGGCAGAAAGACATGTACCGAACCACGGGATGATCGTTTTCTAGTTAGTCAAGCGTTGAGAAATCGCAAATCTTCTTATGTGGACCTCAAGAACACCCTCGAAGAAGTAAGAATTGTGCAAATTAGTCTATGGACGGTCAGGAGGAGGCTTCTCGCTGCTAATATACACAGTCATCGCCCGGCACGCGGCCCTAAATTACTCCGTGGACATCGAGTTGCCAGGCTTAGCTTCGCTCGAAATTGTGTGTCATGGACTCATGAAGACTGGGATAGGGTATTGTTCTCCGATGAAGCCAGGATATCTCTGCATGGTGAAGACCGACGTCGGCGAGTGCTACGTAGACGAGGAGAACGCTTTACAGAGGCATGTTTTGAAGAAATCACACCTTATGGAGGGGGCTCTGTTATGTTTTGGGCAGGAATAAATTCTATGGATCGTACGGAGTTAGTCTTCATCGAAAACGGTACACTGACTGGACACCGATACATAACGGAAGTTCTAATTCCTTATGCACAACCCGCTTTAACCGCTCTTGGCGAAAACTCCATTTTTATGGACGACAACGCTCGCGCCCACCGGTCTGGCGGTGTGGATGCATATATGCTAGAAGTCGGAATTCGTCGTTTGGACTGGCCAGCTAGAAGTCCGGACCTCAATCCCATAGAGCATGTCTGGGACGTTCTGAAGCGACGAGTGAGATCAGTGCAGCCGGCTCCGCAGACCATCAGAGAGCTAAAGAATGTGATTACCGCGGAGTGGGAACGTATTCCCCAAGAAACCATAAAAGATATACTCACTAGCATGCCCAGACGAATGCAAGCTGTGATTTCAGCAAGAGGGGGTCACACTCAATACTAAACTTTTATCTGCTTTTAATGTATTCAAGAAAAACAAAGAAATTAACGCGTTTCATTTTTATTTAGCGAGCAGGTACAATCATAGTGTTTTAAGCTTAAACATTATTTCTTAATAATTTAATTAAAATGTTATGATAAAACTGATGAAAACTATTCCTTCCTAATTAATTTATAAAATTCTGAGGATAACAATACCTAAAATTGTCAAACAAACTAATAGTAACTATAAAATAGTTCTTTGCTTAAGTGCCCGTTTTTTTTGCAAAAGAGTTTATTTTCAGTTACTTACTACACAGCAGGTAAGGTAGTACCTACTTATACTAAAAGTATGACAATATGTCAAGAGGCGCGTTCCACTTTAGATTTTCAGTTTAATCTTGAAGGAAATATTTTATTAAAATTTAAATACAAAGATTTGTGCTGTGTAGCAAAATTCCTTTCAAATTGTACAGTACTTGGTAATGATACTTTTATAAGCTCGACTCAAGTACGATGAACTTGAGAAGGTGACTTAAGGGTTTTTTATGAATATTGAATACTTTGATAGCACTTGAAGAAAAACGGCATGTATGGCGTTTTTTCTTTATTGTGGCGGCTTTTCGTAGTGTGCCACGACTCTTAACGAATCCTGTCAAGGTCGATAAAGGAGTGTGAACTGTAAAGAAACGATAAACTGTGTATTATTATGCATTTTATAAATAAATGATTTTTAAGTAGGTTATCATTATATAATTATACAGGGTTAATTCTAAAACACCAGCAACCTCGCAGGACAAGATAGCTAACATTATGTACAACAACATTTGTTCTACCACTTTTGTTAATTTGTTAGATTTTATTTTCATACAAAAATAAATATTAATTTAATTTTACGCGAATGCAATAAACTCTACGCGCGTCCCAAAGATTAGGTAAATAACGACCACGTACTAATGTGAGGGGAAAGGTAGGAACGGGGCGGCGCTAGCGCCTTTGACCTTGACCTATTTAGCCAGCCGCGGCAGTCGGCGGCGGGCGACTTTGATGAGCGCGCGTCATATGATTTTGTGTGCTACTCGTATTTATTTTATTCGTATCGATCGATGTATTGTACCTGTACTAAAGTTATTTTATAACCATGGTACCGCCGCTATTCTAATGTCGAATACACGGAAATGGTGAGGATACTGGCTAGGTGTGATGACAATGTGTCGGAAGCCTGTCGGCAATATGCAGCTAGATATTCGAACTTACCTACACCGAGCCGTGAGACAATGTCAACTCACCGAATCTGACAAACTAGCACGAGTAAATTTTTGTAACTGGTTCGGTTAACTAAAATAATTTGTGCGTTCAATCAAATTAAAACTAATTCGGAAGTGTTAGCACGTGTTAGTGAACAGCTGATTTTTAGGTGTTGTATGTGTGTTGGTTGTGATGGTGACTATTTTGAACGCTATCTGCGCGATACGCACCGACATGCGCGTTACTTTAACCTTAGAGGTAATATTTCGTTTGTAAATATTATTTTATTGTCAATTATTTTTAATTTTTTAATTATTGTAAATACGCTGATTTCACTTTTGAAATACTTATGCCCGCCTGTATTTAACAATAAAAAGTGAATAATACCTAGCTACCAATATTTGATATTAAATTGGTTTAATTAGACTTTAGTAAACGTTAAAGAATAATTACCTATAACCTGATTTTTTTAACCGTGCGCCTGTCAACGTCAAAATATTAGCATATTTGTACCTTTTCAAGCGTCAGCAACATCATTTTTTTTATTCTACATAATCTAGGCATGTATCTCATTAATTTAAGAAGTGTCTGTGCCTTTCATAACCGTGTTTAATGATAAGGACAGACTTTTATCCAACGACCAATCTAACGACTTTGACAGCTCCGAGCGCACAGTTATAAAAATCGGGTTATACGTTAATAATTTTCACATATTTTTTTATGTTCAGAATTCAGATACCTAATCTACATACCTACATTTTTATAGTATTGGTGGGCATACGGACAGTCGAAGCCTTTTGATGACTAGGTACCGGATGTCTACCGCACAACTGGTTGTGCTGTAACCTCTGGAGGTTATGCAGATGTGTTGCCCTCCTATACATACGATTTATTTGTTTTTTATCGTTTAATATAGCCAGTTCTAAGCCTGGTAAAGTAAGAAGGGATTGTGGACTCAGTTTACGTATTGCAGGAACATGACAAAACAGAAATTTGATTATTCACTTAAGTCACTGCGATATACATACTATGATACTGCCCACAAACCCACCAAGCAATTTATATTAATTTTATTAACTAGAATTATCGGGCAGAGAAAGTGTTATTACTATTATTATGCAAGCGCGCCCGAGCGTCGCGTCATCCTTTCGATAATGAATGAAACATAGACTCTAAATTTCAGAGCAGTACAATAAAAGCTTAAAAAATCATTTTTAATTAATGTATTGAGTTATGTCAAAAGTCGTAGAACAAATGTTGTTGTACATAATGTTAGCTATCTTGTCCTGCGAGGTTGCTGGTGTTTTAGAATTAACCCTGTATATTACTACATAACCAAAAATATTGCAATAAAACTGTTTTAAATTTTACCCTCATTTTCAAGATATGGTTGTAGTCTAATGTTCTAATTCGTTGATTTTAATTCTAGAATCCAAGTTATTGGTTAGGACTTAACTTATAATGAATACGGATAAATTTGCGTAAGTATATGAATTATTAATTATATTTATTATAAAGTACGTCGTCTATGAATTTGTCTGTTATAATATCAAATATACTTATTTGAATTTATTGCTTTTAAGCACGTTTTTATTAGCTTGGTATGTATCTATGTAACGGAATCATTATCTATTCGTGCCGCAAAAAGTTTAAACAATGTTTATTTATTTATTTCAAAAATACTTTGACGAACACTTGGTTTGATGGCTCTCGAACTGATCCTTAGGTGGCATTTGTTACCATTTTAATGTAACTGTATCAAACGAACAAGCTATTCTTTTGTAATTTAATTGTGAAAACATGTAATTGGTGTATAGTTTTAATTTAGTTATGTTCTTTTTTATTATACCACTGTTTGTTTTCCAAAGAAATAGATATTAAAAAATAAAATAAAATAAATATTTTGAACGTGATTACGAACGTCGGATTGATTTCAAACTTTGTACACTTATGAAGGTTCGATGACAACGCAATAATTTAAATAGATTTTCCATCTTTGCCTAATTTAAGCATTTAATCCCATTAACCTTGTCATGACACTCAGGATTAGTGATTTTTCATATCTGATAACGTGTAATGTCTTTGTGCCAAGCACCAGGACGCGTGCTGACATCTTCACGGTTTAACTTTTTTTATTACAGCAAAGATATTTAGGATTATTATTGCTGTAAATTTGTGTTAACTTTTTTAAGATAGATTTAAGACTTTACTTGTAAATAATTATAAAAATGATGATACTGTCGGTATTGGTAGTTACTACTGTAGCAGGATGTACTTTATTTAAGTTTTTGATAGATCTGTAAATAATTCAGGGTAAAAATAAAACAATTAATATTTAAAAAAATGTTCTGAACTTTACTTTCAAGATCACATATGAATTTCCAACCAACTAAATATAAGTTTCAACATTCATCGGAAGCACATTAAACCTTTTAAAATCAGCCAAAAATAGCGGTTAAATAAAAAACCAGTTGAATTATATATAAAAACTTGTCGAAAAAAAATAAAAAAATTTTCGGCTGACAGTACATTTTAAAATTTTAACATGCTTTACAATTGTGTACATAGTAAAAACTTTACAATTTTAACAATGGTAACTTTAAGAACTTTTGGCTCGAAAACAAAATATTTTTGAGGTAAATAGAAATTTATTTAAAAGGCGAGTATTTTTTTAAATTTTTTGGCGATTTTACGTATTTTTACGATACAAAAAAATATGTAATTAACAATTTTAATTACAAACATGTAACTGGCTGAGTTTCTACGAAGGATTTACATTTATTTAAAAAGTTATAATCCTATACAGATTTTTACAATCAACCTTGACTAACGTCGGCGTCGACTAAAAAACAATACGCTATTTACCCCAAAACAAAGAAAAAAAAAACATGGAAAACAAAAACAATATTCGAAATATTTTAATCACGTTTTAAATAACATTCTTGCAAAAATAATAAATTAAAAAAAATCAATCTCTATTCACAACCGCGCCATCGAAAACGTCTCTTATAAAAATAAATAAATGTATTTCAAAATACATATTTTTCCTAAGTATTATATCGCACGAGGGTTTGAAGTTATATATTTAATTACGGTTTACCGTTTTAAAACATCACGAGTAGTCACTGGACCTACTTTATTAGATTTAGTTTTAGTCGTAATTCTTAAACCTTATATTGTCAATACAGATACCAGTCTGTCAATGTCATAGTGGCAGATCATTGATCGATAATTGACATAATACTTGTTTTGACAGTTTTGCTATTCTATTATATTATAAATGTCATAATGACGCAATATTGAATCTATTAAAGATTGCTAGAATTACAAAAGAAGAAAATTGCTAGAATTAATCTTGATTTAAATTAACGACTAAGGGTGCTTTCCGTTAAACTACTATATAGGATACTAACTATGGAATACTACAATATAGGATAGTAGTCGAAGTGAAAGTTATTCTAATCGCATACATAAGAAAGATGTATTCAAATTGTATGAAAACTAGTAGTGGCGCGGCTAGTGCCACAGTGGCGCCACTGCAGCGCTGCCTCACGCCTCTAATTTGAAGACGCCCTAATAGTGACAAAATAGTGAGGTTGTTTTAGCTAATATCGTACAATTGTGTAGATAAAAAATTTTAATCAGTGCAGTCGACATTACGCCGTCTTCTTAATCTATTATATTAATGACGCCATAAGGAAAACAAATAATTTTCTAGATTGCTAAAGCTTTCAAAACCTACTATTATAATATCGATGAAAGACCAATGATCTACCATTTTGTGAAGATTTTAATAGCAGCATTAGACCTGAACGTTGAATTAGTTACGTTGTTAAGTCATTTCAAACTAGCACAGGTTTGTATTATGGTCAATGAAGGAATCATAGAGGTCGATAAGTGTATTTGAGATCGTAACTTGGACGTTTTGTCTATGTCAATAAGTCTTTTCTATGCCCGCAGATTAAAAAAATGTCTTCTCATTAAGTCTCATTGACTATTACCGCAAACGCCTCGTGCAACACTTACAATGTTTCTTAATAAAACGTTAATAATAATAAATAAAAAATAAAATTAACTAATAACCCTAGTAATAGTTCATATTAAGGTGATGTTTTTAAAATTATACTATTTAAAAAAAACGAATTCTTATTTTCATTTGGCTGTCGAATTTTTTAATTTACAAAAAAAAAAAAAAATCTTGAAAATTACTTTATTTTCAATATGATTTATTATTTTCTGATAAAAGTTGAGTTTGTTTGCTCTTTATTGTGTTTGTCTTATATATATTTTTAAGTATATAAAATTTATATAAAGTATATCATACATACTTTATATAAATCTAAAAATAAAAAATCACCTTAACATTGAGTAGTAAAAAAAAAAAAAATAACTAATTATATAGGAAACGAAATGAACCTCAAGCTACCGCTTTGGTAATTTTCAATTACATTCTTTAACTCATCTATCCATACTAATGTTATATTTATATTAACGTATGTAATTTTAAACTGATTGTGTATGAGGGTAAACAAAAATAATCACTACATATTTTAAAACAAAGCCCTCCGCTGCGTCTGTCTATCAGTACGTCTGCCATGAGTTTTTGTTACAAGCGCACATGACATAACTACAGTTTAGTAAACGTACAGTACGCGCGCGAGTTCATGTCCATCCTGAGGAATGCGGTAGTTCTGTGACCTATCATAATGTCGATATCGATAATCTCATTTGGTCAACCATAATATCTATTCCATATTTATTGCAACTTTAAGTAATTAAATATTTATTTATTTATTTATTTTTATTTAATACTTTATTATTACACACGTTATTAAATAATAGCATTGAAGAAAAAAAAATTACAGTAAATGTGCAATGGCGGCCTTATCATGCTTATGTATTATAAAAGTTTTTTTCTATTTGAAATTGTTGAAGGCGAAGTACTCATGGTTTCGTAAAAAAAAAATAATACAATAGCGGTCAATAGTTTTTAGTATCGACAAGCACGCGTCACCGTCAACGGACAACACTCGATTTCGGACGAATTCGGCGAGGCGGGGCGCGCTGCTCCCGCCCTTCACCTCAGGCCCCGATGGACATGAACTCGCGCGCGTACTGTAGAAACGCAATAGTAATGACAGTATCCGCGAGAGGCGCTGCTCAACTTTCCATACAAATTGTCTACTACACTCGCTGACGTGTATCGTGAACTATCGTCCCTGGAAAGTCATGGTAGACGTACTGTCTGTCTGTTCACGATAAACTGCGGTTTTCACCAAAATATAGTTACTCATGAGGAAGGTTTAGGTACATATACCATGCACAGCCGGGGCGGGCCGCTAGTTATATATAATTTAGAGAGTTGAATAATTCTTAATGTTTAAACATATTTTAAAAAGCGTTCAATATAATGTGATAACTTTAAAGCTATCTCTCAGCATAGCTCCGCTGCGGTGTCGAATTTCAAAACTAGCTGAGCCTCAATTAGTATTGAAATTCGATAACACAGCGATTTCTCGCGATCGCGAAAGTTACGTAATAGTCAACCGTTCAGTAGTTTTTGTTTGAAAGAGTAAAATATATAAAATTTTATAATATCATTAGGATTTCTCGAACGCTCCAAAGTATGTATCACTATTTTTTTTTAAATCAAAATATTACTATACTTTCATAGCAATTTTATATAAGAATAATCATTACATATTGCTATTGGACTTAATTTTTTTTTATATGTGGGCAGTATTTATTTATAAATACATATGTTATAAATATTATGCTGTTATATTGCATACATTATAATAGATAGATAGGTTATAGAACTAAAAAAATAACACGTTTCTATTATAACGAACCGATTATCTCAGTAATATATTTTTATACTTTCGTATTTTGTTCGTAAAATCGTGTGATATATAGTGTCATAGGCTATATAACTGTTTAGGCCTATTTGAAGGGTAAAACATCTACTTAAACTATGTTTTCGATTGGAGAAAGCTTCAAATATAGTTTATTAGTTTAAAAAAATTGTTCTATTTTTTTAATAGAATCCTCGGTCCGTTATAATGTAAACGGTACGACGACGAACGGACACCGACTAAAACATTCAAACACTAACATTTATTTACATTTTAACGATTCTACGTTTTCGTTTAAAGCTCAGGCAGTCGATGTCCGTCCTCGACGTCGGCACATCGATTCCACAACCTTACTCGTACGTCACTTGTACGTATTTAATTTTATTAGATATTAGTGTCGTTACGACATCGTATAAACGGAGTCTCTTTTTTATGAAAAAAAAAAAAAAACAATAATTCAGACTTATGATAATACCTCAGTGTATGGGAGATGTTGACTTCCCTTTTATACGTGATAACACACATATATATAATAATTAAAGGTTGTGTAAACGATTTTAATTTGTTTCTATCTAAGACTATATTATATCTAAATACATCGTATAAAATGTATCGATAGGTTTAATTTTAACGTTTATAGAAGTCTTGTAATAAATATCGATGCAGGCGAAGCCTTTAGCTACATCACTAGCATTTTAAGTATACGAGTATACACATACTTGTCAGAATATTATGCTTTTTACGATTACTCGGCTTTAAGACACTTCAAATTAATTTTGAAAAAAAAATTGGGCATAAATTTTTTTTTTTCATCATTACCCTTGGTAAATATTTTCTATTCAGTTTTCATTGGAATCAAATGGAGAGTGTACCTTCCGAAACAAAACAAAAAAAAATTCCTATCGGTTTATTAATTAATTATTGCAGTTCTTACGTGACATACGCAAAAAGAAGCAAAATGAGAATCTCCTTTTTTAAAGTCGGTTATTTTTTTTCTTTCCTCTTTGATAATAGTATGAATTATTGAAGTCTTTTCAGATTTTAAGATTAAATATTTTAGGCACGCATTTTGTAAGTTCTATTAAAAATTTAGAATATAAGGACAGTTTTTTTTTTCACGACAGTCACGCGAAAGGAATCCTATACTCTTTTGTTTTTATATCTTTTCTCTACAATTTTTTTTTGTACTAGCGTTTTTTTTTTCTATTTTATTTCATATAACAGATGCCGAATAATCGTTACTTGAATCGATATTATAATCGAAGATATTTCGAGTTTACATCGATATAATCAAACGATTCGATTACTTTGTACTTTGAAATATAAACAAGTACGCATAAATGCAATTTTAACCGAAAAAAATAAAATAAACTAATCGAATGATCGACTAAAAATCAAAGAACAACTTGAGACATTTGTGAGGCGAGACGATACCTCTTAGTGTCATACTCATGGTCGTTATCTAAACGACCACGTTTGAAACCTCTACTGGTCGTCGGTACCGGGTTTAAACTAGCTTCGATCAACCGACTCGACCTGCAAAAGCTGTAATCCGTCGGATTATTTACCCTTTGACAGGTCATGTCGATCGGTAATCTATAGTAATCTTGGTTACGTTGCACTTCTGAGTCTTCCGAAACTTCCGTCTCGTCCCAATCTAAGACATTGTTAGGGTTGTCTGACCTGATCGGACGTTGACGATACGTCGTGTCGCCACTCTGGAAGCTTCTAGAAGTACTGCAAGTGCTGGACGATGGCGAGATTTCGTATTTCGGTGAGGTGCTCGGTGTTGTGTTCGGTGACGTTCGAGCGCTACTGTAGCCTTGATCGACTTCAGAATCGACCATTTCACGCGATTCCAGTATTTGCATCATTCTGTATACACAAAGTTTTATATTAGAATTAATTTATGGCTTTTTTAATTTAGTTTTGTGTAGTTGGATGGTCAGTTTTACGCTTCGTTTTTATAACCATTAAGGAAAGGACATCGACCTTACGGGATATCAACTTTCCAAGACTTTTCGGCCTTTTATCATCATAATTTACTATATTAACACGCTTTTATTAGGTTGGTATGTATTGTGTATATTATGAATAATGCAAGGGTTTAACTCAATCATCTCTCAATATTGTTGTTTAGGACTCTTGGTAATAAACATGAAGACAAACGCATAAAATTTATTCTATATTATATAACGCGAACGCAAAAAATCTTGAACTATTTAAGAAAGGTTTTCTTCGTCTTTTGCCACCTTTAAAATTAATAATCTTACAGATCTGATTTTTTTTATAACACATGATTTTTTGGATGAGATAATAATAAACCTATAATTTATCAACATTATGTCAACAAGTCGACTGTCCCTACGTATACTATCGAAACTGAAAAAAAGGTACTTTACAGGAGAGCACTTTTAAGTTAATTTTGTGTACAAAATTGTCATTTATTTGTTAAGTATCGATATTATACTCATGAAAAATGTGGTCTAATATGTATTTTTTTAGCTTATTGTCTTTTTTTGTATAAAAACATATATAAAAAGGAGTTTCTTAGTGCAATAAAAAAAATCGCAAATTTTCAGTTTCGATACTGTACGTAGGGACAGTCGAAGTATGCTTAATTAAAAAAAAAATAAAAAACCCGACTGCGTAAAATACTCTTATTATAAACTAAAAAGAATAAAACAATTTACTAGCTTTCATTTGATACCCATATTGCTACAGTAAGAAAAAAAAATCAACTCCCCCCTCATTCCGCCATTTGCGGGCGCCATTTTGAAAATTTATACATACATACATACATACATACATACATACATACATACATACATACATACACTCGAAAAACATAACCCTCCTTCTGTCGCAGTCGGGTAATAAAACTTGGCCAAATGCTTCTTTTTTTTTTCGAAAGTTAGCTTGATTGTTAATTATGAGATCGTTGATCAAAAAAAATATCTGATATTAATAATAACGCTTAGTCGCTTTTTCATTACAACTTGGGCCACCGCCTAACTTGCAACTATAGACAATGTATTGAAATAACCGATGAACTCGCAACTAAGAACGTGTCTCGACTAAAAACATTCATATTTAAACTACCCACATCGAGATAATGTTTTTTTATATATATTATTTAAAACATGTTGTAGTTTTTTCTTTTGTTTGATAAGTGATGTAATGTTTTTTTGGAGAAATAAAGATTATTATTATTATTGGCTAAAGAGATTAACGGATTGACACGCCTAGCGTGTTGCCGGATTAGTGATAGAGATTGACCCGAACTCACTATGCGTATCGGTGGGAGTAAATGTGTCTACGATTGTCATTAAAAATCTTAAATACTAGTCTTAAACAAGTATGCTTAATTAAAAAAAAACTCGACTGCGTAAAATACTCTTATTATAAACTAAAAAGAATAAAACAATTTACTAGCTTTCATTTGATACCCATAATGCTACAGTAAGAAAAAATTAAACTCCCCCCCCCCCTCATTCCGCCATTTGCGGGCGCCATTTTGAAAATTTATATAGCCTATGTCACTACTACAATTTAGACAAATCCAACGACACCTCATATGTCAAAAACCGTCCAGCCGTTTGGGCTGTAGGGCGTGCCAAAGAAATGGACATACATACATACATACATACATACACTCGAAAAACATAACCCTCCTTCTGTCGCAGTCGGGTAATAAAAAAAATTATGTTTGTAAATCGTTTTACGGACGATAATTTTACGTGATAACGTCATAAGAAAACATTGATGAAAAAAGTGTGTGTGTACTTATGTACGCACGTAAGAAGTTATAATAAAACGATGCACCGAGTTGCGCATTACTTGTGAAATGGAATGCTATCGATTTGTCATATAAAAATAATTATAAAATACAGGTCTGCGGCTTGTGGGCCTTGATGAGATTTGACAAATTAATAAAAATATGATTAAAGCTTTTCACTAATAATTTTCATTAATTTATTTATTAATAATAAATAAATAACGATATTGTATTAAAAATAAACAATTTTCATTTATTTTCTTGTCTATGAGAGTGGCAAGAGCCGTTGCTTAACTTTTTCTAATCCTGGCTCGCAAGCTTACTATATAGAACATTTATTACACTCAAACATACAGTAATCAAATATATCGCCTATGACTATTAAAAATGTCGGAAAGTGTAAATTGCATTCGTCTTTTTACATATTTTTTTTTAAATACCGACATTTATAAATTAAGTGATTAAGAAAATATGCATAAAATAATATTTTTCTTTTCAGCTGATGATAGACTCTGTTATTTACTAACGTTTTATGAAATAAATAAATAAAATCGATTTTGCCGTTCCAACGATGTTAATAGTCATAGGCGATATATAACATAAACTCAACAGTCATCAATGTAAAATATTTCACAATATTATAGAGAATTGTAATTAAATCAAAATTAATATTAAATTGAATACGGTGTAAAGTTTTACATAATATATTGTTCGTCAATAAAAAATAAACAAATGTTTTTTTTTTAATAACGACAGTAATCTCCGCTGTGTAAAAGTATAAACGCAATTCTATCATAAGGCCGGAAACATACTTTAGTATCGTTAGAGACACGTTTGATTGACGTGACGTCTCGTGACGCGTTAAGGTCCATTTATATCTACAGACAAAATAATATTCTTCCATAGAATGTGTATGAACGTAATTACATCTACCGTAACAAGACCGCAGACACACGTTACGTGTCTGGCTAGTATTCACGGGAATAATATTTTGTCTGTGCGGTTCATGTACGTGTCTGTGGGTGTGACAGTATGAATAGACCATCGGAACCTTAGATCATATACTCGTACTACTGGAGGCAACTTCCCCTAGGCCGTAAGTGTAGACGAGGTTGTAGAGAGAGACAAACATATCGGACTACATGCTATCTCTCTCTAGTCGCACGCGATTGGCTGTTGATTTTCTCCTTTCATGGGATAAACCATTTCTATTCGGTAATAAACATAGATTCGGGTAAGTCGCAAAGAGTCCAGATGGTATAAAGCCTGCATTAACACGTGGCCGCCCACACTAATAGTTCGTCGAAGAACGAAAAAACTCGCTCATTGAAATGAACATCTCTATCATCGACGGACTCGTCGCTTTGTGAGATCGTTTCTTCATCGCTTCGCACACCAGGTAACTTAAAAGCCGCGAATCCCGAAGTTCCAATCTACACGTTTCGCATTATTATAAAAATGTTTCATTGTTATATGTCAATAAATACTCTATAATGATCACCGACTTTAAGATAAATCCACTTATCGATGTGACACAAGGACTAAAAATAAAATGAATGTTCTCTTATATTTACGCGAATTTTACTCATTTAATTAAAAGTCTATATCGGATTTTATCGCGTTTATTTAAAATTTTACAGTTTAATAATTTTATTTTATTTTTCGATATTTATTATTCGGACATCGACCACCTCGGTCCCCCGAGACCATGGACGCTGTAAAGGTTCCGAAACTTCGGGAAATAATTTTAAAAATTGTTAAACTGTAAAGTTTTAAATAAACGCGATAAAATCCGGTATAGATTTTTAATTAAATAAATTGAAAGTGATGAAAGTTTTATCACATTTTTCTACTTTTACCTATGCACAGGTGATTTATGTCGCTTGATGTCATTTGGTATAATATTTTATTGACAGATATTGGTAAAAGTCGAGTCATTATGGAAATATCTTAAAAAGCATCGCACGCACTAAAAACTAATCTATTTGTTACTTACACTATTCATAATTTAAATCTATTGAAAATTACTTTCTACTTTTTAGTTTGGTTTTCTAATAAGGCGTTTTTTAGATTTTTTATACTATTATTTATTTTATGTAAAACTTTTACTTGTGGCTATAATAACGTAGAATTCAATGAAATTACTATGGTTTTGATTTCGAGAGTAAAAAAATAAAAACATGGCTAAATGTTTTAGCCTTTGACAGACAGACTTTTGATATTGTTATTTTGTGTGAATGTAGTTTAGATTTGATGTTTACCTTTGTTAGCTCTCTGACAAAAGATATATCATGAAGAAATCTGTATGTTTTGAGAGAGATTGTTTATTACAAGTATAGGTATAGTTTGGTATAAGCCGTGCGCGATGAGAATGGGATACGACCTTTTGGAACTGCGACGCGCACGTTTCGCCGGCCAGCCGTAACGTCAGCAAACTAGGACTCTTGATATTTTGTAAATATCGGATTTTCGATATTTTTAAATATATTAATATGTGACCTTTTATATAGAAAAAAATATATATCGATATATCGGCTTTATTAAAAAATAATAATCGTAAGGCAAAAAAAAAATGATTTACACAGTTTATAATTCTGTAGGTATATTTATTTAAATAAATAAAAAAAAACATAAATTTATTAAAATATTAAATGAAATTTATGAAATAAGTGGCACTTACATGTTTTCGCGGATATTTTTTAAACTATGTTATATTGTCGCCAAATTTCACAAAATATTTATAAATTGAAACCTATGTGTTATTTTGATATATAAGCTATATTACTGTAAAGTAACATCTAAATCCGTTCAACAGTTTAACAAACTTTCGCATTTATAATATTAATAATAGGACAATCATGTGTACTGTGTAGCAATATTTTTAGTAAGAGTTTTTAAAAATACTCGTTGTTTTATATGTTCAACTGTTTGACTACTACGATTTTTAAGCACTAAAAAAATTTATTGTAGAAGCAACTCGTTCAAATGCTACTGATGTAGCAGAAGAAATTAAATATTCAAGAGCTATTTCTGATAGCACGGGAGTAAAATGTCTACTATTGATCCGAATTTTTAACGTAACTGATGACATTGATATATTTGGCGGTTTTAACATAAAAAGTTAATAAATAAACTACGGAAAAAAGGAATAACATAAATGAGGTACAGTAGATTAAGTTTAAGACGATTTAGGTAGAATAAAAATAAAAGTTTATTTAAAAAATATCGACCATCGATATCTACATTTCAATATCAAACTATCGATATATTGTTCAAAATTATTAAATAATAATATCGATATTTTATCAACAGTCCTACGGCAAACTCGCGTCGAAGCTCGCGTATACTGGTTGTGTTTTCTGTGCGCGTGCATTTCTGTTTTATGAGGTTATTTTAAATGAGAGATGTATATTTTATTAAATTGATTACAACCGTCAAACAGTTTTATGTATTTTCATAATAACCCTATTATAGATTGCAAAAATCAATACTAATATAATAAAGCTGGAGAGTTTGTTTGAACACTATAATCTCAAGAACTACTGGTTCGAATTGAAAAACTCTTTTTGTGTTGGATAGCCCATTTACCGAGGAAGGCTATAGGCTATATAACATCACGCTGCGACCAATAGAGGCTGAGCAATAATAAGAATGTTACAATAACGGGAAAAAATAATCTTTTTTGAGAATTTCCGTTGCGTCCTTTTTTAACTATAGTTCCACTTTTTAAAGTAAATATAACATCACTCTTTTACTGAAAATTTTCGAAAAATAAAAAAAAAACTCAATAATACGTTGAACGACCCAGGAATCAAACATGAGACACTTTTCCCGGTCGTAACGCTTGCGACCACTCGACCAACGAGGCGGGTACCTGCTCTTAGAGTTATTGTTTAAAAATATTTAAGTACGTTTTTCCCTCAAATTAACGCGGATAAAACCGCAAGGCACAGCTAGTTATTAATACTAGCTAATACTAAAAAAAGAATTAATTTCATTTGTTCAGCACTTTTTTACTAACGCTACTTGAACTGCTAACTGTCATTTAAGATTTACTTTGACATGGTTCCATCCCATTCTCATTGCGCGCGGATTATATGTGTGTGTTGTATAGAAAAGTTGATACAAATTAAAGTTGAAATGGTGGAGGTGTTTGTATTAATTAATATGCTCGTGTATATGTACATCATGTGAGTGAGGATGTGCGTGCGCGAGTGGTGAGCGTGCGATGTGTGTTGTGTGCGTGTTGTGTGCATGTCGGGCGAGTATAGTGCGTATGTATAGTGCGCGAGTGGTGCGTGAGTGCGCGTGTGGTGCGCGTGCGGTGTGTTTGGTGCGCGTGTAGTGCGCGAGTGGTGCGTAAGTGCGCGTGTGGTGCGCGTGTAGTGCGCGTGTAGTGCGCATGTAGTACGCCAATGATGCGTGCGGTGCGCGTGTGGTGCGTGTGGTGCGCGAGTGCTGCGCGTGTGGTGCGAGTGGTGCGCATAGTGCGGGCGGACCGACCTGGCGAGCAGGCGCGCGATGGGCACGACGGCGGCGGGCGGGCGGCCGGTGCGCGCGGCCAGCCAGGCGGGCCAGGCGGCGAGGCTGAGCGCGTGCGAGTATAGTGCGTGAGTGCGGTGTGTTGTGCGCGTGTAGTGCGAGTGGTGCGCGTAGTGCGGGCGGACCGACCTGGCGAGCAGGCGCGCGATGGGCACGACGGCGGCGGGCGGGCGGCCGGTGCGCGCGGCCAGCCAGGCGGGCCAGGCGGCGAGGCTGAGCGCGTGCGAGTATAGTGCGTGAGTGCGGTGTGTTGTGCGCGTGTAGTGCGAGTGGTGCGCGTAGTGCGGGCGGACCGACCTGGCGAGCAGGCGCGCGATGGGCACGACGGCGGCGGGCGGGCGGCCGGTGCGCGCGGCCAGCCAGGCGGGCCAGGCGGCGAGGCTGAGCGCGTGCGAGTATAGTGCGTGAGTGCGGTGTGTTGTGCGCGTGTAGTGCGAGTGGTGCGCGTAGTGCGGGCGGACCGACCTGGCGAGCAGGCGCGCGATGGGCACGACGGCGGCGGGCGGGCGGCCGGTGCGCGCGGCCAGCCAGGCGGGCCAGGCGGCGAGGCTGAGCGCGTGCGAGTATAGTGCGTGAGTGCGGTGTGTTGTGCGCGTGTAGTGCGAGTGGTGCGCGTAGTGCGGGCGGACCGACCTGGCGAGCAGGCGCGCGATGGGCACGACGGCGGCGGGCGGGCGGCCGGTGCGCGCGGCCAGCCAGGCGGGCCAGGCGGCGAGGCTGAGCGCGTGCGAGTATAGTGCGTGAGTGCGGTGTGTTGTGCGCGTGTAGTGCGAGTGGTGCGCGTAGTGCGGGCGGACCGACCTGGCGAGCAGGCGCGCGATGGGCACGACGGCGGCGGGCGGGCGGCCGGTGCGCGCGGCCAGCCAGGCGGGCCAGGCGGCGAGGCTGAGCGCGTGCGAGTATAGTGCGTGAGTGCGGTGTGTTGTGCGCGTGTAGTGCGAGTGGTGCGCGTAGTGCGGGCGGACCGACCTGGCGAGCAGGCGCGCGATGGGCACGACGGCGGCGGGCGGGCGGCCGGTGCGCGCGGCCAGCCAGGCGGGCCAGGCGGCGAGGCTGAGCGCGTGCGAGTATAGTGCGTGAGTGCGGTGTGTTGTGCGCGTGTAGTGCGAGTGGTGCGCGTAGTGCGGGCGGACCGACCTGGCGAGCAGGCGCGCGATGGGCACGACGGCGGCGGGCGGGCGGCCGGTGCGCGCGGCCAGCCAGGCGGGCCAGGCGGCGAGGCTGAGCGCGTGCGAGTATAGTGCGTGAGTGCGGTGTGTTGTGCGCGTGTAGTGCGAGTGGTGCGCGTAGTGCGGGCGGACCGACCTGGCGAGCAGGCGCGCGATGGGCACGACGGCGGCGGGCGGGCGGCCGGTGCGCGCGGCCAGCCAGGCGGGCCAGGCGGCGAGGCTGAGCGCGTGCGAGTATAGTGCGTGAGTGCGGTGTGTTGTGCGCGTGTAGTGCGAGTGGTGCGCGTAGTGCGGGCGGACCGACCTGGCGAGCAGGCGCGCGATGGGCACGACGGCGGCGGGCGGGCGGCCGGTGCGCGCGGCCAGCCAGGCGGGCCAGGCGGCGAGGCTGAGCGCGTGCGAGTATAGTGCGTGAGTGCGGTGTGTTGTGTGCGTGTAGTGCGAGTGGTGCGCGTAGTGCGGGCGGACCGACCTGGCGAGCAGGCGCGCGATGGGCACGACGGCGGCGGGCGGGCGGCCGGTGCGCGCGGCCAGCCAGGCGGGCCAGGCGGCGAGGCTGAGCGCGTGCGAGTATAGTGCGTGAGTGCGGTGTGTTGTGTGCGTGTAGTGCGAGTGGTGCGCGTAGTGCGGGCGGACCGACCTGGCGAGCAGGCGCGCGATGGGCACGACGGCGGCGGGCGGGCGGCCGGTGCGCGCGGCCAGCCAGGCGGGCCAGGCGGCGAGGCTGAGCGCGTGCGAGTATAGTGCGTGAGTGCGGTGTGTTGTGCGCGTGTAGTGCGAGTGGTGCGCGTAGTGCGGGCGGACCGACCTGGCGAGCAGGCGCGCGATGGGCACGACGGCGGCGGGCGGGCGGCCGGTGCGCGCGGCCAGCCAGGCGGGCCAGGCGGCGAGGCTGAGCGCGTGCGAGTATAGTGCGTGAGTGCGGTGTGTTGTGCGCGTGTAGTGCGAGTGGTGCGCGTAGTGCGGGCGGACCGACCTGGCGAGCAGGCGCGCGATGGGCACGACGGCGGCGGGCGGGCGGCCGGTGCGCGCGGCCAGCCAGGCGGGCCAGGCGGCGAGGCTGAGCGCGTGCGAGTATAGTGCGTGAGTGCGGTGTGTTGTGCGCGTGTAGTGCGAGTGGTGCGCGTAGTGCGGGCGGACCGACCTGGCGAGCAGGCGCGCGATGGGCACGACGGCGGCGGGCGGGCGGCCGGTGCGCGCGGCCAGCCAGGCGGGCCAGGCGGCGAGGCTGAGCGCGGTGCGCACGCACGCCACGCACGCGCAGCCCACGTCCGCGCTCTCCAGCACCGTGAGCCGCACGTCTGCGGGCGAGAGGGCGCTTTCATTGCTCCGTTCGATTTGTTGACTAATAACTCTCCCGAGATCTCTACTCGTAAAACTCGACCGAGATCTGGTCTAGTTTTCTGTTCGAAATCTCAGTCGGCTAATTTAGCTTAGTCTCAGTCGGCCAATTTTAGCAGAGATTCGGGGCCAGGGCCCCAAGGACCAAGGTCGCTGAATATGAATTTACGGCGCACTCGCGGTTCCTATTTATGTACGTATAGCTATATAAGTTATACGGGTCACCTCTAGTACGCGGGAGCGGTACGCGCGCTATGTGTATTTTTTTTTTCTTTTTTTTTTTAAAGACATTTCTTTCATCATAATCTTTAATCTTTTTTTTATCTTTCAACATAAATTAATAGATTTTTAAATTCTATTAATTTATATTGGTAACTTTTTTTTTATTACTTTTTTATCTTTATAATTTAGTATTGTGTTTTTTTTAATTTTTTTGTTACTTCCTTGTATTACATACATTTTTTTTGTATAAGTAATTTAGTCATTGAGTGTATGCAATGTTTGTGATGTCCCAAATAAATATATTTTTACTTTACTTTTTTTTTACAAGTAAAATGAAGGCCTCACCCGACAGCGTCAGATCCAGATAAGCGTCCAGGAGGTCAGCGGCGTCCCGGAGCAGGCGGCGCGCGAAGGTGGGGTGGCGGGCGCTCAGGTCGAAGTCGGCCAGGAGGCAGGGCGCCAGCAGCGCCGCGAAGGTGGCGGGCGTGGGCGCCAGCAGCCGCCAGCGCACGTGCTGGCCCACCGACCACTCCAGTTGGCGGAACGTCTTGCCGCACAGCTGTACGCCCGATACCCTCGACAGAGTTTTGATGCTGGGCGCTCGTCTGCAGCATTCTTCGCTTTTTGCTGTAATTCGTTCACGTCGGCTTAGATTTCATACTATCCCTAATCCGTAAAGAAACTTATAAATGTGAAATGTAAGTTTGTTTGTTGTCCCTGTTTTTATTAAAGACAGGGACCGACGGTTTTACGTGCTCTCCGAGGCACGGTGGGTGTTGGAGCTGGCCATACTTTATTCTTATTTAATTTTTGACTTCCTACACCAGGCAACTCCACACACTCTGTCCTCCTCTTCCGTGTCATGTCTGTCATCGGTTATGTATCGCTCCATTTGTATATTAAATTATTAATATATTGTATGTTTTTGCTTGTCTGCTGGATCAATAAATATTATAGAAGATATATCCACGTATTATTACTCATCTCCTGGCGGCTCTGCCATCGATCTACGGACCCCTCAAGAGTTCACCACCACCAGAATGAATCTCAAAACGCACCCATTATAGAAAAATTTTCAACTATTATATAAAAAAAAAAAATTATATATTACTCACCGGCAAGACTTAAACAAGCCAGGGCGATATTTGACAGCATATTTGGACTCAGCATGTTGCTGTCCATGAACAGGTCCAGCTGAGCGACGGCCGTGTGCAGTGTCTCTTGTGACAGACGGAGCTTCTTCGAGACATCTCGCAGTTGCTGAACTAAGGCACCGCGGTACTTCAGCTGTGAAAGAAATGTTATATTTATGAGAAAAATAAGACATCGGACATATATGTCTGAGCGTGCAACAGTAGCACTAAGTGAAGAAGATTAAAGAAATAATGAGATTACTTTGGTTTACAATCAGAAGCAATATTTTGTTATAATTGCAATAACTACTCTTTGGTTATGTCAAGTAGTTTAGTTTGGGTGTAGTCGATACGGAGCTGGCCAGCGTTCATCTTATTTTAAAAAGTAAATTAGTTGCATTGTATTGGGTTCAAGATAATTGAAATGGTGTTTCTACACAGGATAGGCATCAAGGCAGGTTGCATTTAAGAAGGAAATGCAGAGTTGTCATTGAATTATCTGAGAAGATATTTGATGGTACTTTTAGGGACAAATAGAGAAGTTAGATGCAAGTCCTAAAGCAAATTCACAACACTACCAATAGTAATAAATTTACATTATAATAGGTAAATTAAATATTGCAATGATTGACGTGAAGTACATGCTCGAGAAATGTAATCAACGTTTCATTTCGAAGTCACCATCCTGGCACAGCACATTTTTAATGCATCTCTCACATTATATATTATGGTATTTTATAACATAAGTTAAATTTATAATGGTAACAGCTGCAATGCAGTGTAGGGTGTACTTAAACTATTAAATTGTTGCACAATTATTGCATAATTATTGCACAAACCTAATAATGTTATACCCTTAATATGTATGAATGAAAAAATGTTATGAATCATATTTATTTACATATCTTAAGCAATCTGATGCAATTATGTTAATATCACTGTAATAATATTAAAAATATTATTTTTAAATATTAATATGCAATTCATATTTAGACGTAATACATTTTAAAAAACATGCACATTTTCTAATATTTTTCTACTATTTTGCCTGTTTCATAGACAAATATATGATAATGAACACAGTAGTTTGTTCTTAAGATAGGCAACTTAATGCCTGTGTTTTAGGGTAAAATCTGACTAATATACATATTCATAATTTTATTTAAATTAATGTTTATATACATAATGCATATATAAATATAACACCCAGACTTGGGGTTGGAATCAAACCAACCTTGCAGCAGAAAGCAACATCATTACCAACTGCACTGCAGCACTAATCAAATCGATTGTTTGTTTTAATCGCTTAATTTAAATAAACTTAACAAATCCTATATTACAAATATGAAATGTAAGTTTGTTTGTTATGCTTTCATGTGAAAACTTCTTAACCGATCATCGTGAAAATATGTACACATATTCTTGTAGGTATTAGAAGTAATATAGGAGACATTTTTTTTGGTCGCAATAATCGATTTTCACGCGGGCGAAGCCGCGGGCGGATGCTGTTAGACATATAAAGGCTGTTTAACTTACCTGTGGTGATTGAAGGCGTATTTTCGATTTCTCAGCATCTTGTTCTAGTAAATTCTTCCAGATATCTTCTCGGTATCCATAGTTTTCATCATCCTTTGGTTCAATTAAGGGCTAAAATAACAAAATAAAAGAAAATTTAAGTTAATTTAACAAGAACATATATGATTTGATACATTCTAATTATTTTCTCTCTTTGCAATATGATGCAATCAGCCTTGTTATGTGTTACATTTAAGTTATATTAATTTTATTACAATTTCCTACTGTAAAAGCCACATTAAGATAAAGGGTCTGGATCTAGATTTATTTATTTATCTTACAACCGTAATTTACATAGTATTTATAAAATAAAAAAGATATTTATGGACCCCGCAGGGCTCAAAATGTTTAGGTAGAGAGGAAGCTAATTATATTATAATAATTATTATTTATTCAGATTTAATATTTTTCCTCTTTAAGCAGCTCAAACGGTCATGAACAGTGAGTTGGACTCCTAGCTAGCTACTATATGGGATAATGTTATAGCCGTCTTGGCTTATATGGTGTTAAAGGGTTGTCTCCTTTTTCATTGTCTATACTGATATCATCGGCATCACGCAAAATAGGCGCACAGTGACTTCGAGTTGCGGAAACAAGCCCGTCATTACTTATCACTTACTTTATCATCTGCATCTTCTGCAGATACACTAGCTATTTCTTCACAAACAGAGAGAAAATAATCCAATCTCTATGGTAGTCAAGAATGGACTGACATGGGAGATTTAACAATAAGGGTAGGTAGTGACTAGTTAATTGTAACATTACTTCCACTAGGTTCTAGAAAATTCATAACAGTTAGCCTGTATAAAATAGGACAGTAGGTATACACTGCCAGGTAGAAACTGGTTCTTCAAATGTACAATGAATATTTTCAATCATAAAATTTATCTTCATTAAAAATAAATTTTTAATCATTCAATTTTTTGAAAATAAAATTAATAGTTTAATAAAAAGTTACATTTTCATCAGCTCCAAACATGTTTTTATAAAAAAAAAAATATTTGTTTAATTTATAATATATTTTATTTAGCATTTCTAATAATTAAATTTAAAAAAAAAATGTCACAGTGGGATCGATCTCTGGCGGCCAGCCTGGTAACCGAGCTTGCTACCCACCCGGCCATAGTACTGCTCTGCTACGGTGTGCAAATTCACCAGTATATTATATACTGGATGTAAAACTTCAGGGCCATTTTTCTCACAAACCACTGGCAATTTTGCTTTGCAACATAGATACCCTTCAGGTATACAACAAACTTGCAGCCTCATCCCCAAATAAAATTATAAGGTTATCCACTCCCCTTGTTCATATTTTGTCTTCAGCTTGTTGTATTTTTTTTATATTGGAGTAACAAAATGAGCCCCAAAGCAAAATACATAGGTCCAAATGGGTCTAATATTCTAAATTTAAAAAAATATTTAATAGTAAAATTTTTGAAAAACATGAACTTATTGTATTAAGCTAATACTTTTAGATTTAGGAAACATAAACTTTAGGTAAATACTTTTTACATTTCACATAACCGTACTACCATAACTAAACAATTTGTGTAGTTATATGTATTTTTTTATCCATGTTACTTTCAAGGTTAAGAGCACATAATAATGGACAGTGTCTTATTGCAGTCTTTCTCCTATATCTTTTAGAATACTACCCGAAAATAAATTTCTTTCATAACCTCATATTAGTTCTGTGTAAAAATTAATGAAAAATCGAAATTCAAAACTCAACTTACAATTGTTTCAAGCTTAGGCTGTAAAACGTCTTGTTTTGGTGCATTATCACCAGCCCCGGTGTTGCTTACGCTGGAGAGGTTCAACTTCGACATATTTAACGTCTCCATTTCTTTAGTCAAACGCTTTCGATATTAAAACCAGTATAAATGAAAAATTCTTTACACGTAGACCAGATGTGACAATCACCACGTGGAAACAAACGTCAATTAAATTCACATTAAAATATCACAGCTTGGATAAAATCACGTATATTCGTCTCGTCAATACCCTTTACACTATTTCTATTGTTTCACGTGACAAAAATGCAAAGTAAATGAGACGAATGAGCGAATTTTCATGCTCGTTCATGATTATTTCATGATGCAATGCAACCAAAATGCAACGCAACGCTCCCTGTTCGAGACATTCTGAAGAATTGACAATTCCAAGAAGCGGGCAAACATTAAATGAAGTTGACACTGACAACGTCATTATATTTCTTAATAAATTGCGTAGACAGATATCTCTACGATAAATTGGTACAAATTGGTGTATGGCAATAGAGGTATTATAGAGTAGGTGAGACGTACGGCTGCCTCATTCCATGGTAGTGTGTCGAGCGGATAAAGATCCGGTCGGTAATCAGTAAGTTATTTGGTTAATTAACGGGTAAAATATATTTCCTAAGGATACTTAACTGCTTGCAGTGTCAGTCTAGACATTAGAATTTTTTTTAAATTTTTATAATAATTAAATTGCTATGAAAAAAATTTAATGAAAAAATTCCACATGTAAAAATTAAAGAAAATCATCAGTGAATATTCTTAGAAGCACTTTTAGTATTATAATTGATTTGTTATAAGAATTTAAAAAATTGACAGCTGTCAGTACTTTGGTTAATTATCCAGTAAAATATTGATGATAAGTTGGTAAAGTAAGTAAAAAATATATTTCACCGGTAAATTCTCTTCCCTATTCCATGAGCTGCCTTTAAGCGGAAACGACCAACGGTAAGAAATAGAGAGAGAGAAGATTGCGGTACCCTATTGGCTTTGCGGTCTCAAATTCAAATCTCGTTTTTTTTTTTTGTGAAAATCAATTATTTACTTCAATATTAATAAACAAATCATAGAAAAAACTCTAATATGCACAATATATAAAGTAATAATATTGGTATGTAATTCCACCAGTACCGCGATCGTCTCTCTCTTCTAAACGAGGGACAGCTGGAGGCCTGGCTCTCCTACTCTATATATAATACCTCTATGTGTATGGCAAAGGTGCTTGGCGTTTGTGAACTATGAGAAAGCCTTCGATTCGACTGAGACTTGGGCGGTAATGCGGTCTCTCCAGCGGTGCCACTTTGACTATCGGTATATCAAAGTGTTGAAGTGCTTGTAGAAAAACGCTACTATGTCGGTTCGAGTACAGGTACATAACACGAGAGCGATTTCAATGCAGCGAGGTGTGCGATATGGAGATGTCATCTCTCCGAAACTATTTATCGGAGCATTGGAAGACGCTTTCAAACTTCTGGAATGGAAAGGATTCGGCATCAACATAAACGGCGAGTACATCACTAACTTTCGATTTGCCGACGATATTGTGCTCATTGCAGAATCCCTGGAGGACCTCGGTATTATTCTCAATGACCTTAATGGAGTTTCCCGACGGTTGGGCCTTAAATTGAATATGGAAAAGACAAAAACGTTGTCGAATGTTCATGTCGTTCCGAACCCGATATCGGTTGGAGATTCTACTCTCGAAGTTGTTGACGAGTACATCTACCTAAGACAAAATGTCCATCTTGGTAGGTCCAACTTTGAGAGAGAGGTCAATCATCGAATGCAGCTAGGTTGAGCAGCGTTCGGGAAGTTAAAAAACGTCTTTTCATCTGACATACCTCAGTGCCTGAAATCGAAAATCTTCGACCAATGCGTGTTACCAGTAATGACATACAGATCTGCGACCTGGTCTCTGACTATGGGTCTTTTAAGCAAACTCCAAGTCGCACAGCGTGCAATAGAGAAGGCTATGCTTGGTATTTCTCTGTGAGATCGAATCAGAAATGAGATCCGCAGATGAACGAAGGTTGCCGACATAACCCAACGGATTTGCAAAGCTTAAGTGGCAGTGGGTAGGGCATATAGCCCGAAGAACTGACGGCCGATGGAGCAGAAAGGTTCTCGAGTGGAGACCACGTACCGGCAAACGCAGCGTCGGATGGCCGTCCACGAGATGGACAGACAACTTGCGGAAAGTCGGCGGAAGCCGTTGGGTGCTGGCTGCTTTTAACCGGTCGCTCTGGAGGTCGATGTGGGAGTCCTATGTTCAACAGTGGACATCCAACGTCTGATATGATGATGACGGCTAAGGTGCACAAAAATGTATCTTTTCCAAATAGCGCGTGTGGTAATGTACAGCAGATTCATGTGCCAAAGATGTAATCCAATCCGGTTCCCTTGATAACTTTAAAAACTACTGTTAAAATCTACTTTCCCAAACTAAAATCTATATGGACGAGTCCTGGAAGTTATTTTGGAGTTCATCAAAATAGATAGCCAAATATTCTAGCCGTGCTAGCTGCCGCTGGGTCAGATCTATAATTTGTCGCTTGGTCATGCGTGTACACCGGTTCACCTGGCAAAAATCAGAATACGATATATAGAGTGAATGTCATAGAGGTATTATAAAAATCTATAATACGTCTATGGAGAATGTAGCCTTGACGAAGGTACATTTTCTCATATCCTCCTTAATTGCCCCAAACTCCTCCGTGCTATGTGCTATATATGACGTTCTGCTTTGTGATGTTTCTCGTCCTATCGTCGTTCGTTCTATCCTTCGTTCAACGTTTGTTCATGTTGGTGTTTAGTCTTTACCGTGGTCTTTACTGTTCATTTCTGTTTAAATACATTGAATGTAATAAAATTAAGTTTAAAGAAGCCAGGAAGGCCTTCGACATCAGTCGTTGGCTTCAGGCCCATCGTGCTGCTGAACGAGGTACGCAAGCTGTTGGAGAGGGTAGTCACTGCTCGCATCGTCCAGCAGCTCACGCGGGTCGGCCCTGACCTGTCCGACGTCCAGCTCGAGTTTCGGGCTGGTCGGTCGACGCCATTCTGCATCTGAAGATCGTGGCTTCGGAGGCCGTCGCCTCGAAGGGAGTGCTGTTGGCGGTGTCTCTCGACATCGCCAACACATTCAATAGTCTGCCATTCGGCTGCATCACGGAGGCACTCCGGTTCCATGGAGTGCCTTCTACCTAAGGCGGCTAGTGGCAGACTACCTTGACGGTCGCAATGTCCTCTTCGTGAACTCTTCGTGAAGGGGACGTTGTCAGGAGGCTCATGTCGTGTGGCGTCCCACAAGGTTCTGTTCTCGGACCGCTCCTGTGGGACATCGGGTACGACTGAGTCCTCCGTGCCCCCCCTCCCTGGGCTGGGATTAATTTGTTACGCCGATGACACTCTGGTTACAGCTCGGGGCGGGACCTTCGTGGAGGCGGCATCTCTGGCCACCTCAGGTACCGCGGAGGTGGTCAGGAGGATCGAGGCACTGGGGCTTAGGGTGGTCCTTAACAAGTTTGAGGCCCTGCTTTTCCATGGGCCTCGATGTGATCCACCCGCCGGTACTTCGATAATGATACGGTTACGTTACGTACACGGTTGACAATACTGTGATCGGTATCCGAGCCCACATGAAATATCTGGGCCTGGTACTTGACGGAAGGTGGTGCTTCGACGAGTACTTTCGCCAACTAGCACCGAAGTTCGTCGGCACGGCGTCCGCCTTCGGTCGGCTAATGTCGAATATGGGCGGACAAAGTCTAGCGTGCCAACGACTCTACGCCGGGGTGGTCCGGTCAATGCCGCTGTACGGCGCCCCCGTGTAGGCAGAGTCCCTGACTGCCCACAATAGATCCCGTCTGTGACGTCCACAGAGGGTCGTGGCGGTCAGGGCCATACGCGGCTACCGCATGGTAGTTGCTGAGGCCTCCTGCGCCTTGGCCGGAACCCCCTATGGGACTTGGAGATGGAAGCGCTCACCGAAGTTTATCGGCGGGTGTCGGCGGCGTGGACGGGGGGCACTAATCCCCCGCCGATCAAATTCACCGCATGGTGGGATGACACCCGCCGCACCACCTTCACACGGTGAAAGGCTCGGCTGGAGACGTCTCGGGTTGGTCTTTGGGCCATCGGGGCGCTTTAGCCGATATTGGAGGAGTGGACGGTGCGGCAGCACGGAGTTCTCACCTTCTGACTCGTGCAAGTGTTTTCGGGGCATGGCTGCTTCGGCAAATACTTGCACGTCGTCACAAGGAAGGAGACTACTCCGGACTGCCACCATAGTGACTGCTGTGAGGACTCCGCGCAACATACGCGAGATACGAGCGTGTCGTGCCCGGCCTGGTCTGAGCAGCGCCGGGATCTCGCTGCAGTCATTGGAGAGGACCTGTCGCCGCCGGCCGTTGCGCGAGCTTTGGTTGGCGGTAATAGGGCCTAGACCGAGGTCGCCAATCTTCTGCGTGAACGTCATCTCGCAGAAAGAGGCGGCGGAGAGGGCGTGGAAGGACTTACTCTTTTCGGATCACGCCGGCGCCGCGGCCTTTACTCTTTGTTTTTTTACCCGAGTACATCCCTGTGTCATTGTTTTGACCTTGGAATATTATATAGAAATCGGAACGGGCGAATAGGTAAGTACTTAGGTTTATCCACAAAACACAGAAAAAGTAAGTAGGTATGTTTTTATTAATACAGCAGGCGTAAAATGAGTGAATACTTAAGTACATGACACATTGTAGTAGGTACCAACTTATATTCATATTAACTAAATAATATAGGTATAGGTAGTTATGTAGGTACTTACATCGAAATTATTTTCGCAACAATGTCTTGTAGCTCGGGAAGAAGGTGGAGTTTTATCATCTCTTTTCACAACGGCATAGTATTTTTCACGTAGTTTTGGGTCTTTCGGCACGTATAAAAAGAGTTTTTCAGGCTTTTTAAAAGAAGTATTTGTACATTTCGGCACTATACAATATTTATACATAGTTTTTCTAACTATGTATAAATATTGTAGAGAGAATTAGACACAAATCGGACACTTAATTTGTTTCAAAAACACAATAAACCAATGAAAACACCTACGCGCCTTATCGCTGACAACGGGTTCCGACACAGTGACGTCACAGCCTACCGTGCCGGCTGGTTAGTGAACTCCGCTAGTATTTTGATCATAACTTCGTCAATTTTTGTCGTAGAACAAAATTTTTTTCACTGTATCTTAAGGATTTCTTAGCTCTATAAATCTGCATTCTCAACTAAAAACGTTACGGATCCTCATTGAGCAGTTTGGAAATGGATAAAAAATTAATTTATTTAATCTTAATATCTCGATAACAAAACGGTGAGGTGTAAACTTTTATTTTTTTTTTAACTTATTCTAAAAACATTTTTCAACACTCTTCTACTTTTTCCAATTCCGTCGAGATAATTTTTAAGATAATAAAAAATCGGACATTTTACATACTTTAAATGGGACATGAGCATGACCCTCAAAATCGTGAACTTTGTATATATATATATATATATAATATCTCGCGATCTAAACGATAAATTTTAGAAATTTATAAATAAAGCTATTCTGAACCTGTGAAAAAAATTTTTGTCAAACCTATCGAAAAGTGGTTCCATGCTGGAACTACCTTCAACTTCAACTTCTTATTTTGACACCAGTGAAAGCCATTAAACCAAAATAAGTTGGAACTACCTTAAATAATTAATAACAAATAATTTTTGACATTATTTTTAATTTTATATTAATCACATAATATGGCAAGACTAATGTGATTATGTATCACCATATTTGGGAAATCTTGAAATATTACAACACTACCAACATAATAATAGCAATACTTGCAATAAATTGACAATAGTGTTGTGCGGAGAATAATATCAATAAATCGATTACGAAAATATTTCGATTATGATTAAACTAATTAATATACGTTTTGTAAGAAACCTAACAATGGAGAGCTTTATCTAACGCAATAATTGCACAGGAAAAACGTTTTTCTCACTATATTTAAGCATGAATTATTGAAAAATGTTTTAATCTAAATATTATTTAAAAGAATATAATAAAATATTTTGTCCTAAAATATTTCAATAAAATTCCTAACAAGGAGGATTAGAATTGAAAAAAATCTAAGGAGCTTGGCAAGTATTTTTCAAATTGCCCCAGATATGATGGAGGAGACCTACGTTCACCAGTTTACATTCAACGCTTACGCGCTGTGAGCACGCTTACACGTCGTTTTTATCGTTCCACTTGGTGCTGTGAGGGTCAAAAAAGCACGCTTATGTAACACACATATCGCGGCTCCTCGCGCTTACAGATGCTTACGCCACAGAGTTAGAGCAGCAAAAGCGTGAGCGCCAATCTTTACTATCTGTCAAAACAAATGCAAGTTGATCGTAAGTTAACCAAATTCTGTGCATTTCTAAATATTAAGTCTTTACAATGTTACTCAAATGGCAAGCAATAAACCACAATTATTTTCTATTTAGCTAACTGATCCAGAAAGTAACAAAATTTACACGATTATTGTTATCGACGATGAATTCAAGCGATAAGAAGCAGTTATATAAATAAAATTATTAATTAAAAAGAAATATTAATGTTTTCCATTACTTTTGGTTGAGGATACATTTTTGTTTTTAATTTGCATTTACTATTTCATGAACTAAATGTTCAAATTCGCCATGTTATTGCTAACTGACGCTCACAGTGTCCAAAACGAACGAAATTTAATTATTGATTTTAAGCGCTTATAGGCCACAAACACTAAAAATTAGTGCTTATAAGCGTGAGCGCTCAAAGCGTAAAAGCGTCCAACGCGAATGCAGCCATAGTATTGGTGGTGGTGGTACAAATAATTAATACATTTAAAATAGCTAAAGTGAACATATATTTAATATATTACAAATTTATTACATAACATAATATATTATAAATTTAATTAATCTCCAATCACCTTGATGAAATCGATTAAAACAACAATGACTCATATCAAGTTATCACTTTGAACGCTTAATCAATCTTTTCATATTATATTATAATACTCTTTGTCTTTTCACGTCACTATTTCTATACGTCACGTCATTTTTTGGGAGGCTATGGAAAGTAGCGGCTGATTTTGTTTTTTCTATTTAACTTAAAAGTACTGAATTTAACTTATTTATTGTATTTAAAGATTAAGAGATAGTTTAGTAGATATATATAATTAACATGTCTTATTCAAACAGTAAGTAGATTTTCGTGTATTCTGGTGATTCATGGTGCGGTGGACCGAGACAGGATTTCTGTGAGAATTATGTGGTTTATTGGTGGTTCTTTTCGCAGAGTATACTTTTGCGGCTCTGCCGAGGACCCAACGGGGTACGCCTCTAGTGTTGGGGGGTGATCCAAAGGGGAAAAATTTCCTGTACACTAACGGCAATTCAGTTATAATAAGAGATATTGAAAATCCTGCGATATCGGACGTATATACAGAGCACTCTTGTCAAGTAAACGTCGCGAAGTATTCGCCAAGCGGATTTTATATCGCATCTGGGGGTAAGTACATTTTTACAAGTATATACATTTTTAATTTTTATTTATCAAATCTGCCAATCACACATGTAGATTAAGAAATTAAATAAATAAATAAATAAATAAATATTAGGACACATTTCACACACGGCTGGTTAGCCCCATGCTAAACTATATATAGTTTGTGTTATGGGTGCTAACACAACTGATATACTACATATACATACATAAATACTTTATATCGATACATATTGAACACTCAGACCGACAGCCAACAAATTTGCTCATCACAAAGGTGTTGGCCGTGCCGGGAATCGAACCCGGGACCCTCTGGTTGGCAGTCCGGCATGGTGACCATTATACCAACGGGGTCGTCAAGAAATAAGTCATTATTTTGAATTATAGTGCTAGTTTTAATGAAGCAAAATTAAATTATTCCTCCCTACAAAGTATTCCAGTATTAAATGCTTTCTCAAGTATTTACAAATTTATGGTAAAACTATTATTATAACCGGCTGATGGGCTAACAGTCGTGTGTTCGATCCCCGCACATGACAAATATTTGTATAGGCCATACAGATGTTAGTCATGGTCTGCGCGTTTGTGCTTGTGTATTGTGTGTGTTTCCGGACCTTCGACATAGGATTCACATCCTACTGGGGGCCGTTGAGTGTGTGACATTTATTTATTATTATTTACTATTATAAATATATCTCAAATCCACTGGATTGTTACATGTTATAGTGATAATATTTAAGATTGGAGAATGATATATAACACAAGAACATCAACATAAGGTCTCATTCATGTTATATAGTATCTATGTACATATTACACACACGATTTGGTAAATATTCGGTATCACACCATTAGCCATAATGGGACTGATTTTTTTATGACCTCTTAATGACAACCAGTCATGTCATGTTAGCGTATCATCTTTTTGAGTGTAAAGAAATATTCAAACCTCTGATCACTCTGAATTGAATCATTTTGAAATATCTGAAAAGCTTTGGCTATTGCAACAGAGCAACCATCACAAGTCATGTTAACCGGTCAACTACACTTTTTTGATGTTGTAATTGATGGTGTAAAGTGTGGTTTTTATATTTTAAAATTCAAATAATTTTATATTACAATTAATACCTATTTTTTTTCTTAAATGTTATTAGTGAAGAAAATGAATAACATTTAAAAGAAATTGCTCATCTTAAATAAGATTTATTATAATCTCATGAGATTTCGACTAAATCTTAAATCTTATAAAATTGCATTACCTTATTGAGATTTATAAAATATATTAATTATATATTAAATATTATTTTATCCATAACATTATCTGTAGCTAATGTAATGTCGGCTAACATGTTAACTCTGCCTTCAAAGTTAATATTAAAAAGACAACAGGAGGTAGGAGGTACAGGTTAATTAAATAAAAAATATTGTTGGGTATATTGCAAAAACAAATATCTTCATAAGAGAAAAAATATCAAGATTGAATTTATTTTTAATGATTATCAATTTAAAATTTCAAATAAACTTTATATATTTATTTTGTATTACCCTAAACTGTTACCGAATAAAGACGAATCAAACGTCTTCTTAAATCATTAAAAAATATTACTACTTATTTGTTTAAAAGTCTATACCGGATTTTATCGCGTTTATTTAAAACTTTATATTTTTACAATATTTTAAATTATTTCCCGACGTTTCGGACCCTTTACAGCGTCCATGATCTCGGGGGACTGAGGTGGTGGGTGTCCGAATAATGAATTAATTGTTACATACCCCGCTTTTTATACAATTTTAAATTATTACTATTAACCGTTCCTATTCATGCAGAATGAGCTTATTGTGTCTGGAAGTCGTGCTGTGTTCTTATTTTCCTTGGGTTCAATTAATTTTAGTACTGGCTCCCAAGCTGGTGGTACGTTCCAACCATCCTCTCTATTGAAATTAGGATGTTTTTTGATTTCAATAGCCTCGCGAATCATCCTTGGTAGGAATCGGTGTTCTTTAGCGAGAATTTGTGGCTTATCAAATCTGATATATTGGTTGGTACCTTGTTGAGTATGTTGATACACAGCAGACTTTGTCGACCGTTGGTGTTTCATGTCAGCTATGTGTTCTTTGACGCGTGTCTCTATACTCCGCTTAGTTTGCCCTATATATGAGAGACCACATTCACAGTCTAATTTGTAGACCCCTGCATCTTGTAAAGGTATTTGGCACTTGACAGATGGTAATAATTGACTTATCTTCGTTGGCGGCTTGTAGTAAGTTTTGATTGAAGCTCGCTTCAAGATGTAGCCAATCTTGTCAGTGACTCCTTTGACATATGGTAGTACGGCAGGCTGGCGCTCAACTGTGGCTGTCTTCTTTCTCTGGGATCTGTGACGCTGACGCGGTGCTCGGAGGTTGTTGTCTCGCAGTACCTGCTTGACGTGCTGTAGCTCTGCGTCCAGGTGTTTCTCGTCACAGATCCCGCGAGCTCTCTGAAACAGAGACAAACCAACGGCAGAGAGTTGTCTAGGATGGTGGTGAGAAGCACCGTTTAAATACCTGTTTGTGTGGGTAGATTTTCTATACACAGAATGGCTTAAACTATGATCAGGATTTCTGATTATAAGTACATCTAGGAAAGCTAGTGTGTTATTTGCCTCTAACTCCATGGTAAATTGAATATTGTTATTTATGGAGTTAAGGTGTTCTAGGAATATGCAAGTACTGTCTGTTGGTAATATGGTGAAAGTGTCATCTACATACCTCTTGTAAAATCTAGGAGAGATAGGTGCTGTCTTTAGAGCTCGATCCTCGAAGTCCTCCATGTAGATGTCAGCCACTATGGGGGATACTGGAGAGCCCATAGCCACGCCATCCACCTGTATGTAGTATTTGTGGTTCCACAACAGGTAGCCAGTTGTAAGGCAGTGCTTGAGTATTATTGCATATTCCTCTGGCATGTCGTTCTCCACTAGTCTCCTTCGTACAATTTGGATTTCTTCCAATTCCAAGGATTCTTACCAATTTGTGAGTGAGATTAAAGACCTACAACTCACTCAGAATGAAACAATGGTGAGTTTCGATGTACAGTCTTTATTCACATGCTTACCGGTACAAGACTGCATTGAAATTGTACGAAGGAGACTAGTGGAGAACGACATGCCAGAGGAATATGCAATAATACTCAAGCACTGCCTTACAACTGGCTACCTGTTGTGGAACCACAAATACTACATACAGGTGGATGGCGTGGCTATGGGCTCTCCAGTATCCCCCATAGTGGCTGACATCTACATGGAGGACTTCGAGGATCGAGCTCTAAAGACAGCACCTATCTCTCCTAGATTTTACAAGAGGTATGTAGATGACACTTTCACCATATTACCAACAGACAGTACTTGCATATTCCTAGAACACCTTAACTCCATAAATAACAATATTCAATTTACCATGGAGTTAGAGGCAAATAACACACTAGCTTTCCTAGATGTACTTATAATCAGAAATCCTGATCATAGTTTAAGCCATTCTGTGTATAGAAAATCTACCCACACAAACAGGTATTTAAACGGTGCTTCTCACCACCATCCTAGACAACTCTCTGCCGTTGGTTTGTCTCTGTTTCAGAGAGCTCGCGGGATCTGTGACGAGAAACATCTGGACGCAGAGCTACAGCACGTCAAGCAGGTACTGCGAGACAACAACCTCCGAGCACCGCGTCAGCGTCACAGATCCCAGAGAAAGAAGACAGCCACAGTTGAGCGCCAGCCTGCCGTACTACCATATGTCAAAGGAGTCACTGACAAGATTGGCTACATCTTGAAGCGAGCTTCAATCAAAACTTACTACAAGCCGCCAACGAAGATAAGTCAATTATTACCATCTGTCAAGTGCCAAATACCTTTACAAGATGCAGGGGTCTACAAATTAGACTGTGAATGTGGTCTCTCATATATAGGGCAAACTAAGCGGAGTATAGAGACACGCGTCAAAGAACACATAGCTGACATGAAACACCAACGGTCGACAAAGTCTGCTGTGTATCAACATACTCAACAAGGTACCAACCACTATATCAGATTTGATAAGCCACAAATTCTCGCTAAAGAACACCGATTCCTACCAAGGATGATTCGCGAGGCTATTGAAATCAAAAAACATCCTAATTTCAATAGAGAGGATGGTTGGAACGTACCACCAGCTTGGGAGCCAGTACTAAAATTAATTGAACCCAAGGAAAATAAGAACACAGCACGACTTCCAGACACAATAAGCTCATTCTGCATGAATAGGAACGGTTAATAGTAATAATTTAAAATTGTATAAAAAGCGGGGTATGTAACAATTAATTCATTATTCGGACACCCACCACCTCAGTCCCCCGAGATCATGGACGCTGTAAAGGGTCCGAAACGTCGGGAAATAATTTAAAATATTGTAAAAATATAAAGTTTTAAATAAACGCGATAAAATCCGGTATAGACTTTTAATCAAATGAGTAAAATTCGCGTAAATATAAGAGAACAAAATATTACTACTCTAACATTTAATTTTAATACTCTTTTCACACATTTTCCTTCATAAAATAAAAGATAGATATATATTTTATTACATACAACAGTTACAGTAAATAAGACTCAAAATATTAATAGTTAATTACAGTGCAGAAGGTAATCTTATTGCTGTTGTATCTTTACTAGAAGACGTTTTGTGAAATTGTTTTCTTATATTTACGCGAATTTTACACATTTTAATTAAAAGACTAAAACGGATTTTATCACGTTTATAGAAACTTTACAGTTTAACGATTTTTTTTATTTTTTTCCCGACGTTTCGGACCCGTGGTGGGTGTCCGAATAATAAATATCAAAAAATAAAATTGTTAAACTGTAAAGTTTTAAATAAACACGATAAAATCCGATATAGACTTTGAATTAAAATGTTTTGTGAAATTAATTAAATAATGAAAATTAAACTTTTCTCGCTTTCACAATTGTAAGATATGTTTTTTGTGATTCCTTATTTGTTTGTAGTCCTTTTTGTAGTAAACCAAAAAGTTGATTTTTAATCTAGTTTTGCACTGTATCTTGGTTTTTCTAGGCACTAAACCAGAAAAAAATTATTTTACCTTGTGTGCTCTTAATAGAAAATATTATTGCCCTTTCATTTATATATAACTTTAATTAATTCTAAATCTTCAAAACTTTCAAAATTACCCTCAATCTAAAATTAAATCATAGACCCTGACATATCAAGTTCACAGAGCTGTAAAATGTTTTATTCTGTCACAATTGTACAATACTAGCCGTGTTCCGATATATACTGGAGCACTGCCCCAGTGCTCTCAGTACTGAAAATTCGTTCCGTTATAGACTGTCAGTACGCTGCAGCAGTATATGACGACATATATGACGTCATGAATCGCCGCCATGTTTGTACTGAGCACTGGCGCTTTCGAGGTAAGGTGCTCTCAGTACTGCTCAGTACTGTGATCACGTGATCAAAAATATGACAGCGCGAATGATTGTTATTATTATAAATAAATATTGTTATTCAAAAATGTCCACAAAATTCAAATAATAATTTTTCTTGGTGAATAGAAATCGTGTACATGATAAATATTTTCATTTGAAAAAAAAGTAAAATGAGGATGATAACAATAGTTCAGTATACTGGACTTCGTTCCGTTATAAACAGTAACCAGTATAGCGCAGTATAGCAAACTAAAAAGGAACGGCTTCGCAGTATACTGAAATGACGTCACACCTTGCCCCAGTATATATCGGAACACGGCCACTGTCAAAGTGAACAAGTCAAGTCTATGTGTCAAATTATCAAGATATAATAAAATACCTATTATAGTATATTTTTTATTTACGTTAGTCATTTAATATATGTAATTAGGTATTATACATTTTCTAAAATTAAATCATAGACCCTAACATATCAAGTTCACAGATGTAATTAGGTATTATACATTTTCAAAAGTTTCTAAATAACCCACAACCAAATAGTAATTTATAATCAAACATTTCATTTATTTAGATTAGCTTCTGCTCGCGGTTCCCCCGCGTGGATGTCGGTTATCGCGACCAGAAAAAAGTATCCTGTGTTACTTCTAATACCTCGAAGAATATGTGTACAAAGTTTCATGATGATCGGTTAAGTAGTTTTCACTTGAAAGTGTATCAAACAAACTTACTTTCGCATTTATAATATTAGTATAGTATAATTCCAAACAGCTGAAACTATAGTCAATTTGGATTGGAAATTGACGTGACCATCGGTAATAGAGTGCAACAGTATTACAGTACTCCGGGTTGGAACTTCATTACTGGCATGGTAGATGGAGTTGAAGTAGCTAGATTTTGAGATTTTTTGACAAACAATAAAAAATATATTTTTAAATAAAAAGTATCCTATGTCACTTCTAATACCTCCAAGAATATGTGTACAAAGTTTAACGATTATCGGTTTAGTAGTTTTCGCGTGAAAGCGTAACAAACAAACTTCTATTTCACATTTATAATATTAATAATAAGGGATATCCATATTATATGTATGTAGTCTCATATATGCTGATCACTAGACAGAAATAAGTACATAATTGTATTATTATCTGATAATAACTTACTAATCTGATAAGTTGTCATGTAATACTTGATAAGCTTCCAATTTCTTATCTATTTGGATAATGCAATTTTAACTTTAATAGGTAATAGTTGAATATGACATAATACATACATATATAACTAAAAATAAAATGCTTCACATTTATCCGGTTCCGGCGAAAGCACCGTATCCGGTGTTTTGTGAAGTGTTTTTGCCGATCCGGTGTAATGTGAACACCTCGTCCCGGGATCCGGTTTCCGGCGATTTTGCCGGTCCGGCGTAGTAGGAACACGGCTTAACCTAAGCCAAATAAACAGTATTCTAATAATACTTAATATTTATAATGTAAGCATAAACCTAACCACAGTTAACTGGTTCACTCGACCACAGTAAAGTTCGCAAGCTCAGTCTTGCGGTTAATTCGATCTTATTACGATTCCATATTGCCGTGCGGTGACTGGCAGATAGTAATAGTCCCGATCTCTTTCTAACCGATGTGTCGTAAAAGGCGACTAAAGCGATTGTAGTTCGAACAACTACATCAATTATAATGGTGATGAGCAGCAGCGTCATCATATCCTGCCTTAGCGAGTATTGGTAAACCTCCCAGAGGAGATGGGGTGGCTTAAGTTCAGCAATGGATATCCAACGGCTGATGTGGTGGTGGATTTTTCCATTCTACCATCGAAGGTTTAAATACATTTACATCAGCAGGCTAAATCACGATATCGAAAATATATATATATATATAAATAATACATATACATATAACTAAATATATATTATACCCAGACTCAGACGGGAATCGAATCAGTCAAAACAGTTTGGGCTAGTTTTTTTTTTTTTGTGCAGAAATTCTTTCTCTTTATCATCTAAAATAATTCTAGTCTATAAATTTGGTCACGACTTATATTTAAAGTACGTCTCAACAAAATTGCTAGCACAACTTATCGCTAGGCATGACTTTGTATATGTAAACCAATTATTGTTAAATGTAATTATTCCATTAGTATATTTGTCACCACCCAAACCAGAATCGAGGTAAATCGATGACCAACCTTAGGATAAACTAGTTTGGTTTCGGAGGAAATCCTGAGACATCTATTGTGAATCCGCAGTGAGGCAGTATCTCCGTCAAAAGCGCGTCATTGATGGATCGCGTCATGGATTACTTAATTCCATTTAAATAGGATACGAAGATGTTACATTTTAATGGAATTGTGTAAGCTATTGTAGCAGAGTTAATATAGGGTTATTAGGTCTTAAAACGTTTCACGGTGGCATGCGCCAGCGATCCCGTGGCGTCCTTGTACGACGACGAGGGCAACGCTGTGTTTTAGTGGGTATTCTGACTTCGCAGTCAGCGAGTCCCACATAACCGTCGCCTTCGGGTGGCGGGATACGTAAACGCATTTCACAGCGTCAAACAAAAAAGGTCTTAAAACGTTCGCAGGCCAACCAAGTTAGTTTAGTCGAATATTTTAATAAAATTACCCGATACATTAAATTATACAGGTTTTCATTTTAATCGACAACCGTTATGGTGTAGTGGCGCAAGTAGTCGCCTCAACGTCGACGGTAAAGGGTTCGATTTCAAACGAACTCACAAAACGCGTAAAGCCGTCGGTCCTGGTTATTATCATGGACACCTGATCCGTTAACCCGAATTAGAGCAGTGTAGTGGATTAAGCTCGAACCCGGTTCATATATGAAGAAGTGGTTTTCCCAGCAGTGGGACGTTTACAGGCTGATCAGATCTTTCAAATGGTAGTATTTAAACGAAAAATCTAAAGCAATCTTATTTAATTTTATAGCAATGTGCCATGGAAAAAGATTAATCAGATTGGACACAATTTAATTATTTGGACATACACGATGCATCCAACAAGCTTAACTATGTCCGGTTAGATACAGAATCTGGATGCCTGATACAAAGCTTTTTTTTACCCGACTGCGACAGAAATAGGGTTATGTTTTTCAAGTGTATGTATGTATGTATGTATGTATGTCCATTTCTTTGGCACGCCCTACAGCCCAAACGGCTCGACGGTTTTTGACATATGAGGTGTCGTTGGATTTGTCTAAATTGTAGTAGTGACATAGGCTATATAAATTTTCAAAATGGCGCCCGCAAATGGCGGAATGAGGGGGGGGGAGGTGAATTTTTTTTCTTACTGTAGCAATATGGGTATCAAATGAAAGCTAGTAAATTGTTTTATTCTTTTTAGTTTATAATAAGAGTATTTTACGCAGTCGGGTTTTTTTTACTTTAAAGTCACTTTATAACTTTTGAGTCTGCTCGGTTCTTCTTTGCTCTACATTCCAAATTCCAAAACTTTACATTGATATGAAATTATTGTACAATGATAATTCAAAAATGCTTTTAAATCAACTTGAATAAAGGAAATTTAAATTTCGAATTTAAGCTTGGTATATTCTTAAGTATTAATCGATATTTATTTGATACCGTTACGAAATGATTTTAGATATTTTATTTTATACCACCGATTGTATGCACGGTGATTTGTGTAACGGTCAGTGACCGTATTTGCTTGATTTTATGCAGTTCTCGATATTTAAATGTATATTTTAAAATATCAAATGGAAAGTTCTTAATTCAGTTTTTATTTGAAATGTTTTCAACGGTTTTACCTGTTCCGATGTCCTGATATCACCTGTTTATGGGTAACTCGCTCGGCGCTTATTTTCATATAGCTATAAATTATAGTCTACGTTTGTAAACTTAACGATCTGAGACATATTTAATGGTCTTAGATTGAATATTTTATATTAAAAAACTTGTATATACCGAGATGAAGGTTGTCGATTATCAGTTGATATTTCGTTCCAGTTGTATGGTTCGAGGCTTAACGGCTAACTGGAATTAACGGTTTTTGTATAAAATAAATATATCACGAATATAATTTTGGAGATTTATCACTTTCACCATCACCACCACCATCACCACCACCACCACCACCACCACCACCACCACCACCACCACCACCACCACCACCATCATAATCACAACCGCCACCACCACAACCACCACCACAACCACCTCCACCACCACAACCACCTCCATCACCACAACCACCTCCACCACCACAACCACCTCCACCACCACAACCACCTCCATCACCACAACCACCTCCACCTCCACCACCACCACCACCACCACCACTGATATGTAGTGAATATAGCTTCACTAACGTAATTAGTGAAAATTTCACTGATTCATGCTTAGAGAGTACGAACAATTGTAGCGAAATCGTAACGAAGCCGTTTTGTACACACGTAACGAACAATGCAGATAACGTTGCTGATACTAACTAGTGTATTATTATGATGATGACGATAGGTCTATTTAAGTTATTTCATTCTAAATAAAGGATAAGTTTAAATAGGATTTTAATATAATTTATGTTGTTTCCTGGAGTTGACTTCATTGGCAGATAACCAACGCTTGTTATTTACTGCTAACAACTGACTCTTAGACATGTAGACGGGAAACACGGTTTCATACGTGTTTTTTTACTTCTCCAGCGGTCGTAGTGTGATAATTACTTATTTATTTTATTTTTATTACACTTTTTGTACACCATAAATACATAAACAGGAGAAGTTTATGATAATTACAAACTATGAAGTACAAGGGATGGTCTAATGGCTGGTTAGCCATTTCTTTTAGACAAATTATACTTTTTAACGGATAAGGAATTTTTTAAATCGAATCCTCTATTGCCGGCGGTCACGGGTCAGACTTAAACGGTGCGGATTCTGATCTGGGTGTTTATGCTTGTTACTATACTTGGATCTCCCCACCGTGCCTCGGAGAGCACGTAAAGCCGTCGGTCCCGGTTGTTATCATAAACAACTGATCGTTATTACTGGTAGGAAAATTATCCACCACCCGCAGTGGTGTAGCGCACCGAAGTTTCTTCTTCTATATTAGATGTTTTTGTTAGCAGTGGAACATTAATACAGGCTGTTTTAGTTATGTTCAGATTCCTTTTTTTTGTGACGCAGGGGAATCCATTTACGGATGATATCCAGGACGCCCGGGTAGGCAGTCCTAGACCTATGTCGGTCTCGGCACTTTGGGAGTGCAATACCGTACTAAACCCCTGCGGGAGCCTTTAGCCGGTCCCGGGTCCCGGATCTACAGGCATGCAATACCGTACTAAACCCCTGCGGGAGCCTTCAGCCGCTTTAATTGGAGGGTCCCGGATCTGCAGGCAACAGGATCCTCCAGTGATAAGCTGGCCTCGGCGAAAATGCCAGACTTCTCCACGGGGACTGTCCGGCTCAATTATGTTCAGGTCCCAAGATTTCCATATTTAAACAAACTCAACTTTATAATTTTAGTACAGACCAGTCGACTCAACGGACTTTGAGTCTAAATTCCATAAAAAAAACGCTTTCTTGTTTTCTCAAATTTCCTGGCAACTCGTAATTTTTTTTCTTTCCCTCCAAATATGTATATATATATATATATATATATATATATATATATATATATATATATATATATATATATATATATATGTAGCCAGAATGTTTTTAAAAATAAATTATCCAAAACGTTTCAGCCATGCGCTTTTCAGTGATGTGCTTGCCAACCAATATTAATTTATTTTTAATTGGTTGTAAATCTAAAACTCCCATATCTTATTAAATCTTTTGTGTAAGAATTTTAGGAAACGTTGAAACATAATTGACAAACGGGTAAAATTTCCTTTAACTTTTCTATTTATTAAAAGTATTGGAGCTTACACGACCACGCTGCTCCATTACGGATTGACGATCATATATATTTAGTAATTACTCGCAGGACATGGTTTTGTTATATTTGTCTGTACGAAACGAAACTTTACTAAAATCACTTGAAATTTCTGCAGCGTTAGCAAGGATTTGAATCTTTTTAAGATTTTAAATTAACATGGTTATTTTTATTATTTAAACTATTTAAAACGTGATATTTACCATGTTTTTTATTTTTATCTGGTTGAGCTCGATATTTCGACATTATCTACGAATGTCTTGTTCACGAACAAGTTCTTCGTATAAAATAAAAAATATGGTAAATATCCCGTTTTTAATAGCTTAGTTTTATAATCGGTTCATATAAAACTATGGGAGTAAGGGAATGCTGGACATATCACATAGTGTCAACCGAGATAACATCTCGCAACACGCTCGCTGGAAGCAAGCCAAGTGGAAGCGTTCATATATAAAACTATGTTTAGACCGGTCGAGAGAATCATACATACATTAACACATGTATTTTTAAACTAGTTCTAAAGCTATATCAATCTTTATTTCTACTTATATTATTTATGATATTAGTAAATATTTAATTTGGATTTGAGAGCCGATATGGTCCAGTTGGTTACTGTCTGGAAAACATCCAGTACCGGATCTAGGGGGAGGACAGACTTGTGTTACCGCCCCGGTGATGGTTTCAGGGGCGCCTAAATTTTAATATAATATGGTATAAATGAGGTCAATGATGACAATATCTTTTCCTGTATATGGAAAGTTTGAAACTTATCCGCCACGCTGTTCCACTGCGGGTTGATGGATGACTTCTCTACCAAGAGTAACGATCACAAACTTAACGTGCTATCCGATTAAAAAATATTTTCTTATTTAGATCTTTTATAAAATATTAAAAAAAAAACATTGTTTTTACATTCCTTTCGTAATCCTAAAAAATATTATAAATGGGAAAGTTTTGTTTAAATCGACTACAAGAACTACTGAATCAATTGTAATGAAAGTTGGTACGTAGATAGCTGGAAATCCAGAATAACATATAGGTAATTTTTTATCAGGAAACTTTCACGGATACGGATTTTACGCGGGTAAAACCACTACGCGCAGCTAGTCTATACAAATTGGAATCGGCCGATGTTCGTACATGAGAGATATTAAAAAAAAAAAAAAAGAATTATGTCAGCAATATAAGCAAAAACATTGTTTGTCTGTGTTTGTTCCGATATCACGCAAAACCTGTTCAACGAAATTGGATTCGGTTTTCACACACGAGATTCTGGAGAACTTAAAAATATTGGAGTTATTACTCTATAGACAATTGTAGTGAAATCGTAATTTTTTTTATTTCAAATAAATATGTTTAACATACACACATGGTCGTCTGTTCCTAAGGTGGGAAGCTTAGGGCCGAAACACATAACGGCGTTGCGGCGCCGCAACGCTAAAATCGGCGGTGGCGTCACCGCCAATTTTAGCGGCGGGGCACCGCCAATTCCGGCGTTGTGACGTCATACTTGTTGACCATGATTTATTGACATTTTGTGTCTATTTTTATATTTTATTTTTTTGTGTCTTTATTAGACATGGGTATCTCAATGAATTTTTATGAACTGCAGATAAGCTCATGAGCCATATGCTTGAACCGGAGCTGTGAAACGGCTCACAGTTCAGCTCAATTGTTGTTATAGGTATTGTTACTTTTAACCACTTTTAACTATTAGATTTACAGCTAATTTATGACTCGGTTCAAAAAATGACATGTATGATGTACCTAAATTATAAATATGTAATAAAGCAGCGTTTCGAAAAGTTATTATAGTGATATTTTTTCTATCTTACACAATTATAGGGGAATGCTAATTTCATGCATATGATAAACGCTAAAGTGAGTTTCTTTGTTTGTTACGCTTTCACGCCTTAACTATTAACCTGAATCCCGATCATCATGAAATTCTGCATACCAGTTTTCTGGGGTACAGAAAAGTACATAGAGTACCTACTTTACGTACCGACTACCGTTGGTGCCTGTACCATGCGAGCGGAGCCGCGGACAAAACCTATTTATTTATATTTAATCTATAAAACTAATATAAATGTAAGATATTAATTTATGTATCACTTTGTTTCAATTTTGTTTAGGCTTTATGAGACAAAAGTTGTTTAAAATTCTACCAGCATACAAACTTGATTCACAAAATTATTTCCGGTACAAAGGATTACTTTTTATGCATTCTACTAAATAACAACTTCACAAACAATAATTAACAAATTTCACGTGAACTATAATATTTAAAATAATTAAATTAATATCCACAATAAAAAATCACGAAGAACTGGTTACCCTACAACAACGCTCTTTTTCGCGGCGCCGCAACGCCGCAACGCAAACTGCCGATTTTAGCGTTGCGTCGTCGCCGCAACGCCGTTATGTGTTTTGGCTCTTAATGCCGGTGTTTGTAACAGCCGACTGACATATTTTTTTAATAAATATAGATGTTAGGTCCAGAAATTACACCAGTCGTATAGATAGTACATAAATAAATAAATATATATTACATCAAAAATCGGAGCGGGAATCGAACCGACAACCTTAGAGTAGAAAGCACAGTCACAGGGTCACTGCCAACTGCGCCAACGGGCCAATCAAGTTATGTACACTTATTATTTTAATATCGACTGCCGCTATCTTTATTATGACTATAACCACAAATCGACAATTAAAATTTAAAAAAAAATGTCTTTCGTTAACGTCAACGCAAGTAAAACAGCGCGGGTCAGCTAGTAACATATAAAAGGTGGGCAAAGACATCTTGAATACTCTTTAAGTGTAATAAAAATGTTAGTTTTATACAATTTCGATGTTAAGGATAACTGGTTCGGTCATGTTAATTTTATTTATAAAAGGATGTTGACATCGCATCCAATTTCCTATACAGACGAAAATGCATCTTATGGTGATTAGTATAAAGATCATAATATTGATCTTATTGTGTTCTTATCAACTATTGCGTAATAAAAGCAAAGGAAATATTCATAGAGATATATAAAAGTATTAGTTTAATAATTGTTTTTGTTGTAAGCAAATGAAGGTTTTAGAAGGTTTTAGAAGGTTTATTCATTTATATAGTAATTAACTATCTAGAATTTTAGGTAAACGTTTTAGAATCTGTAATGCTTAAACTGTTTAATTTAACTAGAAATATCACATGGGATCGATTTAAAAAATAATTATATAAAATTGACTGACTCATTGGCGCAGTGAACCTGTTTTAAGCTCCAAGGTGTGGAACGTCTGCCAGTTTGCCTATCAAACTAACATTTAAAAAAAAACTCGGTTATTTAGGAGAAATTAAGTTATGACTCAATTTAGACTAAGACTTTAATTTATATCCGAATCCCTCAGATTTGTATAATGCAATGCCGAGCCAAAACTTTTCAACATTGTGCATGAAATTTAAAAAGTTATTTCTTTGTGAATTTTTGAAAGTCGACTTCTGGGGGTTAACTGAGATCTCAAAGATTGTTTAAGGGAATCTTCATATATTTGCCTGAAACAAAAAAAAAAAGAAAAAAAAATATAAAAATCTATATTAAAATTGCCAAAATTCTTCTACAATTTTGTAAAAATATGAATGGCTCCGTGTAAGACGAAAGCCCTGGTACGGAAACATACACAGAAGCGTCCTGAACACGACAGACATCTTTATGGCCAGTACAATTATTTGTCATGTGCAGGGATCGAACCCGCGACCGTTTTCGAATCAGTCAATTCTGTGATCATTGTGTCAAATAATCGTCAAATAAATGGTTATTACAACCGAGCTATTTCGTTACAGATGTATCAGGGAAAGTTCGAATCTGGGACACGGTGAACAAGGAACATATCCTGAAGAACGAGTTCCAGCCCATCGGAGGACCAATAAAGGATATAGCATGGAGCGCGGACAGCCAGCGCATGGTCGTGGTGGGGGAGGGGAGAGAGAGGTAAGGTGTAGCTCGGAACTAGGGAGGATCCCAATAGGGTTTTTTTTCATTCGTGTAATTTTGAATATGTAAAAGATGTTATGTGTTACATTTATCATTTCAAAGAAATCTATCCGAAAAATTATAATCCAATTTTCCACCACAACGTCAGCTATTGGATATCCACTGCTGAACGTGGACCTCCCCCATTATATTTGAGGGGGTTTGCCAACACTCGTCACGCTTGGTAGGCGGGTTGGTGAGCTCAGTGTGTTCTGGCAGGATATGGCGACGCTTCTGCCCATTAAATTTTCTACTAAGGCTTAATCCATAATTGAAGTGTGAATATTAAGGTACTCGCAACAAATCAACAAGCTTGGTTAGATCATATGTATACGTAGTTTTATAATCACAACTTTAAATATAAACATTATGAACGGTTTTTGAGGTTTCATCTTGATATTGCAACGGGTTTCGGTCTAACTATCCTAAACATAGGTATCTAAATAACATAATAATATATAGGATAAGAAGTCGATCTCATTATGGTGCTATAACTATTTATAATCTAATATTTTTTGAGAATCTGTATTTCTGTTCTGTTCTGTATTTATTTTAGGAGTTTATTACTGGAATTAAATGAAATATGAATTTTTAATTTTGAGTTTCAAAAAAAATTCATACAAGTCACAAAAGGGCCTGTGACATATACGAGGTAAAAGTCCAAAAATCGTGACATTCGTGTGACGTAATTGAGATATGTCCACGTGTTGTTGAAGTTCTTGTATATATGTATAAATAACCAATTTAATATCTTATAAACTAATAAAGCCTTTTTATATAGTAATTTAACTTAATATATTAAAAAAATATAGTTTTTTTAGCCAATCATGGACAACAGTAAGAAAACACCGGTTGCGGTACACAACAGTATTTAAAAACCTATCTCGAAACTACAACCAAATTATTCAATGGTCAGAAAAGATTGAAATATTTTCTAGAATTTTCTACTATTTATTTATTATTTATTTATCTACTCTTTATTGTACACACACAACAAAAAAAAAAAAAGAAAAAAAAAATACTATTTAAGTATAATATAAAAGAACTGTACAACAGGCGATCTTATCGCTAAACATCCATCTCTTCCAGACAACCAACGTGAAGGAGTTAATGTAAAAAAGCAAAGAATTATTACTCTTAAAAAATTATTACTCTTAAGACAAATATTAAAATATCATTTGCAGATTCGGTCATGTGTTCATGGCGGAAACGGGTACTTCTGTCGGGGAGATAAGCGGTCAGTCGAAACCTATAAACTCGGTCGACTTCCGCCCCACAAGACCCTTCCGGATCGTGACTGCCTCTGAGGACAATACCCTCGCAGTCTTCGAGGGTCCCCCGTTCAAATTCAAGTGTACGAAACAGGTATGTAGAATTATAAGAAGTAAGTTTGTCTGTTTGAAAGAAAATCTTTAATTTCTAACAGCTGCCATAAATGAAAGGAGAGTGTTGCCTTTAGTCTGCTATTGCAAAAGTATCGCAATGGTAGATTCATTGTCAACCATTGATATCAAAATGTTTGGTTTTGATAATCTTCTTAAATCGAAATTGTCATACTGATTTAACCGAAATAGCGCCATGCTGCTTGCAGCTGAATGGGCCGACGCGCCCGGGGAAGTACTTCGCTCTCACTTAACACCGATGTGTCATGGCGGCACTGTCGTCGTGTTTCTTTCGGTTTGTGAGAGATCCGTTGGCCCATCCCTTACCTTCCTTTCACAGATCCAGTGGAACATCCCTCCCCTCCCTAAAGGCAGGTAACGCACCCGCTAATCCTCTGATGTAGCGGGTGTCTATGGATGTCGTTTTTACTTACCACCAAATGAATCGACTGTCCGTTCGCCCCCTTTAATATAAAAAATGTCATAATTGAATTAGTAAATTAGAGAAAATTGTCGGTAATTATAATATTATTTATTTATTTATCCAAAAATTACATTTAAACATAATAGAAAAAGGAAAAAAAATTTAATTAAATAATTAAAATACTTCTGAAAATAATTAAAATATTCTGCTGATTTCAATGAAATCAAAACTATTAAAGTATTATACTGTTCACTAGTTCAGAGTCATTTGGAGTATACCTCCGAGGTTTGGAACTCTAAGTACGCCCCATATATCACACGTCTTGAGAAAATTTATTAAATTTATTAGTTTTAAATCTAATCAGCCATATAACTCAAAGAACTATCTGCAACTTTGCAAAATATTCCACATTCTCCCCTCTTTACTTGGATCTATTTAACACTAGCTGTGCGGCTGCAAGGAACCTAATCAGTAATTCTTTCTTTAATAAGTAATTGTATAGTTTTATAATTGTATGTATAGTTTGACTACACCTAACTCTGTTATTACTATTAATATAACAGTAGCAGATGAAGTCTGTTGATACATCAATTTTTAGTTAAAGGGACATGTTATGCCCTTTGTATCTAAGCTTAACATTTCTGTTGAATTACGAATAACTTGTGTAGCTGAACTAAGGAAAACTTGTGTCTCAACTCCAGTTATTGGACATTGATCTTCCTCTTTAACAATAATTAGATTTACATTGAGGCCATTTTAGAAACTATGACATATGATAGAAATATAATAAAATAATAATAATAAACGTCTCACACTCAACGGCCCCCCATTAGGATGTGAATCCTGTGTCGGGATTCACATCCTAATGGGGCACAAACGCCCATACCACGACAAACATCTGTATGTCCTATACAAATATTTGTCATATGCGGGGATCGGACCAGCGACCGCTAGCGCATCAGCCGGTTGCTGTGACCACTGCGCCAACACGTCGTCTATATTATATGACAAAAATATAGATATAGATGAAAAAAAAAAAGAATACAAAATGCAGATTTACGGAAATCAGAAAGCAATTATTGTTCTATTAAAATGACTAATATGTTATTTACATTGAAATGCCAAACAGACCAGAAAATATGTTGCCAAGGTTTTGTTCGCGCATTGTTTTCAACAAGCCACTCATTACAATTGTAACAAAATATTTGATACCAATGTTATATTTTCTAGCTATTCGTTCATTTTTATTCATCATTCATTCATTCATCATTATTTTATTTGGAAAATAATTTGGGGCCAAGGGGCCTCCACTCCTTTGTTGCCCCGAGGCCTCCAGACTTCTAAATCCGGCCCTGTTATCGTATTCTGTTATTAGACACGGAGTAAATACATGTAAGCTGTTTAAAGCAATATATATTTTTTTTAATATCCCAGGAGCACACCCGTTTCGCTCAAGCGGTCCGCTACAGTCCGGACGGCAGTCTGTTCGCGTCGGCTGGTTTCGACGGAAAGATATTTCTTTTTGACGGAGCTACATCGGAATTAAAGGGAGAGGTACCTATCTAATGTCTCTATTGCTAGTTTTACAAGAAAAAATGTCAAATGTATGTATATACAGTGAAAAATATAACATATTTAATTATATACGACTCCATCCTCCTAGCGAGGATGAAGTCCTGTGTCGCGTGTCCAGAAACAAACATCACAAACGTACACGCTCAGACCACAACAAATATCTTTATGGCCTTATAAGAAAAATTGTCACGAGCGGAGGTGCAAACCAAAACCGTTAACAGAACAATCGGTTGCTGTAATCACTGTGTTAACCCATTGACATACTAAACATACATAAATATTGATATGTATATATATATATATATATATATACATACATACTAGCTTTCGCCCGCGGCTTCGACAGCGATTGTATCGACAAAAATTAGCCTATGGTCCTTCCCTAGGCTTCAGACTGACCGTATCAAATTCTTACAACAGCTCCTCAACGTTCCTCCAGGCTCGCAGAGTGCACCGTAATAAATGCTCCCAATCGACACTTTCACTAAAGTTTCTCGTGAAAAGAAGGTCGTAAGCGCCATGAAATGAAAAAGAAGACGTCACTTATGCTTTTTTGCGTGATAATTTTTAAAATATGTTATGGTCCAATTACACCAAATTTTTATAAATTGTAGCCGTTCAGTAGTTTTTGCGAAGTAACGTAGTTTGCGTAGTAAGTAGTGAAAAGTAACCAACAAACTTTAGTATTTATAACATTAATTGGGTAGGATACGATATATGGATACAGGAAATGTTGGGAAATGTATATAAAATGCAACATATGCATCATTCAATAGTGTCACCACGGAACAAATTCTGCAAAGTAATGTAATTTTATAACTTAAAATAAACTAATACGATTATTTGTTCATAGTATCTGCAGAATGAATCTAGCTCTAAATAGTTGATTCAAACCCATTTTGCTTTTATTAAGCTTAATTTTTATCAAGTGTTTCTAAAATAAAAAATATTAAAAAAATAAAATAAAAAATAAAACAATTATTTTTATATTACAGATAGGATCACCAGCTCACAAGGGTGGTGTGTACGGCATATCTTGGTCTCCCGATGGTAAACAATTACTCTCTTGTTCCGGGGATAAAACTTGTGCGATATGGGACATCGAGACAATGCAACGGACTGTTACATTCAATATGGGCACTGCAGTGGAGAACCAGCAAGTAAGTATCAAGTATATATGATTGAAATTTATCGTCCTTTATCCTCTTTTAAGGGTACCCACCTAAGGGTGACATGCTGAAAAGTATTATTTATTTGAATTAAAAGTCTTGAAAGGGCTGGAAAGTATTACTTATTTCTAATTAAACTAAAAATATGGTTTAGTACTTGTTTTAAACAATGACAGAACTTAATACAAAACTTTTTTCCGTTTTAAGGTAGAATTTCTAGAATTTTTTCTGTTTTGGTCGTGAAAAAGTTCTACTAGTCTAATATCAAGTACCTATCTATATAATTTCAATAGCTTATTGTTAGACTACATAATGGTTAATCAGCCAGTCAGTCAAAACATACTATTTTTTATAATGTACAACTTTTATGTATTTTTATAACCCTCATTTAGTACTTCGGAAAATGATCTCGGCAATCGGCTCTTCGGCAATTAGTTAATATGTAATTCACCCATTCGGCAAAAGATGGCGCTATATGCTAAAACTCCAATGTAATTCTTTAAAATACCTGTTTTAAAAATATTTTCTACCAAATGTAGTCAAGAAGTAAAAGTAGCTATTTACTGTGGTATGACGAACGTCCTGGTGTAGTGGTGCGAGTAGTCGCCCTAACGTCGGTAGTCGCGGGTTCAATTCCGCTCCCGCTCGTATTTGTGCAAATATTTGTCTCCAGTCTGGGTGTATGTCCTTGTGGGTTTCCCCGTCGTGGCTCGGAGAACACACATGGTAACGATCGGTACTCATGGTAGGGATGTTATCTGCCAACCCTCAGTGGAGCAGCGTGGTGGATTAAGCTCTAACCCTTCTCCTATATGGACAGGAGGCCTTTGTCCGTTCGTGGGACGTGTACAGGCTGATTTGGTAGAGTTCAGTCCAGTAATGTCTTTAATCTTCGAAAATTCCGTTACGTAATACTTGAATGCTCCCAAAAGCTAGTATTTAAATATGATAGAATATAGTACGAGTAATTTATATCTCGTCAGGTGTCGTGCCTGTGGCAAGGCCAGCACCTGCTGTCGGTGTCGCTGTCGGGCGACATCAGCTACCTGGACGCGGCCCAGCCCGAGCGGCCGCGCCGCGTGCTCACGGGACACAACAAGCCCGTCACGTGCCTGGCGCTGCGCGACGAGCGCCTGTTCACCGCCAGCCACGACGGCGCCGTCACGCTGTGGGACGTGCACACGGGTAAACACATACGTCAGCTACCTGGACGCGTGCTCACGGGACACAACAAGCCCGTCACGTGCCTGGCGCTGCGCGACGAGCGCCTGTTCACCGCCAGCCACGACGGCGCCGTCACGCTGTGGGACGTGCACACGGGTAAACACATACGTCAGCTACCTGGACGCGTGCTCACGGGACACAACAAGCCCGTCACGTGCCTGGCGCTGCGCGACGAGCGCCTGTTCACCGCCAGCCACGACGGCGCCGTCACGCTGTGGGACGTGCACACGGGTAAACACATACGTCAGCTACCTGGACGCGTGCTCACGGGACACAACAAGCCCGTCACGTGCCTGGCGCTGCGCGACGAGCGCCTGTTCACCGCCAGCCACGACGGCGCCGTCACGCTGTGGGACGTGCACACGGGTAAACACATACGTCAGCTACCTGGACGCGTGCTCACGGGACACAACAAGCCCGTCACGTGCCTGGCGCTGCGCGACGAGCGCCTGTTCACCGCCAGCCACGACGGCGCCGTCACGCTGTGGGACGTGCACACGGGTAAACACATACGTCAGCTACCTGGACGCGTGCTCACGGGACACAACAAGCCCGTCACGTGCCTGGCGCTGCGCGACGAGCGCCTGTTCACCGCCAGCCACGACGGCGCCGTCACGCTGTGGGACGTGCACACGGGTAAACACATACGTCAGCTACCTGGACGCGTGCTCACGGGACACAACAAGCCCGTCACGTGCCTGGCGCTGCGCGACGAGCGCCTGTTCACCGCCAGCCACGACGGCGCCGTCACGCTGTGGGACGTGCACACGGGTAAACACATACGTCAGCTACCTGGACGCGTGCTCACGGGACACAACAAGCCCGTCACGTGCCTGGCGCTGCGCGACGAGCGCCTGTTCACCGCCAGCCACGACGGCGCCGTCACGCTGTGGGACGTGCACACGGGTAAACACATACGTCAGCTACCTGGACGCGTGCTCACGGGACACAACAAGCCCGTCACGTGCCTGGCGCTGCGCGACGAGCGCCTGTTCACCGCCAGCCACGACGGCGCCGTCACGCTGTGGGACGTGCACACGGGTAAACACATACGTCAGCTACCTGGACGCGTGCTCACGGGACACAACAAGCCCGTCACGTGCCTGGCGCTGCGCGACGAGCGCCTGTTCACCGCCAGCCACGACGGCGCCGTCACGCTGTGGGACGTGCACACGGGTAAACACATACGTCAGCTACCTGGACGCGTGCTCACGGGACACAACAAGCCCGTCACGTGCCTGGCGCTGCGCGACGAGCGCCTGTTCACCGCCAGCCACGACGGCGCCGTCACGCTGTGGGACGTGCACACGGGTAAACACATACGTCAGCTACCTGGACGCGTGCTCACGGGACACAACAAGCCCGTCACGTGCCTGGCGCTGCGCGACGAGCGCCTGTTCACCGCCAGCCACGACGGCGCCGTCACGCTGTGGGACGTGCACACGGGTAAACACATACGTCAGCTACCTGGACGCGTGCTCACGGGACACAACAAGCCCGTCACGTGCCTGGCGCTGCGCGACGAGCGCCTGTTCACCGCCAGCCACGACGGCGCCGTCACGCTGTGGGACGTGCACACGGGTAAACACATACGTCAGCTACCTGGACGCGTGCTCACGGGACACAACAAGCCCGTCACGTGCCTGGCGCTGCGCGACGAGCGCCTGTTCACCGCCAGCCACGACGGCGCCGTCACGCTGTGGGACGTGCACACGGGTAAACACATACGTCAGCTACCTGGACGCGTGCTCACGGGACACAACAAGCCCGTCACGTGCCTGGCGCTGCGCGACGAGCGCCTGTTCACCGCCAGCCACGACGGCGCCGTCACGCTGTGGGACGTGCACACGGGTAAACACATACGTCAGCTACCTGGACGCGTGCTCACGGGACACAACAAGCCCGTCACGTGCCTGGCGCTGCGCGACGAGCGCCTGTTCACCGCCAGCCACGACGGCGCCGTCACGCTGTGGGACGTGCACACGGGTAAACACATACGTCAGCTACCTGGACGCGTGCTCACGGGACACAACAAGCCCGTCACGTGCCTGGCGCTGCGCGACGAGCGCCTGTTCACCGCCAGCCACGACGGCGCCGTCACGCTGTGGGACGTGCACACGGGTAAACACATACGTCAGCTACCTGGACGCGTGCTCACGGGACACAACAAGCCCGTCACGTGCCTGGCGCTGCGCGACGAGCGCCTGTTCACCGCCAGCCACGACGGCGCCGTCACGCTGTGGGACGTGCACACGGGTAAACACATACGTCAGCTACCTGGACGCGTGCTCACGGGACACAACAAGCCCGTCACGTGCCTGGCGCTGCGCGACGAGCGCCTGTTCACCGCCAGCCACGACGGCGCCGTCACGCTGTGGGACGTGCACACGGGTAAACACATACGTCAGCTACCTGGACGCGTGCTCACGGGACACAACAAGCCCGTCACGTGCCTGGCGCTGCGCGACGAGCGCCTGTTCACCGCCAGCCACGACGGCGCCGTCACGCTGTGGGACGTGCACACGGGTAAACACATACGTCAGCTACCTGGACGCGTGCTCACGGGACACAACAAGCCCGTCACGTGCCTGGCGCTGCGCGACGAGCGCCTGTTCACCGCCAGCCACGACGGCGCCGTCACGCTGTGGGACGTGCACACGGGTAAACACATACGTCAGCTACCTGGACGCGTGCTCACGGGACACAACAAGCCCGTCACGTGCCTGGCGCTGCGCGACGAGCGCCTGTTCACCGCCAGCCACGACGGCGCCGTCACGCTGTGGGACGTGCACACGGGTAAACACATACGTCAGCTACCTGGACGCGTGCTCACGGGACACAACAAGCCCGTCACGTGCCTGGCGCTGCGCGACGAGCGCCTGTTCACCGCCAGCCACGACGGCGCCGTCACGCTGTGGGACGTGCACACGGGTAAACACATACGTCAGCTACCTGGACGCGTGCTCACGGGACACAACAAGCCCGTCACGTGCCTGGCGCTGCGCGACGAGCGCCTGTTCACCGCCAGCCACGACGGCGCCGTCACGCTGTGGGACGTGCACACGGGTAAACACATACGTCAGCTACCTGGACGCGTGCTCACGGGACACAACAAGCCCGTCACGTGCCTGGCGCTGCGCGACGAGCGCCTGTTCACCGCCAGCCACGACGGCGCCGTCACGCTGTGGGACGTGCACACGGGTAAACACATACGTCAGCTACCTGGACGCGTGCTCACGGGACACAACAAGCCCGTCACGTGCCTGGCGCTGCGCGACGAGCGCCTGTTCACCGCCAGCCACGACGGCGCCGTCACGCTGTGGGACGTGCACACGGGTAAACACATACGTCAGCTACCTGGACGCGTGCTCACGGGACACAACAAGCCCGTCACGTGCCTGGCGCTGCGCGACGAGCGCCTGTTCACCGCCAGCCACGACGGCGCCGTCACGCTGTGGGACGTGCACACGGGTAAACACATACGTCAGCTACCTGGACGCGTGCTCACGGGACACAACAAGCCCGTCACGTGCCTGGCGCTGCGCGACGAGCGCCTGTTCACCGCCAGCCACGACGGCGCCGTCACGCTGTGGGACGTGCACACGGGTAAACACATACGTCAGCTACCTGGACGCGTGCTCACGGGACACAACAAGCCCGTCACGTGCCTGGCGCTGCGCGACGAGCGCCTGTTCACCGCCAGCCACGACGGCGCCGTCACGCTGTGGGACGTGCACACGGGTAAACACATACGTCAGCTACCTGGACGCGTGCTCACGGGACACAACAAGCCCGTCACGTGCCTGGCGCTGCGCGACGAGCGCCTGTTCACCGCCAGCCACGACGGCGCCGTCACGCTGTGGGACGTGCACACGGGTAAACACATACGTCAGCTACCTGGACGCGTGCTCACGGGACACAACAAGCCCGTCACGTGCCTGGCGCTGCGCGACGAGCGCCTGTTCACCGCCAGCCACGACGGCGCCGTCACGCTGTGGGACGTGCACACGGGTAAACACATACGTCAGCTACCTGGACGCGTGCTCACGGGACACAACAAGCCCGTCACGTGCCTGGCGCTGCGCGACGAGCGCCTGTTCACCGCCAGCCACGACGGCGCCGTCACGCTGTGGGACGTGCACACGGGTAAACACATACGTCAGCTACCTGGACGCGTGCTCACGGGACACAACAAGCCCGTCACGTGCCTGGCGCTGCGCGACGAGCGCCTGTTCACCGCCAGCCACGACGGCGCCGTCACGCTGTGGGACGTGCACACGGGTAAACACATACGTCAGCTACCTGGACGCGTGCTCACGGGACACAACAAGCCCGTCACGTGCCTGGCGCTGCGCGACGAGCGCCTGTTCACCGCCAGCCACGACGGCGCCGTCACGCTGTGGGACGTGCACACGGGTAAACACATACGTCAGCTACCTGGACGCGTGCTCACGGGACACAACAAGCCCGTCACGTGCCTGGCGCTGCGCGACGAGCGCCTGTTCACCGCCAGCCACGACGGCGCCGTCACGCTGTGGGACGTGCACACGGGTAAACACATACGTCAGCTACCTGGACGCGTGCTCACGGGACACAACAAGCCCGTCACGTGCCTGGCGCTGCGCGACGAGCGCCTGTTCACCGCCAGCCACGACGGCGCCGTCACGCTGTGGGACGTGCACACGGGTAAACACATACGTCAGCTACCTGGACGCGTGCTCACGGGACACAACAAGCCCGTCACGTGCCTGGCGCTGCGCGACGAGCGCCTGTTCACCGCCAGCCACGACGGCGCCGTCACGCTGTGGGACGTGCACACGGGTAAACACATACGTCAGCTACCTGGACGCGTGCTCACGGGACACAACAAGCCCGTCACGTGCCTGGCGCTGCGCGACGAGCGCCTGTTCACCGCCAGCCACGACGGCGCCGTCACGCTGTGGGACGTGCACACGGGTAAACACATACGTCAGCTACCTGGACGCGTGCTCACGGGACACAACAAGCCCGTCACGTGCCTGGCGCTGCGCGACGAGCGCCTGTTCACCGCCAGCCACGACGGCGCCGTCACGCTGTGGGACGTGCACACGGGTAAACACATACGTCAGCTACCTGGACGCGTGCTCACGGGACACAACAAGCCCGTCACGTGCCTGGCGCTGCGCGACGAGCGCCTGTTCACCGCCAGCCACGACGGCGCCGTCACGCTGTGGGACGTGCACACGGGTAAACACATACGTCAGCTACCTGGACGCGTGCTCACGGGACACAACAAGCCCGTCACGTGCCTGGCGCTGCGCGACGAGCGCCTGTTCACCGCCAGCCACGACGGCGCCGTCACGCTGTGGGACGTGCACACGGGTAAACACATACGTCAGCTACCTGGACGCGTGCTCACGGGACACAACAAGCCCGTCACGTGCCTGGCGCTGCGCGACGAGCGCCTGTTCACCGCCAGCCACGACGGCGCCGTCACGCTGTGGGACGTGCACACGGGTAAACACATACGTCAGCTACCTGGACGCGTGCTCACGGGACACAACAAGCCCGTCACGTGCCTGGCGCTGCGCGACGAGCGCCTGTTCACCGCCAGCCACGACGGCGCCGTCACGCTGTGGGACGTGCACACGGGTAAACACATACGTCAGCTACCTGGACGCGTGCTCACGGGACACAACAAGCCCGTCACGTGCCTGGCGCTGCGCGACGAGCGCCTGTTCACCGCCAGCCACGACGGCGCCGTCACGCTGTGGGACGTGCACACGGGTAAACACATACGTCAGCTACCTGGACGCGTGCTCACGGGACACAACAAGCCCGTCACGTGCCTGGCGCTGCGCGACGAGCGCCTGTTCACCGCCAGCCACGACGGCGCCGTCACGCTGTGGGACGTGCACACGGGTAAACACATACGTCAGCTACCTGGACGCGTGCTCACGGGACACAACAAGCCCGTCACGTGCCTGGCGCTGCGCGACGAGCGCCTGTTCACCGCCAGCCACGACGGCGCCGTCACGCTGTGGGACGTGCACACGGGTAAACACATACGTCAGCTACCTGGACGCGTGCTCACGGGACACAACAAGCCCGTCACGTGCCTGGCGCTGCGCGACGAGCGCCTGTTCACCGCCAGCCACGACGGCGCCGTCACGCTGTGGGACGTGCACACGGGTAAACACATACGTCAGCTACCTGGACGCGTGCTCACGGGACACAACAAGCCCGTCACGTGCCTGGCGCTGCGCGACGAGCGCCTGTTCACCGCCAGCCACGACGGCGCCGTCACGCTGTGGGACGTGCACACGGGTAAACACATACGTCAGCTACCTGGACGCGTGCTCACGGGACACAACAAGCCCGTCACGTGCCTGGCGCTGCGCGACGAGCGCCTGTTCACCGCCAGCCACGACGGCGCCGTCACGCTGTGGGACGTGCACACGGGTAAACACATACGTCAGCTACCTGGACGCGTGCTCACGGGACACAACAAGCCCGTCACGTGCCTGGCGCTGCGCGACGAGCGCCTGTTCACCGCCAGCCACGACGGCGCCGTCACGCTGTGGGACGTGCACACGGGTAAACACATACGTCAGCTACCTGGACGCGTGCTCACGGGACACAACAAGCCCGTCACGTGCCTGGCGCTGCGCGACGAGCGCCTGTTCACCGCCAGCCACGACGGCGCCGTCACGCTGTGGGACGTGCACACGGGTAAACACATACGTCAGCTACCTGGACGCGTGCTCACGGGACACAACAAGCCCGTCACGTGCCTGGCGCTGCGCGACGAGCGCCTGTTCACCGCCAGCCACGACGGCGCCGTCACGCTGTGGGACGTGCACACGGGTAAACACATACGTCAGCTACCTGGACGCGTGCTCACGGGACACAACAAGCCCGTCACGTGCCTGGCGCTGCGCGACGAGCGCCTGTTCACCGCCAGCCACGACGGCGCCGTCACGCTGTGGGACGTGCACACGGGTAAACACATACGTCAGCTACCTGGACGCGTGCTCACGGGACACAACAAGCCCGTCACGTGCCTGGCGCTGCGCGACGAGCGCCTGTTCACCGCCAGCCACGACGGCGCCGTCACGCTGTGGGACGTGCACACGGGTAAACACATACGTCAGCTACCTGGACGCGTGCTCACGGGACACAACAAGCCCGTCACGTGCCTGGCGCTGCGCGACGAGCGCCTGTTCACCGCCAGCCACGACGGCGCCGTCACGCTGTGGGACGTGCACACGGGTAAACCGACACGTACTGTGTGTGCGTGCGTGCCTGTGTGTGCTTGCGTGTGCTTGTTGCGTGCGTGAGTGCGCGAGCTCTTGAGGCCGTGTAAGTGCGCGGATGCGTGGTTGCATGAGAGTGACCGTGCATGTGTACGAGCGTGCGTTTGAGCGTGGGTGCGTGCTCGAGTCCATGAGAGTGCGTGCGTGCGTGAGTGTGTAAGTTCATGAATCTCTCGTAATCGAATTGGTAAGAATGTGTGTGTGTTAGGTCGTGAGTGTGTGCGTGCGTGCATGCTAAGTGTGCGAGATCGCGTGTGGATGCGTGTGTGTGTGCGTGTGGGTGCGCGAGCACTTGAGTCTGTGCGTGTGTGTTGCGGGGATCCGTGATTTCATGAGAGTGAGAGTTTATGTGTGCGAGCGTGAGTATGTGCGTGCGTGTGCATGCGTGAATGAGTTCCTGAGAGTGTGTACGTGCGGGTGAGTGCGCGGGTGTACGAGATTATGAGAGGATTCGTGCGTGTGTGCGTGGGTGGGTGAGTTCGTGAGTTTCTGCGTTCGTGAGCGAGTTCATAAGAGTGTGCGTGCGTGTGTTTGCGTAAGTAGCTGCGTGAGTTCGTGAGTCTGTGCGTGCGTGTGTGCGTGAAGTCGTGAGTGTGTGCGTGCGTGCCTAACGTAACGTTACTAACAATGAGAATGGATTCACACCTTAATTATAGTTTTATCCATAAAAACAATGGTTCATTAAACATTATTTACAATGTAATATTTAAATATTTCCAGGTGAAGGTCGCCGTGTCCCCGGCCAGGGTCATGGAAACCAGGTAAACGGTATGAGGGTCGGCAAGGACGGCAGCTTGCTGACTTGCGGCATCGATGATACTTTGAGGAAGGCCGTTCCTGATGCTGAAGGTTAATATTTTTTGATGTACATATATATGGCTATGATAACATTAAGATCATATAATATCAAATACAGCAGGAAATAGTATACCCTCCTTTTGAAGGATTGTTTAATGAATAATATAAACTAGTCATTTCACAGCTTGTTAACATTTCATCGCGAGACAAAGTTCTCTTTTATATATTGTACACAGTGCTATTTAAGCAAATGTATTTAAAAGTTATAAAAAAATCATTAGTGTTGTTTTTATTTTAATCAGCGATATTACAATTATCACTTGATTGTAATTTTAATTTTTACGTTCGTTGTGGTACAACGATGAACAGGTAGTCAAATAAGAAAGTAGAAGGGGTAGGAAGTGGCAAGCCGCTGGTAAGTGAGCCTCTCGTGTTCCAGACGCGGTCCCCGCGTACACGGCGCAGGCGCTGCCGCTGGGCTCGCAGCCGCGCGCGCTCGACCTGCTGCCCGACCGGGACCTCGCCCTCGTCGCCACCGTCAAGGAGGTGAGCCGCCGCTCTGGAGGGATGGAGGGACTCTTCCGCCCTCGCAGTCTTGACTTCACTGTGTTCTCGCTGTGTATTTGTTCCGTCGGTACACAGTGTTTCAACTAGAAGTGTGCGATAAATATCGAGTGGTATGGATATCTTTGATTCGATAATTTTGATTTGATAATTATCGACAATTTTCATCCAATAATTATCGACAATTTTCATCCGATAATTATCGAATCATCCGATAATTATCGATACCTGTTCATTCGATATTAATATATTTATAGATAACTATCGATAACACGATACGATAATTATCGATAATTTTTTCCCACGTACATCCCTAGTTTCCACAAAATTAATATAGTGACTACACTCAAGGGGGTGGAGAGCGGGCGACGGGCTTTTGCGCTGTAGCCGAATGGAAATTAACTAATTCATCCGCCTTATATTATTTTCTGTTAAGGAAACCATAACACGATTTCATCGATTTACAACGCCATCTATGGAACTCGAATGTAAACTAAGATTGGAGTTGAGTTTCCACAGAGTTTTCACCATGAAGTCAAGACCCGCGAGGGCTGTTAAAACTATTTCAGTTCATTCGGTTGTCGACTGGCTCACGGGCACCTTTGTCCATTCGTTACGCTACGTAACGATATGTAACATTCGTAACGTGTCAACCAATTTTGAAAGTTTTGAATATATAGAATTATTAAAGTTATATTATATAAATAAAAGGCAATTTAATTTAATTTTTTTTTTGCAAAACTCTACCTATTAAACAAATAAGTGGTAGGTAAATAAAAAGATGTGTAAATACTAATGCTTGAGATAATTATTAAAAAATGCTACCTGATTTTAGAAACTATATTATTATGATATATAATATGGTATTAACTTCCATTGCAGCTATTAGTGATCGTGGGAGGCAGTAAGAAATCCTCTCTCCCAATAAACTATGAACCGAGCTGTGTTACCATCGATCCTAAAAACAATCATGTAGCCGTTGGTGGTGAGTGAATCCATATTATTCTATTAAATTATTTATATAATAAAATATTTACTGTGCTGTACTGTATCAGCCTGTAAACTGCTGAGCGAAGGCCTCTTCTCCCTATAGAAGAAGGGTTGGAGCTTAATCCACCACGCTGCCCCTCTGCGGGTTGGCGGATAATTGCCCTACCATGAGTAACGGTCGTTATCAAGTGTCTATGATAACAACTGGGACCGACGGCTTTACGTGCTCTCCGAGGCACGGTGTGAAGGGAGACATACAAAGGTAAACATCCAGACTGAAAACAAATGTACAAACACAAATATCTGTCCCGAGCGATAATCGAAGCCGCGGCTGCCGACGTTGAGGCGACTACTCGCACCACTCCACTAGAACGGTCGTCATCATCATATTTAAAATCAGCGTGAAGTAATACAGGTAAGAGTTGATTTACCTGGCCACAAAAATTTGAGGACAACTCGAACAACCACAGTGGAGCAGCGTAGTGGATTAAGCTCCAACCCTTCCCCTATATGGAGAAGAGGCCTTCGCTCAGCAGTGGGTGGTTTACAGGCTGATTAAACAACGGTAACAGATTTTAAATATAAATAATTACAATTTTATATTAACAAGGGACAATGGCAATTTAGTCTGTGTAGTACACTTTTGTTTGTTATGTTCTCTTAAAATATATAAAAGAAAGAAAAAAATACTCGAGGTTAGGTTTTTTGACATTCGTGTGTCATTTTTGACATTGTTTTTCAGGCGATGACAGTAAAGTCCACATATACACTCTCCAAGACACGTCGCTGTCTCCACTCACCGAGCTGACTCACTTGGGAGCGGTGACCGATGCCCGCTACAGTCCGGACTCCACTCACCTGGTCGCTTGCGATGCTAACCGGAAGGTTATACTGTACACCACTGATGAATACAAGGTTATTTCATATTTAGATTTTAGGATATCTATAAAAATAATAGGTACAATTAACTGGCATAGAAACTATTGGTTCTAACATAAACAATTATTATGATTAGGGTATTAAAATGAAGTTTTTTAAATATCTGGTAGAAAGACAATGTTAAAAACAGATGTTCAACTGCTCTAAGCTTGATTTTTTGCTCTCGATCGGTCGATCGGCTCCGGTGTGTGTATTAACTCTCCGCCTGTCTCCGAGCTGGTGTGAGTGTACATTTATGTGTGTATGGTTGGCCCGTTGGCGCAGTTGCCAGTGACCCTGCTTTTGGCTCCAGTGTTATGGGTTCGATTCCCGCTCCGAGCCTGGTTGTAATATATATTTATATATGTGTTATCTATATGTAAATTAATATTTAAAAAAAGTGTATCAGTTGGCTGTTACCTAAAACACAGGCATTAAGTTGCCTACATTAGGACAAGACGACATGTTAAACATATTTATTTTTCCACCTTTCCAATTTTGATTTAATCCATTCGTTAGGTTGCCTGTAAGAGATCAGTTTTAGTGATAAGGCCGTCTTTGCACGATATTCTTTTTCTTATTTTTTATTACTGTGTATTTCATTATTTTGTGCATACTTTGATGTGAGTGCAATAAATTATTTATCTATCTATCTATTTATCTGCAGCTGGCGCACAACAAGGAGTGGGGCTTCCACTCAGCGCGTGTCAACTGCGTGTCGTGGAGCCCTAACGGCGCCCGCGTCGCGTCCGGCTCGCTCGACACCAACGTCATCGTCTGGAACGTTCAGTCCCCCGCTAAACACACGCTCATCAAGAGTACGTATATCTGCTCACCACTTCGCATTTCTGCTCACTACTCCCCATTTCTGCTCACTTCTCCCCATATCTGCTCACTACTCCCCTTTTCTGCTCACTACTTCCAATTTCTGCTCAATACTCCTCATTTCTGCTTACTACTCCCCATTTCTGCTCAATACTCCTCATTTCTGCTTACTACTCCCCATTTCTGCTCATATCTACTCACATCTGCTCACATCTGCTCACTACTGCCCATTTCTGCTCATCAAGACACTTCTTATTTTGTTCATATTCTACTTAATCTGCTCACTACACATTTCTGCTCGTATTCTACTCACATTTACTCACTACCTTCATTTCTACGGATTCACTATTGCTCACAAATCAATTTATTGCTACTCGTATATGAATTTAAACAAATAAAACAGAAAAAAAAAGACATTTCTATTTATTACCTAAATATATCTTATTTCCAGATGCACACCCACAGAGCCAGATCACTGGCCTGGCTTGGCTCGACGACACCACGCTTGCCACGGTCGGCCAGGACGCCAACACTCGCATATGGGACGTTCCTGCGTAGACACTTCATACACACTACTATACAATATATGATTACTAGTCGTTAGAAAAGCATCAAGGAATGCGATGATACGTGTATTTAATATTTATTTCGAAAGTTTGTGCTCAACTGTGCTATTCGAATGCTCTGCTCTGTGCGAAATATATTTAGAACGGAGACATATTTTCAAAATATATTTATATAGAAAAATATGTATCACATTTTAGCACCTTTATCAATTTCGATGAAAATCGATCTATCCATTCAACTGCTCGTGTCAACTACTAGTTGACAAGAGTTTACAAACTAACGTCTAACGTCTAAACTAACGTGTCAAGTAATGGTCGCCATGGCCATACTGCCGATGTCAACTTTTTTTCGACACGGTCATTAGTACGCGAAGAGCACCTGTCAACTACAGATTGATTAACGTATATTACATTATCACCGGTGGGAAATTACGTAACAAAACGTGAGAGGACTTGGTCAGTTTTGTGCAGTTGGTAAACTAAAAAGTCAGTGCCCGGACATTCAAGCGGCTATCCAGGTCTCATCTGGGACAGTTTTTTTTTTTCATATTTAATAAAGATTTTGCTCACTTAATATTTCGTAATGTCGTCATCGGCGTGTCATCAGTGCCATCTATAGATGTCAATACTATATATCAACTGGTAAAGTTTCTGGAATAATTTGTTTTCAATTTTTTCAACCGAGCAGAGCTGGGAAACCTGGGTACTTGTTATTAATTACAAAATATAAATCAATATAATATTTCAACATACATAAAAAAAAATTTACAGTTTTATACAAACAAATCAATTTTATAATATGAATGTAAGTCTAAAAATACCGTATACACAGTGAAAGAGAGCACAGAAGAGCAAGAAAGAGCTAGAACGAGCTAGTAATAAATAAATTGTATAGTAAACATTTAAAACCTAACTCGTGATTAAACATAAACTATACGATATACTAACATATTTATTTATAAACTAATAAGACATTTTGTACGTTTTAAATAGTTGCATTTTATTAATATATTTTTATAACGCTCAGAGATTAACAGATCTCATATTATAATTGGAAGTTGTATAACATGTACAAAAAATGGTTCTCTGTAAAGTCGGTTTACGGACGATAAATAATTTTACGTGATAACGTCATAAGAAAAACATTGATGAAAAATTGCATACTTTTATAGAATCTTCTACTCGGACGCATCGGCCGAAGGAGCGCAAGAGATATAGATGCGTCACAAGACGAACGCTTAGGCCGATCGTGCCTCTATCGCTTGTTTCGCGCTCTCGCTCGCGGAACGTGACAATGAGTCATGCTTTTTCGTTATAAGACGTTATCACATCAAAAAAAATTATAATTGGCTTAATTTATTCAGTATATATCTGCCATCGTTAACTATGAAACAATCTTTAGTAATTTCGTCTTGAATTATTAATCTCTGTATAAAAATTATGTACAAAGTTCATAATTTTGCTTGTTATAATAAGATCACATAAAATATTAATGCGTCTTTAATTTTTTATTTTCTGATATCTCTCGTTTGCTTACATTTTGTCTAACTTGTAATGAAATAATGTCCTACTCGTCATATTATAAAATAATTTTCCTTACTGAGGAATAAACATAGGCATTAATACGAAATTTTAATATATTTTAATAATACTGTAATATGTAAAACTGTAATGGGGTGATTTCTGCTGTTTCATTTAACAAAATTTTACAAAAATATTGTATAATACACATAATAAACAATTTTATTATCGTTGAATTATAACTTAAAAGCCGTTAAAATATTGAAGTAATGTATAAAATACACTTCCATATTTTTTATATTCAATAATATGATGATTAAGATTCCTTATGAAAGTTTTTAAATGATTTATCGTTTAATTATTCTTTAAATTTATAGTTTATAAAGGCTTATTATTATAATCTTCTTTCTTATTCTTTCTTCATTTATTATTTTATTCGTTCTTGTATATATATACTCAATCGCTTTGAAAACTTCGATAGCGCGATGCTGGATACGTCTGTTTCTTCTAGTTCGTATATGGCTAGATAGATGTCGCTACAATAAGTATATAGAAATTATTGAAGTGACCTCCAGTTTTTATTCAACTCTGTCATTTCAGCCTTTGTTTGACTGATCTTAACTATTATATAATGAATTAATAAAAAACATATATTTTTTAAATAGTTTATATATAAACATTTTTTTAACTTCGGAATAGTATGTTTATAGTAGTACGTACATAGTACGAGCAAGACGCAGTATATATACGGACGGACGCGGGAGTGACAGAGACAGATAGTAAAAGGTCAATGTACGAAATTCCTTCTGCTCCGCGATCCGACTAGTGTATATTGGTAAAGCTTTCTCTTTTAATGCACAGTTACACTGTAAAAGTATTTATATAAAAAAGGTCTTTATATGAACGATAAATCATTTTACGAATGAAATTATCTCACAGATATCTTCTAGATAGTGTAAAACGCATTTAAGCTTGTCCTCTAGTTTTTTACTTAGTACGAACGAAATTAAAATTTTCGATCAGTATTTTTATACTACCTAATATTCTGATGGATTTTTTTTCCTCGTTTTTTTACACGGTTTCTACTAAAACTAATAATATAAGTGATGAATATATTGTGTACACTTGTATTAGTCGTTTTATTTAAATATCTCCACTATCTTCTCCATCCCACATGATGACCGTATTCCGAAATATACTGCAAACACTGCTCAGTGCTGTCACTGAAGAAAAATTCGTTCCGTTATAGACTGCCAGTACGCTGTCGCATAGAGAAATATATGACGTCATAAATCACTGAGCACTGACGCTTTCTCGGTAAGGTGATCTCAGTACTGTGATCACGTGATTCAAAAATATAACAGCGCGAATGATTGGTATTATTATTAATAATTAATATTGTTGTTCAAAAATATTAACAATATTCAAATAATAATTTTCCTTGTTGAATAGAAAACGTGTACGTACATGATAAATATTTTTATTTGAAAACAATGTCGAAAAATGAGGATGATAGTATACTGGACTACGTTCCGTTATAAACAGTAACCAGTATAAGACAGTATAGCAAACTTAAAAGGAACGGCTTCGCGGTATACTGAATTGAAGGCACACCTCACAATGCTCCAGTGTATTTCGGAACACGGCTGATATTCGCGAAATAATTTGTGTCGAATTGACACAAAAGCCATACAACAACGAATTCAATTGAATTAATTCTGGGACTTAAGGACGCTATTACATTTTGAGCTCGCTTAAGTTTAGGTATCTAAATCGCAACACAATAACATAACGCGTACACGCACACATTGAAACCGCTTTACGCTCGATTTTATACTGACGTAACTAATCTTGGTACTTGAAAGTATTAATTTTTAATTTTACTGGTATTGATTAAGTAAAAGTATTTAACTATAGTCGGATCGCGAAGCAGGAAGAATTTTGTACATTGACCGTAGTAAAAGGTCAATGTACAAAATTCTTCGTGCTCCGCGATCCGACTATAGTAAGTATTTAACTTACCCCACCGTTTTTAAAGGTATCGCAGAGAGGGGCACGGGTGGAATATTCTGAGGGCAGATTGTTCCGACGCCCTCAAAGATCATAAATTGATGATTTAGGAGTCATTCATTTATAACGTAACACGATTTAGGGGGGAGGGGGGTCGACCATGTCTTATTTTCTCTTACAAGGGGGTGGGAGGGAGTCTCGATAGTTCTTACGTAAGATCACAAAAATGCGCAAAGTTAAAATTATTCTTTGAAAAAACGAGGGCAAACGCACGAGTGCCGATGTTCTCTCGGATGTTCTTCGGATTAGAGATTTTTCAATGGCAGATCCACTTTCCGAGTGGGTTTAGACTTTTGCATGGACTACTTTATTGTAGGTAAAGATGAATAATTAAAACCAAATTTTATTACTACCAAAAACTAAAAATTAATAGTACTTTTGTAAAAATAAATAAACACTTCTAAAAATTGTTACTTTGAAAAATAAACATTAAACAAATTTTTAAACATTTATTAACACCAAACCAACATTTATTGATTTTTTTTACTTTTGATTCTTACGTAATAAATATTTAACAGGGGAGAGGGGGTTGGCCTATTCTTATTTTTTCTTATAATAGGGGGGAGAGGGTCGAAAACTAGCAAAATTTGTAGCAAAAAAAAATCTTACGTAATAAATGAATGGCCCCTTATGAGGATGTCTAAAGGCGTCAGGGTATCTACTACTCGTTCGCCCCTCTATACAATAAAATATAATAGATAATAATACGCTTTATTTTTAATAATTCAGAACCACATACAAGTTATATATAATTTAAACATCTTGTATTTTACGTAGATAATTAGGTAATAAAGGAGTAGGAGGTAGGAGTAGGAGTAGGAGTAGGTAACAAAGAGTGTTCGATTGTGGAGGCACTGAAGTTCCATGAAGTGCCCCACTATCTCCAGAGGCTGTTGTAGGCGTACCTTCAGGAGAGAGAGGTCCTCTGTAAGGGGGGCGACGGTCGACTCTATCGACGTCGCGTTGGCTGCGGCGTTCCACAGGGCTCCGTCCTGGGACCAACTCTGTGGAACGTCGGCTTCGACTGGCTACTGCGGGCACCTCTACCGCCCGGGCTGAGGGTCATCTGTTATGCTGACGACACCTTGCTCAAGGCCCGGGTGAGGAGCTTCGAAGAGGCGGCCCGCTTAGCAGAAGCCGGCACAACGATAACGGTCGACCGTATCGAGATGCTGGGCCTGAGGATCTCTATATCCAAGACAGAGGCCCTCCTATTCCATGGCCCACGCAGAGGCCCCCCCCGAGGTGCGCGGATCGCCGTCCAGGGAACGGAGGTGGAGGTTCGGGCTCAGATGAGATACCTGGGCCTAACCCTGGACGGGCGATGGAGTTTTGGTCCATACTTCGACCAGCTCGCTCCGAGGCTGCAGAACGCCGCCGCTGCGTTGGGACGACTCCTCCACAACGTAGGCGGACCGGACTCCCCTTGCCGGCGCTTATACGCCGGTATAGTGCGGAGCATGGCACTGTACGGTGCTCCCTTATGGGTCGACGCCCTTAGCGCTCATAACAAGGCTCTCCTGAGGAGACCCCAGAGGGTCATAGCGGTAAGGGTGATACGGGGATACCGTACGGTGTCCTGGACGGCGGCATCACTTCTCGCGGGCGATCCGCCCTGGGAACTCCAGGCGGAGGTGCTCGCGAAGGTGTACCAGTTACGGTCAGGGCAGAGAGCGAATGGCGAACGTCCAAGTGTGGACCAAGTCGGCAGGATCAGGGCTCTAGCTCAGAGAGCATTGATCCAATGGTGGAAGGAGGATCTGGGGTCCCCAGCGGCGGGCTCAGTGACGGTGGACGCTATACGTCCTCACCTTCGTCGCTGGGTCAACAGGCGGCATGGGGTGCTTACGTTCCGGCTGTCGCAGGTGCTTACCGGGCACGGTTGCTTCGGTAAGTACCTGCACCAAATCGCTAGGCGAGAAGCCACCCCTGCCTGCCACGAGTGTGGCGCGCCAATCGACTCGGCGCGTCACATCCTGGAGGAATGCGCCGCTTGGGAACCCCAGCGCAGGGCCCTGGTGGCAGTGATAGGTGGAGACCTCTCGCTGTCACCTCATATTGTGCCACCACGTATACGGCCGTGACCTCATATTGTGAGGAGGTCATGGCACTGAAGGAGGTCGCGGAGCGAGAGCGGGAAGCAGCCGCACACGCTGACTCGCTCCGCAGAAGACGACCAGGGAGGAGGAGACGTCAATACGCACTCCTCTACCCTCCACAATAGAGTGGGAGAGGGCACCACATCCTTCCACTCGCCACCAGGGCAATAGAGCGCTCACAGTGCCCGCGAGCGCTCTATAGGCGAAGGCGGTCCGCATAGGTGGGCCAACCGTCGGGGCGTCACGGTTGCATGCGAAAGCGATCCCGTAGCGCCCCATTACGACGATGAGGGCACCGCTGGGTTTTAGTGCGGTATTCTGGCACGTTCTGCCGTGTCAGCGAGTCCCACATACCCGTCGCCCTCGGGCGCCGGGATACGTAAATGCATTTCCCAGCGAAAAAAAAAAATTAAAAAAAAAGGTAACAAAGAGTGTTGCGAAGTTGAGTATTGCGTAATAAATTAATTTATTATTATTATTATTATTAATTTACTTTCTAATACTCTAAGACAATAGATTACAATAGAATAGATACCAATAGAGGACAAAAGCATAAATTCGGTTATCTATTTAAAACTACTATTTAAAAACTTTGTACAATAGTAATTATAAAATATAAAAAAAAGCAGTGTAAAGACAACAGATTGCGAAGATTGTTATGTTGTTCCTTTTATTTTATTTTTTAATATAAACCAAATGCATCGCAAAGACAATTATTTTATTTCGGTCCGAAAAAGTATCAATTTCGTTCAAGCACAGTATACACAAGGCACGCCCTTTTTTACGTAATTATTAATTGCGCTGAAGCGATACACCCGTGCTTCCACGAGCGCGTTTGGGCGCAGAATGACGAACGACGATTGTTCAGGAGTAAAAATTGTATGAAGAAATTTGAGAGCGTTTCTTATTTTACTCATAAATGGAAATATTATTTATTTTTATTTAAAATATTTAGCTATTCGTACAGAGGACTAAATAAGCAACAATTTCTTAGTATATTTATTTTTCTTAGTGCAGTTTATTTAGCTATATTGGTTCCTATTCAGACCCCTCTTTTTTTAATTTTTTGCGATTACTGTGATGGTTAAAACGAATTTGTGTAAAAAATGTGTATGGGGCTATAGATTTTTTATGGTGTTACTCTGGAGATGAATATATTATCTTTCATTTGACACCAAGACATCCTCGCAGTGTGACTCCTAATTAATTAAAATGGTACCTGAAAATCACTGATATTTGTGGAAAAATGTGATAGCGTCCTTAAGTAATTTAGGTAATTTATAATTTAAATAATTGTATAGAGATATTGGAAATGGAAATGATTTGATAAGGAAATTGACAATTTGACTAACTCAAAAGTTATTTAGAGAGAGAAAGGTGCCTTACCTTACCCTTAAAATTTAATACTTTCATAACTGTATCTTAATTCATCTATATAACATGCCATTAAAGAAAAACTGATATTATGTGATTAGTTGAAACTCCAATAGTGCAGTTTATAACTTCAAGCTGGTCTACTGGTTTCTAATTACGCTCCTCTAAGTTGAAATATTTAAAATAGATAATCAATGCAGCCCGCTGCTTATATTTCTCTTATATTATAGCGTAGCGTTGTTTAATAAAATTCTGACCGTTCTGGTGCAGTGGTGCGAGTAGTCGCCTAAACGCCGCGCGCTCGTCGCGGGTTCGATCCCGGTCGGGACAGATATTTGTATTTGTACAAATATTTATTTCCGGAATCCGGTCTGGGTGTATGTCCTTGTGGGTCTCCCCACCGTGCCTCGGCGAGCACGTAACACCGTCGATCCCGATTGTTATCATAGACTCCTGATAGTGATCATGGTAGGGAAATGGGAAAAACCCGCAGTGGAGCAGCGTGGTGGATTAAGCTCCAACCTTTAATCAGTGGGTTGTTTACAGGTTGATACAGTAAAAGACAGATTAGATATTATGGAAACTCTAGTAGGCCGCCGAGTTTTAACTATTAGTAGATTATTGATTATATGCTCTGCGGTGACCGGCAGAGCGTGATGGGCAGCAGCGTCACCGTATCCTGCTACAACATACTGTGCTTGCCAACCTGCCTGATAAGCGTGGCGAGTATTGGCAAAACCCTGTAGAGATGATCGGGGAGGCCTACGTTTAGAAGTAGATATTCAACGGCTGATGTGGTGTTGGTGATGGTGGTCTAGATTATTGAGAACAGCCGTAAGGAAATTTAATCACAGTCTTAACTTGTATGTTACATTCATAAAAGCATAAATAAAACAACATATGATTAAAAAATAATATTTATTGATATGATTATTGTCTTTTATAGTAATTCTTATCATAAAAATGACTAGAATGAATACATTGTATTGTCAACGTTTTGTTTAGTTAAATAATTTTACTAGATTAATTACTGTACATTGATAAAATATACAACGATTGAAATTATATCTAGTTTTACGAAAACATGTATATAGTTGTTATATATTAATTGAGAATTATTAAATTATAATTCAAAAATAAACAAAAAAAAAATGATAAAAAATTATCGCAATTTTTTTTCAAAGTTAAAATTAGAGTAAATGTAGTGTTTTCAAATAGTTATAAATCAAGTCTGCATTCGTAGTTTTAACCATATTTAATCGCAATATGTTTTATATTGGTTAATTAAAGTAAGGGCCAAAACACATAACGGCGTTGCGGCGCCGCAACGCTAAAATCGGCGGTGGCGTCACCGCCAATTTTAGCGGCGCGGCACCGCCAATTCCGGCGTTGTGACGTCATACTTGTTGACCATGATTTATTGACATTTTGTGTCTATTTTTATATTTTATTTTTTTGTCTTTATTAGACATGGGTATCTCAATGAATTTTATGAACTGCAGATAAGCTCATGAGCCATATGCTTGAACCGGAGCTGTGAAACGGCTCACAGTTCAGCTCAATTGTTGTTATAGGTATTGTTACTTTTAACCACTTTTAACTATTAGATTTACAGCTAATTTATGACTCGGTTCAAACAAGTGACATGTATGATGTACCTAAATTATAAATATGTAAATTAATTTTATGCTAATTTCATCCATATGATAAATGCTAAAGTGAGTTTTTTTGTTTGTTACACTTTTACGCCTTAACTATTAACCTGAATCCCGATCATCATGAAATTCTGCATACCAGTTTTCTGGGGTACAGAAAAGTACATAGAGTACCTACTTTACGTACCGACTACCGTTGGTGCCTGTACCATGCGAGCGGAGCCGCGGACGAAACCTATTTATTTATATTTAATCTATAAAACTAATAAGTATAGTAAGATATTAATTTATGTATCACTTTGTTTCAATTTTGTTTAGGCTTTATGAGACAAAAGTTGTTTAAAATTCTACCAGCATACAAAATTGATTCACAAAATTATTTCCGGTACAAAGGATTACTTTTTATGCATTCTACTAAATAACAACTTCAAATATTAACAAATTTCACGTGAACTATAATATTTAAAATAATTAAATTAATATCCACAATAAAAAATCACGAAGAACTGGTTACCCTACAACAACGCTCTTTTTCGCGGCGCCGCAACGCCGCAACGCAAACTGCCGATTTTAGCGTTGCGTCGCCGCAACGCCGTTATGTGTTTTGGCTCTTACTGCTTGCAAATAACCTCATACTCACAGAATGATATTTAATCCTATCGTTCAGGAAATAAGCTTCTTAACGCTAGAGCGCCGATTTTTTTTAAATATAGCAAATTGGATGATGCTTAGATAACAACAACGACTTTCAGACTTATGTATAAATCTTGTGGCCATATCGTAGAATTGCCCACATCATGAAATACTCGAGACTTTCACGAAGTGGTCGCATTCCATGATGTGGGCAAATAAATTTGACCAGATTATTAAATCGTAAACGTTTCACGATTTTGTCATCCACGATTGGCCATATCGTGAAAATAGGGTATCCATGAAATATATAATAAAAATCGAGACTATGTTGTTAGGTTTTTTTTCTTTAATATAAAATATTCCTCATCCGCAGTTTCCATAATATCATATATTTGGACAGCGACTAATACTCCATCGACTGTTCTTCGCATGGTCACCCTACTATCCATTATTTGTTTTGTAAGCGATATGATTAAATAATCTTGACTAATTCATGAAGTAGCGCGCCTTAGTTGACCATATCGACAAACGATTTCTTATCATTGATCTGGCCAAGACATATCATGATGTGGCCAACGGACAGTGAAACATTTCGTTACAATCAAGGAATTTATATCATAACTGGAACGCTCACTTAATAAAATTGTATATTCAAATATGAACCTTGAAGTATTTGACATAAGATTGATATTGGCTTATATAACATGTAAAGTGATAAATCGTTCCGAGCATTTCGTTGTCTACTGGTTTTTTGTCTCTTTCTTACGAGAGTCGCCTTGAATCCATGGTAGAAAGAGATGCAATCCCGGCCGTAGGAACGTTTTTGAGTGCACGTGAGCATTCCAGTTTGTTAACAAATTCCTTGGTTACAATAAAGTTCAAATCATAAATTATTTATATTTTTCTAAATTGATAGTGACAAACACAGACAAAATAGTTTTATTGATTTCCTTCTTTCATAAGCATATAGATCTATTTATATAATTTTTATATTTGAGAACATAATTATTTTGATATCTACACGTACACTAATACACTATTACTCGACATATTAAATTATTTTAGCTAATTGTCCAGAACATTCCACATTTTAACATTTCACACATGTCAACGCAGCTAAAGTCAGAGACACGAAAAAAATATAAGTATGAAAAACGCGGGAAATTATTTAATATGGCATCATGAAATCACAGCTGCTAATTTTGATATATAAAATTGATTGTGATATCGTTAAATCATGTAGTAATTAAAATTTATTATAGGTAACGAACAAAAGACTCACTCGACATATGACAATCTTCAGGAATCAGTTGACTGATGAATGATACTGTACCTATATTTACGATACAGATGGGAAAAAGTGTGCATTTTTTTTTGTTGTTTATACTTTGTCAGTTTAATCGGCTTACAATATAAAAGCAGCGAAAACTGTGGGGGCCCAGTCATTTTATGCACGCAGGGACATGGGGGACAAGGATTATGGGACAGTCGTAGGCCTGAATTATTTGATAACTTTGATTGTGTTAACTTGAAAGATAAGGACAGCGTACTAATCATTTCATTCTTAGTTAAATGGGTTTTGATCACGGTCTTATACACAGGTCTTGCAACGAAACCCAATTTCAATACTGAGAAATTAGTACGATCGTGTTATAACTTTTCTTTCGCGTCAATGCCGAATAACGATACTATTAATCTCTCACTACTGAAATTCGGCTTCGATGCAAGACCTGTATTTAAGACCGTGGTGGTGTGAGTCACGCGCGGCGGGCGCGTGCCGGTAGGCCACGTGCTTGCGCAGCGCGTCCCGCGAGCGCGACACGTGGCTGCAGGCGCGACACGCGTGCCGGCGGCCCGCGTGCGTCTCCATGTGCACGCGCAGGTTGTACTGGTTGCTGAGCCGCTTGTGGCATATCGTGCACACCGAGCTGTTCGAACGCCATTTCCTTTCGAAGTCCGGTGTTTCTGGATATTGTGGTGTATATAACGTTATGTGTACTAAAGTCATATTTATGTAGCAACGCATTACTTGTTATTATTCGAGTTTACTGTAAGAATCGATTTTCATATAAGGCCTCCGGTATGAAAGAAATCTAAGGAGTAATCTAGTGATCGAATGACCTCGTTACGTTTTACTCTGCACTCTCCCAATACTAGTGACGACCTTGACGTGAGACCACGCTTATCGAGTCTTTTTGATGATGAAGCCACAAGGCTTTTTTAAGGCAAAAGGACAATTTATTGCATCAGAAGAAATCAAACGGGCGCTATATTTTCGCGTAAAAACTGTAAAATAGGCGATAAGTGCTATTCTGTGTCACATACGAATACCTATTTGTGCCTATTTAGGGAATCGTTTTCAAGGAGTAAACTCCAGTCGTGCGTCGAAGCTGCCATTCATAGCTTTTTCTTTACTAATACCATTTTTGTTATTTTAACTTGACAGATAACGAGCCATTTAATATACTGTTCTCTTATATTTATGCAAATTTTACTCATTTAATTAAAAGTCTAAAACGGATGTTATCAATTAAAAAAAAAATCTTTACAGTTTAACGATTAGTCGTCAATCGACGTCCGTGTCGCATGGACGCAGTAAAGGGTCCGAAACGTCGGGAAATAATTTTATAAATTTTTTTTAATTGTAAAGTTTTTTTTTAATAAACGCGATAAAATCCGTTTTAGACTTTTTATTAAATGAGCTATTTAATGACAATAAAGATATTTTATCAAACGAAAAAAAAAATCTTTATCATTGTTTCAATAACCTTCACTGTACCTAAATGCTAGTTTGTATATAGTTAGTATTTAGTCGAATAGTGAATAATTTAGAAATTAAGATATTCACAGCCTTTTCAGTTCTGTGAGTGACATTTGGCTAATTTTTGATATTTAGAGGGTTATTCCTCGCATAAAAAAATTAACAAAATTGACCAAACGAAAAAAAAGTGGATATAAAACTAAAATATTTTTATAGATCACACATGTATGTTTAGTAAATTACTTGCTACTCGATTAAATTACTAGCTTAATGTGAAAAAGGCATAATTCAATGATAACATACCTCCTAAAATGGGTATTGATGGTGTTGTGACTTCTGATATAAAGTTGCCGATTCGATGGGTGCTATAAAGATTCTGCACGATCTGATCCAGTTTGCTGATTTTGTCCTTATTTCTGTCCGTTTCATTGCTTTCTTGTTCTTTTCTAATGTCAATCGTTCCGTTTATCTCAGCTTGTTCGTCGTGTGTGATGAAATCCGGTGAGTCTGACTTATCAAGGTTTATAGGTGACGTCGGTTCGTTAGTCGGTTCTTGTGGTTGTGTTACATGTGGATTCTGAAAAAAAGAAATTTATAATTTTATGCTATTCTTTTATAACAAAAATTAATTAATTTAAGAGTATTCGAATCCTGAAATAAAAATAAGATTTAAGAAGATAAAAGCTAAAATCGACGTAATACAAACTTTGTTTACAATGCTATCTCTGAATGATTTAATAGATTTAGTTGTTTTAATATCGTTTGTAATTAATTTTGTGATAAAAATAATCACTATTCAGTTTGGAAATTGTGGACTTTAATTTCAGGTAAATAAATAAATAAACAATTCATAGTCAACGACCCCTAATGTCGGGGATCCGGAAACACACAAAACAAAAGTCCAGACAGCATCTGTTTGAGTTGTTTGACCAAAACATGCTGTAATGTATTATATAATTATGACAATTAGGTATATAATACATCTTGTGTGCTCCTGTGTGTGTATTAAATTCATCTACTGTACAGTGAGTATTATTTTTTTTTTACCCGAGGAGGCATATAGGTTTAAAGAATTTATTTCTCATAAAAACATAAGTTCACTTACAATGAGATACAATCAATATACCATAATATGATGTTACAATTTTCACCTCTGAAACGCTTTATCGAAACATTTACAGTTACAATGTATATACGTATTCTTTTAATTTTGATTTAAAAATATTTATACTTTTCGAACTTTTTACATGGTTTGGTAAGTTATTATATAGCTGCACTCCCTCAAACAATATTGTCTCTTACCACACTTCGTACGTACACTAGTTAGATGTAATTTATCTTTGTTTCTTAAATTGTGTTTAGTAATTTTTTTATTAATTTTGATGTTGGAGTGTATTGAATTGTTGATAATGTTCTTTATTAGTATGCAGGTGTAATCAGTTATAGTTGTGTTATATTTAGTAATTTTGTTTTTTGGTACAATTTATTTGTTGAAGTAAGATAGGGATAGCGAAATAGTATTTTAATAATCTTATTTTGAATTCTTTGTAACGGCATTAAGTTTGTCTTAGCGGCAGATCCCCAGACTTCTATTAAATATTCAATGTTAGATTTAACTGAGGTGTTATAAATTATCTTTCGTACGTTATTTGGAATGCAGTTTGAGACCTTTCTCAATGCACCTAGTATGGGTACTAGTTTGGTTCTAACGTGTTCTATGTGTCCTTTCCAAGTTAGCTTATCATCCATCCATAAACCCAGATATTTCTCTTTTGTTGAGCGTTGTATGATTCTATTGTTAACTGTAAGGGGTGTGAAATCAGGTATATGTTTATTTTTGGCACAGAAAATCATATAGGAAGTTTTTGTTGCATTTATTGTAAGCAGATTGCACTGAAGCCATTAACTTAGCGTGTCGAGATCATTTTGAGCTTTGCTTATTAAGTCATGAATAGAACTATCGTAATAAAAAAGACACGTATCATCTGCATATAGTGTAAGTTTACCAGTTAGATTAACGTTAATAATATTGTTAACGTAAATTAAGAACATTAACGGTCCAATTATGGAGCCTTGTGGAATTCCATATGTAACATTTTTAATAGAACTGACAAACTGTTCTCTTATATTTACGCGAATTTTATTCATTTAATTAAATGTCTAAAAACTGTATGATATGTGATCTTATTTCTGTAACTAAATCCATGGCGGCGGTAAGAGTGCTTGATTTTGAACGAAAACCATACTGCTGACTAATGAGAAATTGTTTTTCAGACAAGTAACTATTTAAGCGTTTGTACAGTATTCGCTCGAATATTTTAGATATCACAGGTAACACAGAAACAGGTCGATAGTTATTTGGTTCATTTTTACTACCAGATTTATGAATAGGACTAATTTTCGCAATCTTTAGCGAATCGGGAAAGGTGCCGTCAGACAAACACTTGTTTATACAATCAGCTAATCTTTGAGAAATTACATCTTTTATACATTTAATAGCTTTGGTACTAATTCCGTCTATGCCAGTACTTGTGTTACTATCTAGATTGTCAATTATGTTTGATACTTCCTCACTACTACACGGTGCTAACTCTTTTAACATTATATATTTATATATGAGTATATACATAGTACATATCACAGACATTTGTGATGGAGTTGTTGAGAACGACCAAAATTCAAATTAATGAACCCAAATTAAGTGGCCTCAAAAGTACTTGTGAACCGTCATTTTACAAAGTAATTATTTATTATTTCATTATTTATTTATATTTTAATTAAGTATAGTTAGAGCGAAGCTACCATCGAGGAACTCTAAAGTAACTATTAAAAACTGGCAATAAATTATTTTACAATTATAGATTCAGTAATATGTCCTGCATGACATCTAGCGTTACTAATTCCACACATATTTCACTTTCCGTACCTATTTTACTTATGTTATCAACGTAAACTTGCGCCCGTATTACTTTTACAGTACCCGGTAATAAATACTGCATACAGGTCATACTGCATACAAGGTCGATACCTTTGGAAAGAGACAATCGGCTAATTTCGGCTTCGTAGAGCGTTATCACTTTAGTACGAACTAACAGTCCGGTATCTATTAGGAGCTGCTAAAAAAATTATGATTTGCTGTGTAATAGAATACACACACCAATTTTTTATAATAGAATTATTGTTTTTGTGTCGTGGAAAAATAACGACTTACGTTATCAGCATCAGTCAGTCCAGAGACTTGCAGCGTGTGAGCCAGACGCAAGAGAGCTGGCAGGCAGCGTCGGGAAGCTGTAACTTCTCCCGTGTACATAAACGTTAACAGTAACCTCAGTTCAGCTGCCTCGCAGCCCAGTACTACCACCAGTGTGTTGTTCTCGGCATCTATTTCCTATAACATACAGTACAAACTTGATATAACGAGCGTCAATATAACCAATTCCTTGATTTAATGAACTTTTTGAAATCACCTAGAACTGCCCGTATAAGCTAATACAAAATATACCTCTACATGACGAATAACATTTATCAAAAACCTTTTTATAACGAATTTTTAACCATTGCAGAATATAGGTATTTACCTCTATTTAACGATTTTTTTCAACTTAGAACCTTAATATAACGTATCCTAATTATTTCCAGTTAATCCCATTTTTTTACCTTGTTAAAACGAATCGTAGTCCAACCTAACCTCTACATATAACAAACCTCATTATAACGAATTACTTGGTATAACGAATATTTTATAATTCCCTTCAGTTTCGTTATATCGAGGTTGCGCTGTATTATGTTATTATTAGTATAACTTTTTAACTTTCAAACATTAACACTCTTATCTACTATACTTCCAATGTACCGTCACTTCGATTCCGTTTGGTGTATGTTTGGGTGAACAAAACTTGGTAAAATTTAAGACCATTCTACGTTCTACGAGCTATGACATTGGATAATTTTTATTAGGAAATCCAGTACGGTTCCCTTGGGAGAGGGGATAAAAGTCAAAATTTGTGATAGCTAAGGAAATCGCGGGTACAACTGGTATGTTACGAATTCAATTATTTACAGTATATAGGTACACTTCCGTTTGGTCATTTATTAGTTGAAATTAAATATTATACCTAGATCTATCAATTTTTAATTATTTTAAAGAAGCTCATTCATGGTCCCGTAAGCTCATCTGCTTCTCTATTGTATTCATTATAAATGAAGTGAATAAAAAATAAACAAAATATGATTGTGTATGAAGGCATTGTCTACTGAGACTACAATTGTCTGCAATTACACATTGTCATCACTCAGACAATAATGTTTTGTGTGAGAATTTGCATCAAACTCTGCGGCATATTCAGGTGACAGACTATCAGTTTACTGCGACTTCACTCGTAAAAAATGTACTGTACTTTATTGGCCTGTAAACAACCCACTGCTGAGCGAAGGCCTCTTCTCCATATAGAAGAAGGGTATATTTTGCGAACAACCGGAGAAAAATGGACGCAAGTCATAATATAATGGTATTCTAGAAACGGCAAAAGACAAATACTAAGTCAAATATAGATATGGGATGATCTACCAAATGGATGCAGAAGATTAGCTCGCGACAAGCAAGTGTGGGATATATAGGGGAGGCCTATGTCGAAAAGCAACCTGACGAGAAATTGGTTGCTAAAAATAGTCATTATATAGATTTATTTTGTGCTTACAACTTGTTGGTAGTATAAATAATAAAAGTAAAAGCAATACTCACTTTAAATAATTGTGCGAAATACTGGCTGCAAGCTGCCAGAACCAGTTTGTGCGCTCGCAACAGGGCTCCACTGGCGCTCAGCGTCACATCACTCAGGGCTCCCGTTGTCAGCATGCGTCCTAAGGCTCCGATAACGCTTGTCTGGATAATGAACGATCGTATTAGATTATGATTGATTTAAAATTGTATTTTTATTTAAAGGCCTTATCTAACAAAGTCTACTTTAATAATTATTTGAAACAAATATTGTTATATAAGAAAACAGAGTATATATAAAAGCGATAATAATTACTTATGTAATTTTTAGAATTCCGTTTAGTCCGTCTGACACCGGGATGTAGTTATGGAACTGTAATTTTTTGTTTTATGTCTACCACACTTCTCTTTTACAAATTATGTAAAATAATTTAATGCAGCCATTTTAATAATAAAAAAAAAAAACAAAGTAAAGCTAAAAGTCAAACGAGTCCTCATATAAAAAATATTATTTAAGTAAGTTTAGCTCAATGGGGACATCTATTAATTACTTGAGACAATTTTGAGCGAATTTTCGATCCTCTCCCCTTGGTGAGATTTCGTGAGATTTTGCTCGACGCCCTCCCCGTCTCGTAATCTCACGTGAGATTATGGGTATGATATATGATTATAATTCAAATAGTTATATTAGGGGTAAGGTATGATTATAATTATATTACGTTTACATAAATTATTAAATAAAAATTAATAAAACACAATTTTTACGTGTTAAATATTTTAACACAATACATTTACAAATTTTTAATTTTGACTAGATACAAATTATTTATTAAAGAAATTTTACAATATTATACATATTTATAATTCAAAACTTAAAATAATTATTTATAAACAGTTTTGGTATAAATCATGTCCGCGTGGAATGGTGCCTTTGGGCAAAAAATGCACCAGTCCTCCTTTTTTTGTTTGTTTTTAATTCAATTTAGTACTAGCTACTTTTCGCGGTTCCACTCGGATAACTTCCGATTCAGTGAGAATGTGGGGATAATAGGTAGCCTATGTGTTAAACTGGATGTCCAGAAGTTTATTTGCTAAGTTTTATTGCAATTGGTTTAGTAATTTTGCTTCAAAGAGCAACAGATATTCGTCCAAACTTTAGCAATTATAATATACTAGTTCCTGCCCGCGGCTTCGCCCGCGTGGATATCGGTTATCGCGACCAAAAAATAAGTATCCTATGTTACTTCTAATACCTCCAAGAATATGTGTACAAAGTTTCACGATGATCCGTTAAGTAGTTTTCGCGTGAAAGCGTAACAAACAAACTTACATTCGCATTTATACTACTAATATATGATTAGTAGGATTTTTTCATATAAAAAGAAATAAGCGTTAAAATTATTTCAGAAAAATATTTTTAAGTACCTTATATATCTTTTGTGGATAAAACTTTATTTTATTTAAATAAGGATTATATATTTCAATTGTCTCCGTTTATTAAACAACTTAAACTAAATATAACATTTAAAAATAAATCATTATCACATTATTAAAATTAATAAATAATTATGTATTATAAATTTAAAAAGTCATGGAACAAATAAATTTCGTTTGTTATTCTAGAAGAGCGACAAAACGCGACAAAAGGTAACGCGATTCGAAGCGTCAAATTATAATGAATCATATTATACTATAATATAATTATGTAGCTGAAGCTGAAGTGTTTGTTTGTTTGCTTGAACGCGCTAATCTCAGAAACTACTGTTCGAATTGAAAAATTCTTTTTGTGTTGGATAGTCCATTTACCGAGGAAGGCTATAGGCTATAAAATATCACGCTACGACCAAAAGGTTTCACTCTTGTCAGAGCGACACGCAGCGGCGTTGGGGTTTAAATGACCTCTAAAATGTCTGGTGCAGAAGGCAAGGGGAAACCACTGCACTATTCTCCCATGAAAGTCATCATGAACTCTTAGAGTAATTGTTTAAAAATATTTAAATACGTTTTTCCCTCAAATTAACGCGGGTGAAACCGCGAGGCACAGCTATATATTATATTGAAGCAACGGACATACTGTTCTCTTATATTTACGCGAATTTTACTCATTTAATTAAAAGTCTAAAACGGATTTTATTGCGTTTGTTTGTTTAAAAACTTTACAGTTTAACGGACATATTAAAATTATATTCATAATAATAGGCGTCCAAAACATAATCTCTAAACATGAATCATTAATTATTTAAGTAAAGTTGTATTCACTAGATATTAGTGAATTTGAATAATAAATTGGTGAATACTCACTTATACACATACAAATATTCAATGATCAAATCAGTGGACTCTGATATTCATATATTGAACAGTCACTAATTCTTCGTGCTACGATTGTCACGTTGATAAAAAGTGAATAGTCACTTAAAATTAGTGAAATTCCACTGATTCATATTTAGAGAGTAGATTGCTTTAAGTGTGGGTCTCCCCACCGTGGCTCGGAGAGCACGTAAAGCCGTCGATTCCGGTTGTTATCAAACAATAACAGACACTGGAATGGAAAACTTTTGATAAATTGGTGTTAGTACTCAATCGCACTAGAACGGTGGAATCTGGATAAAATCATAGAGACAGGTCAGGCTCGATAGAGTACATAGTCTGGAATAGGCTACTTTATCCTGGAAATATGTACGGTTCCCGTGGGATAGTTTTATAAGCTAACGAAATAGCGAGTTAACAGCAATGCGGTTATAATTTTATAATAAGTAATAATTCAATCCAACATTCATCTACTTTTCGAATTATATTTTTTGTGTAACAACTGAAAAGTGCTAACCAAAAAATATTAATTTTTTTTATCCAAAAAACATATGCGCCAATCTGAAATTTTTAATTTAGTGATCATATCGAATCTTTTAATTTATATTAGTAGTCGTTTATTATTAAAAAAATAAATAAAAAAATAACTGATTTTATAAATTATGAAAAAATAAAGGAATAGTTACACAAAAAAAAAAAGTTGATTATCGTCTCTTTTTAAATTGTAATTATACGTCTGTGCCAATATTATTAATCTCTATCAACAGATGGCGTGGCATTCGAATGTCAATTAATCGAAAGCGGATTAAAGTTAATAATAGATTAAGAATAAAGTCATTTATATTTAATAAAATATTCATTTTAAAAGATGAAATATAAAAATATTTTTTGTAAATACATTGAATATTAAATGGGATTAAATGTGTGTAATATGTTTTGGTGTTATTATTATTTATTTATTTTTAATCTTTTTTCCACTTTATTATTTAAATATATGCATGCAGGTAATCGCGTAATTGAAATATTAAAATAGCGTGAATAGAAATAAGACCAAAACCATAAAGCATTCAGCCAAAAAGCGTAAAATCTAATTAATTAAAGAAGCTTAAAATAATAAAAGATGGCGCTTCACTCGCTAGTACCATTTGTATCGTGTCCGATAAGAAACAGTGCTTCAGATAACACGGTCCTCAGTGTATCTGTAATTATTAAGAAATTTGTTTAATAAATAGAATGAAAAACAAAACAATACATTATAACTCCAAATTAAAAATAAAACAAAAAAATGTATTCAATTTTAAAATTCATTTTAGTCACGTGCTAAGAGAGTAAACAAATAAAAAATAAACAAAGAGGTTATAGTGACAAAAAATCTGTATAGTGTAAAACTTGTAAAAAAAAACTTTTTATGTACATATGTGTGTGTATAACCTTACTTACCCACCTCGTGATTGTGCCATCGCAAAGAGAACTGCTGCGAATCGTCGTCCATTTTGTGGCCGTGCGTTTGATAGTCCCACAATGACTGGACGAACGGCGCGAACAATATTATTGTTTAACGGATCCAGGCTGCTTTATTTTAGTCGGTACGCCTGGAAAACCTGTAGCCACCTATTTCTGGAGCTGATCTTATTTATAAATACAATGACATTCGGTGACGCGGCATACCAAAACTCATCCAAAAGCAGATTTAGTTCGCTCGACACGATGATTGGCATTGTTATCTTCAGTGATTTATTTGTAACATTTTTTTTTTAAATTGAGAATCGAACTGTTCCGTAATTGATCGTGTCGATTGACCTATTTCGGTAAATGTAGGTAATACCGATTTCGATAGTTCTATCAATTTTCCCTTTTTTTTTAACTTGTAAATGAAATTGATTGATGTAGAACGATTTTTCCATTAAAATACGTAAATTTTATTTATTACATTTAATATTTAAAATTTTATACGACAAAAAAAAATTGGGCAGAATAGTTTGGGGTTTGGTCGATAGATATATATGATCGAATAAAAAAAAGTATTCAATTTATTACGCGGGAAAGTGCATAGTTATAAAAAATAGTAATATAATTATTAAAATGGTTAAACTATCAGAATTAACGGACGATCCGGATTTTTTTAATATAGCTAAAACAGAAATAGAGACAGAAATATCAAATTTAATGAAAATTATTGATCAAGTTAGTCAAATGAGAGGTATTACTTTTTAATATATTTTTTTTTTAATTAAATAATATTAAGACTTAAAACGAAGTATTTAAAATCATGTGTACCCACCCGTCCGTGTCTTACAATGCCGAAATATCGATAACTCATATCAACAACAAAAATATTGTAAATATTTGTTTTAGGTTTTAATAAGTGTTGGTCAAAATTATAAAATATTGTAACTAAAGGTAATTTTAATAAAATGAAGTGTCTACTCAACGATACGATTATCGTACGAATATTTATTTTCTTATTCATAAGATTATTGAATAAATAATGATTGTTTATGGAAGTAGCTATTAATAATAATAATATTTATATATCGACGACCGTTCTGATGTAGTGGTGCGAGTAGTCGCCTCAAACCGCGCACCGGCGGTCGTGGCTTCGATTAACGCTCGGGACAGATACTTGTACAAATATATGTTTCCGGTCTGGGTGTATGTCCTCGTGATTCTCCCCACCGTGCCTCGGAGAGCACGTAGAGCCGTCGGTCCCGGTTGTTATCATAGTTGTATAATAATAATGTATAATTCGGAACACTCGACGATTGTCGAAACGTCTGTTTGTCTACGACATCTGACCTATACACATGTCGAGCTAAAAATATTTTCTAGTTGGAACGATATCGAAACGTATACGAGCCATTAGTTAATTGCGCGATGTTTTTCATTCGTTTTATTTATAAACTATCGGGTTTTGTGTGATCGATTTCCTTTGGAGGAAAGGGAAAATACCAATACTACGTAACCTATTTTTTACAATTTTGTACCCCACCATCGATGACCACCCTTAGTGTTTACTACACTTATAGCTCCACTCCCACCCCCTTAAATTTAAACGTAGTAATTAATACATATGTTTTTAAATGATTGTTGTAAGCAGAAAGTAAAAAAAAGTGTAGTCAGTAGTAGTACTGGTAGTGTAGCGTAGTGATGCCACCTGTGAGTTTAAAAAGCGCTAAACGTTGCGCATTATATTTTGAACTAGCTGCTGCTCGCGACGTCGTCTGCGTGAACGCTATTAGATTACACGTTGTTACAGAATGCGTTGAAGAAATAAAGGTTCACTGCTCGTTCCCCGTAGGTGATAGCGTGATAATATGTAGCCTATATGTTGACCCGACTTCTTAATAATATTCGTGCCGAAGTAAATCCATGCCGTACTTTTTGAGTTTATCCCCGATATACATAACTCGCTGTTCGAAAGCTTGAGGAAGTGATGATGACGTTACGATGATTCAAGTTCGGGGTCACCAGTTTGGCGTAGAGGGGCTGCCTTTGAAAAGTAAGGATCCTTCGACCACACAGTGTTGCGTCTGGTGGGCTACGCGCCACTTAACTTTTGTTGTCGGGTTCTTGTATATATAGTAATCGCTTTGAAAACTTCGATAGCGTGATGTAGGATACGTCCGTTCATATGCTTCGAGACAGATGTCGCTACAAGACAAACAGACAAAAATTCTAAAAACTATATTTTTGGCTTCGGTATCGATTGTAGATCACACCCCCAATTATTCTTTAAAAAAATATTCAATGTACAGTTTTGACTTTCCTACCATTTTATTATATGTATAGATATGTATAGATATACCTAGCTCAAAAAAGCGTAAGATTTTTCTAGAGGATATGAACTACGTGACGAAAACCTGTAGCGACATCTAACTCGCCACATACGAAAACTGACATATCCTACATGGCGCTATCAAAGTTATACGAACGATTGAATATATATACAAGAACCCGACAACAACCGTGGGGGGCAGTAGCCCACCAGTAACAACACCCGTCTGGTCGGAGGATCCTCCCTTTTCAATGGTGGATGAGGAACTTCACATCCTGTACCTCACATCCTGTACCTCACACCCTGTTCCTCAAACCCCAAAAACCTAAGACCACTCCTCGCTCTAGTGATCAAGCGTGGTATTTTTGAAGACCATCTACCCCCCTAAACAGATCACGTAGTATGGGTACGTTCCCTAATGATGCAAAAATCTGCTATTACGAGTACATTGTGTCATAATAGTCGCTGTTACACGAATGCTTTTTACAGTTCTAGTAACTAAATAACTCTGGTGTTGTAATAATGTTATTATAGTGTAATTATGGTTTTCCGGTGACGTGTAATAGAAATATTCATTATCAAAACTTCTCACCCCCTAGTAATTCTTTGTTGTTGGTTCGTAAAGACACAAAACATAAGCACAAATGGCCAAACAAAGACTATATATATGTATATATATATATATATATATATATATATATATATATATATATATATATATGTCATATGTGTGTAAATACATTAGATGTAAATAAATTGCACCTTGGAGTAACAGTCCAAAAAAAAAATACCGAAATGAATTGACCCTATGAATCATAGCCTCCATGTATCCGCCTCAGTGACTCCTGTCACTTTTAGCTGACTGGTTCATTTTTTCCCCAGAGAAATATAATTGCGATTAAATTGGGAAATATCGCCAGTATTCTTACTAAATTATCTGTAAATAAGTTATTTTTAATTTTTTTTTAACTCTGTGAACATGAATCAGAGGAATTTTAATTATTTACGTTAGTAGAGCTGTATTTAATACACATCAGTGAATTTCCATAACAAGTTAGTGAATACTCACTAATACACATACAAATATTCAATCATCAAATCAGTGGATTCTGATATTCGCATATTAATATATTGAATAGTCACTAATTCTGCGCGGTACGATTCTCACATTGATAAAAAGTGAATAGTCACTTAAAATTTGTGAAATTCCACTGATTTATGTTTAGAGAGTATTGTAAATTTGTATGATATTGTAAAATAAATAATTATTTTACCAACTTATTAATATAAGTATGACTGTTTTGTTAAGTGCAAGCGTCTCTGGTCACGTCGGATATGATGTTAACAATAGATTCACGCACCTGGCAAGATATATCGGCTTTGATCGGCCTGACCAAGACTGATTTGAGCGACGCCGAGTTCAAAGAATAGATAATTAACTACTACTAAAAAAAAAAAAAAATAGAAAAACTAGAAGAAATAAATGAATTTTGAACAAAAAATCCATAGATAAACTAAAAGAAATAAAGATAAATTAATTTTTATTTATTGTGTTTTTTTTTAAAGGTACCTACGTGCTTAATAAGAAAGTATGTTAATTTTTTATTTCAATATTACTAGATATAAAAACCGTTTCAAATCGACACTATATCGATACCGGAAATTTCAATTGTCGTAAAGGACAAAATACGAGTTTTCAGTAAAGCCAAAAAACAAAAATAATAATTGTTTTAGTCTAATATCTTTTTCAAACAAAGTACTATATTCATGATGTCAAAAGAAACCCTAACTATTTTTTCGTGTTCTATCCGTATCAATTAACAAAATAAACCAAAATTAATTATTGACGAAAATGAGAGTCCTTTACGGCCCACAAAAATTGAACTGAAGTACTTTACAGCCACGAAAAGTTGGTTACGATAAAGTCAGATCTGTAGTAAAGGACTAATCTTAATCATCAATGGGTAGTACAAGTCATTTAAATCAGAGACTAAGGGGGTAAAAGGAACAAAAAAAACTAAAGATCTGGTTAGAAATTCCTATAATAGGTAGTAAAACTAAGTGAAATAAAAATTAAAAGGTTTTATTATTATTATTTTTTTATTTATCAAAATACTCAGTAACAAAATAAACAGAAATGTTATCCTAATAGGAACTCAAAATGCGATGCTATTTATTAATTTAAATAGAAAGTAACTATTGCGATGCTGACAAAAAGTTCAATGCAAAAATGAGGATTATGGCCTCATAAATAATTAAAACATGACTGTAAAGTCTAAAGCGTAAGCTACCTGTTGAAAATTATTTTTACGATACATCCCAAATAGTAAAAAAAATCGAGTTAGAGCCGTTGAAAATTCAGGTCGTAAGAGGCTTTTTTTAAGAGATAGATTTTTTTTTTATATATTAATCGATAGAGCTTGTGATGCTGATTCCAAATATATATATAACTCATTTTTGGTAAAATGTCCTTTACGACAATTGAAATTTCCGGTTCGATATAATTTAAGTCTATGCTAGGCTGCTAGCTATTGTAGTACTCGTAATATGTAGATATGGTTGCCAACTTTGAAAAAAACTTATATAATTGAAATAATGTATTTCATCTTTAGATTATGAACAAAAAAAAAATCTACGCGATATCCGTTTTAATTTTTTTTTCTTTTTGGTAATTCTTACAATATTTAATTGTTTTTAAAAGTTTCGAATCAAGTAACACAATGTCATACGTTATTTATTTATTTTATGCAAATATCTTATCTTATCTCTAATATCTTTATCGACGACAATGACAATCGCAGGCAAATTCCTGCTCGGAGGGGACTTGTCGCTCCCGAGCGTCATCACCGTGATGCTTCTCGACGACGAGTCCTGGAAGGCGATATTCTCCTTCTGCGAGATAGTAATGTCCCAGAAGGAGGCCGATGAGCGGATGAGAGAGGAGGCCGCCAACGTGGCCTCCATCCGCGGGCGACGAATAGGGGTGCGTAGGAGGCGCTACTTAATGCGCCTCCAGTAATGCCCTTGTGCCCGTGTCGGGCCGGGATGGGAACCCGGGCCTATTTATTTATTTATTTTTCGCCTTCGCGCCGCATCGCCTTCCAGGACTCGTCGTCGCCGAGCATCGCGATGATGACGCTCGGGAGCGACAAGTCCCCTCCGACGACCGACGTCAGACCTTGACGCAGCACCGCCCATCTCGGGCACACCTCGAGGGTGTGCTGGGCAGAGTCCACCGCTGCGCCACAATCGTGACACTCAGTCGTCGGCTTCCTTTGGGCCGTCCGACACAGGTAGTCACCAAAGCAACCGTGCCCGGTGAGAACCTGCGTCAGACGGAAGGTGAGGGGCTTGCGTTTTCGACGCATCCACCTCTCAAGGACCGGGCGAATGGTAGCCGTTACGCGTGTGCCATATGGCTGCCCTGCCAGGTCCTCCCCCCACCTCCGCATTAGCGCTTCCTGCCCTATCTGATGCACACGTAGGATGCCGTCCAACGTGGGGTTCTCACAAAGAGCCCTCTTACCCGAGGCGTATGAGTAGGTCTCGGCAAGAACCTACGCCACGAGCTCCCACGCGGGGTCGCCGGCTAGAGCAGTAGCTGCAGCCCACGATACCGTACGGTACCCCCGAATCACCCTCACCGCGATTGTTCGCTTATATTTCGCCTTATTTTTCGCGGTGAGGCGATCCGCCCAAACCGGGGCACCGTACGTCGCCATACTCCGGCAGACTTCGGAGTACAGCTGCCTGCAGGCGGCGTTGGGTCCTCCGAGGTTCGGGAGGAGTCTGCCCAGAGCACTCGCCGCCTTCACGATCTTCGGTCCCACCATCGCGAAATGTGGGCCGAAGGTCCACCCTCCGTCCAGGATGAGCCCGAGATATTATGGGAACCTGGTCCTGCTAGACACGGCGTCGTTGGGATTGTTCAGAGGTAAGCCGCACAGTCCCCATGGAGGAGAATTTTGGCCTTTTCGCCGCGGCCAGCCTGTCGCTGGAGGGATCCTGTTGCCTGCAGATCCGGAACTCTCCAATTAAAGCGGCTGAAGGCTCCCGCAGGGGTTGAGTACGTTATTGCATCCCCAAGTGCCGAATCCGACATACGGTCTAGGATTGCTTACCCGGGCGTCCTGGATATCACCCGTAAATGGGTTCTAATGCGATAGAAAAAAAAGGCTCATTCCTGGTCGGAGCAAACATTTGTATTGTTGTATTTATTTTTGTTTGTTTTTATTTGTATTTACATAATTATGTTTCGCTCTGGAGGAGAATAATGTTTGGTTTTAAGTGTAATGTGTGAAATAACCTAATAGAATATATGTATATCGTACCTATACTTATGATGAAACTGTAACAGGTTAAGTTACATTAAAAATATTTAAAAAAAAAATTTTGGGAGAGCACTCTACAAACTATACTAAACCTAAAATTGAATTTTTAGTTGGTTAGTTCAAAAATTATAGAGTACATATTATAATGGCAAAATAATGCAATCGCAAACGAAGCCACGGGTAAAACTAGTTTGAAATAAAAATGTAAGAGCCTGTTTCATCTCTTGCTGATAAAGTTATCTGGAACAGGCCCTAAGGGCCTATATCACTTCAAATATATGTAGTTTACTACAACTTCTGTATTCACAGGTTAAGAATAGAAATATCTAACAGAAAAAGTGTAGTTTGATTAAAAAGAAAAATATTTCATAAAATTATATCTTTTAGATACCGTTATACGTCAGATAGTTTTATCAGACGACAGAGACAGCTCAAAGACAAAGTTAGTGCTTCGACGAAACCTGCATCCCGCAAAAACGTCCTTCTCCTTCCCAATTCCGTTGGGAAGTCCCATGGTAATCTTGCCATCATCACCAATAATTCCGGGGGGCTAAATAAGAGCAGGAACGGCGACGGTGGCAGGAGTTCCTTTAACTGGCCTTAATACGGGATCGGAATTTCTAATAATGTCTCTTAGAATCGTAAGAAATCTCTTTGTGCATTGTAAGAAACCTCCTGCAATGTGCGGTTTACGTTCAATGGAAATAATAGAAAAGGGGAACAAAGCGCTACGGAACGTAACGTTAAATCATTAAAGCCCTCTAAAAATTTTTATTATCACTAATTGTAAAATTTCACCAGTATGCAAGTTTATTAGATATTTATTGTTACTAGTGGTCGCCCAGTGGTCGAAATTCGACCTAATCTATAATTGACAGCATTGTCAACATCATAAAAATATGATTGCGCATGACATGGTGAGCATACGCAGCAGTCATTAGACCTGATCTGTGATAATAAATTGCACCTGCATTGAAGACCGTGTTAACAACAGACTTTGACAATAAACAAAATTTGTGTATATATGTCATCATATGTGTGTGCCCCGTAGTGTGTGTAGTGTTTTTTTAAAGAATTTAATGTATTTTTTTAGCATTATGATAAAAAATATTAGCATTCTGCACTTCTTGTCCGTATAAATTTTAACTGTGCCAAATTTCATACTTCTCCGTCCGCAATAATTTTTGTAAAAAGGGGTACAAAGTTTTTGCTTCACGTATTAATATATAGATTATTTACATTGTAAAGTGTTTTTTTTTTTTTTGTATTTTGGTACGTTGATTGAAACTGCAATTTCGATGATAAACGAAGATTTTTGTGTTTACGAATTCATTGTTGAAAATAAAACATTTTATGAGTAGGTAATGTTAAATGTCTAACTCTTAAGCCTTTGACCCCATCTTTTGCCACGAAGGCCAATGTTACTTAGAACAGAGAAAACTTAAAGGAGATTTATTGGTGCGGTCGAGGTTATCTTAATAATTAAGTAAGTTAATCTTCGTTAAATTATGCAAATACAGAAAATAGTAGTAATTTAGTTAAATACCCATCACCTAGAACAACACAAATAATATATTAATAGGTCGGGGAAAAAGTCTTTTTATATTTTATGTATAAAAAATTGAAGATATATCTCTTTTGTTGTATCTAGCTCGTTTTATGATCAATAAATATAGAACATTAAGAAAAAGAAAAATAAAAAGTATAAAACACTTATCCGTCATTTTTCAATTATTTTTCTGTCTGTCAAAATTAGTGAATCTAACGAAAAAATTCGATACATTCTGAAGTTTTATTACAAAAAAGGGAAATGCGACTGAAGCTGAAAAAAAAAAATTATGAGATTTATGGACCTAATATAATGTCAGTAAGTATAACACAAAGTTAGTTCAAGCATTTTCAGTCTGGGAATTTCGATGTCAAAGATGTGCTCCCAAAGATTGATCACTGGTGATGAAAATTGAATAAAATACGATAAGAACGTGCGAAAAAGAACATGGTCAAAGGGTAGTCAAGCTGTGTAGCTCGTCTGTGTAGACTGTAGCAAAACCCGGATAAATAAATAAATATAAATAAATAAATAAAGCAGGAATTTGAAAAAAAAAAAATTCGCAAATTGATCAACAGAAAAGATTGATCAATAAATTTAAATTATATTAAGTATAACTATGCTATATTAGCTACAGTCAAAAATTCAACCAACATATCGTTCAAATTAAATATTTATTCAATTATTTTTCCACACCTTTACCAGCCGTACCTTTACAGCCTTATAACAATATTCAAGAATTGCCGTAGCTGTCCAGGAGACGTGTCGACCGTTTGCGCTTCGTTCAGATAATGATCCCCAGCTCACAATAACTGTCCTTTTATCCCTCCTCCCGAAAACATCGATATCGTTTGCCGGAAATGTCAAAACGATATCGACAATAATCTAATACAATAATAAACAAATTATACTTGACGTAATTATAAATATCCTACAAAATTAAAACACTTATAAATCCTTTACAGCTATTGAAGAATTAATATATTGTGTTTATAATTGTACATTTGACTGATACAAAACATAAAGTAACTACCGGAAACAGTAGCAAAATACAAAAGATAACAGAAATTACTAATTTAATGCAATAACTCTAACAGTTATGCTACGTCAATCATAAAATTATATTAAAAACAACATATATCGTAAGATATATTTACAACTACATTTTATTATGTTTAATATATTTATATAAAAAGTGAAATAAATGACTAAATAACAAGCATAAATAAACATTGAATTAAAAGTCTATATTGGATTTTATCGCGTTTATTTAAAAGTTTACAGGTTAACAATATTTTAAATTATTTCCCGACGTTTCGGACTTTTTACAGTGTCCATCATCTCGGGGGACTGAGGTGGTGGGTGTCCGAGTAATGAAATCCGATATAGACTTTTTAATTACATGAGTAAAATTCGCGTAAATATAAGAGAACAGTACATCAATAAACATTCAATATACACAGGACGTGGGATTTTGTGAGAAAGGAGATGTCCTTTACTGTTCTGTATGTATTACTGTTTACTGTATGTATTACTTTTCCTGTCCTTTACGAGTATAGAGGATAAAGAAGTTTAGGATAATTGGATAGGAATTGGAGTGCTTGAATTACCAAGACGCAATCAGCAGATTGTGGATAAAACTAAGCGGTCGGCAGTCTATGAAGAAAGAACCAAGGACGTCTTAGTATATCGAGTTGTACGGCACAGTAGAATTTTTCCTTAACCATGATTCAGTCTAATACAATTTCCAAGACTTATTAATATAATTTTTGTCTAGAGCATACAAATCTTGAAAAATATTGTAAAAATGTTCTAAAGAGCAGGTTTGAATAGATAATTGAGCACAAGAATCTTTAGTTTCGTTACCCAGAATACCAGGATGACTTGGAATCCATGAAATAGAAATGGAAGAGAAAGGAGAGCCGAGAATTAAATGAACTATTCTCGGAGGGATATTCAGCCGTAGCACCATTTTGCCAGTACGTATGTATACATAGGACATATACAGAAGTGATATCTAGAAAAACACTCAAAAAATATTGTTCTTAGCAAAGGCAATTCGAATATCTGATAAAAGAACAATTTATCTATCAATGGTACTCAAACCCTTTCGGAAGAGAAACTGATAGGGCGAGAGATAATTTCTGTTTTCGTTAATCCATTCTAAAAGGTTTTTTTATATAACATAATTATTTGAGACTTCAGAAATTTCGGGACAATATTTTTTTTGACACCAGGCTTAATTATGTTTAAGAAAAACTTTTTTGCTTTATCATTTAAGTTTACAATAATGAAAAAGTTACGATAGCTTCCCCAGGAGATGAATCCTTTAGGCAAGTTAGTGCATATTGATGTCCCGAAATGGAATAGGGGGCATCCATCTCACTACCAGCGACAGCTAGAGAACTTGGCTGGCCGTGCCTGGGGTAGCCATGGTCAATGTAGAGTTGACCATGACTGGGGTGGCCACAGCGCAAGACTATGGCCCCGGCACCCCGTTCCGCTTTCGCGCCCCTCGTGCTGGTTTTGGTCCGCGGGGGTCCGAAGACCCCTACCACTCGCGAGGCATTCGAGTGGCGTTTCCCTATCCGCCACCGGGGGACGCGCCTAGTAGGAGACCAGCAACTCCCTTGGGACCTTTCTAACCTTTTTTTTATCGCTGGGAAATGCATTTAGGCATCCCGCCGCGGGAATGCGGCGGGTATGTGCGGCTGCAGGGCTCTGCAAAGTGTCAGAAGTGTAAAATACCTGGGAATACACTTGGATGAGAGACTTAGCTGGCGTGTTCAGATCGAGATAACAATCTCAAGGGTCAGGAGACTGATATACATTTTCAAGAACTTACGCAACTCAGCAGATCCCAGAACCATTCACACCATATATATGGGATTGTGGCAATCCATCATATCACACTGTATCTCGATTTGGGGAGGTGCGAATAAAACACTAATGCTAAAATTGGAGCGCGCACAAAGGGCCGTTTTAAAAGTAATGACTCGGAAAAAACGAACATTTCCAACAGCAAAACTTTACTCCGAATGCAAAGTCCTCACTGTCCGACAACTGGCCATAACTCGTATGGTCCTGCGCCGACACTCTAGTTTAAAAAACGATCGCCAATCCGCAGTTAGACGACAAGGTGCTGGCAGGGTTTGCCCACTGGTGAAATGTCGTACAGGGTGGGCTAAGCAGAGTTATATAGCTCTCAGTGCCGTTCTTTATAATAAAATAAATAAAGAAACAAACATTCATTCACTTACAAAATATGAAGCAAAAAAGTTAACAGAAAAGTATTTACTTAGTATTGGATATGATGAGACTGAAGAATTGTTGAAATATTTACCCTAACACATACACACACATATAAAAACAAACAAACATACAAACACACATTCACACGCACAGACACAAACAAACACACTACACATCGCCTAAGAACTTAATAAGCTAGTAAATATTGTAGGTAAAACATACTATAAACATTTGCTGATACTGTGCGATCATACGAGTTGTGTAACATTAGGAGAAATGAAGGAATCGTTGCCGACCAGGATACAGGCTTAAGCCTAGTTTGGAAGGAAAAAATACACAACATTGTTTACATAATTATATTAAATTGTGCTTATATATGTCTCAAACTGTACAGTAAACTGTAACTTACATTTTTTTGAATAAATTATTATTATTAAAAAAAAAAAAAATATGTGGGACTCGCTGACACGCAGAATGTGCCAGAATACCTCACCAAAACCCAGCGGTGCACTCATCGTCCTAGTGTGGCGCCACGGGATCGCTTTTGCATGCAACCGTGACGCCCCGAGAGAACATCAGACCTTAGGAAACATTAAATGAACTCTCATCTTAGGGAACAAAACAATTACCGTCAATTTTTTATGACGATAAAATTATCACGTATGTATTATATTATTTATACTAGTGGTAGAGGCGTGAGTTAAGTAAGACGTATCTGTAAACCTGACAATATATTCCGCACAGGATTCAAATTGTCTCAATTATTAGGAAACAGCGAATTTTATGGAGATTATTAGATATGAATATTTATATACTTGTATTTTTTTTTACCCGACTGCGACAGAAGGAGGGTTATGTTTTTCGAGTGTATGTATGTATGTATGTATGTCCATTTCTTTGGCACACCCTACAGCCCAAACGGCTGGACGGTTTTTGACATATGAGGTGTCGTTGGATTTGTCTAAATTGTAGTAGTGACATAGGCTATATAAATTTTCAAAATGGCGCCCGCAAATGGTGGAATGAGGGGGAGTTGAATTTTTTTTTTCTTACTGTAGCAATATGGGTATCAAATGAAAGTTATTAAATTGTTTTATTTTTTTTTTATTTTATAATAAGAGTATTTTACGCAGTCGGGTTTTTTGATTTTTTAAATTAAGCATACTTGTTTTAATACTGCTGTCACTTTAGCAAAATGTACGAGTATTTTTCAAGACAGACTCAATACATTATCTTGAAGACTTCTATTTGTCTATGTTGTCTAACTAAAGTGAACAGATAAAGACTAAACTTTATGAAGCATCTTCATAAAACTGCTTCTAGAAAGTGGCTAAGCGTGATTCGGATTCGCAACAAAAAGGGTTCCCAACTACTGTAAAATATTTAAAGTTTAAAAGATCAAGTTAAAGACAATGATAAAGTCATTTTACAGATAATAAAATTAAATAAATATTTTGAGAGTTTATTTTGCCCGCTTAATTTTATATATCAATGGCGCTTAATTGTTTATTTTGATTGTCCGCCGTTTGTGTTTTTAATTTTATTGAATTTAAATATATTTATTATAGTACACCTGACGTTACACCTAAAAGTTGTACCTGATGTACACCTGAACGTTGTATTAGTTTCCCAATTTATAAATCTAAATTTAGCCCTTTAAATACTTTAGAGTAAATCTTACGTAAGGGGGAGAAAAATCACTTACTAAATCTCACCATAAGAATCTAAATTGAATTAAATGAATAAAAAACAATTTTATACACATAGGCCCCATCATCACCTTCGAATCGTCATTTTGCAAATTAAAACTTTAGTGACTATTATTTTTTGTAAAAGTAAAGCTACCACCGATTTGGAATAAAAATTCTGCAGAGAATAATCGGCAAGAAACTCCGCAGTTACTCTTTTGAAAATAGTATATATAAACTGTGTTTTAGTTTAAAATAAGTAATATCTTGCATGAAATACAGTGTAACAAAGTCCACACATATAATAATAATAGCTCACGTAACTAATGGATCCCCCCTTACGGTTTCAAAGTGCAATTCTATTACAAACCGTCGAACGACAGAAGAATTTCAACAATAAACAACAACATTTTAATAATGAACAGAAATATTTTAACAATGAGGTTCCGACGTCATTGGGTACGGAATCCAAAAAAAATTACTTATAAATTTAACTTACCAAGCTCGCCCGATTCTTTCTAAAAAGATTTTCATTGTTGCCGTTTTCTAGTTGATATTTGCAATGTTCTAATAAGAATGCCAAGTTAAAACGACCCTTATCACAAAGCAGTAAAGCTTAGGATAAATGAAAACTTAATTTAGTTGAGGAGCTTCGTAAATTATTCGGTTCAAAGCGCTTTGTAGTATTGGAAACGCTCGGCAGACGGCGCGACAATCTTTTACAGGGTACATATGTGGACTGGTAACGTATGGGATAATATATTATCTATTTTACTTTTTATATTATATTTAATGTACTAAATATAACTTTTGACAATATGTATAATTTTTTGTATATGTATCTCTCCTCTCCAGTAATTATTCTCTTTCAATATGAATCAGTGAAATTTTCATTAATTAGTTCGTGAAGCTATAGTCAATAATTTCAATAATAAGTTAGCGAATACTCACTAATACACATACAAATATTCAATGCTCAAATAAGCGGACTCTGATATTCACATATTCATACATTGAATAGTCACTAATTCTGCGAGGTACGATTCTCAAATTGATAAAAAGTGAATAGTCACTTAGAATTGATGAAATTCCACTGATTTATTCATATTTAGAGAGTATAATTACTGAAGAGAAGATACGTATGCTTTGATTTAAGTTTGGGTCGTCCTTACCGTGCTTCGGAGAGTACGTAAAGCCGTCGATCCCGGTTGTTATCATAGACATCTGATATCGATAGTTATTATATCTATAATCACGATTAATCTCCAACCCTTCTCAAGTATGGAGAAGAGGCATTTGCCCAGTGGGACGCTTACAGGCTGATTGAGTTCAGTTTAGTTGATTCAAAGCAACTGTAATGCCAATATAAATGAAGCAAATGTATTTATTACGAGCTCAAATACGTAATATGAACATTTGTAAACTTATATATTTTTATATGTACATATATGTGTGAAAATATAATATGTATTTATGTGAATTTTAAAAAACGCATACGCAACAATATTGATCTTTATATAATAATAATTAATCGAATAGAAGCAATGTAATAGAAGCAATTTAATTTAAAGAATTTTTATTATAATCATAGACAAGTCCTAGAATATCCCGATCGCGTGTAGTCCCTAATCTCTAGGTATTTTATGAAGCTAGGCAACGGAATTTTCTTCGATTTGAAAGGACTAAAATCGAATCACTCCAATCGATAAAGGGTAGTTCATTATATCCTGATTTTTCTTATGTTCAACTCTTTCCAGCCAACTTGTAAGCTCCGCCGGCCGAGTGCAGACTACAACATTATAGGTAAATAATACAATAAAATACTTATTGTCTTTTCATTTCATTTATAAAAAAAAAAACTTACATAAGTATGCTTTATTATATACTCAGGACAAATACTGTTATATAATAATAATAATAATAATAATTAGATAAATCTTAAATTACAATTGGTGCGTTTATCGCTATACATCGATCTTTACACGGCAACCGCGTTGCGTAGTATATTACGATTAGTGTCAGTGGATATAGGCGTACTTACATACATTGAACAATACATTATAATTATGTAATAACATTAAAGTATGAGTCTATACAATAATTTATTTATTTATTAATACTTTGTTGCACAACACAATATTGAATTTTACAAAAGGATGGCTTAATGCTAAAAGCATTCTCTACCAGCCATAATAATGTCTATTTACCATACATTTTAAAATTATATAGAAGAATAAATGCACAAATAATGTAACATAATATAGAAATGTCAGGGAATTCTGTAATTATAACAGAAATTATCGGATATCCGAAATAAAAACCTATCCGCAAGTCACCGAATCTGATATAAGTTTCGAATAATTTCGGATAAAGGCGGAGTCTATATCTAGAGTATGACATATTTTTTTAATTTTTGTCCGGTCGAGCCGAAACACTATCCGCACGGCGCACGCGACGCTTGTGTTGCTTAATTTCTTTCTCTTACTTGAGCAATTTCTTAAAATTTTAATATCCGTAACCTCATCCGAAACCGGTTTAATAATGTTTAGGTATATATCCGTATCTATATCCAGATCCGAAATTTCATTTCCATAACATCCATCGTATGTATCATATCACATGATATGATACATACGAGTAAGGAAGTAAAAAATATATATTTAAATTATATTTACATTTATATCATAGCGATAACATTAGCGCTATGGTATAAAAGGAAATGATAGGCGATTTAAATTTGGATTGTAGTAACATATACGTAGGTATACATTGTCAAAGATAAATAAATAAAACTATATAAATTTTCAATAAAATATATATAATGTCTTAATTTATAATTATCCTTGGATATTATGGTGAACAGTAAAACTATAATTGAGTTGCTCTGAAAAGGGAGGTTTTTATTTTATCATATAAACTAGTTTCAAAAAACATTATTTAATATTAAATTAATTACAATTTCACATGAAAAGAGAAACAACATTTAAAGCTATTGTTTCACCAGTTCTTATTAATCACTATTAAATAAATATTTAAATTTTAAATAATTATAATTCTCACAATCGGTTAATATGAAAAAAAAGCTCCATAGCAAACAATTCACAGATAAATTATACATCAAAGAAATATTATAAATTATACTAATAACTACTTATGAAGTGTCACGCACTTTGTTTACATAATATCTATACAAAATACAAATAATAAATCTGTTAAAACCTCCTTTTTTTTTTTTTTTTTTTCGGAAGGACTTATGCTGTTGGCCTTACTGGCCTTTACAGCAACACCGGGCGGGGGGGCGGACACTTTAAGGTCCAGCCTAGAAAGTAGAGCCTCCTTATGGGCGGCTCTGAAGTACTATACGCGTCGGTTGGCCGGCTTGGCGGCGCTATGCGGAGCGCTGAGATGAACGGACTACTGCTCTACGTGCCTAGGCGCGTACGAGCCGTTGAACCCTATTACTTCGTCTCCGTCGGCGGAGACGGTGTAGGTGAGTAGTGTGGTGTGTGGTGCGGTTGTGTACTGTACCTATCGGGGGGGAGTAGATTGGACCAAGGAATCACGTTGTCCCATACAAATTTGGCGTAGGGAGAGGTTGCCATTGAAAAGGAAGGATCCTTCGACCAGACGGGTGAGTGCCTGGTGGGCTACGCGCCACTTTATTTAAAACCTCCGTTTTATTAATACACTATATATCATCAAGAATAAATTTCAATAGCGCGTATTTTTTTGTATCAGTGCCATCTCTTATCGTGTTTTTCTCTGATCACGTATCACGTAAAAAGTACAAAACCAATGTTAATAACTTTAATACATAAAAATTAGAAATAATTCACAGTATAATTTAGTTTTTGTTTCATTGTAATTAAATTTAAAAATAAATATTTAAGAAAATAGAAATAGGTACCTACGCCGCCAACGCCATCTGGTCTAAGGAATCTTTAAAACTCACAAAACTTATATTTGAGTTATTATTTTGTTAAACTTAAAAGTTTACTAAATATGTCGGATAGGAATAGAAATCGTTTTAATATTTTAGATAAACATAATTTTCAATTAATATACTATTATGTTAAATATTAATTATGTTAAATGTCACTAAATATAAAAACGATATTCTACAATTATACGATAGATGGCGCAGATAATTTTCTGAATCGCGCTGACCAAAACTTCGGCCAAAAGAATGACACTCGCCCGTGTATAAAAAACTGTTTTTCTTTTTTGTATATAATTAAATACTTTAGGGTACTACGGTCTTGATTGTTTGTTCGTTGTTAAAATTTAAAATATTTGGTCGTTATTTGTTTGTTGATTGTACAAAGTTGGATGGTTATAGCTATTTAAGTTGTAATCTATATATATATATATATATATATATATATATATATATATATATATATATATATATATATATATATATATATATATATATATATATATATATATATATATATATAAAGTCGTGTTAGTTACACCGTTTATAACTCGAGAACGAGTGGAACGATTTTTATGATTTTTGTGTTTTTGGATTTGTCTTCGTCGGGAATAATACTTATTAAAATATGGTATTCATCAATGAGAAAATAATTAATAAAAAAACAGTTCAAATGTTTCATCCGTACTATCTATATACATATATATGTATGTATGTATGTATGTATGTATATAGATATAATAAATCTGTCACTCAATCCGTCTATTATAAAATATTTTCCAGTATCGACGCAGGTGTAGGTGATAAAAAATATAAATGTATAATTTTTAAAATTTTAGTTAAAGACCCGTGCGAAGCCGGGGCGGGCCGCTAGTATATAATTATATTTTATGGAAAGGAATAAATTAAATAAATGTATAGCTATAGCCATCGATATAAGTACAAGAGTCTAAAAGTAATTAAACACTCGCGACGTTACCATTAGTGATAAAACGGATAATAATAAATTGATATTATTTTAGTTTTATAAATTACGGTTACGCGTACGGAACGGAGTTAATTTATTTGATAATATTAATAATAATTATAAAATATGCAATAAATTATTTTAATGTTGGTTGATATCTTTCCTTTTTTTTGTCGCAATGCAATCCATTTACGGATGATATCCAGGACGCCCGGGTCGGCAGTCCTAGACCTATGTCGGACTCGGCACTTTGGGAGTGCAATACCGCACTAAACCCCTGCGGGAGCTAACAGTGAACCCTGCAAAGACAGAACTTGTGATGTTCACTAACAAACGGAATTTACGGAACCTAAAACTCCCTAAATTATTCGGTACCAGTCTTGCCCTTACCAGGGAAGTCAAATATCTCGGTGTTATACTGGATAGCAAACTTCTTTGGAACAGGCACTTAGACTCAAAAATCAACAAAGCCAGCATAATTCTCTGCCAATGCAAACGGCTGCTCGGCAAAAGCTGGGGCATATCACCTAAAATTACCTTATGGCTCTACAAAACCATCATCAGGCCTATAATCACCTACAGTGCGGTAATCTGGTGGCAGAAAACAGAACTCACCACCGTTAAAAACAAGCTACAGCGGTTCCAGAGAATAGCATGCTCTGCGATCACTGGCTGTATGCGTACTACCCCCACAGCAGCCCTTGAGGTTATGCTTGATCTGGCACCGCTCGATCTGTTTATACAGCAGGAAGCAGCCATGTCAGCTATCAGGCTGAAACACTTGGGCCTGTGGTGCAACCAGGAAGGTCCACACAATAAACTATGGAATAGCCTTACGAGCTATGAGCCGCTAGTTGCGGCTCCGTGTGACAGGATTCCAAAACAACATATTTTCGAAAGGAAATACCACATACAACTATGTGAGACCGAAAGAGATCAGTCCGGCACTCGGGAAGTCCGCATTTATACGGATGGCTCCAAAATGGGGTCTGGCACCGGTGCCGGTGTGTACTCACAAGATCTCAACATCAAACTGTCAATAACGCTAGGTCAACACAGTTCCATATTTCAATGTGAATGTGTTGCTATAACTTATGCAGCTACCGCCGTCCTGTCGAAAGACATTAAGGATTATAATATCCGTATTCTGTCGGACAGCATGGCCGTACTTAAAGCACTAGAGAGTTCCTCGACTAACTCTAGTCTTATTTACGAATGTCACCAAACATTGGAAAGATTAGCCTCATTTAATGGGGTAATCCTCCAATGGATTAAAGGACATAGCGAATCACACGGTAACGATGCCGCCGATGAGCTAGCGAGACAGGGGTCTAATACAAAGGTGGCTGGCCCAACTATTTTACTGCCGCTACCATTTAGACAACTGTGCTCGTGGGTAAGACAACGCACACGTGAAATTCACAATGCCCGTTGGGCAGACCAAACCGGCTGCAGACAGTCCAAAATGGTACTCGCGGAAGTATCACCACACCTGTCGAGTCGACTACTTAATCTGAACCGTATGGACATCAGAATAGTTGTTGGTACGATTACCGGCCACATGGCACTCAACCACCAACTTTTCATTATAAATGCAACGGACAGTCCTCTCTGCCGGGGATGTCTAGTTGCTGAAGAAACAGCCGCCCACGTGATCCTGGAATGCGAGGGAGTGGCCACACACCGGGCAAATATCCTTAAAGAAATAAGGACGCTCCGAGACGCCTGCGAACGCCCCAGGAGGCTTCTGTGCTTCTGGAAGGAGCTTGGCTGGCTGAATTAGCCAGCCTTCTTTCACGCATAATGGACCAGAAGCGAGTCTAAATGCGGAAAATTGAGCCCACAACAAAAACAAAAACAAAAAATCCCTGCGGGAGCCTTCAGCCGCTTTAATTGGAGGGTCCCGGATCTGCAGGCAACAGGATCCCTAAAGTGGCTTGTGCGCCTCCGCGCCCAAACTACCGCGCTTTCACGCTACCGAATAGAGCGGGAGAGCGAGTCATCCGCGTTTTCGTACCCACCTCTGCTGATTATGGTCCGCGGGGGTCCGAAGACCCCTACCACTCGCGAGAAATTCGAGTGGCATTCCCCTATCCGCCACCGGGGGACGCGACCAGTAGGAGACCAGCAACTCCCTTGGGATTGATATCTTCCCTGAAATATACATTCTTAAGTTACTTAGATAATATATAAAAATATTTAGACTATTCTTAATATAAGTTACATAAAATGGAATATAGTTGAAAAAAAAATGAAGTGAAACTAACCACTTATACAAGGAAAACAAACATGCATAGTAACATATTTATAATTGTATTATATTTACATATATAATGTATATAAAATTGGCCATCATTTTAATAATTAAATTTTAAACCTAGATTTTAAAGTAATACTATAAAAATAAACAAAAAAATCTTTTTGTTTAAGGCAGCCTCTTCAATGAGAACAAATAATGTTTAATAAGAAGAGTTATATGTAATAAAAATAAAATGTAACAGTCTTAATCATAAAAAAAAATAATAAATAAACGCAAACTCACCAAACGGATGATATCACCCAGTCAGTGAAATCACACACACATAAACACATCTACTATAGACTATGAAAAACATTTGTATAGCTTATAAAGTGAGCGGGAACGGAATTCGTCAAAATTATCCTCTTTAAAAATGAATCAGTGAAATTTTCATTAATTACGTTAGTGAAGCTGTATTCACTACATATCAGTGAATTTCAATAACAACTTAGTGAAAACTCCCTAATGATAATAATTCATAATTCCTATGTGGCGTTGTAGAAACCAAACGCGTTGACCGGTTTTGATGATTCTTACGTCAATCCATTTATCTTAACCTCGCAAGTGTCACTAAATACCTACATGAAAATAACCATAACATATTCAATGATCAAATCAGTGGACCAGAGTCGACATTGAATAGTTACTAATTCTGCGTAATACGATTCTTACGTTGATAAAAAGTGAATATTCACTTGAATTTATAGTGAAAAATCACTAATTCATGTGTAGGGGTATTGTCTTTAAAACGAGTAGGAATCGAACCTAGTTAGTGCATTAGGCAGTTACTGTAACTTACTAATTTGTAAAAACTATAAATATCAAAATGATAATTATAATTAAAACTCATTTCAGAAAATATAATTCAAAATGTCGTGAGAAATAAAAAATAGACGCTACGTGAGTGACGCGTCATTTGCGCTATCTCTTAAAGCTGCTAACATTACTTCACCCTATTTCGAACTTATTACCATAACTTAACCGAACAGAACAGCTACTTCACTTTGCTACTGGGAGCTAGGATATTGTACTGTCCTAATGCTAGGCAGAGCTTCTTCTCTTGTAGATAAATTCGAGCCCATTACTCCATTTTACTAAAGGGGTGTTTTTTTTAAATTGCAATTATTAAGTTGACATCACTTCTAACATACTCGCATTTTGAAGTTGGATAAAAGTTAATGAGAACAAGAATGAGGATAAGTCTGGTGTAGTGAAATGAAATGAAATGAAAGTATTTATTTCGTCATAAGGTGATCTAACACACTTAACCCTTAAACAGGCCCAAAAGAACCGCTGTAAGAAATAAAGTGTTATATATGGATTTAGGCTTTAAATAACGTCCTGTATGATTCCTTATCAAAAAATTCTTGAAAAAATACTGAAATGTCTGAAAAAAATATATGGGAAAACGTAATCCCATTGCCTGGTTAGAGACTACGCTATAATGTATAACTATATAGAAATGGCGAATGTTTATTTGTTCATATTTTTTTAAATTGTTTTTTATTAAAATAGTTTATTATTATTTTCAATTTAGCTACAGGTAAATTGCGTAAAGTAAAAAAAAATATAATTGTTATTTATTTATTTATTATTATTGTGATAATGAAGCTTTTTTATGCCAGAGAAAGAACTTGATGGACCGATTTCATACATTTTATACACACATAATGCAACATTTCAAATTTCGCAAATGTATCTGTTTTGAACATTTTTCTTGTTTACATCACTACAGAATATAAAGCTGCACATTCTTCATCCTCTTCATCATCTTCTGAAAAGGAGTTTAAATCATCCAGAATTTGTTCTATTTATATATCTCTAAGCGGACCCTGTAAAATAAAATATTGTATAAATTAAAAAATTACTAATTTTTATATATAATAATCCCGATTTTAGTAAAATGTGTGTAAAATTATGTTATTTTCCAGTAGAAATTTAATTATATTAAAAACCAGAAACCACGTAGGGTGAAATAGCTAGTATAATTTAATTATGTAATTTTAACAGGCAAAGGATATATAGCTCCCACTAATTAGTTCGACTCAACAGGTTATGGTCACTTGTTTCCCACATTATTATTTGCCCATTTTCAGACAATTTAGCAAGAAACCAGCTAAAACTAATGAAAATCTAATTATAAAAACTCAAAATCTACATAATATCAAAAAATTGCACGACTTACCTTTCTTTGTTTTGCCATAATCGAAAGAAAACTTCCGCACTCACTAAAAATCAGCCGTTCAACGGTTTGACTAAATTCAAATGGCTGTCAGTGTCACATACGTTCAGATATACTGAGTTTCCGAATTCAGAACCATAGAGTGTATCTTAGGGATTAAATTTTGACAGATCGTGGGCTTTCCAAAACCAAAACCTGGCTACAGCATCAAAAAATCTATGTGGGAAGCATATGTCCGCGGCTTGGTTAAGGGTTAACGAATGTCAAAAAAAAAATTATTAAAATAAATGCGCTGTGCCGCGCTCCCGGCTGCATAGGTACCACCATCTTGCTTATTTCCCCCGTGAAACAGCTTTGCTGTGTCTCGGTGAGAAGGGCAAGACAGGCTTGCTCTGTGTCTTATGTCTCTGGATACGCAACACATAAATAGGTCACCCGGGTTAGTTCCAGGTAAACTGGTTTATGTTCATGGGCGACGTCAACCACTTACCATCAGGAACGTCTGCCAGTTTGCCTATCCAACTAACATTAAAAAAAAATACGTCAAATTATTACACGTTAATGTCTCGGTAGACATCATATTACTATTATATCATCGGCTTTAATAAATATTACAATAAACAACTTAATCTAATGTCCCTAGTGTTGGCCGAGAGGGAAAAAAAGCCGGAGGAAAAAAACTCTCGGTACTCTTTTAAAATATTGAACATCATTATATAAAATATACAAATAATGCACAGTATGACAATGTAGTGATGTATATGTTCCAGTAACGACGAGACACAGGCTCGATTCCCGCTCGAAACAAATATTTGTATAAATATATTACTATTAAAAGTAAAAGCCATTGATACTAAACCCATATGTCTATGTCATATTATTATTATTATATATATATATATATATATTATTATTATTATTATATATATATAGGATTATATATATATATATATATATATATATATATATATATATATATATATATATATATATATATATATATATATATATATATATATATATATATATACTAGCTTCTGCTCGCGGCTTCGCCCGCGTGGACATCGGTTATCGCGACCAAAAAAATACCTCCAAGAATATGTGAACAAAGTTTCATAATGATCGGTTGAGTAGTTTTCGCGTGAAAGAGTTACAAACAAACTTACATTCCACATTTATAATATAGGTTTAGGGATTGTACTGTTTTGACTTTTAAAGACTTTTCAATTTTCTGATAGCGCGCCAGTGAAAATTAAATCCTATAAATAACACAAGAACTATACTGAACGCACTATAGTTAGAATGTATATTCTAGTGACTTTTCACTATTAGGTCATCGGAAGACGTTTGAAAAATGAGAATAGCTGTACATTAATTTGTCACTTTTTTAAAATAAATAAATATGTTTAACACACACACAAGGTCGTCTGTTCCTGTCACGGTGGCATGCGCCAGCGATCCCGTGGCGTCCTTGTACGACGACGAGGGCACCGCTGTGTTTTAGTGGGTATTCTTACTTCGCAGTCAGCGAGTCCCACATACCCGTCACCTTCGGGCGGCGGGATACGTAAACGTATTTCACAGCGTCAAAAAAAAAAAAAAAAAGGTCGTCTGTTCCTAAGGTAGGCAACTTAATGCCTGTGTTTTAGGTAACAGCCGACTGGTGTACATTCTTTTTAAAATAAATATACATATAAATAAAATACATATATAAATAAACATATATTACACCCAGACTCGGGGCGGGAATCGAACCCACAACCCTTGGAGCAGAAAACAGGGTCACTGCAAACTGCGCCAACGGGTCAGTCGTCACTTATACTTTTATTATATGAAAGGGCTGCGTAAAGTGTATGTCAACTCGGTTCGTAAGGAAAGAAGCGTGATAATAAACATCTCAAAGGCGTATTCCAGTTTTTAGAAAACGTGTTCCTCCTGCGAATTGTATTCGAACAGCCTTTCGGGACTTTTTGTACTTTTTGTAGTTTCGAAGTTCGTCCTAAATTCTTAAACTTGTTTAACTTTAAGATTTCTTTGAATCTCATACGTGTGACACGAGTATATTGTTCGTGTTACAAAAAAACGACGACGACCGTTCTAGTGTTTTGGTGCGCGTAGACACTTTAACGCCACGCACCGGTGGTTGCGGGTTCGATTCCCGATCGGGACAGATATTTGTATTTATACAAATATTTGTTTCAGGTCTGGGTGTATGTCCTTGTGGGTCTCCCCACTGTGCCTTGTAGAGCATGTAAAGCCGTCGGTCCCGGATGTTATCATAGACACCTGATAACGATCGTTACTCATGGTAGGGAAATTATCCGCCAACCCGCAGTGGAGCAGCGTGGTGGATTAAGGTACAACCCTTCTTCTATATGGAGAAGAGGCTTTCGCTCAGCAGTGGTTTACAGGCTGATACAGTACTTACAGTACAGTTACAAAAAAAAATTATATATATATATATATATTAACGATTTATACTCATTTCGTGTTCACTAGTGATTCAGTTTTTATTTCAAATGTTTTTGACATTGAGTTAACTATAATACGTCTTGATAACCCGTTAGCCGTTACCCGTTACCCGTTACCCGTTACCCGTTACCCTAGCTAGCTAGACGGCTGTAGGTGATGATAATAATCTATAGTATTATACTCTATAATTTTCTTCAAAAGACAAGCATTTGTATAATTCATTATTTACGACTTACTTCTCGATCATTCGATATTATATTTTATATTTAATATATACCAAGATGTAGGATAAGTTGTCAACTAGCCTATATTTCGACCGTGGTCTCCGTTTAAGATTTATTAATAACTATATTTTTCATATTATCACAAACTGATGTTATGAATTCGACTTATAAATAAATAAATAAAATATCCGTATGACCTATACAGATATTCATCATGTGCGGGGATCGAACCCGCGACCGCTAGCGCATAAGCCAGATGCTGTGACCATTGCGCCAACGTGTCGTCAAAATAAAAAAGAAATATAATATAAAAAATGTTAGCGAAGTTTCGCGAAGAAATATGAAGCGCAAATTGTGAGAACAGTCGACTATTGTTGAAGAGTAACTCCGTGTTAGCTTTCAATGTTAGACAATTGACGAAATTGTGTACAATTGTGATAATAAAATAACATATACGAAAGTTACAAAATGAAATGTTTGCTTCATATTTTGTTAATATTAGTATTATATGTATTATATATTATTACTGTACTGTACTGTACTGTATCAGCCTGTAAACAACCCACTGCTGATCGAATGCACCACGCTACTCCACTGCGGGTGGGTAGATATATTATTACATACATACATATTATATACTAGCTAGTACTCTTCATTCACTATTGCAATACATTTCATTGAGCTTATATACTAAAGTATGTACGCTAGGGATGTTCGTGTATTATTATAAATAAATAAATAAATATGTTTAAAACACACACACACGGTCGTCTGCTCCTATGGTAGGCAACTTAGTGCCTGTGTTTTAGGCAACAGCCGACTGATACACACTTTTTTTTTTAAACTTTCCGATATATCGGATCAAATATATCAATACTAATATCGATACTATATGAGAATCATTGAGAAACAAGTATGCTTAATTAAAAAAATCAAAAAACCCGACTGCGTAAAATACTCTTATTATAAACTAATAAAAAGAATAAAGCAATTTACTAGCTTTCATTTGATACCCATATTGCTACAGTAAGAAAAAAAAATCAACTCCCCCCCCCCCTCATTACGCCATTTGCGGGCGCCATTTTGAAAATTTATATAGCCTATGTCACTACTACAATTTAGACGAATCCAACGACACCTCATATGTCAAAAACCGTCCAGCCGTTTGGGCTGTAGGGCGTGCCAAAGAAATGGACATACATACATACATACATACATACATACATACATACATACATACATACATACATACATACACTCGAAAAACATAACCCTCCTTCTGTCGCAGTCGGGTAAAAAGGATCATTGATTTGACAAAACTTTTTTGTTAAAGCGATTGAAAATAAAAATTGTATCATTAGAAGTGTGTAGTCGTTGAATAATTGTACATTCCTTTATCACAGTGACATGAAACTTACAACTTTGCAAGTTCTCAAAGATGCTTGAATATTTTGCTGTACTATCTCTGGTTACAAGCGCGACCTGTCGGTTAAGATACACATACACGTATCCACTGGGAGCCACTTTGGCTCACTAAATTCTGTGTGGTAACAATCTATTCCCTGGAGAAACATTAGGGATATTTTATACCGGGAAGTAAAAGAATCCCCACGGTATTGTAATAGTTTATTTTCCGAGTGAGAAAAGTACATATTTATCTCTGGTTAATTAAAGGATAAAGATTAGAATTAATTCATTGAGCTCATAATATTATTTATTTATTTATTTATATAGTAGATGTACGTACGTAGTATGATGTAATTTTTGTCCAGGAGTGGGATAATTCTAGGCTGTTACAGTAAGGGATTTATCGCTCCCTAGCGACATCACCGTGATGCTCGGCGACGATGAGTCCTGGAAGGCGATGGTCTCCTTCCGCGAGACAGTAATGTCCCAGAAGGAGGCTGACGAGCGGGTGAGAGAGGAGGCCGCCGACGTGGCCTCTATCCGCGGGTGACGAATGGGGGTGCGTAGGAGGCGCTACTTAATGCGCCTCCAATAACGCCCCTGTGCCCGTGTCGGGCCGGGATGGGAGCCCGGTCCTGCTAGACCCGGTCCTGCGTCGTCGGGACTGTTCAGAGGTGAGTCCGACAGTCCCCATGGAGGAGAAGTCTAGCCTTTTCGCCAAGGCCAGCCTGTCGCTGGAGGGATCCTGTTTCCTGCCGATTCGGGACCCTCCAATTAAAGCAGCTGAAGGCTTCCGCAGGGGTTTAGTACGGTATTGCATTCCCAAAGTGTCGATCGAGTAATTCCGACGAGTGATGACAAGATGATGAAATAGCACAGTGTTTGCATAGGCTATAAAAATGTTTGTTCTAGGCCTTTTTATTTGTGTGGTGTGTTTTCGGAGTTTCAACACAGGATTACACTTTACTATGTGACGTTCAGTATCAAGCGTGTATTCAATTTATCATCATCATATCAGCCGTTGGATGTCCACTGTTGAACGTAGGCCTCCCCCATATACCTCCAGTGCGACCGGTTCAAAGCAGCCTCCATCTAACGGCTTGCGGAGACTTTACACAAGTCGTATGTCCATCTCGCGGACAGCCGTCCGACGCTGTGCTTGCCGGTACGTGATCTCCACTCGAAAACCTTTCTACTCCATCGGCCGTCAGTTCTACGAGCTATGTGCCCTGCCCACTGTCACTTCAGCTTGCAAATTCATTGGGCTATGTCGGCATCCTTCGTTCGTCTGTGGATTTCATCATTTCTGATTCGATTTCGCAGAGAAAAACCAAGCATAGACGTCTCCATTGCACACTGTGCGACTTGGAGCTTGTTTAAAAGGTCCATAGTCAGAGACCACGTCTCACATCCATGTATTAATTTATTTAGTATTAAAAGTAATCACGAGATTTTTAAAAAGTGACTTCCAGCGAAGTCGCAGCTTCTTCGTAAAACTCAACGTCTATCGATATATTTTTCTCATGAACTTATGAAGTTTTAGTTTATATGGACCACTAAATATAACTTGACAAGGAAGTTCCCATTATTAATAAGCCACCATTTTAAAAGAGACAAATTACAGGCATCTGTTAAACCATGTCGTTATTGTCGTATCGTATATTTACATAACGCGAGCAAACTCTCATTTTAGAGATCTATATATTTATATACTTATCCAAATAAAGAACTAATTTTTATAACTTCATGCTTTCATGGTCACCACTATTATTGATTGCACTGACACTGTACTGTATCAGCTTGTAAACAACTTACTGCTGAGCGAAGGCCTCTTCTCCATATAGAAGAAGGGTTGGAGCTTAATCCACCACTCTTCTCCACTGCGGGTTGGCAGATAATTTCTCTACAATGATTAACGATCGCTATCAGGTATCTATGATAACAACCGATACCGCCGGCTTTACGTGCTCTCCGAGGCACGGTGGGGAGACCCACAAGTACATACAACCAGACCGGAAACAAATATTTGTATAAATACAAATATCTGTCCCGAAGATTGAACCCGCGACTACTCGCACCACTACACCAGAACGGTGACACTGACACAGCACTGTCCCATTTGCCACTTACCACTACCAGTGGCACTTATAATAGTTACGAAGTATTTGGAATCCGAATCCGTTATAAATATCATTAACAAGATATATCTAATTATTTTCACGTTCATTATGCAAATTTAAATCATTATAATACTTAAAATTGTATTAAAATTAACTGCAAATTATACATAACATATATTATATATAGCTTTAACAATTTTCATTTCACCTAGAGACGATATCTCATAAATTCCACTCGCGCCACAATCCCCCAATTACAGGGCGAAACAGATGGAGTTCGTGACCTATCGCGAGGAAGATCAACCTTCGTCACGATTGAATAAGAGATAATCTAAATACGTTGATGAAAGCTTACTGACTATGAGGAGAAACGCACATTATAGACTTTTTGTTGACACGAGTTTGGACACGTGAACTGTGTCATGTGTGGATTTACTAAACAATGTAATTATTTACAAATGTATGTATTTTAATTTTTATTAATGATATAAAAAAATAGATTTGTTTGGATGTAGTCTTGTAACTCTAAAGTAAAAAATAATATTGTAATAATTTAGAAACTCATATTTTCTAGAATAGATATTGCATACATATAGTTTTTTATTTATTAATTTATTTGATATATCGTCATTTTTTAAAGCCTAGAAAGTTAATAAATATCGAGACTTTCTAATCTAAAAATATATTTTAAAATCAGAAATATAGAGGTTGGTTCTTTCAAATAAACAAGAGTAGAAAAAAATAAGGATATATCCAGCCGAATTTCATTGTATTCTTTTAATATGATTTAGCCCTTAAGTTTATTTATTTACGAATTCAATTATACATTTTTATAAAATAAATTGAGAAAAATTCGGCATAAAGCTACACAGTCTTCTCTACCAGCCAATCTCCTAAGATGCAAGTAAGAATGTTAAATATATTCACAAATATAGCTTAAAGGAAAAGTGATATAAAAACAGTAAATAAATAACAAATATATATATGTCGGAATCGGGTCATAATAACAAAGTGTACTATTTCATCTTCACTATCCACGTCTCGGCAACTTAAATCAACACACGTAGGACACATTACTTGTAATTTTTTGTCATAAATACAATAATACAAACATACAATAAACATACCCTCATATATAAAAATACATATATAATCAGTTTCAGTTTTTAAAACAAGAGACGAAGAGTGCAATTCGAAATAAGAAAAAAGAAATAAAAAATAAAAATGAAAATATTAACAATTAAAAAAGGAATAAAATATAATCCCAAGATATTGGAAAAATTAAGCGATTTGGTAATTTAATGTTCACATTTTCGTAGATTGGTCCACTTTACCGCCGAGCGACCCATAACTCGTCCGAATAAAGTTTTATTATAACTGTTATAGCTTCAACAACGGCTGAAACATAAGTGCACTGACGCTTTTACTTCGATAGACTTAATAAAACTTAAAAATATTATAAAACTGATAGTTATATAAATGTGTCATGAAAGCGGAGTTGATAAATGTCAAAATGATAAAAGGATCTTAAAAATGAGATACAATTTCTTGGTTTCAGTCTTTTGGAATTTGGTATATTCTAAGATTTACTAAAGACTAAGTTTAGTAGATGTTACTTATCGTAAACTTTACCAAGCGTCTTGATTTTAAGATATTTTTTTTTTTTTATGTAATAGAGGGCAAACGGACAGTCGGTTCACCTGATGGTAAGTAAGCGACATCCATAGAAACCGCTACATCAGAATTCAGAGGATTAGCAGGTGTGTTGCCGGCCTTTAAGGAGGGGAGGGAAGGGATGTTCCACTGGATATATAGTAGGGGGAGGTGATAAATGGGCCACCGGATCTCTCACAAATCGAACGAAACACGACGACATTGCCGTCATTTCACGTCGGTGTTAAGTGAGAGCGAAGTACTCGTACTTCCCCAGGCGCGCCGGCCCATTCAGCTGCAAGCAGCATGGCGCTACTTCGGTAATATAATAACTCAACTCAAGTTGAGGTTTTTTTTTAATAGCCCAACTTTTTAAGGACACTTTTTAAGGTCTTCACTTTTGCTTGACAAAACAAATGCGTCCACCTTCCCTTTATTTTGTTGCAGTCTCAGATGCTACGGCTTATATGATGCCTGCTTTGGGTTACGTCTGAAAGAGGCTGTTCCTCACCCACGCTTTCGAATTCATAAAAAATAGGGTGGTGGAAAACATGTACTAAGTGATCTTGAGCATTATACCCGAAGGTTGTCTGGAAAAAATCGCTCTTCTAGAGATAACACCACTTATGTACATTTTGCTTTACTTTTAGTGATTCTTGTTTTATTTATTTGTGGTGTACACTAAAGAGTATGAATATTTTAATGGTTTCACTCCACTCGTTCAATATGCAAACATATATATAAGATATTAAAATACTCATACAATTAATGTAATAAATTTAACATAAACTTAATTAAATATAAGCGGGTGGAGGAGATTACGCCTCGCTAGGGAGATAAAACGGCCGGTAGTTAGGACTGTAGGCTGAGAAATCGGTGGACCATCATAGCTGATTCGAGTAACACCAACTTCTGCATCTTGGCTGTGAGTTAACATCACGGATACCCAGCTGCTTATTATCGCAATATCTGGACGGAGCACAAACGGTAAACACGTGTCCTGGATAGCTGAGGTGATTCTTGGATATTTTTATAAGGCTGTATTATGGAAAAACATTGAATAAGGATTTCATTTGAATGTGTGGATTGAATTTTTGTTATATGCAAGACATTAAAAAGTGTGTTCGTGTACAATATAACAATGTTTGTTTGTATTTGTGCTTTGTGGTTCCGAACCCCCGACAGGATTCTAATCCTACTGAGGGTGGTTTGGGATTGAGGCGTTAATTTATTTAGAAAGAAAAAAAAAACAATTTTCTTTTTGTGAAGTAGAGGTACGCTAATAAGGTATTTTCTGAGATTTTAAGATATTTATCTTAAGACGATGAACAGAGATGGCAACGATTTTATGAAAAAAAAAAAAACATAACTCGTCAGTTATTGATTTAAAAGTGCAAAAACATTTTAATATAAAGAAGTAAACACCTATCTCAGTGCTTACTGAATTACAAAAAGTTCATTTTAGGATAGGTTCGGTGGGTAAATATTGAAAACAAATTTTTATAAAAGTATAAAATTGTATTGACTTTAGAATTTATTTGTCACAAAATATAGTGTTGAAGATTTTGTTTTTGTTAAACTCGACAAATAGAAGAACAGCGTTAAACATCAATTTTATCGAGTGTTTGATTATTTTGTCGATAATTCTATCGAACGTTGAACGATCGTTGAAACATTCTTCCGTTAACAATGGAAATTGCTTACAGACCTTTTGAAGCTAATTGTTGATTCTTGAATGCTCGAATGCTCAAATCGATGACCTTTTTAACGTAATAATAGATGCTCTAATATAATTTATTTATACTTTATTACACACAGTACTACTACATAAAGTCGCCTCAACGCCGCGCGCCGACAGTCACGGGTTCGATTCCCGCTCGAGACAGATATTTGTATTTGTTCAAATATTTGTTCCTAGTCTGGGTGTATGTCCTTGTAGGTCTCACCACCCTAAGTCGTTAGTCCCAGTTGTTATCATAGACAATTGATAACGATCATTACTCATGGAAATTATCCGCTAACACGTAGTGGAACAGCGTCGTGGATTAAGCTCTAACCCTTCTTCTATATGGAGAAGAGGCCTTCGCTCAGCAGTGGGTTATTTACAGGCTGATACAGTACAACACTTAGACTTTATTATACACTTAAGAAGTACATGAAATAAGAAGAAAAATAAATTCTAAACTGAGTGCAAATGCGCTCGCTCTTATCACTGATAGTGATTTATTACAGATAACCTCTGTCTATACAGGACACATTGGTAACGTGACAGGCACACGGTGCAACTAGGGGTGTTCGATAATTATCGATAATTCGTAATTACTCGATAATTTTTCATTCGATAATTATCGATAGTTATCGATAAGTGTCATTCGATAATTGTGATCTGATAATTATCGAGAATTTTTCATTCGCTAATTATCGATAACTATCGATAAGTTTTCATGCGATAAATATCGATAATTTTGTTTGATCCGATAAGTATCGATAATTGTGATTCGATAATTATGGGTATGTGTCAGTCGATTATTATTGAGTAATGGGTTTGAGAGGGAGAAGCGATGACCTATTTTTTTTAGATATTCGGATAGGGTACAGGAGATAATCGTAGGTACTGACTTTTTTTCGTCATCACTTACCGAAGAATTATCGATACTTGTCATCCTTCATTCGATAACTATCAAATGTATCCGATAATTATCGTATCGCCCGATAATTATCAAATATCAAAAAATGGTGGAACTGGTATAGTCTGTGTTTAATTAATGACATTAATTATTGTGTGGAACATAAAACTCTATTACGTAAGCTTGAGTATTACGGTGTAAATGGCAATTTTCGTCAACTTACCGACGCTGATACTGCTAGATTAGCATATTTTATTTATTTGGATAGTGTCATTTCTTAGTGTTTATTTCTATGGGTTAACATATTAAAAACGTCGGCACTTGTCGGCCAGGACACATTAGCTCACTACAATAGCGTTAATCGCGGTGAGGGTGATTCGGGGGTACCGTACGGTATCGTGGGCCGCAGCTACTGCTCTAGCCGGTGACCCCCCGTGGAGCCCTACGTTGGACGGGATCCTACGGGTGCGTCGGATAGGGCAGGAAGCGCTCGGAGGTTGGGGGAGGACCTGGTGGGACAGCCGTACGGCACACGCGTAACGGTTGCCATTCGCCTGGTCCTTGAACGGTGGATGCGTCGAAAACGCAAGCCCCTCACCTTCCGTCTAACGCAGGTTCTCACCGGGCACGGTTGCTTTGGTGACTACCTGTGCCGGACGGCCCAGAGGGAGCCGACGACTGAATGTCACGATTGTGGCTTAGTATGGTATTGCACTCCCAAAGTCCGACATAGGTCTAGGACTGCCGACCCGGGCATCCTGGATATCATCCGTAAACGGATACCCCTGCGACAAAAAAAAAAAAAAAACTACAATAGCGTTGACACAATCTGCCATTTTGATTATTTTGTTTGTTAGTACCGAAATTCATGTACGGAAGTGAAAGTTGGGTATGGCAGAATAAACATGAAAGCAGAATAAATGTAGTTGAGATGAGAGCGTTAAGAAGTATGATAGGAGTTAAACTGAGTGACGGGAAAAGAAATAGTGAGATAAGCAAACGTTGTGGTCTGAAAGAAGATGTAGTGACAAAAATTGAGAAAGGTGTGCTGAGGTGGTTTGGCCATGTCGAGAGAATGAATGAAGAACGTTGACGTTGACGAAAAAAGTGTATAAGGCGAGTGCGAATGAAAGTGCTGGAAGGGGTAGACCTAGGCGGACGTTTCAATACCAAATCAGGGACGTCTTGAAAAAAGGCCAGGTGAAGAGTGTTCTAAACCGAAGAGCATGTATGAAGGGGATAATGAAATTAGACGAAGCGAAATAAGTATGTAAGGATTGTAACAAATGGAAAGAAAAAAAAGTAGTCTCTGCCTACCCCTACGGGAAAGAGGCGTGATTATATGTATATGTATATGTTGTTTATCAGTACAATATCAGTTACAAGTTGTTTTGTGCAATTAATTTTATCAAAAATATTATTCAAATTAATAATAATGCTAGCGGCCGTAAATTCACCTCTCACTTAATAAATGTACCTTGATATAACTGACATAAAGTTGATATTTGTTCCCAATCTGTAAAGTGAAAAATTCGTTCCGAACATTTCGTTGACTACTGGTATTTTGTCTCTTTCTCACGAGTTGCCGTGAATCTTTGGTAGAAAGAGTTGCAATACCTCTCTTAGGAACGTTTTTTGAGTGCACATGCGCATTCCAGTTTGTATATACATTCTTTGGACCGCACCGATCAATCTCCTTCGTGTATATTCATTCTACGCCACATTGGCAAAATCATCTGTGCTCTTTTGGCACCATTGAAAGTCATTAAACTAAAAGAAGAAGAATATTCTTAATAATTAATTACATCATTAGTACTCGTAACTAATCAATTAATTCGTATTAAATCCAAACTTCTCACATTCCTAAATAAAGTTTAATTACATTACCTTTAAAGGTGAACTTTAGTAGTTTATTCTTAAACGAGTACATTACTTTTAGAGATAGATTACATCTCAGGGTCTTCACTATTTGTGAATCAAAATAAACCGATCACGAAAAAAATAATTTAAGCCTTACTAAACAGCACAATAAAGTCAATTTTCCCTTAACAATCGGAAAGGGTGACTTCTAAACTTATTTCCATTTTAAACCCTCGAGTGATCTTAGGAAAAGTTACATCTGATTCGCCTACACCTGTCAGAGGGAGATAGGTGGATATGAAAGTTGGTATATAAGACAAGGACAAATATATTTCGTGAAGACGTATGTAGATAGAGATTAAGTGCAACAGAAATATGTTCGTTGAGTTAATTTAACTTGAACGTGAGTGTAATGTTGAATAGAAAAGTGGGAATTTTTTTTTTGAGTTCGTTCGGAATTATCGAGTACAGTTCGGAGAATTGATGTCTGGAACGGAACGGAATGTATGACTTGATTGGATTACGTTCTAAATTCAAAACGTTTGATGTACAAACAAATCAATGTTCTTTGTTGCTATACTGTTATTACACTTTTGTCATAATCGTTATACAATGGTAGATCAGTAGCTTCATAATCGTTGTTATGATAGATTTGGTATAGTAGATACTATTTCGAACGTATTGTTGAGTGAAAATAAAACCTGATCATGAAAATAAAACTTCACTGATTGACCGTTGAAAAATAATTGGAAAGTTGAATTATTTTTATTTATTTATTTATTTACACTTTTTTGTACACCACAAATATATAAACACAAGATAAGTTTATGACAATTACAAAATGTGAAGTACAAGGGGTGGTCTTATGGCTAGCTAGCCATTTCTTCCAGACAACCCGACGAATTATGTTTTTGAAATAAATAAACTTACGTTAAAATATCAGTAACAAAATTATTTTTACGGTTTTCAAAATTCTATTGAGATCGTAATATCGATCGTACCTACCCACAAATCTACTTTGCGTCTTAAGCCCACCATTCACTAAGCGCACCGATCCACGCACCCATCCGTGGACAAATCCGTCGTCGTCCACAGACTACCGCTGGAACGCCGGGGAGCCGGACGCCGAAATATATTCACACGCAGATTTGTCTGCGGACTTGTCGCCAGCGACAAGTCCGGCGGATGGGACGCCTGTGACGTGTGTACGCCGGTGGCCATTAAATCTTTAATGAAGCCTGCATTGCTATTTTGACACTATTGAAAGTTGAAAGCCATGAATGATATTAATTTCATTCAATTCAATCAATTCATGAATGATAGTAATTTCAACTCCAATTGTATGAAATTCGACGTGGGTTAAAAGTCGTGAGTAGTTTAAATCTTTTCCGAAAAAAAAAAAACAGAGGAGCGGGGCTTGATTTCTAATAAAAGAAGGTATTTTCTTGATAAACGTACAATAACGTGCTTTCAGTTGACGATATTCTGTTTTTCTTATTTAGAGATATTTTTCCAATTATTTTTAGTGAAACATGTGCAAATTTTTTTAAAATATCTTTTTACGAAAATTTAATCATTGTTTTATAAATATAGTATGTCCATTAATTTCACTAACAATAAGTAGTTGTACTTAGTCAAATTAGTGTTCGTATTATTGGACTGAATAAGGAAATAAAAGGAAATAATGATAAAAGAGCAATGGAGAGGCCGTATACGAACGATAGTTGCCGACATAGCCTAATGGATTAGCAAGCCGAAGTGGCAGTTAACAGGGCACATAGCTCGGAGAACTGACGGCGGATGGAGAAGAAAGGTTCTCGACTGAAGACCACGTACAGACAAACGCAGCATCGGACAGATGGACAGACGACTTGAGGAGAATCGCCGGAAGCAGTTGGATGGAAACTCTGGTCGCTCTGGTTGATGGTGATGGCTTATGTGATTGCCCACCATCCGCCGAAATAGCCTACCGCGAAAGTACGATGCCCAAGTGCACAGGAGAGGGTGCTCCATGGGACTGCCGATGCCGCCTGCGGCCCCTGCGGGTCACGGAGCAACGTACGCGGTACCCGCGGTCCGCCTTGTAAGGGCGGGTGAGGTCGCACGGCGAGCGGCGGCTTATGTACAGCAATGGACATCCAATCATCAATATAAATTATAATATTACTGGTTACTCATTCGTCTTCGCCGGAATTCTCACATTTTATCTCTTCTGTACCTACTGTGTATTATTTCATAAATCAACACCTGTTTACCTAAAGGAGAAGTTCGAATTTCTTGGTAATCGTAGTGAAGTTTTGAGGTCATCTGAAAATCTCAAGCTGCGAATACCTCTACATAATACAAACTTCTATAGAGACTCCTTCGCTATACAAGCTGTCTTGTTATGGAACGCATTGCCCGTTACCATAAGACGTGCCCAAAATATAAATAATTTCAAAAAGCTTCTTAAAAAACACTACCTTAGTCAATAAATTATTCCATACTCAAATAATAACCGTCCAATTTGCCTTATTTTTATTTTTATTTTTATGTATATATTTATATGTATTGTTTTTGTATATTTTATATAATGTATATTATGTGTAATATATGTTATATTTGTGTATACCGGGTGTAATCGTTAAGTGTGCACAGGCGATTATTCCGTAACTATTACAGATATCAAAAAACTTTAAACTGATATCGAAAGTACTTTACCTAATGAGTAAAATGACAATAATAACTTTTTAAAAATAAAACGGGAAATTTTTTCATTTAGTATGAGATAGTAGAAAGGTTTAAGTTTCCTTATTTTAAGTGGAATAGTAGTAATAATATAGTTATTACGTACATAGTAGATAATCCACAAAAATCAACGCGTTCAGTGGCATTATTATTTTTTTTTTTTTTAAATATATTATTATTATATTGATAATAGAATGAATATGAAAATCAAGGAAGGCTTTAATTCTTACAACTGTCGTCAACTATAAATTAGCAATCAAGTTAGTTTCCACATTACTTAAACGTTAAACGGACCAGTTTATACGAGCATGATAGCTCAAAGATTGGACCTTAAGCCACAACCGTCTGACTAAAGCATTCTATCCATTGGAACATCTCAATTCCCTTTATTAACATTGAAGACCAAATACGTATCCTCTCGTAGACATGTAGTATAGAGTGAATGAACAAATATTTGCAAAATTCCTTTTATAGTAGCTATATCAATAAACGATTCACACTCAACAACCCTCAGTAGAATGAGAATCCTGTATGTTGTTTGGAAACACAAAAAACACGACATGACATCATTATGATATCAACAATATTTGTATGGATACTATCAAGCATTCGTTATGAATGGGTATCAAACTCGCGATAGCTAGCGCAACAGCTAGTAGTCGTGTTTAAAGCGCCAACGTGTTTGGTCATTTTTTTTTATTACAATGCGGGCAAACGAGCAGACGGGCCATCTGATGTTAAATGGCTACCGTCGCCCATGGACATCCGCAACATAAGGGGAGTTGCGGGTGCGTTGCCGGCCTTTAGGGAAAAGGTATCATGGATACAAAGTCAAAAGTTTAAGTAATTGAAAACAAACGAAGTTAAGAAAACGAAAAGTATAAACTAATTTATATTATGATAATATTAAAAAAATTAAATGTTCTTTAACGCTGGCAAGTTTCATTGTTTATCAAAAACATAAACAACGTTGTGCGTTCAACTTTCCTAGTTGTAAAACTTTATGTTCCAAAGTTTTCCTCTTAACAAAATTAGCGAGTAAAAATTCTGATTTAAGTCACGTCAGCCGTTTTAGAGGTCCCCCGGGTTGGGGGTCTCGGTCTGAAACTTCGCAGTTACTGGCCAACAGTTTACGTATGTTGCTAAGAAACATATTTTCTATCTTTTCATACGAATAAACAAAATGTAATTATATTAACTCATACATGGATATATTTCATAATTGTAAATTTGTACTCGTATATAGGTACTCGTTATGATTTTTTCGAGCTAGCTGTGTTTAAAGAAAAGAAAATGAAAAGAAAGAAAAAAGTTTAGTTTCTAAATAGTTGTAGGATTGAAAACCAGTTAATTCGCGTCATCAATTAATATGTATCTTAAAATTAGCTTATGATAATTAATTGTTATTTTCATAATAACACATTCGTGGCGCTTTATTTATATTTGTAGGCAATGAATTCCAATTCTCAATCACATTCCCTCTCTCATGATTTTCAGTTGCCATTGTGGTACAGCATTTTATTGTCAAATCAGTATATATTTAAAAATAACTGAATTGTGAAATAAAGTACATCATCGATTAAAGAAAACTTCACTGATTTACTCCTATGTTTCGTAAGATTGAATCCTGCGGACAAAGTAATATGTTGGGTATAATACATGGCCTGTCACGACAGTTTCACCCGTCTATTGTCGATATTATGCAATTCGAAATAGAATCAATTGTTCGGCGGCACTTCCACCGAGCAGGCGTATAAATACATTATTACAGGCGAAAACTTTCCTCTGAACACGGTCTATTGTTCGCTAATTCTTCGGTGTGTGGTGCAAGAACATGAGCATAGCGATGTATGACAATTGCCTGACAAAAATAAAGTACAATGAAAAAATTGAAAATTCAAAGTGCATAAGATAAGTAGCGATTCTATATGATATGCGCGGTTTTACCCCTGTTTTCGGTTACTGCTATCACACACACAGTCACAGTGTAAATGTAAAATGTGAATGTGTTTATCATATACACGCGGTCATAGGTTCTTAAGGTAAGAAACTTAATGCCGGTGTTTTAGGTATCAGCCGAATGATATACATATATTCTATTTTATAATAAATGTACATATAGAAATATTACATGTATAAATAAATTTATATTACGCTTAGACTCGGTGTGGGAAATCGAAGTCAGAACACTGGAGGAGAAAGCAAGGTCGCTGCCAACTGCGCTAACGGGCCAGTATCACCGTAGCCACAGCAGTGAAAAGGGAGGATCCTCCTACCAGACAGATAGCGCGATGTAGCATACATCAGTTTCTTCTAGTTTGTACGTGGTGAGATAGGTGTCGCTACATCACTCCCCCACCGAGACCGGAGGTCGATAGTAGGTTGAGTCGTCCATGTATCTTGTGATGCTTGCCGGGCCAGTGGAATATTCCAGTGAGTCGGAACCAGATGCCGCATAATTCACGGTGAGTCGGAACTGTCTGCGGTGATGCCCCAGTGAGTCGGGGTGGTGCGGTGCTGCGTAGTGATAGGCTAGTTCATGGTGAGTCGGAACTGTCTGCGGTGATGCCCCAGTGAGTCAGGGTGGTGCAGTGCTACGTAATGGTTGGCTACTGCGTCGACCTGGAGAGAAGTGTGTCTCTGCTTGCTGACCGGCCGAAGTGCAGTGTGCTGTGCCAAGGTTGCTGAGAAGGCTGTGGGTGATGACCAGGAATGCGCGTCCGCTGCATGCTTGTGGTCAGGATACCCGTAGTAGCCGTGGGTGCTAGCTGGCTGTACGACTTGCTGCTCGAATGCTTGAGAAAGCGATGATGATGTAATAATGACGTAGCTTTGTGAAGGTTGCGCTAACGTTCATGCTCAGGGTCATCAGTTTGGGGGGCCAGTGAAAAGGGAGGATCCTCCGACCAAACGGTGTTGTGTCTGGTGGGCTACTGCGCCCCTTAACGTTTGTTGTCGGGTTCTTGTATATATGTTCAATCGCTTGGATAACTTTGATAGCGCGATGTAGGATACGTCAGTTTCTTCTAGTTCGTATGTGGTGAGATAGGTGTCGCTACAGCCTTATATAATAATAGTACCAAATGTAATATCAAGACATAAAATGTTTTAAATAGAGCGTGGGATAGAAATAAGACTTTAGCAAATATATGTGCCTGAAAATTATTAAAAAACTATATACTTTGTTAGTAAAATCCGCTTATATTCATAGTAAAACTTTACAAACACATGCTAAGCTCGTCTGTAATCAACAAGCTATTAAATTAGTTTTATTAATTGTTTACATATAAAATACTTAGAAAACATCACCAAACGGAAATACAGTTTTTTGCAATTACAAAAAGTTAACTGTTTTAGGTTTGACTATGATTCGAAAGAAATTAATTTAAATAAAAGAAACTTAAAAAAAAAAGAAAAATCTTTAATCGTTTTACATAGCCTAAAAGTCTACAAAAATTAAATTATTTGATCGAATGATAATGTTATGTTAAATGACATCCGAAATCAATTAATTAAAAACTAAAAACGCTCAATTTTCTTCCTTGAGCCACAAGTAATAAATCGTGTAGTCAGCGTCGCAGTCCCACGAACTCTGTCGGTTCCCGGCAAATTTCGGCCAATTCCGGCGGATCCGTGCGAGTTCCGCCAATCAGACAACGTTCCCCCGGGGACTACGGTTTTTAAAGTTTATTTTTAAAACTACGTAATGGATGTTTTGGAGTTTTCTGCTGGCAAGTCTGACCTATTCTTCTTGTCAGAAGTTAGTTGAAATGATCTCGGTCATGTTGTGTGTTTTTGAGAATGTCTGCTATATTCAGGATTCCAGACTAGTCCATTTTATAGATGAAAAGAGTTAAAAATTAAAAAGAAAAAAAAAAATTTGAAAACGGTTGTTTGGTATACGGAGATTGTTTTCAGTAGTTCACAATTTTTGTGCAGGCTTATGACAACGATAAATGTGTATAAATATGCTTAACACAAACACGGTCGTCTGTTCCTAAGGTAAGTAAGTTAAGGCTTCTTTTTCGTAACAGCCGACTGATATGCAAATATTACACCCAGACTCGGGGTCAGAAGTTAGAAATCGTAATCCCAACCGTGGAGCAGAAAGCACAAGCAAAAGCAGGGTCATTGTCAACAGTGTCCACGGGCCAGTCATCAACTATATTCCCAATGATGTTTATCGGATCTGATTTTTTTTAATTAACCTATATTCAAAAAATGTGGTAGACCTCTGACGTTCTAAAAAGAAGATAGAAATAAATTAGTTTTCTTAGTAATAAAATTAGAGGTCATTTCAATAGAACTGACCAACGGTTGTGGTTATATATAACATAACATAACATGAGTTATTTTTATAAGGTGGAGGTTGGAACTCTGGCACCTCCTCCACTAATCGTTTGATGCTATCATCAAGTTAGAGGAGATATGGGATTTCTTCTATCTATGTTCTTATCAACACATCCTTTTTAATATACCCTTTTTAACTAGTTAGTGAATATTATCTAATACACGTATTCAATGATCAAATCAGTGGACTCTGATTTTTTTTTTCTTTTTTTTTTTAACACACACACAAGGTCGTCTCTTCCTAAGGTAGGCAACTTAATGCCTGTGTTTTAGGTAACAACCGACTGATATACTATTTTTTTAAATAAATATACATATAAATAATACATATAAATAAATATATATTACACCCAGACTCGGGGCGGGAATCGAACCCACAACCCTTGGAGCAGAAAACAGGGTCACTGCAAACTGCGCCAACGGGTCAGTCAGTTATTATTCATTCATATTATTATTATTTTTGCTATTCATTTTATATTCACATACTCATACATTGAATAGTCACTAATTCTGCGTGGTACAATATTCACATTGATAAAAAGTGAATAGTCACTTAAAATTAGTGAAATTCCACTGATTTATGTTTAGAGTTAGTTATGTGTAATATAAAATATTAGACCAGAGTTATATGTAAGCCCTATGTCACCAAAGTTACCGAAATAAGAACGACCAAATGAAACCAATTCCCGTGCTTCATGTCCGATCGTAGTTTTCCTATCGATTCGATTTGATTAAAAATTTTCGTTTCTGTTCCGAACTTTACTGTTCCTTTTGATATTTTTTTCGTTCATTGTTGGTTCATTGTGAAATCCTGTTGTTCCAATACGATTAGATTTGCGAGAATATCGTGAAGTTTTGGACATACCTACTCATTATTGAAATGATTATAATAAAAAATAAAAATAAAGTTGTGATGGTTAATAAAATAATGTGTTTTATTTTATTTTAAAAGTCAGACATACAGTTTTTAACATACATAAAAAATTAAAGAAAAATAAATATACTAATAAAGTCTTTACATATTACTAAAACAAACAACAGCGACCGTACCGTACAACGCTGCGCGCAGACGGTTGCGGATTCGATTCCCGCTCGGGACAGATATTTTTTGAAGATTTCAAGCTTCAGAGTATCCGTATCAAATTTCATTAGAAACGGCGCAGCAGATTAGCGATGAAACATACATTTATATAAATACAACCTAAATAACTAAAACTACAATGCAATAATCAAATAAAAACATGCGGCGTTGGTATAAGGAGTCGTTGACCGCAACGGTCCGCCTCCGCCCGTTATCACGCTATGTGCCTACGCGATGTAGGTATATGCGATAATAATTATCGAGTTGAAACTTTGGCGGATGTAGGGTGACCTTTTTTTTATTATGACCAAATTACACATTTTTTTATTATATTGTAGCTATATTATTGCTATTCTGATGTAAGCTACATTACTGTAAAGTTTTATCTAGTATTTGCATGAAAAGTTTTATAAACAAGTATGCTTAATTAAAAAAATCAAAAAACCCGACTGCGTAAAATACTCTTGTTATAAACTAAAAAGAATAAAACAATTTACTAGCTTTCATTTGATACCCATATTGCTACAGTAAGAAAAAAAAATTGAACTCCCCCCCCCCCTCATTCCACTATTTGCGGGCGCCGTTTTGAAAATTTATATAGCCTATGTCACTACTACAATTTAGACAAATCCAACGACACCTCATATGTCAAAAACCGTCCAGCTGTTTGGGTTGTAGGGCGTGCCAAAGAAATGGACATACATACATAAATACATACATACATACATACATAGATACACTCGAAAAACATAGCCCTCCTTCTTTCGCAGTCGGGTAAAAATATTAGGTACATTTGATATGTGATCACGATGAAAAATTTTATTATTTTATTTAAGTACATATATATTTCTTTTTCAACGGTACGCACATTCTATATTATTATTATTGTTTATGGTTATTGATCCGGTTTCATGCCACGTAGCAAATATAACATTTTCTCATATTAAATAGGTAACGCCAAAATGTTTTTCATTTCGATGTTTGTAAAACTGCATCTTGTATTATTAGGTTTTAGTATGAAAACAAAATCTTATGCCCCTCCACTAGCAGGTTCATTCCAGGATCCTGGGAGAGCTACTAGCCTTGTAGAAGTAATAGTCTTTTACAATATTTGTATACTGAGATAGACTCTATTGACAGTATGCCTGAACTGAACTAAATCAGTTTGTACACGTTCCACTGTTGGGCACAGGCTTCTTCTCCATGTAGCAGAAGCTTTGAAGCTCAATTCACCACGCTACTCCAATGCGGGTTGGCGGATAATTTCCCTACCATAAGTATCGATCGTTACCAGGTGTCTATGATAACAACTGCGACCGACGGCTATATGTGCTTTTCTAGGCACGGTGGGGATCCACAAGGACATACACCCAGACCGGAAACAAATATTTGTACAAATATAAATATCTGCTCCGAGCGGGAATCAAACCCGCGACCGCCGGCGTTGAGACGACTACTCGCACCACTACACCAGAACGGTCGTCAGCCATAGTATGCTTAGGTCTCTTGTTTTTTATTCCTACGTGATATTGGTGACATGATGTGTCATTTAATACAACTAAAAGCCTTATATTTTTAAAAATTAAACCAAAAATTTAATTTAATAGTTTGAAAAAAAAAAACCTCAAAATCTTATTTGTATTTTCTTTAAATCTATCTATCATCTATATATTTTATTTTTAATCTTTATTACATTATTGTACAAAATATATTTAAAAAAAATCACAAACAGATTATTTCGATAATATTTACATTGAAAATAACTAAATCCGAAACGAGTTTCACAGCAATGGTAAGGTAAACCACAATATTTGTCGAAATAAGTTAGCCGGCAAATCGTTTTGTTATAATACCCTAAACAAATAGGATTGTTTCCATCCTATTATCGCTGTGTTTATAACATATTTGCTATCGGTCAGTGGTACAAATTGTTTCCGTTTATGAGTTTTGTGAATATTATTTATTTATTTATTTATTTAATACTTTATTACAAACCTTTTTGAATAATAATATTGAAAGAAAAAAAAAATTACAGAAAATGTGCAATGGCGGCCTTATCACTGAGAGCGATTTCTTACAGGCAACCATGAGTATAGGATTTCTCTAGACAGAAAGCAGTTGATGCATAAAGTATTACTGTCATTTAAACTAAGTCACATAAAAAAAATGTGAAAATTATTATGTGAGTAAGGTTAGACCAAAGATAAGAAGAATGAGTTTTTAATATAAATAGCCAGTAGATAAGTAATCACCGGATAAACAATTGCAGTGCCAAATCTACAAATGCGTTACTAACTTATAGAGAGTAGGAAGGACCGAATGATAGGTTGAAGTGGCTTCTGGAGAAGAAAAGAAAAGTGAAATAAAATATTGTATGAAATTAGTATAGGATAAAATTACTGAAAAGTAACAAGTCGAACAACTAGTCTAACAATTAATTTATAATCTAGATGAGCATGAAAAACTAAATAGTTAATAACTGTATGTAAATATAATGAATAGTTCGGTAGCTGATTAATCAACCAGTGTTCTATTTAGTTATCATCATCATAATCATTATATCAGCCATTGGTTGATATAATGACTATATCTACTGTTGAACGTGGCCCCCGTCAGCCTCCAGAGTCACTGTTTCAAAGCAGCCTCCATCCAACGGCTTTCGGTGACTTTCCTCAATTCGTCTGTCCATCTTGCGGACGGCTGTCCAACGCTGCGCTTACCGGTACGTGGTCTCCACTAGAGTACCTTTCTGCTTCATCGGCCGTCAGTTCTATGAGCTATGTGCCCTGTCTACTGCCATTTCAGCTTGCAAATCCGTTGGGTTATGTCGGCAACCTTCGTTCGTATGCGGATCTCATCATTTATTTATTAATCACACCATAAATAGAAAACAACTAGTCAAATGAATTTAACGACTATTTGAGGAAAATGTTTTGTATCGAGGAACAAGTCTATAGACTAGGCTACCCAAGATCAAATGGTAACAGAGCTAGGGAATGATGATGAGGCTATTACTATAAACCCCTTTATGTACCTTTAGATTCCTCATACATATATTCATGGTGTGCACAGTATTTCCTTTTTGGTTTCTTCGGTAATAAGAGTAGGTATTCATTGCCAATGGCGATTAATATAACGTGGCCTGTTCAATCATTTATTCACATTTTATTAGCTCTTTTATCTGGATGCTAAAAGGGGGGCAAATGGTTCACCGCTTAGTAAGTGGCCAATATTGCCGCAACACCATCAACACGCGAGAAGTTGCTGGTTTATTGCCGACTTTGAAGGTATAGGTATATTAATTATACTCTCTAAACATGAATCAGTGGAATTTCACTAATTTTGTGTGACTATTCAATGTATGAATATGTGAATATCAGAGTCCACTGATTTGATCATTGAATATTTGTATGTGTAGGTATTAGTGAGTAGTCATTAACTTGTTTTTTGAATTCACTTTTATGTAGTGAATACAGCTTCACTAACGCAATCAATGAAAATTCCACTGATTTATGTTTAGAGAGTATACTCGACGTTTGCAAGTCCTCATATTATCCAGGAAAATCCCAGGAGGAAGATCAGTCGATAATTTGAATGTAGGAGGAAAAAAGGATCGCTTTTTCTATTTAAAGATACCATAAATCTGTTCGTTGGTCTACTTTTTATTAACCCCTAATATCCTAAAAAGGCGAAACTGTAATTCTGATGGATATTTCACTCACGAATCAAGTAATTACCCATTACAGAATAAAGGCAAAGTGACTGGAGCTATAAAAAGTAATTAACTAACATTAACGTTGCAAGATTTCTTTAATTTTGATAAAATATCTTCATTAAATACTAAATTCACATCTAGAATAAACGTAATTATATGTCTATATTAAGATAAATTATTAAATATTAATATTATTTGTTATTGCGTCCATACTATTATATATACTGTTAGTTAGCAGGGAAGAGGACATCAGGTACCAATCAAAAACAAATTATTATTGTACATGAGTGAAACTTTCACTCATGTACAATAATAATTTGTTTTAACTCTGTCTGTCTGTTACGCTTTCACGCCTAAGCTACTGAACTGATTTTGATGAAATTTAGCATGAAGATAGAACTGAAGTTGGGAAAGGACATAGGATACTTTTTATCGCGAAAATAAGGGTAGAAGAGGGGAAGGGTAGGGGACGAAAGTTTGTATGGAAGTTCCTTATTGTCAAACATAAAATAATGTAAGATTGTTCAATTGTTTAAGACAAAGACACAAAAAAAGCGTACACTGGAAAAGGGGGAGGGGCGTATCGGGCGGAAGGTGGGGCGCGGAGCGGCGGCGGCGGCGCGCTTATCATGTCGCGCGATATAACCGAATTCCACGCGGGCGGAAAGCTAGTGAAAAATATTTAAATGAATTGTTAATCCGAACAATGCAAAAAAAATTGAAAGAAAACGTCAGAGAATAGTACGATCCTAATTAAAATATAATTCAAAGACAACAATTTTTTAATTTTAATAATGAAAATATTTTAGATAGTTATATTATATAGTTTTTTTTTTCAATGGGAATATTACAAACTTTGGATTGTTCACATTGAACTATGACAGTTGGATTATATGATTTATGAAGCTTGATAATCATGATTTTAATTTTCTCAAAATCCACTCTTGGTAATGCTGCTGTTACTGCTACTACTACCGCTATCGCTGCCGCTTCTATGTGGCGACGCACTTTAATTTTTATCCTATATAGTCCCGCCCCGGCTGCGCACGAGTTATATAATTATATGTACCTAAACCTTTCTAATCAACCACTCTATCTATTGGTTAAATCTCAGTGATAGAACTTGTCGAGTTAAACGATTTAAAACCGGCCGAGCACCGTTGTTATTTAAAGTGTTATTGTTTTTAAAATTCATCGTAATTATCGTCCAAATTTAAGGGCTTCAACACAAGTAATGCAACATTTCTTTTACATGGACAGATTTAAGTTTTGGAAATTGCTTGAGAGATTACGCGATGAATTAATTAAACTTAAAAGAGAAGGACTCTGTATTAAATCGGTAATTATTAATAATATGTAAAAGCTGTGACACTATATTGCATATGAAATAATTAAATTATTACACATCGAGTGTTCCAATTCTAGAACATACATATATCCATAACAAACAGACTCTATTAGTTTGCTTTGAAGGATTTGGTTTTTAGTGATGGATCAATGTAATGATATAATTGTATTTAGTATGTGAGAATTTGTGTGTGTGCGTGTTTGTGTGTGTGTCTGTACTCTGTGTGTGTGTTGTTGTATAGAACACAATACAAAATAGTACAATTGTATTTTTTTTTATATGTTTAACACACACAAAGTCGTCTGTTCCTAAGGTAGGCAATTTAATATTATTATTATTTTTTTTTTAAATTAATATACATATATTATTTATATGTAATATATATTTATTTATACACATATAAATAAACATATATTACACCCAGACTCGGGGCGGGAATCGAACCCACAACCCTTGGAGCAGAAAACAGGGTCACTGCAAACTGCACCAACAGGTCACTCATTATATTTCAGTTGGCATTTATTATAGTTCAGTTGGCAACCGTAAGCACAGTAGACAAGATATATAGAAATTAATTCTCCAATTGCAACAAACTTTAGTTCACAGCATCTGATTTCGGTCATGTAACCATATTTTCTCGAATAATTGATATCGGTGTACTGTAATTAGAAAATTCGTTGCGATTCGCAAAATTAACGGAATTAAGAGGAACGATAACTCCATTTCAATTAATTAATAACTCGCTGGCTCAGACCGTGCGGAATTAAGCGACCTCACTCGTGTGAAAAATGTTATAAATTTTTGTGGCAATATTTTTTTTTATTCAGTGTCGTTGAACTTTGTATATATTCTAGTATGTATTATCATTATGACGCTTGATCCTTATAGCAACTCTTTGTACACTACCTAAACCGATTTTACTATACCTAAGTATAGGACACGTCATAATTGGCTGGAGGAGATCGCTCTTCTAGCAATAAGACCGCTTTTTACATCTTTTTTTATTCATTACAAGTATTGTTTTTATTTCTTAATAGTGTGCAATAACTGAATCAGCCTGTAAACGTCCCAGCAAAGGCCTCTTCTCCATAAAGAATAAGGGTTGGAGTTTAATCCACCATGCTGCTCCAGGTAGACTGCTGCTGCTGCGGGTAGGCGGATAATTTATCAATCATGAGTAACGATCGTCATCAGGTGTCTGTGATAAAACCGGGACCGGTATCTTTACGTGTTATCCCAGGCTTAGTGGGGAGACCCACAAGGACATACACCTAGACCAGAAACAAATATTTGTACAAATAAAAATATCTGTCCCGAGCAGGAATCGAATCCGTGACCGCCAGCGTTGAGGCGACGTCAACGCCAAAGGTCGTCTAAGGTGTGCAAAAAAAAGTATTAATATTTTTTATATTATTTTTTGCGAAATTGTTATGTATTTGTTATATGATTTTTTATTAATTGAAACGCACATCAATATTACATATACCCTATCCTTACCGTTAAATATCCTTACCCTACCCTTGAATTTGTATGCATTGTATGCGTGTATTTGTGTGCGTGTAAACGACTTCGTTACGATTTCAATGCAATTATTTACAGAGTGTATTACTCTAAACTCTATATTTATCTTCGTCATCTTCTTTAGGGGGGTTTGGTTTACTCGTCGCGATTGGCAGGCGCATTGTGCTGTGGCAGGATATGGTGACGCTGTTGCCCATCACCATCCTGGTTGGTGTACAGTTGTTCGCACAGCTATGGCCTAAGTCGCTTTTTACGACACTTCGGTGAGAAAGATCGGGACCATTCTCCTCTGCCGGTCACCGCACGCAGACGTACGTACCATAGGAGCACGTGATGTGAAATATACACCAGATTTTAAATTAGACCACCAGGATCATAACTGTGAAAACCACATCCAATTTCTTGTAGTAGATTTTACGTGATGTCATAGAAAAAAAAAAGAACAGAGAAATATAGTAAAAATAATTGTTATGGCTTTTATTGCATGATTCGATTTCCTAAATGTCTCATGTACAGACATCACAGGTTACAATTTTATTATATATTAGCTGTAGGGGCTGGGGGGGGGAGTTGAATTTTTTTTTCTTACTGTAGCATTATGGGTATCAAATTAAAGCTAGTATATTGTTTTATTCTTTTTAGTTTATAATAAGAGTATTTTACGCAGTCGGGTTTTTTGGTTTTTTTAATTAATTATTAATTTTTAAACTATTAGATACTCTAAGAGTGCCCACCTCGTTGCTCGAGTGGTCACAAGCGCTACTGCCAAGCAAGGGGTCTCATATTTGATTCCTAGGTCGGTCAATCGGTGTTTTTTTGTTTCGAAAATTCTCAGTAAGTAGCGCGGAGTCTGGAATGGTGCCCGGTGTATGGCAATAGGCTCGCTCCCTGTTACATGGGACTCATGACTGGCGAAAATTGGGTGTTTTTTTTAATTTAATTTTTTATGTTAAGTAAATAGGCAAACTGGCAGATGTTCCACCTGATGGTAAGTGGTTAACATCGCCCATGAACATAAACTAGTTTACCTGGAACTAGCCCAGGCAACTCATTTATGTGTTGCCTATCCAGAGACATAAGGTGTTAAAGTCTCGGTGCCAGTAATTACACTGTCTGTCTTGCCCTTCTCTCCGAAACACAGCAAAGCTGTTTCACGGGAGAAATAAGCAAGATGGTGGTACCCATGCAGCCGGGAGCGCGGCACAGCGTATCCCTCCCACCGGTAAAAGAAATTAGAAAAATTAGAAAGTATTACTAGTATGACCTTAAGAATACTAATATGGACACAATAAAACTATCTAGAAAATCTTTGTATCGGTAGCGTGGCGTAATTTTATTTTGTAGCAGCACAGCGTATCCCTCCCACCGGTAAAAAAAATAAAACATCTCAGTCACGTATAGCTTTTAAGAGAAATTTATTTTTAATTTTTATAATATATCGTAGATATTTAAGCAAAATATATTATTTAGACATAAAAAATAAACTAGTTTTAGTTCTTTTGGCCTGCCTGTTATAAGAAGAGGTTGAAGTCTCTCTTTTCAAAAATCAACAGTAGTCTGCAAGCTACGCAGTGGTCCATTTTCCCTGGTAACGCTTTTCCTTTGAAGCAATTTCTTGGTGAAAGCGTTCACCGTGCTCATCACTTACTGCACCTAGATTTTCTTTAAAAAAAATTAGGTGCGAGTGCAAAAAGTGTTTTAATGACATATTGCAACCCAATTCTTTATAAGCATTTAACAATTGATTTATAAGGCTTTCATATCGAGGCGATCGTTTATTTCCCAAAAAAAAAATCTGTGACTAGAGCAAATGCCAACTAATAGTTCAGATTTTTCCTTTGGTAAGTGTAAGACCCAGTTTCACCACTAGCTAGTAAGTTCCGGCTAACCTAACTGGCACTTTTTTGACAGGTAATTGTATGGGTCATCTGTCAAAATAAGTGCCAGTTAGGTTATCCGGAACTTAATAGCAAGTGGTGAAACTGGCCCTTAGTCTCTAACAAGGTCGTTGAGCTCAGATTGGCTGATCAAATGTGGTGATTTAGATGTACTTGCCACTTGAAAATCCTCATCAGAATTTGAAGTGGTACTTGAACCTTCAACGTGACTTGGTGGCTTAGGTACTGGAATATCTTCCGAATGTGGTATTGCTTTTGTTACGGAAGACACCTCTGCGTAATTTAATGTGTGCTTAGATTTTTTAGAAAGACCTTTGACATCCGTGAGACAAAAGTAACAATCACTTACATGATCCTTAGGTTCTCGCCAAATCATAGATTGACCAAAAGGCATCTTTGATGGTTTCCTATTGTACCAGTTCGTTCAATTCTTGTGGTATGAGTAGCAAGACATGTGTAGCAACCAATTTTTGTCTTGGTTGCGAATGTCTAAACCAAAATAGTACCTAAACCAAATAGTTTTATTTGAATCTTCGGGGAATATAAACCACAAATAAAACAAAATAAATCCGGAGAATTAACACAAAAACGAGACATGGTGAAAGAATCAAATGTATACTGACACTACACAATATTATTGTGATCATTTCTAAGGAGAATTTAGAGATACCCTCCAAAATTGACAAAAAAGTGATTATTTAAACAAAAATTAAAATCTCCTTTTCTATACGTGACTAAAATAAATTATTATTATTTTTCTGGTATTAGGTGTATGGTTATCTACAAAATAACGTATGAATTTTCCCTGGGAAATTTTGAGTGTTGCCTAATGTAATTATCGTACGTCTGGCAGCCCTGAGTTAAGTTTAAAAGCAACGAGTATGATGGAATTTATTTAATTATTCTATTCGCTGGGTGCGTAAGGCATAGTGGGGGACACAAAAGTGATGTCAGCCCGTTGCGGACAAAATAGAACTACGGATGGCTCTTTATTATCTATGACCATAAAAATAACACGTGTGTCAGTTTAATTAAATAAATAAAATAAAATGTGTCATCAAAGTTGTTTTGTAGTCGATTGCAAAAATACTAGTAGTAATAGTAATTGTAAATTTTATAAGTTTCCGGTTGCCAAGTGGAAATTAAATCAGCGAAAAAAATGGAAAACTGCTGTTAAAAGGCAAAAGTAAGTATTACAATAACCTACAACCGTAATATACATGTGTATATCGTGTAAGAAAACGGAGTAATAATTTAATTTTTTTTTTTTGTAAAGTATTGATGGATCGTTATGGTCTCCAAAACCTATGGATGTTATATGCAGTGAACACTTCATTGGCGGTGAAAAATCAGATGTTGAATCAAGTCCTAATTACGCTCCAACTATTTTTCCATCAGTTTATAGAAGACGTGAAGTCAACGAATCCGCAGTTTTGAGTAGGTACGTAATAAAATTTAGTTTTGATTAAAATATTTAGATTAATAGAAATAATCGAATAAAAAATTAAGACATATTATTTGATATAGTTAATGATATAGCAATACCTGTTTTATTTTATTAAACCCGTTCTTAACACCAATTCCATTTTTTATTTGCAAAATTAAATAAAAAAAAATTAAAATTTAAGATACATTCGTAAATATATAATTATGTTAAATAGAGCTATTTGTTATTTTATATATTATTTTAGATTGTTTTTTATTATTAATAATGATTTTTTTATTCAATATTAATTTTACAATAAACATTTTGACAGATTTTAACACTGCTTAACATAATTCACTTATTGAGACTTGTTTTAGTTGTTGTAATTATTTTACTTACTGTTTTAGCTGACCCACGGATTTTTTTTTAATTTAATATTCACTCTGTGTAATATATCACATTTTACATTAAAAAAAATTTTTTTCAAGTTTATTTTATTTTTTCAATAGCTATTTAACATCCAATACATGTTTATTTTCTCAAAAGAGCCACCGTACGTTGTATTGTTAGATGGCGCTAGAGCCTCGAACATCGCCGTCTGGTTGCTAGTCTGTGTGTCTTCTACAGGTTGCATTTCGGTGAGTGTGCACAGGAATTGCACGAATTAATTCCCCCAGCACCATTTCACCATCGGACGACACGACGTGGACGGGGATTTCATCCATACGTGGTCGGCAGTCCTCCGGTTCGCAGCTCGCGGTTCGCATCTTCTTTCATTATTAGAACTGCATGGATGCAATGGAATTCTCTTCCTGCGTCACTGTTTCCCGATACGTACAATTTAGGGATTTTTAAGGCAAGAGTGAACAGGCACTATTTGAGTTTGCGTGCTCCACCTTAGACTTCATCTTTGTTTACCATCAGACAAGATCTATTTTGTTGGTCAAACGCGCTCAAATTATTTGATTTAAAAAAAAAAAAAGTTCAATAACACGATCTTAGACAGACACGGCCGTAGCTCGACCGTGATCTTAGATCGAGATACTAATCTGTGGATCGAGATGGCGAAATGTCAGATGTCAAAAATCACGGAAGAATAATTTAACTCTTCCGTGTCAAAAATAGCAAAAAGAAAGTAATCAAGTGTTATCCACTATCGTTGTAAATAGATCGGGCACTACAAAAATGAATGTACACAGGTTCAAGATACGAAAATAAAAAATTCGAACGGATTTTCTGCAGTATTTTAAGCGGAAACTTCAGACAGTGAGATTGGTATTTAGATTCCGGTGAAAGTATGCATATAATCTCAAATGTAAATATTCGGAACACATTACAAAACACGAGTATAAAGGAGATCACAGTGGCTAATAACTTAATAAGGCAGTGCTATGCTTTGTGCTGGCTGTGCTATGCTCGGGTGATGTTGATATTGTTACAATTACGTCAAAATGAAAAGATTCTATCACAGTAAAGGACGTGTTATGTTTGCCTAATATTGCTACGAACTTGATATCAGTGAGTAAATTGATTCAAAATGGAAACAGAGTGGATTTTCAGAAAAATTGTTGCTATATCTATAACCGAAGATATCAACTGGTTGGAGAAGCCAGATTAGTTGATGGTGTTTTTTAACTTAATGTTGAAAATAGACGACTGTTTGTTCACGACATCTGACAGTGTGAACAGTGAACTGTGGCATTGCAGATGGCCCACTTAAATAGCAGTGACCTTAATAAAATGAAATAAGGTGCAGTTATAGGCATAGACTTCAAGGACAAAGCTGTTATTGATAGATGTACATGTGTTGTGTGCTGTCAAGGGCAGCAGTCTCGATTACCATTTAACCATGTGGGCATGAGGAGTAGTGAAGGACTCAATATCATTCATTCAAATGTGTGCGTACCCATGGAGGTGACTTCAATTGGTGGCTGTAGAAACTTTTTGATTTTTGTCGATGACAACAGATATATGACTTTTGTTTATTTTTTGAAGGCCAAGAACCAAGTGTTCAAATATTTTAAGGAATTCAAAGCTTTAGTTGAAAATCAACATAATAAGAAAATTAAAATATTTCGAACCGATGATGGTCTGGAATTCTGTAATACTTTATACAAAAAACTAATACATATACGCCAGAACAAAATGTTATTAGTGAGCATATGAACAGAACTCTGGTGGAAAGGGCTCGTTGCATGTTGCTTGATGCCGGACTAGACAAAAGGTTTTGGGCAGAGGCCGTAAATATAGCTGTATATCTCAGAAATAAGTCACCAGCATCGGAATTACTGCACAACACCGTTTGAGCTCCAGACTAATATAAATCCAGATCTTAGTCACATTCCGGTTTTTGGGAGTCAGGTTTATGGTGCATATCCCAAAGGAAAAGTGACTTAAGTGGGATACTAAGTCTAAACCACACATTTTTGTCGGATATGCTGAAAATGTTAAGGGGTATAGGATTTATGATCCAGATAAGAAATGTGTGAGCAGGGATGTTATAATTCAAGAATATTTAAAGAGTAACATAGATGATAGGATATCAGTTTCAGTGGGGGAAGTCTCAAAAAAAAAAACACAACAAATTAAGAGTGAAATAGATGAGTCTGATATAGTCACTACTATAGAGCCTAAAAATGACACAAGCTAGACAGATATTACTAGCCAGATTGATGAATCTATATTGTAGAATGTAGATGAGATTCTGCCCCCAGAAGAACCCAAGAGGATCAAAAGACCACCACAGCATTATTATTACTCAAACTTGTAAAAGACTGGTTCTTTCCAGTATGGAAGCCGAGTATATGTCAGTGGCAGAGGCATGAAAAAATTATTATATATGTATTTGAGAGTATTGTTGTCTGAAGTCACTAATCAAGATATATATGCTATTAACTTATACAATAATCGCCAGAGTACTCAAAAATTTGTTGTTGACCATGCTTTCAATAGGAAAAGATATACGATATAGATATTCATTATCAATTCCTAAGAGATGCTGTTATTAATAATGTTATAAATATTAAATATATGTGTGCTAATCATATGCCAGCTGATGTTCTCACAAATGCACTCGGTGTGACAAAGCATTATCAATACATTGAAGCTTTGGGACTTGTTAACTTGTAAAATAAAAGAAAATAAAAATTGTGTTATAATTAATAATAGAAATTACGTTGACGTCAACATTTAAGGAACACGACTAAAATAGATACCTGCTGTTACAATATTATCAGATAATGTATATTAATTTTGTACTGACGCATGAATATTAGTCACATGTTTTTGTCTGGAAATTTCAATGTTGTTTACTATTATATTCCAGAATTATTGTCTCATTGGGTTTTTCCTCAGTCGCGTCATTTGAGATTTTATTTGTATTACATGTAATGTATAAACAATTATTTGCGGCCGCACTGTATAAAGTCCGCATATATAGGATAACAGGATAGCATGCATAGGGACTATGAATTTCATTAGCTAATCGACAGCTGCTGGGGGAAGCAGTACTCAAGCTCCGCCGAAGCACCAGTGTGAACACCATCCTCTGCCCTCTATGTGAGTATTCAATATTTAAACTAATTTTAATTTTTAAAAATATTTATGAACATTCCTTTTGAGGACCCTGCAGTCTTTTTATGACGGTATTTTTTATTTTATGTGTTTCTATTTACAGCTCTTTACAACTCCGGTATACCAACCTATAGAACAATGAAAACTTTGCTTTGTGATGGTGCTTGTGGGGCCTGAATTCGTGCCTGACCAACCTTGCTATCCACCAGTAGTCAGTATAATATTTTTACAATATCATCTTGACCATCGGTCTGAGTATTTCGTTTTCATTTATACCATTGCAACTTCTAAGCCAAGAGTTTGTCATGCCCTGACAGCCAAACCCCTCAGACCGTCTTACAGCTTTGACGAAACTAATGTTATTTTTTCTATTTCCAGAACGACAGTCAGTTTGAAATGACTGTGTCGAATGGAGGAAAATGTTACAAATTTTAAACCTGCTCCGGGAACATACGTAATAGACGTTGTCAGAAATCGGACCCGCCCGGACTAGCCAGACCCCAACAATTGTTGGAGCAGGTTCTCCGACTTCCAAAAGCTCCTGCGGCGTTCCAGGGCCAAGCATTGAGTTCGCTATCCCCATAGCAAGTTCGACATCCCTGCAGCCTTCCTCCTTGAAAGCTGTAACGAAACGGTACAAACGTTATTGTAACAAGAAAAACAGAGTTTCACAATGAATAACAAAGAAAAAGGCTACGCACCGTTGGCAGGAATGCTTTTGGTGTTGCTCTCGTTCTTCGTCAGATCAATCTCCGTCGTCGATTTCGTCAAATCGATCTCCGTCATCGACTCCGTCAGATTAATCTCCATCATCGACTTCGTCAGATCAATTGGTTCGTCAGATCAATCACCGATATATCTTCCTCTTCGGCGACGCACACCTTTTCCCTCTGCGTCTGTAAAAATTGAAGAAGTATTGAGAACGAAACGTTGAATTATCTTCAGAAAATGTTTCTACGTGTCCCTGACACGGACAAACAGTCTCCGACAATTATTTACCGTTTCTTCTGGCTGCGTATCGGCCGCCAGCTGTTCCGCGTCGAATGCGTAGCGCAGAACCCTCAAGATCTTTTGAGCACGAGCGCCCAGCAAAATCTTAGAGCCTTGCGGGACCTCCGAGCCCGTCGCGATCTTGTCGATCTTGAGCATCTCCATCACGCCTTTCCGCTCCTGACGCCAAATCTGGAACGTCAACACGAATATTTATCGTCAAGAATGACGGCGCCGCCGCGACTTTGCGATTTGCTTTCAAAGTTTCTTCACAGCGACCTGAGGATTTCTCGAGAGATAATCGACCATGTGCCGGACCTGCCTCGCGGATGGTTTCCTCTGGTATATCTACGTCTTGATTCCTGCGAAAAAAGTACTAACACTTTTTAGCAACACTCTTTGCAAACAAATTTACGTCCAACTCACGTACTCCTCTGAGTCGCGCTGCTTGGCTATAATACATAGGCTTTTGCACGTGTCGTGTCGTATGCACCGCATAATCATTTCCGGACTTCGCTATCTCCATAGCAAGTTCGACATCCATGCTGTCTTTCTCCTTGAAAACTGTAACGAAACGGTACAAACGTTATTGTAACAAGAAAAACAGAGTTTCGCAATGAATAACAAAAAAAGGGTACGTACCGTTGGCAGGAATGCTTTCGGTGTTGCTCTCGTTCTCCGTTATCGACTCCGTCGATCAATCTCCGTCATCGACTCCGCCAGATCAATCTTCGTCAGATCAATCTCCGTCGTCGATTTCGTCAGATCAATCTCCGTCATCAACTCCGTCAGATCAATCTCCATCATCGACTTCGTTAGATCAATTGGTTCGTCAGATCAATCACCGTTATATCTTCCTCTTCGTTGACGCACACCTTTTCCCTCTGCGTCTGTAAAAATTGAAGAAGTATTGAGAACGAAACGTTGAATTATCTTCAGAAAATGTTTCTACGTGTCCCTGACACGGACAAACAGTCTCCGACAATTATTTACCGTTTCTTCTGGATGCGTATCGGCCGCCAGCTGTTCCGCGTCGAATGCGTAGCGCAGAAGTTTCAGGATCTTTTGAGCACGGGCGCCCAGCACAATGTTAGAGCCTTGTAGGACCTCCGAGCCCGTCGCGATCTTGTCGATCTTGAGCACCTCCATCACGCGTTTCCGCTCCTGACGCCAAATCTGGAACATCAACACGAATATTTATCGTCAAGAATGACGGCGCCGCCGCGACTTTGCGATTTGCTTTCAAAGTTTCTTCACAGCGACCTGAGGATTTCTCGAGAGATAATCGACCATGTGCCGGACCTGCCTCGCGGATGGTTTTCTCTGGTCTATCTACGTCTTTATTCCTGCGAAAAAAGTGCTAACACTTTTTAGCAACACTTTTTGCAAACAAATTGTAGCGACAACTATCTCGCCACATACGAACTGACGCATTCTACATCGCGCTATCGAAGCTTTCAAAGCAATTGTATATATATACAAGAACCCGACAACAAAACGTTAACTTACGACTAACTCACGTACTCCTCTGAGTCGCGCTGCTTGGCTATAATACATAGGCTTTTGCACGTGTCGTGTCGTATGCACCGCATAATCACTGCCGGACTTCGCTATCCCCATAGCAAGTTCGACATCCATGCTGCCATTCTCCTTGAAAACTGTAACGAAACGGTACAAACGTTATTGTAACAAGAAAAACAGAGTTTCACAATGAATAACAAAAAAAAAAGGGTACGTACCGTTGGCAGGAATGCTTTCCGTCTTGCTCTCGTTCTCCGTTGTCGACTCCGTCGATCAATCTCCGTCATCGACTCCGCCAGATCAATCTTCGTCAGATCAGTCTCCGTCGTCGATTTCGTCAGATCAATCTCCGTCATCGACTCAGTCAGATCAATCTCCATCATCGACTTCGTCAGATGTATTGGTTCGTCAGATCAATCACCGTCATCGACTTCGTCAGATGTATTGGTTCGTCAGATCAATCACCGTTATATCTCCCTCTTCGTTAACGCACACCTTTTCCCTCTGCGTCTGTAAAAATTGAAGAAGTATTGAGAACGAAACGTATTATCTTCAGAAAATGTTTCAACGTGTCCCTGACACGGAAAAACAGTCTCCGACAATTATTTACCGTTTCTTCTGGCTGCGTATCGGCCGTCAGGTGTTCCGCGTCGAATGCGTAGCGCAGAAGTCTCAAGATCTTTTGAGCACGGGCGCCCAGCACAAATTTAGAGCCTTGCGGGACCTCTGAGCCCGTCGTGATCTTGTCGATCTTGAGCATCTCCATCATGCGTTTCCGCTCCTGACGCAAAATCTGGAACGTCAACACGAATATTTATCGTCAAGAATGACGGCGCCGCCGCGACTTTGCGATTTGCTTTCAAAGTTTCTTCACAGCGACCTGAGGATTTCTCGAGAGATAATCGACCATGTGCCGGACCTGCCTTGCGGATGGTTTTCTCTGTTCTATCTACGTCTTTATTCCTGCGAAAAAAGTGCTAACACTTTTAGCAACACTCTTTGCAAACAAATTTACGTCTAACTCACGTACTGCTCTGAGTCGCGCTGCTTGGCTATAATACATAGGCTTTTGCTTGTGTCGTGTCGTATGCACCGCATAATCACTGCCGGACTTCGCTATCCCCATAGCAAGTTCGACATCCATGCTGCCATTCTCCTTGAAAACTGTAACGAAACGGTACAAACGTTATTGTAACAAGAAAAACAGAGTTTCACAATGAATAACAAAAAAAAAAGGGTACGTACCGTTGGCAGGAATGCTTTCCGTCTTGCTCTCGTTCTCCGTTGTCGACTCCGTCGATCAATCTCCGTCATCGACTCCGCCAGATCAATCTTCGTCAGATCAGTCTCCGTCGTTAATTTCGTCAGATCAATCTCCGTCATCGACTCAGTCAGATCAATCTCCATCATCGACTTCGTCAGATCAATTGGTTCGTCAGATCAATCACCGTTATATCTCCCTCTTCGTTAACGCACACCTTTTCCCTCTGCGTCTGTAAAAATTTGAAGAAGTATTAAGAACGAAACGTTGAATTATCTTCAGAAAATGTTTCTACGTGTCCCTGACACGGACAAACAGTCTCCGACAATATTTACCGTTTTTTCTGGATTCGTATCGGCCGCTAGCTGTTCCGCGTCGAATGCGCAGCGCAGAAGTCTTAAGATCTTTTGAGCACGGGCGTCCAGCACAATGTTAGAGCCTTGCGGGACCTCCGAGCCCGTCGCGATCTTGTCGACCTTGAGCATCTCCATCATGCGTTTCCGCTCCTGACGCAAAATCTGGAACGTCAACACGAATATTTATCGTCAAGAATGACGGCGCCGCCGCGACTTTGCGATTTGCTTTCAAAGTTTCTTCACAGCGACCTGAGGATTTCTCGAGAGATAATCGACCATGTGCCGGACCTGCCTCGCGGATGGTTTTCTCTGTTCTATCTACGTCTTTATTCCTGCGAAAAAAGTGCTAACACTTTTTAGCAACACTCTTTGCAAACAAATTTACGTCTAACTCACGTACTGCTCTGAGTCGCGCTGCTTGGCTATAATACATAGGCTTTTGCTTGTGTCGTGTCGTATGCACCGCATAATCACTGCCGGACTTCGCTATCCCCATAGCAAGTTCGACATCCATGCTGCCATTCTCCTTGAAAACTGTAACGAAACGGTACAAACGTTATTGTAACAAGAAAAATAGAGTTTCGCAATGAATAACAAAAAAAAAAAAGGGTACGTACCGTTGGCAGGAATGCTTTCGGTGTTGCTCTCGTTCTCCGTCATCGACTCCGTCGATCAATCTCCATCATCGACTTCGTCAGATCAATTGGTTCGTCAGATCAATCAGCGTTATATCTTCCTTTTCGGTGACGCACACCTTTTCCCTCTGCGTCTGTAAAAATTTGAAGAAGTATTGAGAACGAAACGTTGAATTATCTTCAGAAAATGTTTCTACGTGTCCCTGACACGGACAAACAGTCTCCGACAATATTTACCGTTTTTTCTGGATTCGTATCGGCCGCTAGCTGTTCCGCGTCGAATGCGCAGCGCAGAAGTCTTAAGATCTTTTGATCACGGGCGCCCAGCACAATGTTAGAGCCTTGCGGACCTCGACTTTGCGATTTGCTTTCAAAGTTTCTTCACAGCGACCTGAGGATTTCTCGAGAGATAATCGACCATGTGCCGGACCTGCCTCGCGGATGGTTTTCTCTGGTCTATCTACGTCTTTATTCCTGCGAAAAAAGTGCTAACACTTTTTAGCAACACTCTTTGCAAACAAATTTACGTCTAACTCACGTACTGCTCTGAGTCGCGCTGCTTGGCTATAATACATAGGCTTTTGCACGTGTCGTGTCGTATGCACCGCATAATCACTGCCGGACTTCGCTATCCCCATAGCAAGTTCGACATCCATGCTGCCATTCTCCTTGAAAACTGTAACGAAACGGTACAAACGTTATTGTAACAAGAAAAACAGAGTTTCACAATGAATAACAAAAAAAAAAGGGTACGTACCGTTGGCAGGAATGCTTTCCGTCTTGCTCTCGTTCTCCGTTGTCGACTCCGTCGATCAATCTCCGTCATCGACTCCGCCAGATCAATCTTCGTCAGATCAGTCTCCGTCGTCGATTTCGTCAGATCAATCTCCGTCATCGACTCAGTCAGATCAATCTCCATCATCGACTTCGTCAGATGTATTGGTTCGTCAGATCAATCACCGTTATATCTCCCTCTTCGTTAACGCACACCTTTTCCCTCTGCGTCTGTAAAAATTGAAGAAGTATTGAGAACGAAACGTTGAATTATCTTCAGAAAATGTTTCAACGTGTCCCTGACACGGAAAAACAGTCTCCGACAATTATTTACCGTTTCTTCTGGCTGCGTATCGGCCGTCAGCTGTTCCGCGTCGAATGCGTAGCGCAGAAGTCTCAAGATCTTTTGAGCACGGGCGCCCAGCACAAATTTAGAGCCTTGCGGGACCTCCGAGCCCGTCGCGATCTTGTCGATCTTGAGCATCTCCATCATGCGTTTCCGCTCCTGACGCAAAATCTGGAACGTCAACACGAATATTTATCGTCAAGAATGACGGCGCCGCCGCGACTTTGCGATTTGCTTTCAAAGTTTCTTCACAGCGACCTGAGGATTTCTCGAGAGATAATCGACCATGTGCCGGACCTGCCTCGCGGATGGTTTTCTCTGTTCTATCTACGTCTTTATTCCTGCGAAAAAAGTGCTAACACTTTTTAGCAACACTCTTTGCAAACAAATTTACGTCTAACTCACGTACTGCTCTGAGTCGCGCTGCTTGGCTATAATACATAGGCTTTTGCTTGTGTCGTGTCGTATGCACCGCATAATCACTGCCGGACTTCGCTATCCCCATAGCAAGTTCGACATCCATGCTGCCATTCTCCTTGAAAACTGTAACGAAACGGTACAAACGTTATTATAACAAGAAAAATAGAGTTTCGCAATGAATAACAAAAAAAAAAAGGGTACGTACCGTTGGCAGGAATGCTTTCGGTGTTGCTCTCGTTCTCCGTCATCGACTCCGTCGATCAATCTCCATCATCGACTTCGTCAGATCAATTGGTTCGTCAGATCAATCAGCGTTATATCTTCCTTTTCGGTGACGCACACCTTTTCCCTCTGCGTCTGTAAAAATTTGAAGAAGTATTGAGAACGAAACGTTGAATTATCTTCAGAAAATGTTTCTACGTGTCCCTGACACGGACAAACAGTCTCCGACAATATTTACCGTTTTTTCTGGATTCGTATCGGCCGCTAGCTGTTCCGCGTCGAATGCGCAGCGCAGAAGTCTTAAGATCTTTTGATCACGGGCGCCCAGCACAATGTTAGAGCCTTGCGGACCTCGACTTTGCGATTTGCTTTCAAAGTTTCTTCACAGCGACCTGAGGATTTCTCGAGAGATAATCGACCATGTGCCGGACCTGCCTCGCGGATGGTTTTCTCTGGTCTATCTACGTCTTTATTCCTGCGAAAAAAGTGCTAACACTTTTTAGCAACACTCTTTGCAAACAAATTTACGTCTAACTCACGTACTGCTCTGAGTCGCGCTGCTTGGCTATAATACATAGGCTTTTGCACGTGTCGTGTCGTATGCACCGCATAATCACTGCCGGACTTCGCTATCCCCATAGCAAGTTCGACATCCATGCTGCCATTCTCCTTGAAAACTGTAACGAAACGGTACAAACGTTATTGTAACAAGAAAAACAGAGTTTCACAATGAATAACAAAAAAAAAGGGTACGTACCGTTGGCAGGAATGCTTTCCGTCTTGCTCTCGTTCTCCGTTGTCGACTCCGTCGATCAATCTCCGTCATCGACTCCGCCAGATCAATCTTCGTCAGATCAGTCTCCGTCGTCGATTTCGTCAGATCAATCTCCGTCATCGACTCAGTCAGATCAATCTCCATCATCGACTTCGTCAGATGTATTGGTTCGTCAGATCAATCACCGTTATATCTCCCTCTTCGTTAACGCACACCTTTTCCCTCTGCGTCTGTAAAAATTGAAGAAGTATTGAGAACGAAACGTTGAATTATCTTCAGAAAATGTTTCAACGTGTCCCTGACACGGAAAAACAGTCTCCGACAATTATTTACCGTTTCTTCTGGCTGCGTATCGGCCGTCAGCTGTTCCGCGTCGAATGCGTAGCGCAGAAGTCTCAAGATCTTTTGAGCACGGGCGCCCAGCACAAATTTAGAGCCTTGCGGGACCTCCGAGCCCGTCGCGATCTTGTCGATCTTGAGCATCTCCATCATGCGTTTCCGCTCCTGACGCAAAATCTGGAACGTCAACACGAATATTTATCGTCAAGAATGACGGCGCCGCCGCGACTTTGCGATTTGCTTTCAAAGTTTCTTCACAGCGACCTGAGGATTTCTCGAGAGATAATCGACCATGTGCCGGACCTGTCTCGCGGATGGTTTTCTCTGGTCTATCTACGTCTTTATTCCTGCGAAAAAAGTGCTAACACTTTTTAGCAACACTCTTTGCAAACAAATTTACGTCTAACTCACGTACTGCTCTGAGTCGCGCTGCTTGGCTATAATACATAGGCTTTTGCACGTGTCGTGTCGTATGCACCGCATAATCACTGCTGGACTTCGCTATCCCCATAGCAAGTTCGACATCCATGCTGCCATTCTCCTTGAAAACTGTAACGAAACGGTACAAACGTTATTGTAACAAGAAAAATAGAGTTTCGCAATGAATAACAAAAAAAAAGGGGTACGTACCGTTGGCAGGAATGCTTTCGGTGTTGCTCTCGTTCTCCGTCATCGACTCCGTCGATCAATCTCCATCATCGACTTCGTCAGATCAATTGGTTCGTCAGATCAATCAGCGTTATATCTTCCTTTTCGGTGACGCACACCTTTTCCCTCTGCGTCTGTAAAAATTTGAAGAAGTATTGAGAACGAAACGTTGAATTATCTTCAGAAAATGTTTCTACGTGTCCCTGACACGGACAAACAGTCTCCGACAATATTTACCGTTTTTTCTGGATTCGTATCGGCCGCTAGCTGTTCCGCGTCGAATGCGCAGCGCAGAAGTTTTAAGATCTTTTGAGCACGGGCGTCCAGCACAATGTTAGAGCCTTGCGGGACCTCCGAGCCCGTCGCGATCTTGTCGATCTTGAGCATCTCCATCACGCGTTTCCGCTCCTGACGCCAAATCTGGAACGTCAACACGAAAATTTATCGTCAAGAATGACAGCGCCGCCGCGACTTTGCGATTTGCTTTCAAAGTTTCTTCACAGCGACCTGAGGATTTCTCGAGAGATAATCGACCATGTGCCGGACCTGCCTCGCGGATGGTTTTCTCTGTTCTATCTACGTCTTTATTCCTGCGAAAAAAGTGCTAACACTTTTTAGCAACACTCTTTGCAAACAAATTTACGTCTAACTCACGTACTGCTCTGAGTCGCGCTGCTTGGCTATAATACATAGGCTTTTGCACGTGTCGTGTCGTATGCACCGCATAATCACTGCCGGACTTTGCTATCCCCATAGCAAGTTCGACATCCATGCTGCCATTCTCCTTGAAAACTGTAACGAAACGGTAAAAACGTTATTGTAACAAGAAAAACAGAGTTTCACAATGAATAACAAAAAAAAAAAAGGGTACGTACCGTTGGCAGGAATGCTTTCGGTGTTGCTCTCGTTCTCCGTTATCGACTCCGTCGATCAATCTCCGTCATCGACTCCGCCAGATCAATCTTCGTCAGATCAGTCTCCGTCGTCGATTTCGTCAGATCAATCTCCGTCATCGACTCAGTCAGATCAATCTCCATCATCGACTTCGTCAGATCAATTGGTTCGTCAGATCAATCACCGTTATATCTTCCTCTTCGTTGACGCACACCTTTTCCCTCTGCGTCTGTAAAAATTGAAGAAGTATTGAGAACGAAACGTTGAATTATCTTCAGTAAATGTTTCTACGTGTCCCTGACACGGAAAAACAGTCTCCGACAATTATTTACCGTTTCTTCTGGCTGCGTATCGGCCGTCAGCTGTTCCGCGTCGAATGCGTAGCGCAGAAGCCTCAAGATCTTTTGAGCACGGGCGCCCAGCACAATGTTAGAGCCTTGCGGGACCTCCGAGCCCGTCGCGATCTTGTCGATCTTGAGCATCTCCTCACGCGTTTCCGCTCCTGACACCAAATCTGGAACGTCAACACGAAAATTTATCGTCAAGAATGACGGCGCCGCCGCGACTTTGCCGGATAAGCTGCGAGAGACAAAATATTGTGAGATAACAAACTTACGGCTTTGCACACCTCGGAAGCGGATAAGTCTTTGTAGGCGATTTGCTTTCAAAGTTTCTTCACAGTGACCTGAGGATTTCTCGAGAGATAATCGACCATGTGCCGGATGTGCCTCGCGGATGGATTCCTCTGGTCTATCTACGTCTTGATTCCTCCGAAAATAGTACTAACACTTTTTAGCAACACTCTTTGCAAACAAATTTACGTCTAACTGACGTACTCCTCTGAGTCGCGCTGCTTGGCTATAATACATAGGCTTTTGCGCGTGTCGTGTCGTATGCACCGCATAATCACTGCCGGACTTCGCTGCCATTCTCCTTGAAAACTGTAACGAAACGGTACAAACGTTATTGTAACAAGAAAAACAGAGTTTCGCAATGAATAACAAAAAAAAGGGTACAAACTAAACTAAACTAAAGGGTCAAGACTATTCGACATACACTTCTCGTGGCTTCCTATTGGTATGACCGTTCTACCCACCACTTTTTGCTATCGTCTTCTACTGATAACGACACCGGTTCATGAGTTCTATGCAAGTCACGTATCACAGATCGCACCGAGGCTCGTACGCCAGCTGGAATATACGATCAGCAATGCTCTTGTACTATTTACTTCGTTGTCTATACTAGCGTTCAAGATATCGGGTGGACCAGAAGTCCGTTTATATTTGAAATGATGTTAAAAACAAACGAATTACAGTACATTAAATTGTTGTTTTGATAGTAAACAAAAGGGGAATTTATTTTTTAAAAATCACATCATCCGTATGCAATCCTACATTATTTTGGCTCCATTTTGCTGAAACCATGAGCGTTGATTAAAACCAACATAATCCTGCAACACTGGAGCGAAAAAGTTTTGTAACATGATGAAATATCGCTCGGAATTCACTGTAACCGCACGTCCTCTTGAGTCTTCAAAAAAGTACGGAACAATAATGCCTCTTGCTGATAAAGAAGCCCATACTGTGACTTTGCGTGAATGCAGGGGTTTGTGATGCTTTAATTTCGGATTAGTGTCACTCCAATAACGACAATTTTGTCTATTAACATGCCCATTTAAGTGGAAAAGTGCCTCATTTGAGAAAAAAATGTTTGTAAAGCTGGTGAACCGCTCTACCATTTCGTTTGCAAACTGCAGCCTAGTGGCATGGTCCTCAGGCCTTAATTTATTTATTTATTTATTTATTTGGGAACAAACCAGAAATAAAAAACAGAAAAAAAATTAGAGGTAGTGTAATGTCCCCGAAAAGGAGTGTCACTCTGCTATTATGAAGTACATAAATACTTCATAGCTGATTCTCAGTGATCTCCTGAATTTTTTGTTATAATTTAAAATAAAATAACAAATTAAAATTCAACAATTCCTGCACCATTTGAATTTTATAGGGATGCAGCCGTAAATCTTCCTTTAGAATGCGGTTTAATGATGTTCTTGGGCACGTTAAGGACAACAGACCGCTTACGAGTTGAAAGTTCAGGTTGGACACGAACAGACGATTTTACTCGCTCCACGTTTTTGGGGTCCCTCGACGTTTTAGGCCGGCCAGAGCGAGGTAAATCCATTGTTGAACCCGTGTTCTCAAACTTGAGCACCCATTTTTTAATTAACACACCTGATGGAGCTTGATTTTTGTGTCGTATCTTATAATGATAGCAAAACTTTCGCTGAGCTGAGGTCGCAGAATCGTTGTTTCGATAATACTCGTGTACACAAAACGCACGTTGACTACCGCTGAACGACGCCATGATACTGAATTCCCATTGGCCGCTCTTGCAATGCGTAACCCGTTCACCCCCCTTCGCCGCCGCTGCTAGACGCGGCAACCGATTCAAATGTTAACGGACTTTTCATCCATTTTGCATAAACGAATTTTGTAGTTAAAACACTGTACGAGTGTCTATTCAGCGACTCCTAACATCGATTCTATGGAGCTACATCAAAGGTGGTCATCGATGTTCACAGAACAACGTCATGGGGTATCGAACCCTTGACGGCCGAACAACATCGACGAGCCAATATTTGTGCGAAATAAAACGTTTTACTTGTTCATTGTTATATTGAACAGCTCGGGCACGCAATGCACTGCTACATCACGGTCTAAGAAGACTGCGACGCTTCGTCTCTCTATCTACTCAGCCACTATGCAGAAAAATTGGAATCCGCGGTCTCTGAATGTCTAAACAACAGCAGCTCCCAACTTCCACAGGATTCACAGTCTCAACACGGAACTAACGTGAGGGGTAAAGGGTTTTAAAAATAATTGTAAATAAAAAACGAGACGTTTGATACTGTATTATTTTATTATTTCTAAATAAATGCGGTCAAAATTGTCCAATGCGACTTTTTAATTTCACAGCTTGCTTAGTCATACATATATATATATATATATATATATATATATATATATATATATATACAGTACCGGTCAAAAGTTTTCGATCACGTGTAAAAATTTGGAATACACATAATTTTGTAAATGAAAATTGAGTATTACTTTATTATTCATTTACACATTGTATCAACAAGAAAATAAACTATTTTAAATTAAACGTAATAACTAATATATCGCACTTTTTTTCCAATTTTAGATTCTTCAAAATATCCTCCTTAACTTTTATCATGGTAGAGCAAACTTTCGGCATTCTTTCTATCAGTTTTTTTTTAAAAAATCTCTGAAATTTGATTCCAACAGACTTGCAGGTACTCCCAAAGTTACTTTTGATGTACTGGCTGCATTTTTCTCACATTTCTATCTAATTCATCCCATAACAACTCTATGGGGCTTAAATCCGGAGACTGTGCAGGCCAAATCATATTTTAAAGCTCGCTTTGCTTTTCTTTATTGGCTAGGTAATTTCTATACAGTGCAGATGAGTGTTTAGGATCATTATCCTGTTGTAGTATAAAACCTCGGCCTATAATTCGTTTTCCAGAGGAACTGGCATGATGTTGTAAAATTCTGTGATATTACTCTTTATTAAATATTCCCTCGATACGAACAAGATCTCTAGTTCTAATACCACCAAAACAACTCCACACCATTGCCGATCCACCACCATGCTACACTGTTGGTAATATGCACTAATTTTCCATGCGGTCCCCAACGAAACGTCGAATGTACTGCCTATATTTGAACCAAATAATTCGAATTTTGATTCATCTGTAAATAAAACTTTCAACCACTGATCAAATGTCCAATCATCACCAAAATTATGTTTTTTAGCCTATTGTAGTCTCTTTAGTTTATTTTGTTTACGCAAAAGTGGCTTTTTCGCTGCTATGTGTCCTTTAAGCCCATGTTCACGCAATCAGCGTTGTACCGTTGATACTGATAAGAGTTTTTGTCGTCTAGCATTCAGTTCTTCGCATATCTCTGGAGCCGTGCGTGTTAACTGCCGTTTGCTTAGTATACAGATGAATTTATCTTCACTATTAGATGAGACTCTAGGTCTCCCAGATCGTTGGCGACTATTGCAGGATCCGATCTCTCGCTCTCTCTGCAGCGTATACCTTACCGTAGATAGAGTTACCTTCAATTTAGATGCAATTTTTCTTGTACTATAGCCCTCTTTGTATAATGCTATTACAACAGCACGTTTTTCTCCACTTGATTCCTTTTTCGACCCATTTAAAAAAAGTTAATGTAAAACAAGTGATCAAAATATTATTTTTCTGACAAAATATAAAATAATAATGTTTATTATGTTAAATCAACGTATAATACTAATTCGTGAGTGTGTACGTGTTAAACTTTCTTATCTGTATAAGAACCAAAATATTCAAAAACGTAATTTAGGAATTTTCATATACAGAGACACTCGAACAAAACTGCGACGTTAACGTTTTAAAGTGACACTAACACACTTGGCGATTCCTTGCTTAGCTGAGGTGGCAAACTACAAAGAATGCATATTTATTGAACATATTCGATAATGTTGCATTCAGTATTAATAAATAATGTTAAATTTTGGTACGATTTTCATTGAATTCTGTACATATAACTATTTGGAGAATGTGATCGAAAACTTTTGACCGGTACTGTATATATATATATATATATATATATATATATATATATATATATGTTACGTCCGACCTGGCATGTACGTATAGCAGTGGAAGCGATGTTTCCAGGCTCAATCGGGGCGAACACTTTGACTGCGTTAAACGACTGACGACAGCACACTACACAACACAACATACGACTCGTGGTGTATGGCACGTACTCGACGCTTGAAAAATCTCCTGCGTTGAATTTTTCTCGTTAGAAGCTCCAGCCTCGTCGTTTGAGGCTCTGAGAACAAAGTTCTTGGGGCGGGAATATAAAGGACCATGCGCATTTTATATGGATATCTGGGCCATGAGCGAACACAAATGAAAGTTATGTACATGATTGGGATTTTTCGTGACAAACAAGGTGTACATTCTCGTTGAAAAACATGGCGAAGGGGTTGATGTAATACTAGAATACTATTGCACGTGTAAGAATGGGTCTCGAACAGTAGGCTGCTGTGCCCATATTATGACCCTCATCTGGTTTTTGGGATATGCAAACTTTCACCAAAACATTTACACTCCATCCACTAAGCATGACAATATATTCATGATAACTAAAAAGGTATTTCAATACAATATCTATCAATTTCATTTAGTATCTATTTAGAAAACATCAAGAAACTTCACATTTTCAAGCAGATTTTATGGTACTATATAATTGTACCATAACTAAGTCAAAGAGTGGTTTTTTAGGAAAATGTCTTATAGCGGCATGCATAACTTGATAAGACCTACACTTTACTAAAGTGTCATCTTTGTTCGCTCGTGGCCCAAAATGCCCATCCTCCTTTACCAATTGGTCCTCTTTGACGTATAGAATTGTTTCCTTGACCTCGTTCTCGTCGTGTATTTCCGAGAGCCAAAATTTTTAGGTCTCGCAGGGACAGTGTCCCAGAATTCCCCGAATGACGCCGCATGATCAAAGTTCGAGCTTGGGAGAAATTTCAGATTTTACGCTTTCAGTCTTATATGGTTGTACCATATCTGCAACATTTTGTAGAACTAAACCATGAATAGTTGCAAGGCCTGAGGACACAATATGAGGAGACCAGAGTTGCTGGTCAACTTATAGTCTTCCATGTCCTGACATCTTTAGGTTTGTCGTTCGTCCAACACTTATAACTAGTCACTAACTTATAACCAATACTTATAACTAATCACCCAACTGACCGGATTGTTTCTCTCAATGGGGAAAGGAGGGGACTTAACAATTTACTGCTGTATGTTGTTTATCTATTTACATTTTCCTGAGAGGTTTTTCCTGATATTTTCCCGGAGTTTCCATTTTCCTGAACTCGAGGCAAAGCATTTTTTTGGCGATACGTCGACTTTTTGCTATGCCGGGGTGGTCGGGCGTCTGTGGATTCGCGAAACTTGCTTTTTGATAAGTCTTAAGGATTTTTAATTCCTGAAACCACCAATCTACATGTTTCCACATCAAATGATGAGAGTGACTGCGCTCCTCCAAAGTGTGCGTGTACCGCGTGCAATGGTAGGGAGTTAGCGGTACGTTCGAAGCTTCAGGTTGTGCTTGTAAAGCCTTAGTAGAACGTATCTGCCTTGTGATAAACTTGCTGAGCTCCGGCACGTTCACAAACTTGACGGCGGTTGGCGGTTCGAGCCCACTCAACGCAGGCTTTCCACATTGATAAGGACGCGGTCTTTTCGTAACAGTGCAGCATCGCAATTGAATTCTATTCACAGTCTCTCCTTGTTGCAAAACTCCGTGTTGTAAATGTGAGTTGACATTTGCCATAGTCTTGCAATGATGGCGTACTTTTCGCCGCCATGGGGCCACACCGCTAGATGAGGTTCCTGAAGTCTTGAAAGTCCATAAACTTACTCATGTATAGAAGAACGTCATAAGATTAAGCCTTGCTTGAACGAGGCTTCGAAGCGACTGACTTCGATGACTAACCACTGCCGGACTTCATATACATGGAATAACAAAAAAAAAAAGGGGTACGTACCATTGCCAGGAATGCTTTCGGTGTCGCTCTCGTTCTCCGTTATCGACTCCGTCGATCAATCTCCGTCATCGACTCCGCCAGATCAATCTTCGTCAGATCAGTCTCCTTCGTCGATTTCGTCAGATCAATCTCCGTCATCGTGTCTGTCAGATCAATCTCCATCATCGACTTCGTCAGATCAATTGGTTCGTCAGATCAATCAGCGTTATATCTTCCTGTTCGGTGACGCACACCTTTTCCCTCTGCGTCTGTAAAAATTTGAAGAAGTATTGAGAACGAAACGTTGAATTATCTTCAGAAAATGTTTCTACGTGTCCCTGACACGGACAAACAGTCTCCGACAATATTTACCGTTTTTTCTGGATTCGTATTGGCCGCTAGCTGTTCCGCGTCGAATGCGCAGCGCAGAAGTCTTAAGATCTTTTGAGCACGGGCGCCCAGCACAATGTTAGAGCCTTGCGGGACCTTCGAGCCCGTCGCGATCTTGTCGATCTTGAGCATCTCCATCACGCGTTTCCGCTCCTGACGCCAAATCTGGAACGTCAACACGAAAATTTATCGTCAAGAATGACGGCGCCGCCGCGACTTTGACGGATAAGCTGCGAGAGACAATATTGTGAGATAACAAACTTACGGCTTTGCACACCTCGAAAGCGGCTAAGTCTTTGTAGGCGATTTACTTTCAAAGTTTCTTCACAGTGACCTGAGGATTTCTCGAGAGATAATCGACCATGTGCCGGATCTGCCTCGCGGATGGATTCCTCTGGTCTATCTACGTCTTGATTCCTGCGAAAATAGTGCTAACACTATTTAGCAACACTCTTTGCAAACAAATTTACGTCCAACTCACGTACTCCTCTGAGTCGCGCTGCTTGGCTATAATACATAGGCTTTTGCACGTGTCGTGTCGTATGCACCGCATAATTACTGCCGGACCTCGCTATCCCCATAGCAAGTTCGACATCCATGCTGCCTTCCTCCTTGAAAACTAACGAAACGGTACAAACGTTATTGTAACAAGAAAAATAGAGTTTCGCAATGAATAACAAAAAAAAAGGGTACGTACCGTTGGCAGGAATGCTCATCATTACCAGGATCACAGATCGCACCGAGGCTCGTACGCCAGCTGGAATATACGATCAGCAATGCTCTTTTACTATTTACTTCGTTGTCTATAGTAGCGTTCAAGATATCGGGTGGACCAGAAGTCCGTTTATATTTGAAATGATGTTAAAAACAAACGAATTACAGTACATTAAATTGTTGTTTTGATAGTAAACAAAAGGGGAATTTATTTTTTAAAAATCACATCATCCGTATGCAATCCTACATTATTTTGGCTCCATCTTGTTGATACCATGAGCGTTGATTAAAACCAACAAAATCCTGCAGCACTGGAGCGAAAAAATTTTGTAACATGATGAAATATCGCTCGGAATTCACTGTAACCGCACGTCCTCTTGAGTCTTCAAAAAAGTACGAACCAATAATGCCTCTTGCTGATAAAGAAGCCCATACTGTGACTTTGCGTGAATGCAGGGGTTTGTGATGCTTTAATTTCGGATTAGTGTTACTCCAATAACGACAATTTTGTCTATTAACATGCCCATTTATCTTATAATGATAGCAAAACTTTCGCTGAGCTAAGGTCGCAGAATCGTTGTTTCGATAATACTCGCGTACACAAAACGCACGTTGACTACCACTGAACGACGCCATGATACTGAATTCCCATTGGCCGCTCTTGCAATGCGTAACCCGTTCACCCCCCTTTGCCGCCGCTGCTAGACGCGGCAACCGATTCAAATGTTAACGGACTTTTCATCCATTTTGTATAATCGAATTTTGTAGTTAAAACACTGTACGAGTGTCTATTCAGCGACTCCTAACATCGATTCTATGGAGCTACATCAAAGGTGGTCATCGATGTTCACAGAACAACGTCATGGGGTATCGAACCCTTGACGGCCGAACAACATCGACGAGCCAATATTTGTGCGACATAAAACGTTTTACTTGTTCATTGTTATATTGAACAGCTCGGGCACGCAATGCACTGCTACATCACGGTCTAAGAAGACTGCGACGCTTCGTCTCTCTATCTACTCAGCCACTATGCAGAAAAATTGGAATCCGCGGTCTGTGAATGTCTAAACAACAGCAGCGCCCAACTTCCACAGGATTCACAGTCTCAACACGGAACTAACGTGAGGGGTAAAGGGTTTTAAAAATAATTGTAAATAAAAAACGAGACGTTTGATACTGTATTATTTTATTATTTCTAAATAAATGCGGTTAAAATTGTCCAATGCGACTTTTTAATTTCACAGCTTGCTTAGTCATACATATATATATTTATATATATATATATGTTACGTCCGACCTGGCATGTACGTATAGCAGTGGAAGCGGTGTTCCCAGGCTCAATCGGGGCGAACACTTTGACTGCGTTAAATGACTGACGACAGCACACTACACAACACAACAGACGACTCGTGGTGTATGACACGTACTCGACGCTTGAAAAATCTCCTGCGTTGAATTTTTCTCGTTAGAAGCTCCAGCCTCGTCGTTTGAGGCTCTGAGAACAAAGTTCTTGGGGCGGGAATATAAAGGACCATGCGCATTTTATATGGATATCTGGGCCATGAGCGAACACAAATGAAAGTTATGTACATGATTGGGATTTTTCGTGACAAACAAGGTGTACATTCTCGTTGAAAAACATGGCAAAGGGGTTGATGTAATACTAGAATACTATTGCACGTGTAAGAATGGGTCTCGAACAGTAGGCTGCTGTGCCCATATTATGACCCTCATCTGGTTTTTGGGATATGCAAACTTTCACCAAAACATTTACACTCCATCCACTAAGCATGACAATATATTCATGATAACTAAAAAGGTATTTCAATACAATATCTATCAATTTCATTTAGTATCTATTTAGAAAACATCAAGAAACTTCACATTTTCAAGCAGATTTTATGGTACTATATAATTGTACCATAACTAAGTCAAAGAGTGGTTTTTTAGGAAAATGTCTTATAGCGGCATGCATAACTTGATAAGACCTACACTTTGCTAAAGTGACATCTTTGTTCGCTCGTGGCCCAAAATGCCCATCCTCCTTTACCAATTGGTCCTCTTTGACGTCTAGAATTGTTTCCTTGACCTCGTTCTCGTCGTGTATTTCCGAGAGCCAAAATTTTTAGGTCTCGCAGGGACAGTGTCCCAGAATTCCCCGAATGACGCCGCATGATCAAAGTTCGAGCTTGGGAGAAATTTCAGATTTTACGCTTTCAGTCTTATCCACTGGTTGTACCATATCTGCAACATTTTGTAGAACTAAACCATGAATAGTTGCAAGGCCTGAGGACACAATATGAGGAGACCAGAGTTGCTGGTCAACTTATAGTCTTCCATGTCCTGACATCTTTAGGTTTGTCGTTCGTCCACAACGCGTTGAATTCGTTTTCCAACTACTCCCAAGAAGCATTCGGATCGTGCAAACTGTCCGGCGTCTGGAACTTCCTCATAGCAAGATGAGGGTTTCGCTCGTGGTAGGCGATCATATGATGCAGTTGGTACGGAGTCGGAGGTGCACGTATCTTTACAAGTCTCGGTCCATGTTTATTTCTGCGAAATAAATTCAAAACGTAATAAAAAAAGTAAGTGGTTTGCAAGGGAAAGAATGTTCTCGACCTAATTCTGTACTTTGCGGCTTCTCTACTTTGAGGCTCAGGACAGATTTATTTCTGTGAAAGAAATTGAAAACAAATTTAAGTGGTTGCTCGATGCAAGAGAATGTATGTTCCCGACCTGATTCTGTACTTTTCGTGGCCGTTTATAGGCGATGAGCTCGTCCAAGCGCGAACGTCTTAGCTGACGGTTATGGTTTCTCGTTCAACCGTTAACACCATCTTTTCTGGATAAACATGATGCCGTAGGATCCAAGGATTTGAGATGAAATTTCGACCATCTTCGAAACATTTAAAACAAAAAATAGGCCACCAATACTTATAACTAATCACCCAACTGACCGGATTGTTTCTCTCAATGGGGAAAGGAGGGGACTTAACAATTTACTGCTGTATGTTGTTTATCTATTTACATTTTCCTGAGAGGTTTTTCCTGATATTTTTCCCGGAGTTTCCATTTTCCTGAACTCGAGGCAAAGCATTTTTTCGGCGATACGTCGACTTTTTGCTATGCCGGGGTGGTCGGGCGTCTGTGGACTCGCGAAACTTGCTTTTTGATAAGTCTTAAAGATTTTTAATTCCTGAAACCACCAATCTACATGTTTCCACATCAAATGATGAGAGTGACTGCGCTCCTCCAAAGTGTGCGTGTACCGCGTGCAATGGTAGGGGGTTAGCGGTACGTTCGAAGCTTCAGGTTGTGCTTGTAAAGTCTTAGTTGAACGTATCTGCCTTGTGATAAATTTGCTGAGCTCCGGCACGTTCACAAACTTGACGGCGGTTGGCGGTTCGAGCCCACTCAACGCAGGCTTTCCACATTGATAAGGACGCGGTCTTTTCGTAGCAGTGCAGCATCGCAATTGAATTCTATTCACAGTCTCTCCTTGTTGCAAAACTCCGTGTTGTAAATGTGAGTTGACATTTGCCATAGTCTTGCAATGATGGCGTACTTTTCGCCGCCATGGGGCCACACCGCTAGATGAGGTTCCTGAAGTCTTGAAAGTCCATAAACTTACTCATGTATAGAAGAACGTCATAAGATTAAGCCTTGCTTGAACGAGGCTTCGAAGCGACTGACTTCGATGACTAACCACTGCCGGACTTCATATACATGGAATAACAAAAAGAAGGGTACGTACCGTTGGCAGGAATGCTTTCGGTGTCGCTCTCGTTCTCCGTTATCGACTCCGTCGATCAATCTCCGTCATCGACTCCGCCAGATCAATTTTCGTCAGATCAGTCTCCGTCGTCGATTTCGTCAGATCAATCTCCGTCATCGAGTCTGTCAGATCAATCTCCATCATCGACTTCGTCAGATCAATTGGTTCGTCAGATCAATCAGCGTTATATCTTCCTGTTCGGTGACGCACACCTTTTCCCTCTGCGTCTGTAAAAATTTGAAGAAGTATTGAGAACGAAACGTTGAATTATCTTCAGAAAATGTTTCTACGTGTCCCTGACACGGACAAACAGTCTCCGACAATATTTACCGTTTTTTCTGGATTCGTATCGGCCGCTAGCTGTTCCGCGTCGAATGCGCAGCGCAGAAGTCTTAAGATCTTTTGAGCACGGGTGCCCAGCACAATGTTAGAGCCTTGCGGGACCTCCGAGCCCGTCGCGATCTTGTCGATCTTGAGCATCTCCATCACGCGTTCCCGCTCCTGACGCCAAATCTGGAACGTCAACACGAAAATTTATCGTCAAGAATGACGGCGCCGCCGCGACTTTGACGGATAAGCTGCGAGAGACAATATTGTGAGATAACAAACTTACGGCTTTGCACACCTCGAAAGCGGCTAAGTCTTTGTAGGCGATTTACTTTCAAAGTTTCTTCACAGTGACCTGAGGATTTCTCGAAAGATAATCGACCATGTGCCGGATCTGCCTCGCGGATGGATTCCTCTGGTCTATCTACGTCTTGATTCCTGCGAAAATAGTGCTAACACTTTTTAGCAACACTCTTTGCATACAAATTTACGTCCAACTCACGTACTCCTCTGAGTCGCGCTGCTTGGCTATAATACATAGGCTTTTGCACGTGTCGTGTCGTATGCACCGCATAATTACTGCCGGACCTCGCTATCCCCATAGCAAGTTCGACATCCATGCTGCCTTCCTCCTTGAAAACTAACGAAACGGTACAAACGTTATTGTAACAAGAAAAATAGAGTTTCGCAATGAATAACAAAAAAAAGGGTACGTACCGTTGGCAGGAATGCTCATCATTACCAGGATCACAGATCGCACCGAGGCTCGTACGCCAGCTGGAATATACGATCAGCAATGCTCTTTTACTATTTACTTCGTTGTCTATAGTAGCGTTCAAGATATCGGGTGGACCAGAAGTCCGTTTATATTTGAAATGATGTTAAAAACAAACGAATTACAGTACATTAAATTGTTGTTTTGATAGTAAACAAAAGGGGAATTTATTTTTTAAAAATCACATCATCCGTATGCAATCCTACATTATTTTGGCTCCATCTTGCTGATACCATGAGCGTTGATTAAAACCAACAAAATCCTGCAGCACTGGAGCGAAAAAGTTTTGTAACATGATGAAATATCGCTCGGAATTCACTGTAACCGCGCACGTCCTCTTGAGTCTTCAAAAAAGTACGAACCAATAATGCCTCTTGCTGATAAAGAAGCCCATACTGTGAATGCAGGGGTTTGTGATGCTTTAATTTCGGGTTAGTGTTACTCCAATAACGACAATTTTGTCTATTAACATGCCCATTTAGGTGGAAGAGTGCCTCATTTGAGAAAAAAATGTTTGTAAAGCTGGTGAACCGCTCTACCATTTTGTTTGCAAACTACAGCCTAGTGGCATGGTCCTCAGGCTTTAATTTATTTATTTATTTATTAGGGAACAAACCAGAAAAAAAAAAATTAGAGGTAGTGTAATGTCCCCGAAAAGGAGTGTCACTCTGCTATTATGAAGTACCTAAATACTTCATAGCTGATTCTCAGTGATCTCCTGAATTTTTTGTTATAATTTAAAATAAAATAACAAATTAAAATTCAACAATTCCTTCACCATTTGAATTTTATAGGGATGCAGCCGTAAATCTTCCTTTAGAATGCGGTTTTATGATGTTCTTGGGCACGTTAAGGACAGCAGACCGCTTACGAGTTGAAAGTTCAGGTTGGACACGAACAGACGATTTTACTCGCTCCACGTTTTCGGGGTCCCTCGACGTTTTAGGCCGGCCAGAGCGAGGTAAATCCATTGTTGAACCCGTGTTCTCAAACTTGAGCACCCATTTTTTAATTAACACACCTGATGGAGCTTGATTTTTGTGTCGTATCTTATAATGATAGCAAAACTTTCGCTGAGCTAAGGTCGCAGAATCGTTGTTTCGATAATACTCGCGTACACAAAACGCACGTTGACTACCACTGAACGACGCCATGATACTGAATTCCCATTGGCCGCTCTTGCAATGCGTAACCCGTTCACCCCCCTTTGCCGCCGCTGCTAGACGCGGCAACCGATTCAAATGTTAACGGACTTTTCATCCATTTTGTATAATCGAATTTTGTAGTTAAAACACTGTACGAGTGTTTATTCAGCGACTCCTAACATCGATTCTATAGAGCTACATCAAAGGTGGTCATCGATGTTCACAGAACAACGTCATGGGGTATCGAACCCTTGACGGCCGAACAACATCGACGAGCCAATATTTGTGCGACATAAAACGTTTTACTTGTTCATTGTTATATTGAACAGCTCGGGCACGCAATGCACTGCTACATCACGGTCTAAGAAGACTGCGACGCTTCGTCTCTCTATCTACTCAGCCACTATGCAGAAAAATTGGAATCCGCGGTCTGTGAATGTCTAAACAACAGCAGCGCCCAACTTCCACAGGATTCACAGTCTCAACACGGAACTAACGTGAGGGGTAAAGGGTTTTAAAAATAATTGTAAATAAAAAACGAGACGTTTGATACTGTATTATTTTATTATTTCTAAATAAATGCGGTCAAAATTGTCCAATGCGACTTTTTAATTTCACAGCTTGCTTAGTCATACATATATATATATATATATATATATGTTACGTCCGACCTGGCATGTACGTATAGCAGTGGAAGCGATGTTTCCAGGCTCAATCGGGGCGAACACTTTGACTGCGTTAAATGACTGACGACAGCACACTACACAACACAACAGACGACTCGTGGTGTATGGCACGTACTCGACGCTTGAAAAATCTCCTGCGTTGAATTTTTCTCGTTAGAAGCTCCAGCCTCGTCGTTTGAGGCTCTGAGAACAAAGTTCTTGGGGCGGGAATATAAAGGACCATGCGCATTTTATATGGATATCTGGGCCATGAGCGAACACAAATGAAAGTTATGTACATGATTGGGATTTTTCGTGACAAACAAGGTGTACATTCTCGTTGAAAAACATGGCGAAGAGGTTGATGTAATACTAGAATACTATTGCACGTGTAAGAATGGGTCTCGAACAGTAGGCTGCTGTGCCCATATTATGACCCTCATCTGGTTTTTGGGATATGCAAACTTTCACCAAAACATTTACACTCCATCCACTAAGCATGACAATATATTCATGATAACTAAAAAGGTATTTCAATACAATATCTATCAATTTCATTTAGTATCTATTTAGAAAACATCAAGAAACTTCACATTTTCAAGCAGATTTTATGGTACTATATAATTGTACCATAACTAAGTCAAAGAGTGGTTTTTTAGGAAAATGTCTTATAGCGGCATGCATAACTTGATAAGACCTACACTTTACTAAAGTGTCATCTTTGTTCGCTCGTGGCCCAAAATGCCCATCCTCCTTTACCAATTGGTCCTCTTTGACGTATAGAATTGTTTCCTTGACCTCGTTCTCGTCGTGTATTTCCGAGAGCCAAAATTTTTAGGTCTCGCAGGGACAGTGTCCCAGAATTCCCCGAATGACGCCGCATGATCAAAGTTCGAGCTTGGGAGAAATTTCAGATTTTACGCTTTCAGTCTTATCCACTGGTTGTACCATATCTGCAACATTTTGTAGAACTAAACCATGAATAGTTGCAAGGCCTGAGGACACAATATGAGGAGACCAGAGTTGCTGGTCAACTTATAGTCTTCCATGTCCTGACATCTTTAGGTTTGTCGTTCGTCCACAACGCGTTCAATTCGTTTTCCAACTACTCCCAAGAAGCATTCGGATCGTGCAAACTGTCCGGCGTCTGGAACTTCCTCATAGGAGTTTCCATTTTCCTGAACTCGAGGCAAAGCATTTTTTTGGCGATACGTCGACTTTTTGCTATGCTGGGGTGGTCGGGCGTCTGTGGATTCGCGAAACTTGCTTTTTGATAAGTCTTAAAGATTTTTAATTCCTGTAACCACCAATCTACATGTTTCCACATCAAATGATGAGAGTGACTGCGCTCCTCCAAAGTGTGCGTGTACCGCGTGCAATGGTAGGGGGTTAGCGGTACGTTCGAAGCTTCAGGTTGTGCTTGTAAAGTCTTAATTGAACGTATCTGCCTTGTGATAAACTTGCTGAGCTCCGGCACGTTCACAAACTTGACGGCGGTTGGCGGTTCGAGCCCACTCAACGCAGGCTTTCCACATTGATAAGGACGCGGTCTTTTCGTAGCAGTGCAGCATCGCAATTGAATTCTCTTGTTGCAAAACTCCGTGTTGTAAATGTGAGTTGACATTTGCCATAGTCTTGCAGTGATGGCGTACTTGGATGTTCCTGAAGTCTTGAAAGTCCATAAACTTACTGATAGTGCAATGCACGAAGACGCGCTTCACTATTCCTTTTAACCGTTTATAGTATAAGTGTGCTATCTTTTGTCAATGTTTGAGTTTTATCGGTACACACTATTGTAATTACCTATAAGTGCACACACACACTACAATGACTAATCAGGAGAGAGCGTCATGGTCAAAGTGAAAGATGCTCTACTTCAATTTTATATTTTTTACCCAACTGAAAGGAAAGGGTTATGTTTTTATTTTTATTTCTAGATGTGGATATTTTATGTAATTATTAGTTAATATACGATAATATTAAAATTTCTTATAATGGGGGTAGAGACAAAAATAAAATACGTGAAAAAGTTTTATTGAACTTTATTGAGGAAAGAAAATTTTAATCACTCGTTTCAGAAACATCTGATTCAGAGGCTGATTTATCACCGACATTTGTAATAAAACTAAAATCAATATCAAAGTGTCTCATATATTCGTCTTCTATTTATTCCACGTGCAGACAAGTATTGAACCAGATATCTTTATTTACTCAATCAGATGCTTCATTTATAATGGGCATAATCGAAGTGTAGTTTTGATTGATATTGCGGCTAGCAACGTCGTTTTATACAATACCCCAAATGTTTTCCATTGGGTTTAACTCTGGATGTCAACCGAAGCACTGTGAATCCATGTTCTTTTAATAATTCGTCAACTTTGTACTTGCGGAAGTTTTATTTGTTTTTAATATAAGGTCATAAAGTTCAGGTTTTTTGTAGCTTGATTCAAAATGGATATTTTTTGCATTCCGCCAAATCTACATGTCTAATTTGTTGGAGTTGGATGTTAGTATTTTTTCCGTACTAGTATTGTGAAAAGCTGCATTATCCATGACTAACTGTAAAGTTCGCGAACTGGAAATTAAGGGACTTAGAAAAAAAGTCATCAGCGAAATCGCGGGAGAAAGTTGTTATCTTATCAAAATAATACAGAATTTATAGAGAAATCTCATTGGTTACAATATCGATGTCTATTAAGCATTAAAGGTGAATAAAATTCAAGTTCTATAGCTTTTGAAATAATGAATAATAATTATGAATTAATTAATCAAATAAACCACAACGAGTCAGCTCATTCCGTTAATGGTGTCCATAAATGGACAGGATCGGTACATTCTTGTCTAAATAATGATTAAGTTTGTTATTGTCTGAGGGGGTCTTGTGTTTTAACCCGTTCATAATTCATTAGAATTATGACGTAAAGTCAGGCGACATCATGGTTTTTCCTATAATTTTGCCTATTGTTTACGTGGATCTCTCCCGTAAAGTTGGGTAAGGGTATTATTCTAAACATTAAAAGCCCTTTATATACGAGAGGATAAACAAATACAAAGTCATTCGTAATTAAACAGCTGTAACGGCCAGTGCTTAATTTTATATCAATATATTCACCATTTCTAAGATGAAAGACTCGTGCTTTAAAACTCTGAGCGCCTCAGAGCTGCTGGAGATGACAAATCACCCGGAATTCTGCAGGCTCGTCCTTGAAGAACACGCCGAAGTGATGGAGATTCCTTTGAAAGGCACAACTTCTCAGTCTTTGAGAAAAGAAAACTCTAAAAAGAATAGATTCAGCAACATACCGTGTTGGGACCATTCGCGAGTGATAATAAACGCACGGGAAAGCTTTAATTTTGACGTGGGAGATCGGGACCCTTCGCGACAAGAGGTTACGTGGAAGAAAACGCAGAGACTTACATTCACGCGAGCTACGTTGATGGATTCAAAGAAGTCAGTAAGTACATTTGCGCCCAAACGCCGTTAGAAGATACCTGGGAGTCTTTCTTCAGGCTGATTTGGGAACAGCAATCGCGGGTTATTGTGTCTCTGACAGTTATAGACAGAGATCACGAGAAAAGCTACTCTTTCATCTTTGGACGACTCCCAAGGGCTCTGAGACGACCTTGGGAAGTTTTGTCGCCAAAATTCTTGATATCAGAGAAGAATTAAGTTTCACTAGAACCAGAGTGAAGATCACTAATAAGATTACGGGCACTTCACGGGAGATTACCAGTTTTTGGTTTGGCTGGGCGGGAACTTATTGTGCGATCGACAACGCGCTAGAACAACTTGAGAAGGAAAAGGAAGTTACAGTTGCTAAAATAGTTCTCAAAATTAGAAGCCAGAAGCATTCTAGTGTTTTCCTTCCTGAACAATACGAGTTTTCCTACTTAGTGTTAAAATATGTGATTCTAGAAGAAACCAAGAAAGAGCTGTCGAGTTGATCGGAGAGTTTAAGGAAGTCCTATCGCTCCAGTTGAGTCACAACAGCTATAGTAGTCAATATTCGATATATTAAAATAAAGAACCCATAAAAATTCCTAAAATTAAAAAATAAATAGTATATGAGGCATTTATCGTTGAAATTTTGAAATGTAAAAAAAAAAAGTTAAATACAAAAATTAATTTGACTCTTGTAAATCAGCTGTAGTAACCTGTCCGTGATTTGGCAACGCTGTACTTCGGTTGTTTACATTTTCATTTGCACAATATAACCTTAACCATGTTTAAGTTTTTGCAGTCAGTGTAAATAAATAAATTAGTTTGAATTTATTGAATGGTCTGAAGCTTGCGCACAACGCAACGTTGCCAAATGTTTTGACGCCATTTAAATGTAGATTACTTAAAAAATTTCTGTGATTTTATAATTTTAATTTTTCTATAAATTCCACGGCAACCTATATATTTTACTAGCGGCCCGCCCCGGCTTCGCACGGGTATTTAACTAAAATTTCAAAAAATATAAATTTATATTCTTTATCACCTACACCTGCGTCGATACTGGAAAATATTTGATAAGCACGGGACTTTGTCCGCGTAGAAGTCAAAAAGGTTATAATAGGATTTTTATTTGTTTTTTTTTTACGTTATTTATTTTGTTATAACATATAAATTATTATGTTAAAATATTTGAATACTTATAAAATATAACAATCTTTATTATAGAGTAGGGATTTAAAATTTAAATAAACATTAAAATAAAAATAAAAATTGTTATATTTTATGATCAAGAAGCTCTGCCTTTGATCTGGAGAAAGTTTCGCGGGTGTATTATCTTTTTACAACGAAATCAAAATACTACACCTTCCATAGTATTTCTTTATATTTTTTTTTTCCTTCAGAAAGCTAGAATTACCAGGCTATTCTGGAATACGCCATATACAACTGACTGTGAGAGAAGCAGCTTTCGCTTAAGTATACTCCCGTTACAGTAAGAGTTTGACCTTAAGCTTTGTTTATGGTAAATACATACTCATATACACTCATACATTATATTATTATATGGTTCCCGGAACTCAAATAACCATTTCCTATTTTAAGCAACAGGTCTGAGAACTGCCCGGCAGTAACATCTCCACTTAGATGGACTCTCATATTTATGGTAAGGCTCAGTTTCGTCACTGCAAGCCACAAATTCTCCTGTACTGTAGTGTATTGTATCAGCCTGTAAATAACCCACTGCTGACCGAAGGCCTTTTTTCCATACAGAAGATGGGTTGGAGCTTAATCCAACACGCTGCTCCACTGCGGGTTATCGGATAATATCCCTACCATAAGTAACAATTATTATAAGGCATCCATGATAACAAACGGGACCGACGGCTTTACGTACTCTCCGGGGCATGGTGGGGAAACCCACTATACACCCAGACCTGAAACAAATATTGGCACAAATACAAATATCTGCCCCGAGTGGGAATCGAACCCACGACCACCGCCATTGAGGTGAGGCGTTAAGGCGACTACTTGCACCACTACACCAGAACGGTCATCAATGCTTCGTTCGTTGTATCGTAGGTATAATTACACCACAAGTCTCAAAAAGAATAAACCCGCAAGTAATTATTTTTTAAATTTTAATTGACTCGGCACAGTTAGTAGTGACCCTGCTTTCTGCTCCCGGATCGTGGGTTCGATTCCCGCCTCAAGTCTAGGTGTAATATGTATTTATTTCTATATGTATTATTTATATGTATATTTATAAAAAATGTATATCAGTCGGCTGTTACCTTAAACACAGGCATTAAGTTGCCTACCTTAGGAACAGACGATCGTGTGTGTATGTCAAACATATATTTATATTTAATAATAGTCCAAGACAGCTTTTATGTCCTCCTTCTTAGTTTTAGTGTAAGATAAAGTTAAATGGGTACATGATTTATAATGGTTTCTGATCTTGACATAAGTCCGTGGTGGAAATCTGTACTAATTGGGGTGTTAATGCCGTATAATTCAAAATTGTTTCCAAGTTCACTTCAGTGTCTTCTATATCTGTATCACTGTGAACTAAAGATGCCTTGCTGATGAGTCATTTAGTTTAAAACCCTTGACTTAACACAACACCAACACTGAAGTAAAAAATATTATATAAGACACTATTTTACAATAAAGCAATCACACGGTATATTTACAACTCAATTTTGTTACGTTTAATTTAAAGTCTTGCCCGTTCCACCAGGAACATCCAAAAAAAGATATCACCTACACCTGCGTCAATACTGGAAAATATATTATATATTCCTTATTGCACAGTAAAAAGAATTGTTTACAATATTTAGTAATAGTAATGTACAATGAGTTTTGGCAAGGGCGAACTTATCTCTAGAAGAGATCTCTATATTATAATAGACGGATTGATTGTCAAACATGTGTCAAAATAAAACGTAATTTAAATCAAAAGCACTAAGGAGTATTTATATCAAAATAACTTTCTACCCCCTTTTAACCTCGTTAGGGAATGAATTTCGATAAAACACGAAACACGTCTTCAATAAATTCTGTTAAAGAATATTTATGCAAAATTTGAAGTAGATTGGACCAAGGAATCACGTTGTCCCATACAAACTTTGCCTTCTTTTTTCATCCCCTTAGAGGTAGAATATCGTAAAATTCGTTCTTAGCTGACTTCTACTTGGCAAAAGGAATATTCCTACCAAATTTCAATTTTTTAGGTCTCATAGTTCCAGAGATATCGTGATGAGTGACTATATCTATAGAAAGTCTCCTATATATATATATAGATTGCAAAAAATGAAACCTGAATATTTCGAAAACCTTATTTTGAGTTTTTTTTACCCCGTCTAATCGGTGGTTAATATCATAATTCGAGAAAGTTGTTAAAGTCTGACTTTCTCGTAAGACTCGGAAAAAATACTAACATTGTTAAAAAAAATTTTTTCAAAAATTTGCACGGTAAAGACTAAATTAAACTTCACTAGTAGATAAATAAGAACTTCAACTATTAGATAAAAAATAATTTTATGCACAATCTAATATTTTTTATTTAACATTGATGGCGAAAGGACCTCCTTAAAGCTCGGGTAACTAATTTTCAAAGAAACAATTAAGTGAGTTAATTTAAAACTTTTATTCAGTATTATTCTACAAGTATTGATTGAACGTTTTGTTTAACAAGGCGTGATAAGGAAAATAGGTACTATCAGTATTTCTAAAATAGTTTTCCTTGACAATATAATAACAAAAGTGTACAATATGTATGTGATTTAATTTATAATACAACTTATAAAATAACTACAATTAAAGCGTATGTGATTTCCCAATTACTTAATTAACTTAAATTTAAGATTTTAAATAATTCTATTTTTTATTATTTTTAAAATTAAAGAATTTTGGAACAGAATTTTTTTAAATTAAAGACAACATAACTACTAATTGGCTTTAGTAAATCTTTGTTGGGCGAAAATAATTTACATACTTTGCTAAAACTCTATAACAGAAAAGGTAATAATCAAAGATAGCGAGAGAATTATGTCTTTGTTCCCGAATTTGAGCCACTGTGGATGCTAAAGAAATAATCCCGGTTTTATTATATTCTGAAAAATCTTAACTTCGTTGAGTATTTGATTCAAATTATTTTATGAAAAATTCAAATACAGAGCATCATTCAGCCTTGGTGGCATTTCATGTAGCACAAACTGCTGGTCAATTGTTCTAGTCCACATGTTTATACCAAACAGATGCTGGAATCGATCATTTCTGATGAAATGTGGGTTCACTCTGGAGTAGAAGTTTAAAAAGCAGGTACAAAAGCAAAGTACCAAAAGCTGCAATACAATTTTTGTAGTATTGATACATTATCGAGTCATAGTAAAACACTTTTTGTTTTATTGTTTTTAATCAATTTAATTTTTTATTGATTAAATTGTTAAAAAAGTCGGTAGTTTCATTGAAAAAACAAAAATATTCATAACTTTTCGTGCAATGAAGTTATGGCCATGCTGTAGAAACATTTTTTGTTGGAAATTACCTCCTCTATCTCCCTGTTTCGTTTGATCCACGATTTTTTGATCATGCTGTATATATTGAGGAAAATAAGGGCCCGCTTTCAAAGGAGTAAGCCTGCAAAAAGTAATTAACTAAAACTATCAAATTAGTACTAACAAAATTCGCTGCGGCCCCATACTCAATCGTATGAGATTCGCAAAGCGCCTGTGAAAATAAAATATTCTAAAAGTGAGGTCAGTAGTTTTGTGTACCTATTTGACAAAAAATATGAAGATATCTTGCAAAGTGCACAGTGATAAGGTTTGTATCTAGGGTCACAACATTCCTCGAAACAAAATTCTTGAAAATTTTTAATTGAGTGATAAGAGCGCTGCTTTACATAATGGTTGCTACGCTTAGTGCTTAAATAAGTCTTCTGACGTGGACTTTTATTTAGTCTCAACTTAGGTAGCTTTTATATTGTTTGGAGCATTGTATTATCAACCTAGTTCCATAAAAGGTAGCGTAGATTTTGCTTCACAGTATAAAAGTCTATTTATAATTTTTCCTCATTGAAATGAAACAATAACTCTGGTACAATTAAAATACTGGTTTATTTAGCACAAGTTAAACAATGATAATTATCATAGCACCTTTACAACAGTTTGTACATTATATCAAAAATAAGTTATATAATCTCTATGTGTAAATTAATAAATAATAAACATCTCATAACTACGACTGGAATTTATTTTTACACTATTATTAAGTCTCAGACATTTATATTACACGTTATATAAACTATAACATAATAATGCTTGAAGTAAAGAGATCATTCTACAGCAAGGACATGATCTTAAATCCTAATTAAGATTACCAATACTTTACTTGACTAAATTTTTAAATAGGAGACAACTTTTCTGACTGGGCCTGTCTTTATCAAAGCTTTCGTGTCGGCCGATTCCAAGTATAACTTTACCGCTTCGTAGCAGAAAAAAATACTGGAAGGGATTGAACAAGCTGTGGAACCTTTTTTGCCTAATACTGGACACTATGGACGGAATTGAAACAGTTTGATTCTGGTTAAACTTCGAAATGCTGATGTCGACCACGCAATAGCAGAGAGTCCTTCCCAGTTACAGTGCACAACAATTGGCCGCGGCTGAGAGAGTTTATGGCCGTTCTGGAGCGAGTTTTCATGGAATTCCTTCTGGCATTGTCTGACCTCTAGGACAAAGCTCACAAACTCTGAGGTATTTTTGGGCACGTCGTGGTCTGGCCAAGCGGTAAAATTAAAGTGTATTACCGTTTGCGTTGCTTCAGTCCCATCCGTTAGCACGAGGGTCGATTTTACATAATGAGGGAATTTTTCAATGTTGGTGGTCGTAATTTGAAACTTCCCTAATCTAAACGAAGTTTGTTCCACGTCACTCCAGTACGGGTAGCATTTTTCTTTTCCATTTTCTTTCTTTTGGGTCAGCATCACGATTATCTGTACTTGCTCCATCCACAGCATTATGTAAAAATCGTAGCACGTGTTGCGAGTCGGAGCTTCCCCGCAAATAAACTTCTTAGTGTGTTCAAAGCCATCAATGTAGTTGGCATTTATATAGTTTCCCCTGTTCCGTTCCTTCTTCGTTCTCGAGTGATCAAAACACACGGCATAAACGTAACGGTTCAAACTTCTGTTTCTGTTGAGGCATGCAAACAGTTGTTTTATTATTTAAATATTTGTTAGGTTTTATTATTGTTTTTTTTTTATGTTTGTTAAAGTTTAAAATTGTTACTAATTAAGTTTTTTAATTTTTAAATATAAGTGTCGACACTTTTTTGTTCTCTAAAGGATCTCCATGACTTACCAAATTGATTAGATTTTTCATAGATAATAGCTCGAATATTTTTAATGCGTACAGGGTTGTAAAAAAATAAAACAAATGTTCCTTTATCGTAATTAATTTAATTAAATGCATATTATGATGTAATACGACTGACTAATTTAATTCTTCTCGACCTTGTTACCTTTAAAAAAATTAATTAGACACTTATGACGTAGCAGTTTTCTGCTACCAAAAAGTCCTGGCCGGTTCTATATCTATGTCTAAATAATTTTCTTGGACGGCAGCGTTGGCTGATTGAATAGCTTTCCTCCACCAGCGCCGTTTATACGCTTCAAAAATAACAGGAATGTACGCGATTTGAAAATTAAAGGACTTAGATCCCGTTCTGAAATATTTTTTCAGAACGAGAAGCGAGAACTCGAGCAAACGTTAGTGACGTCACACCGAATTAAAAACAAAGACCACCCCGAGTCGATGACCTTGACTATACATTCGGTTACGTAAGGGGTTGATCATCTCTACGGTATGCTATACGGGGATTAACCGTTTGGCCTGTTCGAACTATGTTTAGTTACACTGAAACCTCCCCACAGATTAGTATTCCCTGAAACATCAGCTAATTAATTGATTTGGCAATTATAGGGGATGTTCTATTAAGGGTGAATTCAACTATTGAATATATTTCTCACTATGGAGATATTAGTGCAGAATTATTTACGAATATACATCATGTTCTATAGCTTTTCAAACTTTGAACTAAAATTACGAACAGATAATCAAGGAATATAGGATACTAAAATATCTAATACATCGTATTTAATTCGCGGCAAAATAATTAAATGTAATGTAAGAACAATAGGGGCGTTATATTTTAAAACAACGCCCAGTACACTGATAGAAAAACAATCTTGATTCAAGAAACTTTTTTTCTTCAAAACTTAACTTCTGAAATTAGATATAAATATATTTCTTTCAAAAATTTTTGTCTCTTGGTTCAAGATAGGCGATAACATTGATTCAAGATGTTACCGACTTGTGTTAAGAATAGCTTTTTTTTTTTTTGTCATTAATTAACTTATTTCCAAGAAATAGGTTTTTTTTTGGTATAACAATTAAAGACTATTTAGTTTTTGAAATATACTTTGATGAATTATTTTAAGTTTTTTAAACGATAATGTTATTTTGATTGAAAAACTTAAATGTATCGATTGAAGATAATATAGCTCTTAAGCCAAGAAAATCTAAATCAAGATAAGAAATTCTTAAAGCAAAATAATCATTTGTCTTTCAAAATAAATTCTTAAATCAAGAAAATATCTCTTGAGATAAGATGAATTTTCTATCAGTGTAGGTATGGGAAAATTCAAGCCCTAGCCACGCTTTTTTTAAAATAAAATAATTTTTTTTATTCACACTATTATTAATTTATATTTATTGAAATTTTTAACACTATTCCTAATTTAAATTTATTAAAATTTATTTTCTATTTTTTAGTTTGATTTTCTATAAAAAGCGTGTTTTTAGTTTTTTAAAACTATTATTTATTTTTTACTTTTAAGTTTGGTTTATTTATAAAAGCGTGATTTTTTAGTTTTTTAAAACTATTATTTGTTTTGTAGAATTAAAATTCTCCTTAGTATTCGAAAATTAGTCAATATTGGAGAAATCGGCTAAAGATAATTATTTTGGAAATTAAAATTAACATCAAGTCCTGTCTTATCGACTGTAGGAAAAATTATAAAAAATTAAAATTAAGTTTCTTACCTTATCGACTATAGATGAAAATTATATAAATTAACAAAAATCATATTTTGCAAATTGAAAAATGGAATAATTTTATCAAATTAGTGTATTGTCATCGGTCCTCGATAAATCATCAAAGTTTAAACGAAATCTGGCCGTTTAAAGTGGATCAAAATCGTGCCCAAAGAAGTCGGTTACAATCATACAAACATACATACAGGTGAAGCTAATAAAAAGCGTGTAAAAAAAACAGAGTATTAACACAAAATAAACTTTATTTAAAGCTAACTACCTATAAAAATATTTTAAATACTGTATATAAATACTCTATATAAATACCTATATAAATACTGTAAAAAAAACTTAAAACTAGATAAATAACAATTATATAACATTAAGACTAGACTAATACTTATCAGCAACTAACTTAGTATATATCAAGACAATCAAGTAGCAGAAGACATAATGTTCAGGTAAAGACAAACAATTATGCCTTTGCTTACGCAGATTACGCACTACTAAAGAAAGGCTAATCGTTGCTCTCTCGTCGTATAAAGACAAACTGACATCAATGGCGCAAAAAGCTCCAGTACGATTGAAACCGTCGCTGCAATGAACCAGTATAGGAGGTACGTTTCCACCCTTACTATTCAAATCTGCCATTGATTGAGCCGCTCTGACCGCGAGAACGAAGTCCAGAAACTCTGAAGCATCTCGAGGAAGGCTGTTCCTGGGCCAGTCGGTGTAAGCAAAATGCTGGACGTCCAATGAAGCTTCAGTATTGTCTGTTACTCGTAGATTGGTCACCACGTAGTAACGGAAAGACTTGATTTTCAAAGTTTCGATTGTAAACTTGCCATGGACCACTTTTCTCCGCTTTTTGGGGCTCCAGTAGGGATAACAAGCTTCGCGTCCTTTTTCCACAATTCGGGTCAGCATCACGATTACCCGGACTTGATGGGAAAATATCATCTTCCAAAAATCTTGAGCTGTCTCTTGAAGTGGTGCCTGGGTGCACAGGAACCTTCCCTTAACGTTGTGACCGTCTACATGGCTGGCATTGATAAAGTCGCTTCCTCCGTCTTCCGTTGGCAGGATCACCTGATTGCGGTCGAAGATGGATGTGTTCCAATATCTGCATTTTGATCTATTGTCAAACTTCAATACTTCTTGGCAGGAGTAGGGGACACTTTTTTTTACTATTTGATGGTGTCCTTGTTCCAGTATGTGAGCCAGGTTAGACTCTTTAATAAGTTGTTCGCAGTTTTCGGAGAAGGAATGTTTTTTCGTTAATTTCGCGCCCATTTTTAAAAAGTTAGGCTTTCAGGAAAAGAGTCCTAGTCCCGACTGTGGTTAGGTACTGAATGTGAATTTTCTTATTTAGCTGGACCTATTTATAGGTTTCTTCTACAGTGTACAAAACATTTCAGAGTACGACGTAATTGATAGTTTTAGTATTGATTTAGGTATTAATTTTCAGCATTGCGCTCACAAATAACTTCAATTAATTAACTCTACATTTAGATTATTATATTACCGCTTTTATACCGCTTTTATAGGTCGCCCCCTCTTCTCTCAGTATGACTCATATGGTCTGTTCAAAGGATCAGACAACATTAAATTATTATCCTTAAACTATAAAAAACCCATTTTTTTCGCTGTGTTTATCATAAACTAAATTATACCTACTCAAAGCTCACCATTGTAACCGACATCAATATTCATGATAACACAAATATCAACAGACTTCATCCCCACTCCATGCTCAGTCTTATATAAACGATTGTAAGGAGCGGAGTCCACATATCGTCCAGACCGGAGTTATATTTTAGTAATCATGAATACACATTTGTTTGCACCTCTTAAAGATACCGAATTTGTGATACGATCCACTCACCCGAAGTACACCGACATCATAGCTGACGAGTACTCCCGCATTTGTCAAGAACCAATAAACGGAACTTACGAAAACTGGAAGAAGCCGAAAAATAAGAACAAAAATCTTTTTGGAAACATTCCATGCTGGGATAATTCCCGCGTGGTCTTACACCAGACCAGCGATGGAGCCGATTATATTAACGGTAACTATGTCAGTGGATTTGACCTACAGAGCAAGTTCATCGCAACTGAACAACCGATGGCGAGCACCTTGAGCAACTTCTGGACCATGATTTGGGAAGAAAACACGCGTGTGATTGTTATGTTAAATGGATCTGAAGAAGAGGCACAACAATCATATCCATATCTTTCTCCTAGTCAAACTGAGATAATCTCAGGAGACTTCAAAATCAAACAGAAAGAGATTCACGAGGAAAAGGACTATACTGAAACAGAAATCATCATCACTCACTTACACACTGGGCAGTCAAAGAAGGTAAGCCACTTTAAATACTTAAACTGGCTTGAACACACATTTCCCCATGAAGAAGATATTTTGCAGTTTTTGGTGATGATGAACAAAAAGAATGAAGAATTTTTCAAGGAAGCAAAGGAGTATCACCAACGGATGCCAGGTGCTATTGTTGTACATGGCAAGGCTGGCATCAGAAGAACAGCTACGTTCTGCGCTATAGATAGCTGTCTTAACGAAGCTGTAGTTAAGGAGACCGTATCGATACCATCAGTTGTATTGAGGGCAAGACAGCAAAGAAACTTCAGCTTTCCAAGTCTTAGTTATTATATTTATGTACACAGTGTCTTGTTGCACTTTCTGGTACATCATTGATCATAATTTGCAGATTTTGTGGAATTATGAACTCATTGTACGGATAAGGACTTTTAATTATTCTTAATAATTGTTATATCGCCCGATGGCACGTCAAATTTAAGTATAAGTAAAAATTAATAAAGAAATCTAGTCTTACTTTTTTTTTTTTTTTTTTTTTAATTAACCCTTCATAAGCTTGGCATATGAGTCTCCTTATGAAACTTTTGAAAACAAACCGACTCATGGTAGTCTAAAATCCTATCCATTAAAGTTTTTGAAACTCTTAAAGTTTCAATAAAAAAGTAGAGTAAAGTTCTAAATAATTGGCATATAAAAGGTTTATTAAGAAAGGATAACGAAAGAAGTTACATATTGAAGCCTTTATTTTGTATGCTTTTTAACAATGAAAACCATCTATTCAGCTCTGGTCGATGTCTCTTTGGGTGCCATTTGTGTTCGTAAAACGACGCGACTGTGATCGTAGTAGTCCTTCGTTTTCATTTTGACAGTCACCAAACTCAGCTGCTGTCGAAGCGCTAAACGTTACTTTCTTTTTCTTGTTTATCAAATCTTTGTGTTCTTGGACACATAATTCAGCTTTATCTTCATTTTTGACGTATTCAATGAATCCCTCGTGAGTTGAAAATTTTGATTTTCTACAACCCATTTTGATATAGCGACAATTGTTCAATTGTGAAAAGTCGAGTAGATTCGGGGACGTTTCACAGTCGACTGAAGGATCGATCCTGTAAGGATTCGGTATTTATAGGATCCTTTTTTCCTGTAGATATGAAACATCGATGACCAATTTACCTAAGTTAGGTATTTGTTTCAATTTAAAATATATTTTTAACAAATTACCCGTAGTTAATTGCCACGTTATTATTTCAGGATAATGTCACTGGAAAACCACATATTGATTAGGTTAAAATATTTTACCTATCGTCATATATTGTTTTGAAAAGAATTTGCTAAATAATATTGTTGTTCCAATTTAAAATATATTTTTAATGAGTTACATGTAGTTAGTTACTACATTATTTTATTCCAGCATAACGTCACTGGAAAACCACATATTGATTAGGTTAAACTAAGTTACCTACCGTCATATACCTATTATTAAGAGAGGAACTTGATAAACAATAGCATTATTTAAATTTAAAAAAAGTTCTACATGTACATTTCACAACCATACATATCTATTACTGTTTATAGATTAAAACCTATTAACTTATCTATGACTGGATGTTACTAAGAATTAATATTGTAATATTGTTTAAGATTGAAACGAGCTTTGCTTATACCCCGTATTCCTTAGAGCCAATAATAAGATTGTATGAAAAAATGGTTAGTTATTAATCGAATATAGATTTTCGTGCGAGGATCAACCATCTGTAATTTCGAAGATAATATCTTCTTTCTTACAACGAACATTATAAATGTCTATCTTATAAAAATATTTTTTTTTAAAGTATCTTTATTTATTAGTTATCAAGAGGGGAATATAATAGTTATAATAATATAATATTGAAAATATTTTTTGGGAAAAACCACCCGCAAATAACCTATAACACGAAGTCAAATGATAGGCGGTTATCAATTGTGGTTGGTCATATGAAAACAAAATTAACAGTTTTTTACAGCTCATGTGAACTTGACGTAAGTGTATACTGATAATAAATCATTTAAAAGCCGATCCACCAGCCGGTACAGTGAAATTACTCAGTGGCCACAGTTTCCAAATTAATTCGTAAATTTTTGATTAATGTAAAGATAATGTATGTATAATGTACGTAACATTAATGTAATAAAATAAATAAATATTTTTACGTATAATAATATATTTTTTACAAACAACATTTCCCTGATTAGAAAACTGAATTAAACAGCATAGGAAATAACATAAATTCAATTCTTCTCGATACTTTTGAATATTTTAAATACTTTTCAATTCTTTCTCTTATGAAAAATTAACATGTCAATTTCTGATTAGAAAAAGGGATTTGAACACTATATAGGTATTCATGTTGCAATCAGATAAATTTTTAGTAGCGTAAATATTCAAAGAAATCACAATAAAAAAGGATGTATATTAAATCCTTTATTTTATTACACATTTAACAAAAGTTTCACATGTTCATTTCACAACTATACATTTCTATTTCTACTTACAGATTAAAAACTCTTAACTTATATATCACTAGATGCTAATAAGAATTAAATAAAAGCTACCTATTGCTAACATACATGATAATAACCTATGAGACATTGATTAAAAGATAGAGAGCAAAGATTATTCTTCTTCTTCCGTAGAACACGTTAAATAGAAACTAACGACTAAATAACAAAAACAATAGTAGCTTGCATGTTGCGTGCGATTAAAAATTTCATGTCCGAGTTTCGGCTTAATAGCCGAAAAATTTACTTCGTTAGCCTTCTGAATTCGAGATATCGATATATCAATATCAAGGAACACCCTTGATCGACTCAGCCCATCGCTGCAATGGACTACTATTGGACTCTTATACCCATCAGGAAGCTGATTCGTTGCGGCATATTGAGCGTACAATCTTGTCATGGTGAATAACTCATAAAAGTCATCGCTTGAGTGCAAGATATCGACCTTTGGCCAGTTCGTGAATAAGAACTGGTCGATGAACAAGGAGCCTCCATCTTCGTGTTTCAAGAGTAGTTTCGTTTGTTCGAAACTGTAATATTTCGGTTGAACTACAATTGTTTCAACCTTCAGCTTGCCACAACAGACCGTAGATCCTACTTCTGAGTTCCAATAGATAACACCCTTCTCATTTTCATCAGGTTTGTTCAGCATGACAATGATCTCAGTTTGATTTTCCCAGATCATATTCCAAAACTTATGAATTGTTGCTTTTGAATCAGGAGTTTTTGTTATGATGTATGCTTTAGGTTGCTGGAAGCCGTCGATGTAGCTCAAATCCTGGGACTGTTTTTCTTCCGAAAGAACTACACGCCTGTCTTTGAAGCATAGTCCTTCTGTTTCATGTCGTCCGTTTCCGAGGTCTCCAGAAAATATAAAGGAGTTGAAAGATCCTTCCATTTCTTCAATTATTCCTCCTGATTTCTTGTAATGCAGGTTTTTCGCATTATTAGAACTCATTTTTAAACGTCGCTTAGAATTTGAAGTTCTTAAAAAACATGTGTGGATTCGGGCGCGTTACAAACTTGCTTGACGCCCGAACATAATATCAAGAATCTCTATTTATATATCCTCCCTCTTCGATCAATATAAAACATCAACTGCATTGTTTACATTTTTATTATCTTGAGACTGTGAAAAACCAGTTTTTTTTATCGCTTTAATTCTTAGAAACCAAATTATACCTACTCAAAGCTGACCACTGTAGCCGACATTAATATTTATGACATGTAAGCAATTAATATTATATTTATGTCACGTACTCCATATCAAACAACCAATTGTAAACAATAATACATCAATTAGATTAGACGTCTCCATATTTTCAAGACTTCTGCAGTGATGAATACGCAGGCATAAAAATAATTAGATGTCGGCTAACTTTATTGTCATGACTTGCAATTACACCCATACACGCAGCAGAAAATTTTATTTTTATTTTCTCTTGGAGGAAACTACATGATTAAAAATTTTTGATCGTTAAAATTGATGTTATTTTTAATAATAAACTAAGCTTATAGACTATAATTAATTACTTAATATTTTAAAAAAGAATTTCAATAAATTTCAACTGCAGCTTCGGCATATTATATGACATTAGCTGTTTATACTCGACCTGCATAGAGTAGTTCGCATTTGATCCGTCAGGTAGCGTATTTAAGTGGATGATTTCCCAATAGTAAAGTTATATACTATTTGAAAGTAATAAAAGTCTGTGAAGAAATGATAACAAAGAAAGTTGCAGAATAAATTGTTATTTTTATTAGATTTCTAAAATAATTTTGACACATTTCTTACACAACTAGTTTTCTATATTTACTTATAGATAAAAAAAACTCTTAACTAGTCAAAAGATTATAACAAATAAATTTTAGGCTAACTTATTTTAACTGGACGGTTATTAGAGAAAAATTATTACTAGATATTGATAAAATACATAAGAATTAAGTACATGAAATCCATTATAAAATAAAGAGCAATAATTATTAGTCTTACGTAAAAAAATTCAAATATTCACAAAATGCTAAATAGCAGAAAACATAATGATTAGCATAGTGCAGGCAATCGTATCTTTGTTTTCTTAGTTGTGAAGCGATAGAACGTATGCTTACATCACCAGTCTTCTTATCCTTAGTTATCGATATGTCCATTGCACAGAAGACAATTGATCGATTTAACCCATCACTGCAATGGACTATTACTGGACTCTTGCAGTCATCGGGAAGCTGTTGCGCTATCGCATATTTATTGTTCGTTTGTGTCATCTTGACTAAATCAAGGAAATCAGCGCTTGAGGGCACAGAATCAATCTTTTGCCAGTTCTTGTATAAGATGTGGTCAACCAGCAACGAACCCCCATCTTCGTGCGTGATGAGTAGCGTTGTAATCTCGAAACTGTGATGTAAATGCCGAACTTTAATTGTCTCTACATTGAGCTTACCACAATAGAGCGTCGACCGTTCTTCTAATTTCCAATAAATTAGACCCTTCTCGTTTTGATCAGGTTTATTCAGCATGACAATGATCTCAGATTGTTGTTCCCAGACCATTTTCCAAAACTTATGGATTTCCGCCTCTGAATCAGGAGTCTTTGTTACAATATATGCTTTGGGTTGCTTGAACCCGTCGATGTAGCTTGCATTTATCTTATCGCCGGATTCCTTTTCTTCCTTAAGAATTACGCGGTTGTGGTCGAAGCATAGTTCATTTGTTTCAGGAACGACAAAAGTTCCGTCCGCTTCAATCTTCATCATTAGTTGGGCGTGTTCTTGGCGAATGAATTCATTAATTATATTTTCGTCAATTAATGATGTTAATTCTTGGGAATGGCAGGTTTTTTCCTTCTTAGAACTCATTTTTAACGTTGCTTAGAATGTAAAGTTCTCGAAGGACACGTGAGAATTTGGGCGCGTTATAAACTTGGTAGACTCTCGAACATACCAAGATATCGCTTTTATAGGTCGCCCCCTCTTCTCTCAGTATGACTCATATGGTCTGTTCAAAGGATCAGACAACATTAAATTATTATCCTTAAACTATAAAAAACCCATTTTTTTCGCTGTGTTTATCATAAACTAAATTATACCTACTCAAAGCTCACCATTGTAACCGACATCAATATTCATGATAACACAAATATCAACAGACTTCATCCCCACTCCATGCTCAGTCTTATATAAACGATTGTAAGGAGCGGAGTCCACATATCGTCCAGACCGGAGTTATATTTTAGTAATCATGAATACACATTTGTTTGCACCTCTTAAAGATACCGAATTTGTGATACGATCCACTCACCCGAAGTACACCGACATCATAGCTGACGAGTACTCCCGCATTTGTCAAGAACCAATAAAGGGAACTTACGAAAACTGGAAGAAGCCGAAAAATAAGAACAAAAATCTTTTTGGAAACATTCCATGCTGGGATAATTCCCGCGTGGTCTTACACCAGACCAGCGATGGAGCCGATTATATTAACGGTAACTATGTCAGTGGATTTGACCTACAGAGCAAGTTCATCGCAACTGAACAACCGATGGCGAGCACCTTGAGCAACTTCTGGACCATGATTTGGGAAGAAAACACGCGTGTGATTGTTATGTTAAATGGATCTGAAGAAGAGGCACAACAATCATATCCATATCTTTCTCCTAGTCAAACTGAGATAATCTCAGGAGACTTCAAAATCAAACAGAAAGAGATTCACGAGGAAAAGGACTATACTGAAACAGAAATCATCATCACTCACTTACACACTGGGCAGTCAAAGAAGGTAAGCCACTTTAAATACTTAAACTGGCTTGATCACACATTTCCCCATGAAGAAGATATTTTGCAGTTTTTGGTGATGATGAACAAAAAGAATGAAGAATTTTTCAAGGAAGCAAAGGAGTATCACCAACGGATGCCAGGTGCTATTGTTGTAAATGGCAAGGCTGGCATCAGAAGAACAGCTACGTTCTGCGCTATAGATAGCTGTCTTAACGAAGCTGTAGTTAAGGAGACCGTATCGATACCATCAGTTGTATTGAGGGCAAGACAGCAAAGAAACTTCAGCTTTCCAAGTCTTAGTTATTATATTTATGTACACAGTGTCTTGTTGCACTTTCTGGTACATCATTGATCATAATTTGCAGATTTTGTGGAATTATGAACTCATTGTACGGATAAGGACTTTTAATTATTCTTAATAATTGTTATATCGCCCGATGGCACGTCAAATTTAAGTATAAGTAAAAATTAATAAAGAAATCTAGTCTTACTTTTTTTTTTTTTTTTTTAATTAACCCTTCATAAGCTTGGCATATGAGTCTCCTTATGAAACTTTTGAAAACAAACCGACTCATGGTAGTCTAAAATCCTATCCATTAAAGTTTTTGAAACTCTTAAAGTTTCAATAAAAAAGTAGAGTAAAGTTCTAAATAATTGGCATATAAAAGGTTTATTAAGAAAGGATAACGAAAGAAGTTACATATTGAAGCCTTTATTTTGTATGCTTTTTAACAATGAAAACCATCTATTCAGCTCTGGTCGATGTCTCTTTGGGTGCCATTTGTGTTCGTAAAACGACGCGACTGTGATCGTAGTAGTCCTTCGTTTTCATTTTGACAGTCACCAAACTCAGCTGCTGTCGAAGCGCTAAACGTTACTTTCTTTTTCTTGTTTATCAAATCTTTGTGTTCTTGGACACATAATTCAGCTTTATCTTCATTTTTGACGTATTCAATGAATCCCTCGTGAGTTGAAAATTTTGATTTTCTACAACCCATTTTGATATAGCGACAATTGTTCAATTGTGAAAAGTCGAGTAGATTCGGGGACGTTTCACAGTCGACTGAAGGATCGATCCTGTAAGGATTCGGTATTTATAGGATCCTTTTTTCCTGTAGATATGAAACATCGATGACCAATTTACCTAAGTTAGGTATTTGTTTCAATTTAAAATATATTTTTAACAAATTACCCGTAGTTAATTGCCACGTTATTATTTCAGGATAATGTCACTGGAAAACCACATATTGATTAGGTTAAAATATTTTACCTATCGTCATATATTGTTTTGAAAAGAATTTGCTAAATAATATTGTTGTTCCAATTTAAAATATATTTTTAATGAGTTACATGTAGTTAGTTACTACATTATTTTATTCCAGCATAACGTCACTGGAAAACCACATATTGATTAGGTTAAACTAAGTTACCTACCGTCATATACCTATTATTAAGAGAGGAACTTGATAAACAATAGCATTATTTAAATTTAAAAAAAGTTCTACATGTACATTTCACAACCATACATATCTATTACTGTTTATAGATTAAAACCTATTAACTTATCTATGACTGGATGTTACTAAGAATTAATATTGTAATATTGTTTAAGATTGAAACGAGCTTTGCTTATACCCCGTATTCCTTAGAGCCAATAATAAGATTGTATGAAAAAATGGTTAGTTATTAATCGAATATAGATTTTCGTGCGAGGATCAACCATCTGTAATTTCGAAGATAATATCTTCTTTCTTACAACGAACATTATAAATGTCTATCTTATAAAAATATTTTTTTTTTAAAGTATCTTTATTTATTAGTTATCAAGAGGGGAATATAATAGTTATAATAATATAATATTGAAAATATTTTTTGGGAAAAACCACCCGCAAATAACCTATAACACGAAGTCAAATGATAGGTGGTTATCAATTGTGGTTGGTCATATGAAAACAAAATTAACAGTTTTTTACAGCTCATGTGAACTTGACGTAAGTGTATACTGATAATAAATCATTTAAAAGCCGATCCACCAGCCGGTACAGTGAAATTACTCAGTGGCCACAGTTTCCAAATTAATTCGTAAATTTTTGATTAATGTAAAGATAATGTATGTATAATGTACGTAACATTAATGTAATAAAATAAATAAATATTTTTACGTATAATAATATATTTTTTACAAACAACATTTCCCTGATTAGAAAACTGAATTAAACAGCATAGGAAATAACATAAATTCAATTCTTCTCGATACTTTTGAATATTTTAAATACTTTTCAATTCTTTCTCTTATGAAAAATTAACATGTCAATTTCTGATTAGAAAAAGGGATTTGAACACTATGTAGGTATTCATGTTGCAATCAGATAAATTTTTAGTAGCGTAAATATTCAAAGAAATCACAATAAAAAAGGATGTATATTAAATCCTTTATTTTATTACACATTTAACAAAAGTTTCACATGTTCATTTCACAACTATACATTTCTATTTCTACTTACAGATTAAAAACTCTTAACTTATATATCACTAGATGCTAATAAGAATTAAATAAAAGCTACCTATTGCTAACATACATGATAATAACCTATGAGACATTGATTAAAAGATAGAGAGCAAAGATTATTCTTCTTCTTCCGTAGAACGCGTTAAATAAAAACGAACGACTAAATAACAAAAACAATAGTAGCTTGCATGTTGCGTGTCATTAAAAATTTCGTGTTCGAGTTTCGGCTTAATAGCCGAAAAATTTACTTCATTAGCCTTCTGAATTCGAGATATCGATATATCAATATCAAGGAACACCCTTGATCGACTCAGCCCATCGCTGCAATGGACTACCATTGGACTCTTATACCCATTAGGAAGCTGATTCGTTGCGGCATATTGAGCGTACAATCTTGTCATGCTGATTAACTCATAAAAGTCATCGCTTGAGGGCAAGATATCGACATTTGGCCAGTCCATGAATAAGAAGTGGTCGATGAACAAGGAGCCTCCATCTTCGTGTTTCAAGAGTAGTTTCGTTTGTTCGAAACTGTAATATTTCGGTTGAACTACAATTGTTTCAACCTTCAGCTTGCCACAACAGACCGTAGATCCTACTTCTGAGTTCCAATAGATAACACCCTTCTCATTTTCATCAGGTTTGTTCAGCATGACAATGATCTCAGTTTGATTTTCCCAGATCATATTCCAAAACTTATGAATTGTTGCTTCTGAATCAGGAGTTTTTGTTATGATGTATGCTTTAGGTTGCTGGAAGCCGTCGATGTAGCTCAAATCCTGGGACTGTTTTTCTACCGAAAGAACTACACGCCTGTCTTTGAAGCATAGTCCTTCTGTTTCATGTCATCCGTTTCCGAGGTCTCCAGAAAATATAAAGGAGTTGAAAGATCCTTCCATTTCTTCAATTATTCCTCCTGATTTCTTGTAATGCAGGTTTTTCGCATTATTAGAACTCATTTTTAAACGTCGCTTAGAATTTGAAGTTCTTAAAAAACATGTGTGGATTCGGGCGCGTTACAAACTTGATTGATGCCCGAACATATCAAGAATCTCTATTTATATATCCTCCCTCTTCGATCAATATAAAACATCAACTGCATTGTCTACATTTTTATTATCTTGAGACTGTGAAAAACCAGTTTTTTTTTATCGCTTTAATTCTTAGAAACCAAATTATACCTACTCAAAGCTGACCACTGTAGCCGACATTAATATTTATGACATGTAAGCAATTAATATTATATTTATGTCACGTACTCCATATCAAACAACCAATTGTAAAAAATAATACATCAATTAGAATAGACGTATTCATATTTTCAAGACTTCTGCAGTGATGAATACGCAGGCATAAAAATAATTGCTACAGATATCTAGTATTATCTAGTAACTTCGGCTATATGAGTCTCCTTACGAAACTTTTGAAAACAAACCGACTTATGGCAGTCTAAATTTCTATTCATTAAAGTTTTTAAAACACCTAAAGTTTTAATCAAAAAGTATTGGAAAATCAGCTGGGGGCGTGGTTTCTCCTTGCGGCAGAAGCAGTTACTACTGCAAACGCATTTTTAAATAAGCTGCCGTGTTTTCATATTCAATCGTGTATTTACACGTTGTATTAAATCGAATTTTTAATAGAAATTTAATAAATAATGAAAATTTTAATTCAAGAAGATTGTGAATTTGCATGATACTGAAATCAGTTGACAACCTATCAAATTTTTATTTTATTAAAGAAATAAATTAGGACAAAAAATTTAGAAAAGTTTCACTTTTAGTTTTTTAAAATTTCTATGTGTGAATTTTTTCTATTATTTTTTTTTTTTTGTAAGAATCTGATTGTTAAAAAAATCCAAAAAATTGTCAGATATCTGTTACTTTCAGCATCATGAATACACAGTGTCTTGTTGCACTTTCTGGTACATCATTGATCATAATTTGCAGATTTTGTGGAATTATGAACTCATTGTACGGATAAGGACTTTTAATTATTCTTAATAATTGTTATATCGCCCGATGGCACGTCGAATTTAAGTATAAGTAAAAATTAATAAAGAAATCTAGTCTTACTTTTTTTTTTTTTAAATTAACCCTTCATAAGCTTGGCATATGAGTCTCCTTATGAAACTTTTGAAAACAAACCGACTCATGGTAGTCTAAAATCCTATCCATTAAAGTTTTTGAAACTCTTAAAGTTTCAATAAAAAAGTAGAGTAAAGTTCTAAATAATTGGCATATAAAAGGTTTATTAAGAAAGGATAACGAAAGAAGTTACATATTGAAGCCTTTATTTTATCAGATATTTAACAAAACTTGTACATGTTTATTACACAACCATAGATTTCTACTTATATATTAAAAACTCTTAACTAATAATTAGATTAACATAACTAAATCTTAAACTAACTTATCTAAAACTAAACTTCACTAGAAGGAAATTGAAGCTAAATATTGTTACCATACATGCTGATGATTCCTTTGCGGTCCAGTATAAACAGAGTATAAATTTGTACGCGCGGTCGTTAACAAAGCATCACGATGGTTTCAGATTGGTGTTCCCACACCATTCTCCAAAAGTTACAAACTGCCATCTTTGAGAGAGGTGTTTTCGTGGTGATGTATGCTTTTTGACTATCAAAACCATCTATGTAGCTCGCGTCGATGTGTCTTTGGGTGCCATTTTCTGTTTGGAGAACGACGCGACTGTGATCGTAGTACAGTCCTTCGTTTTCATTTTGACAGTCACCAAAGTACCCAGCTGCTATCGAAGCGCTAAACGTTCCTTTATTTTCCTTGTTCATCAAATCTTTGTGTTCTTGGACAAATAATTCAGCTGCATTTTTACTTTCGACGAATTTAATTAATCCCTCGCGAGTTAAAGCTTTGGACTTGCCACTACCCATTTTGATATAGCACCAATTGTTAAATTATGAAAAGTTCGAGTAGATTCGGGGACGTTTCACAGTCGACTGAAGGATCGTTTTACAGGATTCGGTATTTATAGGGTCATTATTTTCCGTAAATATGAATCATCGATGACTTATTTACCTAAGTTAGGTATTTGTTTCAATTTAAAATATATTTTTAACAAATTACCCGTAGTTAATTGCCACGTTATTATTTCAGGATAATGTCACTGGAAAACCACATATTGATTAGGTTAAAATATTTTACCTATCGTCATATATTGTTTTGAAAAGAATTTTCTAAATAATATTGTTGTTTCAATTTAAAATATATTTTTAATGAGTTACATGTAGTTAGTTACTATATTATTTTATTCCAGCATAACGTCACCGGAAAACCACATATTGTTTAGGTTAAACTAAGTTACCTACCGTCATATACCTATTATTAAGAAAGGAACTTGATAAACAATAGCATTATTTAAATTTAAAATATATTTTTAATGAGCTCGACTGGTGATGTGCGTGTTTCCGTTTTATTTCGCGGGGAACGCCCAGATCAGTAAAATTGCATACATAGGTATCCATATGGATGATAGGAGACCGTATAAATAGCGATTTAACTCACTATCTGTTAAGTATACACTGATAGAAGGATTTCTTACTATTTAAGAAGATTTCTTTGTATTTAAGAAATCATTTCTTAGTATTTAAAAAATATTTTTTTATATATTTAAGAAAATGATTTTTTAAATACAAAGAAATCTTTTTAAATACTAAGAAATCCTTCTATCAGTAACAGCGGAAAGTTATTACCATAACCGGGTTTTTTCATGGAAGCAAAGGTGTCAGAAGAACTTCTACATTTTGTGCAATAGATACTTGTCTTTATCAACTAGTAGCTACGGTGACCATATCAGTACCATCAGTAGTGCTAGAAATCAGACAGCAATGATGTTCTAGCCTTGCATCTGTGAGCCATTACACTCTTATACAAATGGTCTTGCACTACTTTTTGAATATCATTCGATCAAACTATGCATTATTTGCGAAATTTCGTTCCCATTTTACAGCCAAAGATATGCTTTTATTAAATCATCCAATAGGAATTAATGTATCTGAGTAAATTTAGTTAATAAATAAAATTCTAGTCATTACCAATATGTTACTCATTTTTAACATACCTTCCATAAATTAGGTATGTGCTCGTTATGTGATGAGCCATCTTATCTAAGTCGGGAAGCGAAGGTCTTCAATATCACCGGAAACGTGTCAGTATTTGCATACATACTATGAATCACGTAGCCCAAGCGACTGTATTGTTATGTAAAAAAATATTAATTTAGGAATAATTAATTAATTCTACATTTAAAATATTTAATGTGTTTAAGTATTCGGCCCTAGCGTGTTAGGCTAATAGACCGGGAACTTCCGAGTTTTAATTTATTGAGAATGATAGGTTTGTTTGAATAAATTGATGTAGTGCGTTGAATGATTTTAATACATATATTGTTTAAATCTAAAAATTAATATCATTAGCTAAATTACAATTATTACACAGTGATTGAAGTTAACTTTTCTTTCATATAACAATTTTACAATATTACTAAATTCACAAATATTAATAATTTAAAATATACCTGGTATAAAAAATTGATGAACCTTGTTGATTTAATTTGTTTTAGTTGGTTTCACTTTACGATTTTACTTTACCTTTACAAATGTTTTACTTTTTATACAATAGAGTTACACGTGGTCTATTGAGACTTATTTAAACTATGTACGATGTTAACACTAGGACGTCAGGACAACGAGAGAGATTTTTTTTGGTGACAATTGCGAGGTGTCGAATTTCAGGGCGTAACTAATTTCCACTTATTGGGGGAAACAAATGTCCAATTATTTGTCTATTTTCTTGGGCCCTTACCCTCTCTCTTAAATTTGTCTAAAAATGTTGCATGAGTCCCTCTACTTGGATCAGAGTGCAACATGCTTTCTCACTTACTCTTATGTTCTATTATTCATCTATGTGTTTGTGTATACGTAAGCGCATTTACGCATAGACAAAGACATACATTTGTACTGTCTACGGTAATTTATTTATTAAAATTGTATGAATAAATATGTACTTGAATCTAACATCTTTTACGTTTTCTTGAATTTAATTATTTATTTGTAGAAATATTTCTGTTTTATCGTTTTATAAATTTGTTGTATTATTTTAGAATTTAATTGTTTAATATTTGTTTATTTTAAATTATTTAACTTTCAAGTTCTATTTTTTTTTTTGTTTCTTATTTCATATTTAATTTTTGTTGTCTAAAAAGTATTTCAGAAAGTGCATTATTAAAATTTATTTCGATATTTGTCTCAACACTAAAATTCTGTAATTAAGTTATTCTAAAATCTTTTGGTTTAAAAATAAATCTTTTTATCTAATGTTCTTTATCTTTAAGTATTTCTTATTTTGGTATAAGTGAGTTTGCTTACGTATAACAAAACTCCCATTTATCTATTTAATCTCTTTAATATACCTGGGCCCCAGACTAATTACGGGAATTTCCCTGAGTCTTTTACAAAAATCGAACGAGACACTTAATGACCGCACTCGAATTATCTTTTACAATCGTTAAAATTTAAATAAAATCATACTCGATTTTTTATAATTAATAAATATGTAAAGAAAAATTTCTTTACATAACAGTATTAATAATAATAAAAATAATAATAATAACTGACCACAAAACTAACATGTTCTAGACTGTTAAAATTGACGCCATAGAGTTTATGATGCAAATTAGCCCTGAAAAATTCTGTATTATAGGTAAGGGATAGTTCTTTTGAAAAAAAATAATAAAAAGTTTCACATTGAATAGATAGCTTTATTAAACACAAGATACATCGTGCGCGGCTCGCGCGCCTTTATTCCTTCGAAAAAAACTGCCATAATTTCATTCGATCTTTTTAGAAAAGAATTTGACAAATTTTTCACATTTTTTTTACATAACCACGGTATCTTAGGTCTACTTAAAGGCTAGAACTCTTAACCTAGTAATTATATCATACCTTACAAATAAGTTAAAGATAAGACTAATTTATCCATAACTGAACTTAGACTAGGGAAAAGTTGACACTAAATACTTTTAAAATGCATGTAGATAATTCTTTTGAGATCGAATATGAAGCCTACAGTAAGAATTTCTAGTTCTAAAGTGACCTTAAATAAATTAAAATAGAAAAAAGTGTATGCTTACGTATAACATAAAACATAGGAATATAAAATTAAATAACAAAACGAATAATAATTTACATTTTTCAGACAGCCATATCTATTTTGCCTAATTTTTAAAACATTAGAGTGTAAATCAATTTTGCCTGTTTTTCTCATTTGTTTAATTGATATGTCGATGGCGCAGAATACTATTGAACGTTCTAGCCCATCTCTACAATGGACTATTATAGGACTCTTGTAGCCTTTACGATTCACTGTCATCACTGTCATGTGGCGGTATAAGTATACCATCCGCATGAAGTCAAGGAAGTCCGACGTTCTGGGCAAGATATGATCCTTTCGCCAATTATTGTATAAAAAGTGGTTTACGTACAAGGAATCTCCACCCTCGCGAGTGACGATAAGCTTCCTGAGTTCAAAATTTTTATGGTCCAGATAAAGTTTTGACGTGGTAACCTTCAATTGTCCGTATCGAAGAGTAAATCCTTCTTTTGGGTGGCAGTAAGGGATCCTATCAATTTTCTCGTTAGTCTCCGGCGTATCGAGCATCACGATGGTTTCAGATTGGTGTTCCCACACCATTCTCCAAAAATTACAAACTGCCATCCTTGAGAGAGGTGTTTTCGTGGTGATGTATGCTTTTTGACTATTAAAACCATCTATGTAGCTCGCGTCGATGTGTCTTTGGGTGCCATTTTCTGTTTGGAGAACGACGCGACTGTGATCGTAGTACAGTCCTCCGTTTTCATTTTGACAGTCACCAAAGTACCCAGCTGCTATCGAAGCGCTAAACGTTCCTTTATTTTCCTTGTTCATCAAATCTTTGTGTTCTTGGACAAATAGTTCATCTGCATTTTTACTTTCGACTAATTTAATTAATCCCTCGCGAGTTAAAGCTTTTGACTTGCCACTACCCATTTTGATATAGCACCAATTGTTAAATTATGAAAAGTTCGAGTAGATTCGGGAACGTTTCAGAGTCGACTGAAGGATCGCTTTACAGGATTTTGGTATTTATAGGGTCATTATTTTCCGTAAATATGAATCATCGATAACTTATTTACCTAAGTTAGAAATTTGTTTCAATTAAAAATATATTTTTACAATCGAGTCTCGTTATGAACTCGTATACAAGGGTGTAGGGGAATATAATTCTAATAATTCGTGTACCCCCGCTCTTTTAGTACAGGTGACGAACTTCCCCTATTTTTTCAGCGTGTGAGTGTGTACGTGATTTTTTCCAGTATATATCTCGTTATGAGTCCGTTTGAATTAAGTGGTTATTTATTAAAGTATGTATACAGCCTAGTGTTTACAAAAAAATAACCTAAAAATTATTTATTTCTTCTACGTAAATAAACATTTTGTACCTAAATTAAAAAATAAATAGCATTTATATGATAAATTAACGCTGAATATATTTTAATAACGATGCGATCTCATATCGAGACACTAAAATAAATTTTTTTTTCACCTTATGGAGGGGGAAGATCTTCCGCGAAAGTTCTAGTAGACGGACTCATAACGAGACTTGACTGTATAGTAATGAGTTCCCTTTTATTACTTGCCCTATTGTTATTTCAGTATAACGTCGCTAGAAAACCACATATTGATAAAGATAAACTAAATTACCTACCATCATATTGCTTACTATTAAGAAAGGAATTTGATAAACCATATTGTTATTCCAATTTAAAATATATTTTTAATGAGTTCGACTGGTAAAGTGCGTGTTTCAGTTTTATTTCGCGGGGAACGCCCGGATCAGTAAAAGTTAATAGATACGTATCCATATTTATAAAAGAAGACCGTATAAATAGCGATACAATTCACACTATCTATTAAGTATAACAGCGGAAGTCTTGGCGATCAGACATCTTCGTTATCGTTGAATCCAGAGTTTCTTATCTTCAATAATGGCCACCAATCTCGCAGCAATTTACGGACCTGTTGAATTTATGAAATTATTCCACAGTCCAGACTTTGTCAGGGAGGTAGGTCTGTGGTGAGCACGCCAGCATTCTCTCTGTACCAATAACAGGAACTTGTGAAAACTTCATGAAGCCTGAAAACAAGAAGCGGAATCGATCCCAGCAACATCCCTGTTGGGACATCTCCCGAGTGGTTTTATCTCAGACCAACAATGGAACGGACTACATCAACGCAAGTTATGTGTGTGGATTTGACCAGCTGAGAAAATTCATAGCCACCGAGCAGACCGATGGAGAACACCGTGGACAATTTCTGGACCATGGTTTGGCAGGAGAACACCCGTGTGATCGTGATGCTTACTAGCACCAAAGAAGAGTCGGATCCAAGCCATATCCGGTATTTTTCTTACAATCAAGACGACACAATCATAAGCGACTTTATAATCAAGGAGGATAAGATAGATTCGAAAAGCAATTACACCGAAACAGTACTTAATATTATTAACAAAAGGGCTGGAGAGTTACGGACCGTACATCACTTCAAGTATCTGGATTTGCCCGAAGACAAAACTCCTGATGTAAAAGAGTTTTTTGACTTCTTGCTGGCCGTGAATGAAGAGTACCAAGACTTGCAGCATGAAGCATTGAAGACTTACCGACGGTTGCCAGGCCCTATTGTTGTTGATGGAAGCAAAAGTATCGGAAGAACTTCTACATTTATTGCAGCAGATTGCTATCTTTATCAACTAGTAGCTACAACGACCATATCAGTATCATCAGTAGTACTGATAACCAGACAGCAGAGGAATTTTACCGTTCCTACTGTAAGGCAGTACATTTTTATATACATGGTCTTGCACTGCTATTTGAAAAAGAATAAATCAAACCAATTTGTGTATCATAAATTTCTTTCTCACTTTACAGCCAAACTTTAAAAATATTAATTCATACGGTAAAACTACCGTATGATTTAATAAAACTAGTTTATTTTTTAATTATACCGAAGCTAAGGCCAAAAAAAAAAAAAAATTAAGTGAAGATATTTATAGTATTTTTAAGATAGATTGGGGGCAAAAGAGAAAAGCCTTGTCCTGAATCTAACCCCAGATCACGGAAAAACCAACTCGCAAAATTTCGGGAAAAAATATATTGATCAGATATCAAACTGAGTTTTTTGAAGGTTTTAATTGACACGCAATAAGAGCGTGATAAAATAATTTAAAAACAAACAAGTTTTTTTGGCGTTTGGAATTCTAATTTTCGACAACGAGTAGGCTCCTAGATAATGTAGGCCGTACAGTCAAGACAGCGGTCTGTCGCCGACCAGAAAATTTCATTATCAATAAATGTGAAATACTGCAATGAAGATTGTTAACTTGAATGAAATTCGCAAAGGCCAGATTTAAAGGTTTAAAGATAGATATGTATCTAAAGAAGACATACCGTTAAAATAAACATAGGTTTTTCCTCCTTTACTAATTCTTCAATAGACAGATTCCTTAAGAGCCAGATTGCTATCGTTTTCTTTACGCAATTTTGGGGAAACATAGCAAAGAAAGGATCATTTGGTTTTGTTTTGGTAGATCGCTTACCACTGTAAGATGCCATGTTTGTTTTAATCCTCAAATCACATGACATGACTAAGAGGTAAAGAATTATTTATTATGGTTAAATAAATTAATATGCTACTTAGAATAAATACTTACTTCACAAATACAGTTTTACTCGTCGAGCTTTCACGCTGCAATGAACGCTTCTTTTCATTTTCAAAATTGAAAACATTAGAATTTATACACGCGATTATCGAAATATGGTTTTATAGAGACCACCTGTAAAATATGTGGATAAATAAAATAATTCCATCCGTTTGTGGAACAAATGGGTGAAATAAATTGTCACTCAAATATATACCGTATAGACTGGCAGTAAGGTTTATTTTTCACAAAAAATTTGGACTTCATTTCAATTTCAATCTAGCTAAAAGCGTCATACAACCTTGACCGCTAAACGTCATTGTTTATGTATTTATTAGATCATTCAACTAGAGAATAAAGACTTTATTTTGGAACGCAATCAGCCAATTTTGAAGCGCATCAAACAGGGGCCGATTTCAAAATTATTTACAAATAATTTTGACCGCCAAATGTTTTTATTTTTGTCTATAAAAAAATTATTTTGCATTTGAAAGAAAATAATTGGGATAAAATTTGAAATTTCGACATGGAAACCTATACTAGCTACCACGGCATCATTTGGGAGATTTGGTATTAGTTTCTCCTGTAGCCACCTTAAGGAATTTTCTGTGTTCATATTATCGTGGTAGTCTACAGATTTGATCTCTGCTCTGTATGTCAACAACGCATTTGGTACCAAACGCTCTGCACTTCGCCATATATTATAATTATACGCACTCCTTATATTAAAATTTGTTTTATTGCTGTTTTATAACCTTCTTCGGCCCAAGATTTTTTTTTGCACGTGGTTGGTATGAATATATGATTCATCTGTGTAGACTACGAGTATAGTTCTACCTGCAATACGAAAATACTTTACCTGTTTTAAATATTTCAATCTTAACATTTGAATATTATGTTTTTCGATTAGCATCTTCCTGTTATTCTCAGTTTTTCTCCATTTATTCGCTAGGTGCAAAGTAGGGAGTGGGAGAACCCTGAATCGATCGCATCGCGCACCGCGGCTAAAAAGGAACTTACGGCGGATGATTTGTCACTTTTTACCTCTATTATCGATACGTGCAAAAACAAATTAATTTATTAAATAATCTCAACCTGGTTGAGTAAAAAACAAGTCCAATTGGTCGCAGGCGGGGTTGAGCAATTTAATCCACATTTATTTAGTTAATCCACACAAGTTCCTATATGTTCTCGGTTCATGTACTCTCCTGCTTATAGTTGCTGATCCCAGATGTCGCGTTCTGGAAACCGCTGGCGACCGGAGGCGGCAGGAGTGGGTAACCAAACTCGGCGGAGAGTACTCTTGTCGTTGAGGTGAAAGTAAGGGGCTGTGAGTGGATACCGGTCAATTTGGTAACCCGAGCGTTGAACCCTGGAACGCGCCATCAAAATAAAATTTATAAGCGGTCGAGTACTGATTGCGAACATCCACGGGCACTGCGTTATAAAAGAAAGCACCTAAATTGTAGTAGTAGTGCTGTGGAATCATCATAATCAGAAACGGACATTACTTATTTTAAAAAAAAATTAATTTATAATTTAATTTACGATTATTAAAAATAATGGTAGAATTGAAAGAGGAAGAAATCTTGTAATTAACATAACCATATAAAATCAATTTTAAGGTAATTTATATTACCCGTAATAATTACTTGAACACAAATATTAGGTTTTATCAGTGGCGTGCATAAAGTTTTAAGACAGGGTAGGCAGTCAAAAAAAAAAATATGAACCTAAAGAACATCACATCATTCCAATTTAAGTAATTATGCTATACCTACATTTAAATAAAAAAAGATTAAACATTTTTAATTCACAGAAAAAAAAAGTATAAAAATAAATACAATTTTTAAATTGTTAAATTTTTTTGTTTCTCTGAAATATGATCTATAGGGTAATGGCACCAGTGGTCAGCCTTATAACGACTTTTTGAAGTTTGGAAAGCTGGCATTTTTACAGGATTCGTCGGATAATGAAACATAGTACATGATTGGATTAATTGTTTATTATAGTTTTTAGACAACATATGTCAAATACAATCTTTTTCTTTATAAAATATATATTTAAATTCAAACAAAAAATGGCACTTTTTGCCAGTGGTCAGCCTCTAAAATCCAATAATCAGCCTCGATGAACCCAGTATTCAGCCCTTATAACTGTGAATAAGCATTAGATCAAAATGAACATTATTTATATCAGAATCAATGATGTTATTTAGGTATCTCTTATTTCATATAGCTAAATTATCAAAACAAAAAAGTCACAGTACTTATTTGTGTTCTTATTTTCTAGAACTTAATCATAAAAACACCAATATTTATTTATATGAAAATCAACGACATTAGTATGTATGCATACTTGCTGATGAAACGAAGATATTTTAAAACATATCTGCCGAACAACTTCCATAATATTTTTTTTAGATATCTCTTCGAGAAAAATAATCATTACAATTTTTTTTTTAATTTCATAACTTTCACTTGTCTATTACGGCCTATTCAATTAACTTATGCCCTATTTTAATGATTGACGTCCTAAAGCATCTTATTACACATGTAAAAATGTAATAATAACAATAATAAGACACACAAAATAAAAAATTAAAAATTTAGTAGCCTAAAAATCGGCAATTTTCAATAAAAAAATTAAAAGTCGAATATCTCGAAAAGGGTTAAGTTTAGGGTAGGGTATTTCATAGTGAAATAAGTCAGAAATGATGGGTACTCCACGCTCTTAATGGATCTAGCACGACTTTTCCGGTAACCCTGTATAATATATATTATGTAAATATTCCTCTCAGGTTTAATACACATAGCACGAAAGAGAAATAGGTCACTAAATCACTAATCACTAAATCTACTAATAGTACCAACTTAGTAAAAACTATTCTTACAAACAAATAATCACAGTCATTATCTTTCTATTTTTATATATCTCAACTCTCTTATATATCAACAAACATATTTGTCTTATACTTCCCAAGATTCCTAGATTTCCCAAGGAACCAATTATCTGGCATACTAGACACAAGTTCTTTAGGAGGTTTTACATAAGGAAATACTACGCATGGTGGTAAAATATCTCCATCTGCTGAAAAAACCCTTAAAGTAGTTATCGTTTCCTTTTCACTTCCATTGACAATTTGATAAATGTTTTCATAGCCTCTAGGAGCAATCACTTTTCCAGTTTTTGGGCAAATAATAAAACTTCTTTCATCACCATTAAATATTCTCTTAGGATATCCAGAGCATCATGTTTTTTTAAAAACTCTGTCAAGTCTTGATACCACTTTCTTATATATTCCCCTGTTATTACTGCTTGTCCCTTAGAAATTTCTTCAGCTGTTCGTATAGATAAGGAAGAGTTTCTTCGAAAAAAGGATTTAAGCCATTTTTTCCTGGTCTGTCATTTACGAAAGCATTAGGTTTTCCGTCGGCGTTTATTATTGCTTAGACCGTATTTAATAAATTGTCAGTCTTTAAGGGAAACCCACATTTTGTTAATTTTTGACACCAATCCACCAGTGCAGCTTCTTTTGCTTTATTTAAAATGGAACCCATTTTTCTTGGTCCATCTGGGACACGTAGATGGAGCCGATCTTGTAGTATGACTCGAGGAACTCCAAACGTTCTACTAGCCTCTCTTATCAGCATTCGGTTTCGTATGGCTTCCATGGCGGAAGAGAGTTTCTCTGGAGGACACGTTTGTCTTGGCGGCATTTTGGGCTGAAAAATATAAAAATTATTGAAATCGCTGAAAAATTATTTACATAGGTACCTTCTCAATTACTGAAATATAAAGAACTTAAATACATTTTATAGCTATTTCAGATAAAAATAAAATGTAGTCTACCGTCGTCGTTAAAAATACCACCAAATGAAATTCTATTGTATTTTATTCTATTCCAAATGGGACAATCGAAGAAACTGTTAACATTACATTAACATTACATTTATAAACGAACATAAACCTTGTCGCAACGCGTTAAAGTCTATGGGTGTCAGTTAACAGTATCTTCGTTTGTACCCAGCTAGATCGGGGCTGAATACTGGATCGGGAACACCTAGTGGTCAGCCGCGTAAAAATAAAATGTTTAATGCGGCTGACCACTGGGTTTTTTGAGGAATATGAAAGAACATGCCTTACTAAATTTTAATATTTAAATTTAACGGTTCTAATGACCGCCTCTTCTTGCAATTTTAAAAATAATTCAAGAACCCAGTAAACAGCCTCGGAGGCCGACCATTGGAACTTTTATAAAAAAGTAGTACCCACTGGTCAGCCCCCACAATATTCACGTAAATCAGCGATATTTTCTTCAAATTTAATTTAATTTAATACACGAAGTACTACATAAAGCCAAATTGCATAAAAGACTTTCACATTTAATAATAAAACATGTTTTTTCTTACCTTTTAAGAGAACACCACGCGAAGTTTTAAATATGGCGGACATGACACTATTGCTCTTTTCAACCGCCGTCACCTGTATGAACTAGTTTATTTCTCCCCCCTGATCCTCTGCCGCATCTATCGTGTGACATATTAACCAACGAGGAACCAAAGTTTCTATTTAATTACATATGATTCCTTTATTATAATTGTAGCGATATTTATGACCAATAAACGGCGCAAAAGGCTGACCACTGGCTCCTGGCTGGCCACTGGTGCTGTTACCCTACATATAATAAAATGGTAGCAAAAGTCAAAACTATACATTGGATATTTTTTTTAAAAGACTACTTGGGGTGTGATCTACAATCAATACCGAACCTAAAAATATAGTTTTTAGAATTTTTGCTTGCATCTAGTTATTTAATATTATTGTTTTTTTTTTGTATTTGAAATTCTTTTATTGTTTAGAAAAAAGTTTTTAATGTTATCATCAATTTCCAAAATAATAAAAGTTGTCTGTATAGTTAAATATATATTTGTATTTTGTTGATACAAAATACAAATATATATATATATATATATATATATATATATATATATATATATAATCACGCCTCTTTCCCTTAGGGGTAGGCAGAGACCACTTCTTTCCACTTGCTACGATCCTTACATACTTGTTTCGCTTCGTCCACTTTCATTATTCCCTTCATACATGCTCTTCGGTTTAGGGTACTCTTGACCTGGCCTTTTTTCAAGACGTCCCTGATTTGATCTTGAAATGTTCGCCTAGGTCTACCCCTTCCCGAACTTTCATTCACACTCGCCTTATACACTTTTTTCGTCAATCGTTCTTCATTCATTCTCTCGACATGGCCAAACCATCTTAGCATACCCTTCTCAATTTTAGTCACTACATCTTCTTTCAGACAAATATATATTTAAAGTATAATATTCAAAACCTAATTTTTAAAAATATACAATTATATTAATCTCTTTATTCAAATAAGATTGATGATACAAATAATTCCAAACTCAATGAATTTTAAACAAATGATTGCTTTTAATATATGTACTGAATTTAATTACTTTATGTCATGTTATATCATACAGCAATAAATAAATAACTTAAAAAAAATAATCAAATTATTATTACCATATTTAAAATTATATATACTTATAATATCTCAAAAACTTTGATATAAAGCGAAAACTGATGGAAAGAAATGATGATTTCAATTTATTTATTCTATATAGAATAATTTACCAGCAAAGTTAGTCGGAAAAAAAAGTTAGTCGAAGTAGTTTTTAGCTTTATAAGTGCAAAAATAAAAATGTATTATTATGGACTAGAAAGTTATTATACCTACATATCTTGTTTATGGTGTTTGATATGTGTTTTTAAGTTATCAATCTGATTTTGAGAGTTACAAATGTACAATTTGTAAATTTTCTAAATCGACACAGAATTATCGACATTTTTGTTATATTATAAATGGTTGTTCTAATATTTTATATTCATATATAGTAGTTTATTTCTTTAACTTTTTTTTAAATCTTTAATCTTACATATTTTTCCTAATATTTCAATTTTATTGGGAATAGAGGCTTTTAGATAATTTCAAGAACAGACAAGTAAATTATTAGACACTGTGTAAGTTCATTTATACTAATAACACAGGCATACACATACAGCAGGACAAAATACATTTAACTATACATACCATGCTTATTGATTGATCCGGCTTTTATCGGCATGTGATACAAGTCGTGCCAAATCTTTTATGAGCATGAGCCACTTATATATACAGCAACCAACTGATACTTATCAAACAAATCAGTTACTGGTTAGACATAGTGGCCTCATAAGGCCGGCACTCTGATAATTTCGTTTGTGTCAAACATACGAAATCATTGATAACACTATCAAGGAATTTCTATTAATTAGTTACGAAATTGTATGCTTAATTAAAGTACTTGTTTATTTATTCATAAATGAAAAATTATAACATCATTGTTATTTATAATATGTTAAATCGATACGCCTATCTTTTTTTAAATACGTAATAATCTGTAAAATCGAACGTGTTGAATTTGGATGCACTAGGTATTTACTTTATTTACTTTCATCAAACACACATCTCCGTTACATATTTCACAAGTAAACTTATTCATCACTAATATAATAAATATATTAATATTTTCGGTACCACAAACTAAATAAATCTGTCATGGAATGATTCGGAGTTCGGATTGGACGGCGGATGCGATTATGCGACCGTGTCAAAAATCATAATTATTGGTACAAACGGTATCGAATTCAAGACAATTTGATTTGACAGGTTATTAGCTTAGGCACTGCCTGCTGGATTGTTAAACCGACCAATGTTAAAAACACAATACTCTGTTCGTATTCCATATGAGGCGCGACATTATAAAATTGTAGGATTATAATAATGTCGTTCTGTCAATGCTAAAATTTTGTATGCGATTTAAGGCAAAGTTTTATAAAAGGCCCGTCGCGGTCGTCGATTCGCGCGAAGCGCTGATATCGCATATATGATGGCGGGTTTTTTGAAGCGGATTTAAATTGAATTATGGTTTATGTCTTTTTCAAAAATATGTAATGTTCATGTTTTATATATAATTTTTAGTAACATACCAAGGTAGGCAGTGCCTTTCTGCCTATATGAAATACACGCTACTGGGTTTTATATACTGATTACTTGCACTAAAAACTACATTGATTGTCTGCGACATTAAAAATACCACTCACCCAACTTAGGGGGTAATCAACATTCATTCATTTTAATGTATTATTTAATGGAAGAACGCCTAGCGAAGATCACGAAAATTATTATAAATTCACGGTTACGGTTTTTTAAAATGAAATTCCGTATTAGAGACCATAAAATATTCTTGTGACATGCGTTCACTCAAACTAGCTCGAGAAAAGGTCAATATTGAAATGACCGGCGACGGGTAGGTAGTGTAGTTTTAACTCAACCGAACAACAGATCTACTTCGGAGCGCTAAAATTTTGCCATATAGGGACTGTATATGATGTATTTCAAATGTATGTGTATGTCAAAAAACAGAGTAAAGCAGCTTACATTTACGGATGTTTTGTATGGCGTCGATGTCTCCGAAGTTTGCCGAATTACACGAGCTTCAATGGTGTGGCTCCTATCATCTTTACATTTTATTTCTTTTACGTCTTGCACATGTTGAGCCAAAATTAATTCTTTATCTTTGTTGGTTGTTTGAGGTTGGAAAGTTATGTCGTGAGTGATTGCTCGGAATCCAGTTTTTATAATTAATTTGGCCATGTTTAACTGAAAATACACAAAAAGCCTTCATTATTAACGACACTACAGTGATATTATGATCGTCTACAATGTGTTAATCAATTAAATTTGTTTGTTTCTTTACTTACTTTCTGTAAAGTCCGCCGTGAGAAAGCCCATGTATACTACTAAACTTTATTGATTGTGGCATTTATGTATGTGTAGGAAATGGGTCGGACTAAGTGAATGTAAGATCAGATATGACAATAAAAAAAGTCTTTGTAATTCAATTAAAATTAATATGCGGGCGAAATGCGGGTAACTATGCAGTGTTACAAGTCATTTTCTTATTTTTCAACATCGGGAGTTCCACAGGGTTCTCATTTCGGGCCAATACTGTTTTTGATTTTTATTAATGACATCTCAGATCATATCAAACACAGTCAATGTTCTGTCTTTGCAGACGATTTAAAGCTTTACAAATCAATTAACAACCAGGAGGATGCTAACATAATAATCGCTACAGGCAGACTTAGACTCGGTCATCCACTGGTGTCGTATTAACAAAACGAATATAAACGCTTCAAAATGTGTTTTTATAAAGTTTACAAAAAAAAATAAAGTCAACCTTTCAAGCTATGCAGTTGATAACACAACCCTAAATGTTGTTCCGTCTGTACGCGATTTGGGCGTCATTTTAGACAAGTTTTCATAGAACACACTGATAAAACCACGTCACGTGCATGGAAAAACTCCGGTATGGTTAAAAGAATCTGTAAATATTTTAAAAATCCTGCATCCATCCTAACCTTATATAAAACCTTAATACGTAATGTCCTTGAGTATGCATCCCCTATCTGGAACCCTATCTACAATATACACATCGATAGACTCGAACGCGTACAACGTAGTTTCACTCGGTTTTTGGTTTACAAGGATCCAAATTGTCCCTACCGCGCAGACTACCACGCTAGATTATCACACTTCAAATTAAATGTCCTCGAATTAAGACGAAAAATTTGTGACATGAAAACGCTACATAAGATTTTACATGGGCAAATGAGCTGTTTAGATGTCATCCAGCGAATCAACATCAGCGTCCCAAGGTCAGTTCCCAGACATCCCATAAACAAAATTTTCTATACCTCTTGTACTAGGACTAACGTTGGAAAGTATGCTCCTCTAAACAAGTTAATGGAAACTTATAATGAATTATTGTCCAAGGGCGATATCGATATCTTCTTTTCTATTGATTGTCTAGAGTTTGTCAAGAATTGCTTGTTTATTTACAGTTCACCTAATTGATAGCATTGTATTGTATCGCTCTATTTTTTAATGTTTTACTTAGCTGCAAGACTTGACCATTACTGTTCTGTTTTATCTTATACCGAAATTTGTTAACAAATTTTCTTTTTTTTTTATCTTTGCACACTAACTGTTAATTAGTAAATGTTGTATACACCTGTAAAAGCAAATCATACCGATTTAAAGTAATAACTGTGTAATTTCATATAAATAATGTTTTTATGATCTGTCGATGGTGTGTCTGTGTAATAAATAAATAAATATCCAAATTACAACAGAATAATTACAACAGAGTAATAAGACACATTTATAGTTGAGAATAATAATTAATTCGTTTGCATAGATTAATTATTCAAAGCGTCTAGGTTAAGCTACTAGCAGAATACGAGTGCACCATACTGTTCTCTTATATTTACGCGAATTTTACTCATTTGATTAAAAGTCTATATCGGATTTTATCGCGTTTATTTAAAACTTTATATTTTACAATATTTTAAATTATTTCCCGACGTTTCGGACCCTTTACAGCGTCCATGATCTCGGGGGACTGAGGTGGTGGGTGTCCGAATAATGAATTAATTGTTACATACCCCGCTTTTTATACAATTTTAAATTATTACTATTAACCGTTCCTATTCATGCAGAATGAGCTTATTGTGTCTGGAAGTCGTGCTGTGTTCTTATTTTCCTTGGGTTCAATTAATTTTAGTACTGGCTCCCAAGCTGGTGGTACGTTCCAACCATCCTCTCTATTGAAATTAGGATGTTTTTTGATTTCAATAGCCTCGCGAATCATCCTTGGTAGGAATCGGTGTTCTTTAGCGAGAATTTGTGGCTTATCAAATCTGATATAGTGGTTGGTACCTTGTTGAGTATGTTGATACACAGCAGACTTTGTCGACCGTTGGTGTTTCATGTCAGCTATGTGTTCTTTGACGCGTGTCTCTATACTCCGCTTAGTTTGCCCTATATATGAGAGACCACATTCACAGTCTAATTTGTAGACCCCTGCATCTTGTAAAGGTATTTGGCACTTGACAGATGGTAATAATTGACTTATCTTCGTTGGCGGCTTGTAGTAAGTTTTGATTGAAGCTCGCTTCAAGATGTAGCCAATCTTGTCAGTGACTCCTTTGACATATGGTAGTACGGCAGGCTGGCGCTCAACTGTGGCTGTCTTCTTTCTCCGGGATCTGTGACGCTGACGCGGTGCTCGGAGGTTGTTGTCTCGCAGTACCTGCTTGACGTGCTGTAGCTCTGCGTCCAGGTGTTTCTCGTCACAGATCCCGCGAGCTCTCTGAAACAGAGACAAACCAACGGCAGAGAGTTGTCTAGGATGGTGGTGAGAAGCACCGTTTAAATACCTGTTTGTGTGGGTAGATTTTCTATACACAGAATGGCTTAAACTATGATCAGGATTTCTGATTATAAGTACATCTAGGAAAGCTAGTGTGTTATTTGCCTCTAACTCCATGGTAAATTGAATATTGTTATTTATGGAGTTAAGGTGTTCTAGGAATATGCAAGTACTGTCTGTTGGTAATATGGTGAAAGTGTCATCTACATACCTCTTGTAAAATCTAGGAGAGATAGGTGCTGTCTTTAGAGCTCGATCCTCGAAGTCCTCCATGTAGATGTCAGCCACTATGGGGGATACTGGAGAGCCCATAGCCACGCCATCCACCTGTATGTAGTATTTGTGGTTCCACAACAGGTAGCCAGTTGTAAGGCAGTGCTTGAGTATTATTGCATATTCCTCTGGCATGTCGTTCTCCACTAGTCTCCTTCGTACAATTTCAATGCAGTCTTGTACCGGTAAGCATGTGAATAAAGACTGTACATCGAAACTCACCATTGTTTCATTCTGAGTGAGTTGTAGGTCTTTAATCTCACTCACAAATTGGTAAGAATCCTTCACATACGCTGTTGTGTTGCCTCTGAGTGGTGACAGTACCTTTGCTACGTGCTGAGCCAGTTTGTAAGTTGGACTGTCGATCTGGCTTACAATTGGACGTAGAGGTACATTTGTAATGTACGTTGTAGTGGAGAACGACATGCCAGAGGAATATGCAATAATACTCAAGCACTGCCTTACAACTGGCTACCTGTTGTGGAACCACAAATACTACATACAGGTGGATGGCGTGGCTATGGGCTCTCCAGTATCCCCCATAGTGGCTGACATCTACATGGAGGACTTCGAGGATCGAGCTCTAAAGACAGCACCTATCTCTCCTAGATTTTACAAGAGGTATGTAGATGACACTTTCACCATATTACCAACAGACAGTACTTGCATATTCCTAGAACACCTTAACTCCATAAATAACAATATTCAATTTACCATGGAGTTAGAGGCAAATAACACACTAGCTTTCCTAGATGTACTTATAATCAGAAATCCTGATCATAGTTTAAGCCATTCTGTGTATAGAAAATCTACCCACACAAACAGGTATTTAAACGGTGCTTCTCACCACCATCCTAGACAACTCTCTGCCGTTGGTTTGTCTCTGTTTCAGAGAGCTCGCGGGATCTGTGACGAGAAACACCTGGACGCAGAGCTACAGCACGTCAAGCAGGTACTGCGAGACAACAACCTCCGAGCACCGCGTCAGCGTCACAGATCCCGGAGAAAGAAGACAGCCACAGTTGAGCGCCAGCCTGCCGTACTACCATATGTCAAAGGAGTCACTGACAAGATTGGCTACATCTTGAAGCGAGCTTCAATCAAAACTTACTACAAGCCGCCAACGAAGATAAGTCAATTATTACCATCTGTCAAGTGCCAAATACCTTTACAAGATGCAGGGGTCTACAAATTAGACTGTGAATGTGGTCTCTCATATATAGGGCAAACTAAGCGGAGTATAGAGACACGCGTCAAAGAACACATAGCTGACATGAAACACCAACGGTCGACAAAGTCTGCTGTGTATCAACATACTCAACAAGGTACCAACCACTATATCAGATTTGATAAGCCACAAATTCTCGCTAAAGAACACCGATTCCTACCAAGGATGATTCGCGAGGCTATTGAAATCAAAAAACATCCTAATTTCAATAGAGAGGATGGTTGGAACGTACCACCAGCTTGGGAGCCAGTACTAAAATTAATTGAACCCAAGGAAAATAAGAACACAGCACGACTTCCAGACACAATAAGCTCATTCTGCATGAATAGGAACGGTTAATAGTAATAATTTAAAATTGTATAAAAAGCGGGGTATGTAACAATTAATTCATTATTCGGACACCCACCACCTCAGTCCCCCGAGATCATGGACGCTGTAAAGGGTCCGAAACGTCGGGAAATAATTTAAAATATTGTAAAATATAAAGTTTTAAATAAACGCGATAAAATCCGATATAGACTTTTAATCAAATGAGTAAAATTCGCGTAAATATAAGAGAACAGTATGTTAACCAGTACGGACTGGAAACAGCAAATAAAATACGCCGGTTAGAAGATCTCCAGACGAAGCGCGCAAGAAGTATTACATCTTTGAACTTCTTGAAGAGATGCCGAGATCACAGTCTCATTCCAACGTGTGTCAAGATTACCGCTAAAAAGGACATACTTGGAAGCGCTAAGATCTTAAAACAGGCAAGTCAAAAATTGTTATGTCAATGCATCCGCGAAAACCGTTACAACCTCTTTAAAGTTAATACAGCTATAGAGAAGGCATCCATTGAGTTAAAAAATATACTGACGACATTTGATTATAAAAGCTGCATAGATACATTAAATCAGCGTGAAACATCCAAATATATTGCGTGTAAAAACAGACAAATTTTAAAATATAATAAATTATTAAAAAATTCAAATAACAAAACCGGTAAATGGAACGTGAATGTACCGGCATCGACCACAGACACGCAAATACATACATCTAAAACGTCAACGTCAGTAGTAAATATTTCAAAACAAACTCTGGATGCAGCAACCGTTAAAGTACTTGAAAAAGGCCTAAATTTTGCAATAACACCACGTAGAATTCCCTTCGAAGAAATAATCTGCAATGTCGAAGACTGTTTGATAAAAAACAACTTACGCAAAGAGGATATGGAGGCTATGCGTCAAGATGTTTCTTCCGTCTTACGTCGAAGTAAATTGCCGAAACCAAATCTCTCTAAGGAAGAATCAATTGCTCTAAAAAACTTGCGTGCGAGGTCAGATATTACAGTACTTCGTGCAGATAAAGGGAACGCTACAGTAGTCATGGACACATCAGATTACAATACAAAAATAGAACAACTTCTGTCGGATAAAAGTACGTATAAAATCGTTAATAAAGATCCAACGAATAAAATATTAAAAGAAACAAATGATTTAATAAAGAAATACTCCGACAAATTAAAAATTGATGTTAAACCGGTGGGAGGGATGCGCTGTGCCGCGCTCCCGGCTGCATGGGTACCACCATCTTGCTTATTTCTTCCGTGAAACAGCTTTGCTGTGTTTCGGAAAGAAGGGCAAGACAGGCAGTGTAATTACTGGCACCGAGACTTAACATCATATGTCTCAGGATAGGCAACACATAAATGAGTTGGCTGGGCTAGTTCCAGGTAAACTAGTTTATGTTCATGGGCGACGTCGACCACTTACCATCAGGTGGCACGTCTGCCAGTTTGCCTATTCAACTAACACATAAAAAAAAAAAAAAAAAAAAAAAAACTACCCACATGTGCAAAATCACCGCGCTTATATGGCCTACCAAAAATACACAAAATAAATGTACCTCTACGTCCAATTGTAAGCCAGATCGACAGTCCAACTTACAAACTGGCTCAGCACGTAGCAAAGGTACTGTCACCACTCAGAGGCAACACAACAGCGTATGTGAAGGATTCTTACCAATTTGTGAGTGAGATTAAAGACCTACAACTCACTCAGAATGAAACAATGGTGAGTTTCGATGTACAGTCTTTATTCACATGCTTACCGGTACAAGACTGCATTGAAATTGTACGAAGGAGACTAGTGGAGAACGACATGCCAGAGGAATATGCAATAATACTCAAGCACTGCCTTACAACTGGCTACCTGTTGTGGAACCACAAATACTACATACAGGTGGATGGCGTGGCTATGGGCTCTCCAGTATCCCCCATAGTGGCTGACATCTACATGGAGGACTTCGAGGATCGAGCTCTAAAGACAGCACCTATCTCTCCTAGATTTTACAAGAGGTATGTAGATGACACTTTCACCATATTACCAACAGACAGTACTTGCATATTCCTAGAACACCTTAACTCCATAAATAACAATATTCAATTTACCATGGAGTTAGAGGCAAATAACACACTAGCTTTCCTAGATGTACTTATAATCAGAAATCCTGATCATAGTTTAAGCCATTCTGTGTATAGAAAATCTACCCACACAAACAGGTATTTAAACGGTGCTTCTCACCACCATCCTAGACAACTCTCTGCCGTTGGTTTGTCTCTGTTTCAGAGAGCTCGCGGGATCTGTGACGAGAAACACCTGGACGCAGAGCTACAGCACGTCAAGCAGGTACTGCGAGACAACAACCTCCGAGCACCGCGTCAGCGTCACAGATCCCGGAGAAAGAAGACAGCCACAGTTGAGCGCCAGCCTGCCGTACTACCATATGTCAAAGGAGTCACTGACAAGATTGGCTACATCTTGAAGCGAGCTTCAATCAAAACTTACTACAAGCCGCCAACGAAGATAAGTCAATTATTACCATCTGTCAAGTGCCAAATACCTTTACAAGATGCAGGGGTCTACAAATTAGACTGTGAATGTGGTCTCTCATATATAGGGCAAACTAAGCGGAGTATAGAGACACGCGTCAAAGAACACATAGCTGACATGAAACACCAACGGTCGACAAAGTCTGCTGTGTATCAACATACTCAACAAGGTACCAACCACTATATCAGATTTGATAAGCCACAAATTCTCGCTAAAGAACACCGATTCCTACCAAGGATGATTCGCGAGGCTATTGAAATCAAAAAACATCCTAATTTCAATAGAGAGGATGGTTGGAACGTACCACCAGCTTGGGAGCCAGTACTAAAATTAATTGAACCCAAGGAAAATAAGAACACAGCACGACTTCCAGACACAATAAGCTCATTCTGCATGAATAGGAACGGTTAATAGTAATAATTTAAAATTGTATAAAAAGCGGGGTATGTAACAATTAATTCATTATTCGGACACCCACCACCTCAGTCCCCCGAGATCATGGACGCTGTAAAGGGTCCGAAACGTCGGGAAATAATTTAAAATATTGTAAAATATAAAGTTTTAAATAAACGCGATAAAATCCGATATAGACTTTTAATCAAACGAGTGCACCATGCCAAGCCAGAGCCTACACTGCCTTAGCCACGGTTGCTCTGGTCCTTTTATACAGGTCAGAATGACTCGAGTAGTTCGACACTCCGAAAAAAGTGGGGGTGTCGAACCATGTGTTAAGTGTAAGTAAGCGTAAGTAATGCGTTTAAGTTCTTTAAAGGTTTAAGTTTTTAATATATTAACTATTAATGTTTCTAAAACCAGTTATATACTTTTCAAGGCTAAAAACAAACTAATACCCAATTTCACACTTCTCATAATGAATAACAGACCTATACAAGAAAAAACTCATGAAAGATATCTTGCCTGCACATGGATACTTATTTAACACGGAATGTTCATATTAAACATTTAATAAGTATGTAAATTAATATCACTCCATACCTCCTTGCGGATTAATGTTCGGTGCATACCACGTAAACTACGTTTCACAATCTATAATTCTCCAATAAAACCACATTTATTATATCTAATCGAAATTTGGGGAAGTACTGCCAAAACACGATTAGACAAATTACAAGTCCTACAAAAAAAAAATAGTAAAAATGTTATTCAGTTTTAAATTTCGAACATCAATTGAAAAAAATTATCGTGAAACCAAATTAATGAGCTTAAAACAAATATATTTACAGTACCTGCATTTTCATCCGTAAAACCATTTATATTAATGTCCACACTGAACTACAATTTAATAGGAGTTAGGGATTATAGGAGAGTTGGGCGCCCCTGCACTCGACGCGCGAGCCTCATTGATTTGCCTAAAGCTCGCACCAAGTACGGCCAAACCGCAATAACATACGACGGTGCGCGTCTTTATAACAAAATATCCTCAGACATAAGAAATATCAACTCGTTCAGTGTATTTAAAAAACGACTATCTCATTACATATTGACGAAAATATCTGTATGAGTATGTTAAAGGAATTAAAATTTCAAAGCGTGGTGATCTGTAAACCGTTTTGATAAGTGTATTTTTTTTTTTTAGTTTTTGTAAACTGCTTCAAGGTAAACAATTGGTTTGTATTAAAACTTTTGTATGTTCTTTTCTCTTCATCAAAAATGTAAGTACGACAGCGAATGTATGTTAACTATTTATATTCTTTTTAATTATGTTCTCATGTAAGTGATACTATGTCTTTATGACAATAAAAATCTTTAAACCTAAACCTAAAGGTCAAACGAGGTCGTCGGTCGAATAATGTGCAAATCACGTCCTTTTAAAAACCCAGGTATAGTTCTCAAACTTACTCTCATAATAATTTATGTTTAAAAGGTCATTTGAGGTCAAGACCCAAAATACGACGTCTCCCAAACATCAGGTAAAACATTGAGCCTTTAAGTAAGTTACGTGTCAAAGGTTATTTGCATAGTAGCTGTTACCCACGACTTTGGTCGTGTAGAAATTTATTAGATATTAGCAACCGGACATACCTATTTCTGGGATAAAAAGTATCCTTGTGATATTTTAGACTATAACTTATATAGGTCTCATATTTTATTTAGATCTATTAGCCGTTCTGGCGTGATTAATAAAAATCCATCTATTCAAACTTTCGCATTTGTAAAAGTGTTAATGGTAAGTAGTGGTAATAAGGTCATGTGAGGTCAAGTAGGACGTCAAATTGTGTCCATTGTTATAAAAAGCAGGTATCGTTAAGTAAATCGATAACGAGAATCGATTAAACTAAAATAGAGTACAATTTAACGTACGCCAAGTTTCAGATTGATGGGCGTCTCGCGTAGTTAACTCACGGAGTAATTATAGCGAACTTGCGACCGCTCTGAATGGCTCAAAGTTTCCCAAGTTTCCGTTTGGTCACAGTAACGTTGAGAGATTCGGGCTTCCGGAAATATGTATAACGATATAATCACGATTACAATTAGACAATATTATATTGATAAACACGAGAAGACGAAATAAACTTGTTGTTTGAGTCAGCGGCGTGCATAAAGTTTTTAGACAGGGTAGGCAGTCAAAAAAAAAAAAATACATGCCATGTTTATTGATTTGGCAGGCTTTTCTTGGCATGTGTTACAAGTCGTGCCGAATCTTTTATGAGCCACTTATATATACTTGTGTATACAGCAACCAACTGATACTTATCAAACAAATTATTTACTGGATATATATTATAGTGGCCTCATAAGGCTATAGTATCGTTCGCATGTATAACTAGGATAAGTTTTGATGTCGAAAAATATGAAAAAATATTTATCTTTTCGCTAAAATAAATAAATAATGCGAAGTACACTCATTTGTAATTCGTCCTCGCGACTATGTAGTTATAATTTTGTTATTATCAACTTTAACTCTAGATGTTACTCATTTAAGTGTAAGATAATTACGACTATATTTTTACGGAATTTTATTTTGATATGCATATCTAAAGTCACTTCAAGAAGACGTCGATAGCTAACCAATCGATAGAATTCCGTTCCAAAGTTCAGCGAAGATATTCACTGGTCTTTGTTGCTCCATTACTTAGAACATCTAAATATATACATGTTTCCTGAAGCAGATAGTTTTCTCTCTTAGGTGGTGTCTTTTGTCGTGGTTTCATTCTTGTCAGACAGACTAGATCTGAACACGATAACTCTGCCCAAGAAGTCAGTAATTGTAGAGCTTAAAGAGGTTTCTAACTCAGAGCAGAATCCTTATAAAAGTGTCCTTAAAACCTAGCCCTACTCCACGGCGGAAGCATTGCCGTTATCGATTGATCTTAACAATGATGATAAGTTATCATCAACTACGGACCTCCGTTACTAAGTTGACCAAGTCACGCACCGACGTTCATATGTGAGCTCGATAAGTAATGTACTTTGATAGAATGTATACTAACTAGTAGATCTACTATGTGCTTATTATAATCAGCGAACGTTTTTGTTCTAGTTACATATGAATAATGTTTGTTTCTTATTGCACACATGGATATCAATTTATCTGAACAACTCGCTATCACGACTTGGAAAAAGTTCAGCCGCGAGTTAAGACACAATATGTTTATTTACATACACTGTGCTTACAAACTAATCTTAGACCTATTTTTCATGTGAGTGTTCCGCGACGTACTTCTGAAGAGCTTCAGCTGCTTCTTTGAAAACTGGACGTAGCTGGCGGGACACCCTCTCTGTTACCAAGCATGGTCCTTGTGATTTAGAGGCTGATCCGTAAAATAAACTACTTGACCCATATTGACCACTTTCATTAATAGCATGTCGAGACTGCCGCTTAGCGTCAATATCATTATTATTGGTGATTGACGACTTGTAGTCTTGTGAAGAAGGAATTACTTTTCGCTGCTTGACGTCAGTGTAGACTTTGGTCATACTGCGTTTTCAATCTGCAAAAGCACTAACTGCATAGGGCGCCAGTCGCTGGTTATCCATGTTGCATTTCGTTGCGTTTAATCATTGATAGTGAATCACTGCCTTGCTAAACGATCAGCTTGATACACTGAGTAATATGTAATGAGTTAGAATTGGTAATTTACTATTATTAGCACGTTTTATTAAACCGGATGCCAATGCCAGGATCTCTATGTGTTATCAATTTCGGACTAAGTGTTTATATAGGCCACAAATTAATAATAGTGTAAATAAAAAAAAAAATATTTTATTTAAAAAAAAGCGTGGGGTGCATGGTGTCAATAATTGTAAATATTTAATTGACAGATATGAGTAGAGTGATTATCATTTTGATAATATCTTAAAAAGCACTCCACGCTTTTTGAAGTTATACTTATTTGGCGCGTTTGGATGAGTGTGAAATTTGTGAGCTGCGCGCGCACGATGTCCCAAAAAAGCGACATGATGAAGTTAGCCACAGAATAGAATTAAAAATATATATTTCTTTTAATGACTGAGTTAACTCATATGCTGGCTAGTCGCAAAGTATCCAAAGAAATGTTGGTATTTTCAAATTCGATAGAAACACCATTTAATATGAAATATATTATTCATATTAATAATCAATTCTGAAATAAATTCTCAATTATCTATATATATATATATATATATATATATATATATATATATATATATATATATATATATATATATATATATGTATGACTAAGCAAGCTGTGAAATTAAAAAGTCGCATTGGACAATTTTGACCGCATTTATGTAGAAATAATAAAATAATACAGTATCAAACGTCTCGTTTTTTATTTACAATTATTTTTAAAACCCTTTACCCCTCACGTTAGTTCCGTGTTGAGACTGTGAATCCTGTGGAAGTTGGGCGCTGCTGTTGTTTAGACATTCATAGACCGCGGATTCCAATTTTTCTGCATAGTGGCTGAGTAGATAGAGAGACGAAGCGTCGCAGTCTTCTTAGACCGTGATGTAGCAGTGCATTGCGTGACCGAGCTGTTCAATATAACAATGAACAAGTAAAACGTTTTATGTCGCACAAATATTGGCGTGTCTATTATATTTAGGTATCTTTTTGTTGAGTTCATTAAATATTTAATAAAGACTTAATCATTTTGTCTGTAGAATCTAGTAATTCTATATATATCTTTTTAATGTGTATTATAGATCATTTTAATAATTTTCCGGAATTTTATTGGAAACAAAATCTAGTGTTGTACTAAAATATTTGTAAGTATTTTAATTCATGTAATTAACATTATTGTCGAAATAATATTAATTAAAAATAAATTGTCACTAAGTTAAATAATAAATAATAAACTACTTTATAAGAATTATTTATTTTAAGTCAATAAATAAAATATTTTCTAATTATCAATTGTAAACTATTGGTACTTTACAACTCTAAAATTAAATCTTTCTTAAAAATCTTAAAATAATATTGAATTAAATCGATGTGATAATTAATAATTTTGATATTTTCACGGTAAAGCTATATTTTTACTGTAATAAAACCTCTTTGATTGTTTTTAAAATTTTTAAAATTTCTCTTCGATCAGTTTTGCATTTTTTTTTTCTTACGCCAAACAAGTATTACTTCTAATGCGTGTACATAAGTACACACACTATTTTATTTAAAATAAAATACATTTTTTTTTATTTACACTATTGATAATTTATATTTATTGAAATTTTTAACACTATTCTTGATTTAAATTTATTAAAATTTGTTTTCTATTTTTTAGTTTGGTTTTCTATAAAAAGCGTGTTTTTAGTTTTTTCAAACTATTATTTATTTTTTTACTTTTTAGTTTGGTTTATTTATAAAAGCGTGATTTTTTAGTTTTTTTTTGGAGTTTACTCCTTAAGAATCGATTTTCATAATTATATAAGGCGCCCGGTATGAGAAAAATATGAGAGGTAAAATCTACTATTGAATGACCTCGTTACTTTTTCGGTGCGCGCGCACCTACGGTGCGGTGCGAAAGTAATGTTGCTCTAATTAATATTGAAAAATAATATTTAAAAAGTAAATGATAATTGTTAGATAATAATAATTACATAATTTATCAACATTCCTAATGAAATATTTGTGCACATCTGAAATTGACTATTGTGAAAAGTTTAATGTAAAATATTTCGCCGATTAGTTATAATAAATGTATATAAAATGAATAAATATATATAAAATGAATAAATATATATTTATATATGTATATTATTTTCATTAATTTGTTAATTTACCCTTTCATATGGTATTAATCTTATTTTCAGTTGGATAAACTCTTTTTGCGTATGTTTAGACAATCGTACTTAAGGAGTAAACTCCAGTCGTGCGTCGGAGCTGACACACACAATTTTTTAAACTATTATTTGTTTTGTAGAATTAAAATTCTCCTTAGTATTCGAACATTTGTCAATATTAGAGAAATCGGCTAAAGATAATTATTGGAAATTAAAATTAACATCAAGTCCTGTCTTACCGACTGTAGAGAAAAATTATATTAAATTAAAATTAAGTTTCTTACCTTATCGACTATAGATGAAAATTATATAAATAAACAAAAATAATATTTTGCAAATTGAAAAATGGAATAATTTTATCAAATTAGTGTATTGTCATTGGTCCTTTTTTTTTTTTTTTTAATTTTTTTTTTATCGCAGGGGAATCCATTTACGGATGATATCCAGGACGCCCGGGTCGGCAGTCCTAGACCTATGTCGGACTCGGCACTTTGGGAGTGCAATACCGTACTAAACCCCTGCGGGAGCCTTCAGCCGCTTTAATTGGAGGGTCCCGGATCTGCAGGCAACAGGATCCCTCCAGCGACAGGCTGGCCTCGGCGAAAAGGCCAGACTTCTCCTCCATGGGGACTGTCCGGCTCACCTCTGAACAGTCCCGACGACGCCGTATCTAGCAGGACCGGGTTCCCATCCCGGCCCGACACGGGCACAGGGGCGTTACTGGAGGCGCATTAAGTAGCGCCTCCTACGCACCCCCATTCGTCGCCCGCGGATGGAGGCCACGTCGGCGGCCTCCTCTCTCCTCCGCTCGTCGGCCTCCTTCTGGGACATTACTGTCTCGCAGAAGGAGACCATCGCCTTCCAGGACTCGTCGTCGCCGAGCATCGCGGTGATGATGCTCGGGAGCGACAAGTCCCCTCCGAGGACCGACGTCAGACCTTGACGCAGCGCCGCCCATCTCGGGCACACCTCGAGGGTGTGCTGGGCAGAGTCCACCGCCGCGCCACAATCGTGACATTCAGTCGTTGGCTCCCTCTGGGCCGTCCGGCACAGGTAGTCACCAAAGCAACCGTGCCCGGTGAGAACCTGCGTCAGACGGAAGGTGAGGGGCTTGCGTTTTCGACGCATCCACCGCTCAAGGACCGGGCGAATGGCAGCCGTTACGCGTGTGCCATACGGCTGCTCCACCAGGTCCTCCCCCCACCTTCGCATTAGCGCTTCCTGCCCTATCCGACGCACACGTAGGATCCCGTCCAACGTGGGGTTCTCACCAAGAGCCCTCCTACCCGAGACATATGAGTAGGTCTCGGCAAGAACCTCCGCCACGAGCTCCCACGGGGGGTCGCCGGCTAGAGCAGTAGCTGCAGCATTGTCATTGGTCCTCGATAAATCTACAAAGTTTGAACGAAATCTTAAAGTCGGTCAAAATCGCGCCCAAAGAAGTCGGTTACAAACATACATACAAGTGAAGCTAATAAAAAGCGTGTAAAAAAACATTAAAGGTATTGCGAGTCTAATAGTTGGCAGTACTCACTTGTTTCTGCAAGCGGGGCAGAACATTTCTATTCGTCTTGCTATTGGGGAGTCTCACAAGATAGACGTATGAACACGGTTCGGTCAACAACGTAACTCTATGCTAGAAGCGAAGACTAACATATATAAAGAGTTTAAACCACTTAGGTGCAACAATTGAAGATGCGAGTACATCGTAGAGAGGAATTAAAAAGGTCGTCAAGAGGTGTCACACTCATGGCAATTGTCTTTAGATTGTCGATTCTATAAATGATTGCTATTGATATTGGTTTGGACATTCTATCGGGACTCAAACTTATTCTAAACTATTTTACTCGCTTACCTTAGTAGGGCCCGGAACAGTAGACATAAGTAAAAAAGACAGCAACGTAGGTTTTTTTATCTGGTATTGTTGCCCAATCAGAATCCATTCGGGCCCCCAGAGGTAGCCAGAGTAATGCTCAAAGTAAGCTTTCACTCCTGTGCGCCTAAGTACAAGACCTTCACATCTTTCCATATTTACGGTAGTAAAACCTTCATTAAAATTTGCTACGGTACAACCGTACAAAGACAAACGAACGTTTCTTATTTGTCACGTGAAAACTATGGCGCCACTTGATCAAGCTATATTTTTTTAGGCTGCGTGCGCATATGACAAGAAAAAAGGGCGCCGATATTAAAAAAAAAAAAATATACTGTAAGAAATTACTTAATAATATATATATATTTTTAAATCAATTACACAATTTCTTTCTTAAAAAATGAATGAGCGTTATGAGGCGTGCACTTTTGGATTTTCCAAACTTTTTCTAAATGCTCTTTCTTCGTAAATGACTTTCTTTCTCTTGATATGTGGACGCTGAAACGTTTTCTAGCGATCCAGAGCTACCCCGGTTGCGTGGGGCTAACTGGGTTGGCTTAACGACGCTCCGCCGATTGGTAGCAGGCAGCGATCGGCGTTAGTACTACAGGTAAAATGTTTGTTTTGGAATGGAATAGAATAACTTAAAAGTGGCTCGATTTACGATTTACCCCTGAACAAATGTAGTGAGAATCTGTAATGATTCTCAATGTAAGAAGTACAATTAGTACTTTGAATGTACTATTGTCTTGCATCCCTACTAACTCTACTTTTTAAGAAGTTCTTCTAAATACAAAGAGAAACAGTTCGATGTTTATCTACGAATTTAATAAATTATTGGTGAATACTTACGGGCCTTTTCCACAGCAAGCGCAGAAGGTTTTTGTCCGAGCACGTCTCTCCATTTCGTTTAAATAATACATGTGTTATTATAGTAATTGAGCAGGTCAATGGTATTTGTTTCGTTGGAGGGCTAAGTCAGTACTGATCTATCGTTCTGTGTTATTTCAGAGGGAAAATGGCTATCTATAAGGAAAAGAAACTAAATACAGTCGACAATACATATCGATATCACAGAGACCGGGTCACTTGCAACATAATTTTAAATTTTATAAATGCATAGTTACAGGAAATTTAATACCTACACAGTAATAAAAATGCGAAGTGGACTGTATATGTGATGACGACGAGACGTCTGTTTCCTAGGGCCGGTATTTGTCGAATGCGAAGGGTGAGCTGGTTCTAGTTCGTCGTGTGTTCAGTGAGGGTGTACGTCAGTGAAACGCCAATTAATTGGTGAAGATTTTCCCGCTTGTGAGGAGCAGAATCGTTGGCTAGCTTCTATAAACGATCTCTTCTATACTATGGTCTTTTCCTTACTGTGGTCTTTTCCTTACGATGGTCTATCGAAGAATGACATGCAGTACCCGAAATGGCACCGCAATTTATATGTCTCTGATTGGCTGGCCAGCGATCCCTTACCTCACCCCCGGGAAGGGACTTTATTTATTAAACTCATTCTTTACAAAAGTTGAGCTTATTTCTATACTTACTCTATGTTATTTTTACATCCTTTATTATTTTCTCATACAATAAATGCGGCGCGCGCGCTAATTATTAATAAACGGGGTCGGGTCCACGTCACGGTATTTATATCTACCTCGTCCCCCTCCGCCTGATATAAAAACGCCCTGCGGATCCTTAATCCGCGTTAGTCTGCCACGTGCGCGCGTCGCTAATCTATGAATTTATGCATGTTTATTGACAAAATTATATTTTTTCATGCAAATTATCAACTATAAGCTATAAAATGTCTATAAATCTTTCTTAAAACTATAAAATATCCTTAAATCTATGAACTATATCTGTAGAACATTTTTTAAATTAATATTAATACAATAAAATATCCTTAATCCTATAAACCTATTGCTATCTCTATTTTTTTTTACAAAATTCTATTTCTATCTCTCTTTATACGAAAACATTAAAAAACTATATTGAATTTACAAATTGATAAAATAATACTACGAAATGATACGAGTACCTCTTTAGTTACCTAACTACACGAAACATTTCTATATCTATCCGCGATATGGACGGCAACATTATGTTGTCTCGCTCACACATGTGCGAGGGAGACCGTCTATTGCTGTTCTTCTCGGTTGTCTCGTACAATATTCCTTCTGAGTCCCAAAAGACCGTTGCCATGAGTTTCCCAGCTGACTGTGACACCTTAAACTTCTTGGGGGTGCTGTGCCCTTTTTATGCCACTGCATAGAGTCTTGTTTCGACTCAGGTTCATAATGATGAACCCAAGTTTCGTCTCCAGTAACAATTCGACTCAATACACCATCCATTGTCTTCATTGCAGAGGTCCAAAAATGCACGAGCACACTCTACGCGTTGTTGTTTTTGCGGCGGCGTGAGCATTCTCGGTACCCATCTTGCGCTGACCTTAGTCATACCAAGATGATCGTGCAGGATTTTAAAAATGGTTGTATCGGATACTCCAACAATTTCTGCGGGTTGTTTCTTCTTTAGTCGAGCATCGTCGAGTACAAGTTTTTCGACTTTTTGGATAAGTTCTGGCGTGGTCACCTCGATGCTCTTGTAATCTCTCTCTCTGTCTGATGTCTTCAAGGGATTCCCTTCCTTTTTTAAAGAAACTGTGCCACTTGTACACCACGGTTTTTCCTGGACAAGAGTCACCATAAACCGATGAAATCTCATCCATTATGGTCGCAAGTCGCAACTGATTTTCCTTGCTTGGTAAGGAACATTATAACGGCACGATATTCGATTTTTTCCATATTTCACTTTTCACTCCTGATAATGTTGCTTGGTTGGCGATAGCTCAAAGACTAATAGTCTAATAACAATGAAATCTCGTATTTATACTAATTATGAGTCACTAAACACGTTACGATCCTAATGAGCCTAATCACCCCCCCTCCAGCCCTCTCATTCCGCCAACTTAAAAACGCACCCTCCTATCTGTAAAATAGAACGTGTTGAATTTGGATGCACTATTTATTTTCATCAAACACACATCTCCATTACATATTTCACAAGTAAACTTATCCATCACTAATATATTAATATTTTCACTAATTACAAGAACGGACAAACGAAAAATTCAAAGTGAATTGTCATTTGTCATAATTATCGAAATTTGGTTCGGTCGGACCGCGGACGATATCCGCGGACCAATCAGCGAAGATAATTAACATGACGTCAAGCGTCGATGTTCACAAGGGTTGACAATATATATACTTTGCATAAAACTAATAAATAACCCTCCTTCTGTCGCAGTCGGGTAAAAATAACCTCGGTCGAATTATAAATTGTATTACAATGTGTACTTATAATTAGTTAATAAAAAACGCTGTTATTATTACGTAGATTATATATTATTATGTATTAATATTTAATTAATTAATGAATCTGTCTGAAGTGAATTTGTTTTAAAATGGATTTATTATGATTAAAAATCTATGTTCAGACACTCATTCTCTTTTATTATTTATTTTACTTTACTTGCTTTGATTAAATGTAATAATAATAATATTTAAAGTTGTGGATAAAAATCGATTACAATTTACCTTAAACAATATAACTGTTAAAAAAAATCCAAATATTACTTATCTGCGAAATTTTCCCATTTGTGCTAAAATTTGGGGTTGTTAGATGTATAATTATTAATTTTTTTTTTTTGTAATAAGCTAATTTTCTTTCGTATTACGTATTTGGCGGTTAAGTTCTAGGAAACAGTGTTAAAGTAAAAATTTTAATGTATAATTTTAATTAATAAGAAAGTGTGACAACTCTATACCTTAGGTAATGACGAATGTTAAAAACACAATACTTTGTTCGCATTCCATATGACGCGCGACATTATAAAATTGTAGGATTGTAATAATGTCCTACTGTCATTGAGTGACATTTGTATGCGACTTTAGGAAGAAGTTTTATAAAAAGCCCGTCGCGGTCGTCGATTAGCGCGAAGTGCTGATATCGCATATATGACGGCGGGTTTTTCAAATTGAAGCGGATTTAAATTGAATTATGGTTTATGTCTCTTTCAAAAATATGTAATGTTCATGTTTTATATATCATTTTAGTAACATGCCAAGGTAGGCAGTGCCTTTTTGCCTATATGAAATGCACGCTACGGATTTGAGTTGATTCTAATATCAAATATTTCGCAAGCTTAATCATATACTGACATAACTCAAAAAAGACGTTTTTCGGGAAATCGAAAAAAAACGGTTTAGTAAACCTGACTTCAGTATCGGAACGTGAGGTACGTCGTGTGCTATGACAACTCCTATGCGCTGGATGTAGCCGATTATGAAACCGATATTCAGTTCGCATGACCTCATGGCTTCGATAACGTCGAAGGCAATCACAGGTGGAGGAGGCAACTCCGTACGGTAAGAAAACCGTGGTACAGTTTCCTTCACATGTCTTTTTTAGAATATTAAATTTATGTTTGTTTAAGTGGCCAAGACGCTTATGCCATAGTTCGTAAGATGTAGAAGTTTGAGATAAATTAAAATTATGTTGAGGTCACGTATAAACTTGAAAATTTAATCTATATATTAATAAGTGAAGCAAAAACTTACCCTTTTTTACAGAAATTATGCGGACGGAGAAGTATGAAATTTTGCACAGTTAAAGTTTAGTACCCGGATGACCGAGCTTTGCTCGGTTAAATTATATTTAGATACATTACATATTGATGAAACATAAATAATATTTTCGATCTTACCGACATAAAAGTAAAATAATAGGAACTGGTTATTAAAATAAAAAATAAAAAGAGCTCTTAATTCAAAAAAAAAAAAAAAAATGAAAAAAAGATTGGTCTGTAGAATCCTGGATTCGAACTCAGGTTTTCTGGTTTCGAATCCGCCCGATTCCTATCCGAGCTAATAGAAGCTTGTCAATGACAGCGAAATTTACCTTCGTATTCTAATGGTATTTTTTAATTGCGTAAAAAAAGGGATAAAACAACATTTTCTGAAAATAAATCCTAGCTAGATCGATTTATCGCCCCCGAAACCCCCTGCATACTAAATTTCATGAAAATCGTTGGAGCCGTTTCCGAGATTCAGATTATATATATACAAGAATTGCTCGTTTAAAGATCAGTATATATGGAGAAGAAGTGCAGAATGATAATATTTTTTCTAATAATGTTCAAAAAATAAATTAAGTTCTTAAAAAAAAAAAACATTACACACACTACGGCACACACACATATACGTACAATGACATACATACAAAAATTTTGTTTATTGTTAAAGTCTAATATCAACACGGTCTGAAATACGGGTCTTGCAACGAATTTTTTATCGAAATTTATTATCACAGATCACATAATATTTCTCAGGGGTATCGGTAGTAATTTTTGTAGCACCTTTTTTCTTGACTTTTCTATTACATTTTCTTGGTCCTTTAGGATGTGGTTTTAATAATATCGAATTTATTTTGAGGTTGACGGTTCTTGAAAATCAGTAAGAATTTTATTTTTAGCTACCATAAGTGCGTGTACAAGTATGTGAGAATGTTGCATTCGTTGTGACAATAGAAGAGAATTGTTCCACAGAGGATGTATAGGTACATGTACATGTTGTATTTATTAATGTTGACTGTGAAATATTAATAGAATTTAAGAGTCCCCGCAGACCCACACTGTTTATCGGCCGATAGTTCGATCGGATCGGGCTGCTAGCGCGCACACTGGGCCAACTAAACAGTCGGTTTGGTGATAAGTGCGCATACTAGACAACAGTCGGCCGATTGCTCTTGAACGATTTGCTTAGTTGGTAAGCGACTTTTGAAGAGAGCGGTTGCATAATGGAAGTTAATAGAAAATTAACCAGAAATGTTAATATTGATTTTATACAATGGAGGAGAAGGATCAGAAAAAAAAAACCGAGAGTATTGGGTGCATCCTAGTCACAGTGACAGATAATTAAATTGAAAATTCTACACGATAAATTCCAAATTACTAGATTACCCGAACAATTTTTTTGCCTTTTATCGAATGAGCATAGCCAGCTTCAATGAATTTGTAAAATTAATTGGACCAACAATAGCAAGGGAGGATACAAATTTAAAACTTTCTATACCATTGAATGAGAGATTGATCGTTACGATACGGTAAGAGATAGAGAGAAATACTTATGATAATTTTTTTATTACAATTAAATATTTTTTGGAAATTGTTTACAAATCATATATTTGTGAATCATCTGAAAAATTCGAAAAATAAGATTGAGATGTATCACTGGAATTTCCTGGTGATGGAATGTTCTGAACCAAAGGCAAATTAGGGGATGCAGTAGAACAGACAGCATAAGCCTGTAATGGTTGTTGAAATGGCAAGATGGTAGTCCCTCGATGATATACAGGAAAAGAGAACAATGGTTGCTGTAATACGTTGTAGCTACATGTTGTATCTGGCTAGTCTAGCTTGTTTAAAAATGTTGAGAATACCAATCTTGGCATCGAGTTTTTCTTCTGCCGTTAAATTCTGAAGTGAAGAGACAAGAGATAAAGCAAAGTTTGTATCTTCATCAACAGTATTAGTCTCATTGCTTTTCAATGCTTTTAATAATGCTTCATCCAAATCCGTTTGCTTCGATACATTAGTCAATCCAACACGAAAGTGACTGGATTAAAATTGCAGACGAATTCTATAGTCGCACAAATTTTCCAAACATCATTGGAGCGATAGATGGCAAAAATATACGAATGATACAACCAGAACATTCCGGATCATCATATTTTAACTACAAAAAGTTCTTCTCTTGCGTTTTAATGGCTTGGACAGATGCAGATTATAAATTTGTATGTATAGATTTTGGTTCTTATGGAACAGCTGGTGATTCAGAAATATTTAAAACATCTGAAATGGGTAAAAGGCTTTCCGAGAATCGATTAAATATTCTCGGAAGGCATTTGCCCCATGATGATAACGGAAATGTCATTCCATTCTCCGTCGTAGGCGATGAAGCGTTTGGACTTGGAAATCACATATTACGCCCTTTCGCAAAAAGAAATTTAAACCACGCCAAGCGAATTTTCAACTATTTTTTATTTTATTTTATTAAGGACAAAAAACAATTGTACAGTAGATAAAAATGAACAAGTATTGTAACTTAAACATATGTGTTGTTGTACAATCAGCACCATTATCCTCAGATTACTATACAATCTATACTTACAAAGTAGTTTCAGCAAAAAAAAGGATCAGACAAAAAAAGTTAGTTGCATATACAATAGTTTAAATAACAGAATAAAAATATAAAGGTTCGTTTCGTCGAAATCGTTGCTCAACACCAGTTAAGATCACGCTTTTTAAAGCCTACTGCACTTCTTTCTATACGAGTAGTCTGTGGGTCAGCTATACTCAGAGGTCGTATAACGCCTTGCGTGTACAGTACAATAACGCCTTCAGGGCACTGTTGGGGCTGCCGCGGTACTGCAGTGCCTCTAGTATGTTCGCGCACGCAGGGGTCGACAGTTTCCCGGCCATTCTCCGTAAAAAGGCTAGCTCACTTTTAAGGCGAGTGCGCGGCAGTCGCAACAATGTCTTGAGGGTCATCGCCGATAGCGGGGACTGTCCGCTAATCGAACATATGTGTGACATTACGAGGTCACTTTTAGTTATTAAGTACTAACACTAGTTATTAAGCTTTTATCTTCTATTGTTACTAACAATTATGGACCTTTTGTCGTCCGACTAATAAACATTTTTATTTTTATTTTTATTTTTTTTTTATTATTTAAAGGAATAACAAAATACGGTAAATCATTCATTTAGTGTTTCAATAATTTCTTTTTTAAAGGAGGGTAGTGATAAACGGAAAAGGTCAACTCTTGTGAATCTATCATTATATGATTGCATAAGACGCCGCAGAGGTGCACGTTCACCTGCATTAGTTTTAGTAATTTTGGGCACAAATAAACGAAAATTCAAAGCGCTACACGAACGGCTAGGCCTACACGGAACCCCAAAGTTCAGTTGATTGTTTAAATCATTACTATCAATTATGTTATGACAAATTTTATATAAAAAGGTCTGGTCAAAGACTATCCTCCTTTTATTCAATGAAAGCATTCGAAACTTTGATAATAGATCATCGTAAGAAGACCTACTGTGATAACATTTATAATCAACGACACGCAGAAACTTACGCTGAACCATTTCCACGCGATCACTATATTTATCATAAAACGGATTCCAAATGACCGTAGCATACTCTAGTTGTGATCTGATAAGGGATTTAAAAAGAGTTAAATACGACGATGCAAATTTAAATGAAGAACATGCCCTGATAACAAACCCGTAAAGTTGATAGGCTTTGTTGACAGCATGATCTACATGAGAATCAAAGTGCAACTTTGAGTCCATCAGTACACCCAGATCCCTTATAAGTGATACTTTGTGTAACGGAATGTCAAAAAGACTGTATTGATAATTTAAAATATTGATTTTTTTAGTAAAAGTAATACTTTTACATTTTGAGATACTCAGTTTTAATTTGTTCTTAATGCAATAATCAGATAGTCTGTCAAGGTCAGCTTGTAACTTAAGACAACTGTTGTAATTATCTATTCTCAAATATAATTTTAAATCGTCGGCATATAGTAAGTACTTGGCGTAATGAAAACAACAATCAATATCGTTAATAAACAATATAAATAAAAGTGGGCCAAGTATTGACCCCTGTGGGATGCCAGAGCTGACAAAAATCGAGTTAGAAGCGAATCCATTGATGACTACTCTTTGTGTTCTATTTTCAATATAGGAAGAAAACCAGCGCAAAAGATTTCCTCTTATTCCATTAAAAGAATACAAGAGCGCGACGCATGGTTGAATGTACTTTCGGCATTTTCGCTAACAAATGGCGTATTTTTCACCGCCCCATTGACGTGAATATTGATTTTTGTGTTCGAACTATCAAAGCTTGTTGTGTTCTTTATAATTATGTACGAATTAAAAAAAAAAAAAAAGATAGAGTAAAATTCACAGATACTCTCTACAGTTTTCCCATGAATAACTTAACGATAAATGAAAAGAACCGAGGAAGAAATAATATGAATGACGTGCGGTAGTACATGTCATCATACTTTATTTCTCCTGGAGGTGCAATTCCTTGTCAATACAACAAATTGTAATAATGATTTATTTGTAGATATCTCCTCTTGGCCGGGCGAAATGTAGGCGCGACCTGAATTGGTTTTCCTCGTATCTCAACTAACGCACACAATATGTGATACATATAAAGTGAACATGTGTACTCAAAAACAGGAGAAATATCTAATGTACGGTCTGTTATGTAGTTATGTTAATAACTCCATCCCACAAGGCAGCGTGCTTGGCTGCCTACTGTTCTTTTTATATATAAACCACCTTTCAAAAATCATAAACTCAGTGAGCATTCTATTTGCCGACGACAATTCTCCAATATTTCCAACTGAAAATAACAAAATAATTTAATATGAAACTAAAAAGATATCTTTCTCAAAAATGTTTTTATTCCCTGTTAGAATTTTTCGAGGACAAAACCAGAGTCTTAGTTTATATAAATACATATAGGAATCTAGTCTGTAAATTTTAAAAATAATTATGTTGGTGTTTAACAAAATGTGAATTTTATTTAAGTTGATACTTATTTAGTTTATAAGATAAATTAATACTTATTATGTACATATACAGGGTTATTACACTCACTATTATGAACAACTTTCTTGAAACACCACCATTAAGGGTCATCGCGTTGAGGCTACACTAATTTACAATTCCATCTAAGTCAGCCTGCAATAGCTGGACGTCTACGCTGGATCCCACTGTTCTATAGATCTTCAGGTCATCGGCGTATAGTGAACACTTGCTGTGTCTTATCACAGTTGTAATGTCGTCTATGAATGCTAAGAACAACAACGGCCCCAAGTGTGAGCCCTGTGGCACCCCTGATCGCGCAATGTACTCCGCAGACTCAAACCCATTCACAACAACAGTCTGAGGTCTTTGGTGTAAGTACGATTCAATCCATTTTAATAAACATGGGCCTATACCGCACTGTGAAAGCTTGTTCAATAAGATAATGTGGTCAACTTTATCAAATGCGCTACTGAAATCTGTGTAAATTACATCAATTTCATTTCCCTTGTCAACCTCCACCATTAGATCTGTGATAAAATTTGATAGGTTAGTTTGCACAGACAAGCCATCTCGAAAACCGTGCTGACTATTGACCAACAAGTTGTCAAAATGCCTGATAAGAATGAAGTGAACCAAGCTTTCAAACAATTTCGAAAAACATGACAATATGGATATGGGTCGATAGTTTCTAATGTCTGTACGATCATCCTTCTTGAAGACTGGCACAATTCGTGTTTTTTCCATACATTTGGGAAAATTTCTTCCTCGAGAGAGCGATTAAAGATCAGCGTAAGTGGGAGTAGGGATGTTCATCGGAAAAAATTATCGATAATTTTACTATCGATAATTATCGCACACCCCTAAGTGGGAGTGCAATTGCTACACCATAACTTAGTATATCTCGAAGATAACTCTCAGTAATAAAGTTACTTCCAGGAGGCGCACATAGGTCATTTGGGGAGCCCGATGACTTTGATCATGGTGATCCATTTTGTTTTCTACGGGTTGTAACATAAGAATTCATAATGCCGTTGTCAGTACATAAAGCAGATACCCTTACCGGCGTGTTAGTGTTGCCAGATTTGGGTTGCTTGCTGCAACACTCGGGACACTTCCAAATGAGAGATTTTTTTCTAAGTTTGCTGCAATGCCACCTTACTGTTGCCACCTCATATTAATCTAACATGTTTGGTAGTTTCAGAAATTTTATGTAACTTGTCTCCCATAAGGATCAAGTATCCTCAGTCTCCCTATATATTCATTCTTATTTTGACCGCAGCAGTTGTCTGAATACAGAATCAAGTTCAGGCCAGCACTATTACTAGAACTTACCCCTGCTTCACAACATAGTCTCTCAAAGCAATCCAATAAACAGGAGCCTATCTCATTAGCACCGCGTTTGGCATCAGTTTTATTCCAGAAATAGCAGTCTACATCAGTATAGGAATCTTTCATCTGGGCTTCAACTTTTTTGTTTAAGAGTGTGATGGTAAAGTTATAACTATTTTATTTTGATTTATAGTAAAACGCAGATGTTTTGTCTCGTGGCGATTGTAATACCACCTGCAAGTCGAACACTAAGACTATTTTAGTCGTTTATTTTGGAACGGCCATCATGTTTTTCATTACGACTTAGATTTTTTTCTTTTATATGAGCTATATACTTATCATGAATCGTACTTTTTTGCTCTGGGTTTGAATTTGTGTACTGTAGACAAAACTCGCATTGGTCTTTTCGCGGACAGAAAAATGAAATATTATACTCTTTAGTAAATGTACGGTAAAACATGCAATACTTACCATAGGGCTTACTGTTCTTCTCTTGTGCTACCTTGAAGTCATTGAAGAGATCTGTAATAGTTTTGCCCGCGTATTTGTATTTGCAAATAAATGTTTGTCAACTGACGTGAATAAATGTTTGTAGTGTGACGGAACCCTTGGTATTGAGTCTATAAAAGTTTTAATGTCTGAAATCATTTCATCAGTAGTGGTGTGGTTGTCGTGTTTACCTCTTCGATCATTTTGCAAAACTCCATGGTTATCCATGATTATTTAACTTCACACTTTTGGATTACTGTACGAATAACACGATCGGATATAATATTCAGCGTACCAACTAAAAATGGATTACAAACCCGAATCGGTCTACCATTTACTATAAAATGAAAAACTTTATTAGCTTGCCTCGGGCGCATGGCGTTTGTATACTCGTATTTATACCTAGGATCGCTGCAGATTGAGTTCACAAATATTCCAATAGGTATCTAAAATAGCCTGTCTTTGAAGAGATTTCATAACATTTAAGCCTGCACTTGTCAGTACAAGGTGGTTTCACTTCACGAGCTGCAACAGTTTTCTTTTTCGGAGTCTCATAAGATCGTTCAGAATTTCTTAGAATTTTACTTAAGTTTTGTTTCCGTTTTTGAGGATTACTTGTGCGCTTTCTACCTTTCTTCTTAATAATATCTATTTCTTCTATGTTGAGTTCGTTCATTTCAGAGTTTTCAATTTCACTTGTTTCTTGTCCGTTTGTTTACTGTCCGTTAGCTGTAGTATCTGTATTATTGATAATATTATCATCCACGTGATCGAAAGTAGAAGGTTGCACCACTGTATCATCATCAGAAGATGAAGATTAGAAACTGCTGGAACTGCCGGAGCTGCTTGAAATGGAGGACGAGGAGCTGCTGGAGCTAGACGATTATCGACGTGATGAAGGATGTACTGGCTCTATTTTTTTTTTTATTTGACTATCATAGGTTGAATCGTCATTGTCCAAAAAATGGTGAAATCAGTGCAGATATCAGCATATCTGCACTGATTTCACCAGAATGTCGGGCGAAACATTGCAGTTAACTTGGTCTCTTATACGGCTAGAATATTGATGATGATGACTGAGCTCGCTTTAAAAAAAGTCTGTTTCATTGTAATAAAGCTGGTTTTCAGGTTTATTAGTAATATCACGTAACATCTGTAAAAAAAGAATAGGTATTTGAAGATTCGCGCAATTCGAACCGATGGCCATTAACGATTAATTGTTTTCTCTTCTTAATCATGCAGGTGTATGCAAACATATATAGATAGTTATGTAGTCAGCGTCAAAAGTAGATAACGAAATACAAGGTTTAAAAAGACATGATTCATCTAGTATTCACAATTACACCCCCTATTATTATAGGTTGTATTCTACATATAGAATGACAGGAAAACTTAATGACGCAACAAAGTCGCGTGCCCAATTCTAGTTTAAAACTAAAATACCAGGGGAGCCCTATGTCCATCAGTGAACTGCATTAGACTGATTAATTGCCATTGCGATGCGAATAGGGTCATATATCTTAAACAGATTTAGAAAAAAATGTTGTTTCCAAGAATTTCTTGTATACAATAAATGAATTTCATAAAGTACGTAAGACTTTTTTAAAGGATTGAAGTTGTTTTTGGTAAACCTTTTAGTTAATTCTTACAGTATTAAAATAATATGGTAAGAAATTTTCAAATCTGTTGATCATATGCATACAATGCGTTAGTCATAATTTATGAATCCCAAGTGAAAATATGACTGCTTGGGCTCTCACCTCCTAATTTCCGCTACGTGACGTGGTCGTGACTATTGGACGACTGAATGAAAACGATTTTAGATTGTGCTAATGAAAAAAAAATCTTTTAGCTATTTAAACTAATTTGAAATTTTAATTCTCTAATATTTGAAACTCAAAAATCAGAATAGAATTTAATATATCACGCTACGACCACTATGCTAATAAATATAATAATAATATAATAAATAATATGCTAAAAGTAATATCTAGTATTCAACTAGATACAGATAAAAAATTCATACAACAATAAGCGAACATGAAACATGTTCAAACAACCTCGAGGGCTGCACATGACCGTCATTTACTAACAAAGCAAACTTTGCCTACAAGTAATCAGATGGCGAATCATCTGATGCCCTCCCCTGGGCCGGCCAGCAGTTCAATCCCTTTACACGGATTGCTGTTGCGGACACACGGACGAATAAATAATTTAGTGAAAACTTTGATGAATATGTTTTATGTAAGAAAAAAGTTGGAAATAATCAGAAATGTAGCAGGCGATTTATATTGAGTTTGTAAGAAAAATATGCCCCAAACTCTTAGCCCCCAGATAAAAAAAATCCCTGTTGTTCGAATGTCCAAAAACACAGTACACTTGCCAACTTTAATTGTAAATAAAAATTTATATATTTTTTTAAATGCAATAAAAATATTTTTATCATATCCTGCCACAACATACTGTGCACGCCGACTCGATAGAGAGAGTTCAGCAGTGGACAACAGCTAATGCAGTAGTATTAACAAACGTAATACTTGATCTGAGTGCTATTGAAGCGTAACGATAATCCGAATAATTAAATTTAAAAACAAATTCATTTCTAATACATTGGCACAGTTTTTAAATTCATAATATATATTTTAAACTTGATCGAAATAATTACGCTCCATTGTAACATATTAGCCCTAACTCGAATATGGTTTCGGAATAATTAATTCAAAATATAACTAATCTCACGAATTGGTTCTGTTAACGTATTATTTGTGGAGCGATTATAATTTCGATATTACTGGATTCAATTGAAATGTCTCGTATTGATTGATTTGGGGTTTGTAATGAAATTTAACATGGATTTTCAGTAATAATTAATGGTAGAATTAATTCTGATGTGAGGTGAAACCGTGTCAGTCGTTCAGTATTGATTCGGAGATCCATTTTAATATTCATCATCAGCATCATCGTATCAGCCACAGATGTCTACTGCTGAATGTAGGTCTCCATCGATCTCCCGAGCGAAAGCCTAGGCGCTGTATTTCTAGTAATTTTGGGGGATTTGCTATTTTATGTTTATTTAGATATACTTGCCACGCTTGGAATGCGGGGTTTGTGAGAACAATGTGTTGTGACAGGGTATGGTGACGTGATCATCATAATCTTGTTTGGTGCACATGTGTTATTACGTTTTGATGACAAAACCAGTTTTTATTTTGCATTACGTGTTCTCTGAGGCACGGTGGTGAGACCTACAAAAAGGTGACTGTCGGCTTAATGGAACTTTCCCAACTACACCAGAACAATCTCCTAAACAATAATACAATAATTTTCAAATGTCGTCAGTCTTCAGTGCCGTGTGTCCACCAAAATATCCTACGATAAGGACTTGAAGAAATTGAAGTAATACAGCCGCTTACTTGTTTGCGGCAAACATAAGCTCAATCTCCGTGATGGACCGCGTAATCTACTCGATGTTGCTCTCGGGAATTTATTTGCTAGGAAAAATAAACTATTTATCATAATATACACTCATTATCTCGTCATTGATAGAATAAATAATATTTCTAAAGAATAATAATGGATTCTGCTTTATTTTTGTCTATTGATTCTGAATGGAAATAATCAAAATGAAAATTAATATTATTAAAGTATGCATGGATGCATTATTGGGTCGAAGTTTATTAATCATTTTAGTGTTGATGATTTATGATGATTGATCAACGAATTGCAGATTCTGCTGAGAAGAGACAGCAAGAAACTCATTAGTTACCCTTTTAAAATTCATCAAAATATTTTTATTTAGGATTATAATTTTAGGCCAATTTACACAGGACATTATTCGATTTTTCTAGTTTTTATTATTAATCGTTTTTTTTTTAAATTTTTTATATATAGTCTTGTATTAACGCAATATATTTATTAAAATGAAATAAAATAAGACGACCAGATGACCGTTCTAATGTTGTAATGCGGGTAGTCACCTGAAAGATTCCCGCTCGAGGTATATATTTTTGTTTGTGCAAGTATTTATTTCTGGTCTGGGTAAAGCCCTCGGTCCCAGTTATCATATACATTACAGATGTAAACGATCGTTACTCATGGTAGGGAAATTGTCCGCCAATCCGCAAAGGGAGTAGTGTTGTGGATTAAGCTCCAATCCTTCTCCTATATGGAGAGGAGGCCTTTGCCCAGCAGTGGGACGTTAACAGGCTGATCCAGTTCTGTTCAAATAAAACATGTTTCACAAAAACTCCATTCTTCGAAAAATTCTTCGTTGCCATACCGCATTTAAATTAACAAACATTTATTCCAGGTATATATATCGGTTGACGGCATAGATTTAAGGTTGACGGCCGGCTGGTCGAGTGGTCAGGCAACTGGACACTTTACGCAGCGGTCGCGGGTTCGAATCCCGCCATGTGCAGATAATTTGTATGACGAATATGTGTATATATATAAATTTCATAAATTTATTTCCGTTCCTAGTACCTGTAACACAAGTTCTTATGAACTTAGCATGGGGCTAGGTTAACGTGGTGTGATTGTTGGTTAATATTTATTTATATCAGCCGTTAAATAATTTTTAGAAAGTATTTAATTTGATACAATTTTATGTTCATGAAAAATATACTTAATATTAGACTTAAAATTTAATGTAATAGGATCTAATACAATTACATAGTCTTATACAATATAACAGATTTATTATAAATATTTATTACTAAATACGCTTCTCCAATATGAAGAAGAAGCCTTCGCCTAGCAGTGGGACTACAGATTGATTCAGTTTAGTTCAAATACCCTATTTATACTTTACATATGAATATTACAGCACCGTTTTAATATATAATTATAAAGTAAGAACTTTTGCCTTTATATAATAAATCCAACCCTTTTATATATTGATTATCGTAAAGGTTTCAAAGGTTATAATTAAAAGTCAGCGTTCTGATCGTCAGTCCCCTGTCAGCTTAATTAATTCATGTAAACATGTCGGACAGACACTAATGAGATGGAATCACACGACAGAGCGTTTGGTAAACGGATTATATATACGTCGTTAAGATAATATTATTCGCATTTACAATAAAATAACCAGAATACTGATTTTAATTTTATTTTTGGTATACTTATTTGATAATCTTAATGTCGATAATTCTATTTGTATTAAAATTTCTTTTGAATTAAAATTAATTTTGATATTCATAGTCATTTCTGTTTCGAATTGAAATCTTTATCTTTAGTTTGTTTTCTTAGTATACTTGTTGTTATTCTAGAGAGAATTTGATAATTTTATAGTTTTAAATAGGGTATTTTTCTTTTGATAAATCAATTTCTATGGGCGAAACTAAGGGACGGGGTGTTAAAGAAATGGTCAGGTATGCCAGTCCCTTTGTTTACAATAACAAAATCAATAGACTAGATGAATTGCTATAGATCCCACTATTAGATTTGCAACCCTTTATGAAAGATGCCACTACAATAAGGAAAGAGAATTCGCTGTTTCTGTTTCTAGGATATATTTTTTATCTTCCATTAAAAATTCTACTTAAGCTGGAAGACTAACTCGGAAAGAATGCTTAAGGCAATAGCATTTTAAAGCATTAAGTTTAGAATATAGAGTATTAAAACTAAAAATTATTATTTGCGGATTGTGGTAATAAACCAGACTGACAATTTGACGTGTCCACTGTACCAGGTTGGAAGATTTGTAAGGACAAAACTCTACACCTGTCTGAAGTAAATTCTATCAATGCCAATGACCAAATTGATGATAAATACGCTCACCAAGACAACATCAAACACTGCCCACCATGACGTTGTAATTAAAAAAGCTGGATATGTCCGTGTTGTAATCGCGTAGAGCGAGTTGTCTACAGTAAAAATATTTTATTATAATTAGGTGCTGCGCTTGATTTTGGTCGCGTGGAAATCTTTACCACGGGAATAGTACATTTTTATGGTTAAGAAGTAGCTTCGTGCTCTTTCAGACTATGTTACCTCTTTGCCGAATTTTATCTAGACTCGTTCATCCGTTTTGGGGTGGAGTAATAAACATCTATCCATCCAAACTAATATTAGTAATATAATAAGTACGTATTTGAATTTTCCCAAACCTTTCAATGAATATGTCACACAGTATGAGATATGTATAAATTTTCACGTTTGATATTTTGTACCAAATTTCAACTGGACCCGTCCAAAAGAATTGGACTTTGGAGTAAATTGACTTTGGTAGATCGACCGATATGGCATTCGAACGGTAGGAAACTTAAAATAGTATAGATCCAGTACTTGTGGACAAAGCGTTGCACAGAAAGTTTTGGATAGATTTTTTTTTTTTAAATCATTTAAACCACTTTGAACTAAAGAAAGTTCTTTAACTAAGTTCACTGAATTGAGGACAAAACGAACTTGCTCACTGATGGGATCTTTAAAGACTAATGACACTATCTTAAAATGGATACTGACTTCATTTTCTCGCAGAAATAAGTCTAGACGGTGCTTGTTCTTAACTTTTCAATACTCTAAACTTTGAGATCTAGAGTTTAGAAATTGAAGTTTGAAGACTATATTTTGATTTATTGTTTTATCAAATTATTATTTAGTCAAAGTTCAGTTTTCTGAAACGAACCAGTGGTTTGAATAAGTGGATCTCAACCGAAAAGTTACTTGTTGAAATTCCAATCAAATTTCTTATTTGGCGTAGAGAGGTGATGACAGATCGGGAGAGGCTACCATTGAAAAGGAAGGATCCTTCGACCAGACGGTGTTGCGTCTGGTGGGCTACGCGCCACTTAACGTTTGTTGTCGGGTTCTTGTATATATAATCAATCGCTTTGAAAACTTTGATAGCGCGATGTAGGATACTTCAGTTTCTTCCAGTTCGTATATGGCGAGATAGATGTCGGTAGACTTTTAAAAAATAATTTTAATAGGCGATGAAGCAAAATATCATAAAACAACCTCTATTTCTTGAGAAAATTTCTTAGAAATGAATATATTCAAATATAGTGTCAATATCAAGTGGATAAACATGGTGAATTAAGCAACAACCTTTCTCTTTAGTAGTAGGAGAGACATTGATAGTCTTGAAGTAGAGTCCAATTACAGCAAGACCAAAAACCTTGTACAAAAAACAGCTTTTATTGAAGTTTTTATAAATTATGGTTGACTGACCCGTTGGCGCAGTTTGCAGTGACCCTGTTTTCTGCTCAAAGGGTTGTGGGTTCGATTCCCGCCTCGAGTCTGGGCGTAATATATGTTTATTTATATATGTATTATTTATATGTATATTTATTTAAAAAAAATGTATATCAGTCGGCTGTTACCTAAAACACAGGGATTAAGTTGCCTACCTTAGGGACAGACGACCTTGTGTGTATGTTAAACATATTTATTTATTATTTATTTATTTATATACTAGTGATATCATACGAATCTGAGACGTGGTCTCTAACTATGAGCCTTTTAAACAAGCTCCAAGTCGCACAGCGAGCAATGGAGAGCTTGTTATTTCTCAATGGAATGTAATCAGAAATTATGAGATCCGCAGACGAACAAAAGTTGCTGACATAGCCCAACGACTTTGTCTTTGGACCGGTCGGTCTGGAGGTTGATGGGGAAGGCCTACGTTCAGCAGTGGACATCCAATGGCTGATATGACGATGATGACATGTAATAAATTCTCTGCTGTAAATGAGTTATTTTATTTATTAACGAATTGTATGTCAGTACTATAAATTTGATGTAAAATTTCGAAGGTAGGGCTGCATAGGGGTGCCACGATGATTTTATATATGCTACATCATTTGATAGATATAATAGATACTTTTTCTTGATGTTAATTAAGAAAGAAGAGGGTCTAATCATTTAAAAAAAAACAGATTTGATGTATTTGGAGTATCAGAGATGTTTTATTTTATTTTATTTATCAAAGCTTGCTAACAAAATTGACATAGAGACATAACATATAAGATATTTTACATAATTAATTGTAGCTATTTGCTACTTAACTGAACTGAACTGAATCGACCTGTAAACGTCCTAGTGCTGGGCAAAGGCCACTTCTCCATCTAGAACAGTCATTCCCAAAGTGGTCTATATCGACCCCTCGGGGTCTATATCGACCCCTCGGGGTCTATGACAACCTGCAAGGGGTCTACGTCAGCGAAAATAAATTTGGGGGTCCATGAAATGAAAATGGGGGTCCACGATAGTGGATCTCAACACATACACTGATAGTACCTATTTACTTACATCATACTATCTTATAATATCAAAACATATACATTATTTATAAAAGTACCTAAGAAGAGTATAATACAAGAGGAACTGACTGAACTAAGTACAAACGAAGAACTTAAGGTTCAGTTTAAAAACGGATATCAGCAATTCTGGCTGCAAAACAACATACCCGTTACTTATCCTGTTACCAATCTCCTAACGAAAAAAAACAAAAGACTGGACATCATTAGCCGAGGAGATTTAAGATTAACCCTTACAAAATTGACGCCAAATGTTGATAATTTATTATTAAAGCATCAGGTTCATCCTTCTCACTAAAAATATTTACTTATTGCTTATATGTTATTTTATTTATAGTTTATTTTATGTTTATTTAATGTTACGTATATTTTACATAACAGATACAAAATATTATTTTGAGTAGTTTTAATTTAAATTCAATTAATAAATGTATAAATTAACATGTGTTTTTACTTTAAGTTTTTAACACTAAACTTCACTACAGACTTTAGAAATTTACAGGAAATCAATATCAGGTAAGTAGGGGGTCTACCCAATACGGAAAAAAATGGCAAGGGGTCTACGACACAAAAAAGTTTGGGGAACTCTGATCTAGAAGAAGAGTTGGAGCTTAATCCACCACGCTGCTCTACTGCGGGTTGGCGGATAGTATACCTACCATGAGTAACGTTAATTACCAGATGTCTATGATAACTACCGGGACCGACGACTTAACTTGCTCTCTGAGGCACGGTGGGGATCCCCACAAGGACAAATGTTCAGACCGGAAACAAATATTTCCACAAATACAAATATCTGCCCCGAGCGGGAATCGAAATCGCGACCACCGACGTTACGGCGACTACTCGCACTACTTCATTAAGACAGTTGTTAAGATAACGTTGAACGGTTGACGCAAAATTTACTGCACGAAATTCGTTGCGGTCACAGTTGTAAAGTCCTAGAGGTCTAACTTTAAATATTGTGAAGGTAATCGGAAATCGAACCACCACACCAGAACGGTCGTCTACTCAAATGTAATTAAAAAATATGCACAAAATTTCTCGTAATGAAACATAATTCATTAAATTTTGACACTACAATGTAATATACTTGATATACTTGATACAATTTCTTTTTAAAACTAAAAATACTATCAGTAAAAATATCTATATGACATTGACGGAATAAGTCATTGTACAATTTACAACATTTTAATTTTCTTGGGTAGGGTTTTCTAAGTGTGGGTTAGCTTTTAACTTTGGTTAAATTTACATCCGTTTTAGACGTAGAATCACTTCCATTAAATTTTACTGAATTAAACACATGATTTTTCGTCGTTATATGTTCATTATATGTTAAAACTCAAAATTTTGCAATATTTATTCATTAATCTTTCATACATATTCTACGTCATTTGAAAAAAAACCACTAAAACCTGCATCGGTTTAGTAAAGAATAGACGTTAAGTTAATATATTACATTGTTTCTTTTAAAAGAATTAAGAGAAAGAGCAATAAAAGTAGCAACACAAAACGATTTGTATTCGAGTGCTTTGGGAATTAAAGAATGTGGTCTGTTTAGTAAAGAATGAATTAATTATCTACCGTGGTAACGAATTCAACTATGCAGTTTTATGGTACAGGTTTTTACTGTAACAGCCCATTTCTGGACCTCCTCTCCTATAAAAGAAGGTGTATGTTATAGTAGTGTCTGTCTTATATATTTATTATTTATGCTAATATCAAAATGCTAATATGAAAAGCTGGATTATTTAGTTGTTTGATTGAATCCTCTAATAACAAGACAAGCACGTACGATAACAAAAATCTGTATCACACTACGAGCTCACAGGATAGGAACACATCTTGTGAGAGAGGAGGCCGCCGATATGGCCTCCATCCGCGGGCGACGAATGGGGGTGCGTAAGAGGCGCTACTTAATGCGTCTCCAGTAACGCCCCTATGTCCGTGTCGGGCCGGAATGGGAACCCGGTCCTGCTAGATACGGCGTCGTCGGGACTGTTCAGAGGTGAGCCGAACAGTCCCCATGGAAGAGAAGTCTGGCCTTTTCGCCAAGGCCAGCGTGTCGCTGGAGGGATCCTGTTGCCTGCAGATCTAGGACCCTCCAATTAAAGTGGCTGACAGCTCCCGCAAGGGTTTAGTACGGTATTGCACTCCCAAAGTGCTGAGTTCGGCATAGGACTGGATATCATTCGTAAATTGATTCCCCTGCGACACAAAAAAAAAAAGATAGGAACACGTCTTATAATATGTAAGTACATCTTGGTGTACGATCCCGTAAGTCACGATCACAAGGGAGGGAAGGTAAAACAGGAAACTGTCAGTGTATTCACAGTGAAATAATAATAATTATGAAATACTGCTGGTAAGGGCTCACGGGTCTGGTTTCCATGTGGATTTCATCCGGTTGCGATGCGCTTGACGTTATTATTATTATATATTCTTTATTGTACACCATACAGAAAATAAACTAGTACAAAAAAAATTATGAGAGATATCAAAAATGCACAAAAAGGCGGCCTTATCGCTCAATAGCGATTTCTTCCAGGCAACCTTAGGGTTAGAATTCAAGAAGAAATAGGAATGTGGTGTATAATAAACATACAATAAAAATATACAGTAAACCTTAGACTAATAACTACATATCTATATAAACATATACGTAAATAATAAAATATATACATGAAGTACTAATAAATAAATATATAAGTACAATTATGTCATATTAAGAGATAGATAATAATCTTTTACAAGTTTTCTTCTTTTTCGACGTTCTTCATGATGTCTAAAATAAGATACGACTTAGAGACAGTCGTTTGTAAAGTACTAGCATAGAAGCTTTTAATCTAATTACACCGGCACACAAAAAAAAAGTTGTCAGTACTTTTGACGGGACAAAATACATAAAAATCATGCTTAGTTTAGATCAAAAATTTTTTTTAAATCATTTTAAATCTAAATTGCTGATTTTCGTCATTTTTTTCGGTTTTTCAAAGTTTTCTCGAAAATTTGACGGTGTACGGGTCAAACTGACCTCAAATTCGGATTCAGCGGGTCGAAATACACAGAGATACATGGGTCCCGTCAAAAGTACTGACAACTTTTTTTTTTTGTGTGCCGGTGTTATTAATCTAGATAATGTTAAAAGATAAAATTTAATCTACCGCACTACTACACAGCGGATTGAAGGATACAAAGTAGGTACATATCTCTAATCAAAACACTTCACCAAGGTCTTTTCACGATGATGAAGAGAATTTTTATACAAATTTAGTTTTTAAAAATTTATCACTTTCTAATATTTGGAAATTTTGATATAAACACACGAATTTTTGCTCAATATTCTGTTCTATCTACTGGACCAACTGGACCATGTCTACATACACAGAGAGCTGAACTTCGCGAACTCCTAATTAACAGGTGAGTAAGCTCTTTACTTCCGACAAATAACATGTTTGGAGGCGCTGTTTTAGATTTTTTGGAATAATTATTTTTCTTACTAATATATTAATGATTTAGTATTAGAAATAATACATTGTTTTTAAATATAATTTGTATTATGACACGGTTACATACCATGACTTGCTTAACTAACTTAACTGGAAAAGCTTGTAAATGTACTAAAAATGCTAGGCAAAAGTTTCTTCTTCTATACAAGAGAAAAATAGAAGCTGAACTCGTGATACACAATGTGATGTAGGCGGATAATTTCCCTAATAAGAGTAACGATAATTATCAGGCTTTTTGATAGCAGTTGAATTCTTAAATGCTTAATGCAAATGAAACATAGTGAGGATACCCACAAGAACGAATACACAGACAGAAGAAACAGAGGATGTGGACTGATGTGACGTTATGCGTCATAATGCGACCAATACCAAAGAATTTATATCATAACTAGAACGCTCACTTAGTAAACTTGTATATTCAAATATGCACCTTGAAATAAACGACATAAGGTTGACATTTCTTACCAACATGTAAAGTGAAAAATTGTTCCGAGCATTTCGTTGTTAACTGGTGTTTTGTCTCTTTCTTACGAGTTTTGCCTTGAATCTATGGTAGAAAGAGACGCATTCCCGGGTTAAGGAACGTTTTTTTGAGTGCACGTGAGCAATCCAGTTTGTATATAAATTCCTTGACCAATACTTCTCGTGACGCGAATCGAAGCGACAACGCAGATCAGCTTATAAGTATAATGACTATTTCATATTTTCTCGTCCGTCGCGTAGCGTCACGTAATTTTGTCGCGTTTGTCGCTCATGTACGAGAACGGATCGGGTAACTTACTTCTTTTCTTATCTTAGTTGTTTTAATAAAACTTTCGTAGGTGGTTTTCATTACTTTATATTATTATTGTTATGAAAATTTTTTCGTCTATTAAAAGTTGTGTTCTTGTTTTAAAAATATATTTTAGGTATAAAAACAGTGTTTCTATATACAGTGCCTGATTAAGGTAACTTGATGCCCTAAGCAATTTTCCCCTGTGGGCCCCCCTATCCTTAAGTGAACTACAAAGAATTAATTGAAAAAAAAATGTGACCCCCAAGACGGGATGCCCTAAGCAATTACTTAAATAGCTTATAGGCTAATCCGGCACTGTCTATATAATAGTTTTAGGGCCAGTTTCACCACTTGCTATTAAGTTCCGGATAACCTAACTAGCACTTATTTTGACTGAAAACCCATACAATTACCTGTCAAAAAAGTGCCAGTTAGGTTAGCCGGAACTTAATAGCAAGTGGTGAAACTGGGTCTTAGTGTCGATATTTTTGGAGTAAAAAAATAAATAAATAATATTTTCAGACAGGCACTTTTAAATTTTATATTTTAAGGTATCTCAATTTAAAAGCTTCATTTTTATTATAATTATTATATATTTTTTTCAATATATGAAATTACTGTAGTAACTATTGACAAGTAATATAAGAAAAAATATACGAATTTTATTAAATACTAAAATATATAATATAAACAACAACACGGCACAAGAACAAAACCTATCTACTTTAATCTCGATAAAAACATTCAACGTATCTCATAAAATAAGCCATTATTTTAAAGTATTCTTACATCCGGGAGCGGACGCAGGGAAGGGGAAAATTAACTTGCTACATTCACTCATCGAGATGGCGACCTCATTAATTATAGACTGGCCTGTTTCATGTTTTGATAACAACGAGATGGGAGACAGACAAAGGTAAGAAAAATATAGGAAGTTTATCCTAATTAAAATTTATGAGTTATCCTAATTGAAATTACGTCATATCTTCTATGTTATAAATATTAAAGTTTGGAAGGATGTTTGTTATTTTTTCAAAGAAAAACTACAGAACCAATTGCAATGAAACTTGGTACTTAGAAAGTTGAGGATCCAGTATAATACATAAACCACTTTTATTCCAATACCTTCACGGCTTCGAAAGTTACACGGGCAAAACCAAGAGACGCAGCGAGTAGTTATATATATAATTTTTTTATAGGAATATTCAAAAACTTTGCAAGTAATGGATTAATTTGAAAGTATCTAGTAAGGACTTGTTTCAACGGTTTCCGATAAAATTTATCTCGCATATAGGTTACTGATAGGCTATCAAATACTTTATAAGCAGGAGAGTTAAAGAGGCCCAGAGGCCCTCTTTTACCCGAAATAATAAACTACAACTAACAACTAACTACTAGATAAATTATCAAAAAAATCTATGTTATTTAGCTGTAAGTTTTCCTGTAAAAAATAAATAAATAAATAAGAAATTTTAAATCACTGACATATGAAACGTAACTTCTTACATTACTAAAATTAATACAAAAGTTCCTGTGTATGTAGTATAATATATTCATAATACATTTTGATTGTACACCAAAACAGTAATGTTACTTAGAAAAAATATGAGAGGTACAAAGGCCAGCCATATCGCCGAAAAGCGATTTCTTCCTGACAACCTAGGGGCTGAGGAAAAGGTCTTCTGTCAGCATAGGTGTACAAATTTTAATATAAAACTTTATAGTAAAATATAAGATCATATAAATATATATACATTTACATACACGTACATATATACATAGATAGATGTATTTTTGATCAAAATATTTCATTTTACAGAATCGATAATTTTATGGTATATCTATCATCATTGTACGTTAGAAAACTCTGATACTACGTGTGCAGGTTCTCTGTGAATGCTATCGTAAAGCGAATATAGGGAATATGTGATGAGTAAGGGATCGAAAGAAATGTATCGAAAATAACGTTTCACGGCTGATCTTTAAATTGATATCACGTGGACAACCCTTTTTATTGACAGTAATAAGTCTAAGGTGTATTACGTCATTATTTTTGAAAATAATTTTATCACTACATATTATAAAAGAAAATCTCCCGTCACGTCTGCCTGTTCGTGATAAACTTAAAAACTATTTAACAGATTAACGCCGAGTTGCACGAAACAAATTTTAAATTTAAGTGTTTATTAAACTAATTTAATCACAAGAAGCGTGATTATCTGTTGCACGAAACCTACATCTGATTAAGTTAAAAAAAAATTAGTTTAATTAAAGACCTATCTAACGGATGATTAATTCCAACAGATAGACATTAATTCCATCAACTAATTTTAAGATTAATTGCAACTTAACTAACGGAAAGTTAGCGACGGTTTCGTGCAACTCGCCGTAAGAGATATTCATAAGGAAGGCTTCGTTATATAATTTGTTAAGATTTCGTGATAATTGTTGAAAGTGTCGAAATAAGTGTAGCCGCTGAGGAACTTTAATGGAAAACGTAGATAGCGTTTTCGATTATTACCCTTTTATGAATCTATAAAAAAGTTTGTGATAACACATATCTATCTTTTAAGGACAGTTTACTGTACCCATCTTAACTTCTAAAAAATGACCACTTACCATGTGTTAATTGGAAAGATATTTAGACGGATACAGTATTGATCGTTATCCACTTAAATACGAGTACATTAGTTACATTAAGTATTTTTTGCACATTATGATAATCCTTTACACACACACACATCCTTTATCTTAGGAATTTTTGTAAAAAAAAGCTAACGTGTGAAAAAATAAATTCAAGCGAGGATTACACGCCGATGATGGGATTCGCTTGATGCGATCACCACCGCACCGAAACCCTCGCTGTCGACCATTTGTGCTGTATAAAGTACTAGCTGCTGCCCGCGATGTCGTCTGCGTGAACGCTATTAGATTACACGTTGTCACAGAATGCGTTGAAGAAATAAAGGTTCACTGCTCGTTTCCCGTTTATCCCGGACATACATACAGACAGACAGACAAACAGACAAAAATTCTAAAAATATATTTTTGGCTTCGGTATCGATTGTAGATCACACCCTAAGTATTCTTTGAAAAAAAATATTCAATGTACAATTTTGACTTTCCTACCATTTTATTATATGTATAGATTAAAGTAATAAAAAAAATTTAAATTATAATATTCTATTAATCTATGCCAGAGGTTCCCAAACTTATTTCGTCTAACGCCCACTTCGAAAATCAGTTATTTTGTAACGCTCCCATTTTTTTCACCTTAAAACCTGAATAACATATTAGTCTCGCCTGGAGTTTAATAAAACCTATATTCTAAACGAGACTTTTTACCAGATAGAGCAATAATAATGCAACTTTACAATATACAGAGTATCTTTTATTTATTTATTTTTAATACGTGTCTTCGGAGGTGGGGCCTCACCTGCGACACTTGAAGAGACGAATCTTTTTCAGTGTTTGATACCTATTACAAATATCTTAAGATATAAATAGCGTTGTGAACGCATTAAAAATAATAATTATTTAATATGTGCATATTTTAGTATATATTTATATTAATACAATAAAATACGATGTAAATATGAACTAATAAATGTATGTTGTGTAGTAGGAAGATTTTTATTAGTTACAAAGCACCCATCGTCCCCTTAAACCACATCAGCGCCGCTGAATTTTTTCCGGGCCCCTTAAAGCCAGGGGGGCTTTAGTAGGCCTCCAGCGCCCACAAGGGGGCGTTATCGCCCACTTTGGGAAAGACTGATCTATGCATATTTAAAAAGAAAATAAATACCTATATAATTTACTTTGATTTTCTTATCTTTTCTTATAATAAAAGAGGCAAAAATATAACTTACAAAATCGGATTTATCTGGTTAGATACGTTAACGTTTTCAAAAATTAGTTTCTGAAGTATTGTCCGACTCCTCGACTCTGATAAACGACGCCTCAAAGGTGAACTTTAGAAGATAAAAGAAAAGTTTATATCGCGACGCCCGCGGACCTATTCTGATTCAGATGTTTTAGTTTGAATTCACCAAAATTACTTTATAGAAATTCCTTGCATTATTATATTTTTTGTTGATGGTTTTTATAAAATAATATAGCTTTTTTTAGGTTTTTTTTTAAATCGAATAAATCCAAAAAGTAAAATAATAAACTTTTAGATTTCGAATTTTCGACTTATAAATTCGTGATGAAAACATTATGTGTATTTGTTTTGTTTATTGAGTACTCAGTGTATATAATTTGTAATCTGGGTCTTTATCCTTGTGAATTTAAACACAATTTTTAGCGAGCACATAAAACCATCAATTCCGGTCAATTATTGTCATAAAACCTTATAACAATCGTTACACTTGGTGGGTAAATCATACAAGCCCGAAATGAAGAAGTGAATTAACCTATAACACTTTTCCTATACAGAAGTGGTCAACAGTGGAATATTAACTGGATATTTCAGTTAAGTTCAGTTCAGAAGTAAATTAATATTACAGTAATACTAATGCTAAGTGGAATATTTTGTTTATGTATTTTTAAATACTTATAAAAAATTATTTGAGAATTAGTATACACCAAGCTACACATCAACATCATATCAGCCATTGGATGTTCACTGCGGACCATAGGCCTCTCCCATTGACCTCCAGAGCGACCGGGTCGAAGCAGCCTCGATTCAACGGCTTCCTGCGACTTTCCTCAAGTCGTCTGCGCTTGCCGGTACGTGGTCTCCACTCGATAACCTTTCTACTCCATCGGCCGTCAGTTCTTCGAGCTATGTGTCCTGCCCACTGCCACTTCAGCTTGCAAATCCGTTGGGCTATGTCGGCAACCTTCGTTCGTAAAGTTTGTGGAATGGAAGGCTTTTAAATAAAATGAAACAATAAATATATTAACAATCAAATATATTTTTTTTGCTATCTTTGGCAACATAAATTGAAAAAAGAAAGCTTTTAGACGAGGGATTATAATATTTTGTATAAATGAATCATTTTTTTTACATTTATAATTTTTTCATCAACATTGGTCCATATAAATAAATCACAACAATCTCTATCTGTGACAAATAACTGTGTTTGGATTTGGTAATAATAGTTGCTTATTTCTTTCAGTTTGCAGATTCTATTATTTCATTCTTTATGGAATATGGAATTTAACTTCTAAAATTTTACTATCTTCAATTAATCCATCAGGAGAAGCGCCAATGAAAGGGTACTGCACAGAAACATATAAACCACAGCTTTCTACTTTTTTTCCAGTTTTTGCCTCATATGTTTGAATTGCTGTGGTTTCCATAGACTTACCCCATTCTAAGGCCATGCTTACTATTTTCTTATTACATATAAGGCTTTGTGCATACATTTCCTAGTCTCCTTTAACACAGTAAATTCACAAATCTCACCGACTTTTGAAGCAGTCACTCGAAAAGATCGTTCTGTATACCATAACTTTGTCTTCCTCTGATTTTTTGTTTTCTTTTCAATTTTCTTCTCTAAGTCGGTTGTCACCTGTTAGGGGCAGAGGATAAGGAAAGTATGAATATATGTATGAACCTAAACAAATATCTACAATCCCTATGCAAATGCAATTAATATTGATGATTAAAATTATAATATACTAAATAATAAAAAAAATTATAGCAGCTACAATTTCTCATGATTCACCATCTCGCTTGCGACAGTAGTCTTATTACAAGTCATAACTACTATTATGAATAAATTTATCTGGAATAGATGGCTTACCGATATTTTATTAAGAATAAGTTGATGATGTAAAGAAAAAGGTAGGTAATCATGGTCATGTATCATATCTTGCGTGTTAGCATTGTCCAAAATTCCATACAATCCTATTCTTTTTCGTGACAATGAACAGTAGTTAATAACTTTATTTCTAACTGTTGCAGCCCATTCCTTTCCTAGACTGATAGAGAACTGTGGTCTTGGATCCATAGCACATACTTCTTTTCTTTTTTTTTGCAAACATTGTCTTCTCATATTTCATATGAAAGGTTCTCTGCTTTTTTCGGAGAAACATCAAGTTTATTTTTTTAGGTGCATGCCATTCTTGCTTTTTTGTGTCGGTGTCTTTTTAATACATCATATATTCTGCTCTCGGAATTTGAGTATAGCATAGCACAAAACTGATAAATGCTTGCAAACCGCTTTTGGTCCTTTCCCTGCTACACATTCACACTACGATTGGATAATACATCCACTTCCATTACATATGGCAATGGAAGCAAAATAAGTGAGGGATTTTTTTTTTTCAGAACAGACTGGACCTTTGAATGCCCTTCTTATGCCCTCTTTATACAATTCAAGGAAATACGTATTTATATTAATAATGTCGAAATTGGGTAGTACTGTTTTTGAATCCACACTTTTATATAACTTTTTTTCTGGCCATTCTATCATATAATTAATCTCACTTGAGAGATTACAATTATCATTTTGATTTGATTTTAAGTTGTTGTTTCTGTCATAGTCATTTAGCCTGGAATATATAATATACATTAATCAACGACAACTCACTAAAACAGAAATTACTTCAATTTTTTAGTTAAAAAAAAAAAAAAACAATCGAATAATTAATTTAACGAATATGGATTAATATTAATAGTAAGCCAAACAAAATTAACTAAAAAAATTCAAATAGGATTTTTTTTCGAAGTTTTTTTTTTCAGCTGTCAGACAGCACATTCCTACCGAATTTATAATTTCTTAGTGAAATTCTACATATTTGAAAGAGTTATTGATTTTATTATGGATTAGAATAAATTGAAGTTATTTATGTTTTAGTGAGTTGTTGTTTATTAATGTATATTATATATTCCAGGCTACATGACTATTACAGAAACAACAACTTCAAATCAATAGTAAAATATGGTACGAAATGGTATGTATGGTATGTATGTATGGTAATGGTACGAAATTCCTTCGTTTAGAACTTCGACTCACCCTTAGCTGTTTTTATATTAATATCCAAGCTGTAAACATAATATAAAAGTTAATAATAAGACCACTTACTATTCATCAGGTAAAAAACAAAAAAAAAAGTACGTAAATTCACGTCCACGAATAATTAATTCCATAATTACCAGTTCGAACCGGATAAAACCCGCATGGTCCTACAATACGGTAATTAATCCGGTTACACAAAGACTCGAGATGTCGGAGAAAGTTCGACAAGTGCATCGCCTTAAGATAAACGTTAATTTAACTTCGTCCTCTGTGGGCCCTTTGATCTGGAAGTGTTGATAACATCGGTTGGTCTTTTGTCTTCAATAATATAGTGGGATAAAGTGACTTTGAGGGTAAAATATTTTCATACTCTCTAATCTGTGATATAAAGTGGAAAGTTTTGTTCCTTTATAATCACTGTAACTTTGGTAGTAGTGAATCAATTTTAATAATTATTTTTATTCCCAACTTGTAGTGAAATAATAACATAAAGAAGGTTAGATACACAGTAATTATACATAAATTCGTTCATATTGACAGTTATTAGACATCATTTATGAGTTGACACTGTTACTGAATATTGGTTATATGTCAATACGACGACCGTTTTGGTGTGGTGCCAGAAGTCACCTCAACGCTTGTATTTGTATAAATATCTGTTTCAGGTCTGGGTGTATGTCCTTGTGGGTTTTTCCATCGTGCGGTCCCGGTTGTTAGTCGTATCATAGACATCTAATAAAGATCATGATCATCTAATAAGATTTATGGTAGGAAAATTATCTGTCAACCCGCAAAACAGCAGCGTTGTGAATTAAGTTCCAACCCCTCTCCTATATGGAGAAGAGATCATCGCCCATCAGTGGGACACCTACAGGCTGATTCAGCTTAGTTCAGTTCATATCTGTTGATTTTTTTTAAGATAGTGATATTAACTTCAACTTAACTTGTGTTATATATCACTATCTTAGATCTGCATAAATCAAGCTAAGTAATTAACGCTATCTCATCCCGTCCCTGCAAAAAAAAAACACATTGGAAGTGTGACAGACTCCTTAAAGTGTGAATCCAGGAACTTTTCAGGTGGAATCGAATTCGTTCCAAATCGTTTTTAGTATTAAATACACGAATAAATAAAATTTACTGACAACGAGTACCTTAAGATTGACTGGTCGCTTAAAAAGGACCCTGAACTGAATTTATACAGCCTATAAGCGTTCCATTTTTAGGCAAAGGCCTCTTGAAAAGGAGACTGGTTGGCGACTTTAAAATCATTAAAAGTTGCTTACAATACAATTGTATATATATGTATGTTTATATCACTGACGACCGTTCTGGTGTAGTGGTGCGAGTAGTAGCCTCGAAGCCGCGCGTCAGCGGTCGCAGTTTCGATTTCCGCTCGGGACAGATATTTGTACAAATATTTGTTTCCGGTCTGAGTGTATGTCGCTGCCCACCGTACCTCGGAGAGCACATAAAGCCGTCGGTCCCGGTTGTTATCATAGACACCTATATATAACGATCGTTACTCGTGGTAGGGAAAATTATCCACCAAGCCACAGTGGAGCAGCGTGGTGGATTAAGCTCCAACATTTCTCCTATATGGAGAAGAATCCTTCGCTCAGCAGTGTGTGGTTTACAGGTTGATACAGTATAGTACAATATAACTGAGAACAATAATATAAACTGAGAACGCCACGTCAGGAAGACCCACAAGGAACATCGATATCCCCGAGCGGAAATCGACCACCATAAATAGGAACGCACTACATCAAAGCGGTTGTTAAGATGTCGTTACACGATGATGAATCTGTTAAAAAGTAATGGAACGTATGTTCATATTGTTTGTATTCTGCATATTACGAACGTTTTATACTCTATGGGCGCTTGTGCACTACACGGAATTTTACTGGCCGGCGTCCGATTTTTTACGGTCCGACATGGCACGCCATATAAATGTATAGAGCGTTTGTGCACTATCCGTAATTTTACCGTCCGACATTTTACTTTTCCCTATTCCGGACCGTTTTTTTGAGTCTTAAAAAATAAATAATAATAAAATACAAAATATTTAAGTATTATATATAAGGAACATTTATCAATAAATTGATTGTATTTTATTAGCTAATATTCGAAAAAATTAATAAACATGTACATATTTTATACGTACTTATATATATATATTTTTTTTTATAACTACGGTTAGTCTATCAAGTTTAGTTATAATGTTATTTACGAAAACGTTCTAAATCCTAGTTTATTTACATATGCACAGTTGTCTTTATTATTATTTACATTATAATCATAAAAGAAATCACTTCTAAGCGCCATCTCGTTTGAGCGTGATAAGTTATTGATTGGATTCAAAACTACCGGTATCTTATTGATATACAAGATGGCGCTATACGTATCTGCAGTTTTTTTTCAAATTAAACTATAAAATAATTGTTTAATAAATACACAAGCCTGTCGTAGTGGTTTTTAAAATTCTATTCTATCACAGAACAATATATTAGAATAATTACGTGGAATAACTAGCCTAAAATCTCTTATCTTTTCAGTGATATAAAATTCGCAAGGCTAATTTAGTATTATTCATGAAGGCGGGACGGGCGCGGGCAGTGTCTTAGGGAACGTGCAGGAACTATAGATGGCAGCACAAAATCGACAATGCGACACTATGCGGACAGTAAAGGAAACTTATTAGACCTGTCATCGTGCTTTCAATTATGTAAACAAAATTATTCAATTACATTATTTTTGAATATGATAACAGTTATAAAATATGGGTTCCGGTCTATCAATAATGATCGTCAGCGTGGCCAAAATATGTCAAAAGGTCAAAAGCTCTTCGAGGCCAGTCATGTATTGCAGGGTGAAGAGATAATAAAAGAAAAAATTATGCTGTGATAACTCGCAAAATAAATTGTCGCACAAACTATGTAAAATATCCAATGTTTACGATGTGTAAATAATGATAAATAATTTTCTGAATTACCTTTTCATTTATCTATTAATTTTTTAAAGTACATAATTATACAGTTAATTTTATTTATTTTCATTGATTGATTGAAAGATAATATAATATAACTGACTGTATTAATCACAAAACTTAGTTATTTTCATTACTAATATAATAGATTATTTCTAAATGCTTAAAACTCATACTTACGTATGCTTCTTTACTGCGTTTATCCATTATTTGCGTTTTTCACATAACCATGGCATGAGAGTATTATTCTTTGGAAAGTAATAAAATTTTACGCTATTTGATTTATTTTAATTTTTTGTGGATGTATTGGTACATCCAGAAATGCAACAATACATTATGATTAGCTAGTAGATTTACTGTAATTTGACTTCGTCTACTGTACGCTGTATTGCTCTTAATACAGTGTTAAAGAAGCACTGTAAAAAATGATTAAAATATATTTTTGATTTACTGTAATTATACTGTAATTTATGATAACCAAACACTGTAATTATAATAAAAATACTGAAATTATATCTACCCTACACTGTAATTTCAATTTACCTACTAATCTGGAAACAATAGGCGCGGCGAATCCCCGCGCCCTTCCCTCACCTCCTCGGCGACCTGCGCCCACGACGAACGTCTCGCTAAATAATAATCAATTCATTTGAATTAGAGTTGGGCTATAACAGGTCAATTCTGGTAACTGTTATCACAGTTACTGTTACACAAAAATAACAGGACTCAATACCTGTTACTAAATAACAGCCTGTTATTTTCATATTACTGATACTGACGGTGACGAGTACTACGTATTCGATAAGTATTAATTCGACTGCCCAATTCAACTCACTTTCACAATGTAAATCGTATTTTCCATTATAGTTAAATTCAAAATTCAAATTTATTTATATTTATTCGCGCGCAAATTGAACGAGTTGCATTTGAAAATCATGTAATAAATCAAATTCAAAACAAACAACTGTAATAATTCGAATTTCGTCTTTATTTCTATAGAAATAGAGTCTACTAACATAGCAAAATATTTTAACCAATCCCGTCGAACTAAACAAAAGACGCTCGGATACGCATACGTCACATTTTTTGGAAAAGAGTGTGGTTGCTGTTTGGTTATTTTAACGTTTTAATATGACAGAATTATTTTCAAACTCTTAAGTAATAATTTATTAAATTTTATATTTTTTACAATTCGGATGTTCGGTTTTATATACTTTGTAAATACCATCATAATTTATTTACTTGCATTCAGAATCATCATTTCCAAAAATTGCATAGGTAATGTATCCGAAACGATATCAGTGACAGGGACAGCTGACTATAACTGACTATAACAGATCTGTTATAACTGTAACATTCACATTCACAAAAATAACAGACTCAACTCCTGTTACTAAATAACAGCCTGTTATTTTCATACTACTGATACCGACGGTGACAAGTTCTACGTATTCCATAAGTATTCATTCGACTGCCCAATTCAACACACAATCACTTCCACAATGTAAATCGTATTTTCCACTATAGTTATGATTACGAAACAAAATTTATATTATATTACATATTAAATATTAATTAAATATTGCTTGAACAATTTATATTTTCAAATTTCTGTATTGATATTATGATATATAATATATTATGTACATTTTATGATTGTAGCAACATTAAATAAATATTATCAAACATTTTAAAAATTGTAATAATTATAATAACACTAGCAAATATTAATTTAAAAAATATTTCCTCATTACTACCGTTTTAATAAAAGATTATGATTATTAAGTTTAGTTTGCGTTAACATTATCATAATTAATACAATGAATAATATTCAATATTTTTTAGAGCTTCTCTTTCTAACAAGGGTTCCTGCTGTTTGTATGAATGAGAGCAAAATATTGTTAAAATAACAGATAGATATCAGTACAGTAACAGTAACAGTGCGTGCGCCTCGTCTTCATGTGGGTGAATGATTGAATGATTTGTATCTGTTATTTGTAGTAACAGGTAGTTGATACTGGAGATAACAGTTGTTATCTGTGATTTTTAAATACCTGTTATTTTTACCTGTTACGATAAATACGCCTCACCTCTAATTTGAATAAAACGATTACGAAGTTCGACAGCTTAGCGTGATCGAGTCAATAATCATGTACGATATTTTTACGCTTATTGAACTTGTTGAATCTAAACCATGTTTATGGGATAAAACTATTAATGCATATAAAAACAAAATTATGAGAAGCAATGCATGGAGAGAAATTTGTTTATTCTTTGAACCGGAATTTGAGGGGTTTGACGACAAAAAAAAAGATGAAATACGTAAGTAAACATATAATTTATTTGTATTAAATTTTTGACATTTGACATGGCACAGATCCTGCGGGACTTGAGAAAAAATCTGCGAAATGATTTCGTATATCGTTAACTGTTCGTCCCGTCTGCGCATTATTGGTAGCGATGGGAATATCTTGCAAACCGTTGTGATTAACACGTACGAACATGTCTTTATGTGTGTACCCATCTCTTTCACGAACAATATTGTGTAAAACGACGCATGCTTTGACTATGTCTTTACTCAATTGTTTTGATACGTTAAGTGGTCGATGAAGTATGCGCCACTTATTTGCTAATATACCAAAAGTAAATTCCACATATCTGCGTGCCCGAGACAGTCGATAGTTAAATATTCTTTTTTTATGTCAAGATGTTTTCCACTATAAGGTCGTAATAAATTGTTATTAAGTTTAAAAGCTTCATCGCCCACTAAAACGTAAGGCATTCTGTTGTGTAGAGAAGTATGCAGAGGAGTTGGATTGGGTACTTGTAATCTTCCTTCAGTCATTAGCTTATGAAACTTTGTACGCTGCAAAATAGCTGAGTCACAGTCTTTTCCATAAGCTCCTATATCGACAAACACAAATTTATAGTTAGAATCTGTCACTGCTAGAAGCACTATGGAATAGTAGCCTTTATAATTATAATTCATAGCCCCAGCAGAGGAAAAGTTTTCAATTCGTATGTGTTTTCCATCCACGGCACCTAAGCAATTTGGGAAGTTTGCTCTGGCTTGAAATTCACTTGCCACTGTTTTCCAGGTATCTGTATTTGGTGGTGCAAGAAATTCTCTGCTTAATTCATCCCATATTGTACGGCATACTAAACTGATAATTTCACTTATCGTTTTAATACCCAAATGGTAGCTATAAAACATATCGGTGAAAGTATTTCCACTGGCTAAGTACCTGTAACAAATACATATTTTCATTCCTTTTTTGTTTCAGTTAATACTATTACCACTAAATGGAATGTAAACACGTAATGGAAACACGAGAGACTATTTCATTAAATCTTTAAAAATGAAATCTGGGCAAGCTCAGAAAAAACAATATATATATCACAAAAATTTGCTATTTTTATTAAAAACTATTAAAGAGGATTCGACAATATCTAACATAGAAAATTCTTCTCAAGATAGTGACAACGAATCCAGATCAGGTACATCAGCGTCACTAAAACCTTCTCAAGACAGTGACAACGAAACAACATCCAGAATTCGTCATACGTCACTAAATCAAAATAGTAAAAAAAAGGTTAAATCCAGTTGATGTGGAAATATTAAAGGCACTTCAAAGTCATGAGCCACGACAGGATGAATTTAAAGATGATGATGATAAAGCATTTTTGATGTCTATTTTGCCAAGCATTAAACGAATAAGCGAAGATGATAGACTGGAGTTCAGAATCGACGTGATGCAGCTGCTTCGCAAATATACGAATCGCATCCGAGTATCTTCCTTCAGCTCTGCATCATCATCGCCCCTACCTCCGGTATATGAATCTGTCCACTCTCCAACTAACGAAGGTACCCCGTCACCGTCACATCTACCACAAATTGAAAATCATAATATGATAGCACCATCGATCTGCTCGTCACCGCCTCCTCCGCATGCTTCGTTGCCGCCGCCTTCTAATCCACCACAAATTGAAAAGCAGATGACAGAACCTCCAATATCCCCTGCAGATTCAGGGCCGCTTCGAACAATAAATGAGTTGTTGCAACAATACTTTGACAAGTATTAATTATAGAATATATTTTACTTTTGTATATATATATATATATATATATATATATATATATATATATATATATATATATATATATATATATATATATATATATATATATATATATATATATATATATATAAAAGTAAAATATATTCTATAATGTGAAATAATCAAAATGATTTTTGTTTAATGTAATATTATTTTTAAGACTTTGGCAAGTATTATTTTTTGGCATTACCGGTTTAGGATTATAGCTTGTTATATATATATATATATATTTTTGTAGTAAATAAATCCGTATCTCACGTGACATTTACGTGATATATATAGATAATTATGATTAAAGTAAAAACCTATTATATTTAATTTTTTTGTGTAGTAAATAAATGCGTAGCTCGCGTTCTGGATTAAAAAGATATATATGTATATACACATTAAAGTAAAATATATTATATAATGTGAAATAATTAAAATGAATCTTAATTTAATGTTATTTTTAAAACTGTAGCCACTCTTAATTTTTGTCATTACCGGTTTAGCATTGTAACCTATTATATTTAATTTTTTTGTGTAGTAAATAAATGCGTAGCTCGCATTCTGGATTAAAAAGATATACATATATGTATATACACATTAAAGTAAAATATATTATATAATGTGAAATAATTAAAATGAATCTTAATTTAATGTTATTTTTAAAACTGTAGCCACTATTAATTTTTGTCATTACCGGTTTAGCATTGTAACCTATTATATTTAATTTTTTTGTGTAGTAAATAAATGCGTAGCTCGCGTTCTGGATTAAAAAGATATATATGTATATACACATTAAAGTAAAATATATTATATAATGTGAAATAATTAAAATGAATCTTAACTTAATGTTATTTTCAATTTACATTCATCATCAATATCATATCAGTCATTGGATGTCCACTGCTGAACGTAGGCCTCCCCCATCGACCTCCAAAGCGACTGGTTCAAAGCAGCTAGATAACTAATAATAACTGATAGTACTAATTATTCTATGAATTATACAAACGGATTTGTGGAAAAAAAGTAGAGTACTCAACCATTTATTCTAACCGTGATCACCAGTCTACTCACTCCCTCGCTTGCACGCGCGCCCATACTCAGTGAATAACTTACTTGGTCACTCACTGTATATATACTGTACACACTTACCTTAATGTTACAGCAAGCATTTCATTTGGTGGTACACATAGCCTTAATATTGTATCTTGCCTCTTGATCCACACGCTTAATCGGTATAGCAAAAAATCATAAGTAGCTGTAGACATCCGATAGTAGTTAAAAAATAAATTTTCGTCCTGCCTCAATTTATTGTGGTTTATGTAAAATGACCCTGTCAGGTACCTTTCACTTATAAGGGGATGAACCCAAAATTCTTTTGTCTTCTACGTCTTCGCACGTAAATTAATAAAGCAAGCAACTGCCGACGTTCTAAAAAACTCATCGTTTCTAGCGTAATCACACGTGCGAGCCGTGAAGTAGAAGTTTCAAAATGAGCTACAAAAAAACTGGGGGCAGCAATGAGTACAATGATACAAAATCACAAAGTATATGTAGTCCCTGTACAAAATAAGTTTAGATGTGTTTTTTAATATTGTTGGATTATAATCGTACGAAAGATGACCACTAGAAATAAGAGATGGCAGTTTGGAAGCAATGTTCGCTATAATTCAAATAGATGGCGCTATTCACACTTGTCAACTTAATTTTATAACAAACAACACAATTTAACAACATTATTGTTAATTATACTTTATAATTTTGAATAAAATATGTGAAAATACTTTATTTCCAACCTGTACTGTGATGCATTGTATCGTCTGACATTTTACTTTTCCCCATTCCGGGCCGTCTTTTTTTGTCTTAAAAAATAAATAATAATAATATACAACATATTTAATTATTATATATAAGGAACATTTATCAATAAATTGATTGTATTTTATTAGTTAATATTCGAATAAATAAATAAACATGTACATTTATACGTAGGTATATATATTTTCATAACTACGATTTGTCTATCAATTTTGCTATAATATTATTTACCAAAATGATCTAAATCCTAGTTTATTTACATATTTATGCACAGTTAAGTCTTTATACAAATATTTTATTATTATTTACATTATAATCTTAAAGAAAATCACTTCTAAGCGCCATCTCGTTTGAGCGCGATTAGTTATTGATTGGTTTGAGTCTTAAAAAATAAATAATAATAAAATACGAAATATTTAAGTATTATATATAAGGAATATTTATCAATAAATTGATTGTATTTTATTAGTTAATATTCGAATAAATAAATATGTACATTTATACGTATATATATTTTCATAACTACGATTTGTCTTTCAACTTTGTTATAATATTATTTACCAAAACGATCTAAACCTAGTTTATCTACATATTTATGCACAGTTAAGTCTTTATACAAATATTTTATTATTATTTACATTATAATCTTAAAGAAAATCACTTCTAAGCGCCATCTCGTTTGAGCGCGATTAGTTATTGATTGGTTTGAGTCTTAAAAAATAAATAATAATAAAATACGAAATATTTAAGTATTATATATAAGGAATATTTATCAATAAATTGATTGTATTTTATTAGTTAATATTCGAATAAATAAATATGTACATTTATACGTATATATATTTTCATAACTACGATTTGTCTTTCAACTTTGTTATAATATTATTTACCAAAACGATCTAAACCTAGTTTATCTACATATTTATGCACAGTTAAGTCTTTATACAAATATTTTATTATTATTTACATTATAATCTTAAAGAAAATCACTTCTAAGCGCCATCTCGTTTGAGCGTGATTAGTTATTGATTGGTTTCATTGGATTCAAAACTACAGGTATCTTATTGATATACAAGATGGCGCTATACGTATCTGCAGTTTTTTTTTAAACTATAAAATAATTGTTTAATAAATTCTATTCTATCACAGAACACTATATTAGAATAATTATGTTAAATAACTAGTCTAAAATCTCTTATCTTTTCAGTGATATAAAATTCGCAAGGGTACTACCGGTAAAATTCCGTGTAGTGCACAAACGCCTATTCATGTTTTTCATTGCCAAATCGGACCGTAAAAAATCGGACGCCGGCCAGTAAAATTCCGTGTAGTGCACAAGCGCCCTATGTCAACCACTGTCAATGTCGCCGTAACTATTGTCCTTCTGGTTTCCCCCGTACATCTTGTAATCATATTTTAGTAGTATTAATCACTGTATTTTTCACTCAATATTTATAATAAAATATTTGGAAAGTGATCCAGCTGTTTTTACCCGACTGCGACAGAAGGAGGGTTATGTTTTTCGAGTGTATGTATGTATGTATGTCCATTTCTTTGGCACGCTCTACAGCCCAAACGGCTAGACGGTTTTTGACATATGAGGTGTCGTTGGATTTGTCTAAATTGTAGTAGTGACATAGGCTATATAAATTTTCAAAATGACACCCGCAAATGGCGGAATGGGGGTGGGGGGTTGAATTTTTTTTCTTACTGTAGCAATATGGGTATCAAATGAAAGCTACGGGTATATAGCTATGGGTTTTATTCTTTTTAGTTTATAATAATAGTATTTTACGCAGTCGGGTTTTTGATTTTTTTTAATTAAGCATACTTGTTATCAACAAGAATCATCGATCCACACTGACCTCCCAATAGAATCTTCAGACACACACCAAAAAATTTGGTACTAGATTCACACGAATCTTAGTTAGGCCATATTTGTAACATTTACAGTAGCACGGAGATCTTTATGTTCGTAAATTAATGCGGATATCTCGGTACGAGTGTTTTGGTACTTGACCGTGTTTTTTCCCTCGAATCTGTGTCAGCGAGTTTTATTTTCACACATGCTAATAAACTGCAGTTATTTCACACGTTGAAATTAAATTGTAATACTTAATATACATGTATTTAATTATACATATAAAGAAGTATCATTGATTTGCTTGTTAGCTATAAACTAAGGATCGATTTTTAAAATCATTTTAATATTACAAAGTTACATTGTAAACAATTATAATATGCTTTATATTATTTTATTTTTTTATGGGATTGCTAGTTCATATACTAGATATATTTTTCGGTAATACTGGAGGAATGGGATTCAAACCCGTGGCCGTTGCTTTTAATTGGAGATTTGTTATTAGTTTTCTACTGTAGTCTCTCACTTTAGAAAACATTGAAAAGTATGTTTGCAAATATTGATTTCTGTGTTACTTTACACGTCGTCCTTTACAATTAAGACAATAATATTATTAAACTTACATACGAATACACTAATACTGTGCCTGGTTTGACGACCTCACCTTGTGTAGCGCAGAACCAGATACTAGGGACAAACCTTCCATCAGGTGGACAGATGACATTAAGTGAGCCACGGAGAGTTGTTGGTTTCTGGAGGTGCAGGACCGCGAATGTTTGAAGTTAATTAGTGTCCGACCGAAACAGGTTTTTCAGCCGAAACCGAAACCGAAACCGAACTTTCGGCCTTGCTCTCAGTTTCGGCCGAAACCGAAACCGAAACCGAAACCAGCGTGGTTAAGTGTAGTCCTACCTTAATACCTTCTGCCTTATATCGTTAGTTATAGTAATCTGGCAAAGTTGCTCTGTTTTATATATTTTTGTTTATATGGTCTTAGTACTCTTAGTATATACAAATAGTATTGCGCTTTCTAATAATAGTTTTATTAAATTAAAAAGATGAGAGCGTTGTGCACAATGTTGCCAGATCACTATAAATTTAAAATTAAAATTATTTTTTATAATTTAAATATCTCGATAACAAAACCGTGAAGTGCTACTTTTATTTTTTAGCTTATTCTAAAAACATTTTTCAACACTCTCTTAGTTTTTTTTCCCAATTCTGTTGAGAGAATTTTTTAATATAATAAAAAATCGGAAATTTTACATACATAAATGGGACATTATACTCTCAAAATCGCGAACTTTGTCTTTAAATATCTCGCGATCTAAACCGTCAAAATTATGAAATTTTAGGAATTCATAAATAAAGCTATTGTGAACCCGTGAAAAAGTTTTTAGCCGAATCTATCGAAAAGTGGTTTCATGCTGGAACTACCTTAAACATATTTAAAATTTTAATTGTAACTAACAACTAAAATGTAGTTCATTTTTACCTGACTGCGCGACGCAAAGAATAGTAATGTGTTTATCATTACCTGACTGCTCGACGCAAAGAAGGGTAATGTGTTTATCATTACCTGACTGCTCGACGCACAGAAGGGTAATGTGTTTATCATTAACCGACTGCGCGACAGAAAGAAGGATAATGTGTTTATCAGCCTATGTATCTATGTATAGTCTATTTTTTTAGGATAGTCCACAAAGGTAAACAAATATGGCGTATTTTCAACCACAAACAAAATAGCTAAACATAGAGTAATAGTGTGGTTTATTAAAGTAACACAAAGAGCAAATGAATCAACAATATTAATTAACCATTGACAAAAGTAAAATTCATTTTACATATATATTATTTTAAGTTTTGAATTGTAAATATGTATAATATTGTAAAATTTCTATATGTATATTAAAAAATTGTTTTTAGACTTTTACATTCAAATATTTAACGATACCATATTGCTGAAAGTATTTCAAAAACTGATATATTGATTACTTTTGTTAAGAATTAGTAGAGGTACTGAGTTACGAAAAAAAATAATTAATCGAGCATTTTTATAAAAGACAAATTTACAAATTTATATTACGTAAAATAAAATACCTCTTAGAAATTACGACTCGAAATAACTACTCGATAATTTTCCATTCGATAATTATCGATAACTATTGTTATGTGAGATTCGATAATTTTGATTCGACAATTATCGGTTTTTAATTTGATAATTATCTAGTAGGGGAAGAGGTGGCAAGACGGGGTAGTTAACGTTTGGAGCGTAATAAAACGCACGTTTTTAAGTATTTTGAATATTTTTTTATTTATAATTACTCTTACATTATCAATCTTTATAAATAAGGAACTTAAAAAACTTTACACTCATAGAAAAAGAAAAAAATGACCAGTTTTGTCAAAAACGTCCAACACCCCATCTTGCCCCCTAGGTAGGGTAAGATGGGGTATGGCAGACATTTTCCATTTTTGGCTGCAAAACTTGCAAACAAATACAGCCTCGTCGTCCTCGTCATCTATCCCAGCACAGCTATATTGTGCCCAATTCCTACAATAAGAATATGCGAACCATACTTCATTAGAATCCAAGTATTTTCCATGGCAGTAAAAACCAGGGATATTATCTTCTTCGTTGTCACAATCTGGTGAGGAATTAGGATTATTGTTATGTTTTCTTCTTATTCTTTTTCTTAGCAACTTTTTTTATTCTTTTACCTCTTTTTTTTGTTATCTTCTTATTTCTCTTTTTATTATCAACATAATTGCAAAGTTCTTTCTCTTCGTTATCAGAAAATGTTCGCTATTTTGGGCCTAAAGGAACTTTCACCGAAGTTGTAAGAGCAGCGGGATCTTCTAGGGCTGCAAGAGCCTCTGACTTCTCTTTCAAAAGTCATTTGAGGCACAGAATATGTTTTCGATGCTAGTTTATACCCTTTTTTCCTTCAATTATAACATCTACCGTATTTTTCATAGTCTGTTTACTCCAATTCCCCTCTTTGTCTTTTTTTATAATGTTTCACCATCCTAAACAAGATAAAATTCAACTAAGTTTAAAGGATCATAAAGTCTCTTAGAAAAACCATAATTTTCTTCAAGGGGGCAAGATGGGGTACCTCATACCCCATTTTGCCCCCTCACGCTCATTACAATAAAATAGCATGCCTTAAAAAAACAAATCAAACTATGGAAACAAACATGTTCTTACCTGCTGGTGTAATCATTGATAGACAAGAATAACTTTTAATCAGTTCTAAAAAACTAATGTTAAGGGTACAGAACACATGTGATGTATAACACGAAAATCACAACGAACTTAGCAAAAACCGAGTTTTTGGCGGAAGGGCGAAAACGCATGGACTCACAAGCTGGTCACAGCGCTGATTGATAAACAATATTATTACGCGTCGTTACGAGTCAGAGAGGCTGTAATTGGTCGTCCGTACGACCTACGAGACCCGATACCCCGTCTTACCCGCTACCCCATCTTGCCCCCCCTTCCCCTAATTACTTCGATAGGTAGAAGTGCCGACCTTTTTTTTTAAGGAATATGTATAGCCTGGTGGTGTAATAGTGGTTCGGGATATTTATATTTACTATGATTAAAAAAACCTTGCGCCGGCGGTGCATTCTCTAACATCTAAACAAAGAGACTGATAATTGTTTTTTACGAAGATCTCCTTGGGTAATCCTAAGTCTCATCCTAAAGTCCCACAATATTTTCCCGTGAATTACAGTAAACTTTTATGCCGGTGCTATGTGCTATACTTTTATATTATATGGGTTAGCGTTTAATATTTAACGTGAAATTGATATTCAGAAATATTCATAAAATAAAATAAAACCTTTACAATAAACACTTAACTAAAAAAAATTGACATCTGCAATATTGTTTGCGCTTAACATAAAAATAAAAAAAAGAACACATAAAAACTTAATAACAAATCGTTTTATGGTAACATTGTTTTATAACTTATTAACAAATTGTAATTCGTGAAAATATAAAATATATAAATAGTAAAGAACACGAACTATTTTATCATTCATTTTGTCCATTCACTTATATTCATTCACCTCTAAAAATATAATGACCACATCCCTATTTGCCTTAAAAAAAAGTTGTTGAAATGACATATTAAAAAATATGAATTATCTGTATTCTCGATATTCGTATTTTAATAGTTTTTATGTGTTTAAATGATAAATTGATAATTATTTTTAGTGAAATTAATAGTAAATGGAGTTTTACAAATGTCCGTAAGCTAATGTGTTGTGAAAGTGAGTGATAAATGCGGAAACATCGTGAATTACGTATTGACAGAGTTTGTTTACTAAAATGGACTATTCTAAAAAAACAGGGTATATATATGTTTGTTCCTATGTGGCGTTGTTGAGATCAAACGCGTTGACCGCTTTTAATGACTCTTACGTCAATCAATTCATCTTAACTTCGCGAATGTCACTAATTATATGATAATAATAAATATTCACCACAGCCACAACCAGATGCCATATTGTCAAAAAACGATGAATTATGTCAAGTGGGGTTTCGTTGAATAGGTATTCAAAAATGATTTTTAGGATTCTCTCATTTTTTTTCAAATAATGGTTTAGAATATATAACGATTTAAATTAAGTTTTAAACAACCAGTTTCGCTAATTTTCATACATAAAAAAGGTACTTATATAGTTTATTATTTCGTTATTCTGCCCTTATTAGGCGGGGATAGTAGCAGTGATATCCTGGTGCTAGTGGTATGGCTGCAAACTGCGAAAGCAGAGGTCGGGTTCAAATCCAAGGCACACAAAACAAGGGAGAAGAGACGTGGGTCTCGGCGTCTTGGGTCTCGGACTGAGATTGCGAAATTTACCATCTTATAATTCTAATAACGAAGCCAATGAATCCTAACTAAAAAATGTATAATAAAAATAAAATTAAAAAAAAAACTGGACTGAATAAAAAAAAAAAACTAAAAGATACAGATAGATGAAATTAAAAAATTAAAAATAAATTAAAAAGAAAAAAACAAGCCCAGTAGTTTATAATGTTGTCAAAAGTAATACTGAACAACTACACCATTGAAATAGTTTTATAATCGATACACACATAATCAAATCATAAACTCTTTGCAAAATAGAAGGATTAAAGGAAGGATAAGGTTGGAATCCATTCTTTAACCGATCAAATCTTAAAAAGGAGCCCTGTAAAATTTAAATGAGTCCCGCCTGTTAATCCTTCTATTTTGTAAAGAAAGAAAAAAAAAGAATATAACTTTTTACAATGTTTACAAAAAGCTTTAGATGAATTGCTAATACTTTTTTCTAAAAACTGCCAAATCGGATTTTTTTTTGTTTTTGTGACATTTTTTACCTGATACAAATGAAGTAATTATTATAAGATAAATAAATAATACTTATTTCATAGATCACATATAAAATAAAATTACTGTAATAACTGATGAGGTAAGCACACGGCTTTCTGTCTAAATTAGGGAAAATTTATTGGGGTAAATAAATATGAATTATAAATAGAAAAAAATACAGTACTTTTCCAAACTGACTGGGCACCACGCGCGATCAACGGGATAGGATGAGGCGAGATGACTGAGTAGGTAATTCGCATAAGCTATACCTACGATTCTCACATAGTTAAAATTAAATAAACAAAGGTCATGAAATCCAACGACAATTACTAAAAATAAAACTCAACAAAATGAAGTTCAATACTCGAGTTTCGGCGCGGCCGAAAGTTTCGGCCATTTTTTGGCCGAAACCGAAACTAAGGCCGAAACTAGATTTCTTGGCCGAAACTGGCCGAAACCGAAACCGAAACCGAAATTTCGGTCGGACATTAAAGTTAATAATGACGACTAATACACATCTTTGAGAGTGAACCGTTGCTTTTCAATGAAAGAAGAAAAAGAAAAATAAATATAAAACTCTCAGGAAATGCACCTTGCACCTTAGACTGAATTACCATTTATAAACATTCTAAACCTGAACTGAACTAAATCAACCTGTAAACATCCCACTGCTGGGAAAAGCCTTTTACTCCACATAAGAGATGTGTGCTCTACTGCGGGTAGGCGGACAATTTCACTACCATGAGTAATAATTGTTATCAGGTGTCTATGATAACAAGCAGGAACGACGGCTTTATGTGCACTCCGAGGCACGGTGGGAAGGTCCAAAACGTACACACAGACCGGAAACAAATATTTGTATAAAAACGCGTTGAGGCGACTACTCGCCTAATAGATACACTAGAACTGTTGTCGTGTTGTGTAATCCTATCTATATATCTTATAGTATATATTTTTTATATATATATTTATATTGTATGTATATATAGTGTTTAAATAATATTTATAAATATAAATAAATATAAGGACACATTTCACACACGGCTGGTTAGCCCCATGCTAAACTATTTATAGTTTGTGTTATGGGTGCTAACACAACTGATATACTACATATAGATACATAAATACTTTATATCGATACATATTGAACACTCAGACCGACAGCTAACAAATTTGCTCATCACAAAGATGTTGGCCGTGCCGGGAATCGAGCCCGGGACCCTCTGGTTGGCAGTCCGGCATGGTGACCATTACGCCAACGGGGTCGTCAAATATAAAATATACGTTTAATAAAATTATACGTTTCTTACTGTGAATTCGAATTCACATAGATTATAATATATAATCACTTTATCTATCTCTTTGTACACTTCCTTATCGCTTTTACTACTTCGTGTCCTATACGTAAAAGTTGTCTGGAAGAGATCACTCTTCTAGCGATAACACAGCCTTTGTACATCCTTCTTTGTTTGTAATATGTTTTGTTTTTGTTGTTTTTGTCATGTACAATAAAAAGTATTATTATATAAATAAATATTAATCGGAGTCAAGCACAGGTATACAGTTAAAAAATTGTTACCCGAGGCACAGTGTACTGAGGTAACAATTTTTTTTCTCTCAGTGCAGTGATGTATTGGGAGCGACTATTTTAACTACAAATATCTTACTTTCTTTACAAGCGTGTGTTAATTAGAAAATTTTTAGAAGGCTTATTTTTACGAAAAAATAAACAAAAATACTTTTCTTATTTTTTCCTGTTTTTTTTTTATTAATTAAAAAACAATCATTTTTAAAAATTCATTGTTACTTGAAAAACAATCTTCACAAAGTTCAAAATAGAAAATGTGTTGCTAATCGATAACAGACCGTAGAGTGATGAAATTTAAATGGAAATGTTACGTTTCACATAATAAATAATTAATTTATAAATAATATATTTTATATTTTCAAAATAAATAATCTTGTAAATGTCTGAGGGATAAGATTGTAATCTTGTATATGTAACTCGTCACCTAAATAGGTAAGAAGGAGTATCATTAAAATATCTAATTTTAAGCAATCAGAAGCGCTTGATTAACAAAACAAAAAAAAAAAAGAAAGTGAAAGCAGGGGAGCCAGGCCTCCAGCTGTCCCTCGTTTAGAAGAGAGAGACCATCGCGGTACCGGTTGAATTACATACCAATATAATATTACTGTGCATATTAGAGTTATTTCTATGATTTGTTTATTAAAATTGAAGTAAATAATTGTATCGAGATTTGAAGTTGAGACCGCAAGGCCAATGGGGTACCGTGATCTTCTCTTCATTCTAACCGTTCTAACCGTTGGTCGTTTCCGCTTACAGGCAGCCGTATATCTCACCTACTCTATCTATGATATCTCTATGTATATTACACTTAATGTAAAGCTACCGTCAATTGATGAGTAAAATTTGAATTAAATTTTAAAAAATTGACAACCGTTCTGGTGTAGTGGCATGAGTCATCTTAACGGTGGCGGTCGCGGGTTCGATTCCCGCTCGGGGCAGATATTTGTACTGTATAAATAATTATTTCTGGTTTGGGTCTATATCCTTATGGGTCCCCCACCGACAAACAAACACTCAGACCAGAAAAAAATATTTGTATCTGTATAAATAAATAAATAAATAAATAAATATTAACCAACAATCACACCACGTTAACCTAGCCCCGTGCTAAGTTCGTAAGAACTTGTGTTACAGGTACTAGGAACGGAAATAAATTTAAGAAATTTATATAAATACATATATACATAAATATACATATACACATCCATGACCCGGTGCAGACATCTATATTCGTCATACAAATTATCTGCACATGGTGGGATTCGAACCCGCGACCGCTGCGTAAAGTGTCCAGTTGCCTGACCACTCGACCAGCCGTCATAAATACATCTGTTGTGCGACAATTGAAACAAGGACGCATGTTAATACAATTTTCTCATCACTACAGCAAAAAGGTCACACGAGGATGATTATAATCATTATATATCATAAATTGCTGTCATAGTAATACGTTGCTAGCAGTTTCAGTAAATTCCATCAGATCTATTAATTCCGTTAACAGAATAATCTCAACGTAATTCGTTAACGTTTCTAATTAATATTTTCCACTCTCGTGGCTGCGATAATAGTTTTCGTCCTTAGGTTCATCTTTGTACCTTCGTCAAATTGGATGCGTTTATAGCGCTGCGTTTGATCGTAGAAATATTACGCACGTATTGATGTTAGGTTTTGTTTGACAGCACTGTAACAGACCAAAAGAGTGTTTTGTTATATATATTTCACATATTTCAAGTGTAGCGGGATGTTTAAAAAAAAAAACTTTCTTGAGAACGATTCTCTAAATAGGCACAAATAATTCGTTTGTAACACAGAATTTACAGTTTACAGTTTACAGTTTACGCCTATTTTACAGTTTTTACGCGAATTTATAGCGTCCTTTACATTTTTGGGGCAATAAATTCGCCAGTGACTATTAACATCGTCGGAACTGCAAAATCGATTTTTTTTTATTGATTTCATAAAACGTTCCTAAATAACAAAGTCTAACATCAGCTCAAAGAAAAATATTATTTTATGCATAGTTTTTTAATCACTTAATTTATAAATGTCGGTATTTAAAAAAAATATGTAAAAAGACGCATGCAATTTACACTTTGCATCGCTCTCCTGAAAAGTTATTTTTTTTCATATCCGACATTTTAAATAGTCATAGGCGAATTGTCCGTTATTAATTTGGCTTCATTATCAAAAAGACTTGATAAACGTGCTCTTACGTCAAAGTCGTCACTAGTAGTGGAAGAGTGCGGGGTATGAAGCGAAAGGTCGGGCGCGGCGCACACCCGCCCGCTTTCATAATCACCGATTCCTCGGAGCTCGCGTGCAGACTATATGTCTTGATATTTACGACTGAAAAGTGAAAACAGATTACGCACAAAAAACGTAACGAGGTCATTCGATCAGTAGATATTACTCCTCATATTTTTTTCATACGGGGGGCCTTATATGAAACTCGATTCTTAAGGAGTAAACTCAGAAACAAAAGACCTACCTATAAAAATAATTATTCTATACAGATAATATCATCTTATAGGCTAGTATTTTCATAATAATATACATTTTATGGTATATCACGTACTGTGTTATGTCTTATACTCAAAAATTCTCTTGAACAGATCGCTTTTCTAGCGATAAGACCTCTATTTAGAGCTTGTTTGTTCTTTAACATTCCTGTTTTTGTATTACGTGTGCTACAAAAATTAATATTATTATAATTATTACATCTGATTTTGTATACACATGTAATAAAATGTTTAAGATCACAGTAAAACGAAAATGCGTTGTTTTATGGCAGCGTCACCGAGATGCCACTACGGTTTGACATGCGTTTATTACGTTTTCTGTTTGACCGAGTCACACATACTCACTAAGACATAGTAATGGAAACGATGAATCCTATTAATCGTTAGGATAAGGCGTTCCTTATTTCTAAAAAAAATTTAGATATATTTCGTGCGATGTCTTCATGTGTTTCAAGAGAAACAAACAAAAACATTATGTGTTAGGATTTCAACTAATGTCTGTATCTAATTTTAGAATTATAAAAAACAAGATCTAGTTTAGCTTTTAGAAATTTTTATGCCGTTTCTCAAATTAGAAGAAGAATTGCATTTAACGTTAGTTTAAGAATATTTCCGTACCTACTCAAAAATAAAAATAAAAAAGTTAAGAATTTTAGTGAGAAGATTTTATAATACTCTAAAATTTAATTGAAAATAAACTATACAAATAATTAGTAGCAAATGAAATTCAGAAAGTGGATGTGTCGTTTACCAACGTATCTATGCTTATAAGAAAACCAAAAATATTTACAATTGAATTAAAGGGTTTACATCAAAAAGTATTAAATATTAACTGAGATGATCCAGTGGATAGCACACAGGAATTATTCGACGGTCTTAGTCTTAAAGTCGGGCTAATATTTCAAGTGACAGACTTGTCTTTAAAATTCATCGATTCATCTTATTAGTAGATGAAGGACCAAACTATAATGAAATGAATCTACATGTTTCGAAAGACATTTTGAGACAAACGTAAATCCACAAATAAACAGCGGGAAAGTGTAAGTTGTCTATCCCTATTTCTTCATAGGAGCAAAATTCTTTTCTGTTGTGTAAGGCGGCTGATTTGTTATCAGGCGCTTAGGATAACAAGTAATACTAACGGCTTTCTTACTTTTTGAAATGTATTAATATATTGAAAATGCCAGATTGACTAATAAAACATAGATAAACACCAATCTCGAACGCCATCAAACCAAAAATTATCTAGATAGTAATATTTGTATCAATACAATGCTCTGAGCGAGAAAGAACCTAAGATTGTCGGTGTTAAAGGAACTTTCATCACCAATACACCAGTCGTCCTAAAGTCTGCATGAAAAAAGTATCTTATGTTCATGTTTTATGTTTGTCTTATTCTCTTGTAATAAGATAAAACTAACCAAATAACGCGATGGACTTTCGATACGTGAAAAAATGGTCTGACAATAAATCTTTCCGAAAACCTTATGGTCGTCTGAAAAACTCGTAAAATGTCCTTCCACTCATAAAACGGCCATTTTATCATCTAATATGATATATGAAATACTAAATTTCTAACATAGGAAATGTTTTCTCGAAATTTTTCTGACGGAAAATTTTCTCGTTTCGCGTTCTCTTTGAATTTTCTATTGCTGATCAAATTTTTATTTTATTTCGTTAGCATTGATTTGATATTATTGTATTGTGTTTGTATTAATGTTACATATATATCTATTTTTGTGTTTTTGAGTGTGAAGGGTATCCGGAGTCTTATTACAAAACGAGCTGTTTCCCGCCGTTTTTCCCATGGTAGTGATTATTTGGTAATCGTCTAATAAATAATAGATTTAATTTGCTTCACATCCATCAAATCTCATATTAAAACCTTAAAAATGATAATTTTCATCTCTATTTTAAATAATTAAAAATTATGCAAACATTTATTATTATTATGTAAAAATTCTAAAAATGTCGAAATATATTATTTTTATTGCTATCAATAGCCTTAATACATTTTTTTTTAGTTTTAAGGTCAGAAATAACAAAATTCTATAAATTTGAACAAACCTTATTGTCCTATTTACGGATGAAGTTTCCTATAATCCTTCTTTTTAGATGACGTCTCCTTCTCAAAGTCTACCTCCGTTTCGAATATCAACTTCATAAATCTAGTAGTATTTGAAATTTCGTTGTCAGACATTGTATGAGTAAGTAACCCTTCGCTTTAATATACAACCATAAAAATAAATTTAGTTTATTATAATATAGGTTCGTTTAAGAACTAAGGCGTCTAGGAAATTTTAATTCTGCTAAAGTAATAAAAAAAGACAAAAACAACGTCAACGAAATAAAACAGCATTATGTCGGCAAAATAAGTTAAATTCTTAGAGCGTATAACAACTAAGTAACATTTTCTTAAAAGCTGAAAAGTAATTAAAATATATCTAGAACTCCTGAGATCTAGTCACGTCATCGTCCGGTCTAGACCGGACTCAGTTCAAATGTCTCCTGGAAAATTAACCTTAAATTGTAACGTTGACTTTTATTTATAGTGTATTTCACTAAATATTTAATTTAAAAAAGGTATTAATTTTTTAAAAGGGTAAGAGAATAGAATATAGTTTATATAATTTATTTTACACAACTTTCGAAGGGATTAAACATATGTATATAACTTAAATATACAAAATAATGTTAATGTATAAAGGCGGTCTAATCGCTAAGTAGCGATTTCTTCCAAACAATCCAAACTGAACAAAATATGTAAAGAAAAGGTAGGCGTTAGGGTAGAATGGTACCGGGGCGAGGTTGAGAATGCTAGCGCGACCCCGTCTCGCCCCACCCAGGCGGATGACTGATCACACGTGGGGTTTTTAGCCCGTAGGAGTCGGGCATAACCACTTCGGTGACCCCGCGCCGGAGTGGTATCCATAATGGATTTTACCCACGATAAAAAAAGGGTAGAATGGTATAAGATGACGCAGTTTTGAAACAATTGGTCATAAAAAAATAAATATCAACATTTCGAAATCAAGTTTATTTTAAATCTCTGAATCATTGGTAACAAAAGAAAACTTAAATCAAATTCACAGTTTTTATCTTTGGGTTAATTCGTACAAAAACTTAAAACTTTAGAAACGCCCACTTTTACACAACCTATTGGGTAAGTTGGCACATATAAGTCGATAAAATGGCTCACGTTAGACAAAGTCATTTTTACATTCGTTATGAAAAACAAATGATGCATTTAAATACATCAAATCCAAGATATCCTGTGCACTTCTCGTGCCACCATTCTCGACAAACTGCTCAGTTCGATTCGATCCAGTCTTCCTTCCTTGTATATCTCTTGACATCCAAGACACTTCGAAACCTTCTTTGTTTTACTTTTTTTCGGTACTTTGAAAGATTTTTTAGGCATTTTGGGTTTCATTTTACCTTTCTGATTAATTGCTTCTTTTAATAGGGATTTATAAGGTGAACTACTAATTATTACAGATTTTTTACGTTTTGTTCGAGTGCATCTTTTTGTCGGAGATGGAGGGAAAGGTTTAATGTTTAGAATTTTATCAGAGATTGACATACCTTGTGAATATTCTAAATTTGTTTGTATGAAATCATCTTTGATTGAGGTAGAAGGTGTCATTATATCCGTATTTGTAGTTTGATCATAATTAGAAACCGTGCATAGACTTGATTTGGGAGATTGGTCATCAACATGGGTTGTCTGGATAGTTACTTTTTTATTTGAATGAGGATCTTGTAATGTAACAGCGGCCTTGCTAATTGGTTCTATCATGTCTCCTGTGAAATTATATGCATTATCTTGTTCTGTGACACTACTTGCCATAAAATCGGAATCATTAAAAACATCTTGATTCCAAGGCCAAATTCCTGTGACTCTAAAACTGTTAACAGCACATTTAACATTCGCAGCTCTGTTGTAGGCTGTCATGTCATCTGGAATACTGTTATAGCCCTTTCTAGATGACTCCTCAGCCATTTTTCACATTCCGCAGCGTAGTACTTCTTCTGTATGCCGTGAAAGCCTCTATCTAGGGGCTGCATTTTATGGCTGCTATGTGGTGGTAGGGTCAATGCAAAAATATTATTTTGCCGGAAGAAATCTTCAGCTTTAATTGAGCAGTGTGACAAGTGATTTTCTAGCACGAGAAGAATGGGGTCACTTTCACTGGGCTTAGTATGATTACTGAAATGATTTAACCAATCAATAAAGAGATCCGCATTAATAAAACTAGAATCAGAAGTCATCCCTATTGATCCAGCAAGTGCTCCATAATTCAGCTTTCATACGTTTTCTGCAGAATATAAATGCTGGTGGAACAAAGTGCCTCGTTGCAGACATAGCATTTACAACAGTCACATTTGTGCCTCTCTCAGCGCTTGCTATTTTGTTGACTGCTGGTTTTGCCTTCGTTTTTGGGTGGGCTGTTTGGTACCGTAGATATACCAGTTTCATCCATGTTGTAGATGCGGTGTGGAGGAAAATTGTATTTATCCAACACTGCACTTATATTAATGTAGAAGCGTTCGCATTGTGTTCTTTTAAAACGAGCAGCACGTGCAATACTTGTCGATGTTGGTTGTCTAATTGAAAAATCCGGATGCCGCTTTAAAAAACCATGCAGCCGTTCCTTATCTTCAGTCTTTGTTTCTCGATTAAATCGGTGTGAAATACGTTTTTTTTTTCAGCAAATTCACAAGCAAGTGTTCTTAAATCTTTCGTGGTCATACCAAAAAACATAGCATCTAGAGTCTTCAAATAATCACAGACAACTTTTTCAATCTCCGTTGAGAAGGTATTGTCATATATACCAAGCTTAGTTGGACATACGCCTTTTTGCAATAATCTCCTCAACGTAGATTCTGGCATTCCTAAAGATTTTGAGATAGATCTTTTACTTTTTCCTTGGTCGAGGAGTTTGTGTGCTTCTTCGATAACAGAAACCCATGTTTGTCTGTCAGTTTTCCTTTCGCGCCTTGACATTCTGCAATTGGAAAATCAAGAGACAATTTATTATTATATTACAAAATTAACAAACATGCTATGCTATTGGCAGTGCAATAGCTTCATACGACATGCATAAAAATTATACATTATAATAATAGATTAGGCGATATCAAAGACTTCTATGTAGTATACGTAGAAGTCTTTGGGCGATATGGGTATATCTGTTACGAGAACAGGTTTAAGAGAGGTCTTATTAGAATACTAAATGAATAAAAATATTTTCTTCTTTTCGATGTCTAACAATATAACCTTACTAGCTTTTTTTTAAATTTTTTTTTTGTGTATTAATTCAGGGAACTATAGGCTTAAAATTATTACTATATATGTATTTTTTTACATTCTATAAAAGTTTTTGTGCTTAAATAACCGAAAAAAAAAAACATTTAGAGACAAAAGACAGTCAAAATCTTAAACACTGGAATAAGGTATAGTATTGTAAGTTGGCGCGCATCATCTTATAAACTTATAACGCGTCATTAGTGGGCGTCTACTCGATGCGCTATCTTATAAACTTTCCCGCCATCTACATACAATATCCACCAAAGAACTAGTCAGTGCGTAGTATACTATAGTCAGCATCATCTACATACAATATTAACAAAGCTTTAATACCATTAAAGTTACCAACAAATACACAATTGTCTGCTTGCGACTGAACAAAACCAAACTTTAATATAAAATTAGTAAACTTTTGATTCCAGCAACGAGATGCCTGTTTTAAGCCATAAAGAGATTTATTCAATTTACATATTTTATTTTCTGGTGCTTTCACTCCATCTGGAATTACCATAAAAACATCCTCTTCTAAGTCTCAGCAGCAGCAGAGATTGATAACAGTATTCTTATGGATTCATATCTTGTAGTAGGTGAAAATATTTCATTATAATCTATCCCTTCAATTTGTGTGAAACAACGGGCACAAAGTCGAGCTTTATATCTTTCTACTTTACCATCTTTGGTTCTTTTAATATTAAAAACCCATTTGGATGTTATAGTTCTCTGGTTTTCATTATCCTCAAAACTCCAGGTGTTATTGATACGATGAGCTTCTAATTCTTCATTTATGTCCTCTAGCCATAACTCACTCTCCTTACTATTAATTGCTTCATTATAACTCACAAGTACATCCAATTCCATTAAATTTAAAAAACATTATTTCGACGTGGTCGCAAAGTAATATTTGAACGATCCATATCTGTAAGATCAATTTCTTGTGAAGGTTCATAGGTATCATCGTTTTCATCAATGGCAGTATGTGTGCTGTCATCACTTTCAGTCAACTCAGTGTTATCTCTCTCCTCTTCAGCATTTTGTTCATTATCATCCCATATAAAATTTTGGGCTTCATTTCGTTTTATTTCAGGACTTTTCTGTTCATTGAAAATAACATTCCTTGATATTGTAATTCTTTTTGTGATTGGATCATACATTTTGTAGTTTATATTATCATATCCAACTAACATCATCTTAAAACTTTTACTATCAAGCTTCTTTCTCAACTGATCTGGCACATGGACATATCCTTCGCATCCAAACACTCTGACATGATTTAGACTAGGTTCAACACCACTCCACAATTCCATAGGGGTAATATTCGGTGTTTGGCTTGAAGAGGTGCGATTTAACAAATAGACAGCACAATTTACGGCTTCTTCCCATATATTGAGTGGTACGTTACGTGCATAGAGAATGGATCGAGTCATTTCAATAATTGTTCTAATTTCTCGTTCTGCCCAGCCATTTTGTTCAGGCGTGTAAGGGTAAGGCAGGCGGGTAAGGGGCAGTAAGCTCATGAGAAATACCCTCACAGTCAAGATATTCTTTAAAGTCTTTGCTTATATATCCTCTACCATTATCAGTGTGCAATATGTGTACACTATGTGAGAACTTATTTTTAATCATTGAATTATATTTCTTGAAACAGTTTAACACATCACATTTATTCTTTAAAAAGTACACATACTTAAAACTTGTAGCAGCGTCTTTAAAAATCACAAAATATTTCATACCTTGCACGGAGAGCACATTGAATGGTCAACAGACATCATTGTATCAACATCACCTGGTTGCTGTGGTCCTCTGTTTGATTTCTTGAATAGTTGACGAGCATGCTTACCATAAGCACAACCCTCACACACAAACTTGTCACAGTCTGAGGTAATGTACTTAAAATTTTAGTTATGATTGCAGTTTCACTAATAACTTCTCCTATTTCTTTAAGTTGCTTAGCAAAACTTTCTACTTTAGCTATATGCTGAGCTATGCTGTCTGCTGGTGACATTTTATACTGATAGAAACACTCATGTATCATCATTTTAGTCATCTCGGAATTTTGTTCATAAGTGGACTCAAGCTTATTTATCACTGAGTGCTATTTGATTTAAATCCATAGCAGATGTTAATACAAACATCCCCATGCCATCATTTTTATTCCATTGAATCGCATTTCCATCTGGTTTTCGCGTGTTGATATCGAACCCCTTGGCACACAGGGCACATTTAGTTTGGAATTTCCACTGTTTAAAATTCGTTCCATCGAATTTGTCGAGGTTTGTCTTTCCAAACTTCATTTTCGGGTATGTAGACAGCACGTGGTTCTGCTGTCGAAAATCACCATGAATTTTTCTGTTTTCTCTGCTCTTTGTTTGTCACCAACTGTTAATTAACGTGGACCTGGGCCCATAACCTATTGAGATTTGGTTAATAAACAAGATTTCTCTCAGTTTGAACTTAATTTATTAGTTATATTAGTAGCGCCATCTGGCGTTGCAATATGAACGAAAAGTAAACAGGCAAACGACAACTAGCAACAGCAAATTTTATTCAATAATTTATTATCAAGAAAGGCAAAATAAGATGATAAAACTAGTAACAATCATTATTTAAATACACGAGCAATTAATACATATACAATTATACATACATATCAAATTATATTGTAAAATTACTATTTAAAAGTGCCTTTGAATTTTCATTAATTTTGATGTCTAATGTAGTGGACATGAAATTAAGCTATTTTTTTATTTAAACAAAGTTTATCTCAAACAATCTGGTTAGTTTAACCAAGAAGAGCAACTTTTGTTATTGTTGCTTAAGACAACAATCGGGACCGATGGCGTAAGAAATATTTGTAATATAGAGTAAACTTAAAACTAATTTCCATAATATATACACTCGCTTATTTCATAATTATTTTTTATATTTATTTTATATTCGAAATAACCTTTTTTCGAATATAAATAATAAAAAGAATTAACGGACGAGCTAATTCTTTTTTAAATTATTCTGTCTAATGGAATAACCAGGTTTCGTTAAATTTAAAGTTAGATGAATCCTATTATAATATTATAAATGCGAAAGTTTGTTTGGATGTTTGTTACTCTTTCACGCAAAAACTACTGAACGCATTTAGATAAAATTTTACACTAATATAGCTTGTACATCAGAATGACACTGTTTACTGTCCTGTACTGTACCAGCCTGTAAACAACCCACTCCTGAGCGAAGGACTCTTGTCCACATAGAAGAAGGGCTGGAGCTTAATCCACCACGCTGTTCCACTGTGGGTTGGTGGATAATTTCCCTACTGAGTAACGATCGTTATCAGATGTCTATGATAACAACCGGGACCGACGGCTTTACGTGCTCTCCGAAGCACGGTGGGGAGACCCACAAGGACAAAACACCCAGACCAGAAACAAATATTTGTACAAATACAAATATCTGTCCCGAGCGGGAATCGAACCCTCGACCGTCGGCGCGCGGCGTTGAGGCGACTACTCGCACCACTAAATCAGTATGGAGGAACTGTTACGTAACTTTCGCGGTCGCGAGAAATCGATTTAGTGTCGAATTTCAATACTAGCCGAAGTTAGTATTAAAATTTGACATTACAGCATTTATTCGCAATCGTTCGCTTTTTGCAAGTCACGTAATAGTCGAACGATTCTCATTTCAATGAAATAAAACAGTTTCACATACGCAGTTTCACTCATTTTTTTATTAATTACTAAACAACTTCCAACAGATATGACGTGCAGTTTATAGCTCATAAACTCGCTGTATTAACACGCTTTAAACGTAAAAAGAATTTTAATAAACAGACCGGCAGTTCCTGAGATTTGCACGTTTAAACAAACAAACAAACTCTTTAGCTTTATTAGATTTTATATTGTTGACGTTTATTTTAATAGTCTCTGAGAGAAATGTCTGTGACAAACGGACAGATGAGTTGATTATGTAAATTAATTTTTGAATAAATAATATCTAATGAATAAAACATTATAAGGTGCATTCATATATGTGTTATTATTAACCAATTTAATATTAACGACCGTTCTGGTATAGTGGTGACATCAATATAATTAAAGCCGACGGTCGCGGGTTCGATTCCCGTTCAGAATCCTGGTTGTTATTAGTAAAAATATTTGTTATTTTGGGGGTTTGTCTTTGTAGATATTTACAACACAATTTTCTTCATAGTCTTCGGTCACATTGCTATTTCTTTTCGGTTTATATTCATGAGGTTTTAAAACCCATTCGTACCACGATATACTGTCATTGACTTTTTTGTCGTATATAGTAAAGTTGACACACTTATTTTTGCAGAACTCACACTCTCCATAAGCACATTTCTTAGACTTGATATCACAAACGACCATGCCCAATAATTCATCCAAATCTTTTGTTCCTATAAAACCAGTCGCCTCGAGTACTGTGGCTTTCATTTGCAATTTTTTATGTCTTTTGCAAGCGCAGGTATCTCGCTTCTCAGCTTTTGGCGGCAATACATAAAATGGTCTGCATCTTTTGAATGTAGCGAATGACAGTTTTCCACCTTCATGTCTGTATTTTTGATGTAGTTTACGTAGAGTTCCGAGCAAATACCTTCTCTGTTTTTTCTGTTTTCTTTGAGTTTTTTTTTTCAAGATCGTCATTTATAATTTTAGCACTTGAGTTAGAATTTTCTTTAAGATTACGAATTAGTTTGTTTTTCTCTTTGACAGTTTCAAGTAAAGTATTGTTTTTTTGTACAGACCTGTTTAATTTTTGCTTCATATTTTTAAAGAGCTGTTTAAATTTTTTTACTTGCTCTTTTAATTTTTTGTTTTCAATCTTTAGTTTATAAATCACTCTTCTATTATTATTTATCTTATATTTTGAACCCTGTGCATGTTCTACTGAAGGCACTACTTCAGACGTCTGCTGTTGTTTGTTTTTCTTCTTTCTACCTCTCCGCTGCTTTCTTATATTTTTCTGTTCAGATGGAGCATATTCTATTATTTTCTTTCTATTTTGTTTTGTTGTACACTCTACTCTTCTGCTTCAAAACTCACCACTCACTACTCACAATTACACAATGAAACAACCAGTGATTAATGTTGTATTTACTATATTTCTTCTTGGAGTGCATACAAACATCAATGCAAAATGTACAATTTAACTAATTAGAAAAAACCAAACGATCACGCGATTTAATAGACACTCAGCGCCATCTATTAGTGACAATTAAAATTAGCATATTATACATTCCGCCCACCATGGACCGAACGGTTCATAAGAAATTAATCTACAATATATCTAAACAATTTGACAAAGTCTAATCCATTGTGGGTGAAATGCAAATAATTATAAATTAACGTATAAACGATGTGTACACAAACTTAACAAATACAATTATAAATTAACCTTTAAAGAATCAGTACAACTTAACAAATATTCAGTATAAACAATTTAAATTTCTTTAATATAACTTAAACAAACAATCTTCAACAAACTTACACAAAGCTAACCTTCCAAATCTCTAACATGCATATTATCTTAGTTTCTCAACTTAATTATTAACTGGCAAAATACAAATTTTAGAAATAGGTCTTTTGATGACAATGCCTTTGCATTTTAAACTTACAACACGCGTAACATTATCCTGACCAGTATGTTTGTCAACAATTATGCCGAAAAGCCATCTGGCTGGTGGAAGATTTTCTTCTTTAACTAAGGCTACGTCTCCGATTTTAGGCTCAGGAGAGTGACGATTCCAACGATAACGGTGTAGGAACTGAGACAGATACTCATTTGACCACCTTCGCCAAAAGTACTACGTCATTCGCTGTACCAACTGCCATCTTCGGAGACTAGTTATTGTTGACTTCTCATAATTGGCATCTGGAACAAGTAAAAGAGGTTCTCCCACAAGAAAATGTCCCGGTGTGAGTGGAAATGGATCCTGTGTGTCATCACTTAAAGTAGTCAATGGCCTTGAATTAAGGCATGCCTCAACTTGGGAAAGAACTGTACTCATCTCTTCAAACGTCAGAGTTGAGTTCCCAATCGCTCTTTTTAGGTGGTACTTTGTTGATTTTATTCCTGCCTCCCATAATCCACCAAAGTGTGGAGTATAAGGTGGAATACGATGCCAAGTAGTGCCGTTACTAGAAAGCCAATTGGCGATCTCCATAGATACACTCGACCTCTCTATCAAAAGTAAATTCTCAATCTCCCTTTCAGCACCCACAAAATTAGAACCATTGTTCCAGATTAATCGCGCCACAAGATACGCTGGAACTCATCTGCATCCTCCAGTTTTACCTTCACCTGTCGGTACATCTTAACGATGTCTGCAACCAAACAAATACGATGTTTTCGCCATTGCATAACAATTTCCCTTAACGTCTTCTGAAGAGCCGGACCTACTAATAGATCATTGTTTAGACTCACACCATTAGTTCCAAAGCAGGATGCATCAAAGACAACTCTAACCTTAGATGTTATCTTATCATTACGTACTACGGCATGGTGTGGCAAATACACCACATCTGATTTATCGCGCTGTTCTTTAGGAACTAACTCCATGTGATTAAGATGTAAATACTCGTTTATTACTTGAGCATATTGATCCTTAAATTCTTTATTTTTTGATAATCTCTTTTTTAGTTGATACAGTCTCTTAGTTGCAATTTCTTTAAAATTTCCCTTTTTACAGATTGGGTTGACATCACGAAAGGGAAGCTTCACAATATATCGTCCGCGATCATCTCTAGTCACAGTATTATAAAAAATCTCCTCACATTTCTGCTCATCTTCAGTAAGCATTTTCTTCTTAAATGAAACATCCTCTAATTCCCAGAACTTTCTCAAAAGATCATTGTCACGGCACTGGGTGTGCATGCTGACAACAATCGTATTTCCGTGGCATGACTCTGCACTTTGACCTTGACCTGAGTGGATTTGACCAGATAAGATCCATCCCAGTTGGGTGTTCTGGGCTACAGGACACCCGGGAGGACCTTTGATAAGACCTTCAACTAAAATCTGACCATACACTTCTGCGCCAAGTAACAAATCTATTTTATTTGGTACGTCAAATTTCGGCTAACTTTTAGCTAACTTTAACCTTGTTAGTTCTGGCCACAACTGAACATCTAATTTCCTTGAGGGAAGAAAAGATGTCAGTTTGCTGAGCACATGAGCCTTGACGACCAAAGTGAATTGAGGATTATGAATTGACTTTAGTTTGATTTCAACTACTGACATAGAATCTAAAGTCTCATTTCTACCTCCGATTCCAAAAATGTGAACCTTGTTGGGAATTTTCTTCAGTCCAAGGGCTTGGACAGCTGACTCCGTGATCAACGAAGCCTGTGAGCCTTGATCCAATAAACATCTATAAACTAGGCCAATACCCGTTCGCGACTCTACCTCCACAATAGCTGTAGCCAAGAGGACTTGGCTGTAACTATTTGAATAACAGGTGTCTAATTTAGTTACACCTTGTGAGGTGGTTGCTGAAGAAATTACTACACCCTTATCCTTAGATTCGGCACTCTCCATGCTCTGCACTACATTCGGTGGGTGTAGCAGAGAATGATGCTTCCGTTTACATACTCTACATCTATTGGTTTGGCGGCATGAGTAAACGGAATGGTTCGGGCTGAAACAGTTAAAACACAAACGACTGGTCTGGATAAAACTATGTCGTGCTTCATAATCACCCTTAGCAAAATCTTTACAATTTATTAATTTATGATTGGCCTTACAAAATTGACAGTTTAAATTGGTATTATTAAAGTTAGCATTATTTGAACTTTCTACTTGAGCCTACATTAATAGCCTTTCGTGCGTTATGGGGCTTAGAAATAATATTCTTAGTGTCTAAAAACTCTAATGACCTAAATTTATGTTCTAGGAACTCCCTAAAAGCAGACAAAGAGGGCAATCCTTCAGTTTCATTTGACTTTAATTCCCATTGCTTTCTGGACTCAGGATCAAGCTTTTGAATCAATATATAAATAACAATTATATCCCAATTACTAACGTCAACGCGTATGTTCTGTAGCGCGCTTGAACATTCGTTCATATTATCTAATAGCTCCTTAATAGCATTCGATGATTCATATTGCAAATACTTCTGGCTCATGAAACGTTTCAGAATATGATTAGATAATTTTTTTTTATTATCATAACGATTAGTTAACTGAGTCCAGCAAACACTATAATTCTTTTCAGTAATAGGAACATGTCTTAAAAGCTGCTCCGCCTCTCCCGTCAAATGACCTTTGAGATAATGCAGTTTCTGAACATAATCTAATTTAATATTATTGTGAATCAATGACGTAAAAAGTCGGTTGTCCTAAAACACGATCGTGTGTGTATGTAAAACATAAACAAAAAAAAAAGCTTAACAGAAAAACATAAAAGTGATAAAAGCTAAAGTCTTAGGCTCTAAAATATATGTTACATAGAAACTTGAACTCGAAAAAAATTCATTATAACTCCATTCCTAGTTAGGTGAAAATACAACTATGAAAAAAATAAAAAAAATTAAAATTTAAAACCATCATTCGCTGCTTTCGAAATTCTAAGTTCTCGAGAAGTGCTTGTACAGGCCTTTGTCTCGAAAACTAAAAATTGGTTGCTACGCTCGGGAGAGCTTTCTCGAATTGCAACCTTTATTAGTACGAAGTGAGTTCTCCGTTATGGTAGAATTAACAGTTTTGTTAAGCTTTTTGTGAAAATACTAATAAATATTGAGGATTACTTGTGAATCGACATTCCGATCCCGAGTTTGAATTATGAGCACCATCCAGTTTTTACCCGACTGCGCCAGAAGGAGGGTTATGTTTTTCGAGAATATGTTTGTATGTATGTATAATTGTTTGGGACGCTCTACGACCTGAACTGCTCGATGGATTTTTGCTTGAGATGTGTCGTTAGATTCGTATTTACTTTGAGAGTGACACTGGGTGTATCAAAATAAAATCAAAATGGCGGATTTTTGGCACCAAATTCATTTCATTTCCAAATTATACAGAAACGCAGTCCGGATTTTTTGTTTTTTAATTAACTTTTTTAAGTTCCACCACCACGCTACTCTACTGCGGGTTAGTGGATAATGTCCCAACCAAGAGTAATGATCGCTATCACCTGATAGCGATTATTACTCTTGTGATAACAATTGACACCGATGGTTTTACAAGCTCTCCGAAGTATGGTGGGGAGACCCACAAGAACATACATCCAGAGCAGAAACAAATATTTGTACAAATACAAATATCGGCGGAAATCGAACACGCGACCGCTGGCGTTAAGGCGAGTCGCACCACTACACCAGAATGGTTGTTGGAATATTTTAAATGCTGAAGTTTAATAGTAATCTTGGTGATGATGGACAACAACGTTTGTGATTATGTCTCGAAAGTAATTTGAGGTTTGTAAACCTACCTGTCTAAGTGCCTGTTAAAAATAACTTCAAAATATATTTAGTTAATAAATAAAATTAAAATTCGCAATTATAAAAGTAACAATTAATAAAAACTAAAGGAATAAATAAAAATTGATTATCTGTTATGCCGACCTTTGAAGATTTTTGATTAGTTGGTCTTGACCTTTACTTTTATTCTTATTATTTTTATTTTAACTTGTACTCTACTGTACTATTCTGTATCAGCCAAATTCATATCCATATAGAAGAAGGGTTGGGGCTTAATCCACCACGCTGTTCCACTCAGGGTTGGCGGATAATTTCCCTACCATGAGTAACGGTCATTATATAAAACCGGGACCGACGGCTTTACGTGCTCTCCGCGGCACGGTGGGGACTCACAAGGACAAACACCCAGAACGGAACCGTTTGTACAAACACAAATATATGTCCCGAGCAGGAATCGAACCCGCGACCGCCGGCGCGCGGCGTTGTAACTTGTACCGAGCGCAAAATAAGATTTTTTTTTTTTATTTATTTCTATTCTATAATAGGTCGAACATACAGACACTAAGCAATTTTATTTCATAATAATGTAACCTAACGATGTTTGTGTATTAAGCTCGTGCGAAATTGAAAAACTTTTCAACAATGAAGCGCCTGTCGCAGGCGTAATGCCTTCGTGATTCTCATTAGCTTTTCACTTTATAATAATATACCGTTAAATTTACTTTTATACTCGTACGAGAAATTTGAAGTGTTTGTTTGATTGACTCAGGAATTAAAACAATTATTTAAATGACAACCACTACCATATCAGCCGTTATATGTAATGTCATCTTGTCAATACTAGCCATGGTAGGCGGGTTGGCAAACACGGTGTTTTGTGGCAGGATATGGTGACGCTGGATTGCCGACCGTCCGTTGAAACAACCTACCGCGAAGGTGCTATGCCCAAGTGCGCGGGACGTCTCACAGGAGAGAGTGCTCGATGGTGCTGCCGCCTGCGGGCCACGGAGCAATGTACGCGGTACCCGTGGTCCGCTTTGTAAGGGCGGTTGAGAGTGCATTTCGGGTTATTTTAGTGGGTGAGGGCCTCACACTACCCTGTTGTCTCTCCGGACGACGGGGTGTGCGGTCAGGTAAATTTTTTCCCACCTTTGTCACCTATACGACACCTCGGCAAGAAAGAAAATGGGACTAATCTTCTCTGTCGGGCACCACACGGTAAAAAGTTGGACAACGATTTGAACATTTTATATAAATACATATATCCACAAATACATGTCCATGACCCGGTGCAGACATCTATATTCGTCATACAAATTATCTGCACTTGGCGGGATTCGAACCCGCGACCGCTGCGTAGTGTCTAGTTGCCTGACCACTCGACCAGCCGGCCGTCAATCAGTACAATATATAAACTGTCAAAAAAATCTTGAAGACAATGATTTGTGATATGCATTTAATTAGAATATGGTTTCTGGTTTGTTAGACAGTCTGTGTTTTGAGGATGATAGGCTATGGAACTTTGTGCTTGGATAACTGTTAACTGGTAATCGTGTTCGACAATAATCTGTGAAATTTTTGTAAGAAATCTCATGCAATAATAATTTTAGTGATTCAGAAATTTGCGTAATGGTAGGTATTTAATTTTAATTTAATTAATCTCAGTGAATTTATTTTAATATAAACAATATATATTTTTAAAGAACATAATATACACCATTCTTTCTGTAGTAAGACTAATGCAAGTTTATAACGAATTGATTTTCATTCGTTCTCTCAAGGGAATCTTACAGGATTTCGCACTGCAAAGTATGACATGTACTCTGCTCATTTTCTTTTAAATTCATTTAGCAGTCTCGGCGTGGTATGATAGCAGAATTATAAGCCCATCAATAAAATTTTCAAAACTTCTTCAACGTAAAGAATTTAACCTACAGTTTTAGTATAAGTATAGATTAAGTGATGGAATAATGTTTTATTAAGTCCATCTTTGAAATAAACTGAAGCAGATTGTAAATACTGCTCTGTGAAGATCTGTAGCAGTACGTGTTGTATAAACAGGATTTGATGTCGTTAGAAACAGATCCATATTGCTCTGAAGAGTGCGATAGTAATTAGTTCTGAAAAGAACTTTGTATATTGGCCGAATCAATGTACTATTAATTGATATTGTGACATCACGACGTAAAGACATGGTGCTCTTATCTACACAACTTTATTCCCCGCGGAGTTCGATCAAAATGGAATAGAGATGTTAGATGTGTACGTGGGATGTTGTATTTATAATATTATGAAGATCAAAAAAAGACTACAGGCGTACTGAGAAACCGATGAGGATAAGGGGAGGGGAGATCAAAACGCACAGAAATCTTATAAGTCAATAAGAACGACAATAATGTAGTCAGTCTTATTGGCGATCTAAGATCCTGTTTTCAAATGATTTAACGTAAGCTTTATCATTGGGTTATTTTAGTTTTAATCAGTTTTTATGTTTTTATATAAGTCTTATTACCAATTAATAATATTACTTAACAACGATATACTTCCAAAGCTCAAATCTATGAAAGAGTCGCTATTACTATTTATATATTGCCTACTGGTATGGATGTTTCGTTTTAAGGGAGGAAGGTGCTTCAATCCTAACCAAATATTAGGCAAGTATTGCTGGTAGTCGAAATACGGGTGTCATCAGTTTGCTAAGGTTCCTATATGTTGATTGCGTTGCAATGACTTTAATTCCGATATGTGGCAGAGGGAGAAGGTGCGAGTAGTTTCTTCCGATCGGGTCGACGAATGCATTCGCCTCTCGTTTTCGTAGAAGGAGACAATAGCTGACCAGGATATCTTAATTAATATAGCGCACGACGCGCACAAAAACCATCAGCCGAGAATAGTCCACATACGAAATCCGAAAAGTAAGTATAAATACATAAATTTCACCCGTGCAAAACCGGGCTGATCTCTTGTATTAAATAACTTTTAATAAATCCTTTACCTTTTCAAGCTCATTACACGTTAATCGGATTAATATTTTGAAGTTTTAATAAAAAAATAAAGTGATTAAAATTTTCTTTACTACATAATAAATAAGATGTTACACGAAAAATATTTCGCTGTAAATGTATTGATGAAAGGGAATTTAGAGTCTATAAGATTGTATTAAAAATAAAAATAAAAACTTTGATAAAAAGGTAGGTTTCTTGCAAGATCAAAGATCACTTCTCTTAAATTTTCACTTATGTATATTACTTGTCCCTTCTTGTTAATAATAACATTAGTTTGAAATCGTTTTAAAATAGTATTTATTTAGTTTCTGCCCGCATTTTCTCGATGAGAAATTTCACGTAGAACTGATAAGATAAATTTGAAAAAATTACTTGAATGAAATATATTTTGTATTTAAAGTTATTTTCAATTAGTTATCCCGTCACGGTTGCACTTCTGTTTTTCGATACTTATCAGATGTCTTGCTACTTTTCATCCCTGCTCCGCTTTAACGGGTCGTAGAGTAATAATATTTTTAGACTTATTTGGAAAAAGACAAATAAATTCTTGAATTTAATAATTTCCTTGTAAATATGGCACAACGATAGAGCTGAGAAAACCTGAAAAAAAAAGGGTTCAAATTCGGTCAAAAACTGCAAAAACTGTTTTGCTAGAAATTCTGAAATACTTATATCTACCAATTAACAATGGAGTAGCGTAATAGATTAAGTTCCAACCCTACTATTTTATACAAGAGGTCTATGACCAGTAAAAATTTTGGAAGCTATCATATTAAATTACATACATTACATTAGGCCTTATATAATTTCAACATAAGCATCGTACTAATTGTGCCAACATTTATACATATATATTAATAATAAAAATTTTGAAATATTTAAGGAAAGCCTTCCGGTACCGATGTAAATTTAAGAATCGTCAAAAGAAAACTGGATCAGGTTTAATATTAATGCTGTTTATCCACATATTGCTATTTTCTTCTATGCTATCCAAAAAAATAGCTAACGTTCTGGATTATTTGGCAGATACAGACCATAGTTTCTAAACTCAGGTTATTTCCGCAATGACTTACTGAATTGATTGCCGTGTAATGTTATCGGTACGTTGCTTATAATGAGTGAGAGAGCCGGAAGACAACAATACCCTTTTCCTGTTCTCATTGTCAGTTTTCTTCTGCTCTCCTTTATTTATTTAGCCAGCAACGTATTTATTGTCCTTATTTTGTAAAAAGAGTCCAAAACCTTGATCGAACTTTCACATCTCATCATCATCTCTGTCGTTTAATACTCTTCTACCCCTTAAAAATTTCCTTAAATGCTATAGTAAGTATTTTGACAAATTTTTCGATATTACGGATCACTTACATTGTCTGTGGACGTGTCAAGACTGATGTGGAGCTTTGTGTCAAATGACAGCCGTAATTTGCAGTATGTATACTCCCTCTGTCTATAGTCTGTTCAATGAGAATTGATAAATATTACGATAATCTCTCTGAATAGCGATTACCGCTTAATTACCGCAAACTGTATGACGAGCGTCGCTTATCGCCGCGCACAGTGAGTTTCGTGGTACGTGGCGCGCAGTTAGTGTCAAACGAGGCCTGAAAAATAATTACCAAGCATATTATATTATCGAATACGCAAAACAAAAAACAAAAAAAAAAAACTGAAATTTTAGTCGTCCGGTGTTATTATAGCTCCCATATAGAACAATAAATGTGTTGTCGTATATAACTTTTTTTTATATCAATTATAGCAAAAGATTCGGATGAATGGCGTGATGGTGGGGTGGTCCTTTGTCCAGCAACGGGACACATTACAGGCTTCCTAATAATTTATAAACAAAACTGTCGTTCTCTTTATTTATTTTTATTATATTAAATATTTTAATAACTTATTATAATAATAAACTTTTATTTCAGACAAGAAGTCCATATAAAATTTACAATAAATAAATAAAAATAAACATTATTTTACATTAGGAGATACAAGTAGAACACGGTAAAACATAGAAAATGGAAATAAAAACTACAAACATTATAACATTATAACAGAAGTAAGCAAAGAAAAATGAAAACATAATTTAACATTGAATTAAATAAAATGTAAGTCAATATAAGGTAATGTCAGTCAATTTAAATTAATAATAATTAAATAACATTGCGTCAAAGTTCAAAAATTCAAATTAAATGTCATGATTAGAAAGATAAAAATAAAATAATAAACAATAATATTATACAATTATTAAATAATAAAAATACAATAACACAATATCAATTAAATTAAAATGAGTCAATGCTGTCCTGTTGTGATACACATCATTCTGTGTTGGATCGGGCAATCTGTGCGTGAGGCAATCATCCTGAGGATGCCATTGCTGCTGTCTCTCAACCGTCTTAATAATGAGGCAACTTTTTTACGAATTAACGCTTGATAGCCATCCGTATGAGTTTCAGCAAACATAAGCGACGCGGAGCAATATGGAGGCAGCCGCAACAGCATCCTAAAGATGTTGTTATATTGAACGCGCAGGACTTTGGCAACCCGACGGGTATGACTCACCCATAGACTGCTCGCGTAAAAAGATTGGCAGTATGCTTTAAATAACGTTATTTTTACTGGAGTGGAGCAGCGAGCGAATCTACGGGCTATCATGTTCCCACGGACCGCCAGTGCCCTGCGCTCCCTTTCCAGATCCTCGTCATCGGACAGACTATTCGTCACTATGTGCCCGAGATACTTAAAACTGGTTACCCGCTGCAGTTCCTCACCGTACAATTTAATTGGAGGAACATAGACCGGCACGTATACACTCGATTTACCATTGAAAAGGAGTATTTTGCTTTTCTTAGTGTTATACGTCAGTCCATGCTCCGCCGCATATGATTTACATATATTTAACATTTTGCGTATAGCTCCCACCGTTGGTCCCAGCAGCACCATATCGTCTGCGTAACTAATATTATTGATGGATACATTATCGATATGACAACCGGTATGAGTGCTGCTGAGCTCACCGATAAGGTCATTCATGTACAGGTTAAATAATAAAGGAGAGGTCAGTCCACCCTGCCTAACGCCGCAATCCATACCGTAAGGCTCGGATAGAGCTCCAGCCCATCTCACCTGGTTCTGCTGGCAGCGATACCATTCCTGTAGCAACGATACTACTTCCACCGGCACACCCGCACTGCCCAACTTGTCCCAGAGCTTACCATATAGGACCGTGTCAAAAGCTTTTGACAAGTCCAGGAAACACGCATATACCGGCGTTTTCCTATCCGTATAGTACTTTACAGCCTGCTTAAGACATAATATGGCACTTTCAGTGGAAAGCCCACTCCTGAAACCGAATTGGGCTTCGTGCAGCTTTATATGTTTTATTTATATTATTATCGCCTATAAAAATAATTAGCGGACCGTAATAAGTAATGACTTAAGAAACTCCTATTAATTTTTTTATCAACTTCAGGGAGCAGCCTTTAGTTTTTTTTAAGTCTACCTCACCGTTTACTTTTGAAACACATTCCCGGAAGTACTGACTATAGTATATTTCTTTAAAGAAATATAAATTATCATAACTTCTTTTATGCATCGCTCGTCACTGGAACACCAGCATCATAGCGATAATAACAGGTATTATCAGGTGGAGATCGATCACCGGTGACCCGCTATCTGTAATAAGATCATATTCGGCTTCCGACCGCACAATGACTTGAGCTCTTTGTGCATGGGTATGCAAGGGTGGCTAAGATTACGCTGCGATAATAGAATGTTATTAAAATAATATATTTTTGTTTTAGTGAATTAGGTGGACAGACAATTTTAAAAGAGTCTCAAAAAATGCTTTTTGAGTAATTGGGTCATATTTTCAAAGTTAATTATAGAAAAAAATACCATACGTCATAATAAGATATCTATGGGGGCGTTCAAGTATTACGTAACGCAAATTTTTGAAGATTTTTGACCCTCCGTCGTTTCTGTACTGTCTCCCCCTCCCTAAGCGTTACGTAACACCCAAGTTTTTTATCTAAAAACCTGCTCAAAGTACCAGAAAGTTGCTAAAATACCTTTTTTATTGATTTAGTCGCGTTTGCGGTAATAATAAATAAAACAAGAGATTTCTAACTCGCAATACATGCGTATTGTTTAATTTATTTATTCATATTATTGTTATTTAATAAACAATCACACATAATGTAATAAACATTTGTTGAAGTTTAAAATATGTTAAAATGGGCTCAATTTTGTCTTAATAAACTTTTAAAATCAAAAATCAAAAATCAAAATATTTTATTCGTTATTAGGTGATTGATTACACACACTCAACGAACGTCAAAAAAAAATGTCTCGGTAGACATCTACAATTTCATCATCGGCTTTACTAAATATAATAATAATATAATAATGTTCCTAGTGTAGGCCGAGAGAAAAAAAGCCGGAGGAAAAAAAACTCTCGGTACTCTTTTTATCATATCATATTTTGTACATACAATATAAAAAAATTATTCACAAAGAACGAGCAAATCATGTCACTGCCAAGCAGCCTTGTCATTTAAAAAATCTTTAATGTTATAATATGCCTTACTACATAATTTGGATTTAATGAAGTGTTTAAATTTATTTAGGGACAAGTCTTGCACATTACCAGGCAGTGTATTGTACATGCGTATACAGTTACCTACAAAAGAGTTACTTATTTTGTGGAGCCTAAAATTAGGAATGGCCAATTTATTTTTATTTCTTAAATTTATATTATGTCTGTCACAGTTCTTGACAAATTTATTTTTGTTTTTATGTGTGTATAATAAATTTTCAAAAATATATTGAGAGTAAACAGTTAGTATTTTTTTTTCCTTAAATTTATTTCGTAAAGACTCACGGGTGCCCATACCGTAGATAGCTCTGACAGCTCTCTTTTGCAAAATAAATATACATTGAATATCAGCAGCGTTTCCCCACAGCAGTAAACCATAAGTCATGATGCTGTGGAAATAGCTGAAATATACTAATCGCGCGGTTTTGATATCCGTCAACTGGCGTATTTTTTTTACTGCGTAAGCTGCGGAGCTGAGTCTGCCAGATAACTTCCCAATATGAGGACCCCACTGTAATTTTGAATCTAAGGTTATACCCAGAAAGACAGCCTGATCGACCAATTCTATTTCCTTATCCCTAATCCTGATACTGGTAGTAGCCAACTTAACATTCGGTAAAGTGAATCTCACACATTTTGTTTTGGATTCATTTATTATTAATCTTACATTAAATTATGCTGTTTTCCTATCTTGGCTCTGTCCTTACATACATCTTTGACTTCATACATCATTTTTCTTCTTGTGATATCTTCTATTTTAGCTTTTTTTAAACTTCTGTATCAGTTCATAATCCACTTTCTTAATCCATCACGCTGCTCCACTGTGGGTGGGCGGACAATTTCCCTACCACGAGTAACGGTCGCAACCAGGACCGACGGCTTTACGTGCTCTCCAAGGCACGGTGAGGAGACCCACAATGACATACACCCAGACCGGAAAGAAATATTTCTATAAATACAAATATCTGCACCGAGCGGGTTTGACTCTTGGACTGACTCTTCTATTGGCCTTTGCCCAGCAGTGGGTTGCTTACAGGCTGATTGAGTTCAGTCCAGTTCATTAATTTAAAGATTAAATACTATAGTCTCGAGCGCGATCTTACCGCTGCAATTCTTTAGACAGACGGCGCTCATTAGCAATTTTACGTTTTCATAATAAAGCTTTTACGTCACTTGAATGTAACGCCAGTTAATGAGGCGTGTCGTTATTGAAACGTTCATTCATTTAGGCGACGTTCCTTTTTGTTGTTACAACTTTTGTTCTCATATCAATTAGTGAATTTAATTAAATGAGTTTTTCTTATCAATTGAGTCGTTTTTTTTTAATTTGTCTTTGTTTTTCTGGATTTAGTTTCTAATAATCAATGGAATTATAAAATATAATAAATATATAAATATGTTTTAACATACACACACGGTCATCTGTTCCTAAGGTAGGGAACTTAATGCCTGTGTTTTAGGTAACAGTTGACTGATATACATTTTTTTTTATAAATATACATATAAATATTACATATATAAATGAAACATAATACACCCAGACTCAGGGCGGGAATCGAACCCACAACCCTGGAGCAGAAAATAGGGCAACTGCCAACTGCGCCACGGGCCAGTTATTATATTACAGCCATTATATTACTAATACTCTGTTATCTATCTTGTTCTTCTGTTCGTCTTTGAGCCGTAGTAAGTAGTTTTTAAAATGGAAACGATAATACTGAAATGAATTATATTAAAGGACCATGTGCATTTTATATGGATATCTGGGCCATGAGCGAACACAAATGAAAGTTATGTACATGATTAGGATTTTTCGTGACAAACAAGGATATGCCAGAGCTATTGTTCAAAGTAGAATGAAATAACACGAGCGACACCTTGGTTATAATTCAAAAATAATAAATATTCATAAATAAAATTTTTGGCGCCACCTATTGATCCTTATGAGTACTCTAAAACGTCAAGAAACTTCACATTTTCAAGCAGATTTTATGGTACTATATAATTGTACCATAACTAAGTCAAAGAGTGGTTTTTTAGGAAAATGTCTTATAGCGGCATGCATAACTTGATAAGACCTACACTTTACTATAGGTGTCATCTTTGTTCGCTCGTGGCCCAAAATGCCTCCTATCCATCCTCCAAAAATCCTTTATATATAAATATCAAATAACATCCATAAACATCTATAAAACATCTATACCTATATACATAACATCCAGATTCGGGCCGGGAATCGAACCCATTACCCTGGAACAGAATGCAGGGTCATTGCTAAATGTGCCAACCAGTCATTTTATTTTTTAAAGATATATACGTGAACCGCGATATAGTTTTTTTGACGATTTTTGTCGATATTTCGGACTAGTTACATGATCGGTATGTACCTACTTGTTTTTATCTTTAAAGGAGAAACTCTAATAACTACGAGTGTTTAAGCCTAAAAACAGTTACATATTTATTACGAATCTTTACATACAGTTATTTGATTTTACATTATAGTAAAAATATTAATAAAAAGTATATTTAGTGTTCATTGTTAAATCTCATAGGATACACGTAGCTAGTACGGGTGTATATTTTAGTGGAACAGAGCAATACTCAGTAGATATGAGGTTTTAGTTATTCTAGTTATTGTAGGGTGACCATAATACGTCCAGTCTCACTAGCAACAACAAAAGCACAAGCAAAATGCAAAAAATCTGCGTAGTTTTTTGCACATTAATACCGCTGAAGTCTTTTGATTAGATGATTTTTTTGTTTACCTATTTATTAATTTTTTCAGGACTGTGTCCTAACTAATTATTATTATTTGATTTAAGAAAATATATTGACTTCTCTTCAATGTTTAATATTTCATTTATTAAATTACTAGAACTTGTTAAACTTATATATCTTAAATGTTGATTATATAACCAATAAATATAAAATAGTTAAAACATTACTAATAAAGTTTCGAAAAACTACAAGTGAAACCACGAATCCTTTTTAGTATTTTTTTTCTTTTTTTTTTTGACGCTGGGAAATACGTTTTCGTATCCCGCCGCCCGAAGGTGACGGGTATGTGGGACTCGCTGACTGCGAAGTCAGAATACCCACTAAAACCCAGCGGTGCCCTCATCGTCGTACAAGGACGTCACGGGATCGCTGGCGCATGCCACCGTTACGCCCCGACGGTTTGCTCGCCTGAGCAGGCCGCCTTCGCACATAGAGCGCTCGTGACTGTCATTATCACTTGAATTTTATTATTGAAATATTTTTCTTACACTTTTTTTTATGTTATTAAATAAATTAAAATACGTCCCAGTATAATTGCATTAAATAATATTTATAATACACTACGCACAACAATTAAGGGAGCAGAAAAAAAATCCAAATTTTTGGGTGATTTTCAACAGGCTGTAACTTATACAAAAATGGTCGTACAGCAAAAACAAAAAAAGCAAATTGTAGCTCTAAGTGCCTAGTTTTTGGACCTGAGTTTGAAAAAATTTTTTTAAACATATTTTTCGAATTATCATAAGAAAACCACCGAAAAAAAAAAATCGAATTTTTTTTAGTTTTTTTTTTTAAATCTACGAACGTGGAAATTTTTTTTCGACTTAACCTCTATATGGATCAAATAGCTTATTTATTCAGCTTTAATTTGGTTTTTTAAAAATCTCGATACAAGCATTTCTCGCTGAGATATCGGTGTTTGAATGGAAAAAGATCATTTTGTCTTTGATTACCAATATCTCAGCAACCAATGATTGCACAGAAATTTTGAGGTTGGTTTCAAAAACTTAAATAAATTATCTACAAGAATCGGCAATTGAATTTTGAAAAAAAAAATTTTTTCAATCATTACATGAATTTGAAAAAGCAACCAAAAAAGGGCTTTTTGTGGTTTTTTGGAAAATGAAGCGCCCAATCAAAAATATTGCGGAAATCACAAATGTTAAGTGTGCCTTTTACTGTTCAATATACCCACAAAAATCCTACGAAGTTTCAATTTTTGTGGTTTTTTGGAAAATGAAGCGCCCAATCAAAAATATTGCGGAAATCACAAATGTTAAGTGTGCCTTTTACTGTTCAATATACCCACAAAAATCCTACGAAGTTTCAATTTAATCCAGCCAACCGTTTTTTTTCCCCACTTGATCGAATTTTTGAAAAAATTAAAGGAGCAAGAATTTCGCTCTGAAAATGTCATAATTTTTAACAAAAACGAAAAAAAAAAAATTCATTTTTCTCTCAATTCTGTATTAGTGACTTGGAAAATTTATGAAAAAAAAAAATCGAAAATTTTTGTTGCGTGACGACGACCTTGGCCAACTCGTCGTTGACCACCATCGTCGTCACCGGTTTCCAAAAACCGATTGTTTGCGCGAGATACGACAGACGAACTAATGTTCATACGATCCCCGACTTGTCGGTAATTGTATCCTTCTTCCACTAGAGTCACTATCTGAGCGACTTGTGGCGCGGATAAATGCCGCCTAGGCATTATGAAAAAAAAAAGAAAAAGAAAACTAAAGTTTGCAAAAACTCAGTTAATTTGCTTTTCTAAAAATTAAAAAATACGGTAGTTTTGAGAAAAACTGTTGATTGGCTTGCTTACCAAGAAAGCAGGTTCGTTTTAAGAAAAACTGTTTTTTTTAGATACTGTTTAAATTCGCACAAAAAAAATTATTGTCCTAATATTCGTAGAACGAATATTCGACTTGCCTTGGGGATATTAACTTTTAATTTATTCAATTAATTTGTGACTAGGAAAATTAAAGTGCGGAAGAGGAAAATCGGTGAGAAAGTGAGTCGCTACATTTTTTTTAATTTTGGGCTAAATAAAAAAAAAATTCAAAAATTTTGGATATTTTTTTCAAAAAATTTCCAAGTCACTAATACAAAATTAAGAGAAGAAAAAAAATCGAAAAAAACCGGAAACCGGTGTGGAAACCGGTGATTATCAACGACGAGTTGGCCAAGGCGGTCGTCACGCAACAAAAATTTTCGATTTTTTTTTCATAAATTTTCCAAGTCACTAATACAGAATTGAGAGAAAAATGATTTTTTTTTGTTTTTGTTAAAAATTATGACATTTTCAGAGCGAAATTCTTGCTCCTTTAATTTTTTCAAAAATTCGATCAAGTGGGGTAAAAAAACGGTTGGCTTAATTGAAACTTCGTAGGATTTTTGTGGGTATATTGAACAGTAAAAGGCACACTTAACATTTGTGATTTCCGCAATATTTTTGATTGGGCGCTTCATTTTCCAAAAAACCACAAAAAGCCTTTTTTTGGTTGCTTTTTCAAATTCATGTAATGATTGAAAAAAATTTTTTTTTCAAAATTCAATTGCCGATTCTTGTAGATAATTTATGTAAGTTTTTGAAACCAACCTCAAAATTTCTGTGCAATCATTGGTTGCTGAGATATTGGTAATCAAAGACAAAATGATCTTTTTCCATTCAAACACCGATATCTCAGCGAGAAATGCTTGTATCGAGATTTTTAAAAAACTAAATTAAAGCTGAATAAATAAGCTATTTGATCCATATAGAGGTTAAGTCGAAAAAAAATTTCCACGTCCGTAGATTTAAAAAAAAAACTAAAAAAAAATCGAAATTTTTTTTTCGGTGGTTTTCTTATGATGATTCGAAAAATATGTTTAAAAAAAATTTTCAAACTCAGGTCCAAAAACTAGGCTCTTAGAGCTACAATTTGCTTTTTTTGTTTTTGCTGTACGACCATTTTTGTATAAGTTACAGCCTGTTGAAAATCCCCCAAAAATTTGGATTCTTTTTTCTGCTCCCTTAATTGTTGTGCGTAGTATATATTAGGTACAATTTTTTGATGTTATTAAGTTATTGCTTTTAATCTATTGTTTTTTTTTAATTATTTATCTTTATACTATATATTTATTGATTGGCCCGTTGGCGCAGTGGGCAGTGACAATTTCGCCTTAGGGTTTTGCATTCGATTCCTGCCTTGAGGCGTATATATGTAAATTTATTAATAATTATTTATAAATATGTATATCAGTCGGTTGTTACCTTAAACACAGGAATTAAATTGGGCACCTTAGGAACAGACGAACGTGTATGTTAAATCTATTAATTTATTTATATTCTATTTTGAAGAAAAATTTGGAACTTTGTTCAGAATCTACGTACACTGCACGTTTAGTGCCTTTCTATTTTTCGCTATACCTGCATAGCCTTAGATTTCTTATAGAAATTCTACACGAGTTATCCTAAATGAGCGTCAGATGCAGCGAGACAGGAGCGCTTCGAGGCGACGCGATACGACGCAAAGTGACACGTAAACACTAAGCAGTGTGTGTATATACCCTATGTTGTCGAGTTAATTTACGTCATGCAAAGCTTTGTCACATTATGTCGCATCATATTGCGTTCCTTTTATATACGAACATTCTTTATTTTATTTTATCTTTGAACACAAAGCAAATGGTAAACACAATTAATACTGTATGAATTTGACGACCGTTCTGGTTTAGTGCTGGTTCGATTCCCACTGGGGACGGGAAGGGGAGATATTTGATTTGTATTTGTACAAATATTTGTTTTCGGTCTAGGTGTATGTCCTTGTGGGTCTCCCCACCGTGCCTCAGAGGGCACGTCGGTCTCGGTTGTTATCACAGACACCTTATAACGATCGTTACTCATGGTAGGGAAATTATCCGCTAACCCGCAGTGGAGCTGCGTGGTGGATTAAGCTCCAACCCGTCTTCTATATGGAGAAGAGGTTTTCGCTCAGCAGTGGGTTGCTTACAGGCTGATACAGTACAGAACAATATTTTTTTTTTAAATAATATCTTTTGTATTCCATGTATATAGTTATATAGTTCGACCTATTTAATTCACCTACTACCTAATTTACCTACTTCTTAAATGAATAATGAAAATCTATTTTAAAAGTCTAACGATATTCAAACTTTCTTCATCCGTTCCGTTCTCCATTCCTTTAAGTAACATTTGTGCTTTCTGGTGTAGCAAATAAAAGTAAAAATACACTTATTTTTTATTTTATTTATTTCATATCAGTCAGCAGATTTAACATAATTATGTGACTTACGGCGAGTTGCACGAAACTGTCGCTAATTTTCCGTTAGTTAAGTTGAAATTAATCTTAAAATTAGTTGATCTCATGATAAATTTAAAGCTGTTGGAATTAATAATCCGTTAAACAGGTCTTTAATTAAACTAAATTTTTATTAACTTAATCAGATTGTAGGTTTCGTGCAACAGATAATCACGATTCTTGTGATTAAATTAGTTTAATAAACACTTAAATTTTAAAATTTGTTTCCTGCAACTCAGCGTTAGTAATAACATTGTTCGATTAAAAATTAAATTATTGTTAAGGTATATTAAGGTTACAACATGCTAAATCATTAAATTAGGCAAATAAAATTTAGAGTTTACAACACGATACTTCCACTTTTTGTAGTAAAACATTTTTTATTTTTTGTATAAGTGTTTTTAATACAATAAAATTATTTGTTTCATTATTTGATCAAAAGTTATATTCGTAATGGTCACCCTACACTGTACAGCAGTTAAGGCAAATTCTCATTAATGCCAGCGTTATGTTGAACAGTGTAGGCGTCTAACAGTCACGGTTCCGCCAATTCCTACTGTTTTTAGGAAAAATATACGGGTTTTTATTTTAAAACTGAACGATGCGCTTTTTTAATGAAATTGTGATTTTAATAATTTTTTTGGCGTGATAACGTCTTGAAAATAGATGAATGTCGGCTGCACGCACGAAGAAGTGTCACGTGTCGCGAGCGAGAGCGCGAAACAAGCGATAGAGAGGCACGATCAGCCTAAGCGTTCGGCTTGTAAATGAAAAACAATAACGCAGATTGGAGGATCTTAAATATCACACATGTATATACGTTGTAAATAAATTTTTAATATCACATTGTTACTTGTAATTAATCTGTATAATTTAAGTAATAAAATATTTGAATTAACGAGTGCAAATAATTAATGTTAATTTATCGAAAAAGAAAATGTAATTAATTGAATTAACTGATTCTTTGTATTATACAAAATAATGATAACTCAGTGATAATAATTCAATATTTTCTTATGACGTTATCATGTAAAATTATCGTCCGTAAACCGACTTTACAGAGAACCAACTTTTTTTTTAATAACTGGTCTTAAAAAGGTCAGGTTCTCAACACAGATAATTATTTTTTTATGTTACCCGAAAACAATTTTTTCTCATTATAATCGTGGAATTTCAAGTTAGGTATCAACTTACATAATTAAAATAATATAATTTTTAGATTGTAGCAGATTTTAAGCTAAACCTTCAGGAGTATAACAGAATATTTAATTTAATTCAAAAGAAATATACAAATAAAATACGTAAAACATTTCTATATAATTATGTAAATAATTATATTAGTGGACAGATGTTGGACTTCACAAAATAAATTTAATAATAATGTTACATACATTTTATACAAATCATATGAATAACATCATTATTAAATCATTCTTGAGTCTAATTGCCGCTCAGCTAGTATTGAAATTCGACACCACAGTAATTTTTCGCGATCGCACAACTTACGTAATAGCCGTACCGGTGGTAGCTCCACGTTAGCTATAATTTTTTTCGAGCTTACTCGGAAAAAGTAAATATTCATCATCATCATCATCATATCAGTCGTTGGATGTCCACTGTTGAACTTAGGCCACCCAAATGACCTCCAGAGCGACCAGTTCAAAGCAGCTTCCATCCAACGGCTTCCGGAGACTTTCCACAAGTCATGCGTCCATCTCTAAGGCGGCCGTCCGACGCTGCGCTTGCCGGTACGTGGTCTCCACTCGAGAACCTTTCTGCTCCATCGGCCGTCAGTTCTACGAGCTATGTGTCCTGCCCACTGACACTTTAGCTTGCAAATCCGTTGGGCTATGTCGGCAACCTTCGTTCGTCTGCGGATCTCATCATTCCTGATTCGATCTCGCAGATAAATACCAAGCATAGCCCTCTCCATTGCACGCTGTGCGAATTTGAGCTTGTTTAAAAGGCCCATAGTCAGAGACCACGTCTCAGATCCGTATGTCATCACTGGTAACACACATTGGATGAAGACTTTCGAATTCAGTCACTGAGTTATGACGGATGAAAATACGTTTTTTAAATTCCCGAACGCTGCTAATCCTAACTGGATAAGTAAATATTGATTTGATTAATTTAATTAATATATTTGTATCATGAAACGTCGCTGTTTTAAGTGTAATAATATGCGGAATGTTTTCACTTAGTCGCCATCAGTTACGACTATTTTGAGCACTGAGTATTATCCGTTATGGACACAAAACTAAATTACTAATTACACTCAAGTTAAAACTTTGTGCAACGATAAGATTAACGAAAATCATATTATTTTTATAAAGTATTATGTTATAAGCTAAAGTCGTAAAAAGAAGACGCGTTGGTAAAGTATTCATAGTAACTGATGTGCTAGTGGTCGCGGGTTCGATCCCCGCTTATGACATATATCAGCATAGGCCGTATTTATGTTTGTCGTGGTATGGGCATTTGGGTTTGTATTGTGTTTTTCCAGATCCACATAGAATACTTAATTTTGTATGTAAAATACTAGTTGTCTCCTTCGATTTCACTTCTTTAAGTCTAATGAATTACTTAAGATTAGATATACGATACTTTTGTTTTTTTTTGTTTTTTGATATTTTACGCTTTTTCTTTGAGATTTTTCTGTGCTGTGACTGGTAGAAAAGGATAGTCCCGACCTCTTTCTTGCCGAGGTGTCATAAGAGGTGCCTAAGGCTAAGTAGTGAAAAGAACTCTGCACCAACCACGATGGTGATGGGCAGGAGTGTCACCATATTCTGTCAATAAACACTGTGCTTGCCAACCAGCCTGCCAAGCGTGGCGAGTATTGGCAAACCCCCCAGATATATTGGGTGAGGTCTATCTTCAGCAGTCGACATACGACCGCTGATTTTGTGGTAGATTTTTATACTCTACTGTCAAAGATTTAAATACAATCAACAACAGACTTAATCAATCAATCAATCAATCAATCAATATAATCTTTGAGGCTGATTAGGTTCAGTTTAGTTCAAACATTCCGTCGAAAACATCTGTCGAAAACAAAGGTCTTTACATTATCAAATTAAATTCCGAAAATAGCATAATTATTCAAGCTAGGGATGATCGATATTAGAAATACATCGATGTTTACATTGATGTCAACATCGAATCAAAAGTATCGATGTACGATATATATCGATTGAAAAATATCAATACACCTATCTAAAACACGAAGTTTTTGGTAACAAACAAATAAAAAAGTCTAAATTTTTTATAAAATGTGTTTTTATTTATTTAATATATGAAACAAAAGTAAGCATATATCGCCGAGTTGCACGAAACAAATTTTAAATTTAAGTGTTTAAACTAATTTAATCACAAGAATCGTGATTATCTGTTGCACAAAACCTACATCTGATTAAGTTAACAAAAAAATTTAGTTTAATTAAAGAACTATCTAACGGATGATTAATTCCAACAGCTTTAAATTAATCATGAGATCAACTAATTTTAAGATTAATTGCAACTTAACTAACGGAAAGTTAGCGACGGTTTCGTGCAACTCGCCGTTAGTCTGGTAACAAACAAATAAAACTGTCTAATTTTTTTTTATGAAATGTGGTTTTATTTATAAAAATATTTGAAACAAAAAATAAGGAAACAAAATTAACACAGACACACAACACAAATACACACACACACACACACACACACACACACACACACACATACACACACACACACACACACACACACACACACACACACCCACACGCACTCACACAATCAACACCTACACTGATTTAATGTTAAAGTTTAAATTTTAAGTGTAACTATAATTTTAGTCATCCGTAAGGGAAGTAGCGAGTCATTCCCAATACAAGTGTCTCTGACAACTTACTGGGAAGACTCGTTGATAAATTGTTACAAAGATTATAGAAATAAATTATTTTTATTTTATTTTAAAATTAGCAGTCCAAGTGTGTAGTGTGTGTGCCTAAACGAGGCACAATCTGTAAAAAAAATATACGTTCTAAAGAATTATTGACTTTTTGATATTTTATTATTTTTACATCGATGTGTCGATGTTGTCGAAGTCAAAACATCGATGGTTATGAAACATCGATGAATATCGATCAACCCTAATTCAAGCAAAAAGACATAGCAGCCCTTTATGGTACAAATATAAAAATCCAGAATCAATTTATTTATTACTACATTTTTGTTCTTTGTAATTTTTATTCAATTTGTACGATAAGAAAGAAGTAAAGTCTAAATTGAGAACTAACGCAAGTTAAAGTTTCGTTTTTAAACCGGGCCCCGCAGTGAGCGGCAGGCAATGTCTAAACCTTAAAAAAATTTTGCTAATAATAGCTTAAAAAAATAATAAAGTGCAAATTTATTAAAAGATTCTTATTTTCGCAATCACATAAAATATCATCTATTAGAGGTATCAAGTTTCTGCCTCAGTTCGAAAAATCGTAAATCCGGGGCTAACAAAATAAATAAGATAATGATCTGACGTCTGAACGACTAACAAAACGTCAAGAACGTCATTGATTAACAATTGATTTTGCAGAATACCGAAATATTTAAAGAGAACCATTTGGAAACCAATCTTTGTTACATGAATGGAATAGTAGAATCTGATGATTACCATATTTTTATTTTAAACCTACAATGTTAATTATTTGAAATTAAATAAAACGAAATATTGGAAAGAGTTAATTCAAGTAAAACCACGTCTACAATTTATGTAATTACCTATTATCATATATGAATTCCAGTCATGGCTTAGCAATTCGATAAATATACTAGTAGTTAATTGTGCCGCATCTCAACTACGTGAGCGAGATACACAACTGTGTATGTTGAATTGTGGAACTCTCGATGTTTATGCTGCCCTGGTACTTGACATGAAATTTACAGTATTATAAACTGTAGCTTTGGTTAATTTTAAGAGATAATAATATAGTTCATAATATATATCGCACGCTTAATTAATAAACCGAAATAACTCAAAATTTGTTTATTCTGTTTTTACTAATAAAATGAACTAACTCAGCTTAAAGAACAGGTACAATCTGGCCGCCACGCGAAACAGAGGAAAATGACCGATTTAATGGATCACAGAGACGACAGAATGCCTCCAACAAGGTAGAGGTTCAAAACTTTGACAGCGATTTCCCACAAAAGTGTTTTTTTCACTTATTTCGGTTTATTAATAAGCGTGCGATATACTCGTATATGTCGTTAATAAGTATTTTGGATAAACATCGAAAAGTATAGCTTGGTAAGTGTATCTCTTAGTTTTGATTTTAATAATAAAGTAACACGTTTACCGCTGCTAAGCGCTGAAAATTTTATTGCTTAGTCCCGTTCGTTATTAGTTAGTTAAGTGTAAATTATACTTAAGTATCGAAGTTTCTTACATTCATCTTTAAAAACAACAGGAAAGCCCGATACTCAACGAATTTGTTATACCTTTCTTAAAATAAAAATTGTATATATTACATATCCCTCTTAATCATAGTATGAGTTGAAATCTATATAAAACGTCTCACACTCAACGGCCCCCAGTAGGAATCCTGTGTCGGGGGTCCGGAAACACACACAATACACAAGCACAAACGCCCAGGCCACGACAAACACATAAACTTTACAAATATTTGTCATGTGCGGGGATCGAAACCGCGACCGCTAGCGCATCAGCTAGTTGCTGTGACCACTGCGCCAACGCGTCGTCATTCTCAATTTATATTACTATTATAAATTTCTTCACCATCAGGTAAGTATTATTTAATGAGACATGTATAAAAAATTCAAGAAAAGTGGAGACCACGCACTATCAAGCGTCGCGTCAGAAGTTCGTCCATGAGATGAAGTTGAAGAGAAAGAAAGAGTTGCTTTGAACCGCTGGCTCTGGAGGTCAAAGGAGGAGACCTTCGTTCTATTCTTATTATGTTATTAGTTTTTTTTTTTTTATTTTTTTTTTTTTTTATTTTTTTATTTAGTTGGATAGGCAAACTGGCAGACGTGCCACCTGATGGTAAGTGGTCGACTTCGCCCATGAATATGAACATAAACTAGTTTACCTGGAACTAGCTCAGCCAACTCATTTATGTGTTGCCTATCCTGAGACATATGATGTTAAGTCTCGGTGCCAGTAATTACACTGCCTGTCTTGCCCTTCTTTCCGAAACACAGCAAAGCTGTTTCACGGAAGAAACAAACAAGATGGTGGTACCCATGCAGCCGGGAGCGCGGCACAGCGCATCCCTCCCACCGGTAACGTTTTACGTTTTATTTACGGATTATCCATATGATTAATTAGCAAAGTATAACAGAAATGTCTAATTGATACTCACAGTATGTTATAACTTAATGCTCTCCGATAAAACTTATGATTACGTGCGGTTGATCAAAAAACTTTTCTCATTACTCCGTCGCTCATTTGACAAGTTAGATCTGTCGAGAACTTTATATAAAACCCGATTCTAATTTCAGAAATATTCAAGTCTATCTATATATAAGAAGAATAATAATATTGTATGCTATTTTGTATGTATGTAGCGGTTTAACGATCTTATTCACGATTTTTATTTTCAATTCTTAAGTTTTTGTTTTAGAAATAGTAAACGAGATTAAGCTCTATTACAGTTAAAATTATTAAATGACCGTTCTGATGTAGTGGTGCGAGTAGTTGCCTCAATGCCGCGCGCTGGCGGTCGCGGGTTCGATTTCCGCTCGGGACAGATATTTGTATATGTACAAATATTTGTTTCCGGTCTGGGTATATGTCTTTGTGGGTCTCCCCACCGTGCCTCGGAGAGCACGTAAAGCCGTCGGTCCCGGTTTTTATCATAGACGCCTGATAACGATTGTTACCCATTATAAGGAAGTTATCCGTCAACCCGTGGAGCAGCGTGGTGGATTAAGCTCCAACCCTTCTTCTACATGGAGATGAGACCTTCGCTCAGCAGTGGGTGGTTTACAGGCTGATACAGTACAGTTAAATTTATCTTCTTAATGAAAGATCTTGTATTCTATCTATACCTAACTATGTAAAAATCTCTAAATGATTGACCCGTTGGCGTAGGACCCTGCTTTCTGTTTCAGGGTTGTGGGTTTGATTACTATTGCTCAGTCTGGGTTTACACACAGACTATATTTTTTATGTATATAATATTTCTATACGTAAATTTATAATAAAAAGAAAAAATATATATATCAATTGGCTATTAACCTATAACACAGGCATTAAGTTGCCTTCAATAGGAATAGACAACCGTGTGTGTGTTTAACACTATATACCTATTATTATTTATTTATATTAAACAAAAAAGTTATTCATTTATAAACAGTTAATCATTTTACTTACAACAAGTGACAGCAGGAATCGTGCAATTCTTGCTATCAAATTGCCATTCAAAATTTCCGTCTTGAGATTTCCCCGATTACCGACGATTTCGCCGGTCCGGCGTAGTGAGAACACGGCGTAAACACTCTCACACCGGCCTAGTGGGAACGAGGCTGGAAACCGGATCCCAGAATGAGGTGTTCACATTACACCGGATCGGCAAAAACACCGCATCCGGTGTGTCCATTTTCGCCGGAACCGGATAAATATGAACAGCTTCATATAAAATATATGGCCCATAGCCTTTCCGGCAGTTTCACCAATCCGGTGTCTGGGGTAGTGGGAATTAGGCCTGCCGATCCGGTGTAATGTGAACACCTCGTTCCAGGATCCGGTTTCCGGCGATTTCGCCGATCCGGCGTAGTGGGAACACGGCGTAATATAGATATGTGCTCTCAATTCACTAAGCCTATGATGAGTATGATAAATTAGTCATACTACGTGACCCATGTTTTTTTACAATGTGTTTAATAAGAATATACACTATTTTGTATGTGAAGAATATTCTCTTTTACCATATAGTTTATTTATTTATTTATTTTTTATTGCACACCACAAATAAAATAGGCACCATAGTTACAATGTTGAGTCCAGATTGTGTAGTAATTACAATAGGCGGTCTTATGGCAAATGGCCATTTCTTCCAGACAACCCAAATGTTTAAATTCCAAATCCAATTAACTTGTTCTCTTTTATTAAAAAAATATAAATATTTTGGAATTAAAATTTTACATATAATAAAAAAACAAATACAGTGAAAAACCAGGTGTTTAAGCATGTTTATTTTCGTGACAATAGATTTTAAAATAAAAGTTATTAAAACTTTTCTATTATTCATAGCGCTTCCGTCGCCGTTTTGCGAATTTGTCTCGACGCGTCCCTATGAATCTTTTAGTTCGTTAGAGGGAAATGACGGGTCGTCACTAAAAGTATTGCACTTCTGTTAATAAATACGAAAGCGAGTTTCTGTTAGCTATTTTAAAGCTATACTTATTAATACTGTAAATTGAGTATTGGAAATCTAGCTAAAATCGACATTATTAAAATTTTAAGTAAGCCCTTTTAAGCATTGTTAGAACTATACCAAAGTAGCGCCATGCTACTTCGCTCTCACTTAACACCGACGTGAAATGACGACACTGTCGTCGTGTTTCGTTCGGTTTGTGAGAGATCCTGGCCGGTACCTGGCCGATCCCTTCCCTTCCCTCCATAGATCCGGTGGAACATCCCTCACCTCCCTAAAGGGTGGCAATGCACCCGCTAATCCTCTGATGTAGCGGGTGTCTATGGATGTCGTTTTTACTTACCACCAGGTGAATCGACTATCCGTTTTCCTCCTCTAGTATAAAAAAAAAAAAACTATTTTAAGCTCAGAAACAAAACTAAATGAAAATAAACTACCCAATGGCTTCCAGTAGAATTAGGATTCTGTACCGAGTATACACAAAATGGCCTAAACGAAATTTTGTCACGATCGGGGATCTACTCGTAAATCCCAATCGATAGTGCAACAACCAGTGTACCAATTCGTCGTTAAAATACCAATAAATTATAATTTTTAATCCGTTTTGAAGAAAGAGTTGTGTTATAAGTTTTTATATATGTCCATGCGTTGTTGACTCTGGAACTGTAATTCTCAAATTGACGAATCGATTTAAATTTTGTTTTATTTTATTGTAAAGCCAAAGATAGTATATCTATATGTCATCTGTTGAGAGGATTCTTAGTACGACAGTATGATTATTGACGAGGGCTTAGTGCAAAGGTCACAAGAACTAGCTGTTGCTCTTGTTTGATGATACAAGCTGCCAAATTTAAATTAGAAATAGTCAGATCTTTGGAGGCTGTTTGTACTTTTTTTTTTGCAGGGGAATCCATTTACGGATGATATCCACGACGCCCGGGTCAGCAGTCTTTATTATAAGCAGGTTGCAGCAGGATTTTATGATAAGAACGGGGATTGACGGCTTTACGTGCTCTCCGAGGAACGGTGGGGAGACCCACAAGACATACACTCAGACCAGAAACAAATAATTGAACTGAACTGTACTGAATCAGCCTGTAGACAACCCAATACTGGGCAACGCCTTCTTCTCAAGACTTAAGCAATAAATATGTTAAATGATTATAGTTGTATAGTTAGGTTAACATATTGAAATTTGTTATTATTTAAGGAATAGATATAGGCTAGTTATAAGGTTTAATTGTAAGTATAAAACTTCTGTTTTATACAACAATGGTTTTGTAAATATAGCTTACCGTCCTGCCTTTTTGTAATTTGTTATTTCTTTTTAAATGCTGCCTCTTGTAAATAGTTAAATAAGTTATAGTTTATATCAATGCTTTTCCTATTTGGTAATAATTAGTATTAAGTTAAAACTGTTAAAAACTAAATGTAAATTAGATACTAAGGAAAAAATGATAATGTCTCCCCCCTCACTGTCTCCTACGTGTTTATAATTTTTATGACGATACATGAAATTACAAATGTAAAAACAGTCTCCCCCATCATAGGGAGGTCTAAATATAAAAAAAAACGCCGTCTTCTCCATTTAGGCAAAGGGTTGAAGCTTAATCCACCACGCTGCTCCACTGCCGGTTGGCAGATAATTTCCCTACCATCACCAATAATCTATACCAGGTGTCTGTGATAACAAGCGGGGCCGACGGCTTTACGTGCCCTCCAAGGCACGGTCGGGAAACCCACAAGGACATATACACCCAAACTGAAAACAATTATTTTCAAAAATACAAATATCTGCTTCGAGCGGGAATCGAACGCCCGTGTTAAGGCGACCACTCACATTACACCAGAACGGTCGTCACATTTACATATACCCAATATTCAGTAACAATGGCAACTCATAAACCATATATAATAACTGTCAATATGAACGCAATTTGTGTATAATTACTATCTATCTAACGTTATGGGTTTTGTATTGCGGTGTATAATGCTAATAATTAATACTCTAGCTTAGAATCTACATTTACGTATTTATTTATTTAATTATACTTTATTACACATAGAAGTACATGCTAAAAACATACTTAACAGAGTGCAAAGGCGGTCTTATCACTGATAGTGATTTCTTAAAGACAACCTCTGTCTATGTAGGTATAATTGGTAATATGATAGGCACATGGTGAGACTAGACTTAAAATGTAAATTTCTCCGATATAGTAATATATAAATATATGTACTAATATTAAGACAGAATGTACGTTTGTTTGTAACCGATTTTAAAATCCATAATTTTCATCAATCATTTCGTCCTCAGAATGCAGATTTTTCCAATATCAACATAGGCTATCAAACATCATGCTATGACCTAAAGTAGCTGAACGGTAGACATAAATATCATTGCTAACAAGTTATAGGACATTTATAAAGGAATAAAGTTTTACCTTACAATCTTCCTCAAGAAACAGACTCTGCAATGCAAATATAAAAGTGGTATATATTTCCATCCATTACAACAAACAAAAAGACGTACGATAGATATAAAAAGATGTATAGCTTTTTATTTATAATAAAACAAAGTCAAAGTTAAATGCTCTTCTTGCAGCCACACATAAACACATTAGGGTTCCTCGGGATGAAGTTTAAATTCTATAGAAAATGACTTTGAAGATTGGCTGTATATTATATACCTATAGTTGATATAAGCGACTCTGTTGTCTATATATCGTCATTAAATATATACATATAATAAAATTGTATATTTCACGTGGTTGCTTTTTTTTTAAGAAGTTTTTGACGAAAGTTTTTGAAATGGTCTCAATATACTAATTATATACATTTCTACAATTTTTAAAAACGTCTGTCTGTGTATTTTTTGGAACAATTATCACTGCTAAAGAACTAAGTGTAGGTTTAAAATATTAGCATGAAAATCATAAAGCATGTAGTAACATTTCGTCTAATATTATGTTTTATTTCATCAAAATCATTTCACTTTATCAATTTGAATTCGTAAGAGAGGAAAAAGTACGTAGTACATTTAAATGTGATTCGGTAATGGCGTTGTGTAAAATAATATTTTATAGTATTTAATTAATAATCAATAATAATTAACATTCATATTCAAATTTCAGGAAACAAGAAAAAGCGAACAAAAAAGTCAAAATTTCAAAAATTAATTTAGGTCTATTTTCACAGCACTTTGAAGTATGACTTTATCATAACAGATGGCGCTGATGGCGCTTTTTAAATCATTGTCAGTTAAAATCGTCAAAATATAATAGGCCCGTTTTGACATTTGAGAAAGACCCTAGAATGTAACTTGCAACGAAACTGAAAGAAACAATAAAAGAATAGTTAATTACATAAAGTGTTTTTAAAAAATACATAATTTTTTTTGGCGCGTTAAATATTATGATAGAATATATTGCGAGTATTCTTTTCAAGCTTACTTTATAGTAGCATGCAATTTCTAAGTTTTACGAAACGTACCAAAAACAGTTACGTTCTAAGTCTTTTTCTTTTTTTTTAAATACTAGTGTTGTTACAAATTAATTACTGAGATTCATTCGATTTTAATAGTAATTAAATATTGTGTAGTGATCTTTACTGAAAATAATGAGCTTGGCGCTCTAAGCTGTAAATAAAATTTTGAATTGGTGAAACTGATTTCTATAGAATTTGTTAGTTCGCCATCTTGTGATTTTGATTATGCGCTCGTTTATGTTTCATATTTTTTTCTCGACTCTGCTTTGCTTTTGGACTATTTCTGTTTACTATCACGTTGACTTTGGCTCTTGTATTTTGAACATTGATTTAAACAAATTGATTTGAGCTCGATTTTGGTATTTGTTGTTATATCGTACGAACTCTGTTTCAACATGTTGAAAAGAGGAGGTAACAGGTATTGATACATTTGACGCAGATGCTATTTGAAACCACGTGTATGCTTATTACATAAGAAATGAATACCCAACTGGAAGTAAATTGCTCATATCACTACGAGAGGGTGGCTTGTTTAGTGGAAGAAATAATTATATATTATACAGGTGACGATAGACTCAAGCTCGACGATAGCTCAACTGACGATTTTAGCTCATCATCAGAAGAAATTGATTGAATGAAAATTCACTAAAAATATTAAATTAAAGACAAATTGACCTTTCGTACCATTGTATCATTTCAAAATACCTACAATATTAGTTTAAGTTAAATTTTCTAATCAGAACTTTAATCCAATCCATTTTACAATATATAATCAAATCGATCAAATACTCATACAAACTTGAATCGATTTTTCGTGAGTATCGAGTACCGAGTCGTATGGTTACATTACTAGTTGCGTCGCGATGACAACTGTCAAAACGGGCCTATTATATTTTGACGACATTAGTACCTTCAATCACTTACACAATTATACACTAAAATAAAACTTATGTGCGGGAAACGCCGTAGGCACATCTACACTCACCGGCACGGAATCTTGGCCAAACTCATAACATGCGATAAAATTTTTTTAAGTGTGTCTAACTTTGTTTTTATTGTATAAGTGGGTAGAAATAATGTTTACGTTAATCCTAAGAGGGTAATTAACTAAGTTGAAGTGCATTATGGTTTGGGTTCTGAAGTTTAGTTGAATTGTGTCATTTATCCGACGAACTCTACATTTTGAATTGTGTTGTGGAATTTGTAAGTGTTAAGTTGCCGAAGTTCTTTGGTTTTATTGTGATAAATAAACATCTAAAGACGCCTAAGGATCCATAAAAATGCCTTTGTCACCAAGTCAGATAGCACAAGCAGTGTCATTAGTGGAACAAGGGATGACCCATCGTGAAGTGGCTACTATCCTTAACGTACCACGTTCTTCAATGCAATATGCATTAAAACGGTACCAACAGACTGGCCTCTGTACACGCAGACCAGGTAGTGGTGGTGTACGTTGCACGTCAGCTCGTGACGACCGCTTTATCGTGTTAGAGACTTTAAGAAATCGCTTCCTTACTGCGGTCGAGATCCAGCAGCGGCTTCAAATCTCTAGGAATGTAAATGTTAGTGAGCGTACGGTGAGAAGACGTATGGAGGAAGTTAATTTAAGAGCGAGAAGACCAGCCCGTGGCCCACAGCTCCTCCCACAGCATAGAGCAGCTCGACTTCAATTTGCCCGCGAACATGCTAACTGGTCTCATGAACAATGGGCAAGAGTTTTGTTTACGGACGAGTGCAGGATCGCTTTAAATGCACCTGATGGTCGACAACGCGTGTGGAGAAGGAAAGGTGAACGATATCTGGCGATTACTACCACTCCAACAGTGAGTTTTGGTGGAGGCTCTATAATGATATGGGGTGGCGTTAGTTCTGATGCACGTACAGAATTGGTCATCGTCAATAACGCTCTAACTGCAACACGATATATCGAGGATATCCTTCAAGAACATGTTGTACCCTTTGGAGGGTTTATTGGATATGATCAATTCATTTTAATGCATGATAATGCACGTCCACACGTCGCTCATATCGTAAATGAGTACCTTCAAGAGGTTGGTATTCAAAAATTGCAGTGGCCAGCTCGCAGCCCCGACTTAAATCCAATAGAGCATATTTGGGATAAGCTAAAAAGGACAATTAAAACAGCATCGAACCCACCACAAACTCTTAGCCAGCTTCGAGATGCCGCACTGACTGCATGGCGCGACTTATCGCAATTGGACATCAAAAATGTCATCCAAAGCATGCCAGATCGAATGCAGGCGGTCATAAGGGCTAGAGGAGGAAACACGCGATATTAAAAAGTTAAAAAGTTTACCAAAGATCAAACAGTTTTTAATTACTAGTGCTCAAAACTGCAGTGTTTAATTTTGTGTAAATGTGATTTTGTGCTTAAACTTCATTATAAACTTAAAAAGAACATTATTTATGCTTAAAAATGCTTAAAGACGTTAATTGGATGAACAACGATCAAAATTGGCCTAAATTTGTAGTGTAAACTGAAAAAAACTGAAGTTATCACAAATTTTATACTTGGCCAAGTTTCCGTGCCGGTGAGTGTAGTAAATAAATAAACGCGTTACAATCAACAGCCCTAGTAGGATGAGAATTCTGTGTCCGGAAACAACACAAACACCGAAGCCCAGACAACGGCAACCATTTGTATGGTCTATACAATAATTTGTCATATGCGGGGAGCAACAGCTTTGACCACTGTTCCAAGACATTACTATTATAATCTATAAGTATTTCCAGGCAACGACGAAACCCTACATGCATTTCTCTACACGTGTTTTTTTATGTGAGAATATTTTTTAATTAAGCGATAAAGAATTCATGTTGATTATCATTATTAAATGGTTGCGTCTGCATGCTTTGGATGCGAGGTTAAAAAATTATAGGATTTTTCATTAGGGCTGTCAATCTATACTTTTAATAAAACCGTACAAATTCAATTCTGTATATTAAAATAATTTTGAAAATTTTTTTTGAGTGCACTCTATAATCAATACTTAATCCCGACAGACAAAATTTTTTAAAAAATTTTTAAAATTTTTGTCTGTCTGTACCTTCGCCATATAATTATCACGTCTAAATTACTGAATTGATTTCGATGAAATTGGGCATGATTAGAATTCGTACTAGAAGCTATAGTTTTTATTCCGAAATTATTTACGGTTCTCTTAGGAGAGGGGATGAAAACCAAAATGTGTGCTTAGTTGTACTTAATTAATGCGAAATTTTTATAAATTATTCTCCGAAAAAAAAAAAAAAAATTTTTTTTTAATTTATCAAAAACCTAAATTTTATATAACTCTTATTGTATGCCTCTATATTTTACCGCATACATACATTTTATACTGATTGATTCATCCTGATGAAACATGTTTAACTTTTTGAGGGTAGAAAAATTCACCACCACATCAGCCGTTGGATGTTCTCTGCTGAACGCAGACCCGTCTTCTCTGGGACGGGCTTGCCAATACTCGCCACGTTTGACAGGCGGATTGACGAGCGCAGTTTACTGTGGCAGGATATGGTGACGCAGCTATGTATAACCATTCTGGTTTGTGTACAGTTCTTCGCATTACCATAACCTTAGTCGTCTTTTACGGCATTTCGGCAAGAAAGATGTCGGGACTATTCTTATCTACCGGTCACCGTACGATATATATATATATAAATAGATGTAAATAAGTATCAGTCTGCACATCTTCAACAGCTGAACAAAGAACTAACCCAATCTAATCCGCCATATTATTTTATTCATAATTAAGTAACAACAAAATAAAAAAGACTTCTGACAACCCTATCTTTTATGCCATAAACAGAAAGCAATCCTGTGGGATAAGACCATAAATTATGATTCCAGATTAGAGATCCAGTATACCGGTTGAACTTAATTACCGGTTAAAACTAGTTACTGCCAGTTGGAACCAAACGAGTTAGCATATCGCAAAAAGGGTTTTATTTATTTTTATTAAGTAATTTCTACGTATTCCCATCATCATGTACTCCAGAAAGATCATCGTCATTTGAATAATTATTACGAAACAATATTATCAAATACTGCAAATCTTCGAGATTCTGTGGAGAAAGAGATATATCTTTCTGACTCACCCGTTAGCGTAGTTGGTATTGACCTTGCTTTCTGTTCCTGTGTCGTGGATTCGATTCTCGTCCCGAGTCTGGGTGTATATATATTTATTTAGATATATATATTTAAAAAGAAAAATGTGTATCAGTCGGCTGTTACCTTAAATACAGGTATTAAGTTGCCTACCTTAGGAACAACCTACCCGTAAATGTATGTTAAACATATTAATGTTTTACCCTACTAATATTATAAAGTTGAAAAAGTCGTATTTTTGTTAGAATTTTTCTAAAAATACCGCCTTTGTACATCATCTCTAGTTGTACTACTTTTGTTTTTTTTTCTATCTTTTATTGGTGTACAATAAAGAATATTATTATTACTATTATTAAACGCTAAAAATATCAAAATATGCCTCACAGAAGGGAAACGAAAACAATCAACGTCAATAGAATTGAACTGACTGAACAGACCGAATAGAAACGGTGCATAAACTAGATTAGAGCTTAATCCGCAACACTGTTCCACTGTGAGTTGGTAAATAATCCTCCAATAAGAGTAACGATCGTTTTCAATTGTTTATGATAATAACCTTTACGTGTTCTCCGAGGCACGGTAGGGTGACCAATAAGGATAAACACCCAGACACGAAACAAATATTTTTATCAACACAAATATTTACTCCGAGCGGGAATCGAACCCGCAACCGTCGTCATTAGTTGGAACTTTCCGATCACTATACCAGAACGGTTGACAATATCAACAGGGGCCTTTTTAAAATATATTCGTCACTACCCACGCAATTATAATTCAAGCTTTGAGAGCTATCTTAAGAATCAAACTTTTGTTAGACTCTTTGTGTGTATTTGTATGTATGTTATCATTCAAAACAATAAAATTGATGTTATCTCCTCACGTCCCAAGGCTGAATCTATATTGAATACGTGATGTATTATAACTTCCTGGGTTATCAAGCATTTCGTTTTGATACTGCTATTTTTATTCACATTTTAATTTATAAATTTTATGAAAACACGTTCGATCGATATACTCCTTAAAAAATGAATCAGTGAAATGTTCATTAATTAAGTTAGTGAAGCTGTATTCCCTACATATAAGTGAATTTCAATAACAATGTAGTGAATACTTACTAATGCACGTAGAAATATTCAATGATCAAATCAGTGGATTTGATATTCACATACTCATACATTGAATAGTCACTAATTCTACGTTGTACGATTTTCAGATCGATAAAAAGTTAATAGTCATTTAAAATTAGTGAAATTCCACTAATTCATGTTTAGAGAGCGTATCCACTCCGAACGGGAATGAAACCTGCGATCATCCGTGTTACTATAATATACTTTCGTCTCCGCAACATCAGAATGATTATCTTTTCGGAAATCAACTCTGAAGGTCATTTTAAAAAACCGTTCCATAATAGATCCAGAGACCAGTTATATTGAACACGAAAATAAATACGCATGTGTTACGAGTATTTTATAATTTTACTCTATATGCAAATTCGGTCTATTTGACGGTATTTTTTTTTACACACACACACACACATCTTGTCCTATTCAAACTACAAACAAAGATAAATCTAACAAACACAATGTAACATAAACGAATTTTGTCCTCGATAAATATTTAAATAATCAATCGTGTAATAACGTTTATAATTGTTTCCTTCGTAATTGTTTGTACGGAACAAGATGAGTTCCTCATACTATAGCTACTCGCGACGCATGCTAATTGCCTTACTGGCGGTTCAATACACGTGGCTGGTGTGATTTTCTTTTCTTTTCTTTTTAACAATATCCTCCGACATGGAGATCGGAGACTGTATCTACTTATTCATCCCAGTTTCTCGCTTTCATCCCTCTCGCACTTTCATTCCCCATACTTTGTCTTTTTTGCGTCTTTCCACAGTCTTTCACGGGGTAAGGTTCCCCTCCAAGGGTAGGGGGGTGAAAGTTTTATGGGAGACGGTGCGGTATGCCCTGCAAATATGGCGGATTACTTCCGGGTGTAGGAATCATCCAGCCTTCGCCGGCAACCTTGCGTAAGTCATCAGTCCAGCGGGCCGGAGGACGCCCTACACTGCGTTTGCTAATACGTGGTCTCCACTCCAAGACACGTCTGCTCCAGCGGCCATCGGTCCTGCGACATACGTGACCAGCACACTGCCACTTCAACTTGCTGATTCTACGAGCTATGTCGGTTACTTTGGTTCTCTCGCGAATAATCTCATTTCTGATTTTATCCTTTAGAGAGACTCCCAGATTTGAAATGTAGATTCTGCTAAGAAGAATCGGCAAGAAACTTAACAGTTACTCTTTTTAAAAACTGTCAATACATTACTCAAATACTGTAAACTCAGTTATGTCCTGCATGAAAGCCAGCATCACTTAACCTACTATCGAATTTCACTTATTTTTAAGTGACTATTCACTTTTTATCAATGTGAGAATCGCACTACGCAGAATTAGTGATTATTCAAATTTTATTATTGAATATGTTTATGTGTATTAGTAAGTATTTATAACTTGTTATTGAAATTCATTCATACTTATCAAGTAGTAGATATAGCTTCACTAACGTTACTAATGACAATTTCACTGATTCATGTTTAGATAGCACACATTTTAGTCATTTATACAATCTAATATTTTGTGAAATACTTATGACATTTTTGTGATAAATTTTTTATTCCATTTGTACGTCATCGAAAAATCATTATAACAGAATTAAGAAGCCATTATGACATGAATAAAATAGTAGAATTCTGAGCCTTGAAATGTACTATTAGAACTCATTGGTCGACTAACTATTATCTACAATTTTGACACAATTTTAATAAAATCGCGCTTAAGGACGCTATCACATTTTTCCACAAATATCAGTGATTTTCAGGTACCATTTTAATTAATTAGGAGTCACACTGCGAGGACATCTTGGTTTCAAATGAAAGATAATATATTCATCTCCAGAGTAACACCATAAAAAATCTACAGCCCCATACACATTTTTTACACAAATTCGTTTTAACCATCACAGTAATCGCAAAAAATTAAAAAAAAGAGGGGTCTGAATAGGAACCAATATAGCTAAATAAACTGCACTAAGAAAAATAAATATACTAAGAAATTGTTGCTTATTTAGTCCTCTGTACGAATAGCTAAATATTATTAAATAAAAATAAATAATATTTCCATTTATGAGAAAAATAAGAAACGCTCTCAAATTTCTTCATACAATTTTTACTCCTGAACAATCGTCGTTCGTCATTCTGCGCCCAAACGCGCTCGTGGAAGCACGGGTGTATCGCTTCAGCGCAATTAATAATTACGTAAAAAAGGGCGTGCCTTGTGTATACTGTGCTTGAACGAAATTGATACTTTTTCGGACCGAAATAAAATAATTGTCTTTGCGATGCATTTGGTTTATATTAAAAAATAAAATAAAAGGAACAACATAACAATCTTCGCAATCTGTTGTCTTTACACTGCTTTTTTTTTTAATATTTTATAATTACTATTGTACAAAGTTTTTAAATAGTAGTTTTAAATAGATAACCGAATTTATGCTTTTGTCCTCTATTGGTATCTATTCTATTGTAATCTATTGTCTTAGAGTATTAGAAAGTAAATTAATAATAATAATAATAAATTAATTTATTACGCAATACTCAACTTCGCAACACTCTTTGTTACCTTTTTTTTTAATTTTTTTTTTTCGCTGGGAAATGCATTTACGTATCCCGGCGCCCGAGGGCGACGGGTATGTGGGACTCGCTGACACGGCAGAACGTGCCAGAATACCGCACTAAAACCCAGCGGTGCCCTCATCGTCGTAGTGGGGCGCTACGGGATCGCTTTCGCATGCAACCGTGACGCCCCGACGGTTGGCCGACCTGACCTATGCGGACCGCCTTCGCCTATAGAGCGCTCGCGGGCACTGTGAGCGCTCTATTACCCTGGTGGCGAGTGGAAGGATGTGGTGCCCTCTCCCACTCTATTGCGGAGGGTGGAGGAGTGCGTATTGACGTCTCCTCCTCCCTGGTCGTCTTCTGCGGAGCGAGTCAGCGTGTGCGGCTGCTTCCCGCTCTCGCTCCGCGGCCTCCTTCAGTGCCATGACCTCCTCACAATATGAGGTCACGGCCGTATACGTGGTGGCACAATATGAGGTGACAGCGAGAGGTCTCCACCTATCACTGCCACCAGGGCCCTGCGCTGGGGTTCCCAAGCGGCGCATTCCTCCAGGATGTGACGCGCCGAGTCGATTGGCGCGCCACACTCGTGGCAGGCAGGGGTGGATTCTCGCCTAGCGATTTGGTGCAGGTACTTACCGAAGCAACCGTGCCCGGTAAGCACCTGCGACAGCCGGAACGAAAGCACCCCATGCCGCCTGTTGACTCAGCGACGAAGGTGAGGACGTATAGCGTCCACCGTCACTGAGCCCGCCGCTGGGGACCCCAGATCCTCCTTCCACCATTGGATCAGTGCTCTCTGAGCTAGAGCCCTGATCCTGCCGACTTGGTCCACACTTGGACGTTCGCCATTCGCTCTCTGCCCGGACCGGAACTGGTACACCTTCGCTAGCACCTCCGCCTGGAGTTCCCAGGGCGGATCGCCCGCGAGAAGTGATGCCGCCGTCCAGGACACCGTACGGTATCCCCGTATCACCCTTACCGCTATGACCCTCTGGGGTCTCCTCAGGAGAGCCTTGTTATGAGCGCTAAGGGCGTCGACCCATAAGGGAGCACCGTACAGTGCCATGCTCCGCACTATACCGGCGTATAAGCGCCGGCAAGGGGAGTCCGGTCCGCCTACGTTGTGGAGGAGTCGTCCCAACGCAGCGGCGGCGTTCTGCAGCCTCGGAGCGAGCTGGTCGAAGTATGGACCAAAACTCCATCGCCCGTCCAGGGTCCACCTCCGTTCCCTGGACGGTGATCCGCGCACCTCGGGGGGGGCCTCTGCGTGGGCCATGGAATAGGAGGGCCTCTGTCTTGGATATAGAGATCCTCAGGCCCAGCATCTCGATACGGTCGACCGTTATCGTTGTGCCGGCTTCTGCTAAGCGGGCCGCCTCTTTGAAGCTCCTCGCCCGGGCCGTGAGCAAGGTGTCGTCAGCATAACAGATGACCCTCAGTCCGGGCGGTAGAGGTGCCCGCAGCAGCCAGTCGAAGCCGACGTTCCACAGAGTTGGTCCCAGGACGGAGCCCTGTGGAACGCCGCAGCCAACGCGACGTCGATAGAGTCGACCGTCGCCCCCCTCCCTGAGGACCTCTCTCTCCTGAAGGTACGCCTACAACAGCCTCTGGAGATAGTGGGGCACTTCATGGAACTTCAGTGCCTCCACAATCGAACACTCTTTGTTACCTACTCCTACTCCTACCTCCTACTCCTTTATTACCTAATTATCTACGTAAAATATAAGATGTTTAAATTATATATAACTTATATGTGGTTCTGAATTATTAAAAATAAAGCGTATTATTATCTATTATATTTTATTGTATAGAGGGGCGAACGAGTAGTAGATACCCTGACGCCTTTAGACATCCTCATAAGGGGCCATTCATTTATTACGTAAGATTTTTTTGCTACAAATTTTGCTAGTTTTCGACCCTCTCCCCCCTATTATAAGAAAAAATAAGAATAGGCCAACCCCCTCTCCCCTGTTAAATATTTATTACGTAAGAATCAAAAGTAAAAAAAAATCAATAAATGTTGGTTTGGTGTTAATAAATGTTTAAAAATTTGTTTAATGTTTATTTTTCAAAGTAACAATTTTTAGAAGTGTTTATTTGTTTTAATTATTCATCTTTACCTAAAATAAAAGAAGTCCATGCAAAAGTCAAAACCCACTCGGAAAGTGGATCTGCCATTGAAAAATCTCTAATCCGAAGAACATCCGAGAGAACATCGGCACTCGTGCGTTTGCCCTCGTTTTTTCAAAGAATAATTTTAACTTTGCGCATTTTTGTGATCTTACGTAAGAACTATCGAGACTCCCTCCCACCCCCTTGTAAGAGAAAATAAGACATGGTCGACCCCCCTCCCCCCTAAATCGTGTTACGTTATAAATGAATGACTCCTAAATCATCAATTTATGATCTTTGAGGGCGTCGGAACAATCTGCCCTCAGAATATTCCACCCGTGCCCCTCTCTGCGATACCTTTAAAAACGGTGGGGTAAGTTAAATACTTACTATAGTCGGATCGCGGAGCACGAAGAATTTTGTACATTGACCTTTTACTACGGTCAATGTACAAAATTCTTCCTGCTTCGCGATCCGACTATAGTTAAATACTTTTACTTAATCAATACCAGTAAAATTAAAAATTAATACTTTCAAGTACCAAGATTAGTTACGTCAGTATAAAATCGAGCGTAAAGCGGTTTCAATGTGTGCGTGTACGCGTTATGTTATTGTGTTGCGATTTAGATACCTAAACTTAAGCGAGCTCAAAATGTAATAGCGTCCTTAAACTAATATTAATGAATACCCATATATTTGAATAATTTATACCGAAATTTTATGAACAGAATAACGATTATCGAGTTTTCAATTCGTTAAAATACTCTTATATTTGTACTGCATTAATTAGTTAAAGAGAAATTGTTCAAAATACCTAAAATCTCGGTTTGGAGTCTAGACTGTTCAAATAAAATGATCAAATATATGGTACTTCATCGTGTTTCGAACAAAGTTAAGAGTAGCTATATACTAGCCTTGTTTCATGATTTTACTCGTGTAATTCTCAATTATTTAGTTTGTTACATAAATAAAATTATGATTCCGTGCTTTCGTGATGATTATTCGATTCTGCTATTTCGATTGCCTTCCAATGATCGACCAGAGAAATTACACTATTTTTACCTATGCAATTGGAATAGCATTATGACACTAACATGACACCACCTGTACTTTTGAATTAGCATTATACGAAAATGTTTAAAAATAATCATTGCGAAGTCATCAATCAACCACTGGTTTGGTTAAGAACAAAATAGGCTTAAACACACTGACATTTCAGTTTTATTTTATTAAGTATAGATAATTACAATTTCGAACTAATTGTTCATTGTTATAATATAAAGAATTATATGCTGGAGTGTCCCGGTTTTAAATTGAAGCTTTATCTCTAAAAGAAATAAAATCTATCAATGTAGTTATTAGCTATGTATTTATGTAAATAAATTTCAAAAAAATAAATGAATTCCATATTCTAATTGATTATAAAGTTTATACAGACCCTATTATACGACACAAAAATAGTGGCAGTGTAAAAAATAATAATATAAAATTAATCATGGGGCAGCAACGATCAGTCAAATTAACGGAGGTCTTCGAAAAAAAACGTAGACTATTTCGAATTACGTTTAATATCGTTTAACAATAGTTCTTAAAATTTATACAAAAGGTGGTTCAGAGCGTTACGTTTTAAATATGCGAATGAAATCGAATTTTTTAACTTGTCACTAATAATCTTCTTTCTAATCATTAATAATATTAATTTAAATAAATGGATTTTTGAAGTCGCCTTAACACTGATGGTTCGAATACTGCTGGGACAGATATTTGTATTTGTGTGAAAGTAATCCACTAACTCGCAGTGGAACAGCGTGATAGGTTAAACTCTAACCATCTCTTCTTCTTTTCTCTTTTGGGATTTTGTGGTTTTTATTTCGAGACAATTAGTTTTAATTGTCAATGTTAATAATGGTGAATGTTCTTTGCGTATTTGCTTTATTTTAGTGAAGCTGTATTCACTACTTATCGGTGAATTTCAATAAAATTTTAGTAAATACTCACTAATACACATACAAATATTCAATGATCAAATCAGCGGACTCTGATATTCACATATTCATACATTGAATAAACACTAATTCTGCGTGGTACGATTCTCACATTGATAAGAAGTGATTAGTCACTTAAAATTGGTGAAATTCCACAGATACATATCAGAAGCGACAAATACTTTTTAGCTGAAAAGCTAAGAGAGCTAAGGATGAAGAAGTGAGGAAAATATTGACTTCCGGATGTTTTTCTTACCGTAAAATCGAAGTTATTGCAGATAATGAAGCAGCGATTATCTATAATCAATAACTTATGCTATAGTGAGTTTAAATTGAATTGAAGTGAATTGAAATACTACTTTTAACTGTCTCACTGCTGGACAAATTACTCTTTTGATATATATGAAAGAAGTTGGAGCTTAATTCGCCACGCTTATTCTGTTGGTGAATAATTTCCCTACAGACTAACAAGAATTTAGTCATACTAAACTTTATTATAACAACAAACTTCTCTCCTTTTGTTTCTCCGAAGTTCAAAGGGGAGAGTTACAAAGACAAACAGAATTGGCGTGGAAATCGAACCCACGACCCCGGAACGGAAAAAAAACTGTTAATTTTAATTTACTTAAGACATAAGATGAATTGAACTGAATCAGCCTGTAATCGTCCCACTGCTGGGCAAAGGATTCTTTTCCTTACAGGAGAAGGGTTGGAGCTTAATCCACCACACTGCTTTACTGCGGTTTGGCGGATAATTTCCGTACTATGAGAAACATACAGGGTCACTGTCACTTGCACCAATGGGCTAGGGACGAATATTTGTACAAATTCAAATGTACATTTCGATGTCATCAAATCGAAAATACGATCGTCGACGATAATGACATTTCCTCTAGCACTAAACCATAACTTTCAACAATAAATAATGTAATAAATATTCATTATAAAAGTAAATCAAATTCTTTTCGACGTAGTCACTTTCTAAATACTTTCCAATACGTCATTTATTGTTTTGTCCAGAAGATGAGCGGCAGATGTCCGCGTCGTAGTTTAGCCGCGACACGCATACTAAGTGTCCGAACAAAGAATTATACCGCGGTACAGAGATGTGGCGATATTTTATTAAATTTTACTTCCGGTAATTTAAACAATGAATTTTTTAAGCAAAGTAAATATACATATAATCTATATTATAAATGATGATTTTATTTATATATATATACATATAGTGCTGTTTGCAGATGACACATCACTTATTTTATTTATTTTATTTATTTAATACTTTATTACACACATAAATGAATTAACATTGTAATATATTTACAGCAAATGTGCAATGGCGGCCTTATCACTAAAAGCGATTTCTTACAGGCAACCATGAGTATAGGATATCTGGATACAAAGCAGTTGATGCGTAAAGTACTAGTATCATACATACTAAGTTACATACTAAATAGTAGTTTAATATAAATATATAATACATACACACACATACACATACATAGATAGATACATACATACATACATACATACATACATACATACATACATACATACATACATACATGCATACATACATATATACATACATACAAACATACATACATACATACTTAATACACAATATAATAACCGTAAATTATTGAGATAAAGCGTTGAGTAGGCTATGCATTTTGTGTTAGATAATGCTGTTTAACACGACGTTTAAATATATCAACTGATTCAGATCGTCTAATATCATCCGGTAGCGCATTCCAAAGTTTCACTGTCTTAACAGTGAAAGATTCACTATAACATTTTGTTCGATTCAGAGGCAACTCGAGTAGATTGTTATTTTGGGACCGAAGGTGATGTGGGAGTAGGGAGTTTGAGCCCAAAAACCTAAATCGTTCCTTGAGATATAGAGGGGTATCAGGATTATAAAGGATATTATATAGGAGAGAGAGAGAGTGTAAATGACGTCGCTGTCGTATTGTTAACCACTCAAGTTGTGTTCGGTATTGCGTAATGTGATCATACTTTTTCAAGCCGAAAATGAATCGTATTATAAGATTCTGTAGGCGCTCAAGTTTATTGATCAATTGCTGAGATAAGTCCAGGTTACAGGAGTCAGCATAATCGAGTATAGGCAGAAGAAGGGTGTGAGCCAGAGATATTTTAGTTTTTGTTGGCAGCAGATTTTTCCACCTTCTTAGTCCACCAATAGCACAAAAGATCTTACGGCTTAGTTCAGCAATGTGGGGCACCCAGGACAAAGTACTATCCATCAAGATACCCAAGTTTTTTACCGATCCACAATACTCCAAACAAACACCATCAAATAGAATTGAAGGAAGAAGAGGAAAGTCAATTTTGTGAAGTTGTTTTGAGTTACCGAAAATACATACTTATATTTAAAGTTGATAGGAAAAAAGTAAATTATGATGACGTGAACAGCTTTTTGTCTCGAATTCAGGATTGAAAACTAAGTGCGTTGTATTTTCGTTGCCTAATGTTAAACATCCAAATTATAATTTAGAAATAAATAACGAGAGGCTTATTGTCAATGATACTACAGTATTCTTAGGGACAAATTTGGACTGAAAACTCCAGTGGAATTCCCATTTGTCATCCTTGAATGGTAGACTCAGCTCCACAGCTTTCGCAGTTAGAAAAGTACGACAACTGACCGACGTTGCTACTGCGCGTTTAATATATTTTAGCTATTTCCATAGAATAGTGTCTTACGGTCTGTTACTGTGGGGTAATGCTACAGATATTGAGACTGTATTTATTTTACAAAAAAGGGCTATTCGCGGCATTTACGATCTTGGAGCTCGAGTCTCCCTACGGGATGTTTTTCCAAAGGTATAAAGACATATTAACAATTGCATCGCAATATATTTATAATAATATTATATATATTCACCAGAATATTCATTATTTTGAAATAAACAGTATTAATCGCAATGTAAACACTAGAAGGAATAACAAAATTGTAACTCCAAGTTTCCGACTACGCAAGGTAAACGCCTCCTTTCTGGGTTATGGTATTCGCATGTATAATAAAATCCCACAAACAATTTTGGAATTGTCTCAACATAAATTTAAAGATTTCATTTAAAAAAATTAATAGATAAAGCGTATTATTCGGTGCAGGATTATTTAGCTGATAAAGACGTGTGGACTTAGTAGCGCTGTATTTCATGCAAGATATGTATTACTAAATTTGTACTAAAACACAGTTTATATATTATTTTAAAAGGAGTAACTGTGGAGTTTCTTGCCGATTCTTCTCTCCAGAATCTACATTCTGAATCGGTGGTAGCTTTACTTTTACAAAAAATAATAATAATCACTACAATATTAATTTTGTAAAATGACGATTCGAAAGTGCTCGCGGGGCCTACTTGAATAAAGTTGTTTTTGATTTTGATTTTGATTTTTGATTATAATTGTCACCGTACGGCTTAGCCGTGACCGGCAGAGAAGAATACTTCCAATCTCTTTCCCGTCGAATTGTTGTAAAAGGCGACTAAGGCAATAGTGGTGTAAACAAATGGTCACCAACTAGGATTATTATGGACAGCAGCGTCACCATATCCTGCCATAACACACTGCGCTCACCAAACCGCCTATCAAGCTTGGCAAATATTGGCAAATCCCCAGATAGATGATGAGGAGGCCTACGTCCAGCAGTGGACATCCAACAGCTATGGTGGTGGATTTTTCCATTCTAACTTCAAAGACTTAAATAAATTTACATCAGCAGGCTGAACTAATCCATCAATCAAAGTTTATAATTGTTATTACATTTACATTACATAAACAAAATATATTTAACACAAAGCTACACAATCTTATTTAACCATTTTTACTATCATATAAATTTTTCTTTTGGCTATGAGACGTGATCTATGGGTATTGAAGGTGCTGATATGGTAAACCTTGACTAAAAAATGCTTTAGTGGTAGACCTCCTAAGTCAGTAAAGTCGACTTTGTTATTGTTTGACTTGTTTATTTTTAAAGATAAAAACATGTAAATACGACGAGACTCATCGTGACCACGAACCATGTATCTGGTCCGAAATATCGACAAAATCATCAAAAAAATACTATATCTTGGTATGATCCTGTTTTTATTTTTGAAAATAAACTATGGCCTTAAAATATTCGCAGCAAACCGCCGGGTTCTTGAGGTACAAGACTGTAAGTGAGATCCATGTAGGTCTATGAGCAGTATTGGATTGCCATCGGCTGACATTAATGGATTAATCTGATAGATAATTTTTTTATTAAAAAAAAAAGTATAGTTGAATATAAATTGTATCAATTGGTCTTCAGTAATATCAATGATTATGTTATAAAACAAGTCATGTATATTTGTAAGTGTATGCTTGAGGATTCAGAGCGAATCGGTACAGTTTCGATGTTTATCTAATTGTTCCCATTTTATAATAAGTCTAGTTTATACTATCTATGTGTGTTATCGTTATATTTAAATGTTATTGTAAATGTTATCTATAAAACAGATTTGTATAATAGATACAATTTTAAGTGATAACAATGACTTTTTAGTAAATTAATTAATGTAAATCATTAGTGAATTTAGCTAAGAAGAAAGATTTGTGTTTCTTTGTATATACTCGATATATTTTAAAACTATAAATATGATTTTAGTGATACTTTTACAATTAAAAAACTATAAAGAGAAGTAATATAGGAAAAAAGAAACATTACGTTGTCACGTTTTACTTGAAAAAAACAAAAAACAAAAAAAAATGAGAAACAAAAATTCTATACAAACAAAATTTTAAGTTGAATATTTTGTTTTAGGCGACAACTTATTAAAAACAGATAACGCAGGAACATTTTCACACGGTATCGTTATCACATAAGCGCTGTCGTTTCAATGGCAGTGTGACTGGATATGTATAGATGTGACTTTGTAAGCCGTTGTCCTAGGTGACAGTTGCGGCAAGGCTACACGAAAATACTTACTGTTTTATATTTTTTTATTTGCTGGTTCTCCCCTACGGTATTTTGTCTCTATACTCACTATTTATGATTATATTTGTTTGACGATTATTCTTATGGAAGAGCTGAGTTCTCTGATACAAGAATAGGTTGACTGCTCTGAAAAGGTGGCTCCCAGCAAAAAAATTTAATAACGTTGTTTAAGATTCTGTAATAAATAAGTTTTTTATTTTATTATTAACATGTTATGGTTAATCATTTTACAAATCTTGATGTAGAAAGAGGTAGGAGGGAAGAGAAAAATAACTCCAGCTTTGGAAAGCTTCGTCAGTCTCACTAATACATATAAAATAAAAAAATAAAATAAAATAGACTTTATTGGTAACAATTATAAACTAACATTGCTTACAATAGATATAAAAAAGAACAACAACAATTTTTGAAGTTAATATTCAATTTCAGGTATAAAAAATTAACTTATTATGTCACCAATCGGACGCCCACTCAGTAACGTTGGGACATTATTGCCCCAACACTGATTTTCAGTGAGCACCGTGTATATGATAAGTGCAGCACGGACAGTGATAAAATTATAAATTATTAAAAAGAAATAAATAAAATGAAAGCGTAATAAAAAAAATAATAAAACAAAAATAGAAAAAAAAATAATAATAATAAAGTTCTACGTTTAGTCTTGACTATAATACATATTTACTAGTAGATACTAGTCTAGATTATTAACAAATAACATGCTTATGGAAGAAAAAAAATAATAAAAATAAAAATCAATTTGCATACAATTGAATTAATCCAATTAATAACCTGTACGAGTAATAATACATAATATAAGGCGATTACAATTTAACATACAAAAAACAAAAGTTAAGAAGAAAAAATTGAATACAGTAAAATTAAACTTTCCACACATTGTTCATTTCAAAATAAAAATAAAAAAATAAAAACAGGTCCACTCTCAAGCGCTTTTTTGTTTTTCTAGTAAGAAAATTTTGTATTTTAATTTAAAATTAGAAACTGTATTTAGATTGCGAATGGGAGGTGGTAAGTCATTCCAGCACTTGGTAGCCGTGAACTTGAAACTTCCTCGGAAAGCTGCTGATTTGTGTATTGGCATTTGAAGCCTAAATAAGGAAGCCCTTGTGACATGTTCATTAGCGTTTTCTTTTAACCAGCGTAACTTGCTATATAAATATTGTGGCACACGATATTTAATTATTCCAAACAATAGAGTGGCGAAATGTAGCTGCATTCGGAAATTCATTTTTAAATTGTTGCTATTATTTAAATATGGTGTAACATGGGAACGAGGTGGAATTTTGAAGCAGTACCGAGCACATGCATTTTGTACACGCTGTATAACGCTTTTAGTGCGAGCAAGTAATCGTGGCCCAATGACTGCGTCGGCGTAGTTAAATTTGGAAAGAATTAAAGATTCACATAATATTATTCGCACTCCAACGGACAGAGAATCTCTAAAGCGATAAAGAATTTTTAATCTATAAAAACAATTTTTAGCTATTTGTACTACATGATTTTCAAAACGAAGTTTCTCATCCATTAGTACGCCTAGATTTCTAGCCTCTGTTACTCTCTGTACACGTTGTCCATTTATTTGTACAATGGGATCGTGATGTGAAATTGATCTTATTTGACGCTCCGTGCCGAGAATTAAATATTTTGTTTTTGACGAATTTAACATTAAGGTGTTAGCTTCCGACCATTTGCAAATACGTTTTAAGTCTTCGTGGAGAAGTGAGAGAGCATTATCAGTATCCTCTGGTTTAAATGAGATGTATAATTGTATATCATCGGCGTATATGTGGTATTTACAATGTTTTAATTGACTTATTATGTCCGCTGTATATATAATAAATAAAATAGGACCTAAAATAGATCCCTGGGGTACTCCTCTCTTTACAATACTACAATTTGATTTAGCAATATTTCCATTTTCTAGTCTTAGCTCAACCGTCTGCATACGTTGGTACATATAGTCCCTAAACCATTTTACTGTTTCTGGGGAGAAACCATAATATCTCAATTTCGAAATAAGTAAGGGAACATTTATGGAGTCAAACGCACGCGAGTAATCTAGCAGAACTAAAATCGTGCCCTCGCCCTTGTCCTGTGCCGTCAAAATATCATCCAAAACGTTAATCAATGCTGTAGTAGTACTTCTCTTCTTCCTAAATCCCGATTGTAAATCTGGTAAGATGTTATTTATTTCCAAGTAGTCCCTAAGCTGAGCGCAAACAACCTTTTCAAGTATTTTGGATATGCACGGTAGAATGCTTATAGGCCGTAGATCTTTAAGGTCGGTGGGGTTATTGGTTTTGGGTATGGGTCTAATTATAGCTTTTCTCCATTGTTCTGGAAATACACCTGTCTCAATGGAGGTATTTACTATTTTAGTTATGGTTTTTAATGTATGCGGTAGGGATAATAGTAACATTTCCAGAGAAATACCATCATTTCCAACAGCATTAGAGGTCAGAGTTTTAATCTGTGCGTAAATATCAGATTCAGTTACAGTTTTTAAGTTGAACGTAGATTCTCCAAACTTATGATTCATATAGAATTCAATATTCGATTCAGCAGCATTTGGTTTACCGGGAATTGTTAAAAAATGACTATTTATACTATTGGGATTTTGCATATGTAACATTTGTTATTGACTTTATACACACAGCTCTTAACAGGCCTTTGTCCAGCAGTGGGACATTTACAGGCTGATTCAGTTCAGTTCATTAACAATTAAAGTTAAATAAACGTTTTTTTATTTTTCTTTTTTATGTTAATGAGGAAAAATAAGAACTACATTACCATTTGCGATTCTATAAGCTTTAATGAAATGAAAATAGTGACCTCAACAAAAGAACTTAGAAATTATTACTATTTCGAAATAAGTAAATTAATTAATTTTATAATATAAAATATGAAGACGATTTAAGCTGTAAAACGATTAAATTTAATTCTGTATTTCATGTATCTTATAAGAAAAATTAATATATTTATTGTTGCCGCTATTTTTGTACCATACAGTAACGCATCCGCGGATTCTATGCGCGTACGCAATACAAATGTGAGCCCTTGGGAGTGATTCAGTGCAGTTTTCCTGGATACCATTGTGGTCATAGCTTTAGTATCGACGGGTCTGTGCACGCGCAACTACGACACTAGGTGACTATTGTGTTTATCGTTTAAGTGTTATTACTTATTGTACAGTAAGTTTAACTGTCCTTTTTATAAGTCAGTGAACGGTATTCATATTTTAGTTGGTAGTGTATTTTACAATTTTATGTTTTAATTTTATTTTAAGGGAACTTTATTAGGGTGTGTTTTGATTTATTTATTTTATTATATTTGTTTACGATTTAATATATATTACAATATATATACAACTAATAATAATAGACAAAAACAAATTGTGTAGCAAAAGAGGCGGTCTTATGGTTAGTGATTTCTTTCAGACAATCCGATTTATAATCTTTATTTAATCTTTGTAATATCAAACGGTATTAATACAATTTGATCGAAATATTGTGGGTGTCATTAGTTATATTTTTTATTTAGATTATGTATAAGATTATATATTTATTTATTATTTCTATTATATTCTGAAACATACAATAATATAATTTACATTAAAAGTTGTTAAATTATGAATTAAAAAAAAATAATATTAAATTCAAAACTACAGCACACACTACATTATAAGTACATAATTACTTAAGATTAGTAAATATTTATTTGTTTTGATGGTTAACAACAATAAGATTGAACTTGATTTCAACTTGACAATAAGATATTTTCTGACAGTTGACAATACGTATTCCTGTCCGGATTATTGATTCTCGACTGTTAATCAACAAATCGATTGAATATAATTCGAATAATGATATAAATTTTATAATTTATTTACATAATAAAATATAATAATATAAGGACTAAGTTAAAAGTATTAATTTCATCTTATTCACCGTTTTGAGAACAGTTATGCGTCCCTTCAATTGGGAGCATGGAGAAGTCAGGTTTGGTTCGGCATACGCATTTTGCCACCCGAAATTGAAGCCTATTTCAACGAGTCAGTGTTTATGTGTTTTTGTTGAATGTAAATAAGTTTGCAAAATGCAACGCTTAGATACGAGTGCGGTGACCTCAAGTATTTTCATTCGTAATTTAATTTCCATAAAAATGCATTCGTTGAGCGAGGTAACTGACCGATAGTGTTTATTTAAAACTTTACATGTTTCTTAATATTAACTACATGATACCTGTGACTTTGTTTGCGTAAATTTTTATATTAAAAATGAATATTTTGTACAGAGAAAATAATAAAGATCGGTAACGGAAATATACTTTGCTTATAAAGTTTATCAATCGCTATTTCTTTAAAATTAAATAACTATATTATTAGATAAAAATATGGAAATCAGTTTTTTTTTAATAAGTAGCAAGTGTCTGTGAAATAAAACTTAGACGGCTTATTACCTATACAGCAGTTTTTTTTTTTTTTATTGTAATGCGCGCACAATATCAGATTTCTATCTATTAATTTACATATATTATTGTTGTTTGTTAAGACTTTAATAACTTTATATTATATGAAGATATCGCATTCATTTTATCTAAAATAAGGGCCAAGTTTCTAATAAATAAAATTTAAAAGATTTAATTAAAAAAATATCCAGTAGTTTTTCCTTGATGCGTGCACAACGGGATACCTCTATTATTTTAATTATATATGTAGATTAACTTTTAGCCGCAAATTATTCCGTTTAGAAAAACAGAGATGAAAAATTAAAATTTTAGCAAACTTTGAAATATAACTTTATTTAATATTACTTATTGACGAATGCTTGTGCTAAATTTTAAGTCATATAAATATAATTTATTTTTTAATATAAAAACTAGTACATAACTACATACCTACAACGATATACTTTTTTTTAACGATTTTTGTCGATATGTCGTCATTATGTACTCGTTTTTATCGTTAAAAATAAACTGTACTAAGTTTAAAAAGGTTGATATAAATATTTTTGTGCTCTATACCATGTTTGTAAACCCAGTTCACGATTGTGAGTGTATGAGTTTCGGAGTTAAACAATTTTTCATATGAATTTGGTTTCATTTCAAAAACAATTGTTCTGGTGTAGTGATGGTAAGTTCCATTAGTGTTGACGATCGCGCTTATTTTCTAAACATGAATCAGTGGAATTTCACTAATATTAAGTGACTATTTACTTTTTATCAATGTGAGAATACCACGCAGAATTAGTGACGATTCAATGCATGATTTTGATTGACACTGACTTTTTCATTGAAAATGTGTATTTGTATTAGTAAATATTCACTAACTTATTATTGAAATTCACTGATATGTAGTGAATACAGATTCACTAACGTAAATAATGAAAATTCCACTGCAGAGAGCAGATATTTTTATTTATACTAGTATTTAGTTTGACGTAGGTGTAGTGGTGCGACAAGTCGCCTCAACGCCGGCGGTTGCGATTTCGATTCCAACTCGGGGCAAATATTATTTTGTACTTGTCCTTGTGGGTTTCCCCACCTTGCTTCGGAGAGCACGTTAAGCCGTCAGTCCCAGTTGTTATCATAGACATCTGGTAACAATCGTTACTCATGGTCCTTACCATACATATTATCCGCCAACCCGCAGTGGAGCAGCGTAGATGATTAAGCACTAATCCTTCTTCTATATGCAGAAAAGGCTTAGCCCAGTGGGACGCTTACAGGCTGATTCAATTAAGTTCAGTATTTGTTTCTTGTTTGGGTGCTTATCCTAATGGGTAATCACATAGTACTTCGGAGTCCCGTTTACTATCATTGAGGTAGAGAAATTTTCCACCAACTCACAATGCCGAAGCGTGGTCTATTAAGCTTCAAACTTTCTTCTATATGAAGAAGAGTTGCCCAACAGTGAGATATTTGCAGCGTAACTCAGTTCAATTAAAATGAAATAATATACTTAATTACTTTCAAAAAAGGTAGTCTCGTACAAATTGCTGTAAGCAATAAGACTACCTTTGCGCACTGTACTTGTTTAATTTATTCACTCTAAGTTGAGTGTCTGCAATAAAAATTAAAAACGTGTTTTTTTTTTATTCAATTAGGTTTTTAAAGAGCTTTTGTATCGTCAATTTACAAAGTTATATTCTTTAATTCAATAATTATAGTTAATGTAATGCTACCAACGATTCGGAATTTAGATTCTGTCGGGAAGAACTCAATAGTCACTCTTTTAAAAACCGTTAACTAATACCTATACCTATACCTATAATAATAATAATAATAAAGCTTTATTTATCCCTTACATTTTACATTTTGATACATAATAGTTACAGATAAAATAATAATTATTTATTAGTACGGTTAGTATACTATCTTAATTCATATGTTAGTGTAAGATTAGTCGTAAGGGCCGCCAATGGCGGTAAAAGCCTCCTCCAAACCACTCCAGCAAGCTCTGTCCCGCGCCAGTCTGGTCTACAGCTGCTTCGACCAAGTCATCACTCCATCGCTTGTATGGCCTCCCTCGTCTTCTTTTCTTATCTCGTGGGTAGCAATCTATTTATTAAAAAATCGTTAAATATTCAAACAAAATAAAACCAGTCGTATGTCCTGTATGAAAAACAGCACCACCAAACCCCTACATCTTTGTCAATGCTTTGGCTATTAAAGACTTTTTAATATAAATCTTAAATATATTTATAGGCAATTATAAAATCACTAGCCGTGCCCTGCGGTTTCACCCGCGTTCATTTGAGGGAAAAACGTACTTAAATATTTTAAAAACAATTACTCTAAGAATAGGTACCCGCCTTGTTGGTCGAGTGGTCGCAAGCGTTACAGCCGAGCAAGGAGCCTCAGGTTTGATTCCTGGGTCGTTCAACGTGTTATTGAGTTTTTTTATTTTCGAAAATTACCAGTAAAAGAGTGATGTTACATTGACTTTAAAAGTGGAACTATAGTTAAAAATGTCTCGAAAAGTGAAATAATAAAGGACGCAACGGAAGCTCTCAAAAAAGATTATTTACTTCCCGTTTTTGTAACATTTCTTATTATTACTCAGCCCCTATTGGTCTTAGCGTGATGTTATATAGTCTGTAGCCTTCCTCGGTAAATGGGCTATCCAACACAAAAATAATTTTTCAATTCGAACCAAACAAACTCTTCAGCTTTATAATATTAGTATAGATTTGTGCCTATAATCGATATTCTTACTGTCATATCGATAATTTCACGTTATTTAAACATGATATACTTCACAAAATTGCGATTTGAAGTTATCATTAAGTGATACTAGATCAAAGTGTATTGATATGATAATGACATCGGAAATATACTTATGACATAATTTTAATGAATATAATTTATAGAATATATGTGTGTGTTTAACACAGACACATACACACGGCCATCTGTTCCTAAGAGAGGTAACTAATGCCCTATGGTGGGAATAGAACCCACAATTCTGGAGCTGTTTGCGTAGCGGCAGCTGATTTCAGCCATTAGATTATTTTGATCATTCATCATATTATATTAAATTATATAAAAAAATAATTATCATATTAAATTATTTATCTTGTGAGAACAATTTTCCGAAAATTAAAAATTGGTTTTGGAATATTATATATGATTAAATTGAGATAAAAAATACAGAAGATAGTGAATTTTCTAATTATTTATTTACATATTAAAATTATAGCGTTTATTTCTGCAAAGAATAATAACGGTTGAACTTTGTTAAATTCTGAATCAGACACGGTTGTAAGCGGATGATTATTAAACCTGAATATTATAACTTAAATTAACTAAAATTGCCTTTAAATGCTGGTTAAATTTTGTATGTAAAAATAGGTTTGTGCGCTGCTCTACTTCAGAGTGGCTAATAATTTAAGTTAGAAGATCATCATCAGATAGGGAACTCACAAGGACGTAAGTCATGTCGGGAATAAATATTTGATATGTGGTTGGTAAATAATTTCCCTGTCAAGAGTGATAACATAACGACCAAGAGTTTTACGTGCTCTCCGAGGCACAGTTGTGAGACCATAGACGGACATTTACATCAGAAATAAATATTTCTACGAATACCAATATCCGTTTCAGGCGGGTATGGATCTCACGACTGTCGATGCTAATTATAGCTTACATACCCGATTATAAGTTATAAGTTAGGCTATATAACATAACGTTACGACGTATATAAGCAGAGGATTTACCATTGACGTAAACGCGTAAATAACCACGAAAGTTAGTTAATTCTTTATAAATAGGCCTAAAGTAAACATAATTTTTTTAATTGTATGAATAATTGTAATAATTGACGGCCGGCTGGTCGAGTGGTCAGGCAACTGGACACTTTACGCACCGGTCGCGGGTTCGAATCCCGCCAGGTGCAGATAATTTGTATGACGAATATAGATGTCTGCACCGGGTCATGGATGTGTATTTATGTATATATATATTTATATCTTAAATTTATTTCCGTTCCTAGTACCTGTAACACAAGTTCTTACGAACTTACCACGGGGCTAGGTTAACGTGGTGTGATTGTTGGTTAATATTTATTTATTTATTTATTTATTGTTATGAGTAAACAAACACTCTGATTTAATTATATTTGTGTTTCAATACGTTTTTAATTACTTGATAATTATTAATTACCAGGCATATAGTAATTTAGCTTTTTTTGTTGTCGTCCTGTAATATGGTAATAATAGGTAATCATTACTTATTTATAGATAATAACAATATAACTTAATTATTGTAATTATAAAAGTTTTTGTGTTCTCTGTAATAATACTTATATCTATATCGAGTATAATAAAATGCTAATTAGGTACTATTATTATTGACCATGCCTACAAATATGATTATTTTTGAGTTCTGTACATATAAAAACCCTTCTCTTAACAGGAGAATGTTTGAGAGTGTGTTTTTTCAGAGATGAAATATTTGTGGATCGTTTTAATCCAATTCAATCCTCGTTTCTTGTAAAAAAAATAGTTAAATACAGAATCTCAATTTTCAAAGTAGGTTAACAATTGAGTCATATAGTATCAAAGAAAGTTAAAGTTATTTATTCCAAAATTTCCTCTATAATCAGCTTTTCCAGCTTAATTTAAAAAAAAAATGGAGACTGCCGTTTTTGATACTATATGACTCAATTTAAAACAAGTAAAATGTAAAATAAATTTAAAGTACAGAATAAAGTACGGAATTGAGGACTCGATTTTATTAAATAAATATATTCAAAGCAGGATTCCTGTTGTTGAGATGATCTCGAGTCTCGACTGCTTTGAATGTCAAGTACATACCTACACATGTTCGCTTGTTCTAAGCATTTTGTTTACAATTTTATCTTTAAAAAATATATATATATATATATATATATATATATATATATATATATATATATATATATATATATAATAAATGAATCCCTATTTCCCTTGGTCACGCCATCACGCGTGAAAGATTGAACTAATTTTACTAATTCTTTTTTTGTTATGTTTGTATATTATACTGTTTCTATATAAAATAAAAAAAGTAAGAAAATTGCGCGGGAAAATAAGAAAATTTAAAAATACTTAACCATGTTAAAAAACCTATTTCTAATCTAACCTTAGCGCTTATGACAATATAAACTTTTTAATGTAACCTTAATTAAGAAAATTGCGGGAGATTAGAAAATTTAAGAATATTAAAAAAAAAGAATTAGTGAAATCGGTCCAACCTTTCACGCATGATGACGTGACCAAGGGAAATAGGGATGAACTGGACTAAAACAGCCTGTTAACGTTTCACTGCTGGGCACTCTCCATATCTGAGAAGGGTTGGAGCTTAATCCATCACGCGGCTCCATTGCGGGTTGGCGGATAATTTTCCATGAGCAACGATCGTTATCAGACGTCTACGATAACAACCGGGACCGCCAGCTTTATGTGCTCTCCAAGGCACGGTGGGGAGACCCATAAGGACACCCAGACCGGAAACAAATATACAAATATCTGCTCCGTGCGGGAATCGAACCCGCAACCGTCGATGTTGAGGCGACTACTCACACCACTACACCAGAACGGTGGTCATGTGTAGGTATAATGTATATATATTATTAATTACATAACAATAGAGTGATTATTATCATCTGTGGCACAACATCGTACCGTCGGTCTCAATACGGGGCATTAGTGCAGGATGATATCAACGAGTATTAACAGTTAGCGATGGTTCAACGGTTGTTTTGAACTAGATCTGCATTGAGACGTATTCATAATGTTCTCGTGCTTTGTTCATTGCTTTAATTTACTTTACACATACAAAAATATATACAGATTATAAGTCATAGGTATATAATAACGATACTTGATGACTCGAGAGATAGACACAAAAAGGAATAATTTTTACACCGTAAAATTTTTTTTTTTGTGACTATTACACACACAAAAAAAAAATGGTAGAAATTTCTGATTTCCACTATATGGAGAAGAAGCCTTCGCTCAGCAGTGGGTTGTTTACAGGCCGATACAGTGTATTACGCATTTTTTCAAGTGTGAATAAGAAATTTCGATCTTTTTTTTCGTGTTTTGCTAGCGCTTTATTAAGCTCATTTAAGGCTTTTTAATATGAAATTTTTTTTTTTAAATCGCTTCAGAAGATCCTGAGATAGGCGCGTTCAAACAAACAACCAAACACACTCTTTTGTTTTATTATATTATTTAAGTACTCCGATAATTGTCGAATGAAATTATTTTATTCGTGCGTTCCAAAATGTCTCATAGGTGAAATCAGCGGTTCTCAAAATGCTTAAGTTACTTGTACGGGTCCATATTTAGATTATTATAAGTTAATTTGGAAATCTAAATAATCATAAATAATAATAAATTAATAATAACAAATCCCTCACATTCAACGGTCCCCAATAGAATGTAAATCCCGTGTCGAGGGTCCGGAGAAAGATAGACTGCACAAGTACAAACGCACAGGCCACGACAGACATCTGTACAACCTATCCAAATGTCATGTGCGGGGACCGAACCAGCGAATTCTTTTGCATCAGCCAGTCGCTATGACCATGACACCAACGCGACGTTATATTAATATTAAAATACTCGTACTTCTCATGAAAGCTAAGGGAGTATGTAACAGATATTCTGAAAAGCTGATCTTACTTGTACTCAAAAATACTGTATTGTTTAAAGGGTTAATGCTTCGTTTCTTGGCAGATCTTCTCAATAGAATTAGCACTGTGAACTGCTAGTGGCTTCGCCTAGAAATGATATGATAGATTTATAAATTAATTTTAGAAAAAAACATTATGGAATAGAGTTGACTTAGAGTTGAAGTATGGTTGGGTTGTCACTTGCTTTCAACTTAATTATGTCCAAGAAATATTTGAATTAATGAATTATGGATTAACGTACGTTCATGTATGTTATAACTCCTGTAAAGTTTTAAATTTTTGGGTCCTTTATCTTTGTCTGACTTTGCGACGCCCGTTTTATAATTAGGACGATTATAATAAATTATATATAATAATATATGTATAATTACTTATTATCAACTTCAATTTTATAATTTTTATATATTTTTATTTTCTTTATATATATATATTTTTTATATAGAATGTAAACTTTGAGGAGTCTATGTTTTGACTAAACGGAGCTTGTCAGTTAATTAATCTACGAAACTATTAACACAGAACAATGCTTTACGAAAGGTCGGATAATCCTCGACATTACGTGACATTTGTTCTTCGTTAATAAATTATTTGTCAATATCGTTACAATCACGACGCGTAAATTTTGCTCGGAGACAAAATACCAACCTTGCGAATTGCGATGCGTTTTCTTCTAAATATATGGATATTTATATATTGAATAATAATTATTATTCATATTTATTTACAGGTATTTATTTATTATTATATTTTTTATACCACCTTCCATCGACAAATGCAATATTTCTTTCGCTCTCAATACGTCTGGTAGAAATTGCTTTTTAGCAATAAGAAAGGTACTGGTTATCATTATGATGATAGGTTATGTCTTGATTTTGTTCTTTGTTTTGATGTAAAATAAAGTATATAATTTTTATTATAAAAATTAATATTCTGTAATCATGAGATTATCTTACTGGAGTATGATCGATAAACACATATATTATTAAATAATACAAAAAGTGATGTCTGTAGATAATATAAATAAGTCGATCAAAAAAGTCGATAACTACAAATTGACCCACTTTAAGTACATATTATACTAATATTAATGTAAGCTACAATTAATTAATAATTTTTAATAATATATTGAAATAATCAATTTAAATACGTAAGTTTAAACAAATATATTAACAAACTTTATAAATAATTAAATGTAATTAATTTAATTTAAATCATTAGTTAATTTAATCTAACTTTATTTGAAAAGTTATGAACTATATCTGTCACTTGAAATATATATCAAATGTAATTTATTATTTAAATTATTTTAATTAAATCTATTATTATATTTTATAAAATAAGAGACTAACGTATGACTGTGGTTTCACTATGATTTAAAATTATTTTTAGATCCTAATTTTAAATGTAAATAATCCCATTTTTTTTAATTCGCTAAGTTTTAGTCATAAGTCTGTACATAATATAATAAAATGGTAGGAAAGTCAAAATTGTACATTAGAATTTTTTTTAAAGAATACTTGGGGTGTTATCTAAAATCGATACCGAAGCCAAAAATATAGTTTTTAGAATTTTTGTCTGTTTGTCTGTATGTATGTCCTTCCTTATTTACTTCAAATTTGGCACGAATATTATTAAGAAGTCGGGTCAACATATAGGCTACATATTATCACGCTATCACCTACGGGGAACGAGCAGTGAACCTTTATTTCTTCAACGTATTCTGTAACAACGTGTAATCTAATAGCGTTCACGCAGACGACGTCGCGGGCAGTAACTAGTACTCTATAATTTTTTTTTATTAAATATAACGCCATAAATAGTATTCGACTGAACATAGAAACGCGGCCTAACTTTCCCTGTACTTTGTCACTCTCGACCCGATGTCAACGACCTGAACTTGAGCATAACGCCCACCGTGTATTGTGTGCTAATGCAGGACAAACTGACAAAGCAACCTAAATATTCGTATCACATTCGATGCTATTAAAGAATTAATGTCAGATTAAGCGTCGCTGATAGCGGTCGATGAATGGATGGGTTCTTATATCGTTATTATTTATATTAGTTTATCCTATTAATATCATAAATACGAAAGTTTGTTTAGATCACTGGCGTAGCTTGACTTAGATGGGCCCTGTAACAAAATCTGTAAAGGGGCCCAAATGAAGAGTAAAGATTTTTCAATGACGGAACAAAACTACTCGCATAGAATTTAAATAATGACGTATTGATTATAAGTTATTTGACGACGATTATAGTTTAAAAAAAAAGTCGTCGTGATCTAACACCGATATTTCTCTTTGCGGCCTATATTGGAAAATAAAAACATTACTCCGTCGGCCTATATGTATTCCTAAAAAAAAAATCAGGGTCATCAATTTCAATTTCTGTCCCGAACTCTATTGTCGGGGCTCCTGTAGGCCGGGGGCCCCGTATCAATGATACAGCTGATACCGCGGTAGCTACGCCTCTGGTTTTGATATATATTTGTTACTCTTTCACGCAAAAACTACTGAACGGATTTTGATGACATTTTACACTAATATAGCTTATATATCATAATAACACACAGGCTAAAATTTATAAAAATTTTGTGTAATTTGGCCATAATATGCATAATTATACCACAACACTTACGACCTTATTTTCGCGAAAATTCACTAAAGTGTCGACTGGGAGCATTTATAGAGCGTGGAAGAACGTTTTTTGTATGAGTCTTTGTTACATACCGAGTTGTTGTAATAATTTGATACGAGAATCATGTACCGAGTATTCTCCTTAAATATTGATAGTAATTTACCAGTCAGCCTGTATATAATTGTTAATTTTTTTAAATTGTTATAGAAATCTTGCACAAGAATTATTCAAGTTTCTTTACCGTGTATACCCGTTTCATTTATTTATTTATTTATTTATTTTAAAGAAATGATTTGTAAATTTCTATTGCCTATATTTATTTAAAAATTGGTAAATATTTTACACATGTCACCGTATTATTGTGAACATGATTTTAATTTTATTTATTGCAAACTATCAAATTTTAAACTGGTATCTGACAACCGCAATCAAACAACGTTAAGAATTAAGTTTTAATCCTACTCCTTTATTTAAAAAATGCCTTTAGCTAGCAGAGATAAAAGTTCATTACGGGCTGTTTATTATTATTGAAAATTTATTCCATCTTTAATGTACAAAAACATAATTTATGTATATTTAATTGTTTAAACATAATCGTTATTTACATATGAGATGTGTATGTGTGTTTATTGTTACAACGATGACAATCACTTCAAACCACAACAAAAATGAATCATTTTTCAATACCAAACGTACTGAATCGTTTGTCATATTGTTGACATACTTAAACTCGTACTTTTGTTTACTGTCCTAATACTACAACGCTTAAAAGTTTGTTTGTTTAGTTTGAACTTATAATTATAGAATGCAGTCATGTAGGAGGGCATGCAATGATTACTTGAGGTGTTAAGGGGAAGGGGGTCGAGCGAAATCTCACTCAATCTCACATGGGTGAGAGATTGGTCTTGGCAAATATCACGTAATTTTTTTTCATCATTAAAAATCTTCGAGAATCGAACAAATTTAACGAAATCTTACCAAGGAGGGGGGGGGGGGGGGGTCAAAACTCACCAAAATTATCTCATATAATTAATGGATGCCCCCTAAAGTTATAGGCTATAAAAATGGCGCTATGACTTTAGAAGCAAAGTTGTAATAGATAGATCCATCTTCTATTCTATTCTGTAGATCTCTACAGGAAGATAATATTACGTCTTCAAATGAGTCAAAAACGGTAAAAACGTTTGGAAAATATGTACTTATTTTGTATTTTTTGTCGATATTTTATATTTTGAAATAATTTTAAAATGCATTTCGTTTTGACTTTTATTTGTTTGTACACGTTCCTGCAAAGTGGGTAACACGGATATATTAGTGTAGGTTTATATATGTGTATAATATCTATTGTAAAATTTCTCTTTTTTTAATTTTCCATTAAAAAATTTATAGGTATCGCGTGTAGAGCGCCAAGTTCAAATTTCTTGATAAGTGTTACTCATTAACCTACATATATACTTTTGACCATTCTACAATGGTTATATCTTGTTTAGATTATCGTTCTGGTGTAGTTATGCGAGTAGTCGCCTCAACGCCGCGCGCCGGTGGTCGCGATTTCGTTTCCCGCTCGGGACAGATATTTGTATTTGTACAAATATTTGTTTCTGTTATAGGCGTATGTCCGTGTGGGTCTCCCCACCGTGCCTCGAAGAGCACGTAAAGCCGTCAGTCCCGTTTGTTATCATAGACAACAGGTAACGATTGTTACTCATTGTAGGGAAATTATCTGCCAACCCGCAGTGGATCAGCGTGGTGGATTAAGCTACAAATCTTCTCCTAAATGGAGAAGAGGCCTTTGCCCAGCAGTGCTTGTGCAGTGTTGCTTACAAGCTGTTTCAGTTTATTTCAGTTTCAGTAATTTTGAAAATAACTATATTTTTGCACTATGCTGCATTCTTTTAGATTTGTTAGAGTTTTTAGAGGGATGGTACCTCCCGTTTTCTCTTTCTAGGTACATCTTTATACGCCCCATTACAACTTTAATACGCTAAACACTAAAATATCTAAAAGAGAAGGTTTTAATTTAAAAGCATATTAAATTTTAATTAGTTTTTGATATTTTTCAACAAATTCGATTATAAATGAACATTTTAGTGAACTTGGCCGTAAGAATCTGGTCAAGGACGTTGAATATTTCCGTTATGTTCTTGAGAATTAGATGAATTAATAGCTAACGTGTTTCTTAATCTATATCTACATATATTATAAGGAAAAAGAGTTTGTTTATTTGTTTCAACGTGTTAATTATCTGCTGGTTTGATTTAAAAAAAAAATTTGCATTAGAATCTCTATTTACTCAGGAAGTTCTGTTCTGTACTGTATTTCAGCCTGTAAACAGCCCACTGCTGAGCGAAGGCCTCTTCTCCATATAGAAGAAAAAGAAGAAGAAGAAAGAAAAGAAGAAAAGAAGCTTAATCCACTACGATGCTCCACTACGGGTTGGCGGATAATTTCCCTACCCTGAGTAACGATCGTTATCAGGTGTCTATGAAGACAACCGGGACCGAGGGTTTTACGTGCTATCCGAGGCACGGCGGGAGACCCACAAGAACATACACCCAGACCGGAAACAAATATTTGTAAAAATACAAATATCTGTCCCGAGCGGGAATCGAACCCCCCACCGTATCCGTAGTGGAACAGCGTGGTGGATGGAACTCCAACCCTTCTTCTATATGGAGAAGAGGCCGTTGCCCAGCAATGGGATGCTTATATGTTGATTCAATAAAGTAATAAATCAGAAGGATTGGTCTGATCGCTTTTGTCTTTAGATCTGCAACTTCCTTAACAAGTATCATCGTCATCATCATCATATCAGCCATTGGATGTCCACTGTTGGACGTAGGCCTCCCCCCATCTCCAGAGCGATCGGTTCAAAGCAGTGTCCATCCAACAGCTTCCGGCGACTTTCCACAATTCGTCTGTCCATTTCTTGGCCGTATATATTTCTCGTAGGTATACCTAACAAGTATATAAAATATGAACTAAAAGGGAGATTAGAAATTACTTTACAAAAGTCAAAATAATTGAAATTATCCTATATCTAATCGAACAAGATCATATTCTATTACTTCTTACAAAGAAATATTTTTTCTAAATTGATTACCCGATGTTTAATTTAAAAATACATATATTTATTACAGAAATTTTACAATATTATACATATTTACAATTCATGTTTATGTTTATGTCCGATGTTTACCTTTAAAAATGTTTTAGATTTATTCCTAAAAGAATATAAGTCAGTATCTGAATCATCGAAACAAGGAAAACCGGAAAATTACAACTAGATCATCATGTGATTAATTTTAAAGATATACAATTGATTCACGATATAATATTGATGCGGAAAAACAAAAACTTCTTATGTGACATATACATAGATAAAAAAATTATCATTTTTTTTTTCAAATTTATTAAAATTTCTTAAAATGCGACTTGATATTTTACTACTATTATAAATGCTAAAGCTTATATGGATGGATATCTGAGACTCAGTTACACTAGAATGTCTGAACCGATCTAAATAAAATTTTGCACAGAGATAGATCGGATCGGATCGGAGTCTGGAATAGCTCAAAACTACGTCTTAACCCAAAAAAATGTATATTTTTCGTGGGATAGGTTTCCACGTAAAGTCACAGGCAGCAGTTAGTTGTATATATTATTAATCAGTTATTTAGTTTTAATACGTTAAAAATATTTTAAACAAAAAAAAATCCGTTTTCTTATAATTATAATAAAATACTCATATTATTTATATATGTCGTAATTTTGATATGGTCTCAAACTTTACAAATAAAATTTTATTTTTGTATTTTTTTAAATATTAATGTCGCTTATGATGTTTCCTTTTTGTAACATCAATATACATTTAATACTCGAAACTGGTGTTTTTTTTATCTTATCAATAAAGATAATAAATCAATCATTTGTCACTCTTCTAATGTTCTGTTATAAAGAGGTTTACTTTCGATATTAAAATATATTTACGGATACTACCATTAGGTGACGATGTGATTAATGTTTTAATTGTTATTAATAATTATTTTCAAAGTTGTAATTGTATTTTTAGGTAAGTTTTTTTTTTAAATATATTTCATTTAAGTCAATGCTCACATCGTGTATGTGTTTTAACTTCCAATTATCATTATACTAGTATATAATTATATCAAAACTTTTTTTTAATATTCTCTTTTTTTAAATTCCATTAAAAAGAAAACACAATTAAGATAGAGAAGAATAAGAATAGAGAAGTGCGTTCAAATAAACAAACAAGTTCTTTAGCTGTACGAATATCTTTTGAATATATATATAGGTATTTATTCTCGCAAAACCAGTTACAATGTCATCCGTGTATAGTCGTTAAATTATGATTTAAAAAGTATTAAACCGGTTTTATATCAATACGTCTCTAAATATCAAGAAAAAAACTTTTTACTTTAATTTATTTATAAATACAATATTTACTAATAACCTTTTATATATAATATGTGCAGTTTCAAGCAGGATTCACATTGACTTTCTATTTTATACATAACAGCTTAGTCATAACGGGCTTGGCTAATTAACTCAGATAACGAAAACACATTAGTTAAGACAATTAAAAATAATATGTCGCCTTGAACGTCCCACTAACGTGACCGGGAAAACGAAACTGTGCTAACGATTTTATTACGCATCTTAAAATCAGTATCTTAAAAGCAGGCGACTTTGTAGCGGTTGGCCTACAATACTCCCCGTATATAAATGATACCACGATGAAGCAAGATCAGTACCGATCTGACGCTTCAATGTGTAACGTAAGAAATTTTAAATAAATTATTTTCTTTTTAGAACCAGTCATGTGGCAGCAGGCGTTGACATTCGTTCTCGCGGGCTTCTTCGTGATAGCGGAGTGCGGCCCCCCAGGGAGGCCCTCACTTGGATGGGGGGAGCGCACGTTCGCGATAGTAGAAGTCAGTCAAGAGGCGACAGCGTACAATCAGCTCGTGAAACGAAAAGATGCAGCTGATGTCTCCGTAAACTGGAACGTTTGGACTGGTGATGCTGCTGATAGCTCGAAAGTTCTACTCGATGGAAAACCGGTCTGGACCGGATCAGGATCTGCTACCTCAGCTACCTTCCGTATTAAGAAGGGTGGTAGATACCAGATGCAAGTGGAACTCTGCAATTCGGATGGATGCAGTTCGAGTGATGCGACTGAAATTGTTGTTGCGGATACTGATGGAAGCCATCTTCCACCCTTGGAGTATACTATGGGAGAGAAGAACAAACCTTTCAAGCAGACTTCCGGCAAAATTGTTGGCGCTTACTTTGTGGAATGGGGTGTGTACCCCAGGAAATTCCCCGTGGATCGTATACCGATTCCAAATCTAACTCATCTTCTGTATGGTTTTATTCCAATTTGCGGCGGAGACGGTATCAACGACAGTTTAAAAGAAATTGAAGGCAGTTTCCAAGCACTGCAGCGCTCTTGCAGAGGTCGCGAAGATTTCAAAGTGTCTATTCACGATCCCTGGGCAGCTTTACAGAAACCTCAGAAGGGTTTATCATCTTGGAACGAGCCTTACAAAGGAAACTTCGGTCAATTGATGTCATTGAAACAAGCGAGACCCGACCTGAAAATTCTCCCTTCCATTGGAGGATGGACATTGGCTGACCCCTTCTTTTTCTTTACTGACAAGACTAAGAGAACTCGTTTCGTTGACTCAGTTAAGGAGTTCCTACAAACATGGAAATTCTTCGATGGTGTCGACATTGATTGGGAGTTCCCTGGAGGTAAAGGTGCGAATCCTGACTTAGGAAGCCCAGAAGACGGTGATGTATACGTGAACCTCATGAAGGAACTGCGTGAAATGCTTGATGAACTTTCTCATACCACTGGTAAGAAATACGAATTGACCTCCGCTATCAGCGCTGGTTGGGACAAAATCCAGGTAGTTGACTACAGCAAAGCCCAAAACTACATGGACCACATTTTCTTTATGAGTTACGACTTCAAGGGTGCTTGGTCTAACGACTCTTTAGGTCACCAGACGCCCTTATACGCTCCAGAATGGAATCCAAAGGAGACTTACACCACCGATTTTGGTGTAAAATACTTACTAGCTCAAGGTGTAAACCCGAAGAAGATTATCGTTGGAGTAGCAATGTATGGACGTGGCTGGACTGGTGTCCACGGGTACGAAGATAACAATCCCTTCACTGGTAACGCAACTGGTCCAGTCAAGGGAACATGGCAAGACGGTGTAGTGGATTATAGAGAAATAGCAAACGAAATTGCCCAAGGGAAATGGGAATTCCATTACGATAACGTAGCACAAGCACCATACGTGTTCAGACCATCCACTGGGGACCTTGTAACTTACGACAACGCTAGATCCGTCATCGAAAAAGGCAAATACGTGAGAAATAATAAGCTCGGTGGTTTATTCGCTTGGGAAATAGACGCTGACAACGGAGATCTATTGAACGCTATGAACATGGGCCTCGGGAACAGTCCGGCTTGATTTGCTCCGTATTTTATATGTGATTTTATATTAAGTTCGTCATAAGAAAGGTCTCAATTAGATTTATAAATGTAATTTATATTAAAGACTGGTAAATTTAACTGATAATTTTATTTCACTCCTTTTAATTTAATGATAGTAGCTGATTATCTAAAGGCGTAAAGAAAATGTTAGATGCTCATTTACATTTGTCTTTGAAAACAAGAGCAAATAGTTGTCGAATAGGTTAGTGTAGTGATCGCGGGTTCGATTCCCGCTCATGACAAATGTTAGCAAGGATTCCCAAACTCTTTTGGGCAACAGACCTTTTTTCCAAAATGAACTGATACCTCAGACCCCCATAGGCCAAATTACATTCAAAATCCTATCTCTAGTTTTTTTTTCTATTGATACAAAATACTTAACAATAAATAAAAAATGCGGTTGGTTGAATGGATAACGTTTAAGTGGTCGATATCGACCACTTTGGGAATCCTTGGTATAGACCATACATATAATATGTTTGCTATGGTCTGGGAATTTGTGCTTGTATTGTGTATCTTTCCGAATGCTGATGTAAATTCTATTCTTGGGGCCGTTGAATGTAAGTCATGAAAAAAATATCAAAGTAAAGATTTCTTTATGTCATATACCGTATATATGAAGTTATTTTGTACGTTACGATATGTATGTTACGATATTTTTTGTTTGAACGACATCGTTAAATATTGTTTACATTGTGTTTGGATCGAGATATCAATATGAGAGTCGGGTCACGAAAGCCGAGAGCGTAAATATTTTGACTGTTCGACTGCTATAAAAAGTATATTGTGTCAATGGACATGTAAAAAAATTTTTACTTTAACTTAGATGTAATCTTATTATCGATTTTTTTCCCTTTTATTATAACTAATTATTCGATATTTTCATTATTTTTGAATTATTACGTCATGTGCTTATGAAGTTTTTTCTTATTAAAAAAAAACATTGAAAAAAAATTGCATACTTTTATGAATTTAATTGAATTATTATCACTGAGTTATCATTATTTTGTATATTACAAAGAATGAGTTAATTCAATTAATTACAATTTTTTTCGATTCGTTTATTCAAATATTTTATTACTTAAATTATACAGATTAATTACAAGTACATGTGTGATATTTAAGATCCTCCAATCTGCGTTATTGGACGCTTAGGCCGATCGTGCTTGTTCCGCGCTCTCGCTCGCGACACGTGACACTTCTTCGTGCGTGCAGCCGGCATTCATCGATTTACAAGACGTTATCACGTCAAAAATGTATTACGTATTTTAAATAAACATTTTATATAATAATAGTTAAGAAACATATGTAAGCATCAAAATCCATACATATTTTACTAGCTATCTAATTTGAGATTTTCAAGTGACTTGTAAACATCCATTATAGTCTTCTACACTTAGAATAAAACTGCGACAGGTGATATTTATATGTCTGTCCATCTGTATGTCTGTGCGAATGCAAGTCACGCCAAACCAACTTGATTGGTTTTAATAAATCTGGGCACGACTTATGAAATTAAAATTCTATAATTAAAAGTCAAAATGTCAAATCGCATCAATTAATTCACGGTATCTTGACACGGCAAGTATTAAAATATAGATATGGCTAACTTAGACGACCGTTCTGGTGTAGTGGTGCGAGTAGTTGCTTCAAAGCCACGCGCCGACGGTCGCGGGTTCGATTCCCGTTCGGAACAGATATTTGTATTTGTACATATATTTGTTTCCGGTCTGAGTGTATGTCCTTGTGGGTCTCCCCATTGTGCCTCGGAGAGCACGTAAAGCCGTCGGTCCCGGTTGTTGTTATAGACACCTGATAACGAAAGTATCTGCCAACCCGCAGTAGAACAGCGTAGTGGATTAAATTTCTTCAATATGGAGAAGAGGCCTTCGGTTAGCAGTGGGTTGTTTACAAGCTGACACAGTACAGTAACGTAATCATCATGGCTTACTTTAAGTAATAATCCTGCAACACGTCATATTATTTATTTCCTAGGGTTCCTCTCCAGATAACAAAGTACTCTACAGCGCTAACAATGCACTTAGTACTAATGTAAACAATGCACTCAGTTATTTGACTTGATATTCTACACGATAATTTGTTATGCGTTGTAAGTGACGTAGCTTCAATTTAGGGGTGTTCATCGGAAAAAATTATCGATAATTTTATTATCGATAATTATCGTATTGTGTTATCGATACTTATCGATAATTATCGAATGAACAGTTATCGATAATTATCGGATAAAAAGTTATCGATAGTTGGGGACAGTTATCGATAATTATCGGATAAAAATTATCGATAGTTGACGATAGTTATCGATAATTATCGGTACAATTGTGGGGCGACGAAAAAAAAAAAAGGTCATCCACCTTTCCGTATGAACGTTATCCTTCGTACCCTATCCGAATACCTAAAAAAAAGAAAAAAAAAGAAAGGTCATCCGCCATAATTATCGATACCACTAATACCAAAATATTATCGATAATTATCGGATCGCACAAAATTATCGATAATTATCGGATCGCAAACAATTATCGATAATTATCGAATGAAAACTTATCGATAGTTATCGATCATTATCGAAAAACACTTATCGATAATTATCAAATGAAAAATTATCGAGTAATTACGAATTATCGATAATTATCGCACACCCCTACTTCAATTTTCATTTGGTAACTTAATAATTGAAATATTTTTTTTATATTTTGTTTATGTATATGAACATCAAATGCATTATACATTTATAGATATATATTTAAAAAAATATGTATTAGAAATTATATATAAAAAATTAAACTCAAAAAATGCCTTTTTATTATTATTAAATTATATTTCATCAAGACACACATCAACATAGTATTTAAAACATGCGAGATATCATTCAATTCGTTTGACATTTAAAGCTACTGGCCTTGATGTTATATAGCCTGCGTTATTTCTGAATAATATTCTAACGATAAAGTAATTAATATAAACTGTTCTATAGTTTTAGAGATTGATAAATAAAATTACAAACGATAAAAACATTTTCTGTTTGCAAACGCTTCACACCGCGACGGTCCACAGTAGGATAATAATTCGTGTCCGGGATCCGAAAACAGACACTACACAAACACAAACGACACAGAATACGTCAAAAAATTATATTGTCTAACATACATATACCGTCAATATACCATTCCCTCTATCCTAAAAGTAACAGTAGTAACACATGCTCAGAAAATGTCATGCTCATTAACATGCTTAAGGGTGACTGTCCATTGATGCGGAGCGAGGTGGCGGAGCGGAGAAACGGAGAAATATTAACCAGTAGGATTGTAAAAAATTTCCCTTCCCCTCCAGTGAACAAGGGCTCTGCAATCGTATTGGTTAACATTTCTCCGTTTCTCCGCTACGTCGTCGCCTCGCTCTGTATCAATGAACAGACACCATAAAACAAGCATGCTTTTCAAACTGACAGATTTGCTTTTGTTTAGCATGCTTTTTATAATTTTTTTTAAATATATTTAAATTAGCAAACCTGTTCAGATGCGCTAAAAGCACGCCCCATCTACCCGTGCTGCAGATAGCATGCTCAAAAATCGCACGGCCAAATTAGTATGCTCATTATTAGCAATGTTAAAACACACGCTACTAAGTAGCAATTGCTCAATAGTAGCATGCTTTCGTGCTAATAAAAGGTATGTGTAACTGTACCTTAAGGTTACCTGGATATAGTTTTTTTTTTTTATTGGAACAACAAACAACTTTACAATGGACATTACATACAAATTAAATAGTACACTTTTAGTTAGTGTAAACCCAACACTGATGGTCACATTAGATATCAGAAAATAGTTAGAAGAGAACCCCACCCCGCGAGAGACTGTGGAAGTATTAAAGAAAGATAAAATATGTGGAATGAAAGTGCGAGAGGCATGAAAGCGAAAACTGTATGAATGAGTAGAGTAGAAACAGTCGCCGATTACCATGTCGAAGGACATTGTATTAAAAAAAAAGTCGTGTGTACGGAGTACCTATACATGTCAGATGTGAAACATCTTTGGCAAACTCAATTTAAAATTTATTAATATTATTAGTTAAACATTTTATTACTTATTGACGCGTTGCTAGGATACGCGACATCATACTATCTCATTCTCTCCTACACATTTTTGTATTTGTGTCTCTTACTTGTCATTTTTTCCGTCGCAACCCGTTTCAAATCACAACGATTCTAAAGAAGTCTTACTTCAAAAAAAGAAAAAAAAGGTTGCCTGGAAGAGATCGCTATTTAGCGATAAGGCCGCCTTTTTTACTTGCTTCCTATTTTTTGTAGTGTTAATCAATTTTGTTGTACAATAAAGAATTATTATTAATAAAACGATATGGCTATGATAATTGCGCTGATAAATCTTTGTAGTATTCTTACAGATAAGTTTAAAAAAAACGCTAGTTTAGTCGCCACAGGATGCAACAAGTTCAAGCGTGTGGAATAACGGAGCTTTGAACACGATCGACCGCATGTTTGATAAAGAATATATGCGTTATGAACGCGAAACAAATTCAATTCAATTTGTATTTTAAATAAATGTTGAAACTAAATTATTTATGCAATATAAATTCATATTTCAGCAAATAAATACAAAATTTTTCAATAGCGTTAATGTCAAAAATTATTAGTTCTATTTAAAGAATTTTTGTGAGTTAGTTGACCTATTTAACAACAGTTCTGCCTTAGCACCCATGGTTGCGATTTCGATTCTCACTCGGGGCAGGATTTCGCCATCATTACTCGAAAAGCAGGTAAAGTGGTCGTTACTCATAGGGAAATTATCCACCAGCCCGCAGCGAGACATCGTGATGGATTAAGCTAAGTTAATGAAAAAATACGAAAAATAAAAGGTCACGGTACAATATAGGCTGAAGTATGACACTATCATAATAGATGTCGCTTTTTCTATAACTATATTTATTTCGAAATTTTACAAAAAATGCAAAACTTCAATAATTATTATTTATAGATGGTCGTGGCATAAATCATGTCATCGTGGAATGGTTCCAAGAATGTTGGTAGCATTTCTCCAATGTGATTCTCTAGGAATATAATGCATCTGCTATCCTGTCACCAGTAGACACTATGAGGCATGATTCAGTCAATTAATTTTATGTCTTTTAATAGTGAGGTTCGCGTCTTAAAATTATAAAGCATGGTTGATTATATCACATAATTATATCACATGATAATTATAATTTGAATGATGGTGTGAGATAACTACGAGAGATGAGTAGGTAAATTAATGTATTAAAATTTTATCTCAATAAAAGATAATAATATAAAGAAAAATGATGAAATAACGATAAAACAAACGCCGCATACTCAATAGGCTCCAAGTAAGATGTGAATTATGTGTCGGAGGTCCGGAAATACACAATACACAAGCACAAAATAATAACTAGTTTTTAGATTTTACATTGTAAATACGTATATTAAGCTACAATTATTGAATATCTATACTAATATTATAAAACTAAAGAGTTTGTTTATTTGTTTGAACGCGCTAATCTCAGGAACTACTAGTTCGAATTGAAAAATTATTTTTGTGTTGGATAGCCCATTTACCGAGGAAGGCTATGGGCTATATAATATCACGCTACGACTAATAGGGGCTGAACAATAGTAAGAAATGTTACAAAAACGGGAAAAAATAATCTTTTTTGAGAGCTTTCGTTGTGTCCTTTATTATTTCTCTTCTCGAGACATTTTTTAACTATAGTTCCACTTTTAAAGTAAATATAACATCACTATTTTACTGAGAAATTTCGAAAAATAAAAAATCTCAATAGTACGACCCAGAACCTGAGACCCCTTTCTCGGCAGTAACGTTTGCGACCACTCGACCAACGAGGCGTTAGAGTAATTGTTTAAACATATTTAAGTACGTTTCTCCCTCAAATTAACGCGGCTGAAACCGCGGGGCGCAGGTAGTATTATTAGAGTTTCATTACAATCCATTCAGTACTTTCGGAGTGACATGATCCCCCTCCCCCCAAAAAACTGATAAAAATGACAGTTTTGGATTCTGTATCGATTATAAAGTGCCCTTCAAAAAAAAATTGAAAATATCTTAAACGTACAGAATGGGAACTGTTAAGGTTTATTATAAGTGTAGATTATATAGCTGTATGAGTACGTAATATGTGTAATGTTTATTTTTCTCGGAACGGAGGCGTTGGCCCCTTGCGACCGGTTCCAGATGGACGGAGTGCTGACTCTATACTGATATAATGATACTGAGTCTGTTTGTCACGCTAGTCAGAGAACCTATCGGTCTGGTTTTATATCTATTTATCGATAAAGTTTTAGAGGTTTTTGAGAAAGCGTTGGCTTAGTGGTCACATTAACTCGCTGATGCACTAGCGGTCGCGGGTTTGATTCCAGCACGAAACAAATTTTTGTATAGAAATTACAAATGTTTGTCGTATTCTGGGCGTTTGTGTTTGTGTTATGTGTTTCCGAACCCCCGACACGGGATCACATCCTACTTGGAGCTGATGAGTGTTGAATAAGAGGTGTCTATAGGCTATATTACTTCTAGTTAAGATACAGCTGGGTAAATACATAATATACATGTATAGAGTTTGATTGACCAGTTGGTGCAGTTGTCAGTGACTCTGCTTTCCGCATCAGGGTTGTGTGTTCGATTCCCGCACTAAATCTGGGTGTAGCTATTATTTACTTATGTAAATATATAATATGTATGAATATACTTATTAAAAATATATGTATATTAATACAACAAAGTATTAAGAGTGCTGTTGGTGTTGCCTCGTTTCTGTGGTGCATCAGGGATAATCGTGACGGCGCGAGTCAATTCTTTCTACTCCACTTTTGTACTTCTCTTTTCCACAAAATAGTATAGCTCCCTGGTGTGCAGCCTGCGGGACAGAATCAATAGCATCAGTAATTAGACTGTATATATGCGAGACATTGCTTTGTAATTTCGAATTGAATGGTGAAGGTGGCTTGCGACCACTCGACCAACGAGGCGGGCACTCTTAGAGTAATGGTTTAAAAATATTTAAGTACATGTTTTTCCTCAAATAAACGCGGATGAAACCGAGGGGCATAGCTAGTAATAAAATAAGACGGTCTTATCGCTAAGTAGCGATCTCTTCCATACAACTTTATGGGTAACTAAGCAAATAGTGTTACAAATGAATTAAATAAATAATACATATACTCGTTTACATACCTAAATCTATACCTTACATTACATACATACATATCAGCTATTATAAAAAGTATTTTTATATAATTTTATTGAATCAGTGCGCTTAGTAGGTAAACTGACTAAGAAAATGTCTGGCATTTTTATAAGAAAAAAATAAACAATTAATCTCAGGATTAGATTAGATTAGAAGCGAATCGTGAGAGAAATGTTTATCTCAGGAGATATATAAAGAATACCTTGAACATATGAGTGTATCCGCTGGGTATAAATAAATGAAAACGTGTCGGGAAGAACTTAGAGAATAACACTATCTCAGATTAGGTGATATAAATAAATAAATAATAAATATAAATATTAACCAACAATCACGCCACGTTAACCTAGCCCCGTGCTAAGTTCGTAAGAACTTGTGTTACGGGTACTAGGAACGGAAATAATTTTAAGATATAAATACATATATACATAAATACACATCCATGACCCGGTGCGGACATCTATATTCGTCATACAAATTATCTGCACCTTGCGGGATCCAAACCCGCGACCGCTGCGTAAAGTGTCCAGTTGCCTGACTACTCGACCAGCCGGCCGTCGATATGTATATAAACTGGAGATTATGTCATTGCTTAACAGTAAGATAATCGTTTTAGTGTAGTGGTGCTAGTAGTCGCCTCAAGGGCAGATATTGTAAATAATTATCCGATCCGCAGTAGAGCAGCGTGGTGGATTAAGCTCCGATCCCTCTCCTATATGGAGATGAAGCCTTTGTCCATCATTGGGACGCTTACAGTTTAATTCGGTTAATATCAAATATTAATTAGTTAATTAGACGTATTATGTTATTTTGTTGAGGCAGCTTAGTACAGTTATAAAATATTAATCGAGTGAAACCGCGTATGTCACCTAGTTATTGTAAAAGTCATTCAAAATATAATATATTTGTTTAATTAAAACATTATTCATGTAATTTAATTGTTGCAGGACTGCTATCCGACGAGCTGTGTAAAAAATAATAAAACTGCAGTTCCGAAACTTTTTAGGTATCCGTACGTAAGGGCACCAACGCAACCCTATTGATAGTACTCAGTCTGTTCGCCTATTACAGGACTATCGTTTATACTGTAAGGTAGACTTATAAACAAAATGATCACAGCACTTGTTGCGTCATTAATAGAAAAAACATGGTCGGACATAATACACATTAGATATCAGATAAATTAACGTAGGCTATATTAACATAAGCAACATTCAATATATCGCACGCTTATTAATAAACCGAAATAAGTCAAAAGTTGTTGATTTCTACTTTTACTAATAAAATGAACTAACTCAGCTCAAAGAATAGCTACAATCTAGCAACAACGCGAAACAGAACAAAATGGCAGATTTAATGGATCACAAAGACCTCAAAATGCCTCCAACAAGGTAGAAGTTCAAAACTTTGATAGCGATTTCCCACAAAAATGTTTTTTTTTTTTAACTTATTTTGGTTTATCAATAAGCATGCGATTTGATTTTCATTAAAATATTTCAAAATGTTTATATCATCATCAGCATAATATCAGCGATTGGATATCCACTGTTGAATGTAGTCTATCTTCATCGACCTCCAAAGTAACCGCTTCGAAGCAGCTTCCATTCAACGGCTTCCGGTGGCTCTCGTTAAGTTGTCTGTCCCTCTCGTGGACGGACGTCCGACGCTGCAATTACCGGTAAGTAACCGCCACTCGAGAACCTTTCTGCTCCATCACCGTCAGTTCTACGAGTTATGTGTCCTTCTGTCACTTCAGTTTGCAAATCCACTGAGCAAGCAGTCTTACTTCGTCTGCGGATAAGAATACCAAAATAGAAATACTAAGAATAGCCTTCTCCATTGCTCGCTGTGCTCTTGAAACTTGTTTAAAATGCCTCCAAAATATGGACCTTTTAAAATAGTTATGAATAATTGGTCATATACTTTTCTATTCGATGTCAGTTTTGGTATAGTGGTGCGAATAGTCGCCTCAACGCCGCTCGGAGCAGATATTTGTATTTGTATAAATATTTGTTTCCAGTCTGGCTGTATGTCCTTGTGGGTCTCCCCACCGTGCCTCGGAGAGCACGTAAAGCTGGCGGTCCCGGTTGTTATCATAGACATCTGATAACGATTGTTACTCATGGTAGGAAAATTATCCGCCAACCCGCAGTGGAGTAGCGTGGTGGATTAAGCTTCAACCCTTCTCCTACATGGAGGAGAGGCCTTTTCCCAGCAGTGGGACGTTTACAGTTCATATACAAATATTTTAAGGCCTACTTCAACTCTACCTCCTACGGCAACTCTTTTTATCATTACATTCTTAAACTTATTTACACGCGAAAGTTATTTTTCTAATAAATACTAAATATGAATATGAAAATGTATCGATTTTTTATTTAACTCAAATACTATTATTCGCTAATAAAGTATTTGTTAAAAAATATTGAATAGTAAATTTTTGTTGTACTCGTATTCGATAAACAAAAAGTAGATCGTTTTAAAATTTAAATTACAATTTCCGTTAAAATTTTTACTATTTATTTTCGGAATTTGACGATAATTTCTAGTCCCAAACATTAGATAGATCTAAAAAATGTAACGTGAAATATAAATTGTTATACGAAATCAGCATGGGAGGCTTACTCTCCCATACGGAATTGGACAATAATTTTACGAATTGTGGGTCTCCTCACCGTGCCTCGGAGAGCACGTAAGGCCGTCAATCCCAGTTGTCATAAACTAAACAGGCTGTAACTCATATAGGGAAAATATTTTCCAACGCGCAGTGGAGCATTGTGACGGATTATGCTCCAACCTTTCTCCTATATGAAGAAGATGCCCTTGCCCAGCTGTGGGACGTTAAGGCTGATTCAGTTTAGATCCGTTCATACGGAATCGTTCGCATGGGAGGCTTACTCGCACTAGGCCGCTATAGAGGCCGAACTTTATACATTTCAATTTCATCTCGTATTATATGGCCCGTTAGTGCAGTTGCAAGTGTCCCTGCTTTCGGCTCCCGGGTTTTGGGTTCGATTCCCGCTCCGAGTCTGGGTGTAATATATATTTATATATTATGTATTATTTATATGTATGTTTATTTAAAAAAAATAAAGAACATCAGTCGGCTGTTACCTAAAACACAGGCATTAAGTTGCCTACTAGTATGTTAAACATGGATTTTATATTTTTTACTTTGTTTTTGTACCTACTGTATAGAGTGGTAGGGTCGATAAGGCTGAATGCACATTGAGATGCAACACCAAACAATACACAGTTTACAAGGCATTCAGCCGACGTTTATTTAGATAACGTATCTATGAGGAACGTAGGTTGCTATTATATTATCAAAACTGAGTATAGACTGTGTTATTGTAAGTTGTAACGGCAGAGCGTACATTTACTTTTATATGACATTTGAGCGCAATTTAAACAGTAAATAAGTTATTTTAAAATAGTATTGCAAATCTTATATCTTTAAACGAGCAATTCTTGTATATATATATATAATCGGAATCTCGGAAACGGCTCCAACGATTTTCATGAAATTTAGTATGCAGGGGGTTTCGGGGGCGATAAATCGATCTAGATAGGATTTATTTTTAGAAAATGTTGTTTTATCCCTTTTTTTACGCAATTAAAAAATACCATTAGAATACGAAGGTAAATTTCGCTGTCATTGACAAGCTTCTAATAGCTCAGATAGGAATCGGGCGGATTCGAAATTAGAAAACCTGGGTTCGAATCCAGGTTTCTACAGACCAATCTTTTTCCTTTTTTTTAATTAAGAGCTCTTTTTATTTTTTATTTTTTATTTAAATAACCAGTTCCTATTATTTTACTAATATGTCGGTAAGATCGAAAATATTATTTATGTTTCATCTGTATGTAATGTATCTAAATATAATTTAACCGAGCAAAGCTCGGTCATCCGGGTACTAGTTTTAAAACTGAGAGCCAAAAAAATAATTATAAAAATTTATAATATATATAACGAAATAAAAAATAATATAAATATATATATAAAAATAATAAAATATAACGAATTAATCGAAAACACGTGGATAAAATATCAAAGCAGGCTGTAGTATCGTAAAATGATTATAATTTAAAAATACCACTTTTAAATTAACAAGAGCAATAAAAAAAATCTGCGTTTTAATAAAATTATTATATCAGGCGTTTTAAATAAACAGTACTTGTTTCGCAGGAAACGAAATTAAATGGTTTATTAATTATACCGAAATCTGATGAGCTTAATATAAATAAATCATTAACGTTGTTTTGGATGGTTAAAGCAATTTTGTAAATTAACCCTTAATTAATCTACTGAAGCGTTTTACAGGCAGCGGGTTGAATATATACCAAATTAAAACACCGTTAAATTATCACACGAACTGACATCGACTTAAACAAACAATAAGTATGTAATTAATAATATTGGAGATATTCGATGAGGCAATTATTAATTTATTTGTTAATTGGCTACAGTGGAGATCGGTATCCTTTCGTATTACGTCTTACATCGTAGAAGTATGATTAGCGCTGGACTTACACTAGGGGTAATCGGGCCCAATGCCATGGGTGGCAACTTTTCTGGAGCGGCAAAATTCGAAGCGTGAAAAAAAAATCTCAGCGCTATCGAAATTGCTTTAAAAAGTATGTGTTGGAATCATCTTCAAATTATAATAAATAAAATAACTTCATTCATAATTATGTTTATACCTAATTATACACGTAGCAAATTTATCAACAATATAATAAAAAAGTTCTAATTTAAGTATTTAACTTATTTATTTGTAATAAATTTTCTGTTGTAAATGAGTAATTTTATTTATTAACAAATTGTATGTCAATACTAGATATAATTTGATGTAATATTTCATTAGTAGGACATTTTCTTCAGTGGCCAGGGGTGGCGTTATGGTTAAATCTGGCCCTGAGTATGGTTACCGCTCTATCATTTGTATCAATTATATAGGCCCTCAACGATTGATGACGGGTTTGCATTAGCCATACAGATGTTTGTCAAGTTCTGGGGACATGTTCATGAATGTGTTTCCTGGACCCCTGCTAGGAATAAAAATAACAATAAACGTCTCACACTCAACGGAAAGTAGTAAAATGAGAATTCTGTGGCCGGGGTCTGGAAAACACAGTACGAATGGAAATGCCCAGACGACGCCAAAAATCAGTATGTCCTACACAAATAATTATTATGAACGGGAATCCAACTCACTAGTTCAACAGTTAGTTGCCGTAATCACTGCGCCAAAAGGTCTTCTAATGAATATTCTACTAAAAAAAGAAAAACAAACCTAACAACCTAAAAAAGACCTAAACAATAACATATTATTGATAGGTTAATAAGATAATAAGATAAGGACCTAACGTAGACCTATCGATAAAGGTAATTTTGATTTCAAAAAATCTTCAATGGGGTGCTAAGTTTGTGTAGCTGGTAAAAACGCACCGTGCTGTCACGTAGGTACGGCCGCCATAACATTTACCTGCACATATACACGGACTTTGACTGACCCGTTGGCGCAGTATGCTGGGTTCGATTCCCGCCCCGAGTCTGGGTGTAATATATATTTTTTTATATATGTATTATTTATATGTATATCTATTATTTAAAAAAATGTATACTCGTATCAGTCGGCTGTTACCTAAAAGACAAGCATTAAGTTGCCTACCTTAGGAACAGACGACCTTGTGTGTGTGTTAAACATATTATTTATTTATTATTTATTTATTTGTATTATGATATGATAACTAAAATATTAGACAAAATATTGATACATTACGCTGTAAACTTGTTTTTCTGTCGTTGATTAAAGATTAATTATCTTAATTACATAAAAATCTTATGTATGAGAAACAAACATTTTTATTTATTTATTTTTTTGTCGCAGGGGAATCCATTTACGGATGATATCCAGGACGCCCGGGTGGCAGTCCTAGACCTATGTCGGACTCGGCACTTTGGGAGTGCAATACCGTACTAAACCCCTGCGGGAGCCTTCAGCCGTTTTAATTGGAGGGTCCCGGATCTGCAGGCAACAGGATCCCTCCAGCGACAGGCTGGCCTCGGCGAAAAGGCCAGACTTCTCCTCCATGGGGACTGTCCGGCTCACCTCTGAATATTAGAAATAAACATAAATATTGTTTAAGGAACTTGTAAGCTCAATTATAAGATGTAAACGCACGAACAAAAGAAATAAATTGTTATATTAATTATTGTCTTACGAAGTAACGTTGAATTGCTTCTGGACGTGATCAATTAATAGAAGGAAAGATGTTACTTTATTGTTCATATTTAAGATGATCTGTGTACTAATTGGTTTATTTAACTATACGTCTCGCGTGGTTTCACCATCACTGATAATATGTCTGAGTATTATCGTGATGTTTAATAGCCTTATGTATCAGCCTGTAAACCACCCACTGCTGAGCGTAGGCCTCTTCTCCATGTAGAAGAGGACCAGGAATCCACCACGCAGCTCCACTGCGGATTGGCGGTTAATTTCCTTATAATGAGTAACGATCGTTATCAGGTGTCTTAGATAACAACCGGGACCGACGACTTTACGTGGTATCCGAGACACAGTGGGGAGACCCACAAAGACATACACCCAGACCGGAAACAAATATTTGTACAAATACAAATATCTGTCTCGAGCGGGAATCGAACCCGCGACCGCCGCCGCGCACGGCCTTGAGGAAAGTACTCGTACCACTACACCAGAAAGGTCGTAAATAAAATAATAGACTTCTACAAAAAAAAGTGTGGTGTCGTGGGACACCAGATAGAAACGAAGTTCCTTTTTACATAAATATTAATTTTAAGTTCTCTTCGAGGTAAAAAAATAATTATTATTCGGGTATAAATCTTTTATTATTTTTTATTTTATTTAGGAAACAAACAGTTTAGTAATACAATCAGTTAAAAAAAGTAATACAATAAATTCATAAACCAATAAAGTTTCCAATGATAAACAGTTCATGGAAGAGCTTAAAGCACACATTTAAAAGAATTAATCCACAAAAGTACAATCTAAAACAAAAAAAAATTACATTACAAAATTACAGTTTATAAAAACAAAAATAATAATAAATAAATAAATAGGTAAGCAATTAATTATGCACATAAAGATTTCCATTCAATTATAACAAATTAATGAAATAATAATTCTTTACAACTTTTAATTCTGACTTAAAATAATGCAAAAATAAATAAATAGGTATTAAAATAATTTAGCAACTTCAATATTCAAAATTATATGGAAATAATAACAATTCATATTTTAATATCAAACATAAATCAAATTATGTAATAAAATTATGACATTTTTTATCGATAAAAATTAAAAACTACTTTACAAAATTATCTTAACGCTTTTATTTTATTCATAATGATTCATAAAAATATATAATAATAATATACAAAGAAGCAGCTATTTACATGAATAATAATTAAACCTAATTAATAATTATGTTTTACGAATTAGTCCATTGAAAAGTTACATTTGGGGTTGCGTTTTTTAGAGGACGCAATTTTATTTTTTTGATGTGTAGGGGGGTTCAGTGTAAAGCTAAAACCAAGTTTGTGGGGTCGCCACTCTTGTCCCACGGCCGCCATCTTGAAAATAGGGGTTGAAATGGTTTTTACGATATATCTCTTAAACTATTTATCTGATAAAAAAAATTCTTAATATTTTTTGTTGAAAATTAAATTCTCTACAACTTTGGTCCAGTAACTTTTTGTCGTAGAACTATAAATAAAAAAGTTATAAGCGAAAATGTTCAGAAATTCAAGAAAAAAATTTGAATTTTTCGATATAACCTTTTTTTATCATTTTACGAAAAAATGATATCGGACTATTTTTATAGATCGTTTTTTGAGGAATAACTTTTATATAAAACATTTTTTCATTAAGTCAATAGCTAAGGTTTTACAGCGCTCCGAAGTGAGTATTATTTTTCAGTACTCTTAACTATACCTACATATATTATACGTGTGTACTAACAATGTGTAGAGTCTGGAGGCGCGTTTTTTTTTTTACGTGGTATCCCCAACAGGCATAATGCACGGTGATTTTCTATATTAGAACTACTCCGTCCTCAGTCTTTTCGATGGACCAGGCTGCGGCTCAGCATCTGATCGGCTTTCTGAATTAAATATCAGTGGAAGAACTGGAGAAGGAAGGGGTGTTAATGTCGGCGGTTCATCATCACAGTCATCTTCATTTATTAATTCTGAGAGCCCCATTACGTTGCTGCAAGTCTCTCTAGAACAATGAAAGTACACTGCAGAACATTTCAGCCCTGCTTTTCGACATCCCCACATCGCTCCAGTTTCCTTTGCAGTTGTAAAATATCAATTTAGAAGCTCATGGGGTGCTGGAGGTTTAGAGTTCTGCACTGGCATCAATAATTTTCCACATTTTTTTCCAGCCCCAGTCTTCAGCATCAATATTATTACCAAGCCACGATGGACCTGATGGTAGACTCGGAAAGTATGAAAACGAGCTGTGTCTTGTGTTGGAGGAAGTGAAGATAAGTTAAATGTACTTTTTGTCACTGACTTGGCGAATTGTTTGTATCTTAGGCTGTCAAGAGAATTATCATCTTTATTACCACCGTATACAGAGATAGAAAAACGTTCACCAATTACAGTGAGCAAAGCAGGGTCAACTCTCTTGTTGAGAAACAAAGCCGTTCCACTTGCAAACTCTAAATGTTTTTCCGGGGTTTTCACAAATTTCATTTTACCGATATTGTAAGGAGCTGAAGTTGTGTCACATCCTGAAAAAGCATACACTTTTCATAACTATAATAAAGTTAGATTTGTTCTTCTCATTACCAAGAAATTTTTCTTGTGATAACGTCGGTATGGTGTTCTTATCAAATTTTACTTCTATCGACTGGTGTTTTTTCGTGCAGCGCAAACGCTAATAAATATTAATAATTAATTATTATTATTATTATTGAATATTGCAAAATTAATAATTAAAAAAATTATAACAAAAAAAGAAAAAAAAAAACAACTGATGACACATTGTTAGTACACACGTATAATATACATATGTAGGTATAGTTAAGAGTACTGAAAAATAATACTCACTTCGGAGCGCTGTAAAACCTTAGCTATTGACTTAATGAAAAAATGTTTTATATAAAAGTTGTTCCTCAAAAAACGATCTACAAAAATGGTCCGATATCATTTTTTCGTAAAATGATAAAAAAAAAGTTATATCGAAAAATTCAATTTTTTTTTTCGAATTTCTGAACATTTTCGCTTATAACTTTTTTATTTATAGTTCTACGACAAAAAGTTACTGGACCAAAGTTGTAGAGAATTTAATTTTCAATAAAAAATATTAAGAATTTTTTTTTTAATCAGATAAATAGTTTAAGAGATATATCGTAAAAACCATTTCAACCCCTATTTTCAAGATGGCGGCCGTGGGACAAGGGTGGCGACCCCACAAACTTGGTTTTAGCTTTACACTGAACCCCCCTACACATCAAAAAAATAAAATTGCGTCCTCTAAAAAACGCAAGGTAAGGCTTAAAAAAATGTAACATTTCAATGGACTAAATATCATAGAAATTGTAGCGATCCCTATCTCGCCACATATAAAAACTGACTTATCCTTGAAGAGATATATATATATATATCTTCTATACCAGACTCAACACCCGTTTGGTAACTAAAATATGATATGTATGATTGTGATTTGATTTTTAAAAAAATATCCATAAATAAATTCTACACATACAACCACAAAACTAAAACACGTGTTAATCATATACATATTACCAAAAAAAAATCGTGTTACTTTTATGTATTAAATAAATTTTTATCTTTACTTATAATTAGTAAATTAAATAATTAATAACTGATTTTTAAATAATTACAATTAAGAATAAATAGTGAGTGTATAGCATGTAACAGGATATGTAAACTTAGAATAAAAAACATGGAAATGCATTGCGTACTACACTATAAATTTACATAGTACACTCAACTACAAGTCTGTTAATAATACAACAGGTATTTCTAATTTAGCAGTATTATTATCATGTAGTTCAAATTTTCAAGTCTAGAGGGATAATATAACGCCATCTAGTGAAGACTTCGGGGCCTGCGCAGCAATATAGCTGACGTCTGCCCTCAGATGTCTGCCCGCGTTCGGCAATCGCGCGTCATTACTTGGACCACCCCTCTACCCCTACCCTGCGCGCCACGCTGGCTCAGGCGCTTAATTCTGGGCAATAGAATCGTCGCGAAAAGAAGTTCGTAAGCGCCATGGAATTGGCGGCATTTACGCATTTTCGCTTTACGCGTTCGTAATAATTTTTAAAATATGTTATATTATGGCCAAATTAGACAAAATCTTTATAAATTGTAGCCTATGTGTTATTCTGATGTATAATCTATGTTATTGTAAAGTTTTATCTATATTCGTTCAGTAGTTTTTGCGTGAAAGAGTAACAAACATCCAGACAAACTTTCGCATTTATAATATTAATAAATAGGATATATACATAAATAAATATTACAAACAGTGTGTTTGCGAATTTGAGAATCGATACCATAACCCAAGAGCAAAAAGCAGGTCAATCCCAATCTCGCCAGCGGGCCAGTCAATATTAAAGATCTATTCTGGGAATTTTTCGGTCAATATATATTATCACAATCATATTTCGTATATTTGAACAAAAAAAAACTTCGATATTTTTTCACTTGGTTTGTTTAATGGGATAATTTGTGATAAACTAGTTTATATATAGTATCTCTTAGTGACACTCGTTATTTAGTTTATGTATTTAATTAATTAGAATGCGTTAATCATTAACACTAATTATGAGACTAGATTTCAAAATAAAAAAAAATGATCTAGAAAATAACATTGAATAATACAAAGACAAATGAAAAGCCTTTTGTCTCAATTAATTTATTACAATATTTCAATATCAAATGTGAAATGTCAAACGCCTTGTAACTACACTAGCTTCTACCCGCGGCTTCGCCCGCGTGGATTTCGGTTATCGCGACCAAAAAAAGTATCCTATGTTACTTCTAATACCTTCAAGAATATGTGTACTAAGTTTCATGATGACCGCTTAAGCACTTTTCGCGTGAAAGCGTAACAAACTTACATTCACATTTATAATATGAGTAAGATGTCAAATAAAATAAATAAAATCATTTAAATCAAGTCAATTATAATGACAATAATAATAAAAAATACAAAAGAATTGATCATAAGGGTTTTATGTATAATTATACAACTATTCTAGTGAAGTGGAGCGAGTGACAAGAGTAACGACCTTTGGCATGTATTTATGATAACAATCTGGGTCGACGGCTTCACGTGCACTCCGAGTCACGTTGGGGAGACTAACAGGAAATTTTTAGACAATCCGCACTGGAGCAGACTGGCAAATTAACATTTCTCTTAAATAGAAGAAGAAATCGTTGCCCATCAGTGGGCCGTTAAGAAGTTGTATAATTTCAGTTAATCGAATACCGTTTCATTATCACTTTTGAAAAGTTTTTTTTTTCATATATTTTTAACTTAATGTGTAAAAAATTAGTTATCCAACAAATGTTTTTTTTTTTGCTGTTATCTTACATTTTTAAAAGAGATAAACAGAAACGATCTCCGTGAACTTAAATTAAGAGAAATTTGATAAATTCTCTTGACATTCTCTGTGAAAATAATTGCTCTTTAAATGTAATGATAACATGTTTTTTTAAGAATAACGTCTGTAAAAAAATAGATAGTAAAAATGTAAGTTGTACTAAAAAGAAACAATAATCTTAAACGATATATTATGAATATTATATCGTACTACAAGTTACAATGCTCACTGATATACATACACATAATATTCAACTATCAAATTAGTGACTATTCACATATTCATTGAATAGTCACTAATTCTGCGTGGTGCTTTCCGAGGCATGATGGTGAGACCCACAAGGACATACACCCGGACAATAAGCAAGCATTTGTAAAAATACGAATTTCTGTCAGGAGTGGGAATCGAACCTAGACCGCCGGCGTTAACACGACTACTTGCACATACACCAGAAAATTACAGTGTACTCACGATACAATATGTATAAAGATGATCTCTTCGCTAAAATAGCAATTTCTTCCAGACAACCCACGGAAACACAACATAAGCTAGTAGTATAGATAACGTAGCAAAGAGGCGTAGAGATATAATATGTAATTGAATCGAAACAGCTTGTAAATTTCCCACTGTTGGGCTAAGACCTCTTCTCCTATATAGTCGAAGAGTTAGATCTACCACACTGTTCTTTTTGTTGTCAGATAATTTCCCTGCAAAATGTTGAGCATCACTTCATCCTATCACAGTCCACTGCTGGACATAGAGTTCCCCAAGTTCGCAGCCAATATCCCGGTTGCAATAAACGCTAATCGTAGATCAATAATATTATCTATATATTAATACGTGAAGCAAACACTTTTTACCCCTTTTTACAAAAATTACGCGGACGGAGAAGTATGAAATTTGGCACAGTTAAAGTTTATATGGAGAAGAAGTTCAGAATGCAAAAATTTTTTATAATAATGCTGAAAAAATACATTAAATTTATATTTAAAAAAAAACACTACACAAACTACGTCACACACACACATATGTACAACGGCATATACATATACACAAATTCTGTTTATTGTCAAAGTCTGTTGTCAACACAGTCTTAAATACAGGTCTTGCAACGATTTTTTTTTATCGAAATTTATTATCACAGATAATATACAGATATGTTCACGATTTTATGGGCAATCATTATTCAACCAATTATAGATTAAGACGAATTTCGACCACTGGGCGACCACTAGTAATTTATAAATAAATAATCTTTGCCAGAATGTTGGTACAAAGTTGTGTTATAGTACATAGTTTGTTCCTTAACATTCAAAGTTTAATAGCATGCAAAATATTATTATCATGAATTTAACAATCTAATTATTTTGATATTATTTTAGATCATAATAACATTTTTCCATAAGCAATGTTTTAATTTTTATATTAAATAAATTATTTGAAAGGTTTTATTTCCACTGGTAATTTATTGTAAATTTTAACTGCCATTTAGCAAGGATATAGGTATTCATATTTCATATAAATATAATTTTCCTTGTATTATTTAGCAAAATCACGCATCCAAAGTCTCTTGTTTGATCAGAATTAATGCTAATAAGCAAATAGACATTGAATCAGGACTGGTTTATACTGGTTTTTTTTAGAGACTGGTTTATGTTGCTATACAAGTTTGTTTGTTTGTACTGGTTCAGATCGAACCGAGGTCGGTCAGTTTTAATGTATTTGAATTATGTTTAGTAGATATGTCTTTCAGGTTCATCGTCTGGCCACAATCTGGATGGAGAGCAATAATGAAGACTCGTTTTGAGCACGATTGCCTAAAAATTATTATTAACTCATCTTTTAGAAGATAAGAATCATGGGAGGGAATTTCACACCAAAGTGTAAGCGAAAAAGCTTTCGCACAAAGTAAATAAATAAATATATTTAATAGACAGTCATACGTTCCTAATGTTAAATTGTAATTTTCCTAAGTTGGCTAACTTAATAAATTCAGGCAACAGCTGACTGACACACACACACACACACACACACACACATATTACAATTAGAATGGGGAAAACTCACAACCCTATTTTAACCGCTTTTACTATTGACAAGTCCTATACCCAAAGGTTGTCTGGAAGAGATCGCTCTACTAGCGATAAGACCGCCTTTGCCTTCTTTCTTTGTTCATTACAAATATTGTACCTTTTTGTGGTGTGCAATAAAGAGTATTATTATTATTATTATTAACCCTGGAGTAGAAAGCACTGCCAAGTGCGTCAACGGGCCAGGTAATGGATGAATAAAAATATATCAATTGATTGATTCATGGGTTCTATGCTACACTTGTCAAGGCATAGTCAACACCAGATTTACCCTAAAGGTTATCAGATCTGCGATAATTCTGACCAGCCGACTACCATTGCAGCTAATCTACTAGGCTTTTTCTGGAGTATAATCGAACTATTTCCACTTAAGTTAAAATACTAACCCCAAGAGTAAGAAAATAGCAAATTATCATTCTAATGCATAAGATTTTTTGCGAGAGATTTTAATGCGTAAGATTTGCTTGTTTTAGTATAATCTCGCTACATTAAAAACCCATTCACCATATACTTATACTAGGTACAAATTTCCGCCTGCGGGCCACGGAGCAACGTACGTGGTCCGCCTTGTAAGGGCGGGCGTCTTGAACGGCGGGTTATTTTAGTGGGTGAGGACCCCACACTACCCTGTTGTCTCCTAAAAGGACGACGTGGTGTGCGTTCAGGTACATTTTTCCCGCAAAAACAAAAAAAAAAAAGAAGGTACAAAGTGTATCGTTGGAATAAAATGTTATAAGACTGACACTGACTGATAGACTGGAAAAATAGTTTGGTTCTTCGATTGCTCATCAGAGGCAGCTCTGTTTCGCACTTGATTCTCAAAATTGAAATGTGAGTTTATAGTAATTTTTCGCGATCGTTTGGTTTTGAAATCAAAATCAAAAATTTCTTTATTCAAATAGGCTTCGAAAGCTCTTTTGAATCATTTATATAGCTAATGTAAAACTACTACCCATTCGGGATATAGATTTATCTAAAAAAAAAGAAAAAAAAACCGCCAGTATAATATACAACTATTACAGATCCAGTTATATCTTCTATATATACAGCGCCACGAAGCCTACACATATTCGTCATTTATATAATCTTGTACAGAGTAATATGTTTTGGCTAATAAATAATTTTTAAAATAAACTTTAATTTTATTAATTGGCAATTGTAAAATCGTTTGTGGGATTTTATTAGATATGCGTATTACTTTGACGCGTAAAAACGACCCGTACGAAACGTGCTCCTATGTACGCGGTAACCCGACCGAGCATACCAGAACGCAGTTTGTACAAAGTATTACTTTAAAAGTGTATTTTGGAGTGGTAGTGGGAAGGGCACATACTCATAGCTCGTAAAAGTGACGGCCGATGGAAAAAAACGTTCTCGATTAGAGACCACGTACCGGCAAGCGCAATATCGGACCTCCGTCCGCGAGATGGACAGACGACTTGAGGAAAGTCAACGGAAGCTGTTAGATGGGAGGTGCTTCGAAGCAATCGCTTTAGAGGTCGATGGAGAAGGCCTACGTTCAACAGTGGACATCCAATGGATAATATGACGACGATGATGACAAATTAATTTAGATTTTAAATCATCAAGCTACGAGTAATTGCAACGAAACAGGTTGCGATTATTGTAGCTACAATAATCGCAAGTGAAATCCGAAAGACGCTGAGTTTTATAAACATAATGATAGATAAACATACAATATATGATGTCAAAGCTATATATAGCGACGCGATGCAAAACTCTTGTCAGAAGACTAAGACTTTGTTACGAGAAGATAATTATATAAAAAAAAATAATACATCTTGCAATGAAGTCTCTTATTGTCTTGTGTGTTTTGTCGTGTGTTAGTTTAATTTTCGCTAATACATCTGTTTATCCACGCGGTTGTAGATACATTTTAGGGAAATGTGAGTATTATAATATATTTGGTTTCTGAAATATAAAATATGATTTCAAGTTTTAAATACGTAGGTTTTTTGTATATTTTATTTATTTATTTATATCATATAAATCTTAAACTAAACGATATTAAATTATAAATTAATGGAAATAAATAAATAGCCGTAACGGCCCTCTTTACCGGCTACTTTGTCGGGGATCTGGCAACATAATAAAACACAAACACATACATATACAATCACTGCAACAGGTCGTTGTTGTGATAACTTGTTTTATTACACATACTAAACATATTATTTTTTACTTTATACAGGCGTATTGTTTGAAGCCAGTTTATTGAATATTCATTTTATCGATATCTAAACTGAGTGTCTTGAAGGCGAGTGAGTGGAGCAAGCTCATAATTATAACGTGATTCGGTGTTGGTGTTAGTTTAATTGTATTTTCATGTATGTTGTTTTTTTTTTAATAAGTTAAATGTAAACATAACAACAACAATATATTTTCATGTATACTTGCTATGTTTTACTCATTGTAACACTGCTTGTTTACCCCAATAAAGTGCAAAAAAAAAAAATTCGCCATCTTTTTATATCACAAACAAGAACCGTGACCTTATCGATAGCTTCAGTCTTAATCTCAATTTGTTTTCTGTACATAATGCTATTTATTAAGTATCATATTTTACTTAGAACGCATTAAATAAGAAAGTAAATTAGTAAATGGCGTATATTAATGTTATATAGGACTCCGACAGACGGTTCTATAATATAATTCGATGTCTTAAGAATTTTATTAGACATATACAAAGGACCCGTGTAGTGTTGGGAAACTTGAATTGACGTACTCGTACAATTTACGTACGAGCAAGACGCAATATATATATATACGGACGGACGCGGGAGTGACAGAGACAGATAGTAAAAGGTCAATGTACAAAAAAGGTGGAGTGTAACCAGCCTTATTTGTTATTGAATAATTGATAAGGTGTATTCTAAAACAGTGCTCTAGACTAGAAACAATAGAAAACAAGGATTTTAATGAATAATATAATCAATGAAGGCTTTCATATAACGCAGTAATATAAGATCATAAATAATTTGTGGCTTTTTGTAAAATGTTTTTATTTGTATTAACTAGTTTGAGACGTGGACATTGACGTCGGGACTAGTCTATAAATTTAAAGACATTCAACGTGTTATTGAACAAGCTATACTTGGAGTATTTAAAGATAAAATCAGGAATGAGATTATCAGCGAGATAACCAAAATACGCGACATAGCCCATAGAATCGGCAAGAAGAAGTGGCAGTGGGTTGTTCATGTTTGTCGCAGGACCAATGGCCGCTCGGTGGTTTCGCCGTAAGCGCAAGCCCCTCACCTTCCATCTGACGCAGGTTCTCACTGGGCACGGTTGCTTCGGGGACAACTTTTGTCGGACGGCCCACAGGGAGCCGACGAGTGGATGTCACGATTGTGGCGCGGCGGTGGACTCAGCCCAGCACACCCTCGAGATGTGCTTGAGATGGGTGGCGCTGCGTCGCGATCTGACGTCAGTCCTTGGAGGGGAATTGTCACTCCCGAGCGTCACGAGTCCTGGAAGGCGATGGTCTCCTTGCGAGACAGTAATGTCCCAGAAGGAGGCCGACGAGCGGATGAGAAGAATGAGGGTGCGTAGGAGGCGCTACTTAATGCACTTCCAGTAACATCCCTGTGCCCGTGTCGGGCCGGGATGGGAACCCAGTCCTGCTAGACACGGCGTAGTCGGGACTGTTCAGAAGTGAGCCGAAATGTTCCCATGAAGGAGAAGTCTGGCCTTTTTTACCGAGGCCAGCATGACGCTGGAGGGATCCTGTTCCCTGCAGATCCGGGACCCTCCAATTAAAGCGACTGAAGGCTCCCGCAGAGGCTTAGTACGGTATTACACCCCCAAGTGCTGAGTCCGACATATGGTCTAGGATTGCCTACCCGGGTGTCCTGGATATCACTCGTAAATGGGTTTCCCTGCGATACAAAAAAAAAAGAACCGATGGCCGCTGGAGTACACGTGTGCTGGAGAGGAGACAGCGCCTCGGCAAAGGCAGTGTGGGTCAACCTCCAGCCCGCTGGACCGACGATCTGCACAAAATCGCTGACGAAGGCTTAATGAGGATTGAAGATAACCGGGATATTTGACGCGGTCTTGGTGAGGCCTATATCCAGCACTGGACTTCTATACGTTGAAGCGAAGCGAAGCGAGTTTGAGCCTAAAACATCGTCTGGGTTTATTTCATATTATGCCCCATATCTGTTTAATGAATATTGGACTGTAATCTTTCACAATATTTAAACAAACAAAGAAACTCTTAAACATAAATAAATTAGCGCCTCACACTCAATGGTCTACATTCTTTTGTGAATCTGGTATCGGGGGCTAGAAACACACACAACACTCACTAAACAAACAATTTTAAGTTATTTTGGATCATTATTTTACAAATGTTATTAAGTTGTTTACAGCTACTATCTACTTGAATTGCTTAAGAAATCCCATTTTATTTGCAGGTTATAAGGAGTGTGAAGTGGGCACCCATGCTTACGCAATTGGTTGTGGCGTGCTAACACCGGAAGCAACTTGTGCTAATCCTAACCCTAAGCCGGAAAATGAAAAGGCTTTCATCTGTGATTACTCGGCTTGTTACTGCAACCCACCGACTGTTAGGCATCCTGAATCCAAAAAATGTGTTCCATTGGAAGAATGTCCTAAGTGAATGATTTTATTTTCTTTGTTACTATAATAATATGTAACTAATAAAATGTTTGCAATTTTTTAATTTCTAGTTTTTATTATTCCAGGGTTGCCTGAGAATTTTGTATCTGTCTGTCTGTTTCTGTGTCACTACTTATTGATTGTAATGAGATCTTTTTTGTTTGTTTCTTGACGATTTTTTTTAACCTTTTTTTCTTTTTTACTATACAAGATATTATATGAATAAGAAAATAATTATTTGCACGATTATTTAAAAACTAGCTTTTCGCCCGCGGCTTCGCCCGCGTGGAATTCGGTTATATTGCGCGATAATAATCGAATGAATAGACACTTCCTAAAAATAGGTAATATTCCGATAATCGTATTAACAGACACTTCCTTAAAAAATAATTATTCAATATGAAAAATAAAAAATAATTAAATTCCTATGGCCACCTTCCAGCTCTATCATCAGATCAGACCCTGATAACCATCTAAAAACAAAGTACTCGTCAAGGCTAATTAAACGAGCCGAAAATCGATGGTAAATACCGAAATACAGTACAATACCATATATGGTCCGAAAATGTGACGATCGTAATGTGACGATTTTTGTTTTTAACATTTATAAGATTTCTCCGATACGACGATATAAAAGTTTCACTGCAATAATAAATGTGAATATAACGTGAAAATAAGTAAATGCATGAGTTCTTAATGTTCTAACCCATAAGTATAGCTTGGGATACCTTAATAGATGAGTCAATAAGCATTTTCTAGGCAAAAGTACCCCAAACGAGCCTTCAATATTGGTTTCCATCCAGATTGTGATCAGACGATGAACCTGCAAGGATAAGCTTACTAAGCATGATTCAAAAATGTTAAAACGGCCGAACTCGGGTCGAAATGAACCAGTAGAGACAAACAAACTTGTTTAGCAACATAACCGGTCTTTGAATCTGATTTGATTTATATTTGTTTTTTTTTTTTTTAAATTAATTCTGATCAAACAAAAGACTTTGTTTACATGATTTTGGTAAATGTTTGTATACAATAAAATAAGACTAGAGATAGAGAGATAATAGAGACGAATTTTATGGTTTCAGCGTAAAATATTTACAATAAATTACCAGTTGAAATAAAAAATATGGTTTATAGAAAAATGTTTTTATAATCTCAAAGAATATCGAAATAATCAGATAGATAGTAATATTTTGTTTGCTAATAAACTTGAATGTTAAGGAACTAACTATAACTACACTCTTTGTACCAATATTCTAGCAAATAAAGATTATTATTTATAATTGTTCTACGATTGCAACCGGAATATTGGACGCGATCTTGGAGAAGCCCATATCCAGCAGTGGACTACGTTGGGCTGAAGCGACGCTTAACATTTTGTAGAGAAATTATTCGCCAACAAGGAGAACAACGTTGTGGATCCAACTCTACCACTATTTTGGAGAAATACTCTTAGCCCAACAGTGGGAAATTTGCAGGTTGTTCCGATTCTCACGGTTGCATTCGCGAGCGATCCCGAGGCGTCCCACTACGACGATGAGGGCACCGATGGGTTTTAGTGCGTATTCTGGCTTCATAGTCAGCGAGTCCCACATACCCGTCGCCTTGTGTGGCGGGATGCGTAAACGCATTTCCAAGCGATAAAAAAAAAGAAAAAAAAAAGTTTGTTCCGATTCATCATCATTTTTCGATTCATCATCATTCATCCATCGCTCTTTTAATAAAGAGATTGTCTTCATACATATTTTGTCGTGTGTACAGACTAATTTTCGGACAACTATTCTGGTGTACACGAGTAATACGAGTAGTCGCCTTAATGCGGGTAATCACAGGTTCGATTCCCGTTCGGGGCAGATATTTGTATTTTTACAAATTTTTGTTTATTGTCTGAGTGTATATCCCTGTGGATCTTCCAGCACGTAAACCCGTCGGTCCCTGTTGTTATCATAGACACCTAATAGCGATCGTTACTCATGGTAGAGAATTATTTACCAACCCACAGTAGAGCAGCGTATTTAATAAAGACACAACCTATATAAAATTATTGATAATTTGGACAATAACTTAAGCTCTGGTATAGACCAAATAAATAATAAAACACTAAAATGTATAAAAGATTTAATAGTGGTTGAATTGGTCGCTTGTATTAATAAGTGCTTAGATGAAGGATCTTTTCCTGACAGCCTAAAAATAGCTAAAGTTAGTCCCATTTACAAGTCCGACCTAAAAACTGACCCAAGTAACTATAGGCCTATATCAGTTCTACCAGTCCTCTCTAAAATATTTAAAAAGATACTTTACACGCGAATATATCAACATCTAAATGATATTAACTTTCTCTTTAAAAAAACCATATGGATTTAGGCCGAAGTCAAATACTTTAGCAGCTACTATTGACTTAGTTACTAATATAAAAAATGCTATTGAGAAAAAACAGGTGGCCGTAGGCATATTCATTGACATCAAAAAAGCATTTGACGCGGTGAGTCACCCACTCTTACTCAAGAAGCTTAGTTACCTTTTTAGTGACACAGCATATAATATTCTAAAGTCTTACTTAGATAATCGATATCAAGTAGTCAAAATTGGCGACAGTAAAAGTACTATGGCTAAGATAACTCACGGTGTCCCGCAAGGATCCATATTAGGACCATTATTATTCTTAATCTACATAAATAACATTAGTGAACTCGACCTAACTGGGGATTTAATATTATATGCTGGTGACACATGCCTTTTCTACTATGGAGAGAATATAAATGAAATTTTGGCAAAAGCTCAAAAAGATCTTGACACTCTTGAAGAGTGGTTTAAATATAACCTTCTCACAATTAATACAAGCAAAACAGCATACATGATTTTCGCCGCTAAAAACAAAAAAAAATGATCAAAATTTTGCACTTAAAATAAATAATGACATTCTACGAATATCCGTACAAGAAAAATATCTCGGACTAATTTTAGACACTAAGCTAACATGGAAACCCCACATAATGAAAATACGAAAAAAACTAATTTCTTTGCTAGGTTGCTTAAGAAATCTATCCAAATGCATACCAGCAAAAATACGAATCGTTATATACAATACCTTAGTAAAACCACATCTAGAGTATCTTACTGAGATATGGGGATGTGCAGCTAAGAGTAATATACAACCTTTACAAAGAACACAAAATAAACGAATAAAAGTACTATATAAAATAGACTTCCTGACACCTACAAAAGATGTTTACAAAATAACAAAGCTCCTTAATATAAAACAGACATATACCTACAATACATGCATGTTAGTCAGTAAAATACTCAAAGGAACACTACAAACACAGTTACGTTTTGATCTCAAACAGCACAGTAACCTACCTATTACTATAAAGTAAGCGCAGTAAAAATACCAATTTAATACAGTTACCCAAAACCAGGACAAATTATGGTAAATTAAACATAAAATATGATGGAGCTAGAATGTATAATAACTTACCTGAATCTATAACTAACGTAAAGTCCGTGGCAAAATTCAAAACACTGCTAAAAAATTACATTCTTAATAAAATTGAATAAACATAATATTAACATACCTATATTATAACAGGCACTTAAGAAAAAAAAAATCAAATTCATTAATAATATTCAAGCACGCATACATAAAAATTTACACACACATACACGCTAACATACGCTCGCATGCACCAACACAGAGCGCACGCACCAACACACGAGCACACGCACCAACACCCGCATATACACAAACACACATACATTCACAACACACACACACACACACACACACCGAAACATGTAGACACACGCACCGAACATTACTATAACTTTTTTTTAAATATATTATTTATAAGTTTCTCATTTTAAGTGACTATATACTGAAATTGTATGTCTTATGAGAAATAAAGATTCTTTAAACCGACAACCAATATAATGCATGGAGAATCTAGTCTATGACCATCAGACGGATGCTTATAGGCTGATTTTTATCACATGCAGTTCAGTCAGTTCGTGAGAAACCGAGACTCTCAGTACGATATAACACTTTTAATACATAATTTAAGATTATTGTTTCTTTTTAGTACAACTTACATTTTTACTATCTATTTTTACAGACGTTATTCTTAAAAAAACTATGTTATCATTATATTTAATTAAGATAGTTCCAGCGTGGTATAGTATAGTCCTACTTTACTCCCTCCTGCCGGCTGCCTTATATTGTTACTTGTTAGTTACAGTAATCTGGCAACGTTGCTCTGAGTGTTTATATATTTTTGTTTATGGTCTCAATATATTTGACTGACCATTGGCGCAGTTTGCAGTGACCCTGTTTTCTGCTCCAAGGGTTGTGGGTTCGATTCCCACCCCGAGTCTGGGTGTAATATATGTTTATTTATTATATATTATTATTTGTTATTGCGTCCATACTATTATATATGTTGTTGGTTAGCAGGAAAGAGGACATCAGGTACCAATCAAAAACACCAATTGCAAATTCATGCGACGTTTCGATCTTTTATTAGATCTTCTTCAGGCATCTACAAATTTATTGTTATACATAAGTGAAAGGCCATATATATAATTTACATAATCTAGGTTATAAGTGAGGTGAACAAACTTTTTCTTTTCTATTTACCTTTACATAGAGTGTCTAATTAGTATCCTTATATTTCCAACTTCATTAAGTACAGCTTTAATTAAAAAAAAAAAAAAAAAAAAACAATTTCTGAATTATTATTTTCTTGAAACAAACAAACAACTAAGGTATCATCCGCTATTATTTAAACTTGTTCGTATCATTTTTGGAAAAATATTTTATTATAAATTTTGACCCCGCTGAATGAACCTACAACATAATTAAGTCTGTATTTTTTATAATGTACAATAACAATTCCTATGAATAATTTACAATTTATATCAAACAAACATCAAAATTCAAAATTAAATAATATTTACTTGTTTACCATGATATGTAGTGCCTGGAGCGTCTATACGTCTGTCCCGAATCTTTATTATTTTTTCTCCCTCTTTGTATCATTTAAACTTGTATTATAAATGTATATTGTACTGAAGTATATTTGATATAGTAACTTTAGAATTTAGAAAATTTCTTTCTTTATATGTTTATGTATTTATCTGTTTTAAATTCTATATGAACGAAACCAATGTATTTACTGCCAAAGTTTGAACGTTATTTTTTATTGATATGTTAATTACTAAATTAATTACGCCGATGGAACCTACAACCCGATAAAATATGCATTATACAAACAAACGAAGATATGCTAACAATTCATCCGAGCAATTTTTAATTTTCATTAAAATTCAAAACAATATTATTTTTTCTTTTACCATTATAGTTGTTGGAACGTCATATATGTCTTTCCCGAAGATTTATTATTTTTAATTGTTCTGTATCTTTCCTCTGATCACAATATAAGTTGTTAATTAATTAAGCTTCAGGAATCTAAAAACATTAATTCATTACAAGATATTAACCACGTTGCATCATCCATTCAAAGAGCACATAAGATGTCAATAATCAAGAAATATTACCTTACACGTTCAACAAAACATATATGTCGCCCACATCGTTGCTTATCTTTACAAATTACATCATCGGGGTCATCATTTTTTGGTGATTAAAAGATGTATATGTTCTACAAGAAAACCAATCGTCCCGCCATCAACGTCACATGAAGCAAAATAAAAAACTTACAACTGTCATAACGGAATTGCCATATAAATGTGAATGTTGTCATTCTACATGACAATTCATTCTAAACTAATAATTATTTAATATCACCTAGCTAAAATCAGAGTTCGTGACCACTCGCTGTGCGAATGTGGCCTTGACGAAGGCACGGTTTCCCACATCCTCTTCTCCTGCCCCAAACTCCTCCGTCCTGTATATGACATCCTTCCCTGTGATATCCCACGTCCTATAAATGTTCAATGTTTATTAATGTTGGTGTTTAGTCCTTACTGTACATTTTTGTGTAAATATTTTGAATTAAATAAAATTAGGTTGTAAATATATCATGTGTCTGTCCTAGTGTAATTAGTTTGTAATACCCTAGTTACTAACAGCTGTAGTTATAGTTTAACATTAAATGTTTGTGTTGTTTTAGGTTACGGTGTAATAATGAAAGTCTTACTATTTTGCCTGTTTACAAATTAAAACTAAGACTGTTATCTCAACCGCACCGATCAATCTCCTCCGTGTATTCTCCACTCTACGTGACATTGGCGGAATCAACCGTGCTCAACTGGCACAACTGAAAGCCACTAACCCAATCAATCAATCAATTATTTAATATTAATTTCGAAAAATATATCAATTATTTATATCCCTGTGTATACTTAAATTATTTATTCTTTAATTTATATTCATTTAAAATGTCATTGTATATAATACTTAAATTATTCGTATCTGTTCTTTTATTTACCGTATTATTAACTTTAATGAAAATCATTTCGCTTATATTTCTTTTTAACCAGTTTGGCTCATTGTCTACAATTTTTGTATTCTCAAATTTGAAATTATGTTGACGTTCGAAATGATGAGATGCTAACGCTGTCTTATTTTCTTTTGCAAAATTTACATTTTTACAGTCATTTTTATGTTGTTTAATTCTTGATTCTATAAATTGCTTAGTTTGACCTATATAGCAGCGACCACACACACATGGAATCTTGTAAACTACATTACATCGTTCTTCTTTCTTTAATTTATCTTTTAATTTTGTATACACACTATTAACCTTTAATAAATTATAAAAAGCTAGTCTCACATTGGTACCAATGAAGCATCTGTTAATATCATATGATAATCCTGACACAAAAGGAAAACGACAATATGTCATTTTTAAATTTTCTCAATATAGCATCAACAAAAGACCTAAAGTACCCATTCTTTAATAACAAATTATTGATAATTTTGTAATTTTTTTCCCAGTGTTCCTCATTACTCAATCTTAGGAACACTGTTCTGGAACTGTGCCAATGTAAAAGGTATAATTGTATTATATACAATGACATTTTAAATGAATATAAATTAAAGAATAAATAATTTAAGTATACACAGGGATATAAATAATTGATATATTTTTCGAAATTAATATTAAATAATTATTAGTTTAGAATGAATTGTCATGTAGAATGACAACATTCACATTTATATGGCAATTCCGTTATGACAGTTGTAAGTTTTTTATTTTGCTTCATGTGACGTTGATGGCGGGACGATTGGTTTTCTTGTAGAACATATACATCTTTTAATCACCAAAAAATGATGACCCCGATGATGTAATTTGTAAAGATAAGCAACGATGTGGGCGACATATATGTTTTGTTGAACGTGTAAGGTAATATTTCTTGATTATTGACATCTTATGTGCTCTTTGAATGGATGATGCAACGTGGTTAATATCTTGTAATGAATTAATGTTTTTAGATTCCTGAAGCTTAATTAATTAACAACTTATATTGTGATCAGAGGAAAGATACAGAACAATTAAAAATAATAAATCTTCGGGAAAGACATATATGACGTTCCAACAACTATAATGGTAAAAGAAAAAATAATATTGTTTTGAATTTTAATGAAAATTAAAAATTGCTCGGATGAATTGTTAGCATATCTTCGTTTGTTTGTATAATGCATATTTTATCGGGTTGTAGGTTCCATCGGCGTAATTAATTTAGTAATTAACATATCAATAAAAAATAACGTTCAAACTTTGGCAGTAAATACATTGGTTTCGTTCATATAGAATTTAAAACAGATAAATACATAAACATATAAAGAAAGAAATTTTCTAAATTCTAAAGTTACTATATCAAATATACTTCAGTACAATATACATTTATAATACAAGTTTAAATGATACAAAGAGGGAGAAAAAATAATAAAGATTCGGGACAGACGTATAGACGCTCCAGGCACTACATATCATGGTAAACAAGTAAATATTATTTAATTTTGAATTTTGATGTTTGTTTGATATAAATTGTAAATTATTCATAGGAATTGTTATTGTACATTATAAAAAATACAGACTCAATTATGTTGTAGGTTCATTCAGCGGGGTCAAAATTTATAATAAAATATTTTTCCAAAAATGATACGAACAAGTTTAAATAATAGCGGATGATACCTTAGTTGTTTGTTTGTTTCAAGAAAATAATAATTCAGAAATTGTTTTTTTTTTTTTTTTTTTTTTTTTTTTAAATTAAAGCTGTACTTAATGAAGTTGGAAATATAAGGATACTAATTAGACACTCTATGTAAAGGTAAATAGAAAAGAAAAAGTTTGTTCACCTCACTTATAACCTAGATTATGTAAATTATATATATGGCCTTTCACTTATGTATAACTATAAATTTGTAGATGCCTGAAGAAGATCTAATAAAAGATCGAAACGTCGCATGAATTTGCAATTGGTGTTTTTGATTGGTACCTGATGTCCTCTTTCCTGCTAACCAACAACATTATATATTATTATTTTGTTTATTATATGTATTATTTATATGTATATTAATTTAAAAAACATGTATATCAGTCGGCTGTTACCTAAAACACAGACATTAAGATGCCTACCTTAGAAACAGACGACATTGTGTGTGTGTTAAAATGTATTAAAAAACAATATATATATATATATATATATATATATATATATATATATATATACAAATAGTATTGCGGTTTCTAATAATTGTATTAGTAAATTAAAAAAATATCTAAGCAATTACGGCACAATGGTCTATTTGTAAAAAAACAAAAATTCATCAAAAAAAATTTTTGTTACGCAGCTGAATTTTAATAAAGCCGTGAAAGATTTGAATTTCCCGCTTTTTATTCTACTCTATTTCAGAGAGAGACGTTAATAAACAAGTATGCTTAATTAAAAAAAATCAAAAAACCCGACTGCGTGAAATACTCTTATTATAAACTAAAAACAATAATACAATTTACTAGCTTTCATTTGATACCCATATCGCTACAGTAAGAAAAAAAATTCAACTCCCCTCCCCTCATTCCGCTATTTGCGGGCGCTATTTTGAAAATTTATATAGCCTATGTCACTACTTCAATTTAGACAAATCCAACGACACCTCCTATGTCAAAAACCGTCCACTCGTTTGGGCTGTAGGGCGTGCCAAAGAAATGGACATACATACATACATACACTCGCAAAACATTACCCTCCTTCTGTCGCAGTCGGGTAAAAAACAATGTTTTTAATTTTAATATCTCGATAACAAAACGGTAAGATGCTACTTTTATTTTTTTAACTTATTCTAAAAACATTTTTCAACACTCTCATAGTTTTTTTTTTTCAATTCCGTGGAGATAATTTTTTTATATAATAAAAAAATCGGATATTTTACAGACATAAATAGGACATTACTCTCAAAATCGCGAACTTTGTCTTTAATATCTAGCGATCTAAACGGTAAAAAATTATGAAATTTTTGGAATTCATAAATGAAGCTATTCTGGACCCGTAAAAAAAAATGCCGAATCTGTCAAAAAGTGGTTTCATGCTGGAACTACTTTAAAGCGCAATTATTTTCACGATGAATATCAAGAAAATTTTTCAAAATTCTCTTAATTTAGCTCACGGAGATGGTTTCTGTTTTAAAAATCTAAGAGAAAATTTAAAATAAATTTGAATGATAAATATATATAAAAAAATACTTTTTAAAAGTAATACTAAAATCGTATTCCCACGGCTGGGCAAGGCTTTCTTCTTCTATTTAAGAATAATATTAATTTGCCAGTCTGGTCCAGTGCGGATTGTCGAAAAATTTTTCTTCTTAGTCTCCCCACCGTGACTCGGGAGCATGTGAAGCCGTCAAACCCGATAATAATCATAAATACCTGATAAAGGTCGTTACTCTTGGTACTCGCACCACTACACCAGAAGAGTTGTTTTCGCACTTCTTTTTTTTATATTGTAATATTTATTTTATTTGATATGTAGTTAAAAGGCATTTGACATTCTTTATTGTGTAATTGTGAGAAACGTTCTTTTACTATATTTTTGATTTGTCATAGTATTATTTAATGTTATTTTATTGATCAAATTTTTGATTAATCGTTTTATTTAAGTAATTAAATAAATAAATAACAATTGTGATACAACTATCATATCACAAATTATCCCATAAAACAGTCCAAGTGAAAAAATATCGAAGTTTTTTTTTTGTCCAAATATACAAAATACGATCAAATACGATTGCGATAATATTGTTTTTGCGATTTAGCGAGAATAAATGGCGTTTTATTTTATGTTTATCGACCGAAAAAATCTCATCAACACGATGTTAAAGCTATAAAAGCGATGTGTCGCATTTAATTCGTCAGAAAATTTTTAACCTTCGATATAATTATACTATAAACAATTAAATATATTATAAAATGAAGTCTCTTGCTATATTGTGTATGTTCGCATTGGTCGGTTTGACTTTGGCTAGGACTTCTCTTCATCCACGTGGATGTCTTTATATATTAGGAAGATGTGAGTATTCAATTTTTATACAAAACTAAAAATAATATTGAAGAAAAATAAACTAATTCACGCGTTTTCTATGCTCATCGTCAGGAAAAATTTATTTATTTGTTACTTAAGTCTTTTAAGTAACATAGTAAAATAGGCTATAAAACAACAACGCTAAGACTCATAATCTTTTCTTAGTTACATTTTTCTATATACAAATTCAAGACTTTTTTGTTCAAAGTTTAATAACACTTAATTATAAAATATTTGTGCCATTTTATTCGACAACTTGTTACTATCTTGTAAGTAGTGACATAATTCCGTTCCTGTGGTAATATTGGGATTTTTGATATAAAAAAAATTCGATAAGTAGCCTTGACAGTCCTCTATTTATTTTAACCTAACACTACCCAAAGAATTCTGAAAAGACCGAAACAGTTAAAAGTATGAGGGTGCATGGCTAGGACTATACTGTGCATAAACACTTCTCTACCAAGTTTTCTTAATTTTTGATTTCCGGCCGAAAATTCTGTGGTCTGACGTTATCATGATGAAACATCGCTTCATTTATGTTGATCAACTTCACCCGTTTTTTCTCAATTTCATGCTTGAGTCTCATTAGTGGTCGGCAGTACAGATCCGAGTCGATGATTTTGCCCGGCGGGAAAAGCTCATAATAAACGATGCCATTCCAATCCCACTATACACTCTCTGTGGAGCTTGACTACGCTTTGGCCGTCATCTTTTTCGCACGTTCTTGTCGTAGTTTATCCACTTTTCATCACTAGTGAAAAATGGTTCAGTTTCATAACGTTTCAAAAGAGAATCGAAAATGAGTACACGATTCATTAGATTTCTTTCAGTGAGCTCGAGTGGCACTCAAATATTAAGCATTTTTGTATAGCCAGACTTTTTCAAATGGGTCAAAACTGTTTTGTGGTCAATCTTCAGTTTTTTGGATATATCGTAACTACTAATATGCCAATCTTGATCCACTTTTTCAAAAACGATATCAACTTTATCCGTACGAGATTTTGAAATAAAAATTCCCAGACTTAAAACGCTTGAACAAACTTTGTCCTACTCTTACTGACACTGCATTAAGTCCATAAACGTCACAAATACTTTCGCGACTTGAGTCTCATTTTTCCTTTTTTGGTAATTCAGAATATAACGAATTTATTCTTTAAGTTCATTCATTTTTAACGGACAGAAAAACAATTTAAAAATGGCAGGAAAATATTTTTACTTTCTATATTTCGTTTACCCAATGTCCCATATTTAATGGTATTAAAACCAGCCGGATACAAAGAGTAAAAAAAAGAGATTTTTTGTCATTATCATCATCGTATCAGGCACTGGATGTCCAGTGCTGAAGGGAGGCTCCCTTATCGACTTCCAGAGTGACCGGTTCGAAGCAGCCTCAAATCGTCGGTCCAATAACTACGTGGCCCATAGAAATATGATATCTTTGAAACATATACAAACTGTACTATACTGTATCAGCCCGTAAGCAACCCACTGCTGAGCGAAGGCCTCATCTCCATATTGAAGAAAGGTTGGAGCCTCATCCACCACACTGTTCCGTTGCGGGTTGGCGGATAATTGCTCTACCATGAGTAACGATCGTTATTAGTTTTCTGTGATAACTACCGAAACCGACGGCTTTACGTGCTCTCTGAGGCACGCTGGGGAGACCCATACAAGTATATACACCCAGACCGAAAACAAATATTTATACAAATACAAATATCTGTCCCGAGCGGGAATCGAACCCACAAAAGCCGATGCGCGGCGTTAAGGCGACTACTCGCACCATTACGGTAAGACGATTGGTCTTACGCCCAATATTGCATAGTTTCCTTTGTTGCTAAGTGTTCCGAAGGCCAATGAGGTGTGACAGCAAGATCATTATTATAATGTGATTGCCCATCAATTTATCTGACAAACAAGAGCCGTGACCTTGTCGATAGCTTCAGTATTAATGTTAAACAAAAATCCTGTCTATGATGTTGTTTATCAACTTTATTATTTATTTGTAACGCATTTAATTAAAACGTAAATTAATTAGTAAAAGGCGTATCTTGCTGCTATATAGGACTCCGACAGACGGTCGACTTTAATTCAATGTCATCAAGAGTTCTATAAATAAACATACAAAGGATCTAGTGTAGTGGTGCTTAGGTTGAAAAGACGTCGACTATTCGCAGATTCGATTCTCGATCGAAGTGGTTATTTGTATTTCTGCAAATTTTTGTTTCTGGTCTGGGCAATTGTCTCTGTGGATCTCCTCAACGTGCCTTTTCAAGAAGGGAAGGGTAGGGTTAATTAGGTCAAAAAATGGCATACTTTTATGAAAATTTACTGAAGAAACAGTTAATATAAATTATTTTATTCCAATGGGGTATTGTCAAGTCACATTTCTGCATAGCCACTTTCTCTGTCTATGTTTTTATTTATGTTCTCCCCTATTTTATCTAAGTCTTTCACTGAATTAATGATATTAATTTTGTCTGTTGTAATGTCGTCTATCTGGTTAAGTTGGCCCAATTTTACACAAAATTGGGTACAATTTTATTTCCTGCTATTATATTTTCGAGTGGTGTTATATATAATTATGCCTAATATTCTTGAGTTTCAAAGTAAAGGAGACGCCGTTGTGGTCTGAGGAAGTTAGATCATCGCACGCGCCAGTCATCTGAGGAAGTTAGATCGTCGCACGCGCCAGTCATCTACCAGATCGAGGAGGTCATTCGACGCAGTCGTCGTACTAAATCCTTTTTCGCCTCTTATGACATCAAAAGTGGGAGTTTCCTCTTTGTTTAAATTGCTTAAGCAATTCCATTTTACTTGCAGGTTATAAGGAGTGTGAAGTGGGCACCCATTCTTACTCAACTGGTTGTGGCGTGATGACACCAGAACCAACTTGTGCTGACCCCAACCCTAAGCCTGAAAATGACCATGTTTTCGTCTGTGATTACTCGGCTTGTTACTGCGACTCACCAACTGTCAGGCATCCTGAATCCAAGAAATGTGTTCCTTTAGAAGAATGTCCTAAGTGAATGATTGTATCTTTCTTATTATTTTAGAATAAAATGTTTAAAATCATTTAATTTCTGGTTTTTGTCATCCCAGAATTGATTTAAAATAAATATTGGAAAATTTTATGAGAAAATAAATATCTACTAATTATTTATATATTTATTTATATTTATAGAATAAATATTTAATTATTTATTCTATAAATATAAATAATACTATTTTCTTTAAGTATCTACTAAGATATTATTTATTATAATCTATTTAACATGGGATGGGTACGGTGACATTTAATATGTTCCAATACACTCTCACTATTTTTTAACAAATCAGATAAATATAAATATTTAAAAATCACTAATTAATTTCCAAAGCAAACAACAATGCTTGATTAGATTTAAATTGTACTTAAATATACGTTTTTACATTTTAAACGAATTAAAAAAGGTACAATAAAAGTAATAACCTAAAATTATAGGCATAAAACGAAACGTTTAATGATAGAGATTGACACGTAGTCAAGGAATTTCTATCATAACTGGAACGCTCACTTACTAAAATTGTATATTCAAATATACACCTTGAAACATTTGACATAAGGTTGACATTGGCTTATAATATGTAAAGTGAAAAATCGTTCCGAGCATTTCGTTGAAAACCGGTATTTTGTCTCTTTCTTACGAGAGTTGCCTTGAATCCATGGGAGAAAGAGATACAATCCCGGGTTTAGGAACGGTTTTGGAGTGCATGTGAGCATTCCAGTTTGTATATAAATTCCTTGCACGTAGTAATCGCCAAAAACAAATAATCGTAACGGCCATCTTGTGAATCGCGTCAACTCACTGACTTGAGATCAAAGAATTTATATCATAGCTAGAACGCTCACTTAGTAAACTTGTATATTCAAATATGCACCTTGAAATAAACGATATAAGGTTGCATTTCTTACCAATGTGTAAAGTGAAAAATTGTTCCGAGCATAATAATAATAATAATAAATACTCTTTATTGTACACCATAAAGAAACATACAAAACGAAATTCAGACATACAAAGAAAGATGTACAAAGGCGGTCTTATCGCTAAGAGCGATCTCTTCCAGACAACCTTTGGGCATAGGACAGGGCATAGAGAATAAGAAACGGTAGGGAAGTGTACAAGAGTTGATAAAAGGTTAGCATTAAATTTACAATATACACATACATACATACTGCAAATACATATATATGTATATGTATATACATATATACATACATACACACACACACACACACATATATATATATATATATATATATATATATATATATATATATATATATATATATATATATATATATATATATATATATATATATATACTACAAATACATGTAAACACAAATATACATATAAACATACATACATACACTATAAATACATATACTACCTATAGCCATACATATAAAAAATAATAATCAAATAATATATTGTCAGGAGATGGTAGGATATTTATGACGTATTTAGTGACAAAAAATGTGCTTTCAGATATTTTTTGAAACAAGAAAGAGATTGAGCTCGTCTTATAGAAAGAGGAAGAGAGTTCCAAAGTTGCACAGCTTTAACAGAAAAGGAGTTTGAATAAAAGGAAGTAGTATGGGAAGGAGTTTTAAGCGTTAAGGTTGAAGATGATCTAAGGGAACGCTCGTGAGTATCACAGAGAAATTCAAAGCGGTTTTTGAGGTAAAGGGGAGTATCAAGATGGAAAAGTACGCGATAAAGTAAACAAAGGATGTGAGTATTCCTGCGAAGGCGGATAGGGAGCCACTTGAGTTGAGTACGAAAATCGGAGACATGGTCATATTTGCGAAGGCCAAATATGAACCGTATGCAGAGATTTTGGAGACGCTCAAGCTTATTTAACTGCTCCTCTTTAAGATCTAGGTAACAAGTATCAGCATAGTCAGGGATCGGTAGTAGGAGTGACTGTGCTAACGCAATCTTGGTAGACAAAGGAAGAAAGTATTGGAGCCGGCGGAGAGATCCAATAGCTGCAAATAATTTTCGACTCAACTCGCTTAGTTGAGGTATCCACGAGAGGTGGCTGTCAAATATTACACCGAGATTTTTTACTTGAGCATTTCGTTGACAACTGGTGTTTTGTCTCTTTCTTACGAGTTTTGCCTTGAATATATGGTAGAAAGAGACGCAATCCCGGGTTAAGGAACGTTTTTTGAGGGCACGTGAGGATTCCAGTTTGTATATAAATTCCTTGCTTAGATATCTCAATCAGTACGAGTTTTTTGGTTTTGCCAGTTGTTATAGTTATTTGTTGTTGTTTTATTGTTGTTAAGTTCTATTATTATTTTTTGTTCGTTATTCCATTTTGTGTGTGTGTTCTGTTCTGTAAAATGCTGAAAAGAAAATGTATGAATAATTTAATATTGAGTTTCATTTATTCATTTTCATTTATTCACTATAGCGAAAATTAATTTTTAATAAGCAGTTAAAATTATTTTTTTTATAATCGATTAAAGATTAACCGCATTTGTACTCGATAATCGAATCACATTTAATTAATTATGCATGGTCACCTCACCATAGAGTTAATTTGACATGTGTGACCGTATCCATCCTATGTGAAATAGATAATATGAGCATTTTAACAATAGAATCATTCATATTAATTTATTTATTAAAACTAAAACAAATAATAATATATCTATGGCTATCTATATATCATGGCCAATTTGCAACACTGTATGTGTAATTAAATATAGTAGTTCTCTAGAACAGTTTTATTTTATTGGCATATTTAATAATTATAATTTTATGTATTAAATATTGATATTTTGAAAGATTAAATAAACAAAACGAACACGGAAATTTAATTAAAATGTGTTGTTTTTTTATTAAAATTAATTGTATCTAGAATTAGATGTCCCGTGCAAAAATTTCGCACAATATTGTAGTCAAATAATAAATGTTAACATAATGCGAAAATCTATACTAATATTATAAAGCTGAAGAATTTGTTTGTTTATTTGTTTGAACGCGCTAATCTCAGGAACTACTGTTTCGAATTGAAAAATTATTTTTGTGTCGGATAGTCCACTTACCGAGGAAGGTTATAGGCTATATAACATTACGCTACGACCAATAGGGGCTGAGCATTAATAAGAAACGTTACAAAAACGGGGGAAAATATTCTTTTTTGAGAGCTTCCGTTGCGTCCTTTAATATTCCTATTCCCGAGACCTTTAATACTATAGTTTTGGGGTGTGCGATAATTATCGATAATTCGTAACTACTCAATAATTTTTCATTCGATAATTATCGATAGTTATCGATAATTGTGATCCGATAATTATCGATAATTTTTCATTCGATAATAATTATCGAACACAGTACACTTTTAAAGTAAACATAATATCACGTTTTTTTTCTCCGAAGGGGTAGGCAGAGATGCACATATTAAATGTAACACCCACTTTTCGCCAGTTATGAGTCCCATGTAATAGAGGGCGAGCCTATTGCTATACACCGGCACCAGACTCCGTGCTATTTACTGAGAATTTTCGAAAAATAAAAACCTGGTGTGCGATCCAGGAATCGAACCTGAGACCTTGTGCTTGGTAGTAGCGGTTGCTACCACTCGACCAATGAGGCGGGCACTCTTAACGTAATGGTTTAAAAATATTTAAGTACATGTTTTCCTCAAATAAACGCGGATGAAACCGTGGGCCACAGCTAGTAAGTAATGTATTCAGAGATTTTAAAGTTCAAAAAAATCTTCGCATGCATCAACTAGGTATATAATATAATATGTTTGATTGAAAATCATTTAAAAAGGAAATATAAAAAAAAAATACTGGCTTTGACAGTTTTACTTAGAACAGCTTTGACATGATCATCATTATTTTTTATATATTAAATTTCCAATACTATATATATATTTAAATATTGAATATATAAATATAAATAAATATTCGTTTTAACATCACCGATGATGCAAGTCAATACTGTTGAAATTAGAAATACTTACCTATTTTAATACGTTGATTTTATACATATAATGAAGAAAATAAATCATTTCACATTAATGAATTAATCAGTAATAATTTATGTCGTTCATAATTATTTTTACAGAAGTAGCGCCATGCTGCTTGCAGCTGAATCGGCTGGTGCGCCCGGGGAAGTACTTCGCTCACACTTAACACCGACGTGAAATGACGGCACTGTCGTCGTGTTTCGGTCGGTTTGTGAGAAATCCGGTGGCCCTTCCCTTCCCTCCCCCACAGATCCAGTGGAATATCCTTCCCCTCCCTAAAAGCTGGCAACGCACCTTCTAATCCTCTGATATAGCAGATGTCTATGGATGTTGCTTTCACTTACCACCAGATGAACCGACTGTCCGTTTGCCTCCTCTAGGAGGTCTCGCTCATATAATTATTAATATAATGATATGAGCGCCATAATAATACATATTTTTTATTTTCATTTAGAATCGATATTTTAGGCCGGCCGACGTTTTTTTAAACGTTTACGATTTTCTTTTTTCTTTCTTTTTTTTAAAGCATACAGCAGAGCAAATTGTTGAACTGTCGTTATTCCAAAAATATATTTCGAATTCTGATGAAAAATTTTGACGAAATGTAAATTAAATAATAGTCGTTATTTAAGAAATATAAAAACACAACGTAATTTATTCTAAGTATCCCTTACATTGGATGTTGTGTAAACTATACAATTTGAAATAATTATACAATACAAACCAACCGACACACAGAAAATACAAACATTATAACATATACGTACCTAATAGAAGATAAATAAATCGACACGATGTCCAAGCTATATAAGCGATGCGTCGCATTTACCTCGTCAGAAAATTTTTAACATTCGTATTGATCGGATATAATTATTATATAAATATATTATAAAATGAAGTCTCTTGCTATATTGTGTGTTCTCGCATTGGTCGGTTTGACATTGGCTAGGGGTCCTCCTTACCCACGCGGATGTATATATGTAAATGGAAGATGTGAGTATATATTTTTTATATAATTACATGAAAGTACAATATTTGTGTGGTTGTTACAGTAACAGCGGAAGAGTGGTTCAAATCAAAAAGATATTGAAAAAAATGAAACGAAATCACGCGTTTTTAATATTTATATGACAAAAATGTTTGTTTGTTAGTTAAATCTAATAATTAATTAAATATGCAACACAATAATAATTTCATTTTTCGTTCCATTATAAATTTTTAATACAAGTTATACATGTTTTGTTTTGGTTACGTCACTAAAAGTCAAGAAGTGATCACAAATGTAATATAATATATGATATGATAAAGCTTAAAGAAACAAAACCACGAGGGATTCCTAGTTAGACAATATTAATCACCTTCTTGTTAATTATTTTTATTATTTTTCTGAGCTTTTCACATTTCTACTTAAAGAAACCTTATCTTTCTTCTCCAGACAGATCCTTTCTGGGTCAGGCTTAGGTTATCTTGTTGATAAGTTGTTTATTACTTGTGAAATAATAATAACATTTGTTTTATTGTTAATATAATGTTTTATATATCCACTTTACGAAACTTTCCATAAAATTTTGTTATCAAGTTGTTTATTTTTTATTTATATTAAGATTAAAAAATATATTTTTTTAATTAGTTATAAACTATGAGTTGACTAATTAAAATATCTTAGAATTTCATCCAAAAGATGATGGTTTCCACACGCTGTTTTCGTTTTTTAATATATAAGACCCAACTTGTCTTTTTTGTAGGAGAAGTGATATATAATGAGCAGTAGGACGTCTAGAGGCCATGGGCGCCGGCAGAAATAATTTCCAGGTGGTGCAGATTTTAGATTTCTTACAATCTTTCTCTTTGCCGTCTTTTTATTAACAATCATTGTTAATAAAAAGATGAAATTTTAGTCGGAATGTTCGAGACATTTACAAATTTCTGACTATTCATTATGAATTTATTTTATAGGCAAAAATGATTTCCAACAGACGGCTTTTTATTTCAATAATTCCTGTTGATCCCGATATTCCCAAGTGGTGAAGTGCACCCCCTGGCACCCCCCTGCCGGCGCCCATGCTAGAGGCTATTACATACATACAAATAATACTTTATCCAGACGTAATATTTAAAGCTATTTTTGATCATTATTTTACAAATATTATTCATGTTTAAAACTAAATTTTATACAGCTAATAACTACTTAAATTGCATAAGAAATTTCATTTCACTTACAGGTCAGAGGGAGTGTGAACATGGCACCCATGCTTACACAACTGGTTGTCACCCGAAGACACCAGAACCGACTTGTGCTGAACCCAACCCTCAGCCTGAGACGGCTTCCATCTGTGATTTTACAGCTTGTTACTGCGACTCACCTACTGTTAGGAATACTGAAACCAACAAATGTGTTCCATTGGAAGAATGCCCTAAGTGAATGATTGTATCTTCCTTTTTATTTTACAATAAAATGTATGAAATCTTTTAATTTCCGGTTTTTATTATCCCAGACTTGAATGAGAATGAATATTGGAAAATTTTATAATCAAAGGGGATAGAGGAATGAGAACTCTCTCTAAGGGCCGAAACACATAACGGCGTTGCGGCGCCGCAACGCTAAAATCGGCGGTGGCGTCACCGCCAATTTTAGCGGCGCGGCACCGCCAATTCCGGCGTTGTGACGTCATACTTGTTGACCATGATTTATTGACATTTTGTGTCTATTTTTATATTTTATTTTTTTGTGTCTTTATTAGACATGGGTATCTCAATGAATTTTTATGAACTGCAGATAAGCTCATGAGCCATATGCTTGAACCGGAGCTGTGAAACGGCTCACAGTTCAGCTCAATTGTTGTTATAGGTATTGTTACTTTTAACCACTTTTAACTATTAGATTTACAGCTAATTTATGACTCGGTTCAAAAATTGACATGTATGATGTACCTAAATTATAAATATGTAATAAAGCAGCGTTTCGAAAAGTTATTATAGTGATATTTTTTCTATCTTACACAATTATAGGGGAATGCTAATTTCATGCATATGATAAACGCTAAAGTGAGTTTCTTTGTTTGTTACGCTTTCACGCTTTAAATATTCACCTGAATTACGATCATCATGAAATTCTGCATACCAGTTTTCTGGGGTACAGAAAAGTACATAGAGTACCTACTTTGCGTACCGACTACCGTTGGTGCCTGTACCATACGAGCGGAGCCGCGGACAAAACCTATTTATTTATATTTAATCTATAAAACTAATATAGTAAGATATTAATTTATGTATCACTTTGTTTCAATTTTGTTTAGGCTTTATGAGACAAAAGTTGTTTAAAATACTACCAGCATACAAACTTGATTCACAAAATTATTTCCGGTACAAAGGATTACTTTTTATGCATTATACTAAATAACAACTTCACAAACAATAATTAACAAATTTCACGTGAACTATAATATTTAAAATAATTAAATTAATATCCACAATAAAAAATCACGAAGAACTGGTTACCCTACAACAACGCTCTTTTTCGCGGCGCCGCAACGCCGCAACGCAAACTGCCGATTTTAGCGTTGCGTCGCCGCAACGCCGTTATGTGTTTTGGCTCTAACTCTATGTCTCTGTTTCTGTGTCATTATTTGTTGATTGTAATGAGTTTATTTGTATGACTTTTATGTTTGTATAATAGTGTTTACGATTGATTTTTACCTTTTTTTTTCCTTTATAGGTATATATTTCTTAACTCAAGCAAATCACAAATAGTAAAGTAGTCCTAGGTACAAAATCCCAAATTAAAAATGTGTTGGATAGCAAAGTTTAAAATTAAAATTGATAATGTTGCGCTCGAACGGGTAAGTTCAGCTAATAATCTTGGCTTAGTTCTTGATGGTGAACAAAGGTATATCATCATCATCATCAAAACAGAACATATTAATAAAAAAATATGAGCTACTTTTTTTTAAACTAAAGATGCTATTTAATGTCAGGGGCTGTTTAAACGAAAAATTACGTACATTAGTATGTGAATTGTTAGTATTTTCCCAGTTTCTTTGCTCTGTCTATGGGTCAAGACTGATCTCCACTACAGAGAGAGAGCAATACAGAGGGTTCCAAAGGTCTCTATATGGTTTAGTTATGATACTGGCAGCAGAGTGCATGTCACCCCGTATCTAAACAGCAAAGGCATGTTGAATATAAGAAAGAGAAAACTTCATCTTGCCAGTGTTATTCATAAGGTGATATGGAATAAAAAAACAGAATATCTATTCGAAAAGCTGATATGGCTTAATTTTAACCAAGGGCGTAGCCAGGATTATCTGTAGGGGGGGGGGGCAGGATTCTTTGTGGGGGTTTAGGTAAAGAAAATCCAAGACTGTACTGTTTTCGTTTCACTTATCGTTATTAGTGACGTTGCTTAGAGTAAGAAAAGATGGTGCCCCTGCCTGTACCTCGCTACAAGCAACTTACGTAGAACACGCAACTTCTCGTTAAAAATAGCGAAACACAAAACATCACGGTATAGGTATGCTTCAGATTCTCTGCAGCAAAAATTTGAAATGTCTTACCACCCCCATTGAGATGTCGAATGATTACCGAAACGTTTAAGACGAAGTATCGATCAGCTTTACTAAATCGGCAATTTGCTGCAAAAAATCTGAATCATGTCCACTGGGAACTGCTTGAAATAAACAGTTTATTGTTATCAAAGATGACTTACACACAAACACATATACACAAACATGGTCACGCAAGGGTGACTTTAACATGTAATGATATAATATTTAGTATATTACAATAATATAATAAGCTTTATTTCAATAAACATTTTAACAAGTACAAATTACAAAAGAAAATTATTATTAAAAACAAAATAGAAAATTATTATTTATTTATTATTCTTATTACAAAATTTAGGTACTCATGAAGGGTTTATTCACAAACAACTTACGAGCTCAACTCTCAATCCGTCTTCGCCGTGATTTACACATCCTTTCGTTTCCTTTCAATGCACTTTATGACCCTAACTCTCCTTCATATCTAGAAAATTATGGTAAACAGTGGTGTAAACATTATTAGTTTAGCATTATCAGCATTTTTAATTATTATTTTTTTAACTAAAATAAGTTTTTGAGGTGTCTTCATCAAAATTATCTTGCTATATTCGTGGCTCTTCAAATATGCTGTATAAAAATAACAGGCAGTTCAAATTTTATCGTTTCCCCGAAAGTTCATTGAACACTGCGTGGATAACCTTCGAACGTCAAAAATGGATAAACGAAAATACTATTATTCAGATTTTTAAGTTCAAGTTAATATAAATTATAAAATAATATTATTTGCAATTCGAAATTTTCAAATATCTTTAGCTATTTTAATATTTTTATTATGTCATTCATTAAACTTTTATTTTTTATTATTTTTATTCTGTCAAAGTGTATGATACTATTCGAAAAGCTTAAATACTCATAGGCACACCAGATTTCTACTAATTTTTATTCAATATCATAGTAGACGGTATCACTGTGACAATTGGTCGATAATAAAATTGTAGTATGTTACAAAAGTGTTGGACATAACATTATCAAGGTATCTTATAAAAATTATTCGAATAATAATAATTTATTGAGTTTGAAAGTTGTAAGAGTTTGTAAAAAGACACTTTTACAATGGGTTAAGCTTACACAACGAAGCGCGGCATGCATAATGTTATAGCTTCCCAAAGGATTTAACTTCGGTATTTTTGACATAGCGCCTTTTTATTAAGTACTCATTTGATACTACAACTATCTTTAATATTTCTCAGGATTTTAGCTTTTGCTTCGTACTAATCGCAAGTGCGCGGTCTTTAATATATATTATTAAAGAGTTTCAACCGATTTGAGAAGGTACCTATTTAAATATTAATATGACTACTGGTGGTATTAATAGTATAGTATTATTAGTGTTAGTCTTGTTATTTATAGTACGATTTTAATACGAGTTCTTGCCCATTAAAAATTTACTAAAAATCTTTAAAACTTGATTCTTATACCTATTACTTCATCTAACTTAAATATTGTAATAATTTATTATGTCAATAAATTATTATTCTTATATTACATTTCTTATTATTGAAATATTGATTCACACAGCTCATTAATAAACGTCCTGGCCAAGACAACCGTCTGCTCAGTATATATACAATTCGTCCGTACCGTTAGTGGAACCGCCAGTTGCCAAATACATTTTCAATCCATTCGAAGAGTACGTACGATAAAAGTTATCGCTAGACCACGATGAATATTATGAAAAATCATCAAGTAGGAATACGGAACTCGAAAACCTTATGTCTATTAAAAAGTAGAAAAATATGTATATGTGATGACACCGTTTTTTTTTTTTTTTTTTTTTTTCGCAGGGGAATCCATTTACGGATGATATCCAGGACGCCCGGGTCGGCAGTCCTAGACTTATGTCGGACTCGGCACTTTGGGAGTGCAATACCGTACTAAACCCCTGCGGGAGCCTTCAGCCGCTTTAATTGGAGGGTCCCGGATCTGCAGGCAACAGGATCCCTCCAGCGACAGGCTGGCCTCGGCGAAAAGGCCAGACTTCTACTCCATGGGGACTGTCCGGCTAACCTCTGAACAGTCCCGACGACGCCGTGTCTAGCAGGACCGGGTTCCCATCCCGGCCCGACACGGGCACAAGGGCGTTACTGGAGGCGCATTAAATAGCGCCTCCTACGCACCCCCATTCGTCGCCCACGGATGGAGGCCACGTCGGCGGCCTCCTCTCTAATCCGCTTGTCGGCCTCCTTCTGGGACATTACTGTCTCGCAGAAGGAGACCATCGCCTTCCAGGACTCGTCGTCGCCGAGCATCGCGGTGATGACGCTCGGGAGCGACAAGTCCCCTCCGACGACCGACGTCAGACCTTGACGCAGCACCGCCCATCTCGGGCACACCTCGAGGGTGTGCTGGGCAGAGTCCACCGCTGCGCCACAATCGTGACACTCAGTCGTCGGCTCCCTTTGGGCCGTCCGACACAGGTAGTCACCAAAGCAACCGTGCCCGGTGAGAACCTGTGTCAGACGGAAGGTGAGGGGCTTGCGTTTTCGACGCATCCACCGCTCAAGGACTGGGCGAATAGCAGCCGTTACGCGTGTGCCATATGGCTGCACCGCCAGGTCCTCCCCCCACCTCCGCATTATCGCTTCCTGCCCTATCCGACGCACACGTAGGATCCCGTCCAACGTGGGGTTCTCGCCAAGAGCCCTCCTACCCGAGACGTATGAGTAGGTCTCGGCAAGAACCTCCGCCACGAGCTCCCACGGGGGGTCGCCGGCTAGAGCAATAGCTGCAGCCCACGATACCGTACGGTACCCCCGAATCACCCTCACCGCGATTGTTCGCTGCGCAGCGCGCAGCGCCGCCTTATTTTTCGCGGTGAGGCGATCCGCCCAAACCGGGGCACCGTACGTCGCCATACTCCGGCAGACTCCGGAGTACAGCTGCCTGCAGGCGGCGCTGGGTCCTCCGAGGTTCGGGAGGAGTCTGCCCAGCGCACTCGCCGCCTTCACGACCTTCGGACCCACCATCGCAAAATGTGGGCCGAAAGTCCACCCTCCGTCCAGGATGAGCCCGAGATATTTCATTTGGGGGCTCATCCTGACTCTCCCCTCTCCGATCTGAAGGGTAGCCCCCGGTGGAGGTCCCTTGCGGCCGGTCCCGCGGAAGAGCAGGGCTTCGGTCTTGTCAATCCTGACACGAAGCCCTAAACTCTCTATGCGGCTGATCACGAGGTCGAGTCCGACCTCGGCCAGCCGCGCCGCCTCCTTGTAGTTTCGTCCCCGGGAATAAAAGAGAGTGTCATCCGCATAGCAGATAACACCCATCCCGGGGAGAAGACGGCCTCGCAGGACCCAGTCGTACCCGATGTCCCACAGGATCGGACCCAGAACGGATCCCTGCGGGACACCGCAGCCGACTCGCTGCCACTCCACGGACCCCGACCGGTTCTCGAGGCCTACCCTCCGATCGGAGAGGTACGCCTCCAACAGCCTCCCTAGATACGGGGGCACTCCGAAGTATTTTAGTGCCTCTCGTATCACCGCGTGCGGGAGGCTATTGAAGGCGTTCGCGATGTCCAACGACACCGCGACTACCACTTCCCTCCTGTGTTCCGCCTCACCCGTCACCGCCCGCAGGCGTTTGAGGGCGTCGACGGTCGACCGACGTGCTCGGCACCCGAACTGGGATTCTGAAAGTCCGGGTCCCGAGCCCTCCTCCAGGTGCTGAACGAGCCGGGAGGCCACTATCTTCTCCAAGGCCTTCCCGGCTTCGTTCAGCAGCACCACCGGTCGCACCGCCGAAGCCGAGTCCGGGGTCCGCCCTGCCTTAGGTAGTAGGCAGAGCCTACCCTCCTTCCAGGCCCCCGGGAACTGGCCAGACCGCAGGCAGCGGTCAAACAGCTCCCGGAGGCTGTCGCCGAGGTGCCCGAGAGCAATCGCGAGGACTCTCCCGTGCACCCCGTCAGGACCCGGCGCCCTCTTCTTACCCTGGAGGCGGGTAATCACCACCTCCATTTCAGCTTCTGTGACGGGTGGCGGAACACCATCCTCCTCGTCCGGCGTCTGCCGAGCCATTCTGGGGGGCACGAAGCCCTCGGGTTCGTCGGGAAAGAGTTCCCCGACGATCCTCCCCAGTTGGTCCGGCTGGAGCGTTTCGCTGATGGGGGCCGACTGGGCGCGGAGCTTGTTCCGCGCCCAATTATACGGTCGGCCCCAGGGGTCTCTCTCCAGACCCCCCACTAACTCCAACCAGGCCTCCTCCTTGGCTCGGCATATGGCCTGCCGCAGGATCTTCGTTTTCTCCACGTAGATCCTGCGCAGCCTGTCGTCCCTGTCCACGTCCTGGGGGCGTCTCCGCCTGCTCCGTGTATATTGTCTCCTGGCCCCGTTGCAGGCGGCCCGGAGACCGGCTATCTCAGCCGACCACCAGTAGAGTGCCCGCCGCGGGGGTGGGCGCTTCGCGGGTGGCATAGCCGCTCTGCAGACAGCAGTGAATGCGTCGCAGAGCCGGCTAGCCGCCTCCTCCAACCCCAACTCTGACAGTGGCGGGAGGCTCCAACGGCCGACGATAGCGGCCTCCTCTGATGTGATGACACCTGATAATGTTATAGTAAAAATTATACATAAGTAAGTACATGTTATTAAAATTTATTTCCTTACTGCAAGGAAGTAAAAGTCTGGTCGTCGTAGAAAGCTCGGCGCTTTTTCACCACGCTACTGCATAGCAGTTTTGCTAATATAAATATTTTAGAATTTCTTCCCAAACATGCCAATTTACACGATTTTTTTTTTTCACCAACATGAAGAAGATGTAACAAAAGAAATAGAGAACCGAACTTAATCTTGTCTGATATTGATTTATATGTTATTCTGATGGTGGACTATCTTTCTTCGCTTTTGTCGAGGAATCTAATTCTAGAGTCCTTATTGAATCTAGGTACAGATAAAGTACAATGCTAAGAAGTATCTAGAAATCTATAAAACGATGTTTACGAAGCTAGAACGAAAACACCAGGCTGCAGACTTTCCGGTACATAGGTGCTGTGATGTAACGAGAAAATCGTCTTGCGTCGAATTGACGCTTCACGTATTTCAATACAGCCCTACTAATGTTCCTCCATTATTTTAATTCTTAATCTTTTTTTTAAGTGCTTGGAAAAGACGTCTTTTTCTATATAGGTAAAGGATTAGAGTTTATAACGCCATGACGCTATACAGTGGGCTTTTAATTTTCCTATCAAGAGAAACGAACAAAATTAGGTGTAAATAAAAAATTAGAATCAACGGCTATATGTTGCCTTTCGAGACGCGACCCACGACCCAATAATCTGCTAACCCGCAGTGGAGCAGCGTGGCTAATTCAGACTTCAATTCCTCTCTTACAAGAAGAAGGGACTTTTGAATAATTGTGAATCATTTATAGGCAGATTCAGAATCATATAGTATATAATATTATTTCTAAAAGGTGTTTTTTTCCTGGAGAGCCTAGTTTTTTTTAAAATAATTATCTAAAATCACTAATTCATATATCATTTTAAAGCTTATGTTCCCTGCTTTTGGTGAAAAATATAATTTTTTTTTGTTTAATTAAAAAAAAAATATTATTAATAACGATTCAAGCGCCATCTGTTGACTGTGTTTTAAATTATATATACACTACAACAGCAACAAGTACACGGGGTGCCATCTATGAACCATTCTTGTAACTAATATGACAGCTATGACATTATTATTTACATTTTGTGTGAGTGTTTTTGATTTATCGCGCAAATTAATAAATATAAAATATTCTCTGTTTTACGCTGACGTAGATACATAATTCCATAAAGTGTTAACATTTAGAATTACTAAGAACGATATAAATTATTACTGATAAATAATTAATTAATGTGAATTATATATTATTCTTAATTTTAGATAAAATCAACGTATTAAAATTGACTTGCATCATCGGTGATGATAAAACGTATATTTATACATAATTTAATATGAAATATTTAAATATATTTATTGTTGGATAAATAAATGATGATCATTTCAAAGCTGTTCTAAATATGTAATTCTGTCAAAGCCAGTATTATTTTACTTTTTTACTGTTTCCTTTTTAATATATTTTTCAATCAAACATATTATATAACTGACGCGTGCGAAGATTTTTCAGATCATCAGGAACTCATACATTTACATTTATTATTTGACTACTATCTAGCTAGTATGCTATATATATTACATGTATTTCTAGTATTACGCATATTTCCAGTAAGGATTAAGACATATCATTAATTGTATCTCAAGATATCTAATAGATTTTCTTGTACCGTGTCTGTCGTGTAACAAATAGTAGAACAGCGTACAACGTCATTGATTCTCACACGCTGTTAATTCGATCCTGTGGATTCGTTACTGAAGATTTAATCACACGAACGATTTATTTTATCCGTACAAATATCCTTGAAACGTTAGAAATGATTTTACAAACGAATAAACATGTACAATGCCGTCTTGTATAATGTTTGTTTGTGTAATGCATTCTGAGCTCATAAGCTTATTTGTATTGAATTATTTTACCAATAAGTTAATTTACACTTACAGTGATTTTAACTGCGTTTATAGTCACTACTTTATTCTCATAATGAAAAAAATAATTCTTAATTTATTTTAAATCCTCCGAACAAAGCGTGTTTGAAAAACAGATAATTTTTTTTTTATAAATAAAATGAGTCTTAAACGATGAATATAATTAAATTAACAGCTATCAGGTACAATTTAAAATACAAATCTCTATAACAAATTGTCTGTCTTAATTGCAACAATTATAGTATACATTGATAAATTTGAACATTTCAAAAAATATGACACCCATTGGTGTCATAAACGACGGTATTCAATATACTCACTCGTAAGTCATGATAACGACACTCGAGAGATTTACGCCGTTTACAAATACACGCCGAATACATCAAGCGCATACAAACCTCAATGATATTAAAATTAGTCAAAATAATAATTAAATTCTTTTTAAATTAAGTAATTGCATTTTAATGTTTTAACAAATATTTTTCTCATTTTTGTATGATGAGTTTATAATGTTTGACTAATGTATGGAGTTTTTTACTGTTGAGTTTCTCGTTTCTTTGTTCTCAGCAGAATCTACATTCTGAATCGGTGATAGTTTAACATTATTTATAACTATGTAAAGAATATTATATTCTTTGTAAAATGACGGTTTTAAAATGCTTTTGAAGCCCAATTGAATAAATATATTTTTGATTTTGATTTTATTAAATTGTCGATATCTTACTCCTCTGGTTTGTTCCATGGTTTTGGTTTCTTATGGTGTATGTATGTATAATGTTTTTTATGGTTCTTATATGCTCAAGATTGGATTGGATATTTCTATTTTTACAAATTCTTGTTAATTCGTGTGAGCCCCCTGATCCTGGGAGAGCACTAATATGTCGATTCCGGCAATTATCTTGAACATTTGTTGACAATTATTACTGTTTGTAGAGAAATTATCCGCCAATCCACGTTGAAGGATCGTGGTGAATTAGGTTCTATACCGTCTCTTATATAAAAGGGCATTTGTAGGTTGTTTTAAGTCAGCTCTGTACAGTGGTACTTAGTCAACGTGTTAATTTGGTGGCTAAAATTGGCCTTACACAAAAAAAAATTAAACCAATTGAACAGATATTTAATATAAGCATTTATATAAAAATAAATACCTACTTCAGCGTTTCCAAGATCCCATCTAAAAATTTCAAGACGAATATATTAATTTTTTTATCTTATTTTTGTAACAATTAATAATAGTAACAAAATATTGTAAAGAATTAAAGCTAACGTAATAAATTTACATATATTATTATCGCGATACGACGTTAAAGCTATAAAGGCGATGTGTCGCATTTAACTCGTCAGATATTTCTTAGCCTTCGTATTGTTAAGATATAATTATAATATAAATATATTATAAAATGAAGTCGCTTACTATATTGTGTGTGTTCGCATTGGTCGGCTTAACTTTAGCTATGGATCTATATCCACGTGGATGTATATATGTAATGGGTCAATGTGAGTATTCAATTTTTATACAAAACCAAAAGTAGTATTTAAGAAATATAAACGATTTTAAGCGTTTTCTGTACTCATAAAAAACGGCCAAGTGCGAGTCGGACTCGCACACGAATGGTTCCGTACCATTATCTATAAAAACGGCAAAAAAAATCACGTTTGTTGTATGGGAGCCCCCTCTAATTTTTTTTTCTTATTTTAATTTAATTATTTATTTTTAAAAATAATATATAACTCAATATTCTGAGAGTTCTGAGAGCAAAACCGGGCAATAAACCACTTTTACTGTATGGGAGCCTCCCTTAAATATTTATTTTATTGAGTTTGTTAAAGAAAATGTTATTAATTTTTATTCTGTTTTTTTAGTATTTGTTGTTATAGCGGCAACAGAAATACATCACATGTGAAAATTTCAACTATCTAACTATCCCGGTTTATGAGATACAGCCTGGTGTCATAAGGACGGACGGACAGCGGAGTCTTAGTAATAGGGTCCCGTTTTACGCTTTGGATACAGAAACCTAAAATGGAAAATTTTATTTTTATGTTACTCTAGTCTAGTAGTTAAGTAACTTAGTAAAATAGGCTGTAAAACAACAAAGCTCATAATCTTTTCTTAGTTACCTTAGTTAGTTTAAAACCTGTACGTATTGTTACGTTAGAGTTTGTTAAAGATAATGTTGTAAATGATCAAAATTAAGTGAAAAAAAAAGTGTGATATATTATATTACATAGGTAAATGCAATGATAAAAGACATACATTCTACTTCGTCACTTTCCTAACGCCAATTAAGAAGTTTAATAATAAAAAAGTGTAAATAAGGTATTAATAGGTTTATAATATATTAACCAGTGATTTATTATTAACTAGCGGCCCGCCCCGGCTTCGCACGGGTCTTTAACTAAAATTTTAAAAATTATACATTTATATTTTTTATCACCTACACCTGCGTCGATACCGGAAAATATTTTATAATAGACGGATTGAGTGACAGATTTATTATATCTATATACATACATACATACATACATACATACATACATACATATATATATGTATATAGATAGTACTGATGAAACATTTGAACTGTTTTTTTTATTAATTATTTTCTCATTGATGAATACCATATTTTAATAAGTATTATTCCCGACGAAGACAAATCCAAAAACACAAAAATAAAAATCGTTCCACTCGTTCTCGAGTTATAAACGGTGTAACTAACACGACTATATATATATATATATATATATATATATATATATATATATATATATATATATATATATATATATATATAGATTACAACTTAAATAGCTATAACCATCCAACTTTGTACAATCAACAAACAAATAACGACCAAATATTTTAAATTTTAACAACGAACAAACAATCAAGACCGTAGTACCCTAAAGTATTTAATTATATACAAATAAGAAAAACAGATTTTTAAATACGGGCGAGTGTCATTCTTTTGGCCGAAGTTTTGGTCAGCGCGATTCAGAAAATTATCTGCGCCATCTATCGTATAATTGTAGAATATCGTTTTTATATTTAGTGACATTTAACATAATTAATATTTAACATAGTAGTATATTAATTGAAAATGATGTTTATCTAAAATATTAAAACGATTTCTATTCCTATCCGACATATTTAGTAAACTTTTAAGTTTAACAAAATAATAACTCAAATATAAGTTTTGTGAGTTTTAAAGATTCCTTAGACCAGATGGCGTTGGCGGCGTAGGTACCTATTTCTATTTTCTTAAATATTTATTTTTTAATTTAATTACAATGAAACAAAAACTTAATTATACTGTAAGTTATTTCCAATTTTTATGTATTAAAGTTATTAACATTAGTTTTGTACTTTTTACGTGATACGCGATCAGAAAAAAACACGATAAGAGATGGCGCTGATACAAAAAAATACGCGCTATTGAAATTTATTCTTGATGATATATAGTGTATTAATAAAACAGAGGTTTTAACAGATTTATTATTTGTATAGATAATGTTTTGCAATATTAAATATCTATACTATACTTTAATTAATATTATAAAGCTCAAAAGTTTGTTTGTTTGAACGCGCTAATTTCAGGAACTACTGGTTCGAATTGAAAACTTCTTTTTGTGTTGGATAGCCCATTTACCGAGGAAGGCTATAGGCTATAATAACATCACGCTACGACCAATAGGGACTGAGAAATAATAAGAAACGTTACAAAAACGGGAAAAAATAATCTTTTTTGAGATCACTCGACCAACGAGGCGGGTACCTACTCTTAGAGTAATTGGTTAAAAATATTTAAGTATGTTTTTCCTCAAATTAACGCGGGTGAAACCGCGGGACACAGCTAGTATTATATAAAGCGATACATTGTGTTTGTAAATAAAAAAACAGTGTTATTTTTAACTATTAACAAGTGACAAATAATTGTATACGTAGTATCACTTAAGTTATCGCTCGTTGACGCAGTTGACAGTGATCCTTCTTTCCGCTCCAGGGTTGTGTGTTTGGTTCTCGCTGAGTCTGAGTGTAATATTTATTTATATATGTATTATTTTGTAGATCGGGGAAAAAGCTTATTCGTATTTTATATACAAATTCGAGACTTTTTTTCAAAGTTTAATTACACTTAATTATAATATATCATTTTGTTCGACAACTTGTTGCCATCTTGAAGTTAGTGACATAATCCCGTGTCTTTAGAAATTTAGGATTTTTGATAAAAAAAAAATGCAACAAAAAGATTTGACAGTCCTCTCTTCATTTTAACCTAAGACTACCCAAAGAATTCAGAAGAGAACGAAACAGGTAAAAATCTGAGCGTGGCAAGGTCAGGACTATATGTTGGATGCCAATTTAATCGATTTTTGATTTGTGGCCAAAAATTATGTGGTCTGGCGTTATCATGATGAAAGACCACTCATTTTCTGTTGATCATCTACACCCATTTTTTCTCAAATTCTTGCTTGTCTCATTAGTTGTTGGCAGTAGAGATCCGAGTCAAAGGTTTTTCCCGGAGGCATAAGCACACAGCATCACCTTATTGAGTATTAATCCGGATTTCGTTACAGTCTGTGGAGCTTGACTACCCTTTAACCGTGATCTTTTTCGTACGATCTTGTTCTAGATGATCCAATTTTTTTTTAATATCATTTTTAACGCAATCAAAATAGTAAGACAGTTGGCATATAGCCTTATGCCCAATATTATATAGTTTCCTTTGTTACTGAATGTTCTAAAAACGAGTGCGGTGTTACAGCAAACATCACAATTAGTACGTTATTACTCATCTATTTTAGTTTCAAACAAGAATCGTGACCTTATCGATAACTTCAGTCTTAATCTCATATTTGTTCGTGTGTATAATTTTGTTTATCAACTTTATTACTTTACTTGTAACGCATTTAATTAGAACGTATCAATTTATAAATGGTGTTTGTTAATGTTATATAGGACTCCGACAGGCGGTACTTTAATTCAATGTCCTTAATAGTTCTATAAATAAACATACATGACGGCGACTAATCGCAGTTTCTATTCCCGTTCGCAATTCGTTTCGCCTGTAAGCAACTCAATGCTGAGCGAAGGCCTCTCCTCCATATAGAAGAAGGGTTGGAGCTTAGTTCACCACGCTGATCCACTGCGGGCTGGTGGATAATATCTCTGCCATAAGTAACGATTTTTAGCAGGTGTCCATGATAACAACCGGGACCGACGGCTTTACGTACTCTTCAAGGCACGGTGGGGAAATCCACAAGGATACAACACCCAGACCGGAAAAAATATTTGCACAAATATAAATATCAGCTCCGAGTGGGAATCGAACCCGCGACCGCTGGCGTTGAGGTGACTACTGGCACCACTACACCAGAACGGTCGTCGATCGACGTGGTTAATTGTATTTCTACAAAATGTTATCCTGGTCTTGATGTCCCTGTGGATCTCCTCGACCTGTCTTGCAGACCATCTAACACCGCCGTCCCAGTCGTTATCATAGATTACTGCTTACAATCATTAATCTTGCAGTTAATGTTATATCCGTAGCTTAACAGCGTTTCTACAATATAAATTATAAATTGACCTATACTGAACATTCATTTTTGTATGTCAAACGTTATGACATAGCATTTTTAATATCATATATTTTTGTAGTATACGAGTATATGATATTTATGCGGACGGCTGTAAGTATGTCGAAGAATATCTGACTGTTGGCCTAGTTAGTATTCGTGGATTCTATCCTCGTGATCTCAACAAATGTTTGTTGATACTTATGTTTTTCCTGGTCAGAGCGTTTATGTTTATATTATGTATGGGTGTGTGTATTTCTGTGTGTTGACGCGCTTCTGTGTATATGTGATATGACACAACTGATATGAGACACACAAACTGTGTGTTTGTGTGTCTCATATCAGTTGTGTGAGCAGAATTTCATCTTTTTGGGGATGATGAGTGTTGCGCGTTTATATTAAAAAAGAAAAAATGTTACATTGAAGTCGTTGGAGTGTAACCAGCCTTATTTGTTATAGAATAATTGATAAGGTGAAATGAAATAAAATGAAATGAAATTATTTATTTCGTCATAAGGTGATTTTACACACTTAACGAATGTCAAAAAAAAATCATTTAAAACTAATACGTCAAATTATTACAAGTTAATGTCTCGGTAGACATAACATTACTATTATATCATCGGCTTTATTAAATGTTACAATAAATAACTTAATCTAATGTCCCTAGTGTTGGCCGAGAGGAAAAAAAGCCGGAGGAAAAAAACTCTCGGTGTATTCTAAAACAATGCTATAGACTAGAAACTATATACAACAGAACACAAGAATTTCGATGAATAATCAACGACAGCTTTCATGTATCGTAGTGATATATGTAAAATAACTAGTTTGAGACGTGGACTAAAAATAAAAGTCACTACTAAAAATTAAAGTCACTAAACGTGCTATGGAACGAGCTATGTTTTGAGTCTTTTTCAAAGATGAAATTGGCATGATCAGATCAGGAATGAGATTACCCTGCAGAGATAAAGTACTTATCATAGCCCATAGAATCAGCTAGTCGAAGTTGCAGTGGGCTGACTACGTATGTCGCAACAGCTGCCCTGCGCCCTGTCCTTGAGCGGTGGATGTGAAGAAAACGCAAGCCCATCACCTTCCGTCTGACACAGGCGTTCACCAGGCACGGCTGCTTTGGACTACCTGTGTCGGACGGTCCAAAGGGAGCCGACAACCGAATGTCACGACTGTAGTGCGGCGGTGGACTCAGCCCCACCCACTCTAGCGGTGTGCCCGAGATGGGCGGCGCTGCGTCACAGGTTGATGTCAGTCGTCGGAGAGGACTTGTCGCTCCCGAGCGTCATTTTCGCGATGCTCGGCAGCAACGAGTCCTGGAAAGCGATAGTCTCCTTCTGCGAGACGGTAATGTCCCAGGAGGCCGACGAGTGGGTGAGGGAGGAGTCCGCCGATGTAACCTTACTCCACGGGCGATGAATGGGATTGCGTAGGAGGCGCTACTTAATGCGCCTCCAGTAACGCCCCTGTGCCCGTGTCAGGCCGGGATGGTAACCCAGTGATGCTAGACACGACGTCGTCGAGACTGTTCAGAAGTGAGCCGGACAGTCCCCATGGAGGAGAAGTCTGGTCTTTTCGCCAAGGCCAGCCTGTTGCTGGATCCTGTTCCCTGCAGATCCGGGACCCTCTAATTAAAGCAACTGAAGGCTCCCGCAGGGACTTAATACGGTATTGCACTCCCAAAGTGCCGAGTCCGACATAGGTCTAGGATTGCCTACCCGGGCGTCCTGGATATCATCCGTAATTTGATTACCCTGCGTTAAAAAAATAAAAAATAAAAAAAGGACCGAAGGCCGCTAGAGCATGCGTGTCCTTGAGAGGAGACCGTGTCTCGTTCAATGCAGTGTGTGACTACCTGCGACTTGCTGGACCGACGATCTGCGCAAAATTACCGGCGAAGGCTATATGAGGATTGCAGACTGTCGTGATTTTAGACGAGGACTAGGAGAGGCATATGTCCAACAGTGGACTGCGATAGGCTGAAGCGAAGCGAGTTTGAGTGTATGACTTTGTCTTGAATGATTTAATATTGATAGTGAATCAGTCACTATCCCACTGCTGAGCAAAGGAAGTTGTTCCATGTAAGATAAGAGTTGGAGCTTGATCCATCATACTGCCATGAGTAACGTTTGGTATCTGTTGTCTATAATAATAACCGGAACCAACAGCTTTAATTGCTCTCCGAAGCACGGAAACCTGCGAGTACATATATCTAGACCAGAAACAAATATTTGTACAAATACAAATATCTGTCCTGAGTTTGAATCGAACCCGCGATCATTTTGATGCATATCGTAGAAATTTGTTATAGCGGTGACGCTTCTGTATCAATTTTTCTAGCGTAATGTTAATACACATGTTATAATTAGTCTGTAATCTTTCACTATATTCAAAGAAAATAAACTATTGTTAGTCGTATAGAAATGTATGTGTCTCCCATAACTCTCTCCTCTGCTAACTCTAACTAAATTCAGTAGGACGTGAATCCGGTTTCGGTGTTATGAAACAGGCACAACCTTTATAGCCTTTGGGGGAGTGAGGAAAAAGGTGTAAAGTTCCTCATCCACCATCGAAAGGGAGGATCCTCCGACCAGACGGATGTTGTGTCTGGTGATCTACTGCCCCCGACAATTGTTATCGGGTTCTCATATATATGTTCAATCGCTTGGATAACTTTGATAGCGCGATGTAGGGTACGTCAGTTTTCGTATGTAGCGAGATAGATGTCGCTACAAGCATATACGGGTATTTGTCGTGTGCGGGGATCAAACCTAACCGTTAGTGTATTACTTGCTGTGACCACGGCGTCAACCTATCGTAAACGTTGAGGGGCTTGGTTGATTATTATATTAGTCCCAACTTATTTTTTGTAAGAGGAGGTGTGGTCTATCCTAAGCAGTGGGACGTCTAGAGGATGTTACATACATACAAATTATATTTATTCAAACGGGCCTTTTAAAGTTATTTTGGAGCATTATTTTATAATTTTTTTTTAGCTGTTTACAGCTTATATATACCTTATTTTCTTAAGAAATTCCATTTTGCTTGCAGGTCAGGAGGAGTGTGAAGAGGGCACCTATTCTTACACAACTGGTTGTGGCGCTCTGACACCAGAAGCAACTTGTGCTGACCCCAACCCTAAGCCTGACACTGACGGGGGTTCCATTTGTGATTACTCAGCTTGTTACTGCAACCCACCTACTGTTAGGCATCCTGAATCCAACAAATGTGTTCCTTTAGAAGAATGTCCTAAGTGAATGATAGTATCTACTTTGTTACTTTACAATAAAATGTTTGCAATCTTTTAATTTCTGGTTTTTATTATCCCAGACTTGACTTAGAATGAATATTGGAAAATTTTATAAGGAAAGAGGATTGAGGAAATATTTTTTATTTACTAATTGACTTTATTGCGCAACTATAGAAATTATATTAATTAAAATTTAACGGATTTAAAACTATACAGTCTTATCTAGTAGCTAACCTTAAGACGTGTAAGAAATAGTGTCAGATAGATGTACAAAATAATAAAAATAAAAAAGATATACACATCAGTAAGTCAATATATACAAAACAACGAAGCTCATAATCTTTTCTTAGTTACATTATAGTTTAAAACCTGTACGTACTGTTACGTTAGAGTTTGTTAAAGATAATGTTGTAAATGATCAAAATTAAGTGAAAAAAAAGTGTGATTTATTTGGTCGGTAAATATTTTTTCAAATGTGATTTTGTCTGTCTTAATATTTCAATATAATAGTCATATAGTATCAAAAACAGCAGTCTCCATTTTTTCTTAACTCCATTTTTTATTAACTAAGATGGAAGAGTTGATTATAGAGGACATTTTTTTTTAACCGACTTCAAAAAAAGGAGGAGGTTCTCAATTCGTCTGTATTTTTTTTTTTTTTTTTTTTTATGTGTGTTACCTCATAACTTGTTACTGGATGTACCGATTTTAATGATTCTTTTTATATTCAAAAGCTAGTGCTCGTCATGTGGTCCCATTTAAATTTGAGCGAGATGTGACTAGTAGTTTTTGAGTAATCCTTAATAATGCGTATATTTGTTCCTGATACCGCGCGTCGCTGCACGGGTCGCGTTGCACACTATCGTTCCTTGAGGCTTAATTTGTTTCGGAAGATTATCACGTGTTATGTTTTTTATGTTTCCTACGAGTTAAACTATACAATATTATATTTTGTTTCTCAGATTACGACTCAGGTGTAGTGACATCGGTGATTAACTAGATAATTGTTTTAAAATTTTTAATTTGTCGATATATTTAACGGACACTATTTTGCGTCATTTGTCATAGACTAAAATCTTAAATGTGACATTGTGTGTGCAATAAGTGTACCTAAGTATTAGTCAATTAACAGAGGAATCTTTTCTGCAATCTGCATCGATGTATAATTATAATAATAGATACACAGTCTCAAATAAATCGAACCTCAGTCGTGTACCCACACCAGCCTACCTGACTCTACAAGCTAATAAAACAAAGGCCACAATTGGTTATTGTTTAATTTTAATAATAGACCTTAATACTTTGGAATTGAGTTGTAAAACATTTGTGACTGTGTCTTACTTATTATCTTTAGGGTTTATGGATGGAACGAAGTAATAAATCTTAGTGACACCCAAAAATGAAACAAGATATCTAGAAAAATATTTCATATGAAATCAACCTTATAACTAATTAGAAATATATTACAAAATTGTCACAAATAATATGCGAGTTACGTGATTTCGGAGCTGTGCTTATTAATTTGCTGTTGTCTCCAGCTGTTTGAATAAAAAAACTAGTGGAGTCGCTTACCGAGTGCTAAATATGTGATTTGTACGATAATTATGTGACGAATGCTAACGCTGGCTTATTATGAATGTAAGCACTGTTTAGTTTGGTTACTTTTAGTGCGCTTACGCGGAATCTAGGGTATAATTGATCGAAAGGTTGTGGTACGTTAGTGCATATTATTACTTTAATACATTAATTATGTATTTTGCCATGAAAAAAAAAATAATATCGATTGACAAAAAAAAAGAAACTCTATAGGTGATTTGTAAGATCATCGTAGTATTTCGATCGTCGATTGCGGCTTTTTCGAGGGTGGTAAAATAAATGTAGCTTGTGAACTGTAACCGCCCAGCTTTATATAAATAAATCAGTTATCGAACTACAGATTCACTAAAAATCAAGAAATAAAACAAAATTTTAACAAAAAACAAAAACCGACTTCAAAGTAAAAAAAAAGAACGGAAAAACAAAAATGCACTAAAAAGTAAAAAAATAATTACGTATTCTTTTGTCTGTAATCAAATTATTACGATAATATAATGTACAATTATTGTTGTTATTGGAGTCGGTGTCGACAATATTACTAATCTTGTTGTTAAGTATTTTCATTTTATTTTTATTTTGCTAAGACCAGGTCATCCTAATCTTTCTTCTAAAGACAGATCGTTTCTGGGGTCAGGCTTAGGTTATCTTGTTGATAAGTAGTTTATTATTTGTGAAATAAAAATAACATTTTTTTTTTATTTATTGTTTATGGATAGAATGTTTTATATTTCCACCTAATATTTTTTGTTATTAAGTTGTTTCATATTTTCATTAAGATTAAAATATAATTAAATATTTCGTTATTGTTAGTTTATCAAGGACAAAGCATCTGTTTAAAACATTTTAATAAATTTATAATTGATTTATACATTTGTGTTTATTTAATAGGTTTTAATGTTTGAATAACCGAATTGACTAACTGATATACGTATTAGGTATATTATATATACTTATTATAATGCAAAATATATCGATATTAAGGTGCTAGGTATCTTATTATGTATCTAACTTATGGTAGATTAATCCCTGGCTGACCAATTACATCGACCGAGTGACCAGTTATGACCAGTATGTGAATAATTGAAAGAGCGTTGTAAGACCTGTGTATGTCAGTTTGGGGGATATTCCCATGTCACCACAATTTTTTTTTTTTTTCGGTACGGCCCTGAAATTTTAATCGTCTTGTAATTATTCGTATTTGATGTATCTTTGATGCCTTTTTCGAATTAAAATGTAAACAAATAATAATATATTATGACAACCTTACGACAACCATGACGGGCAACCGTTCTGGTGTAGTGGTGTGAGTAGATTTTCGTAGTATTTATATAAATATTTGATTCTGTTCTGAGTGTATGTCCTTGGAGGTCTTCACGGAGTGCCTCGGAGAGTTCGTGAAGCCGTTGATCCCGATTGTCATCATACACATCTGATACCAATTGTTAGCCTATACCTATATGAATAGGTATTATTATTTATTACTATCCGCTAACCCCAGTGGCACAGCGTGGTCGATTAAACTCCAACATTTTTCCTATATCGATAAGTGGCGTTTGTTTATCAGTGACATGTTTACAAGCTGCTTCAGTTCACTCCAGTTCATTAATATAAATATAAAAATTAAACAATAGTTGAAATCATCATGGTTTAAATCTGAATGTTTTTTTTCCGAAACAATAATTGGCGAACAATTAATTTATTAATTCGGAGCATAGATTCTGCTGAGAAGAATCGGCAAGAAACTCAAAAGTTACTCTTTTAAAAGTCATCATCATTATCATATCAACTATTGGATGTCCACTGATGAACGTAGGCCTCCCTTATCGACCTCCAGAGCGACCTCAGCGCGAAGTGCGCGAAGCAGCCTCAAGTCGTCTGTCCAATACCTAAGTGGCCAATAGAAATATGATATCTTTAAAACGTGTACAAACAGATACAAATAAATATTATTTTTTAATTTGTACAAGCGTATGTTTTGAAGTCATTTTATTAAAAAACTCCTTTTGAACGAAATCAAAACATTAAAACGCTTGCCGTATAGCCTTACGCCCAGTATTGCATAGATTTTTTTGTTGCTAAGTGTTCCGAAAGCGGATGAGGTGTGGCAGTAAGATCATAATTAGAACGTGATTGCCCATTTATTTATCCTACAAATAAGAACCGTAACCTTGTCAATAACTTCAAATGTTTTCCTGTCTGTAATGTTGTTTATCAACTTTATTATTTTACTTGTATTGAATTTAATAAGAGCGTAAATAAACTAGTAAATGGCGTATGTTAATGTTATATAGGACTCCGACAGGCGGTACTTTAATTCAGCGAATTCAAGAGTTCTATAAATAAACATACAAAGGATCTGGTGTAGTGATACAAAAGTTGAAAGGACGTCGACTAATCGCAAATTCGATTTCCAATCGAAGTGGTTATTTGTATATCTTCACATTTTTGTATCTGGTTTTGATGATTGTCCCCGTGGAACTCCTCGACGTGTCTTGCATAGCATCTAAAGCCACCGGTCCAATTGTTATTATAAACTCCTGCTAACGATCGTTATTCTTGCAGTTAATGTTATATCCGCAGTTTAACAGCCTTTCTCCAATAGAAACTATAAATTTACCTCTACTGTACATTCAATTTTTTTATGTCAAACGTTATGACATAACATTTTTAATTCATATCGTTTTGTATTATATGATTATATGATATTTACGCAGACGGCTGTAACCATGTCGAAGAAAATCTGAATGTTACGCAAATGTTTTTTGATACACATGTGTATCGTTATCAGAGCATTTAATTTTCTATTATTTATGTGTGTGTGTGTGTGCGTGTTTTGAGTGTGTCTGTATAGTGGAATTTCATCTACTCGGAGCTTTTGAGTTTCTAGCGTTTATATTTAAAAAAAAAAAGTTTAATTTAAGTCGTTGGAGTGTAACCAGCCTTATTTGTAGTCTAATAATTAATTAGATCTATTCTTAAACAGTGGTCTAGACTAGAAACTGTATACAATAGAACACAAAGATGTTGATGAATAATCAATGAAGGTTTTCATATATGTATTATTTCAAAGTCAAAGTCAAAATATTTTAATCAGCATAAAATTATTACAATTATTTACTGAACTTTATGAGTCTACCACCAGTTTGGAAAGAAAGAAAGAAGAAGCCTCTGACCTGAGAAGAACTGGCGAAAGAAATTCAGTGTGACTAATATTATTATTATTTTTTATGTTATGGTTTTATAGTTATGGTATCATAATTAATTTGTGGCTCTTTGTAAAATCTTATCTATTTATAATAACTAGTTTGAGACGTGGATAATGACGGCCTGACTATTCCACAAATTTAAAGTCAGTGTGCGTGTCAACGTGCTATGGAACGAGCTATATTTGGAGTCTTTTTCAAGGATAAATCAGAATGATCTGGTTATGAATCAGGTTAGTAATAAGATTACCCGCTAGACAACCAAAGTATCCGTTACAGCCCGTAGAATTAGCAAGTGGTAGTGGGCTAACCACGTATTCCGCATTCCCGAAGGGCACTAGACATATGTGTTCTTGAGTGGAGACCGTGTCTCGCCGAACGCATGTGGGGCATCCTCCAGCCCGCTGGGCCGAAGATATGCGCAAAATCGAATCGGCAAAATCATGCATGTGGATGAGTGCATGAGGATTGCAGACAGCCGCGATTTTAGGCGAGAACTTGGGGAGGCATATGTATGTCCAACAGAATTTCATATTGATAGTGAACTGAACTGAAACAGTCAATAAACATCCAACTGCTGAGCAAAGGCCTCTCTTCAATGTAAGAGAAGAGTTGGAGCTTGATCCATTATGCTTCTCCAATGCGGGTTTGCGGATAATTTCTCCATGAGTAACGTTTGGTATCAGTTGTCTTTGAGAATAACCGGGACCGATAGCTTTACGTGCTCTCAAAAACACGATGGGGAGACCCACAAGGATATATACTCAGACCAGGAACAAATATTTGTACAAATAGAAATATCTGCCTTGAGATTGAATCGAACCCACGATCTATTAACACGTATCGTAGAAATTTGTTAGAGCGGTGACACTTCTCAGAGACTATTCAGGAAATTGTCGTGTGCGGGGATCGAAATTACGACCGCTAGCGAATCTGTTGCTATGACCACTGCACCAACCCGTTGTCAACATTGAGATGCTTGGTTGATTATTCTGTTAGTCCCAAGTCCTAGGTTTTTTTTAATTTTTATTTATTTTTTTATTTTTATTTTTTAGAATAAGTGTTCAATTCTGAGCAGTGGGATGTCTAGAGGATGTAAGACACATACAAAATACATTTTATCTATTTAAACTTTGTTATTTCACAAACGTTATTTAGCTGTTTACAGCTACTTCCTACCTGATTTTGCTGAAGAAATTCCATTTTACTTGCAGGTGATGAGGAGTGTGAAGCGGGCACATATTCTTACACAACTGGTTGTGACGTGAAGACACCAGAACCTACTTGTGCTGACCCCAACCCTAAGCCTGAAGAAGGTATCATCTGTGATTACACAGCTTGTTACTGCAACCCACCTACTGTTAGGCATCCTGAATCCAATAAATGTGTTCCTTTGGAAGAATGTCCTAAGTGAATGATTATATCTTCTTTGTTACTATGTATAATAAGACATGTAACTAATAAATTTTTTAAAATCTTTTTATTTCTGGTTTTTACTATCCCAGACTTGAGAGAATGAGAATGAATATTGGAAAATTTTATAAAGAAAGAGGAGGATAGAGGAAGGAGAAAAAAAGATGAAAAAAATTTTTTTTTCTTTCTATATTTCTATAGTCTTGAAGATTGCTTTTATCTTTTTTTTCTATATATATTGTGCAAAATATTAATACGATCATAATGAAATATGAATTTAAAACCGTTTATAGTTTTATCTATCTGTTAACTATAAGACGTGTAAGAAAGAGTGTTAGATAGATATGCAAAATGAAAATAATATACATATTATATACAGACGATGTTAATATCCTTATTTTGTAATTATGTACAATATACGACCTTATCGCTAAACTATAATCTTTACCAGACTAACTGTTCTCTTATATTTACGCGAATATTACTCATTTAATTGAAAGTCTATATCGGATTTTATCGCGTTTATTTGTTAAAAACTGTACAGTTTAACGATTTTATTAATTAATTACATTATTTCCCGACGTTTCGGACCCTTTACAGCGTCCATGATCTCGGGGGACTGAGGTGGTGGGTGTCCGAATAATGAATCAATTGTTATATACCCCGCTTTTTATACAATTATAAATTATTACTTTTAACCGTTCCTATTCATGCAGAATGAGCTTATTGTGTCTGGAAGTCGTGCTGTGTTCTTATTTTCCTTGGGTTCAATTAATTTTAGTACTGGCTCCCAAGCTGGTGGTACGTTCCAACCATCCTCTCTATTGAAATTAGGATGTTTTTTGATTTCAATAGCCTCGCGAATCATCCTTGGTAGGAATCGGTGTTCTTTAGCGAGAATTTGTGGCTTATCAAATCTGATATAGTGGTTGGTACCTTGTTGGGTATGTTGATACACAGCAGACTTTGTCGACCGTTGGTGTTTCATGTCAGCTATGTGTTCTTTGACGCGTGTCTCTATACTCCGCTTAGTTTGCCCTATATAAGAGAGACCACATTCACAGTCTAATTTGTAGACCCCTGCATCTTGTAAAGGTATTTGACACTTGACAGATGGTAATAATTGACTTATCTTCGTTGGCGGCTTGTAGTAAGTTTTTATTGAAGCTCGCTTCAAGATGTAGCCAATCTTGTCAGTGACTCCTTTGACATATGGTAGTACGGCAGGCTGGCGCTCAACTGTGGCTGTCTTCTTTCTCCGGGATCTGTGACGCTGAAGCGGTGCTCGGAGGTTGTTGTCTCGCAGTACCTGCTTGACGTGCTGTAGCTCTGCGTCCAGGTGTTTCTCGTCACAGATCCCGCGAGCTCTCTGAAACAGAGACAAACCAACGGCAGAGAGTTGTCTAGGATGATGGTGAGAAGCACCGTTTAAATACCTGTTTGTGTGGGTGGATTTTCTATACACAGAATGGCTTAAACTATGATCAGGATTCCTGATTATAAGTACATCTAGGAAAGCTAGTGTGTTGTTTGCCTCTAACTCCATGGTAAATTGAATATTGTTATTTATGGAGTTAAGGTGTTCTAGGAATATGCAAGTACTGTCTGTTGGTAATATGGTGAAAGTGTCATCTACATACCTCTTGTAAAATCTAGGAGAGATAGGTGCTGTCCTTAGGGCTCCTCAGATCCGCTCACAGATCCCGGAGAAAGAAGACAGCCACAGTTGAGCGCCAGCCTGCCGTACTACCATATGTCAAAGGAGTCACTGACAAGATTGGCTACATCTTGAAGCGAGCTTCAATAAAAACTTACTACAAGCCGCCAACGAAGATAAGTCAATTATTACCATCTGTCAAGTGTCAAATACCTTTACAAGATGCAGGGGTCTACAAATTAGACTGTGAATGTGGTCTCTCTTATATAGGGCAAACTAAGCGGAGTATAGAGACACGCGTCAAAGAACACATAGCTGACATAAAACACCAACGGTCGACAAAGTCTGCTGTGTATCAACATACTCAACAAGGTACCAACCACTATATCAGATTTGATAAGCCACAAATTCTCGCTAAAGAACACCGATTCCTACCAAGGATGATTCGCGAGGCTATTGAAATCAAAAAACATCCTAATTTCAATAGAGAGGATGGTTGGAACGTACCACCAGCTTGGGAGCCAGTACTAAAATTAATTGAACCCAAGGAAAATAAGAACACAGCACGACTTCCAGACACAATAAGCTCATTCTGCATGAATAGGAACGGTTAAAAGTAATAATTTATAATTGTATAAAAAGCGGGGTATATAACAATTGATTCATTATTCGGACACCCACCACCTCAGTCCCCCGAGATCATGGACGCTGTAAAGGGTCCGAAACGTCGGGAAATAATGTAATTAATTAATAAAATCGTTAAACTGTAAAGTTTTTAACAAATAAACGCGATAAAATCCGATATAGACTTTCAATTAAATGAGTAATATTCGCGTAAATATAAGAGAACAGTATGTTAACCAGTACGGACTGGAAACAGCGAATAAAATACGCCGGTTAGAAGATCTCCAGACGAAGCGCGCAAGAAGTATTACATCTTTGAACTTCTTGAAGAGATGCCGAGATCACAGTCTCATTCCAACGTGCGTCAAGATTGCCGCTAAAAAGGACATACGTGGAAGCGCTAAGATCTTAAAACAGGCAAGTCAAAAATTGTTATGTCAATGCATCCGCGAAAACCGTTACAACCTCTTTAAAGTTAATACAGCTATAGAGAAGGCATCCATTGAGTTAAAAAATATACTGACGTCATTTGATTATAAAAGCTGCATAGATACATTAAATCAGCGTGAAACATCCAAATATATTGCGTGTAAAAACAGACAAATTTTAAAATATAATAAATTATTAAAAAATTCAAATAACAAAACCGGTAAATGGAACGTGAATGTACCGGCATCGACCACAGACACGCAAATACATATGTCTAAAACGTCAACGTCAGTAGTAAATATTTCAAAACAAACTCTGGATGCAGCAACTGTTAAAGTACTTGAAAAAGGCCTAAATTTTGCAATAACACCACGTAGAATTCCCTTCGAAGAAATAATCTGCAATGTCGAGGACTGTTTGACGAAAAACAACTTACGCAAAGAGGATATGGAGGCTATACGTCAAGACATTTCTTCCGTCTTACGTCGAAGTAAATTGCCGAAACCAAACCTCTCTAAGGAAGAATCAATTGCTCTCAAAAACTTGCGTGCGAGGTCAGATATTACAGTACTCCGTGCAGATAAAGGGAACGCTACGGTAGTCATGGACACATCAGATTACAATACAAAAATAGAACAACTTCTGTCGGATAAAAGTACGTATAAAATCGTTAATAAAGATCCAAAGAATAAAATATTAAAAGAAACTTGTGACTTAATAAAGAAATACTCCGACAAATTAAAAATTGATGTCAAACCACCCACATGTGCAAAATCACCACGCTTATATGGCCTACCAAAAATACACAAAATAAATGTACCTCTACGTCCAATTGTAAGCCAGATCGACAGTCCAACTTACAAACTGGCTCAGCACGTAGCGAAGGTACTGTCACCACTCAGAGGCAACACAACAGCATATGTGAAGGATTCCTACCAATTTGTGAGTGAGATTAAAGACCTGCAACTCACTCAGAATGAAACAATGGTGAGTTTCGATGTACAGTCTTTATTCACATGCTTACCGGTACAAGACTGCATTGAAATTGTACGAAGGAGACTAGTGGAGAACGACATGCCAGAAGAATATGCAATAATACTCAAGCACTGCCTTACAACTGGCTACCTGTTGTGGAACCAAAAATACTACATACAGGTGGATGGCGTGGCTATGGGCTCTCCAGTATCCCCCATAGTGGCTGACATCTACATGGAGGACTTCGAGGATCGAGCCCTAAGGACAGCACCTATCTCTCCTAGATTTTACAAGAGGTATGTAGATGACACTTTCACCATATTACCAACAGACAGTACTTGCATATTCCTAGAACACCTTAACTCCATAAATAACAATATTCAATTTACCATGGAGTTAGAGGCAAACAACACACTAGCTTTCCTAGATGTACTTATAATCAGGAATCCTGATCATAGTTTAAGCCATTCTGTGTATAGAAAATCCACCCACACAAACAGGTATTTAAACGGTGCTTCTCACCATCATCCTAGACAACTCTCTGCCGTTGGTTTGTCTCTGTTTCAGAGAGCTCGCGGGATCTGTGACGAGAAACACCTGGACGCAGAGCTACAGCACGTCAAGCAGGTACTGCGAGACAACAACCTCCGAGCACCGCGTCAGCGTCACAGATCCCGGAGAAAGAAGACAGCCACAGTTGAGCGCCAGCCTGCCGTACTACCATATGTCAAAGGAGTCACTGACAAGATTGGCTACATCTTGAAGCGAGCTTCAATAAAAACTTACTACAAGCCGCCAACGAAGATAAGTCAATTATTACCATCTGTCAAGTGTCAAATACCTTTACAAGATGCAGGGGTCTACAAATTAGACTGTGAATGTGGTCTCTCTTATATAGGGCAAACTAAGCGAAGTATAGAGACACGCGTCAAAGAACACATAGCTGACATGAAACACCAACGGTCGACAAAGTCTGCTGTGTATCAACATACTCAACAAGGTACCAACCACTATATCAGATTTGATAAGCCACAAATTCTCGCTAAAGAACACCGATTCCTACCAAGGATGATTCGCGAGGCTATTGAAATCAAAAAACATCCTAATTTCAATAGAGAGGATGGTTGGAACGTACCACCAGCTTGGGAGCCAGTACTAAAATTAATTGAACCCAAGGAAAATAAGAACACAGCACGACTTCCAGACACAATAAGCTCATTCTGCATGAATAGGAACGGTTAAAAGTAATAATTTATAATTGTATAAAAAGCGGGGTATATAACAATTGATTCATTATTCGGACACCCACCACCTCAGTCCCCCGAGATCATGGACGCTGTAAAGGGTCCGAAACGTCGGGAAATAATGTAATTAATTAATAAAATCGTTAAACTGTAAAGTTTTTAACAAATAAACGCGATAAAATCCGATATAGACTTTCAATTAAATTTACCAGACTAATATTTTGGTGCCAAGATAATTTAAGAGATCTCTTAAACGAAAATAACTAATTAAAGTTTTAATAAAAATTAGTTTTATTGTTGTTCTAAATATGAATCTATTATCTTAATTATAAACTAGAATAATTTACAGTTATATTACTGCTATCTGTTACAACAGGGTAATAATTGTAAATAATTATCTACCAAACCACAACCACATCAGCTGTTGAATGTGCATTGCTGAACGTAGGTCTCAATACTCACCACTCTCGTTACACATACATACACACACATACTCTCGTTGTCAATACTCACCACACTTGGCAGGTGAGTTGGCGAGAGCTGTGTGTTGACGTCGACTGCTGGAGCTGCCGAAGGGGCAGACCCCGGAAGTGGCGGGACGCCTGGCGGAAGCCATGCAAGAGGCGTTAGGCAGCATGGCGAAGGTCGTCCAACCCAGGAAGCTCGCGAGTCTGAGAGTTTCTGGGCTGGACGACTCTGTCTCCTGCGAGATGGTGGCCACTGCGGTAGCGGCGATGAGTAAGTGTGATGCCGGCACAATAAAGACTGGCGCAATCGTGGTCGGACCGGGTGGGTTGGGGTGCACAGTCGTGCGATGCCCGATCCCAGCCGCCAAGGCCCTGGCTGAGGCTGGCAGGCTCCTAGTCGGCTGGACCTCGGCTAGAGTGCAGGTCTTCGAGCAGCACCCCAGCGCTGCTTTAAATGCTTGGGAATCGGGCACACTCGCCCGACCTGTTCGGCTGCGGTTGACCGCAGCGGCGCGTGCTTCCGGTGTGGCGTGGATGGGCACATTGCTCGTAACTGCACCGGGGCACTGCGCTGCGCCGTTTGCGCCGATGCCGGCAAATCGGCGTCTCATATAATGGGGGACGGGAGTGCCGCTCCCCAAAATCGAGGGTTAGAGCGGTCGCAAAGGCCCCAACCGATCCCCAAAGCTCATCGCACCAGGTAACGGAGGAGACTGCGGCTATGTCATCATGACCTGCCGCAGTTTCCCCCGTTCGCCGGTCCCTGGTGCAGCGGAGATAGAGCGCTCACGGTGCCCGCGAGCCGACCGAGATGACCGAAGGCGGCCCGCGTAGGCGAGCCAACCGTCGGGGCGTTACGGTGGCATGCGCCAGCGATCCCGTGGCGTCCTTGTGTGGCGATGAGGGCACCGCTGGGTTTTAGTGGGTATTCTGACTTCGCAGTCAGCGAGTCCCACATACCCGTTACCTTCGAGTGGCGGGATACGTAAACGTATTTCCCAGCGTAAAAAAAAGGATATGTTGACGTCGCTGTCCATCGCCATCCTAATTGGTGTACAGTTGTTGGCACCACTGTGTCCTTAGTCGCCTTTTACGATACTTTAGCAAGAGAGAGGTCGAGACTATTATTTTTTCTCTGCCGGTAACCGCAGGGCAAAAAAAAACCACTCAGTTATAGTATATTAATTATGAACGCTATACATTTTTATTATTAAAAAAAAAATTGCTGTCAGCCGTCGTGGGACGGGTGGCAGATGTAACATCAAGATTATTTTGTATAGTTAATAAGCATAAAACAATAGTTTATGACAGGAAATAAATATGGCATAATGAAAAATAAATAATTATCTAATTAATAGCGTAGTGACGCATGCTGCATGTCGCGATGCGTCGCTCCGCCAACAGTTGCACCCGTCACTATAAATGTTTCACATCAATAAAAGAAAAGGAAATTTATCTGACGTTTAGTGGTATTGGATTGGGTTTTGCAGCAACAGAGTTAATGACTGAAGATGCTTATGAAAATTTTCTTAGAGATGCTTTTAAAAAATTTAAATCATTTAAATCGATTTTTTTCAATTCATTCAATTTATTTTTGTATATTTATAGATCTATACATGTGTATGTATGTGTGTATAATACTTTCTGTATGCCTTTTTGTGTTTCTATGGAAGATCCAAATCTCAAAATGTACTTAATTAATTTTGTAGATATTAAATATATTTATTGATCACATACTTCATAATCGACTAGGCTTAAAAACAGCATGTTATGACTTTTATAAACGAAAAGTCACCGTTAACGTAGGTACACAGGTAGGCTTCAGGCTCAGAGAGCCCTGATCCATTGGTGGAAGGAGGACCTGGAGTCCCCAGCGGCAGGCCCAGAGACGGTGGATGCCATACGTCCCCATCTTCGTCACTGGGTCAGAAGGCGGCACGGGGTGCTGACCTTCAGGCTGACGCAGGTACTTACCGGGCACGGGTGCTTTGGTAAGTACCTGCACCAGATTGCGAGGAGGGAAGTCACCCCTGCCTGCCACGAGTGCGGTGCGCCTATAGACACGGCGCGTCACACTCTCGAGGAGTGCGCCGCTTGGGGGCCCCAGCGCCATGCCCTGGTGGCCGTGATAGGCGGAGACCTCTCGCTGTCGAGCGTGGTCCGCTGCATGCTCGGCAGCGAGAGGTGTTGGTCGGCCGTGGCCTCCTTTTGCGAGGAGGTCATGGCATTGAAGGAGGCCGCGGAGCGGGAGCGTGAAGCAGACGCTAACGCTAACCCGCTTCGCAGGAGACGACCGGGGGGAAGGAGACGCCGTTACGCGCTCCTTCACCCTCCGCAATAGAGTGGGAGGGGCACCTATAATCCTCCCACTTGCCACCAGGGAAATAGAGCGCTCACGGTGCCCGCGAGCGCTCTATAGGCGAAGGCGGTCCGCATAGGTGGGCCAACCGTCGGGGCGTCACGGTTGCATGCGAAAGCGATCCCGTGGCGCCCCACTATGACGATGAGGGCACCGCTGGGTTTTAGTGCGGTATTCTGGCACGTTCTGCCGTGTCAGCGAGTCCCACATACCCGTCGCCTTCGGGCGGCGGGATGCGTAAATGCATTTCCCAGCGTAAAAAAAAAAAAAAAAAAAAAAAAGGTACACAGGTAGGCTTAAAGGACTTTTATTTTTGTCTCAAAACCTCATTGTGAAATTTAAAAATCTAATTTGATTAAAAAATAGTTTACACTTTAAACCACATTAGATTTAATTTAAACTTCCGTTTAAATTATTTGCAATTCGAATATACAACGTTTTTCTTCTTTCTGCTATTTTAAGGTGCAAAATTTCATTAACTCAATATTGTGACGTACCCACAAAAGGCGTAGCTATCTATTAATTTCGTATCTTCTTTCATAGGAAAAAATACGTTTATTATTTTCAATTCACGTTAGATGTCAACACGTCATGGAGTCACTTTTTTGTGACAGATAATTCAATTCAAGTTATCATATAATTTAATTCAATTCAAGTGACAGTATAATGAAAATATTTATAAGAATATATTATAATATATTTGTAAGGTGCATATTTCACGAAAGCATTTCTGATACTTCTTCTAACTCGTTATGTGTCGGTTATTAAGGTCATATTTTCAAATGTATATTAAAAAAAAAAAACATATTAGTTAAATCCTTTATTAATAGTAGTGTCGCAATTTTATTATTATTTAAATGGTCTACAAATAATTTTATTATGTAAACAATTTTTCACGGTCAGATATTATTATTATACTTAGCACTTATTTATTTCACAACTAGAAGTACGATACGGTTTCGCTCACTATACGTTAGCCGTCCAAGGGGAGACTTTTATGGTCGTACTCTTCTAATGAATTGAAAAAGTATTTGGCAACTAGCGGTTCCTTGCGAATTCATTCTGATGGTGGACTATCTTTCTTCGCTTTTGTCGCATAATCAAATTCTAGAGTGCTTATTGATACTACAAGTATGTACAGATCAAGCTCAATGCTTAGAAGTTTCTAGAAATATATAGAACGATATTTACGAAGCTGGAACAAAATCACTAGGCAGCAGACTTCCCGGCACAAAGTTGCTGTGTCGTAACGATACAATCAAACGTCTTGCGTCGAATTGACGCTTCATGTATTTCATTACAGCCCTACCAATGTTTCTCGATAATTTTAATCTTAATATACTTTGTTTTGTCCTGTTTTGTATGCTGTGCAAAGTCATATTCTTCTATATAGGTGAAGAATTGGAGTTTATAACACCACGCTGCTACACAGTTAGTAACATTTACATATCAAGAGTAACGACCAATTGGAACCCAACAGCTTTGCGTTGCTTTCCGAGGCACGACCCATAATTCAGTTATCTACCAAACCGCAGTGTGTCAGCGTGACGGATTAAGGCTCCAATCCCTCTCCTACAAGGAGAAGGGACTTTTGCCTAGTTGTGAATCATTAACAGACAGAATACGCCGTATATATTACATGTATTTCTAGTGTCATATATATATATATATATATATATATATATATATATATATATCCAGTAAAGATAAAGACGTATGATAAAACATTTCTTAAGATATCTTATAAATTTTCTTGTACCATGTCTGTCGTGTAACAAATAATAGAACAGCGTACAACGTCATTGATTCTCACACGCTGTTAATTCGATCCTGTGGTTTCGCTACTGAAGATTTAATCACACGAACGATTTATTTCATTCGTACAAATATCCTTGAAACCTTTAAGAAACGATTTTACAAACGAATAAAGTATTATTCCTTATCATTTTAATACGTTAGAAGCCTTAAGCATTTCATGCACATTATTATATTATTTTACACCCTATAATTTAAATGAATATCTTAGGAGTGATCGCAAAAAAAATACGGGCACCAGAATAAAATTTAAGGGCGTTCTCGCAGCGATGACTGGACTCGCTTGATACAAATCACCGAGGTAGGTTTAGGTACATATACATACCCGGGCGGACCGCTGGTTAGCAGCATAATTTTCGTATTTTTTTAACACTCTTATTTTGTTTCAGAAAAAAAAAAACATTTATGAGTCCATTTCAGTAAAAAGGAAGTCCTTGTTCAACCGCCTTAAAATTTAAGACACTTTTATACAGTATGAATGTCGACTTTGTGGTTCAATATTGCTTCGTTTCAAGAGGCCAGAAAAAAAGTTTGGGCACTGAGAGTAGTAAACGATGTAGCCGAAAGAGCGATTAAGTTAATGTAGGAATTTCATGGATTAATATAATCACTGTTGAGGAGAAACAAAAACAAATTATATTACGTTGCGTACAAGCATGGGCGTAGCAAGGTACAGGCGGGGGGGCAGCTCCCCCCCGTAGAAGCGCGGTTAGTCACTAATAAAAATGATTTTTACATCTTTTCTTACTTTACTTTTCTTACTCTAAGCAATGTCACTAATAACGATAAGTGAAACGAATAAACGAACACCTCAACTACTAACGTGGAATACTCATATAATATGTTAAAAACCACGATTAAAACAGTACGGTCTTGGATTTTCTTTACCTGAACCGCCCCCCCCCCCCATAAAATAACCCTGCCCCCCCCTGCAGATAATCCTGCCTACGCCCTTGCGTACAAGAACACCGGAAAATTTATCGTTACTCTAAAAAACAAACGTTAAAAAGAAAATTTGAACAAAAATAACATTTTTAATGTAAATTAATCAACAATATACTATTTGGGTGTATTGGAGTTTAAATTAAGTAATAAAAATTAAGTTCTTAATTCCTCTTACAGTAAGTCAGTACAAATTTTCATGTCAAAAGTTTGGCATCAAGTCGGCACGGGTTATCGTTGTCCAAAAAATTTATCTTATGTCTTGGGACACCCTAATCTTATATCTTTAAACGAGCAATTCTTGTATATATATATATATATATATATATATATATATATATATATATATATATATATATATATATATATATATATATAATCTGAATCTCGGAAACGGCTCCAACGATTTTCATGAAATTAAGTATGCAGGGGGTTTCGGGGGCAATAAATCGATATAGCTAGGATTTATTTTTAGCAAATGTCGTTTTATCCCTTTTTTTTTACGCAATTAAAAAATATAATTAGAATAGGAAGGTGAATTTCGCTGTCATTCATAAGCTTATAATAGCTCGGATGGGAATCGGACGGATTTGATATAAAAAAACTCGGGTTCGAATCCAGGTGCCTACAGACCGACTTTTTTCCTTTTTTTTTCAAGTTTCTTCTTTTGTGAGAAAAACTATTATTGAGAGCTGTTATTATTTTTTATTTAAATAACCAGTTCCTATTATTTTACTATTATGTCGGTAAGATTGAAAATATTATTTATGTTTCATCAGTATGTAATGTATCTAAATATAATTTAACCGAGCAAAGCTCGGTCATCCAGGTACTATTATAAAATAATAGAATATAGGAATATAGAGGAAAATAGAAAATTGATCAACGCCATCTATTGGTAATTTTAGTAAATTATAACCGTACACATAGCGAGCTAATCTTGTATACGGCCCGGTAAAGTGTACACTTGGGAATAATATAATTGGATAGCTAAAAGCCTTGAAAGTTACATTAAGTAGTTCGAAAACTTTCTCGAAAAAGCGGATTCTCTGTACAAGTGTCCGAGTTAAAAGAAACGTGTTTTTAAGAAGATATTTGCATGAAATAAAATTTCAAAAGCGTTGTGAATGTAAGTTTTGAAAGCCTTAATTCTTTTACAAGATTTTTTTTTCACTAAATTGAGCTGAAAAATGTTTTAAATTAGATTATGTACTCATTTCACAAGTTTATTCACATTTTTTTAACGTTGTTAGTATAATTTTAGCCAGCTCTAATGCCATTTTAAGTTGTACTTTACAACGCTTAATGGCGACATACAAGAAGCAAGGAATTATGCTCTAAAGCTCATTAGTCTTAGATTTTATGGAGCATTTCATTGTATATTCTAATTTAATAAAAGTTTACTTTTAGTTTAGTTATATTGTTTTTTGTTTAATGAGGTAATAAGACATAACTTAGAACTGGAGTTGTAAACCAACCAACTATAATGAGGATAGGAGAGGATTTGATGATTTCATCATTATCTGATATTTTACCATATTTACCTAAAACACTAATCCTTATAAAATAATTAAATTTACCGCAACATAACCGTAGTTAATAGGCTTTTTAGATAAACATCAGCCGTTGTATGTCCACTACTAAACGTTGGCCTACCCCATCTTTGGTGGGGTTTACCAATACTCGCTACGCTTGGCAGGTGGGTTTGGCAAGCGCAGTGTGTTATGGCAGGATATGGTGACGCTGTTTCCCATAACCATTCTAGTTGGTGTACAATTGTTCGCACTATTATGAACTTAGTCCCCTTTTAAGACTTCCACTATTACACTTCTACTACTTCTATTCACTCCTACTATTACATTTCAGCAAGGAAGCGACAGGGTTGTAATCGTATACTTATATAATACACCCAAGTAAGTTGCGATTACAACCCTGGAAGGAGGTCAGGTCTTTTCTACCGGTCACGACATGGCTCACCTTTTGGGTAAATATTAATAAATAAACTCCACCCACTCGATGGTCTCTAGTAATATGAAAATTCTGTGTCGGAGATCCAGACACACAGTACACACACACACGTCCAGATCACGACAAATACCTGTTTAAACTAAAACAATAATTACAACAAGTGTACATGAGCGGGACTTGAAAACCGGATAGCTCACGCAAACGCCGGTAGCTGAAATGTTCTCACCCATTTTTTATATATTATTCATTTATTAATTAATTTTGGGTGTATAAGATCTTAATTACTACAATATAATTTTATTGTTGCCACTAAAATTAGCAATGGAGGGCGTATGAATGTTGATTAAGCATAAAGTTAATGCAAAAGACAAATAGAAATAAATTAATATGTATTATAATAAATATATGAGAAACAAATGTCAGTCATTCGAGTCCGGCTCGAAGGACCATAAAAGTATGTTGAGTCCTTGATTGACTATACACACTTTTTACTTGATGAAGTATGTAGCGTCCTTGATTGACTCTACACACTTTTTACTTGATACGAAATGAAAACCGAATTATGATTAATTAAAATGTACTGATTTATTGATCCCTTGATATGATCAAATGACCCGGTGTGCGAGCACGCGCGATCGCCTTGATAGATCGAAACGTACTAACTAATTATATTTAATAACCATCAATTTATTAATAAAACGCGTATCGCAAACCGCTGACTCGCAAATAGGCCAATGTACGACTTGCCTCGTACAAGTATGTATGTAAAATGTAACAATAATTCATATCACATTGTCAAATTTACAATCTAATACCTTTAAACGAGCAATTCTTGTATATATAATCTGAATCTCGGAAACGGCTTCAACGATTTTAATGAAATTTATACAAAATTTATAAAAAAATTGCAGGGGGTTTTGGGATTGATAAATCGATCTAGCTATATAGAATAAATTATTATATATTAAATATTTAAATATATTTTTAGAAAATATCCGTTTTTTCAGGCAATTAAAAAATATAATTAGAATAGGAAGGTAAATTTCGCTGTCATCGATAAGTTTATAATAGCTCGGGTGGGAATCGGACGGATTCGAAATCCTTCTGATTTCCGGGTACGAGTCCAGGTGTCTCCAGACCCAAATTTTTTTCTATTTTTTTTCAAGTTTCTTGTTTTATGAGAAAAACTATTATTGAGAGCTTTTTTATTTAAATAACCAGTTCCTATTGTTTTATTATTATGTCGGTAAAATCGAAAATATTATTCACATGTCATCAGTACCTATGTCTGTGGTCATCCAGGTACTTAAATTTGTATCAGTCAAAAAATCATTAATGTTGCAATATAGGTTTTTTTTGTTAAACTTTTTTCAAAATGGTACTACGAATATAAGCAACTTTTTCTTTTAAAAGAACATCATTTTCTACTTTTTTTTAAATATTATTTTTTTTTTTTAATAGTTAAACGTTTTGCATATTTTATTCATGGCACTATTCATCGATTAAAAAATGTTGGAGCGCAATTCGCCACGCCATGCAGGATTTATCAGAACATAGCACGAGATTTTTTTTTTAATTTCAGCACTTGAAAACTCGGCGGTGTTGGCCCGGATTCGAACCGTGAAATATAAAATATTAAATCAGTTCACCCGTGTTTTACAGTATTAATAAAAAATATGCTAAAATAGAAATTTTCTATGAGATTTCCTTGAAAACTTTTTTATTCGTATCCAACATTTAAACCTTTTAAGTGCTTCTAGGCTTCTTATTGCTAGCGTTGACACGATGACGTAATCTGAAAGTAATTTGTCACAACGAAGTTACATTTCCCGAAAAGTCCAGTTATCTTAATGTCGTAATTTATGTTCATTTTTATACAAAAATAAAATGAACTATAATACAATACGTTCAACTGAAAATCATTGTATGACATTTACAAAAAATAGAATACTACCCACATGTCGTGACATTTTAAACCTAAAATATATAAACATACGTTGACAATTATCTTTTAATAAGCCAATCATTATCTATCTATATAAGCCCTACTAATATATAAATGCGAAAGTAACTCTGTCTGTCCGCCTGTTACGCTTTCACGCCTAAACCACTGAACCGATTTTGATGAAATTTGGTATGAAGATACTTTTTATCGCGAAAATAAGGGTAGAAGGGGTTGAAATAGGGGACGAAAGTTTGTATGGAAGTTCCTTATTGTCAACCATAAAATCATGTAAGATTGTTCAATTGTTTAAGACAAAGACAAAAAAAGCGTGCACGGGGAAAGGGGGAAGGGGGGGCTTTATTTTATGCTATTTTCTGGACACTTTTTATGTCAAACATGTGAGATTGTGCTCCCTATCTCTGCCCTTCCTTACGTAGTACATAACATTATTTAATGTACGCTTATAATAAATACGTAATTAGTATGTCTCATGATTAATTAAATACTGTTAGAGCGACGTTAATTTGAAAATGATCTCGATCACTCGATCAAGTGGAGAATTATTTTTTGTAGTGAACATCAGTGAACCTGACATTTGGTCTAACATTCTATAAATTTAAAACCTATATTAATCTTACTTGTAAAATATACTTTATAAACATGAATCAGTAGAATTTTCATTAATTACATTAGTGAAATTGTATTCACACATAATCAGTAAATTTCAATAACAAGTTAGTAAATAATCACTAATAAAGTTAGCAGCATAATTTTCAGCACATTAGTGATTTTCATTAAACTAGCGATATCAGTAGATTTTCACTTATATTTATTACTTCAGTGGATTCTTATATTCAATTATCAAATCTGGAGTCTGATATTCACATATTCATACATTGAATAATCATTAATTATGCATGGTACAAGATAAAAAGTAGAATATTCAATTAAAATAAGTGAAATTCCACTGATTAATATTAATAAAGTAATCACCTAAAAAAATCAGTAAATGAAAACTAATTTGAAACCATGCAGGTACTCAGTAAAATAGAGAAGAAAACGAAATGAATATATAAAATAGACTCAGTAAATACATCTGACATTTTGTCGGCCATCGCCGTATTCTCTTCATACATTATTCAGCAATCACGAGCTGTCTGATCGGCTCTCCACTTAATTATTGCGCTTTTCTACATCTTCTTGTATAATTAGAATGCTTCTAGATGCTATCCTTTTATGTAAGGATTATTTATGTTGCAGATATTAATAAAAATTTTAATTAACGAACTTACTTTTTCAGGTTTTTGTTTTGAATAATTGGTTCTATAACTTAAAGTTATTTTGTTATTTCAGCTACACTTAACGCGGTTACAACTGTGTTTGTAGTAATGGTAGTAAATGAGGCTTCGTTTAGCTAACCAAATAAATATCTTCCACAGTATCAATTTCTTTCATAACTAAACTAAAATTGTATGTGAATTAATCACAGCTGAGGAAAACCTTATCTTGTATCTTGTAGGTATAGGACAATATAATGTAGTTAGTTTAAACCACCATGATGCTGCACAGTTTTTGGGCGAATAGTTTTCCTTCCAAGAGTAACAATTATTATATGGTATTTATGTCAATAACAGAGACTGATGGGCTTACATCAAGGGCAAGCCCAGCGTCGGATGGCTGTCCGCAAGATGGACAGACGACTTGAGGAAAGTCGCCGGAATACTTGGATAGAGGCTGCTTTGAACCGGTCGCTCTGGAGGTCGATGGAGCAGGCCTCAGATTAACAGTGGTCATCCAATGGCTGATATGATCATGATGGGTTTAGATGTTATCCGAAACACGGTGAGGACATCCACGACGATATACAGACAGACCAGAAATAAATATCAATTTCACGTGCACGAAGTCACGGGTACTAAACTAACTTGTCCAATTCTGTACATTGAAGACATTTTAAATAAAATATCGGAGGGCGTTCTACATCGAAGGGGATATTTTCAGTATTTTGTTTACAGGCTGATACAGTACAGTACTCAATCCCTTTCAATTTTTAAGATGTCTGTAAAACACCATTTCCTTTAATTGTAATTCCCTTTTATATATCCAGTTATGTAATTAAAATGTTTACTTGATAATTGAAATTTTACAATATTATACATATTTACAATTCAAAACTTAAAATAATTATTTACAAACAGTTTTGGTATAAATCATGTCCGCGTGGAATGGTGCCAAGAATACTAGCAACATTTCCCCGTTGAATCGCAATTCCGATTCTTTGGGCAAAAAATGCACCAGCCCTCCTGTCACCAGTGGAGGCTATGAGTCGTGGGGTTAATTCTTTTAGAATTTTTTTTTGCACTGCTACTCCAAGGTCCAAGTGTTTCGACTGCAAAAGGCACAAAAACATAACTTTGGATAAGAGACGAATATTTGTGCCGTTTAGTCATTTCAGTCTTTAGTCATTTCAGTCTTTCTCCGCAGCGGCCATTCTTACAGCCGTTTCCCTGACATGAGACGGAGCCAATGTATCGACGCAGGTTGCGTCCCATAAAAGCGCCCGTCCCCTTTCCCAGGGAATCAGTGTTAAACCATCAGACCTCTTGCCATCATCGCGACTAATTCCAGTAGGCTCAATAAGAGCAGAAACCTCGATGGTGGCAAGAGCCCTTTTAATGGTCTCATTCAGGGAACTGTGTAATTATTTCCTTTTGAATTAAATCATATGATATTCATTTATTATCTGTATATTATTACATTCATTTCTCTTTCTATCTATTTTTATATATTTGTATAAGATGAAACTGTACACCTACCATTTACTGTGCCATAAAGTTGCCTGCCTACTTTTTTTTTTGTGATATTGCTGATTTTTTGTGTACAATAAAGAGTTATTATTATAGCTGAGCCAGCTCTCATTGCCTGAGATACTTTCTTTTGTTTTTATTAATATTTATTATGTTTTAATTTTATATATTTAATATCTTTATAATAAATAAATATGTTTATAAATATGTTTAACACACCTACACGGTCGTCTGTTCCTGAGGTAGGTAACTTAATGCCTGTGTTTTAGGTAACAGCCTACTGATATACTTTTTTTTTGAAATAAATATACCTACATATAAATTATATATATACAGGCTGTCCCAGAACTCAACGTCAAGCCAAAACAGGGTGACAGGATTGATTGTAAGCATCATGAGAAAAATCAGAAAAAAAATCTATCCCATGCAGTTTGGAAGTTATGGGCATTTAAGCAAAACTTAGAAAATTGGTCAAACTGTAACCATTTTTCGGTTATTGTGGTTATTTTTATTATTTTTGTTCATTTAAACTTTGGAATCGTAACCCTAAATAACATTTCTACAACCACAATCAAAAATAATGACACAATTACCCCAAGTTTCCTAGAATTAAGACTATTTGTTAAACTATGAATTTAAAATTTTCAAAATTTGTCGACTTTGAAAGGCCCACCTTTAAAAAAATGTACTAAAGTGCCTTGGCAAGTACCATTAAAAGTTCGCGCATTTAATCAGGATTGTAAAATGGTACAATACTTGTTAGTTTCATACTAAAACAAAACTGGTAAAAAAATAAAAACCTCAAGTAACCCGATTTTTGCTAACCCATTATACTCAGTTCAAATGTTTTTTATTCGCACAAGCTCTTGGTAGGTTTTTAATTTAACAGCAAAATGATGAGAGAGATGGATAGTGTACATGTTTGCCATGAGCGAGCGAGACAGATAGTGACGCCACGCCACTGTGAGCGAGACGTAACGTCTCACTAGACGGAGATGCGCCTGACACCGTTGACTGTTAGTACGTTTCGCTCATTCGTCTACTGCGCACCTCTCCGTATTCGCTTGTGTTGATTTAGTTCTGACAACTTTAGCTTCTCTCTTTTGGAATTGGATTTTTGTGTTGGCATCTTTATTATCTACCATGCCTACGCGCTACACTTCACATGAATATGCGAACATGCATCTCATTTATGGAGAATGCAGATGCAACGCAAGTGCCGCCGCTAGACTTTATCGTGAAAGATATCCAAATTTAGAGTTCACACCGTTCACTCACGGAGTGCGGCCATTTCCCGAATCAAATACGGGCTGGAGGTAGAGCTCACTTTCCTAATGAGGAGGAAGTGTTGCAAGAGGTAGCAGATGACCCAAGTATTTCAGTTCGTGGAATTGAAGAAAGAACGGGAATACCCAAACGCACAGCACATCGTATTTTACAAAAAGCCGAAATGCATCCGTTTCACGCACAACGAGTTCAAAGTCTTCTTCCTCGAGATTATCCTGAAAGGATTTCATTTTGTAGAACAATGCTACAGAGGCATAATGAATATCCCCAATTCATCCAAAAAGTTCTCTGGTCTGATGAAACTACATTTAAAAAAGATGGTTACATAAACTTACACAATTTTCACGAGTGGCATGTGTCGAATCCATATTTAATGCGAGAAGACAGATCCCAGTATCGCTTTAAGGTAAACCTGTGGACCGGAATTTTAAACGGCAAAGTTGTTGGGCCTTTTGAGCTGTCTGAGAACTTGAATGCCACGAATTACCTACATTTTTTACGAGAAAATTTACCAACTTTGTTAGAGGACGTACCCCTAACAGATCGTCGCCACATGTGGTATCAACAAGATGGCTGCCCAGCGCATTACGCAGTGCAAGTCAAAGATTTCCTTAACCAGGAATATCCGGGAAGGTGGATTGGACGTTCAGGCACTATCTCGTGGCCAGCCCGTTCCCCAGATTTAAATCCACTGGATTTTTTTTATTGGGGCGTTCTCAAAGAAAAAGTTTATACAAAGCCCATTGACAGCGTAGCCGAATTGCGTGAACGAATTTCTCAAGCTGCTGAGGACATCAACTCTCGAGGATATACCCGGCTAATAAATAGATCTTTTTTAAGAAGATGTAGAGCGTGTATTGAGGCTGATGGCAAACAATTTGAACATTTATTGTAATAAAAAATGTTATTTCCTTTTATTTTAATAAACCTAAACTAAACTAAGTCGAGATTTTTCATTATTTTATTAATTTTACTTACTTTTGTTGACTTTGGTAAAAGCGGCGTCACTCTCTGTCTCGCTCGCTAATGACAAACATGTCCACTATCCATCTCTCTCATCATTTTGCCGTTAAATTAAGAACCTACCAAGAGCTTGTACGAATAAAAAAACATTTGAACTGAGTATAATGGGTTAGCAAAAATCGGGTTACTTGAGGTTTTTTATTTTTTTACTAGTTTTTTTTTAGTATGAAACTAACAAGTATTGTACCATTTTACAATCCTGATTAAATGCGTGAACTTTTAATGGTACTTGCCAAGGCACTTTAGTACATTTTTTTTAAAGGAGGGCCTTTCAAAGTCGACAAATTTTGAAAATTTTAAATTCATAGTTTAACAAATAGTCTTAATTCTAGAAAACTTGGGGCAATTGTGTCATTATTTTTGATTGTGGTTCTAGAAATGTTATTTATGGTTACGATTTCAAAGTTTAAATGAACAAAAATAATAAAAATTAATCACAATAACCGAAAAATGGTTACAGTTTGACCAAATTTCTAAGTTTTGCTTAAATGCCCATAATTTCCAAACTGCATGGGATAGATTTTTTTTCTGATTTTTCTCATGATGCTTACAATCAATCCTGTCACCCTGTTTTGGCTTGACGTTGAGTTCTGGGACAGCCTGTATATATATATATATATATATATATATATATATATATATATATGTATATAAACATATATTACACACAGACTCGGGGCGGGAATCGAACCCACAACCCTTGGAGCAGAAAACAGGGTCACTGCAAACTGCGCCAACGGGTCAGTCAATTTAAAGTCTGACAATAAAATGGTTATAAATAAAATTAATATACTTCATATTCATAGATAGTCTCAAGTGAACGTCGGTACAACGTGAAAAATATTTTACAGATATTGTTTCATTGTAAGTTATTGAAGTGGAAGACGTTTGAGCGTTCGTATTGCGTATACATTTGTTGAAGTAAATAAGTGAATTTGTTCAGTTTGAAATTCAAAGCATTCTTTCAATATCGAGATCAGTGATCACGTATCTGTTTCGATGTAACTATGTAAGATAACGTAATCTTTTAAAAAGCTGTTTCAAAAGTTGCATTAGAAAAAATTTATTTTCGCGTTTATTAAGTAAAAATTAGATATAATTTAATAAAATTGTACTCGTAATAAATAATAAAAATACCGATGTTTTAAATGTTTCTAGTTTTATAATTTCATAAAAAATATATATAATTCTTCTAAAGATATAAATTAAAAAAAATATGTATAATAATAATTTTTTGTTTACCAATAATAAAGGTGGCTAATTAATAAAAATATAAACAAATATTGTTAAGAAATAAGTTAGCAGGAAGTGTCCACTTCCCTGCTAACTTTAACAATATATACAATATTGACGCGTTTTTCGCAGTGGTCACACCAACTGACTTATGCGCTAGTGGTCGTGGGTTCGATTCCCGCACATGACAAATATCTGTATATGCCATACGGATATTTGTCGTGGTCTGGGCGATATCGTGTGTGTTTCCAGACCCCCGACACAGGATAAAACATCCTACTGGGGGCCGTTGAGTGTGAGTCGTTTATTTATATATAATGAATGGACGCAACAACAAATAATATAGAAAGAAATATTGGCATGGAGATTATATTATTTATCAGACATTTTCTTAGCATTTTAGGAACCCAAAGAGTATTATAAAAGTTTAAGTTTTCATAATTTGGTATTATATTATATTATTTGTACTACTCTTGTCTTTGTGCACTTGTACCATGTCCGTGACCCAAATTGAATATCCTAAAACATTTTTAATATACGAAATGTTTTATCTCTAAACATGAATCAGTGGAATTTTCATTAATTACTTTAGTGAATTCGTATGCACTACATATCAGTGAATTTCCGAGGCCCGGTGGCGAGACTCACAAGGACATACACCCACACCGGAAACAAATATTTATACAAATACAAATATCTGTCGTAAAGTTTTAAATAAACGCGATAAAATCCGGTATAGACTTTTAATTAAATGAGTAAAATTCCCGTAAATATAAGAGATTAGTATTTAGTTATGTTCTCATAAGTTGGGAGAAACAAATATCGAATAAAATGCCTCTTTTTCTTTGTACGAGATTGTAAAACAAAGTTACATCTACGTCTAAATGAAAGACATTTTATAAGACGGCAAATATTCTGGCAGATCGGAGCTATTGGCAGGTCGAGTGAAAAGAGGTTGAATACGAGACGAGAATTCGGGATTAGACAAATGGATTTAGAATTGAGATATCAAGATTTTGAAGAATAAAGACTAGTGATACAATATTCATGAATTTAAGGGAAAAAAAAAGAAAAAAAGAAACGATGTCTTACTAGATGTTTTTTTTTAATGTCAGTTGGATAATCAAACTGGTAGATGTTCCACCTGATGGTAAGTGGTTGACGTCGCCCATGAACATAAACTAGTTTACCTGGAACTAGCCCAGGCAACTCATTTATGTGTTGCCTATCCAAAGACATAAGGTGTTAAAGTCTCGGTGCCAGTAATTACACTGCCTGTCTTGCCCATTCAGCCGGGAGCGCGGCACAGCGCATCCCTCCCACTGGTACATGTATTGATAGAACTACGGTAATCCTAACCAAAATATCACGGGTTTAAATCCGGGGTATCTTCTTGTGCTCGCAGTGAAGAAGTATTCTGAGAAAACTTGCATGCCTCAGAGGATCTTTTGAGATGTCTGCCACCTGCATTTGAACAGCATTGCACTCTCTATACACGAATCAGTGGAATTTAATTAATTTTAAGCGACAATTGCCTTTTATCAATGTGAAAATCGTATCACGTAGATTAGTGACTATTTAATGTATGAATATATAAATATCAGAGTCCACTGATTTGATCGTTGAATATGTGCTATCGTTGAATTGTATTCACTAAACAGTTTTTTCAATTAATGAAAATCTTACTGATTCATGTATCATCATATCAGCCATTGGATGTCCAATTGTCCACTACTGAACGTACGCCTCCCCCATCGATCTCCATACTGACCGGATCGAAGCAGCCTCTATCCAACGGCTGGTGACTTGCTTCAAGTCGTCTGTCCATCTCGCGGACGGCCGTCAAACACTGCGCTTGCCGGCACGTGTACTTCACTCGAGTATCTGTCTGCTCTATCGGCTGTAACTTCTACGAGCCATGTGCCCTGCCCACTGCCACTTGATCTTGCAAATCCATTGGCCTATGTCGGCAACCTTTGTTCGTCTGCAGATCTCATCATTCCTGATTCGATCTCGCAGAGAAATACCAAGCACAGCCCTCTCCATTGCACGCTGTGCGACTTGGAGCTTGTTTAAAAGGCTCATAGACACAACGTCTATTATTTTGTTATGAGAAATTATTACCTTCTTACTAAAAATATTTAAAATGTATGTTTCACGGGCCTGTTGGCGCAGTTGACAGGGTTGTGGGTTCGGTTTCCGCCCCAAGTCTGGGTGTAATATATATTTATAAAAAAATATGTGTATCAGTCGGCTGTTACCTAAAACACAGGCATTAAGTTGCCTACCTTACAGACGACCGTGTGTGTATGTTAAAGATATTGTTATGTATAAATGGATGGTTGTTAAATATTTACACAGAAACTAAAACTTTATATGGAGATGGTAATAGATATACAACTCCACGGTTACCTCTATTTTTTATCTCGTAATTCTCGTGGGGTCGAGAATTATGTGGGTAATGACGCAGGTGATTATATATATTTATTTGGTAAACAAAATATATAAATAAATATAAAAACGTAAATCAAAATAGTTTCTATATATTACGACATACGAATATATACATATAAAAAAAATATACAGGATATATTTGACATTTTTTCGGAGACAGGATATCTTAAGCATTTTCCAAGTTTACACATAACAGAGATAAAGAAATTAAGCACTCGAATATTCAGTGCTGTCTCGGATTTGAATTCGTGACTTTACGGGTAAGATGATCGTTTTTCTTTCCACTGACCCACATGTTGGTTCGGGTAAGATAATCGTTTTTCTTTCCACTGACCCACATGTTGGTTCGGGTAAGATGATCGTTTTTCTTTCCACTGACCCATGTTGGTTCAATTTTTTTAGTCTGCGATACCATTGATAAATAAAATTATGTATGATAGAATAATATGCAACATAATTTTAGTTAAAAATACTAGGATATCATAAAAATATAGGTAAAATCGTTACGCGGAAATTGGTTGATAATTGCGCAGTTTGCAGCGTTTCGCGTTACTCTTCATTAAATGTGATTTATTACCGATTCACACATGGAGGGATATTAGTCATGGAATTGATTACAGCCTAATTAATTAGCCATGGAATATTCTAGAGGCATTTAACAACATTAGTACCAGGAGATTATAAATCAGTAGTAATTATAATTATCATTTCTCTTCTCTGCAATACACGTATATATCATTAAACTATTATGATTTGTGACTTACAGTCGCGGCTTATGGGCATGAGCTACCTATGCATATTAAATAAATAAATAATAAATAAATATTAACCAACAATCACACCACGTTAACCTAGCCCCGTGCTAAGGTCGTAAGGGGGCGTCCATAAATTACGTGAGGTGTTTAAGGGGGGAGGGGGTCGAGTCAAATCTCATCTAATCTTACGTTGGAGAGAGGGGGGGTCTCGGCAAATATAACGCAATTTTTTTTCTGATTGAAACAAAAAAAAAATACTATTTTGGTCCATTTAATCCAGATTGTACATGCTTAAGATTTAATCTTGAGCGTAATCGCGTAATACGATTAAGATCATTCACTAATTCGTTCGAAAGAAAATAATTTCATTCATACTTCGACGTTATACATGTTTTTACGACGTGAGATTGGGGGATGGGGGAGGGGGTTGAATAAAATCTCACTACATCTCACCAGGGGGGGAGGGAGGGACAGAAAATTTAAAAAAACACCTCACGTAATTTATGGACGCCCCCTAAGAACTTGTGTTACGGGTACTAGGAACGGAAATAAATTTAAGGTATAAATACATATATACATAAATACACATCCATGACCCGGTGCAGACATCCGTATTCGTCATACAAATTATCTGCACCTGGCGGGATTCGAACCGGCGTCCGCTGCGTAAAGTATCCAGTTGCCTGACCACTCGACCAGCCGGCCGTCAGAATATTGTATCCGAAGTGTTGGCTACGATGGATATTAGGGCAAGATAGATTCTTGTAACATCTCCGCGACTTATTGCAAAACATTAATTCGCGTTAGTTAGTCGTGATTGTATTTGTAAGTGAAATTTCTCAGATTCTAGTTTAAAATATATGTGCCTATTGCTATTCATACGACAATCGTATAAATAAATAAAAAAATATTATTATGACTATTGAAAACAATAATAAAAATATATTACTTATACGATAATCGTATGAATAAAAAAAATAATAATAAATGTCAAAGATAAATATATGAATTATAATATTTATTCATTATTATAAAATAAATCGTACGAATAAAAAATATTAATACGATTGTCGGATATAATTATTATATACATTATCGGATTAATATATATATATATATATATATCTTCATATAATCGTATGAATAACAAAAAAATATTCGCACGATAATTGTATGAATAAACACTTTTAAAATATATATATTATCGAAATTATATAATAGACAGTTAAGTTATTTTTTCACAGAAATAACACTATATTTAAAAGTATCGATAGAAATAATTTCTAGAAATCCCTCAACAAAACTAAGTCAAGAAGGGACCATCTTCGTATGACCATCAATTATCTTTTCCTTTTCAAATGGAAACAGATCGTACCGCCCGTGATAATCCTTATCTAACATTGAGATAAATCGTCTCGGTAATCTCTGGCGCTAGTTCTGTTACATCCCTTGATTTTTCTAGGATTAAAGTGAATTGTTGGTATATTCTGATTTATTATTTATCATTGCTTTAGATATAGTATAAATTGAGCATGGAGGGACTTCTTCCCTTCATTTTGTACGCCTGAATTTTAGTATGAGAACGATATAGATTTGGTCTTATAAAGTTTTTTGGATTTGTTTGTTGAATTCCGATTAAAAAAATACTGATATAAAGTTTTTTTAATGATATTTTTGTAATGAGGATTGAAAAATTTATTTGTTCCAAAAGCGACAAAAAACGAACTACTTATTGATTTGATTCAAAAGTCTAATTGACCAAAGCAAATTGCAAATTTTGTCTCCTTAGATACTGTTAGTAATAGAAATTTATTCTTTACCACCAAGCCAAGTAAGTATTTTGTTTAGTGAACCCTGTACTGTATCAACCTGTAAACAACTCACTGCTGAGCGAAGGCCTCTTCTCTATTATGGAAGAAGAGTTGGAGCTTAATTCAACACGCTGCTCCACTGCTTGTTAGCGGATCCCCTATAAAAAGTGGAAAACAATGTATTTTCTTTTTTCCAATTAAAGTGGAGATAACTTTCTTTGTTCTTGTCTACACCATATTTGGGTGGCATAGATATCATTCAGAAATATTACGAGGGTGTGAAAACATTTTTCGATTGATGGTGTCTCAAGAGTATTATTTAGCTTCAAGCTGCTTATTTTTTGTTCAGTACCGTACCGTACCAGCTAAACGATTGTTTTTGAATTTGCGCAAAAATTAACAACAGTAGTATATAAAAATAACTTAAACGAAAAACTATCACAGCAAGATAGGCTCCACAAGTTAACGAGTAAATACCCAACGAACTTATAAAACGTACTTGGAGAAAGTGGAAAGGAAAAGTTTGAACGAATTCGTACTTTACGTAAGTAGCTTGCAATAGAATTTCTAGCTGTGATGGTAACTACGTAATCCTCTGTATTTGTTACTGTGGCAGACTATAAACTTTCCACTGTTGGGCAAAAGCTTCCTGTACTCGTACGAGAAAAGGGTCGAAGCTTAAATCGCAATGGTCGGTAGCTTATAATTTGGCAGATCTCTCAAGTTTCTTTTCAGTCCTTTCTAAAACATTTAATAAAAAACGAATTAGAATTTAGTGCCTTTCAAAAATGAAACTAAATCTTTATGATACAGAACAGATAATAAACAGCTTGTAAACGTCCCAAAGCTGGGTGAAATTTGCCTCTCCATATAGGAGAAGGGTTGAAGCTAAATCTGCCACGCTACTCTTGTTGGCGAATAATTTCCCAATCGTGATTTAAATTTGCTATTAGATATATGCATAATATGATAACAATGAGGACCATTTGATTTTTGTACTCTCCCAGGAATGGTGGGGAGACTCTCAAGGATACACTTAGACCAGAAACAAATAATTGTTTAAATAAAAACATCTATCCCGAGTGGGAATTGAACCCGTGACTGTCTGCGTTCTGCTCACCTTTTCGCATTACTACACCAGGACGGTTATATAAATCTATATGACCCCTGAATTTTTTGTTCGTTATTTTTTACCTGTAAAATATGGAAAGGGGGTTATGTGCTACCTGTTGCTAATAAGCTTTTAAGCTTATCAACGCAAAACAGGCAATCATATAATTTATTTATACGAACATAACATTAAGTACAGGATTATAATAAACTAGTTTGTGCCTGCGGATTTAATGCCCAATATTTTACTCGTGACTGTTCTGTTAACCCAGATGTTTCTGAATTTGAATTACACTATGAGCTAATATTCTTATGTGTACAAAATATATTTTTCTGGTATAATCGGTCTGCTTTGCTCTAGCTGTTAAAATATCTGTCAGGCCGCTGTGAGAGGAGCAGAGGCTCTTACCTAGTTGCTACAAGTTAATGTTTTATTAAAAAAATTCATTAATCTCCATCAAAAACAGACCAACTTATTTTTTACTAAACTATCTGGTAACTTATCAGATTTGTCCATAAAAAAAAATCACACAAACTATTTAACGTTATTACGGTGGTGGTGGTGGTTGACACACACACACACACACAACATAAACTCAGCCACCCATATTACAACAAACATGTGTATGGACTATACATTTGTCGTGAGATTCGTTAATATAGTATAATAGATTTAATATGTTAAGCAAATATTATTAATTTGTATCAATTCCGATATTAATTATTGTACATATATTTTAGGATTATATTATTTGTTAAGTGGTATGAATTAATTTAAATAATTATAACGATACGAGTGTGTTGAATATGTAACGAGAGAACATAAAAATATATGCAATAATTAATAATTCAACGAATTAGAATTATTATACTCGTACAGTTAAACAAAATTTATTCGGACATCAATTTTATTAATTAATAATTGTTAAAACGTTATTAATTTTGTGTTATTTTAAATTTTGTGTTGTTTTTAATTATATTTTTGATATGTGCTGTAAATATTTAATAAATAAAAAGTAAAAGAAAATAATAGCATGCAGATTGTATTATATATATCCGACGTTTTCTTAGTATTTTAGGAACTCAAAGAGTATTTAACTGTCAATTTCATAAGTTGCTATTATATTTTATTGTACCACTTTTGTCTTTGTACACTTGTACCTTGTCCTTGACCGAAATTGAATATCCTAAACCATTTTTAATACACGAAATGCCTACTCTCTTAACATGAATCGGCGGAATTATCATTAAATATTTTCAGTGATTTTTATCAGTGAATTTAAATAATAAGTTAGTGAATAATCAATAATACTTGAAGTTTAGTATAGGATATTATATATATAAAGACTATGAAACATTGTAACCCTGGGTTACCGTGCCATAGCCTCGAATTTAGATATTTATATAGTGGGTGGTATAATATATAATATTTACAAGTAAATACTTTAATACTTTCGAACATTTCTATCAGGACAAAGAATAGCGCCGAAGTGTAGAATAAGGCAGAGTTTTTGTATATGTGTATTCAAACATTTACTAATTTACTAATTAAATATAAAGACATTTTCTATTAAAATAAATTCGTAATTTTTTTTTCTTCGAAATGTGCTGTAAATTTTACTTGATATTCAAATATTAACAAGACTCAACATCACATGAGTTTTTATCCATCTGTTTTTGGTGTAGGACAACGCAAAGAGTATCAGTTGAAAGTTATTTTTAGTGCCTCCGCGAATATTTAATTTGTTGCTCACCAACTCTGTTTTTCTGGGTATATTGCTTTCCCAAAGTTGCGGTCTTCCTACTCCGGAACCTGGACTCTTCTGGAGCTGCGAACACTTCACCCGATATAACACACCATTATTTCTCCCGGTCATCACTTTTTTTTAAAACCTATTTTTATGTTTTTTTTTTATTTTATTTTTTTATTACGGAGTCAATATTTATGTTTAATTTCCAGTACAAGACTCCAATTTCAATTATAGACATCCAATTTCACTTTTTCTGAACTTGAGGTAATTAGTTACTCCGTGTGGCCGCTAGGGGTTAATATTTATTTATTTATTTATTTATTTATTTATGCTTTATTGTACACCATTTTTATACACACAACTTAAATATACTTAGTAATTAGATAAATGTACAAAGGCGGTCTTATCGCTAAGTAGCGATTTCTTCCAGACAACCCGGACTACACGGAATATGTATAGAAAAGGTAGATGGTGTACTATTACTATAAACTTAATATATAGATGAAATAAATATATATATATATATATATATATATATATATATATATATATATATATATATATATATATATATATATATATATATATATATATATATAATATTCATACACACATAGACACACATACACACACATACGCACACACACACACACACACACACACACACACACACACACACGCATACATAAATAATAATATTAGGTGGGAGAAAAAGCTTCTTATATATTTTATATACATGTTCAATGATCAAACAAGTGGACTCTGATATTCACATATTCATACGGAGAATAGCCACTAATTCTGCGTGGTATGATTCTTAAATTGATGAAAAGTGAATAGTAACTTGAAATTAGTGAAATAGTACTGATTCACGTTTAGAAAGTATACAATCTAAATGGTACTGTAAAATATGTAATGTGCAATTTCCGGGATAGTAAGTTGTTTTTATCATTCTCAAAACTACCAATGTGCCAAATATCATCCATTCCTTGCTTTTTAAAAATCAAATATATCCCACAAAAAACCCTATCGGGAAAAAACTACCTCGTGATGTTTTAGACTATAATCTATCTCTATACCAATTTCATCTAAATCCATTCAACTGTTCTCGAGTGATAGCGTAGAAAACGTCCATCCATCCAAAGTGTAGCATTATATTATATTAGTAAAAAGTTTTGAATAGTTTTAAAGATAGACCAAATAATTCCAAAGACACAGTTTAGCCGTATCCGTGCGGTGACCGGCAGAGAAGTATAGACCCGAAATCTTACTTACCAAGGTGTCATAAAGGTAACTAAGACCACCAACTGTAAACCAACCAGGATGGAGATGAGTAGACGCATCACCATATCCTGCAACACACTGCGCTCACCAACCCGCTTGCTAAGCATGGCGAGTATCGGCAAACCCCCTCAAAGATGATAGGGGAGGAGTACGTTCAGTAATGGATATCCAACGCCTAATGTGATAGAGGTTTTAAAACCTTTGTATCAGAAGGTTGAATCAATTAAAGACACTGTTTCGAAATAAAGATAAAAAAGGAAAATTCCAGAAGCAATTATAAATTAAAAAATTCAGTTATCAATGCCAATTCCGAAGAATCTTTTGAGATAACTTTTCCAATACGGAAAGTGGAGAACCGGTTACAGATAGCAAAAACTTTATTGGAAGTAAGAAAGGAATAAAAATGGAGTCTTGTAAGTTTCTTGTTAGACTCCACGGCTTCAAAGCGATTATATGAAATAAAATTTTATTGTTCCTAGTAGTATTAGTAGACATTTTTCGCGGTTCCACTCGCCTTGCGTTTGATATACGTTAGATGGGTCGATATTTACCCGACTGCGCCAGAAGGAGAGTATGTATAAAAAAAGTAAAGTAAAAATACATTTATGGGACATCACAAACATTGCACACACTTAATGACTAAAATATTTATACAAAAAAGAATGAAAAAACAAATGTACAATTGAAACAACAACAAAAAATAATAATAATAAAAAAAACATTACATTATAAAGATAAAAAATAAATTAAAAGTAAAGCTACCACCGATTTGGAATGTAGATTCTGTAGAAAGAGAATCAGCAAGAAACTCCGCAGTTACTTTTTTGAAAATATATATAAACTGTGTTTTAGTACATAATTAGTAATATTTCGCATGAAATACAGCGTCACTAAGTCCACACTTCTTTATCCACTAAGTAATCCTGCACCGAATAATACGCTTTTTCTAATTTTTTTTAAATAAAAATTTTAAATTTATGTTGAGATAATTCAAATTTGTTTTTAGGATTTTATTATACATGCGAATACCATAACCAAATATGTTTACGGATGACTAATATGAGATTTTTCTCCAATTCTTCAGGGTCGGCAGAGTGCGCGGTAGTTCCAAATTCAAAACCCTATCTCAAAAATTAGAAAATCCATTTATGGGACTTGAACATTTGTTCTCGGTGATTCATAAATGATAATTTAAGGGAGTAAACAAAACACATTAAAATAGGTTATTAGTCAAATGTATGGTAACATTATAAATACTAAATGACAACCTTACTGGTATAGTGGTGCGAATATTCGGTTGAATACCGGCGGTCGTGGGATCGATTCCCGCTCGAAACAGATCCTTATATTTATACAAATCTTGTGGCTCTAGTCATTGTGCCTCGGAGACCACATAAAGCCGACGGTCCCGGTTATTATCAAAGACACATGGTAACGATCGTTACTTATGGTAAGGAAATTATCCGCCAACCTGCATGGAGTAGTGTAGTGGATAAAGCTCCAACCCTTCTTCTATATGGAGAAGGTGCCTACGCTCAACGGTATCCACCGTTTACAGGTTAAACAAGTACAGAAAAAGTTATGTTCTAGTTGGATTATAATACACAGGATCACAGGATTATGTTGATGTGAAAAAAGGTGGTCTATACACCTGATAAGGATTGTTACTCATTATTTTGATTAAACTCCTTATTTTTTAATATTATGATAGAAGGCTCTTGGATGAATATACAAATTTAAACTCATTATACGATACGGAAAAAGAGCAAATAAGAGGGAGAAAAACTAAAGAATACTTGAGATACTTCTAAAGATTTTCCAAAGAAAGGCAATTATATTATTTCTATAAACTTCTACCTGAAGTATATTTTACTGGGGTAAAGTTAACTTCTTCGATACTTTTATTGCATTTCATTATATTGTTATATAATGAATATTTGATATGGATATAAAAAAAAAAGAAATACGACTATTTAATGATAAAATATCGTGTTTTAAATATGCACACTTGCCGAGGAGTTGTAAAAGGTGACTAAGCCTTAATTATGCGAACAGCTTTGCACCAAACGACGACAGGAGACATTCGTATCGCTTGAGGGTTCGGTACCGAAGAGACAATATAATTGTTCCATTAGTTATATATAATCATGACACTAAAATATACATAGAAAATCGTTTGATTTATCTTAAGTAAATATTTAGTTAATAAAACATCTTAATATAAAGTCAATTATAACAAATTCAATAAATTAAAACATAAAATCGACTAATATTCATAGACGCGCCCACTAGCACAAATTTAAAGTTAACGCAAGTAAAATCAAATGAAGCTGATAGTAAATAAACGGTTATGAGTGCATAAGCAAGATTTATGGTTATCACGGAAATTACACCATTTTTTTTTTTTACGCAGGGGAATCCATTTACGGATGATATCCAGGATGCCCGGGTCGGCAGTCCTAGACCTATGTCGGACTCGGCACTTTGGGAGTGCAATACCGTACTAAACCCCTGCGGGAGCCTTCAGCCGCTTTAATTGGAGGGTCCCGGATCTGCAGGCAACAGGATCCCTCCACCGACAGGCTGGCCTTGGCGAAAAGGCCAGACTTCTCCTCCATGGGGTCGGAAATTACACCATAAACTATGACTAATATTTCATATAATTGACGTTAATTGCTTGTTAATATGTTATTCGTTTATTTTTAATTTATAAAACAATTTAACTTAAATATATTATGAATATTTCATAATAATAAATAAAATCTTTCTATACACATATAATAAAATGGTAACCGTCCGATGTGATATTATGACACTCGAGATATTTAGGAAAATCGAAGTAAAGGGTATTAGGAGAATAACAGAAGCTAAAAAAGTTATATAATAATATTGTATGCCTCTCTGTATATGTCTTCTCACACCCCAAAAAAATCTGAAGTATAAAATTGGACGCGGTTTACATAGTTATGATTCTAGAGGTGTAACTTAAAATTTGGTAGATTTTATACACCGTTTATTAGTGGACATTTTTTTTTTGTTGAGAAATCGTAACGAATTCATTTTATGCACGTTTTTTATTTTAAATATCGAACGTCGTTGTCTTTTCTATGAATATAATATTATATGCCACATATAAAAGCAGTAACTATTAAATTCAACGCGTAAATTATAATTTGATTCTTGTAAGTAATTTTATTGAAATTAAAACGGCTAATATTTGAATAAATGTTCCACTGAAAATAAAATCTAAAAACATTACATCGAATTCACAAATTAGGTTACCCATTGTAAACAGTTGGAATTCAAATAATTTGGAAAGTTGTTAGTTTTGCTACTTCAGTTTCAACTCTAAGCTTTTGAAGTTGAATTCGTAAAATACTAAAATAGTGACTGAATTCTGAAAGCATAGTTAAAAACGTTCTTGCTGTTCCTTTTGATATTAAAAATATATATAATAATAACTGGAAAATTGGCGCAGTTGATACTATAAGTGACCTTGCTTTCTGCTTTAGGGCTGTGTGTTCGATTAACGACCCGAGTCTAGGTGTAATATGTATTTTTATGTTATGTAGTTTATTATTTTTATATGTACATTGGAAATTTATTGACAAAATGATTTGACGGCCGGCTGGTCGAGTGGTCAGGCAACTGGACACTTTACGCACCGGTCGTGGGTTCGAATCCCGTCAGGTGCAGATAATCTGTATGACGAATATAGATGTCTGCACCGGGTCATGGATGTGTATTTATGTATATATGTATTTATATCTTAAATTTATTTCCGTTCCTAGTACCTGTAACACAAGTTCTTACGAACTTAGCACGGGGCTAGGTTAACGTGGTGTGATTGTTGGTTAATATTTATTTATTTATTTAAAATGTGTATATCAGTCAGCTATTATTTAAATCATGATCATTGGGTTGCCTATCTAAGAAACAGACGACCGTGTATGTGTGTGTGTCTGTTGAAAAAAGAAAAGAAGAAGTCTGTTGTACCTAAGTTCTACCTTTCCTAAGTGTTGGTGGTAATATTTACCGAAATTTGATAGGCCGCTTATTATTTGCATTTATTGCATTATAAATTATAATTGTAATATGTTTTATTAATCCATCGGACAAATTATAATCGCAGCATCTTTATTGTTGTAGAAAAAAGATGTGGACAGTTGATTACAACCACTCTTACAGAAATCCAGCGTTGCCACCTTACCTGCATTTACCTTGCATTCTTCACTATTGTCCTTCTCCAGCTCACACTGACCTTCTTCACTTTGACTAGTAACTGATTTGTGACTTCACAAGAGTTACGAGAGTATATAGGTGGTGTTGACCACTTCAGCATTAATTGATTCGCCACCGATTTGAATTTTTTTTTTTACAAAAGAAACAATTAAAATTACTTTAATTTTAAACGTAAGATAAGTCATAAATTATTTATAACTTTTATTAAAATTTTCGATAATCGATTGTCCACTAAAAGTAGCAATACAAATCGCTTTCATTTAATTGACTAAATACAATTCAACAGCAATTATTGCACAATTCTAAGTATTGCTCGACTATTGCAAGGTACGTTATGACCTAGCGTATATTATTTAAATGAACGAGTTTTTTAATTAATTGATATATCTTCTAATAAAAGTTTATAATAAGGTAAATAATAAAAAATCGTATTTTATTTAAGAATCAACATTTATTTAAAGATATCATAGAATTTACAATAATCATTACATATAAACTATTATTAATAATTAATTAATATATAAATAGAAGATCGATAGAATTAATTTAAAAAAATCTTAAACTTTTTTTAATATAAAATAAAAAAATAGTAATAATGAGGTATACTTCCAACGTCTACCGTGAAATTTTACACTTTTCCATTAAATAAATTATTTAAATACCATAGAAGTACATAACAAACATGTATATAATAATATATATATTTCTTTATAAAAAAGCGGTGACCACAAAAATAAGAAAATGGAAAGGCTACCCCAACCGAGTAGCGGACCGATGCGATACTCGTATGTACTCAAATACTATTCGATGTAGATGGACATTTTTATTTTTATAAATGTTAAAAGGTTCAGTTCTAGTTTCTTTTTTTCATTCTATCGATCTTCCAATTGTTTTACAATTTATTATGATATGGAAGAATTCATCTATATTCCCTTAAAATTAAATTCATTGGCAATCATTGAAATTTACAATGTATGATATATTTACAAACAAAGCTCCGATTTCTTGTGTTATCTCTGCGGCATCTGAAAGATATATATAACATAATAGATTTTTTGATCTGCATCTTACAACAGGTACATAATGTATATGGGGACGTAAGAAGATGTAAAATGACCTATATCGAGATAGCCTAGGAGATAGGAGTGACGATATATATAACTGGATTTTGCAGTGCTAAATTTGTTTCGTGACTAGCGGTAAAGGTAACATTAGAAAATCTGCATCTCGGGAAAAAATCCGAGACATGTGCAACCATCCATCCACCGGCATCAATCTTTCATTTTTACTCTCTTTACTTCTTTGTTACAGTATAAAAACTGATATCAAACTTTTAACTGTCAGTTTAAAGGATTAATATAAAAGAAAGCCGAATATCCGTCTAGTCGCGTCTAAAATCATTCTAAAGTCTTCATTTGTTGATTACCAACTATCTGTGGTATTTATGTAGTCTCACAAATTATCTGCTAATATTATAAATTTCGAACTCTAGTATAGACTCAAAAAAAAAACTCAACATACACTCAGTAAATCTTAGGTTTTACATCAGAGACATTGTTATAAGCAAATTCCAACATAGTAATTTGCTGTCAGACCTCTAGAGTGTCATTAGTAAATTCCTGAAATTTACCAATTTATGTAGCCAATCCTAATAATATTTTAAATATTTTAAATATATTTTACAATTATTTGAATGGCTCACAAAATATAATGAAGAGATTAATGTTTTGTTGGAAGTGATTGTCCTAAAGTCTACTTCTAAAATGTGTGTGCACACAACAACAACACGTTACACATCCAAAATGATTACACAACGTACAAACACACACACACAGACAGACTCGAACATGCATATGCATTTGCACGCGAAATTTCATAAAGATTTTCTAAGGAAGAGCGGAATATTCTGCCACGTGTAAAATATTTAAAAGGATGTCCCAGCAACGGATTCATATTTTGCAAAACTATTATTATAAATAAATAATTTTTAATTTTTTTATCATAACAATTACACTAACTTATTTATATGTAGATTATATTAAACACATACATACATGCATAATTGTATACATACATACATACACACATACATACATACATACATACGTACATACACACACACACACACACACACACACAAACACATACAATTACATTAATAAATTTAGAAACAATAAGACAGAAAACCAAAATAGACAACAATAAAGCCAAGGCGATAACGAAGAAAAATAAAATTATAATTGTTTCATATAGATAGATAAAGGTTTTTATGAAACATGGCATACCATATCCTCCTTGGAAGACGGATGAGGGTAGGGCGCGGGCTGGCTCACAGCCTCCTTGATAGTGTACGTCTTACTGTCGCTTGATTCCAACACAACGCGTGGTGGTTCACTCTCTAAGAAATATAATATCGTTATTTATCTCTTAATATATATATTTTTTAATTTTCACCTAAAACTAATACAGACGTAACATGTTTTTTTTTTTTATTTTCATACAAAATCAAATAAAAAACACCTTAGAAAAGTCATTTTACAAATTATATAATATTTTTAATTAATTAATGATAGTAAGTGTGAAGCCTCCACCGATCCGGAATGTCTGCTGAGAAGAATTGGCAAGAAACTCAACAGTGGCTCTTTTAAAAAACAGTCAATACATTTTTCAACCATTATAAACCAAGTCATATGTATGAAAGCAAGCGCTTCTAAACCTCGTATTTTTGTTTTCTCCTAATTTTTTTATAACGTTTTTTACCACAATTTTTTTATTTCTCAAACAGCTTAATATTTAATATTTTATTATTTATAATAAAAAATAAAACAATAACCTTTTATATTTACTTCAAAAATATATTAACAACTAAATCTTTAAAAAAAAAGCAAGCATACATTATTGTCATAACTTTCTTTAAGTTTTTTCATCAATTTCATTATATTATCATTGTTTTACCATTACCTCATAATATCATTTAGATTATTATAGAAAAAAAGAAAAAAAGAATACAAAAAAAAGCGTTTACGAGAGTTAACGAAAAAACTTGTGTAGACAGTTAAAGATGGTACTTAATAATTGTATTGTTATGTAAGCTAATTTTTTTCGAAATTAATAATAAAAGCTCTACATTAGACGGCCTCCAGAAGGTATCAATCTTGGGTTCGGGGTCCGGAAACCCACAAAACACAAACACAGACGCCAAAACCACCAAAAGCATCTCTATGGCCTATATAAAATGTTGTCATGTGAATCGAATTTGTAACCGCCAGCGCATCAGTCAACTGCGAGGTACGCCTTATAGTTTATACATCGGTTTAGTTTTACTTCACGTTGATCATTAGAAGCTCTAGAAGTTTTAAACTTCTAACAATGTACACTTGTATACAAAACATTCGCACAGGGGTATTCGATATCAGAGTCGGTTTCCCGTTCCCGCTTTCTAGTTTATATATATTTATGTAACTGGACAATACGCCCGATTTTACCTGCGTTAATGGATGCTGATAGCATAAATAGTTTAAGGCTTGTAAAATATCATATTTGATCATTTCATTTTATTGTCACTTATAAATAATCTCAATTAAGTTAATTTAAAATAAATTAATATTAAAAAAATACATTTGAAAACAAGTTTTTATTTCAATACTAAGTGTATAAAGAAAGTGTATAAAATGTGTGTAAAGAAGAAAAACTTTGTAGAAGTCGAACCCGACATTTTGTTGCATTGTACATAATATAAATTTTATATAATATAAAAGCTCTTTTAAAATATGTTTTTTTTTAATATGTTTTAAATTTTAATAACCACCAAGTTGCCAGTTCATTCAGTAGAAATGTATATATGAATTTTCATTCATCGTTTTCATCGTTCATTCAGTAGAAATGTATATACACGATGGCTCCGCAATCATATTAAACAGGGACCTCAAACTTTAGGTCCGCAAAGGTATACTTATACTTTGCTATGTGGTTGTTCTATAAAATATTTTTATTAGTATTATATTATCATGTTACTCACCAGCCTTAGGATTCAATATATCAGGTTTTCGTTCCAATTTCTCAGAAGCTGGATACGCGATAAGGTATCTTCTGCCATTCGCGTCAACCTGGACCACGCTCTGAGACGGCCGTTTACTGTTCGTTGTGGTTTCTTTACGCCTGTTATAAGAAAAAAATATTGTTATTTAGATATTAAAAAATGATAATTTTAAAAAGGACAAAACGTTAAACAGGAATTATAATAAAATTTAGTTATAAAAACATAATTTGGATTTTTTTTAGGAATGAGAATCATTCATAGTATCCAAGAGTAATTTAGGCTATAAATCAGCATAGTATGACCCGCAGTACCAGAACAGTATACATAAATATCAATGCAGGTGAAGGCGTCAGTGATATATCATTGTCATACAGACTTAAGTAACGGGATAAAAATAATTACGTTAAAAAAATAGACAAAAAAAAAAACATTTTAACTTTAAACATATTTTAATTATAAGTTCCAATAGGTAATGGGTTTATTGGATATTTTTTTAAAAAACTATTTCTACCATCCATCTATCAATGTATTTATTTACCTAATTTACAATATTGAGATTGATTATTGCGCTACTTGTTGACTGTGATTGTAGCGGTGTAATCCTACTAGTAGGTAACGGTATTTATTTATTTATACATTGCGTTGGACATTTAAGAAGTACATAGAAAACACAAAACATATAAAAAAGAGTGCAAAGGCGGTCTTATCATTATTGGTGATTTTTTTTTTTTACTTAAAACCCTTGTTTACATAGTGCACATTGGTAACAAGACAAGTACAAAGTGCATTATTCTTTAAACTTAAAGATTTTTAATATGTCAACATAAGCTATACCTATATAGTTAGTATTTCTTTATGTAGGATATATATTTAAGATAAATAGGTAAGATATATATATAAATATATAATATACATATGTGAAGAATATGGTCTATAACGAATAGATCTAAGATAGAACTAAAAATATATTTAAAGAAAAATAAATAAAAATATATTAAAAAATACAAGCTTTTTAGGCTTAGACACTAGCGATTTTCAGAGTTTATTTTTAATGATAAAAACGGGTAAATAATTTATTATAAGTACATGTATTAGATATCCCATTTTATGGAATGGTTTTATACAAGTAATTCTAAAGTAATAGATGAAAAAAATTATGTATTAACTTTTAAAACAAATTTAAAATTTAAAAAAGGCATGAAATAATAAAATAAAACTATCTTCTTTTTTCATAAAACAATTTACAATATATTTCCATCACTGCGACGCGGTTAACCAGTGAGTGCGGTGTCAAAAAAAAAATTGAATATTGTGAACTAAATCTGGTTTTAAAATAGAACCGCAATAGTAATTTAGTTACAATATTTATTTGAATGAAATATATGTAAAATATTTATTCATATATAAGTTAGTTTCTTATTTGTTTTACTATTTCGAATTCTATTGATACTATTTGATCACTTACTAATTAACAGAGATATCACTATGTCCTATCTGAAGGTTTTCTGAAAAAGATCTCTTTCCTAGCGATATTAGATTTTATAGCATCTTTGTAGATCTTTCGTTCTTTTAATTAAAGTTTTAATTAAGTTATTGGTATCCGATAAAGTCGACCGTTCTGTTGTAGTAGTGATGAAAGATAAATTTTAATTAATACGGTCGTGAATTTGTTTCTGGTCCAGATAATTATCTTTGTCAATTGTGCCGTGAAGAGAACACAATGTTCTGTCACGACACGGTACAATAAATAAATAAATATGTTTAACATACACACACGGTCGTCTGTTCCTAAGGTAGGCAACTAGCACTTAATGCCTGTGTTTTAGGTAACAGATGACTGATATACTTTTTTTTAAATAAATATACATATAAATAATACATATATAAACAAATACATATTACACCCAGGCTCGGGGCGGGAATCGAACCCACAACCCTGGAGCAGAAAACAGAACCACTGCCAACTGCGCCACGGGCCAGTCAAAACTATAATTATCATAAACATTTGATAACGATGGTTTTTCTTGCTAAGTAAATTATCCATCAACCCACAGTGCAGCAGTGTTTCCAATTAAGCTCTGAACCATCTTCATAATGGGAGAAGAACTCTAGCCCAGCCGTGGGATATTTAAAGGTTATCAAAGTACAGTATATTCTTTTTCGCTAAAACAATGATGTAATGAAGCTCCATATGTAGACTGTTAAAGAACCGGATAAACTAAGGCTACTTTTCAGAAATTCCTAAAAAAAGATCTGGTAATATCTAGGTAAAATTACTGAGCACAGACATTTTTTTTAATATTAGAGGGGGCAAACGGACAGTCGATTCACCTGGTGGTAAGTAAAAACGACATCCATAGACACCCGCTACATCAGAGGATTAGCGGGTGCATTGCCAGCCTTTAGGGAGGTGAGGGATGTTCCACCGGATCTGTGGAGGGAAGGGAAGGGATGGGCAACCGAATCTCTCACAAACCGAACGAAACATGACGACAGTGCCGTTATTTCACGTCGGTGTTAAGTGAGAGCGAAGTACTTCCCCGGGTGTGCCGGCCCATTCAGCTGCAAGCAGCATGGCGCTACTTCTATAAAACATTAAATATTCGGTTAAAAATTATATAAATAATTACTTACTTCCGCAGAATCAGTACAAGGATGACGACACTGGCGGTGAAGATGGCCGCCGCGCCCGCTATGGCAGCCGCTGCTGGGAATTTAGACATAGGTCGGGTAGTGTCCTCTGTTGGAAAAGATTTTTATTTATTCACTAGGTTTTCACTGCGACTTCTTATGATGTAATTTTGAGTACCTATATTATTACACAAGCCGTACTCACGACTTCGTTCGTAATAAAATATTTTGACTTTCATCCTCTCTTCCAAGAATACTGAATTTCAGGATATAAAGTACCCAGTGTTCTTGCTCATAGTACAAACTCAAGTCACATTAAGTTTCATTCAAATTAATTCAGTAATTACAGCGGGATGCGCGGCTAAATATACAGACAAATAGACGAACAAACATTTAAAAAAACATTTTTGTCTTCAGTACCGATAATAGCACGCAATCCAAAAAAAAAAATTAATGGATCTGTTACAGTTTTATTATAAGTAATAGATTATTATTTACTTCTATATACGGTGTATAGAGAAACTCTTCTCTATATACCTTGTGGGTCTTCCCAACATGGTTTGGAGAGCACGTAAATCCATTAGTTCTGGTTGTCATCAAAAGCACCTGATAATTATCATTACAAGTGTAATAAGAGTAATGACGGTTAGGGTGCCTGTCCATTGAAGCGAAACGAGGCCGCGGAGCGGAGAAATGGAGAAATATTAACCAATAACCTTTGTCCACTGGAGCAGAGCAGATATTTTTTGCACTCCTATAGGTTAATATTTCTCCGTTTCTCTGCTCCGAAGCCTCGCTCCGATTCAATGGACAGGTACCCTTACACTTGGTTATGAAATTTCAGCTAACACGCAATGAAGTAGTGTGATAAGTTCCAAACCCGTTTCTTAATACGTAGCTCTCAGCACACTTGACCGGCACTTAAAGATGTATTAGTGGCAATATACGACAAAATGTTTCGCTGGAGATCATTCGATATTCTAATAACACCATTAAGTCATTAAAAAAAAATTATAATTAAATATTACATAAAATAATAAAACGATAATGTAATAAATTTAATTCTAAATTACGCAGTGGAAAATATCGTTCAGTATTTTGTGCTGCAATTAGTCCTTGATTCCATTGTACACTATAAACATATTTAATTAGATTAGAGTTGAAATTGAAACCACATGAAGTTTCAAAATAATTTTCTGTGGTAATATATGAAAGCTAAAATTGGTTTCTTTGTTAGTATGTTTGAAGGGTTTAATACAAATCAATAAATTCGTTTGAAAATTATATTTTGCCCTTTTGATTTTTAATATTACACTAAGAATAAAACTGCGCATTAGCATATATTAATAAATAATGGCGTAATAAACTTTAGTCAAAAAATTAATGTTACAATAGGCAAGTACAAAATTCAACGTTTTTAGAATATTCACAAATAAAATAAATTTAGTTTTAGCTCGTAATAGTACGTTGTGCCATATCATATCTACCAATATGTGACGCACATATACGTTGTTCACATGAAAGTATTAATAACGTATTTGTAATAGTTAATGTTTATTTTAATACTAACTTGAAATAAACTTAAGAAAAGCACACAAAAAGCATAACATTTAAAACGAAATATGTGTAAACGTTGGGCAGTAAGTTTCAATGATATAATTTATTTTTGTATTTAATATAAATATTTTATTTTTATGTCTTTAAGCAAATTAATTAATCAAACAATTTCGAATAAAAAATAATAAGTTTATTTTATTAAGATTTTTAACTTATAAATATCTCCAAAGGGCCAATTACCGGACAAAGAAGTCGGCTAAGGAGCTCAATGCACAATGGTTGAAAAGTTTTTCTTGTAAAATTTCTTCACCGCTTTCTTCACCGCGTGCAATAAATTATAACTATTAGATTTATAAAATCAGCTTTAAACTTGTATTAACGATAAATTTTGATATTTCTTATGCTGAGTATTTTTAATTTTAATTAAAATTAAAATAATATCAATAGCCTTACCATTAATAATAAAATAAAACAATTTGTTTTACATCCTAATTATATAAAGTTATAAGTTCTGATAACTAATCTAACGATGTTCTATATGTTTTTTTTTTTTATAAATAAATAATAAATATTAACCAACAATCACACCACGTTAACCTAGCCCCGTGCTAAGTTCGTAAGAACTTGTAATACAGGTACTAGGAACGGAAATAAATTTAAGAAATTTATATAAATACATATATACACATCCATGACCCGGTTCAGACATCTATATTCGTCATACAAATTATCTGCACCTGGCGGGATTCGAACCCGCGACCGTTGCGTAAAGTGCCAGTTGCCTGACCACTCGACCAACCGGTCGTCAGACTATATAACTTTATATGACTATATATAACTTTATGCTAAACCATATTCTCGCAGAATTAAATAAATAATAAACGTCTCACACTCAATGGCCCCTAAGTAGGATGTGAATCCTATCGAGGGGTCTAGAAACACACACAATACACAAGCACCAACGCCCAGACCACGACAAACATCTGTAGGGCCTATACAAATATTTGTCATGTACGGGTATCGAACCCGCGACCGCTAGCGCATCAGCCAGTTGCTGTGACCACTGCCCCAACGCGTCGACAAATATATTAAAAAAGCATATATAATCTAATGTACTGTACTGTATCAGCCTGTAAACAACCAACTGCTGAGCGAAGGCCTCTTCTCTATATAGAAGAAGGATTGGAGCTTAATCCACAACGCTGCTCCATTGTGGGTTGGCAGATAATTTCCTACCATGACTAACGATCATTACCAGGGTTCCATGATAATAACCGGGACCGACGGCTTTACGTGCTCTCCGAGGCACGGTGAGAACCCACAAGGACATACACACAGACCGGAAACAAAATAATATTTGCACAAATACTCGTACAAATAACTGCCCCGAGCGGGAATCGAACCCGAGGCGTTGAGGCGACTACTCGCACCACTACACCAGAACCATCGACTTTTAATAATTAGAACTAATTCCTTCTCACATGTATTTCTAGATAGACAATAAAGCAGCATATAGGATAAATTCCCTCAGGATTTGCAAACAGAATTACTATTACACGGTACACATATATATATTGTAGACTCGCAAATTGCATACGAAATTGGTATATGCATAACGGTCGGATTAATTTTTATTAGATCCGACTTTAAATTTACGAATTTGAATTATAGTCGGTATTATGTTTGGGGAATTTTATTTGATAAATTTTATGAGGATTTTAAAATATGACGAAGATTGATTTTTAAAACGATTTTATGACAAAATTTGTTAGGTATCAAAGATATTCTGACTGACCCGTTGGCGCAGTTTGCAGTGACCCTGTTTTCTGCTCAAAGGGTTGTGGGTTTGATTCCCCACCCGAGTCTGGGTGTAATATATGTTTATTTATATATGTATAGGAGTATTAGCAGAGGAGTTAGTTTATCTGAAACTGAAGCTCAATTTCTAAATACTTGCAGCTCCTGAGAAGCAACACGTGCGGAGCGATAGAAGCTTTAAGTGGAACTAGTTTTTAGTTCCATTCCTAGGTCAAGTAGACTTAGAAAAGAGTAGAAAAGTACTTTGGAATCGTGGTAAAATTACATAACGTAATTATATAATATTATTTATTTAATGATTGTTAATCTGAAACTACAACCGATTCTGCTGAAAAGATTCGATGAAAAATTCAACAGTTACTCTTTTAAAAACCGTTAATAAATTACTTAACCATTATAAATTCAGTCATAAGTCCTGCATGAAAGTTAGCGCCGCTAAGTCCACAAATCTTTGTTAATTATCTTGTACAGAATAATTAGCTTTGGCTATGAACGATTTATTGACAATTATAAAATTGTTCGTAAATGGGGATGGAGAATGCTTTTGATTTCTGTAGCAGCCTGATGCTAATTTTCTTAGGGAAATTAGTAAAACTCTGTTTCAGCCAGCTATACAAAAGCTGCAGTAAATTACATATACCTAGGCTCTTCTACATTAGGAAGCCTCTTTATAGGAAAAAAGAACTCTTACTGACTGACTAAATCAGTCTGTATACATCCAATAGCTGGAATGGGCAAATACCTCTTCTCCATATAGGAAAATGGTTGGAGCACGAGTAACGATCGTTATCAGGTATCTGTGATAACAACTGTGACCGATGGTTTTAGGTGCTCTCCGAGACACGGTGGGGAGACCCACAAAGACATACTCCTAGACCAGAAACAAATATTTGTAAAAACAAAAATATATTCGTATTATCTTTATATCCAGTTTTCATTAGTCTAAATAACAAAAATACTTCAACAATTTCCACAGAAATTATAAATGAAAGCAGAAGTCGATTTAAACCAGTATAAATAAAAAATTATTACTTTTATGTTAAGATGCGTTATCAACTATGCTTTGTCTTTCTTTAGATGTAGATACACATTCGTTGAGAACTTGATTTAGCTAATAATAATTCTGAAAATTATATCTTATTGCAAGACTGATGAAATATTTGAAATATTGAAGGAAAAAACTAGTATTCTGATATATTCTAATAGCCCTGATCAAGCATTATCAGACAATTATGTCAGAAAGATAGAAAAGTTCTGCGCTCAAATTTTAGTACTGAAACGTGTACAATGTTGATGATTATGTAAACGATCAAACTGTTTTGATCGATTTTGCGTTAGTGTAAATATTTGTAATAAGTGTCATTAATTGATACATTATTTAATAAAATCTATGTTAATAAAAATGAATCGTTAAATGTGTTGCTAACCCCAAAATTCGAGAACGGCTCATCCAATTGGGCTATTGTTTTTTTTTTTTCAATATTTTCGTTAAGACATGAGGAAAGTATAAAGATAAATTGAGAGAAAAAACGAAAAAATTGCGAGAAAAATTGAAAAATGACACTTTTTTTCCCAAACAAACCACAGAGTAAAAAATTAAAACACTACAGAGAGCTGTCAAACATTTGACGTCAATCAAAATAAAAAAGGAGTGTTGGGATTATGTTTAGCACACAAATGTAGATCATGGAAAATATATACGAGTGTATAAAATATGATGTGTCAGTTAGCCCAATGCCACATGATTAAATTCGTCAAGTTTATATGATACACATCAATCTTAAAAAATATTTTCATTTTTTTCTGGAATATTGTGATGGAAATAAATAAACCATTGCATTCATTTAGCCATTATATTCTTACAAATCCACCTCTTTGTTGTTTGTAAGAATATTCGAACTGTTTGTTAAATTTTTTTTTTGTCTTAAAATATTTGAATATAATATATTCTAATCGTTTAAGACTATTTGGTATTTGGTTTTATTATTATTACCTTTTTGTTTAAATTGATTTTAACTTTTTTTATGTGCTTCCAATTCTATATATTCTAATTCCTTTTTTAAATTATTCTTTACAAATATACAGATATATAGTGATGAAATTTAAATTTAAGGAAAAGATAGACTCCAAAAAATATTTTATTTGTGTATGATAATTTATTTTAGGTTTGGCTCTGTCATTAAGGAGAGTTTTGTTTTATTAACTTACCAATATGTTTTGCAGCATCTTTGTAAACGAGATCTCTGATGAGGATTGGATCGGAGACACCTTTGCTGTTCCTGGCACTGACTGTCAGCATTTCATCTTCGGATAAATCTTCGAGTTCCAACCAACTCACGTTAAGCCATACAGTGTGGAAGTCTGAAATAAATAATTTAGATCAGTTATCTTCTAAATATTTAGATCAGCTAGCTTTAAAGCTTCTCTATCTTATAAACAAACATCTTTTATTTCCTTTAGATACTGCAGAATAGAAAATTTTTATAAAAAATATGTACAAAAATATTTTATCTGCTTATTCAAATCCCGCTGGACAAATTACTATCCAGCACAATAAAAAGCCATTGAACCCACATACAACAGTTATCAGGTTGAACCTTCGACTTCATACACAAGGGATTTGAATAATTCTTCTACTTACTGATAATAAAGTTTGTATTATTTTCACTGATATAAGGAAACATATTGGCTGCAATACTGCCAATATTTATTATACATAATTAAGGCTAAATATTTAAGTATTTTTTACGAATCGAATATTTATTTATCAATTATTTTGATAATCGATAATTCAAGTGGAATGTTTGTTCTTGTCATTAAATCGTTTCCATCTTCTATTTGTAGTAAATTAAGTATAAAAATAATATTTTTGTAGTAAAGTAATATCAAACATAATGGCAATTTTTTTAGGAACAATGTAGGTAATTCATATTAGAAGTGTTTTAAGTGTTATTCGCAATTAATCGAATAGGCACGTTACATATTATTATTAATCTTTTTGATTATTGACTTTTGTCTTAGACACAAAGTTACCTGGTTTCATAGCTGTGGTATTCACGAGGATTCTGCTACTTTCACCGACGACTTCAAGTACGAAATGCTGGCTGAGGCCACCGTCGTAGCCAGCTACACACCGCACAGTCAGGTATGCTACGTCGTCTTTCATTATCCTCTTCGCCGTGCAGTTCCTTGGTGGCGACGGACGAGCTGAGACAAAAAAGTCGTTGAATAATTTTTAATATACTTTCGTAATAATAAAATTATTAACTTCAGTTGATCCTAGATAATATTAGTTGAACACTTGGATTTTAATTTAAAGGTGACAATGCAACAGTTCTCTCAGAAGTTTAACTTGTTTAAAAAATCATCTCGTTCTTGGCGGAAATTATGAAAAACCTTGTCTGTTACTCATAAAATTCTATGACATATGTATACGTTGATTTGCAATGGACAAGTATTGCGGATAAGCCTCTAATCCTTTGCTTTTATATGAGATAGCGCTTACACAGCAATTGCTCATGTTACGTTTTTAATACGGTATAATAGTCTAATAGGTGTGTGAAGAACGGAACCTAATTAACCTAAGTATGTAATGTAAGTGTCCCACTGCTGAACAAAGGTCTCTTTTCTATATACGAGAAAGGTTGGAGCTTAATCCACGACGCTGCCCTAATGTGGGTTGACGAATAATTTCCCAACCATTTTTTTTTATCGCTGAGAAATACAATTATGCATCCCGCCGCGGAGAGGCGGCAGGTATGTAGAACTCACTGGCACGCAAAACGTGCCAGAATACCCGCTAAAACCCAGCGGTGCCCTCATCGTGTTATGGGGCGCCACGAGATCGGTCGCGCATACAAGCGTGACGCTCTGACGGTTCGCCCGCCTATGCGGGCCGCCTTCGCTTACCCGTGCACCGGGCATATATATATTGCCTTACATCTATTTACATGCGTTTAATCCTCAATCTATCAATATCTAATTACTTTTTACTACATTCAATATTTCATTACTTGTTACTACATTCCAGCCACTGCATCTTCACGGCAAGTCTTGGTTTGCTTTTGAGACCTTTATTTTAGTTTTTTTTTTTTTTTTTGTTATAGTTTTTCTGCCACAGCCATCCTGTCTGTCTGTTTGTCTAGCTGTTTCCTTATCGACAACTTATCTATTGCAGGAGACCATGCACTTGCTACGTATAGGACGGTGGGCTCTATCACCACCACATATATCAAAATCAAAATCAAAATTAACTTTATTCAAATAGGCCCTAAGAGCACCTTTGAATCGTCATTTTACAAATTAAAAATTTAAATTTGATTATTATTTTGTAATGGTAAAGCTACCACCGATTCGGAATGTAGATTCTGCAGAGAAGAATCGGCAAGAAACTCCGCAGTTACTCTTTTGAAAATGATATATAAATTGTGTTTTAGTATAAAATTAGTAATATCTTGCATGAAATACAGCGCCACTATGTCCACACATCTTACACATCTTTCGACTAAGTAATCCTGCACCGAATAATAAGCTTTATCTATTAATTTTTTTTTAATAAAATCTTTAAATTTATTATGAGACAGTTCCAAAATTGTTTATGGGATTTTATTATACATGCGAATACCATAACCCAGAAAGGAGGCGTTTACTTTGCGCAGTCGGAAGCCTGGAGTTACAATTTTGTTATTCCTTCTAGTGTTTACAGTGCGATTAATACTATTTATTTCAAAACAATGAATATTCTGGTGAATATATATAATATTGTTATAAATATACTGCGACGCAATTGTTAATATGTCTATCTTTGGAAAAACATCCCGTAGGGAGACTCTAGCTTCAAGATCGTAGATGCCACGTTATTATCTCTCCGTTTAGACCCCAAGACGTTTTCGCCGCATATGCAAGTTTTTGTTGAACCTTAGAATCCAAAATAAGCTCTAGAAGTTTTATTTTTTCTACAAGCCTCAACTGATTGTGAGTGCCAGACATGTGAACTATGGGGTATCGTATTTGAGCTTCCTCGTCATGACCATCGCGTTCGTTTTGTGTGCGGCGAAGCTCAATTTATTACGGTTTCCCCAGTCTTAGATGGCAGCTAAGGTGGTTTCGGCTGAAACATGCAGGTCATTCGCAAAGACTTGGCAGTATATTCCCATATCAGTGGAAGTCAGTGGACTTCACTATTTTTTTTTTTTTTTTTTTTTTTAATGATACTATTGAAAATATTTCTTTGAAAAGCAGAATTGTCTTTATGTTTTTGGTTAAAAATGTTTTGATTAGAATTTTACATCGCGGTCGCGGGTTCGAATCCCTCTTGGGACAGATATTTGTATCTGTAGAAATATTTGTTTCCGGTCTGGGTATACACCCATGTCTGTTGGGGTGACCGACAAGGACATAAAGGGGTTATGTCCTTGTGGGTCACCTCAACGTGCTTCGGAGAGCACGCAAAGAGAGAAGAATCAAATAAATAAGAGAAGATAAAAATTAGCGGTCAGACCATAATAGAAAGTTTTATCCCGGGTTTCAGTACCCTCGGGACAGAGGGTAGAAGTTAAAATACTAGAAACATAAACAAACATTTGTTTAATTTTTTACATTAAAAAAAATCCTAAGAAGACATCACGGTACTAATTTTATACATTTATATAATGAAATTTTTTTAATGCTTCTTGACATTGTCAAAACAATTGTTTTTCAGAAGTACTCTTTCGTACTAATTATACGGAACCGTTTTAAAACACTCCGTAAAATGGCGCCCTTTTATTTATGAAGCGATGGGTCTTTTGTATTTCGTGATAAAATTTAGTCGAAACAATTGAAAAATTTAAACGAACCGAAAAGGTTTTTAAAACACTGGCCGCTCAGACTTTTAAAAAATAATACTAATAAAAAAAAATATGGCGTTGACAGAACTTTTAAAGAATGACGTGACTTTAAAATTTTCACCTTTGTGCATGGTTTGAGCGTGCATTGCATGTAGTCTTGTTAGTTTTAGAGCTGGAGATCTAAATGAAATTTGATCTTTATTTTTGAGAACATTTTTAAATATTCATTCACTCATTTTATTCATTCATACATTGCTTTTTTAACACTAGAAAGATCAAAGACGATAAATTGACGTATTCGTAAAATTGATATAATTTAAAAGTTACGCTTAATTGATACTTGATATTATTTTACTTTAAATAATTTACAGTTTTATAATCCCTTAATTTATTTACGAATTAAGCGGAAAGTTATCAACTAATATATTCTCGTTAGAATGTTTGAATATTGAACTGAAATGAACTAAAACAGCCTGTAATGTCCTAGTGGGAAAAGTATCATAGTTAGTCATATAGGAAAACGGTTGGAGCGTAATCCATCACATTGCTCACTGCGGTTTGGTGGATAATTTCTTTACCGAGAGTTACGATTGTTATTATTTTCTTATCATAATAATCGGGACCGTCGGCTTGAAGTGCTCTCCCAAGCGCGATGTGGGGACTTACGAGGGTAAATATATCTTGAGTAGGAATCGAACCCGTGACCATTGATATCAATTGAAGCTTTAGCACTACTACACCAAATCAGTTCGACCAAACATAACTTAGAAACAAGATAGCAATTTATAAAAACATTATTCAACATTAAATTTTTTTTTGACTGAAACTATTGATCTGAATTAAAAAGTTTAAATATATTTTATTTATGGAAAAAAAAAACCATAAATTACCATGTCATTAATTTTGATAAGGGTTAATACTTTGTAACGAATATCGAGGCAGATTAGATACTGTTCTGTATTTTTTTCTTAATTTGAAGACTTAAGATGTTTTACGATACAGTAGATTGGTTTATTATTTTATATTAGTTTATTTTAAAAAATAAAATTAATGTATTTAATGTACTGTACTGTATCAGCGTGTAAACAACCCATTGCTGAGCGAAGGCCTTTTCTGCATATAGAAGAAGGGTTGGAGCTTAATCCACCACTCTGCTCCACTGTGGGTTGGCGGATAATATCCTTACTATGAGTAACGATCATTACCAGGTGTCATAATAAGGGTCAGGTGTCCATAATAACAACTGGGACCGATGGCTTTACGTGCTCTCCGAGGCACGGTGAGCCCACAAGCCAGACCGAAAACAAATATTTGCACAAATACCTGCCTTGAGCGGGAATCGAACCCGTTACCGTCGGCGTTAAGGCCACAAAACTAGAACGGTCGTTAATATAAAATATATTTATTTATTTATAAATAATCTCTAAAACCATCCCTAAAATTGTATAATCAAAGCGTGCAAAAAAACGTTCTCCTGCACGCTGTCTCTCTTCACGATAGTTGTCACCGTATATCGCGAAATGAATTTTTGAGAAAATTGGCAAAGTTTTAAAATTCGATAATATATTATTCGGTATCCGATAAATTATACTGTTTTCATTTATATACCTATTTAACGGAAACGGAACATTCATACAAATTTGCATCTACTATTTCGCCACTAAAAGTGTGGAATGCACAATAATGCTACAAGAACATCACCGTCATCATATCAGTCATTGGATGTCCACTGCTGAACATAGGCCCTCTCTCATTGACCTCCAGATCGATGTCTTGGGCTGTGTATTGCTTGTCATTTTTATGGGTTGCTAATACGCGCCACGGTTGGTAGGCGGGTTGGCAAGCGCACACTGCGCGTTGCGGTAGGGTATGGTGACGCTCGTCACGGTTGCATGCGAAAGCGATACCGTGGCTATCACTATGACGATGAGGGCACCGCTGGGTTTTAGTGGGTATTCTGGCACGTTCTACCGTTTCAGTGAGTCCCACATACCCGTCAACTTATGCGGCGGGATGCGTTAATGCATTTCACAGCGTTAAAAAAAGGGTATGGTGACGCTGCTGTTTTGTTCGATACACAGACACCCCGGCAAGCAGGAGGGACTATTCTTATCTGTTGGTCGATGCGCAGAAAAAAGATATATGTACTCGTATTACATTATTCTTAAATAAATAAAAAAACAACAACAACATTAACAACAATGGTATTTTATGCAGACTTTTTCCCATATTTCACCCACTTAGGTATTTACAGTTTCATTTAAAAAAAAATCTTATGTATACACTTCATTGAACACCACACATGACAGGATAACATGAATTAAACGCAACAAATATCAAGAACAAGATAATGATGACAACTGGGCGGTCTTATCGCTTATCGATTTCTTCCAGACAATCTTAGCGTTAGAGAATTATGGAGCTGGAAGGGGTAAGTGGTGTAATAAAATACGTATCATACAAATATACAGAGACATACATATATTTACGAAATATATATACATATACATAATATAGACACATATTCTTCTTTTTTTATTAAAAAAATGTCTAGCTTCAATAGTCATTATGAATCAATCAGTCAGTTTATGAGTCAGGAAACATAAAATGTTTATAAAATCGCAAGCATTAATCAGGCTTTATACATCGCCATATAATTAAAAGTAACTAAACTTATTTAGTTAAAAAAATAACCAAAAAACTTAGTCTTTAAGCATAGGGTAAGTTTTCTCGTTACCCACTTCGTATTGGACTTCGATTTTGCATCAAAACTTTAGTCGTATTTTAAAATGTGTAGCGAATAAGGATACCCGCATACTGCGCTACTCTCGGCTGCGTCATTAATTTTATTTAACACGTAGAATATTGGCTCCAGACCAACTGCACCGCGAGAATATTTTATAGCCAAATTATTGTATATATATTACAAGTGTTGTTAATATTTATTACGTTCGTATTGTTCTGGTTTGATTTAAATCGTTTGACGATAAGACATTGTGTGTATTCGCGATTTAATTACAAATTAGTTATTTGTTTTTGTTGACATGCATTATGGTGTAGTGGTGCGTGTAGTCGCTTTAACGCCAGCTAAGTTCGATTCTCGCTCGGGGCAAATATTCATATTGTACAAATATTTGTTTTTTTACACTTAAACCAAGTATATGTCCTTATGGGTTTCCCCATCGTGCCTTGGGGAGCACGTAAAGCTGTCGATCACTGTTTTTATCATAGATACGTGATAGCGACTGTTACTCATGATAGGGAAATTACCCGTCAAGCCGCAGTGCAATCCTATATTGACAGCCTTATAGACTTTTTCCATGAGTGGGACAGGTTCACAAGCTGTTTCAATTCAGTTTTAGTTCAATTCAAATCATACTTCCTAAAACGCGACGTATAAAATCAACCTTATCCGAAATTTTAGTCTCAATATCAAGTTGGAATATTGGAGAATGTTTTAATTAAGTTTAAAATTATTAATTTACACACTGACTTTGACAACCAGCCAGCTATCTCACTTCCGCGAGATATCTTTTGATTAGAGATAGTTAGCTAACTTCCACGTTCAGTAATTTAATAAGATTTTACTTGATCCAATTATCCACGGCAACGTTTTAATTTCCTTTTGAAGACGTTATAATATTCATCCTATTACGGATTAAGATAACTAGCGAGGACACGATTCTGAACGTATAAAGAATTTAAATTATCGACAAATGAAAACTATAGAACTCTTGAATTCGACCCTTTGGTCACGGTTTCATATCTAGTCTACCATCGGTGTATTTTGTATTTGTATCTATGTAGCTGTATCAACCTGTAAATCACATACTGCTGAGCGAAGGCCTCTTCTCCATATAGAAGAAGGGTTGAAGCTTAATCCACCATGCTGCTCCACTGCGGGTTGGCTGATAATTTCCCTACAATGGGTAAAGATCGTTATCAGGTGATAATAATGGGGACTGACGGCTTTACATGCTCTCCGAGGCACGGTGGGGAGACCCACAAGTACATACACCCAGGCCGAAAACAATTATTTGTACAAATACAAATATCTTTTCCGAGCGGGAATCGAATCGCCGGCGCGCGGTGTTGAGTCAACTACTCGCACTACTACACCAGAACGGTCGTTTTTTGAGTGTTAACGTTAATTTTTTTTTTGACAAATGAACCAACGAGTAAATCTGTATCCCAAAAAATCTAAGACGTAGATATAACATATCCGATTTCTCGGTGGAGCATGTTTAATTAGCGAAGCGAGTATACACGTAGTAGTTACTAAGGTTATACGCTTAAGGCATGTTCCAAGAATCTATCTGTGACTCTGTGTCTTATTATCTTTGGTAAGCATATTTACTGAAATAAAGAAACATAGAAACGGCTTTTATTAAAAGTAGATGTGTCGCCCAGCAACCCTAACAACCTATAAACGTGGAACGGTTTTAATTTTGTAATAAATATTTTTTTAACGCAATACATTTTTTTTGTCTAGTAATAAAAACCTAAAGATGGTCTTGTGGTGAGTCTCTTATAATTTTTGTACTATAATATTCTCTATGTGGTGTACAATAAATAATATATAATAATATTATGAACTTCAAATTTAGTGATTTGCGATTTTGTGACCCGTTCACATGTACTCAGACTTGTCCTACCTGCAACATGCTAAGTATGTCATTGCTCATATCATTGCATATGAATTCATTTTCAGGCAACTCCGTTTCGAGCGGGAATCGAGACCGCAAATGTCGTCGTTAATGAAACGCTCGTTATCACTACACCTAAATGGTCCTCGACATCGTTGTCAATTGTCGTCTATTATTTTATAGGGTTCAGCTGATCGTAATAGTACTGCCGAGAAATTGCTCATTGATCTAAAATAACTATTTTCTGAAGCTCCAGAGTATGCAGTTTTCATATGAGACAAAAGCAACAAAAAACTAACTTTGTAATATTACTATAGGTAAAAAGATAGCAGAAGCGGTAACGATTCTGCTAGGCATGTAGTTGAAGTCGGGGCGTCACGGTGGCATGCGCCAGCGATCCCGTGGCGTCCTTGTACGACGACGAGGGCACCGCTGGGTTTTAGTGGGTATTCTGACTTCGCAGTCAGCGAGTCCCACATACCCGTCACCTTGGGGCGGCGGGATACGTAAACGTATTTCCCAGCGACAAAAAAAAAAAAAAAAAAAGGCATGTAGTTGAAATTTCGGGAGCAAAAAAATTAGTTGTCAGATTTAAAAGATAATTAGCTACTGCCCGAAAATTGTTTCAATCTAGCTAAAGTACAGCATTCAACGAACGGTTCTTTCGCAAAAATTTTTAGCTAAGTACTCAACTAAGACTTCAGAGTCGGATTGTCTTCAACTTCTTATTTAACAGATTATAGTAATGTATGAGAGCTACTGGAACGAACAATGGCATGAAATGGATGGACAATATTAGTATCCTAGTGTAAACTAGCTATTATCGAAGGCAAATCACTGATATTGATTACAAGGTATTAATTATATTATAATATAATATAACATGGCAGTGTTATATCTCCTCTAAGCCAACAATAATCTATTTATTGAGCTTTAACGTAAAAGAGGTATAAGTAGGCTATATTTTTCTATATAAAATCGCCCATGACTATTAACATCGTCGGAACTGCAAAATCGTTTTTTTTTTTTAATTGATTTCATAAAACGTTCCTAAATAACCAAGTATAACATCAGCTGAAAAGAAAAATATTATTTTATGCATAGTTCTTTAATCACTTAATTTATAAATGTCGGTATTTTAAAAAAATATATGTAAAAAGACGCATGCAATTTACACTTTGCATCGCTCTCCTGTAAAGTAATTTTTTTTTTCATATCCGACATTTTTAATAGTCATGGGCGAAATATCTATCTACTTGCAGAAGTAAACTGATTCGAATTTTAATTTCTAATTTTCTTTTTATAACTAGAACATATACGCAGAAAAAGAGGAAATTCAACTATTGTCGTGTCGTAATGATATGTCAAATGTCTACCAATAACTTGATAATCGTTGTTTTAATAAGTGTTGTTATATATGATAATTCAATTATGTAATAGTATGTTATAATGATGTTCCGATAACATGCCAATGAAAATACGAATTTATACAATTGGAACAATTTAAATTACCAGTAGTTTATCATGCGTTAGGATAATTTTCTATTCATAAGAAAAAAAAAAAAGAAAGAAAAATATTTTTATTTCTTCTATTCATAAATTCTATATATGGCTTAATAAGACCTTAGGACTTGTTGAACATCCAATATTTGTACATCCAGACTATGACAAACATATGCCTCATACAATTATTTGTCACAAGCGGAAATCGATAACGCTCCCCTTAAAGCAAGTGTTAATGTGACCACTGCGCCAATACGTTTTAATTTAGTTTTTGTTTCAAATACATTTGTATAAGAGTCTTATATGTATATATAGTATAGTCTCTTAATGTTTAGTGTATGTATACTAACATTAAGAGACACTAAATAGTTTTGTGTTTATTTACTTGTTTAGTCGTTTGTTTACTTGTTTAGTCGTTTGTTGAAACGCGATTTCAGGATCTGCAAAAGCGATTGCAAAAAAAAAAAAATTGGTGTTAGAAACCCAGTTTTATTGAGAAACTAAAAAAAAAGCGTTAGAACTAACTAAATAAATGCTTGTGAAACTGTATTAATGTTTATATATCAAAATTAAGATCAAGATTTTCGGGTGCTATAACATTTATTGAACCCATACAGAATAAGAGCATTATTTCATTTTCAAAAAGTATCGCAAGCTTTAACCGAAATCGACGATTTCACACTTAATATTTTAGGATAAAAAGGCAGTTCTTCCGATTCCAGTACAGTATTTAACGAACGCCCATAAACAAAGGCGTAAAAGAGTTTTTAACAGTTAAATTTTAACGTTTTCGCAAGCTTAAGCCATCCGATCGTTGTCATTTTAACGTCGAAGCTATAAAAATTAATACTACTTTTTACGATTTTTACTCTTTTCACCAATCGAATCAAAGCTATTGTTTCACAGACACTTTATTACCTATCTTAATTACTATTAAATAATAATATATGTCTTTTCATCATTACGTAATTTTAAAATATTAGATTATTATTTGATAAATTATTATTAGATATTTTTCCATCATGCATTTGAGATGGCATATTGCCGTCGAACTTAGTTTTTGACATGATAACGTCTTATAAATCAATGAACATGCTGTCGCACGCACGAAAAAGCATGACTCATTGTTACGTTCCGCGAGCGAGAGCGCGAAACAAGCGATAGAGAGGCACGATTGGCCTAAGTGTTCTGCTTGTGGAGCATCTATCTCTCTTCCACTCCATCAGCAGATGCGTCCGAGTAGAAGATAGAAAAATATTTGAATTAGCGAGTACAAATAAATGTTAATTTATCGAAAAAAATTGTAATTTTCAATTAACTCCTCTTTGTTATTATATTATACAAAATAATGATAATTTAGTGACAATAATTCAATTCAATTCATAAAAGTATGCAACTTTTCATCAATGTTTTCTTATGACGTTATTATGGAAAATTATAGTCCGTAAACCGACTTTACAGATAACCACTTTTTTTTATAAACACCATGTAAGAGCGAAAGACTCTTGGTAGAGATATTACCCGATAACAGTGGAACAGCGTGGCGGATTGAGCTCTACCCATAATAAGCCTCTGCCCATCAGTGGATCGTTTACAGGCTATTTTAGTTTCAGTTAAAACTGGTTCTTATATTATATAATTAATATAAAAACATGTAATACTACAGTTACAAAATAAAAATTAAAAAGCAAAAAGACATCGGTTGGCATGTTGGTGGGTTAAATTTTATTTAGCTGATTTTTTACTATTCTTTTTTTTATTTTTTATTATATAATGTATATAATTTTTGTAAAATTGTGTCTGTTTGTCCATGTGTTGTTTGCATGAACACATGCTTTATCTACTTATGACATCGTATCGGATTTATTATACTGTTAGGATGTTATGATTGTGTAAATTAATAATAAAAAAACCAAATAACTTAAATAAATAAATAAAATAAATAAATGTCAACACTAATAAAATTGACACATGTGCAGTCAGGCGGATCGTTTGTATTATTATGAATTTATTCTCGTTAAAATCTTTAAGATAAAATTTTAGAAATTCGTTTTTTTTAAAGAAATTATTGGTGTATTCGGTACCCGTGGAACTGGGCGCAGTTTATGTTACCGTATGTCCCTGGGGGATGTACGGCATCCATGTTTACGAGATCTTTAATATTTTTCGTCGGGTTAAAAGTTTTCGGAGAAATAAAATTTCCTGTGGTCTCGTCTTATCTCTCCGTGATATTTATTTTATTTTAAGATATATTTTTTTATTTGCATTTATTTGTATTTTAGAAAACGAACTATGTTTTAAAACAATAAATGAAATTAATATAACAAAATATAAAAATTATTATTTTTTTTAGTAATAAAAAAATCATTTAAAGAGCAAAAAGAACAATTTACTAGAATCATTAAAAATATACAAGCAAAATTTATTATTATGTAAATTTTTATTTTAACTGTTAATTTTTATAATTCAATTTTTAGTTATTCTTAGAGAAAATACGGAAATTCGTGTAAAAGTAATAATAAATTCTTTAAATACTATAAAATGATTTCTCCACTCCACTGCAGTTTGGCAGATAATTTCCCTACAATGAATAACGATCGTTATCAAGTGTCTGTGATAACAACCGGGACCGACGACTTTACGTGCTCTTCGAGGCACGGTGGGGAAACCCACAAGGACATATACCCAGACATGTACAAATACAAATATCTGTCCCGAGCGGGAATCGAACCCGCGACCGCCGGCGCGTAGCGTTAAGGAAACTACTCGCGCCACTCCACCAGAACGGTCGTCAATTATATTGATTATAGTATAGTATACTTAGTAGACTATAGTAGTATTGGGGTTACTCTGGAACATTTGCAAGAAAAAGACTTCATCATTTTTCATAGCAATCATCAGTCTATTCTTGGTATAATAAGCTAAAAATCTTATTAATAAGATCTAAGTTAGATATTTCACAACTTAAAACATGAAGCTTTGCACCGAGTTTTTCGAAAATATAAAGAGATGACTGTTTAAAAAAGAAGAGAAAATATGTTCCGGAATTCGAAATAACTCAGTCCTGGATAAGGATAAGACAAATAATAGATAGGATAAAATAATAAATAATATTGATTCTTAGCTAAAAACCCAGACTTATATAGCTTATTTTTCAAGTGCTAAAGTTGATGAAATTCATCTCGTGGTTGTAATGAAATCTTATAGTTTTCGAAATACATTCTGAGACCGTTACGTCCTACAATCTTGTGCTGAGCAACGTGATTTACGCAAAAATTCTTACTCCTTTATACAAAACTTTTCGTAGGCATTTCGAAATTAGAACGGCACAATAAATTAGAAAGAAAATTAAAATAGGCTGCGTTCAGCAGTGGACATCCAACGGCAGTGTTACCAACTCTACCAACTTTTAGGTAGATCTACCAACTTTTATACCAACTCTACCAACTTCTAGGTAGATCTACCAACTTTTAGGATATAAAAAAAATTTAACAGAAAATTTGCATTTCAGTTTCCGGCCCTCATTGTCAAGTAAATTATGTTACATTGATCTCTTCCATCCATAATATGCTTTGATTTTTTATGAATATTGTCCATTTTTTAGTTAATATTCATTTTTTTTAGATCTGCCTACTTTTCGAATTAAAGATGGTTGGAAACTACCAACTTTTGAAATTGTATCTACCTACTCGATAAAATTCGAGTTGGTAACACTGTCCAACGGTTGATGTGGTGCTGGTTTTTTCCATTCTACCTTCAAAAAATCATTCATTAATTCATTCATTTGGATTAATGACTTTCCATAGTTCCAAAATAGCACGAATAATTTTGCCAATTCAAAGATTTAAATACATTTACATCGGCAGGTTGAATCAATCAATCAATCCATTCGACATTGATCGTAATACTCATCACTTAGTTTTATATAAAAACACCTACTTTTCAGAGATATACACTTTTGGAAAATACGAGTAAATTTAACATTTAATTTATCAAAAACGGTGATGATAATATACGTACAGTGAAACACAGCATTAATTAAGCCTGATTTATTTATCTCGAAGGTGGCTTCCGATGCGATACAATAAATCTCGGCGTTGATTCGTCCTCGCTCGGGTTTCATCTGAAGTTTCGTTTCACATTTCATTACTTTCAACGCCTGATCAGTTAGTATCTTTTTCGTATTACAGCTATAATAATTAATAGTTGATGTGAAGTTAACACTAAACCTACCAGAGTGGTTAAATCACCGCTATTGAGACTAATTAAAATTATTGGATTCTAGGTTTACATTTTTATTGAACTTATGCACGACTTCTATAGAAACCTTTGAACCTAAAAAGACCTAAAAAAGAAAAATGTTAACATACAATTTAACAACTTTAATTAAATTCTCAAAGGAAGTCAAGGTTTCGTGTTAATATAAATTTATTGGTTAAATTATACGATAACATTCGTAAAAGAATACCTTTCTTGGCTTGGAATTCCAATATTTTATATAATATATACAATATTATATACAATTACGCTAGTCTACAAAAAAAAAGACGCTACATAATTTCAGTTTATATATTTATATATACGTATATTCATACTTAAAATCAGTTAAGAATAAATTCTTATATTTTTCTTTTGATAAGAGAACGTATAGCTGCATCACTGTCACACGAATCAAAGCACACCATTCGTTACGCGTAGTTGACCTAGTACGGAAACTATTTTTAAAATTTGTTTTGGCGGGAAAAAATGTACCTGAATGCACACCCGATCGTCCGGGGAGACAACAGAGTATTGTGGGGCCCTCACCTACTAAAATAACCCGCCGCGAACACTCACCCCGCCCTTACTAAGCGGACCACGGTTACCGCGTACGTTGCTCCGTGGCCCGCAGGCGGCAACCCCATCGGGCACTCTCTCCTGTGCGACGCCCCACGCACTTGGGCATCATTAGTATAGAACCTGCTAGAACTCACCTGCCGGCACGATCTGGAAGACGCAGGGCTGGTGCTGGCGGCCGACGCTGTTGCTGGCGCGGCACAGCAGCGCGCCATAGTCGCGCTCGCTCGCCGCGCGGTAGCGGAGCTCGCTCGCCGTGCCGCCTTTCGGAACTGATTATTATAATGTGTGTGATTATTTTTATTACATACTAGTATCCGCGGCTTCACCCGCGTGGATGTTGGTTATCGCGGCTAAAAAAAGTATTTTATGTTACTTCTAATACCTCCAGGAATATGTGTGTAAAGTTTCATGACGATCGGTTAAGTAGTTTTCGCGTGAAAGCGTAACAAACAAACTTTCACATTTATAATATAGGTAGGAATATAATGTTTAATATACACACACAGACGTCTGTTCCTAAAGGTAGGCAACTTAATGCCTGTGTGTGGGTAACAGCCGACTGATATAATATTTTTTTTGAAGAAATATATGTATATACATGTATAAATATATGTATATTACACACAGACTTGGGGTGGGAATCGAACCCACAACCCTGGAACAGAAAACAGGGCCACAGCCAACTGCGCCAACGGGTCAGTAAATTATAATGACACTGATGTTATATATATATATATATTGAAATCTGGGGAACTGCAGCTCAAAGCAATTTAAAAGTTATACAAACCGCGCAAAATAAATTAATCAAAATTTTATTTAACTACCATTACCGCACATCTACCGAAAAATTATATAAGGAAACTGGCATAATGAATGTAAGACAAACATACGTATATAATACATGCATATTAATACACAAAATACTAAACGATGACATAAACACTAATATTAATCTCATAAGAAAAAACAAAGTACAGAGAGTTCGTCTACGTAATGCTAATAACATAGTCCCTCGGCAACACAGAACCAATTACGGCAAAAAAAATATAGAATACTAGCGGCCCGCCCCGGCTTCGCACGGGTATTTAACTAAATATTCAAAAATTATAAATTTATATTTTTTGTCACCTACACCTGCGTCGATACTGGAAAATATTTTATAACAGACGGATTGGTTGTCAAACATGTGTCAAAATAAATTTTAATTTAAATCAAAATCACTATGGAGTATTTATATCAAAATAATTTTCTCCCCCCTTTTAACATCGTTAGAGGATGAATTTCGATAAAATACGAAACACGTCTTCAACCAATTCTGTTAAAGAATATTTATGCGAAATTTGAAGTAGATTGGACCAAGGAATCATGTTGTCCCATACAAACTTTGCCCCCCTTTTTCACCCCCTTAGAGGTAGAATTTCGTAAAATCCGTTCTTAGCTGACCTCTACTCGGTAAAAGGAATATTCCTACCAAATTTTAAGTCTCTGCGCCTTATAGTTTCAGAGATATCGTGATGAGTCAATGTATACGTGGAAATCTCTTATATATATATATATAGATGAAGGAGTACTACTGTATAATAAATTACCAGATAATGTCAAATCTTCCCGAAGCATGGGTAGCTTTAAACGTAAACTAAAATGTTTCGTTCTCGATCAAGTACATATTTGAAAGTATGATTAAAAAAAAAAAAAAAAAAAAACTAAATAAATAAATAAATAAACAAATGAAAAAAATAATAATAATAAATATATAAATAACATAATAATGATAAATAAATAACAATAATAATAATAAAAAAGTTTATATTTGTTTATATATTTAAATTAAAATAAATAGTTAAATACGCAACAACAATGCCACATCTAGTTTCTGTCGATACACATCCATGTTTTATGAGTATTATTTCTGCTTTGTAAACGGCACCGATGATATTGTTTTTAGTTAAAAAAATTTAATAACTACCGGCTGTTATTTTTACATTGTATAGCTTAAGTCGCATTCTACCCTAATATGTATTGTTATTGTTAATAGTATTTCTCAGTAAGCGAATTGTTATTCTAATGAGAAATAAAGCATCTTTAACCATATATATATATATATATATATATAAATCAATCGCTGTTCGTTAGTCTCGCTAAAACTCAAGAATGGCTGAACAGATTTATCTTATCTTGGTCTTGAAATGTTCGTGGAGGTCTAGGGAAGGTTTGAAAGGTGAGAGAAATTCGAATAATTGCCGGCAAAACCCTAAAAACAGCCCTTTTCTTTTCCCCATATAAACTTTTCTAAATAAAATGTAGAGTCTTGAAATTTGGTAGGAATATTCCTTTCGCCGAGTATCAGCTAAGAACGGATTTTATGAAATTCTACCCCTAAGGGGATGAAAAGGGGGGCAAAGTTTGTATGGGACAACGTAATTCCTTGGTCCAATCTACTTCCATTTTTGCATAAATATTCTTTAACAGAATTGATTGAAGACGTGTTTCGTATTTTATCAAAATTCATCCCTTAACGGGGTTAAAAGGGGGTTGAAATTTATTTGCTTCGAAGTTGATATCAATACTCCTTAGTGCTTTTAATTTAAATTACATTTTATTTTGACACATGTTTGATAACTCAATCCGTCTATTATAAAATATTTTCCAGTATCGACGCAGGTGTAGATGAAAAAAACAATACTAATTTATAATTTTTAAATTTTTTGTTAAATACCTGTGCGAAGCCGGGGTGGGCCGCTAGTAACTAATAAATATTTACCAATTTATTTATGAAATAGATTTTGTCAGCAACTTTGTTCCCGTAGAACGAGATTTTGAGAACTTTAGGAGTCGAATACTTCAAAAAAGTTATGTAATGTCTGTATTAATTTCACATCAATGGTTAAATTATTTTATTTTCATGTTGACTAGGTATATCTTAAGTAGTTTTAGAACACTTGTAAAAAATCGACAATTATCGAAATACCTATATTCATATATATTATTGTACACGTGTGCTGATAAACTGGACAATAGTTTGGCAGAAAACTAAAATAAAATAAATGTATTTTCTCTTTAATAATAAATAAATTAAAAAAAAAACACAACTTGTTGGTGTTAAAAAATAAAATAAAAACAATAACGTAATAAAATCGTTTGACAGTTCTATCTAAAAAAGGACCGTCGTACAAAACTTTCACCTATTTCATCCTTTAGGCTTAGAAAAACCTTTTACAAGATATTTTTAACATGATCGGAAATTAAAACTTTGACAATAGATTGTAGGTTATAATCAAGATTACAAATGAGTTGTTATTATTATTTATTTCATTGCATACTATTAACACTAAAAATATAAAATAAAATCTTTATACAACCATAGTATATTCCATAACTTAATAAAATATTAATATATGCGAAGTATATTGTTTTATTCAAAATCATCCCGCTCGTTTCTTTAACGAACATTCAGAATTTAAAAAAAGTTCCGTATGAACGAAAGAATAACATATGATTTACATATGGACAAACCGACAAACGTTTGCTTTCATAATGGAAATATTATCTGAAGATTCGTATCAATTACATCAATATTTTTACAATAAAAAATTTCCAACTCACACATTAATTAAAAATTATTTTATTGTAAAAAAGCATGCAGTGCTTAATGTCAATTGTAATTATATTGCATTGACAGATATTAGTAAAAGTAGAGTCGTTATGGAAATATCTAAAAAAGCATCGCACGCATTAAAATAAATCTGTTTATTAATCCCACTATTCTTAATTTAAAGGTATTGAAAATTATTTTCTACTTTTTGGTTTGCTTTTCTATTATAGCGTGTTTTTTTTTTATAACCAATAAATTATTTTCTATTTTTTAGTCCTGCTAACTACAACAGCGTATTTTCTTTACTTCTTTTTATACTTTGCTGTAATAAAAAAAAAATTAAGCCGTGAACATGTCAGCATGATCCTTGGTGCTTGGCATAAAGACACAACCGGATATCAAATATTAAAAATCGCTAATCCCGAGTGTCCTGGCAAAGATAATGGGTGAAACTATTTAAATGTAATATAAAGGTTTTAATTTTTGATTGTTTATTAAATGTTTATTTTACATATTATTAATTTTTAATTATTTTATTAATTTGACATTGTATTGTTATTATTTTTTTTTATTAGCTATATTGAATTATACAAATGATTTGTATTGCAATTGTTAAAATGGAATGTTATAATTGTTATCTTTTATTATTTTAGGTAAAAAATACTGTGGGAATATTATAATAATGTTTTTGCTTATCAACTTAATTAACGCATTTAGATATAAATTTTATGTCTTAAATAAATAAATAAAAATAAATAAATTATTGCATTGTCATCGGTTCTTGATAAGTGTGCAATGTTACAAATTAATCCGACGTTTTGAAGGGAGTGAAAATTACGTTCAAAGGTTCCGTTACATATAAATACATACCAAGCTAATAAAGGCGTGTTAATAAGTATTCTACAAGTGGTATACGCACACAAACAAACAATAAAACAAATAAACACAATTGTGACGGATCACGCACACATTTCCACGAACCAATCAAAACGTTAACATGGATAGTACACTTTGATCAAACTTTGACAAATTACAAATATAATAAACATTGATTCAATGAGAACGTAAATATCAATAAATACATTCGTATTTTATAAACAAGCTAGCTGACACCCGCGATTTTGTTTTCGTTGCTTATTATATACAAAACAACTTCGTTAAGATTTCATTACATATGCTTATAAAGTAATAATCTGAATGAAACCTAATAAAACCACTATTAAGAAAATCTGATCTTATTTCGATCAACAGATTTTGCGTGATGTCAGAACAAATACAGACATATAGACAAAAATTCTAAAAATAATTTTTTTGGCTACAATTTGTTTTTTATGTATATCTGTTATGAACAGACAACGGCCGGTTTTTTTTTTTTTTTTTAATTATATTATTATTATATTACTTCTTTGAGTTTTATTCGTTTTAGCTTTGATTAAAAATACTTTATTTCTATAACAATCTGGTTTTATAAATGTTTAATATTATTTTTTGTATATTTTTTTATAAAATTAAACAGAATAATAATTTATTTTTATCACAAGAATATTGAATAATTTAACCATTGAAATAATAGGCAGTACTTTTAGAATTTAATGTTGCAATAATTTTAATTCGTATTTATTTTACCTAAAAAAAAAATCATTAAGATTGTTATTTTTTAATTAACTTAAAAACTAAGTAAGGTGCTTTGGGGTAATACCGATAGAAATTTCGGTTAGATGACTAGAGGTCTGAGTTTCTCTTGAAAGTTTAAAGTTATTTTAAATTTTCGGCCATTATTATTTTACACATATTTACTCAAGGAAACGATTTGTCATTTCTATGTGTTAGAATTCGGAATATGTTTTTGGGTTTTTAAAATTATAATTTTGAAACTGTGAGTCATATTTTTTACAATAGGTGTAATTACGACCATCTTGGGGGTAATTCCGACACTATTCAAAACTGGGTCTTTATGGACTTTGACAGAAGGTTTAAATTCATTTTTCATCCGTAATTACTCCTGACTCTAAATATCATAAGTTTAGTTAACGGTATCGCGAAATTAGTTGCTTATTTCGGAATTACCCTAAGAAAAGAAATTAACCACGGATGTACAAGTGGATGGTTCTCAACATTTCAGGCTCATACCAAGTACCTACATGGAGTAGGACGGAGGCGTAGATTCCTTCACCGTGCACTAAATATTCTTACTTTTATAACTTAAACAATTAAATTATGCAATGAATGAAAATCAAACATTAAGTGAAAAATATTTTTATTATAACATAAATCAGTTATTCGAAAAATGTTAGAATGAAATATTCGAAACTAGCAGTCTTTTACACATGAAAGTGTACAAAAGAAATTCTTATAATTAATCACAATAGGAACAGAAAGGAACTTGCGTTTATCACAATACTTTTATGTGCATTTGGCACAAATATAAAAGTAATTTCTCTCAAAAAAAAAAACTTAAACAATAATTAAATAAAAATATAAACATTATTGCTTTTATATAAATCTCGTCAAAAACTTAACAAAATTCTTAAAAATTATACATTAAAGTAGTAAGGTAGGTAACAGTCTTTTAAATTTATTTGTTAGCATAGAATAAAGTTATTTGAAAAAAAAAACATTCGCAGCTAAATTAGGAATTAGCGATACTCTAAAACTAAAACGCAAGTAAATATTGATATAAAAAACGCTTAAGAAAAACTAGCTACTTATTAGTTTGCTACGCAATCAGTCAAAATATATAGAATCTTCATCACTACACAAAAAATATTCTTTTTCATTGCTTTTTCTTATGTCTATTTTCTTTACTATTAGTTCTTCAGGTACATCATCAATATCTTTTCTTTTTGGCGTTACAAAGATCAACTGCTGTTGTTTCTTTACAGTTTTTAAAAAGTTTATAGAAAAGTATTCATGTTTTTTTACTTCTTCTATGAACCCAATAAAGTATTTCCATTTATTTCTAATTATATATCTGATAAGAACTGCATCATTTAATTTGTAAAATTCATTCACTGTCGGGTTTTCTTTTTTACTTTGGTTTTCTTCCTCCAGAGGAAGCCCAGCTACATATTCGTGTTTATTTTCAATTAGTCTTTCATTTTCTATTTCTTTGTCTTCTTTATTTGTCGAGTTTTGTTGAGTTTTTGAGTATTTGCCAGTTTTACTTTCAATTAATCTTTTTTCTTCTTTTGTTTTGTCTTTTGTGTTAATTTGATTTTCTTTACCCTTAGTTTTTTTTCCAACACCTTTGTCTTTACCAGAGTAGGAATATGGAGCTTTGTTAGTTTTGTCTGTTATTTTTTCACATATATTTTTATAGCCTTCCACATCTTTTGTCTTATTCTCTAACATTTTTTTTTCTTCATAATATTCTTCAAAATTTTCATCTGACGATTCTTCTACATAAAATATGTCAGAGTCACTATGTTCGCTCATGATGTCGGATACACTAGTTATGCTGTCAAGTGAAGTCTTGCGTTTTCGTTTATTCTTATTTTTTATACCTGATGTGCATGGCTGTTCATCTTGATTTTGTTCCATATAATATGTAGAATCATTTTTTGTGCTTATTTTCGTTGGCTTCTTCTTATCCGTTTTTCCCTTTTTTTTCGGTAATTTTGTTCTTTTACTTTTTTCAATTTCTTCTAAGATTGTCTTAGCCATGGTGGCAGTTATAAGCTCAGCACCTTTAGTGACACGTTTCTTTTTTGTTGAAGTAGCAACTTTTGTGTCCTGTTGTATTTTTCTTAGTACCAATTCTTCAAATGTGCATGTCTGTTGGGGTGATGCTTGGGACTCAGATGATGGTTGAGATGCTTTTTTAATGAGTATATTTGAAACTATATGTATTTTTGACGTATTTTGAGATGTTTGATTTTGAACGTGTTGGGAATCGCGCAAATATATAGGTATTTGGCTTGGATGTTGAACTACAAATCTTGAAGTCTGTTCATCGGACTTTGATAATTGAGAAAGCAAGGTGACGTTATCATTATTTGGTTCTTCATGGGCTTCGGAAGATGTAGAAAGGTTGTTATAGAAGTGCATACAAATTTCTTTGAGTGAGTTTGGATTTTGAGGGTTCCTTCCTGCAAAATGTGCTTCTGATAGTTTTTTTTTGATATCGTCGGTATGCATCCGGATTGTACATGTGGACTGGTATTACATGTTTATTAAAAGGATAAATCCCAGCTTTTTTAAACCCACTTTTTATCACATCGGAGCTAGTCTGTTGCCACGTATCTGCCAGCGCTTGGGCGAAAACTTTTTTAGGCATTTTTGTGGCGACATTTCTGCGCTGCCAGTCGACAAGTTTGGCGTCCCAAATTGTTTTGAACGACTTGAATACGGCAATATCCATTGGCTGAAGCAAGTGTGATGTGTGTGGTGGAAGTTTAAGAATTATAATATTGTTTTGGATTGCCAGCTGCACAACTCTGACATTGACATGGGTTGAATGACCGTCATAAATAACAAGGACAGGTCGTTGTTCGCCTAGATTTGGGATGAGAACCTTTTCTATATAATTAAAGAATATATCGGTCTCCATCCAACCCTTTGCACTAGCTGCATAAGATATTTCGAAATCAAGTCAACAGGGTCTAAGTCAGCCATCCATTGATCCCAAACAAATTTTCCCTTGAAAACAATCAGTGGGGGCAACTTCTTACCACTGGCGCTAGCGCCTGTCAGCACGGTGATGTTCTCCTTGCCAGTTCCATGCGTGGTCCTTGCACAGGGTTTGTTAATTTGTCCAACTACTTTTGTTCTGGAGGGATCCAAGCACATAGATGTTTCTCTAAGTTCCATATGACTTGGGGACTTTCAAATAAATTAAAATCTCTTAAAGTATTTTCCAGTAAATCAAAATATTCGGCAATAACGAATGGATCTGTCATTTTTCTTTGCACAAATTCTACTGCCTGTGCTTTTTTGATAGATAGACGATGTCGTTTACGAAAATTTATGAACCAATCGGGGCCGGGTACATTGTTTTTAAACGGTGTCTGAATATTATTAATTCGCACGTATTCGGCAACTATCTCCATTATTTCTAGCCTTGACAGTCCAAAACCCCATTTCTCCATAACTACTATAGTTTCGGCTAATTTTTTTTCGTGTTCTAATGGTATAACGGTTGGTCTACCTGCATTTAGTCTGATACTTTTTGTACTTTCTTAAATATGATCGTGAAGAGTCGTCATGGGAATATTGTACCGATGCGCTGCGCTATACTGCGTTAGTTCTCCACTCTTTACCTTTTGAATAGCTTCTGCTACATCTTGCGGAGTGTAGGTTTTTATTTTCTTTTTTATGTAATTTCGTGGCATGATTGCTGTAAAAATGAAAATATTTTTATAATAATATATATAATAAGGAAGTAAAACACTGAGTAAATTAAGGTAAATGGCACTTCTACTTTATTATATCAATGGACTCATCTAAACAACACTAAAATAATATATATTATTATAGTTACTAAAGTATATTAAACGTAACAATTGATAAATAAAGGTTGAACAATATTGATTAAGGATGCTCATTACGGTTGATTTCTTTTGTTACTAATTAAATTAAAATGTAGGCACGTATTCAATACTCAATAATTTAATGCATTTTGTTCTAAACATAGGTAAAACTATTAAACATATTTTTATTATCCTTTATCCTTACAGATTGAGAACCACTGCTCATTACTATGGAAATCGATTACGAATTACTATCGACATCGGAATAACCCCTTAGGGGTATTTCCGAAAAAAATTACTAAAACATAGCTAGGCCGTTGTCTTCTCTAGCACAATGGCAAAAAACGATAATCTATAAATATACCGTAAACAAATTTAAATAACTTACCAGAATTCCGAAAAAATTGTATTGGGGTTATTACAAACCAACAAAAACGGCGCCAAAAACACTTCTTCTAGAAAATTTTACACTGCTCCGCGTGTGGTTGTCACTGCGACTCATGACAAATAATGCGAGCTAGACAATAAAGATGACGTCTAGAATAATGTTGCCAAAAAGAAAAAAAAATCGCTAAAACTGGTAATATTTTAAGTTTTCGGAATATACCCATTTTCGGAATTACCCCAAAGCACCTTATTAAAATACAAAACAAAGTAAAGTAAAATAAAATTATGTACAGCACACTGACCGTATCTGGCGGGCGACACTTGAAAGCTCTCGCCGCTGTTGTTGAACTGCCAGGTGAAGGTGAGGTCGGTGGGGTCGGCGCGCACCGCGCAGCGCACGAGCAGCGGCTCGTCCAGCCGCGCGCCCACCACGCGCGGCGTCGTCTGCGCGCACACCGGCGCGACTGCGGATCGCACTCGTTAGGGTGCCTGTCCGTTGAAGCGGAGCGAGGCAGCGGAGCGAAACGACCGAGTATAGCGGAGCGGAGAAGCATATCTGTGTCTATCCATTTATAAGGGGCGAAGTAGCAGGGCGGAGCGAGCGAGTATTAAGGAGCCGAGTAGCAGACTAAACGGAGCTAGACCGAGTTCACGCGACGAGTTATTTATTGAAGGGCGGTGGGCGGTCAGTTCAGAAACGATAAATTATTAATAATGATAATTATTTAAGAAAACATAGATTTTCCATCAGTCCATTTTCCCACAGACTCGCACAGCCGCCTCGCTCCGCTAGCCTCCACCGCTGCCATGAACCGCTTTCTTAGTGTGAATTTTTAAACTAGCTCGAAAGCCCTTGTCCACTGGAGCGGAGCGAAGATTTTATGCAATCCTATTAGTTAATATTTCTCCGTTTCTCCTCTCCGCAGCCTCGATCCGCATCAATGAACAGGCACCCTAATTCTGGCATTACTAGAGCTGGTACACTCCGGTCATAGAGTATAGAGTTAAAGGAGTATAATCTTGTGTTACAAAAAGTGTCCGTCGAAATGCATCAAATTATGGTGGCGTCACATTAGCATGAGGGTAAATCTTAAAGGAAGCGTCAAATAAAAAAGCAGTCATAACACGGACTGAACACGTAATAAACAATATAAATTAATAACAAGAAAAGACAATGTTTCAATCGCGATGATCACGGGGAGACTCTCTCTCTCTCAGTCTCCCCGTGATCATGGCGATTGAAACATTGCCGAAATATAGGGAACTCAACAAAATAATAAACGCGGTAAGCACCCGTACAAATATAAATTTAAATATGAATAGTGATCGCGTTAGTTTAAAACAATATACATATTTATATGTAATATGTGTAGCATTTGGTGTTTTATTTTATTTTAAAGTTATACAAAAAATTATAAGAGGATTTCACGAGTTATCATAATGTTCAACTGCTGAAATGACTAACTATTGTAATGTAAATTGTGATGATGTAAATGAATACGTACAGGCGTATGCTGCATCACTGCATGACGTCATATTTTGCGTTAGAAATCGGAAATCCTTAATAGTTTTTCATTTGATAATTTTGGAATAAAAACCGAAATTATCTTAAGAATAAACCACAGTCTTTTTATATTTCATTTGTATTAAGTAATATATAAATTAACGATTCATACTCAAAAACACATAGTATAAAAACAAACGCCGTACCGAGACACGGAAAATATCTAAATGCTGCGGCTGAGTTGGACTTGACCAAAAATCGGACTCGTGATCGCTGACATAAAAGCCAGTAGTTCTAAACACTTTTTTTAATGTTGTTATTGCAGCACTGCGCTAACCTATTAAAATTTATAAAATTTAACTTACATTGCACTCGAAGATATACAGCTTGACTGCTCGTCTCTCCCATATCGTTAGCCGCCTTACAAGTGTATAGCCCGCCATCCTTCCTTGTCACTCTTTGCAGCACCAGCGACTTGGTGCTAATGAATACCCCGGACGACATGTTTTGAGTGACTTGTTGATCCTGGTTAAAGAAATTTTATAATTGTAAATCAAACAAGCTTGATTTATGTTTATATGTAAGGAGCTTGGATTTATAGCCGTATCTAGTATAATTTTATTAAACCTATTATAATTATATAGGTAAAACAATTTTTTTTTACAATAGATATTACAATTCATTGCCCAGTATTGCGTCTAGAAGATAAAACGCGAAAATTTTATATGCCTTAACAAAAATGTTGCTTATTTAAATAAAGTTTGCAACTGCTGACATTTTTGGTACTTCTTGGTTAAAAGGTGAAGGAAAACTTTGTGTGATAACTAGCATTCATTGGTAGTATAACCCATACTGAGACGTGTAATAATAATAATGTGTTTTTTAATAGTAGACTTGGGGGCGAGAATCGAATCCATAGTTCTGGAACAGAAAGCAGGATTACTGCCAACTGCGCCGACGGTTAACTTATGTATATCCAACAGTTCTAGAGTAAAGCACCGCGGTTGATAGAGCTCCATACTACTCCCTAACAATAGACCTTTAACCCGCTGTGAGATCTTACTAGGCTCTTAACACTAAAACTACGAGAGCAATCAAATAACCGCTTTTAAGAATTTAATTGAAATTGTTAAATTGTAGGTTAACATATTTCTTTTTCAGGTTTTTTAGATAAACAGGTTTCTTAAGTAGCTATATATTATAGAAAAAGTCGTGCATAAGTTTTAAAAAAATAAAGCTGAATTTAACAATTTTAATTAAAGTCTCAAAAGCGATCATTCGACCGCTCCGGTAGGTTAAGTGTTAAGGCACATTGCAGGTATAGTGCATTCAACGAGACAAGATACCAAATGTAAACAAACCAACTGCCAGGTCATTCGCCTATGCAGGGTTTTGCAACCTTTTTTTACTTACACAAATTTATTAAAACTAGATATAACAGCAACAAATAACAAAAACAACAACTAATAGAACAAATAACAACTATAACTAAAACTAGTAACAAATAAGAATAATTAACGAAAATATTAACAGGGAATAACAGAGAATGAACAAAATTTATGTATCACCCCGAGCGCTTCACGAACGGAATGAAATAAAAGTAAATAAATAACTACGAAATCAAAAGGCCGCGCGAATGTTATCAAACCCGCAATAGTCGCGTTGGACTTTACCAGACCTTAGCCGAGAGCCGTGCAGCATATAGCAAACAAACAAGATAGAAAGAGATACACTATATTTTCATGTTTCATCGGCGTTGTTTACATTTGGTATCTTGTCTCGTTGAACGCACTATAGAAGAAAGTGGATTAATTTGTAATAGTTTTCATATTTTGAAAGTTTTAGAAGTAGCATTACGAGAAGTGTATTTAAGTCCAATTGGTTGGTAATTACCAAATCTCATTCAACAAAATTGTGCATCCGTTGAATGATCCAATTTCGAAAACATTTCTACTGGAAACGTTTAATATTTGTAATCTAAAGTCAGATGTTGAATAGCCATCTTAATGATAGTTATGCATTAAATAAGGGTTATTAACTGACTTTGCCAAATGGCTGTGGACTATAAAATCTGAGATGCGCCTCTTATGTTTATAATAATATACGAGTACATTAGCTTGTTAATTAAGCATGCCAAGTGATTCCTTCTTCATTTCTTAACTAATTTAATAGATTTTACTGTACTGCGGGAATATGTATATAATTTAATATATGTTTAAAATATAAACACGGTCGTCTGTCCCTAAGGTAGGCAACTTAATGCCTGTGTTTTAGGTAACAGTAGACATATACTTTTTTTGTAATATATTTTTGTATATGTATAAATAAAAATAACACATAATATGTTTATAAATAAATATTACACCCAACTCAGTGTGCCAACGGGCCATATACATATAGTATATAATAAACTAAGTTAAGCTAAGTTTAACTAATGACATTTACATACAATTATCAAAACCATGTAATCTTGCATTTTGATAATTACTAATGACGAATAAAATAGCATCATATGATGATAACAGTACTTGGTAAGAATATTTAGTTTTATACATATAAACTTAGGTCTTTTCGACAACTGTTCTGTACGTCTACCATGAGTTTTTGTTACAAGCGCATATGACATAACTACAGTAGTAAACTATAGAAACGCAATAGTAATGATAGTATCCGTTAGAGGCGCTGCTCAACTTTCCATACAAATTGTCTACTACACTCGCTAACCTGTATCGTCTCGGAAACTCATGGTAGACGTACTGGTGTAATAGTGCGAGTAGTCGCCTTAACGCGCCGGCATTCGCTGGTTCGATTTCCACTCGGGGCAGATTTGTGTTTGTATATTTGTTTCTGATCTGGTTGTATGTTTTTGTGGATCTCTCTACCGTGCCTCGTAGAGCATGTAAAGCCGTCGGTCCCGGTTGTTATCACAGACGACTGATAACGATCATTGCTCATGATAGGGAAATTATCCGCTAACCTGCAGAGGCACAGTGTGGTGGATTATTCAGCAACCCTTCTCCTATATAGAGAAGAAGTCTTTGTCCAGCAGTGGGACGTTCACAAGCCGGTTCAGTAGTTTAGTCACTTTCAGTAATTTGAATATATTCTTAGGAGAATTGCAAATTATATTATAAATTTAACTCACTCACGTTATGATACCAGGAGGTGCGATGTTCCTTAGGATTCGCTCTGATGTTGCACTCGAAGTAAACGTCATCACCTTCCTTAATGTCGTTAGGGTTTAATGTACTGCCCAGGGACATCGTCAGGACCGGTTTATCTGGCCAAATGAAACCCTACGTTAAACGCTTTAGATTTATTATCGCTCAGCAACATTTCAAAACTAACGACCTTTGAAAGCTGCGAGCATTTTGCAAATTGATCCCACTTGCAGCCAATTTTAAACTTCTTTAAATTTGAAAGTTGATTTTTAAATTTAGATTTTATAACGAAGTATTATAACTGAAATTCGTTTAACTTGAATAAATGAAAGAACAACATTAATATAGAATATCAAAAATGTTTGTTTGGTAAATACTGAAAAGATTCTAGTTCTCGAAGTTATTTTCGTATTCACCTACATTGTTCAATTGTAATATATCCTTTACTTAATTGTATTAAGGTAAGTTTTTGTTTGTAAATTCTTTTTCTTTTTACAATATCCGTGACAAGGGTTTCGTTTATTAACGTTGATATATAAAAGGTCAGATAGTTTTTTTTTCTATCTTTTTGATCTCACATAGTTCAATTTAATGCAAATTGTAAATATTTCCTATAATTCCCTTTGAACCTTTTACCCTATTATGAGAAAATTGGAGCACAGCATTTATAATATAATCTCGGTGGGGTTTTTTTTTTATTTTTATTAAATATGAATACGGTTATAGCTTTTTATAAATATTGATCTTATTAATATTTATAGAAAGCTAAAACTAATTATTTATGGACAATGAGATACAAATAATTATTTATCCAATGTACTCCGCCAATTGTACATAAATCAGGTTATATGTGGGTCTACATTAAAGTATACTTAACTCACTCTATCTGATAATGTTAAGGGGGAAATAAATGTTGATGTCGCTGACTTATCAATACAGATTAATTATTTTAAAATATTGTAGTAGAAATCAAGGAATTTATATACAAATTGGAATGCGCACGTGCACTCAAAAAACGTTCCGAAGAGAGGGATTACATCTCTTTCTACCATGGATTCAAGGCAACTTGTTAGAAAGAGACAAAATCCCAGTAGTGAACGAAATGCTCGGAACGAGTTTTTCATTTTACATGTTGTAAAAATGTCAACCTTTTGTAAGTTACATCAAGGTGGATATTTTAATATACAATTTTAATAAGTTAGTGTTCCAGTTATGATATAAATTTCTTGGTAGAAATAAAATGTTTTTTAATAATTTTTTTAGATAAAAAAAAAACGCTATGTGCCTTTAAAAGATAACAATAAAAAATATTTAGTCTAGCTTATCAGTATAACTTATTTCTAAAAAGGTATGTACAAAAAAGTGTGCCTCAAAATTAAATCAAGCACTCTATCAAACCTCTAATATTTTCCATTAATAACCTGTCAATAAAGACCAGGAGATAAAATAGCTGCATTAAAAACGACAGTTAAGAGTTTAAATCCAACTTAGAACCACTGTTTTCTCGAATGCTTTGAAAGAAAATTCGGATGTCACCTAGAGAAATTCTGAATTAAGAACATTCAAAACTCGCAACGGAATAAAAGTACTTTCTACGTCTGGACCTTGGCCAGATGTCGAATATTAAAATAATGTGACAGATTAGAAGAAGAATATTATTCTGGTCACATTTCATAATATCTTACATTGATGATGAATTATTTTAATATGTGAGTTATGGTAATTATTATTATTTTAAGTCGTATCATAGAGAAGAAGAAGAAGTATCAGAGAGAGTGAGTTAAGTATACTTTATTGTGGACCCACATATAACCTGATTTATGTATGTACAATTGGTGGGGTACATTGGATACATCGTCCATATAAAATAAATATATATATTATTATTTTAATATACGTTCAATGTTTACGTCAAATGTTGACTCTACTTTCGTCTATTTTTTTTTTCCAATATTAATTATAAAGGTTATATTTATGTAAAAACAGTTCTGTTAATATTAGCCGTGCTTTTTGTGCTTAATATCACAAAATACTTATGGTAGAAGATAGAGAAACTTACAAACAACGCTCATCCTGAAGGAATCTTCTAGAGCCACTCTTAACACAGGATTATCAGCTCGACACCTGATCATAACTCCATCATCTTCTGGTTGAGGGGACATGGTCAAGCGGCTGATTGTTGACGTGTCGTTGATTGTCTCGCTATGCTAAGAAAATTGGAATACAATCACAGTCACATTATATTTTGAAGCTTAAAATAATTTTTTTTAGAATTTTCGAAGTGTAACTTCTTTAGAATCGTTGTGAATTGAAACGGGATGCAACGGAAAAAATGACAGATAAGAGACACAAATACAAAAATGTGTAGGAGAGAATGAGATAGTATGATGTCACGTATCCTAGCAACGCGTAAACAACGCATAAATAAGTAATAGAATGTTTAACTATTTATATTAATAAATTTTAAATTGAGTTTGCCAAAGATGTTTCACTTCTGACATGTATACTCCGTATACACGAATTTTTTTTTTTTTTTTTGTAAAATGGTAAAAACTTTATAAGTGACACTTGATTCGTCATTTGTTCGTTCTAATTATATAATTTCCATTTGTCTTTCAAAGGCGTTACTCTTCTATTAGCTTTATAATCAAATACTGCTAATTTGAAATCTGGATTACAGTTATAAATAAAGGCTTTCAAGTTTCAACAGCTTAAAAGAGGATTTTACGTTACACTTTAGCTTATTTCATTTGAAAAATTGCAGGTTGGAAACCAAAACAGTATGATCTATTTACTTAACTTAGCGACTCCATTAATATTTTAACCTTCCTTATATCATACTATAGCTGTAGGGATATTAACATTAATCTGTGAACGAACTCGACAGTGGCTAAATTTCAACTAACTTCACTTGTATAATATTTTTTTTTTTTTATATTCCTATTGGAACTAAGATTATAACATCCAATTAGCCACAAGATGGCTTCGTGGCGAAAATTGACGTTAACGACACGTTTAAGTTTTACTTAAATATATTGGAACTAAGATTCGAACAACCAATTAGCCGCAAGATGGTTACGTGGCAAAAATTGGCGTTTGTGTAGGTAGGATCCGTACGTAGTACAACCTCTTGATAGATAGTGGATTAATGTTTTAGATTTTCATTTGATGAATCATTCCTAATTTTTTTTTATCATAGAAACTTGTTATACTATATTATTTTAATATTTTTTTACCTTTCCCCTCGTATATCTTCTGTTTTCCCTGAACCACGTGACTTGCGCTGGAGGTCGACTGCCGTGCGTCACGCAAACCAAGGTGAACTCCATATCAGCTGACAGTTGGCCTGGCTTTTCTATGATTGATACTGATGTTGGACGCACTGTTTCAAAATATTTTATTTTTTTATTTGAAATTTGATATAGATTTATTTATTTCATATTATACTTAATTTAATATGACTGCTCTTTCAGATTCATGGTGCTATTACAGTCATGTGATTTTTAATAGCCCATAATAGCTCCTGAAACTGCTTCTATAGTAAAGTTTCCACTCCATGATAGAATTATGAAAACCAGTTCAATAATTTAAATTGATATATCACTAACGAATAATTTTATTCATAATTCTTGCAATTATTACAAATACGTAATTAATATATTTTTTTTTATAAAAAGTGTATATTATCAAGCTCAATGGGCGCTATCACGATGATAAAAGATGGCGCTGACGATTCTTTTTGAATAGCGACTAGTTACTACCGTTAATCACTTACACAAATATTACATACTAAATTAAAACTTATGTATAGGCGAAGCTGCGGGCACAGCTAGTACTTAATAAAATTTTAATGGATGACTGACAAACGATCTTACGTTTTGTAAATCATTTTTAATTATTCACCTAAAAGAAAACAAATTAAATTTGTGCTAATACTTCTCAGTAAAAAACAAAAACTGTATTCAATAAAAAAAAAAAAAAATTCGAAAAAATTATCTTCAATAAGACATTAGTTGATTGAATATAATTTGTTTCGAAAATTGGGCACCATCAAACTTGTCAATTCATGACAACTCAATCTTTTAGAGTCTATAATAAAAAATAATCTTTAATAAAAAAATATTTTCTTCCAAAAATTTTATTGAAGTAAAATATCAACACTAGGCTGGTATACACTATTTCATATGAGACACGACGTCTGACAATCTTTCAAAAATATCTTAAAATTGGGTGAAAGCTTTTCTCGTGGTAAAAGGGATTTGGAACTAAATTTTATCAACAACCGAGTGGTGTGGTGGTACGAACGTCAAAATACAATACAGAACTTGTATTTATAGAGTGGCTCATTGGGAACAAGATTGTTTGGTTAGAATCTTGACTCTGCTGTGCTGAATTTCTTTAAAATTTATTTCGTACTTATCGGTGGAAAACTTTGTGAGGATAACGGCATATCTCGTGAGAGATTCTAAGGGAATTACATTTGACAATCTGCAGAGGAGCAGCGCTGTGGATAAAGATTCAATCTTCCTAATAAAGACAACGTCTTTTCCCACAAGGGCGTAAATTAGGTATATAGGATATTACAATATATGACAGTACTTAGTAATCTCATCTTTAACGGTAAATTTTAATCCATCCTAATGTGCGGGATCGTCAACAAAGTATTTCCATGGATACGGATCCGGATACGGATATTTAGAATTTCATCTATATATTTAAAATTAATAAGTTAAAAGATCCGTAAAATATCCACCAAAAAAGTCACGGATACGAATACGGATACGGATCTCTCTTCTCACTTAGATATCCGTGGATACGGATACTGATATCCGGCACATCACTACATCCTATGTATTAATTAATTGAGGAAATTAACTTAGATGCTACATGTATTTGATGGCAACATTAAAAACATTTATTAGCAAATGTGGCCAGTTGTGATTAGTTATTAATTAACATTTTTCATTCCCTTCTTCTGATTAAGCAAAGCACCAATATGTCTTATTAGGGTTTACGTTTTTAATACTTTAGTTAAAGATATATGAAGACTAAATTCGGTGAGAGTGACGTGTCCAATTAAAGCAATTGTTGTACTCGTAACTATCTAATATATATAAATCTCGTGTCACAATGTTTGTCCTCAATGGACTCCTAAACCACTTAACCGATTATAATAAAATTCGCACACCATGTGCAGTTCGATCCAACTTGAGAGATAGGATAGTTTAAATCTCAAATTATAGTCGCAATTCTATAATATAAAAATAAGTCGGGTTTTCCTTTCTGACGCTATAATTCCAGAACGCACGAACCGATTTCCACAGTATTGCATTCGTTGGAAAGGTCTCGGGCTCCGTGAGGTTCAGAAAAAATTTCAACAGAAAAGCAGGAAAACAGGGAAAATCATTTTTCACATACAGCGCCATCTCTGATACATATCATGTACTACAAACCAATATGGTTTTGCATGGTGGTGGAGCAGATGACGCCAGTATGTGGTGTGACTATCCCTCACGAAAATGATATATCATTTGCAATACCCCGGGTGGAGCCGGGGCGGGCTGCTAGTTCTTTATGATTATTCATATCTATAATGTTTCATGCCCCGTTAGTACAGTTACTATTGCTTGATTAGTACTTGTAGTAGTACTTTCTGTGCCAGAGTTGTTGGTTCGATGCCCGTTTCGATTCTGAGTGTTATTGTAATATATGTATTATACATAGTTACCAAAAATAAAAGTTTAACACACACAGGGTCGGCTGTTCCAGGTAGGCAACTTAATGCCTGTGTTTTAGGTAACAGCCGACTGATATACGTTTTTTTTTGTAATTAATATACATATAAATCATGCATATATAAATAAAATATATATTACAACCAGACTCAGGACAGGAATCGAACCCACAACTCCAGAGCAGAAAGTAGGATCACGCTAACTGCGCCAACGGGTAAATCATTTTATTTGTAGTCTAAAACACAGGCTTTATGAAGTTGCCTCAGGTACAGTCGACCATGTACAACCATGACAAGTATTATATTTTATTAACGAATCTACTTCGAGCTTTGTTTTTGTGTATTTTCTATCTTCACTAATTTTGAAATACTATGTTATTGATATTTCTTTTTTAATGAAAATATTACACTTGCAATATTATATTCTAACTTTGTGTAAATTTTTTTATAATCAAGGGACTAGAAAACGGGATATTTATTGTAAATCAATTGTGCATAAAAAAAATTACATTAAATTAATTTCATAATATTAATGTTAAGTTTTAGTAATTTATATTCAAAAATCAACTTACAGTTCATTTCAACTCTGGCACTTCTTTCATGAGGACTCAGAAGAGCGGTGTTGGTAGCTTGACATTTGACACTGGTGTTCAGCCAGCTCCTCTCAGCACCGCTGATGCTAATCTTACTGATGATGATCTTCCCATCATTCTTCAGGATCACGTGGTCTTCTATAGGTTTGTTATCGACGAGCCATGACAGGGTGGGCTGAGGTCGACCTGATTACAAAACGGTAAATTTTTAGAGAAATATAGCATGTAATTGTATGACATTTTATGTATAAATCCCAAAAACGATTTTACAATAATTGCCAGTGAATTTTAAAGTTTGTATTAAGTTTTTAATAGCCAAAACATATAACTCTGTACAGGATTATATAAATAACAAAAATGTGGGGGTTGATTGGCGCTACCTTTAAACTAGGATATATGTTTGATTAAAAGTCTATACCGGATTTTATCGCGTTTATTTAAAACTTTACAGTTAACAATATTTTAAATTATTTCCCGACGTTTCGGACCCTTTACAGCGTCCATGATCCCGGGGGACTGTGACTGTCCCCCATAGACTTTTAATCAAATGAGTGAAATTCGCGTAAATATGGGATATATGATACCACATGATACCGACGTAAAGTGACAGCTATGCTGTCGCATTTCGTACGGTTTGTGAGTATCTGGTGGCTTATTAGGGAGGTATGGGGAAAAGAGGTCCATTCTCTTGTGCGGATTTTCATGGGCGTCGGTAGTCACCAAAAGGCTCCGACTGGTTGTTTGACCCCTATACTATAAAAAAAAATCCTTAATCTTATTATCTGCGCTTAAACGGCTTCTTTCCTATGGCATAGAGGAAAAGCGCCCTCTCTGGTTTCAGCTCGCGACTACAGTATTCTTGAAGTAACAGACTATGGTACACTGTATACATATTTTTTTAAAGAGTAACTGTTGAGTTTCTTGTTGATTCTTCTTAGCAATATCTACATTCCGAATCAGTGGTAGTTTCACATTAAATATATAAAATCATCAAGAGTTATTATGAATCCGAATTTAATTAACATTTTTGATTGACTGTCAACTTTTTGTGTAAATTGTTTGAAATATGACGCTAATTTTCGAAAATGTCGGGATAAGTCAAGTCAAGGCACCTGGGACCTTTTATCGAAAACGCTGCCTAATCCCTTTGAGATATAACAAAACAATATGTGGTGTGAATATTCTACTTTTATAGGTTTATAGAATAGTCCGCGATGGCACATGTCTATCTTTTAATGATAACTTAATATACCCATTCATTTAAAAGTAATTTGAAATATACTTGAATTTTAAAAATGTTGATTTTGATTTGTCAAAAATAAGTACCTACTCTCTAAGCATGGATAGTACTACAAAGAGTATACGTAAGGGCTAAAAATAAACGAAGGTTATGTAAAGGTTAGTCTTTAAAAGTGTATAAAAGTCCAAAGGTTTAGTTACAAGTACTAACGGCGAGTTGCACGAAATCGTCGCTAACTTTCCGTTAGTTAAGTTGCAATTAATCTTAAAATTAGTTGATCTCATGATTAATTTAAAGCTGTTGGAATTAATCATCTGTTAGATAGGTCTTTAATTGAACTAATTTTTTTTTTGCTAACTTAATCAGATGTAGGTTTCGTGCAACAGATAATCACGATTCTTGTGATTAAATTAGTTTAATAAACACTTAAATTTAAAATTTGTTTCGTGCAACTCGGCGTAAGTCAATTAATTCTTTTTTTTTTAAATGGCTCCCAGTAGTGTTTTAAATCCTGTATCGAGGATCTGGAACTACACACAATACACAAACACAAAAGCCCAGACCACAACAAACGTCTGTATGGCATATACAAATATTTGTCATGTGCAGGGATCGAATCCGCAACCGCTAGCGCATTAAAAATTACTAAACTAACATCAAATTCGACGGCCGGCTGGTCGAGTGGTCAGGCAACTGGACACTTTAGGCAGCGGTCGCGGGTTCGAATCCCGCCAGGTGCAGATAATCTGTATGACGAATATAGATGTCTGCACCAGGTCATGGATGTGTATATATGTATTTATATCTTAAATTTATTTCCGTTCCTAGTACCTGTAACACAAGTTCTTACGAAATTAGCACGGGGCTAGGTTAACGTGGTGTGATTGTTGGTTAATATTTATTATTTATTTATTTATTTATAATTACTAAAGAAACGAGAATGATACGAATTCGTATGTATGGGTTTAATTCAAGTGGTACACGAGTAGGGCAAGATTTTTGTCTATTTTTATTAACCTTTAAACTTTTAGAAATAGTATCTTTTGTAAAAAGGAGTTCTCGTAACATAACAAGTACAAGCGACTAATCATTTTAATATAAAACTATCTTAGAAAACTGGTGTCAATAGCAAATTAACACATCTTCAAAAGTTATTCGTTTAAAACTAACAAAATCAATATAATTTTGAATCGAGAAAGCTCAGTATATGAAATGCGAACGATAAAAATACAAAAGGTAAAGAAAATCTCGTGCCTGCCGCTTTAGGAAAATCCAAGATGGCGGATTTTAAGATGGCGGAGTATAATGCGGGAGACGTCTCCAGTTAGAAGAAGCGGGAAAAACTTTTAGAGTCGCGTTTATAGAAATCCGATATGACATGCCATGAAGTTCGAGAATATATAAATTCTTTTTTATTTTTTTATTTTGTAAGTAGACAGTTTTTCTTCTTTCATTAGTTTTAGGATAACTTTAATGGAACTGACAGATTTTTTTTAAAACTATATTAGATGTAAACTCTATTTGATCATTACTATTACATTAATTATTACATCTGTAGTAATATAATTAAGTGACATAATGTCCTTATTTATTATTTTAATATTATAGTTTCAAATGCTCTACGATTTATATGGAATAAATAGTTATCAATAGCTCAATGTGGGTAAAATAAAACAAGTCATCTAGTGTGCAGTATTTTAGACAAATCGTTATTATTTTTTATATTTATCTTTTAAATTAGTGATGATATTATTACTTTTTATTATTAAACTCCTTAAAAATGACTTTTATATTTTAAGTAACGTTTTCAAAGGCAAATATTTAAATATTTAATGTTATAACACTTTATCATAACCAAAAACGATATCACAACAAACTTAACCATCCGCTGAATAAACACACTTTTCGATGGCGTTAAAAATGCATAATATTTATTAAAACAGGCTCAATAAAAACCAAATGAAATATCGAAAAATCCGCATACATTTTCATTTCCAATATCAAACAACCGGTTGGGCATAAATTTAATATATCCGTCCAATTGACAATACCGGAACTAATTGATGGGATATCAAAATTTTTATTACAAGTTATGGAATAATTAATAAACATAAAAATTATAAATTAATTGAATTTTAAATGTACCCACTAAAAAACTGTTAAAATTACGATAAAATATTTAAAAAAAAATGTTTTATTTGTGTTGGATATTTTTTTTTCAGTGATATGCTATTATCTATATTTTGACGACCGTTCTGGTGTAGTGGTGCGAGTAGTTGCTTCTAAGCTGTATTTCGGCGGTCGCGGGTTTGATTCCTGCTCGGGACAGATATTTGTATTTGTACAAATATTTATTACCGATCTGGATTTATGTCCTTGTGGGTCTCCCCACCGTGCCTCGGAGAGCACGTAAAGCCGTCAGTTCCGATTGTTATAATAGACACCTGATAACGATCGTTACCCATGGTAGTTAAATTATTCGCCGACCCGCAGTGGAGCACCGTGGTGGATTAAGCTCCAACCCTTCTTCTATATGAAGAGGAGGTTCTCGGTCAGCAGTGGGTGGTTTACAGTACTGTACTCAGTACAGTATATTTTTAGTTTATCTGACAGATAAACTAACTAACTAAAAATACAAGACCACAGTGTGGTCTTTCTCGGGTTCTTCGATATGGACTACGGCGAATTACGTCTTCGTGAAAATATTAAATGTTGTTGTTAATGTTAATGGTTATACAACAACAATGATAGCCGTTCTGGTATAGTGGTACAAGTAGTCATCTAACGCCTAACACGGTTGCGGTTTCTAGTCACTTTTATTATATCTATCTATTAGGTCAACTTTGCACCATTTTTAATATTATTAACTATATTGTATCGTACAAAATGACAATTAATAAATTCTTAACGTTTACAAGTGTAGGTACTTCCGACCTCGATACACGATGAGCAACCTTCCGTTCTCTCGACGACTAGCGAGGAAAAGTTATAAATAAACTTTACAATCAACGGCCCCCGGTAGGACGATAATCTGTGCCGGGGTTCGGAAAACACCTATAATACAAAGACAAACGAACGAACCACGACAAGCATATGTATGACCTTTACAATAATTGTCATTAGTAGTGTTTAAGTCCTTGACCGCCAGCGCAATGCTGTGATCTAGGGAAGCAACGCGATGCGATACGATGCGAAGCGATGCTACGTGATGCGGTATAACTGTATCAGCCTATAAAGCCACCCACTGCTGAGAGAAGGCCTCTTCTCCATTTTGGAGAAGGTTTGGTTGGTTTAATCCACCATGCTGCTCCACTGCTGGTTGGCGGATAAATACCCTACTACGAATAACGATCGTTATCAATTGTCTATGATAACGGCACGGTGGGGAGACCCACAAGGACACCCAGACCGGATACAAATATTTATATAGATACAAATATCTGTCCCGAGCGGGAATCGAACCCGTGACAGTCAACGTTTAGGCGACTACTTGTACCACTACACCAGGACGGTCGTCGTTGAATTTTTTTACTAGTAAATCACTACATAGTATAAAACAAAGTTACTTGCCACTGTCTGTCTGTCCTTATGTATGCTTAGATCTTTAAAACTACGCAACGGATTTTGATGTAAGTTTTTTATTAGATAAAATGATTCAAGAGAAAGGTTTATATGTATATAATATGCATAATATAGTAGAGAAATCCTGATAATTTTAGAGGTTTCTAATGTAATGTCGTAAATAACACATATTTGCGCTTACATTGCAAACGCTGGCTGAACCCTACGAGATAGATCAAAATAATGTAGTACAGTATTGTACATCTTAATAAGGTCTACATAAAAGTAAGCGTGGTATACGTCTGTCTCTTAGGGATAACCCACAATAACCATTTTTTATCCTTCATTTTTACGAGAAATAATGGCTTATTTGCGAAGCGATTTTAAGCAATGCAGTATTAATTCTTATCCAATTAAGTAGCTTAAATACATTACGTATTTAATATAGATCAATATGGCCCTTTACATCATGTAATTTAAATGAATATTTTCGAAGATATTACAGATTTAAAATGCGGATATAGCGGTTGCGGCGGTACCGGCCGGGGAGCCCATGGCACGTGCCTATAAATAGCGCATGTGTATATAAAGACAATCTGTAGAATGTTTAGTATAAGCATTACACCCGTGCGAAGCCGGGGCGGGTCGCTAGTAAATAATAAATTAATACCTCATATTCAACAGCCCCTAGTAAGATATAAATCCTGTGAACACACACAATACAAAATCACAAACGGTCGTTAAGCATCGCCAGCAACCAGTGCGCAGATATTGTGCTGATACATATATATGCAATATGGACTCCACGGTGGTTCAATATAAATTTTATATAAAAAATCCTAAAACTGGGAATTTACATAAGATTTTCATCCAACACCAACAGGTACCGAGACGCTCTAGCTCAAGCCGAGCCCGAGATGAATTGTAAACACACAACATTATTCAAATCTATACATACGTATAATAAAAATGTCGATTGAATGTGTCTGTACGTTACAGAATTTTGTGAATAACTATTGCTAGTGTCAAAAGAGTGTCTGACTGAGTGGAGGCCTACTCTCTAAATATGAATCCGTAAATTTTTATTTAATAACTTTGTGAAGCTGTATTCACTATATATTAGTCAATTTCAATAACAAGTTAGTGAATACTCACTAATACACATACACATATTCAATGATTAAATCAGTGAACTTTGATATTCACATATTCATACATTAAATAGTCACTTATTCTGTGTGGTACGATTTTCACATTGAAAAAAAAGTTAATATTCACTTGAAATTAATAAAAAAAAATCACTATTTCATGTTTAGGAAGTAGCCTATTTTAAATAAGGGTAACCGTGAAAAATATTGTAAACTAGCTTCCACCCGCAGCTTCGCCCGCGTTGTATTGACAAAAGGTAGCCTATGTCCTTCCTCAGGCTTCAGACTATCCGTATCAAATTCTTACAACAGCTCAGTAGCTAAGACTCTCATACAAAAAATATTCCTCCACGCTCGCAGAGTCCACAGTAATAAATGCTCCTAGTCGACCCTTTAGTGAATTCTCATGAAAAGAAGGTTGTAAGCGCTGGTGGTAAAGGCGTCACTTACGCGTTTTCGCGTGATAATTTTGAAACTATGTTATATTATGGCCAAATTACATAAAATCTTTATAAATTGTAGCCTATATCTCATTCCGATATATAAGCTATATTACTGTAAAGTTTCATCTAAGTCCGTTTAGTAGTTTTTGCGTGAAGGCGTAACAAACTCTATTAAAACTCTTTCTTTCTTTTCTTTTTCTTTAAAAATTATATCGTGAATGGGTGACGCCGCGAGAATAACTAGTTTGAAATATAATTTATTCAGATTCACCTACATGTGCATTTGAGTTGCTATCTTACAAATCTGTTAGTTCTACGTGATGCTGGAAACGATTTAGAATTTTAACAGTAGCGTTATATTTTAATAAAACATACTCTTTCTAAATATTATTTACATATAATAATGTACTACTACAGTATACTTAATACTACTAGACCAGCCAGTAGTTGTCACCAGTATGTTCTCAAACATGAATCAGTGGAATTTTCATTATTTACGTTAGTGAAACTGTAGCTGTGTTCACTACATATTAGTGAATTTCAATAATAAGTTGGTGAATACTCACTAATACTAAATGATATTCACATATTCATACATCGAATAGTCACTAATTCTGCGAGGTACAATTCTCATATTGATAAATTTGGAATAGTCACTTAAAATTAATGAAAATCCACTAATTCATGTTTAGACAGTACATTTTTATTCATTCACAAATATATTGTAATTATATCCTGTTCCTTTTTCTGCTATTTAAGGACGTGTTCATTAGTAGGAACATATTTTTATCCTTCTAATTAACAATTAAACGTTGACTTTAGTAAGTATTAATTGTAATGTGTAATCAATATTTATTTGTATGTGAAGTACAGAAATGTGTTAACACAATTAATATACACATAGCAGATCTAAGTAACTCATAAAACTGAACGTGTAATTTTCAATTAGGAATCTAAAGTTCGAGAATGTTCCGCACAGTTGAACTTCCGGCTTACAGTATCTAACCGCGGAACTGTGGTATCCTGGAACGACACATCGCGTGTCTTATTCCATTATCGATTCAGAATAAGACTATATTTACTCGTATATGTGTCTCATCGTACTCTCATCTCTAATCTGAAATGAATCAAAATCAACTAAATAATTTAAGTTTCCAGTAATTAGTTGAAATTTTTGTAATTGTTGACACATGAAGTGATGAATTATCTATACATATAATAAAATGGTTAAAAAGTCAAAACTGTACATTGAATATTTTTTCAAAAGAATACTCGGGGTGTGACCTACGATTTCAATTAATAATATAATTTAGAATTTTTGTCTGTTTGTCTGTATTTATGTCTGGGATAAACTCAAAAAGTATTGCATGGATTTACTTCAAATTTGGCACGAATATTATTAAGAAGTCGGGTCAACATATAGGCTACATATTATCACGCTGTCACCTATGTGGAACGAGCAGTGATCCTTTATTTCTTTAACGCATTCTGTAACAACGTGTAATCTAATAGCGTTCACGCAGACGACGTTGCGGGCAGGAGCTAGTTTATTATAAACTTTTTATTCCGGTCAGATCTAACGATTCTAAATCAACACCAAATTTAAGGTTTGACGTCTGTTCTGGCGTGGTGGTGGTATTATCAACCAAGTTAACTGGTTTAATTTTCGCACGGAGCAGAAACTTGAATTTGTAAAAATATAGATTTCCGCTAGTATGTGTTTCTTCTTGTACATCGATCGTAATTCGAAAAAAAAACAATACGTTGACAAATTTGACAAATTGTAAGCAAAACCTTAAAAAATGATAATCATACATATTCGGAAATGTTACTAATTAAAAAAAAAAAATTGCTTCTAAACAGGCTCAAAGAACACAAGACAATAACTATATAAAAAATAAGTCTGTAGCGACATCTATCTCGCTATATACGAATTAGAAGAAACTGACGTATCCTACATCGAAGTTTTCAAAGCGATTGAATATATATACAAGAACCCGACAACAAACGTTAAGTGCTGCGTCCACGTGGCGTCCTTCCTTTTCAAATACCTCCAAAAGTCTAAGATCCAAATCAGAGCAAAACAACAACAAAAAAATCTGGTTAGATGTCACAGATATAACAATAACAAATGAACTAGTTGTTTGATCCTAAGTGTTAACCAATGCCCATGGGCATCTATTTGGTAAATCAAATATGACTAGGAAAGAAAAGGGTAGAGGAGATTTGGTTGTTTTAAAAGTTTTGGTTTTTTTTTCTCTTTCTCAGTGTCTAACTGGATTGTTTAAGTAATCTTGTCACATGGCCCTATGTATGCGTGTTCTTCATCACATGTAACTCTCGTTTATGTAACAATAACATGACAGTTATCGTCCGAGAAAAACATTATTCATTAGTTATGTGACTACACTCAATAAGCATTGTTGCGGGCTAACGCAACACCCTGCGGTCCGGCTCGAAGGACCATTGTTAGTGTCCTGGTGAACGTTAAAATGAGACTAGTGGACTGTATAAATCTGGTTTATTAACCGTTCCGGGAACAGTGGGATATGCAGCAAATATAGTAATATTAAGTGATCGTCTCAGGTGTCGCGGGCAAGTCGCACGTTGATCACGCCGCTCTTCGCTCCGATGGTGGGGCTGTCCCCCCGCGTCTCGCGCCGCGCACCGCAGGGTGTTGCGTTAGCCCGCAACAAGCATAAAACTAAAAACTTTAATTGGTATATCCAACTTGCCTTTCATGTAGTTTCTGTATACATTAAAGATCAAACTCTTACACTGATTTGAATAAAAAGAAACTTCACACCGTTTTTATATGTATAAGCGACATTTAGTCAAAATAGAAATATTTTTGTATTGACACAACGTAGCCTATGTTCTTCTCCAGACTTCAGAATATCCGTATCAAATTCTTACAACAGCTCGGTAACAAAGTCTTTCATACAAAAAAAAAAGTTCATCCACGTTCGCAGAGTTCACTGTAATTACTTTTCACAGTCGACACTTTTGTGATTCTTGCGAAAAGAAGGTCGTAAGTGCCGTGAAATTGGTGTCACTTACGAGTTTTCGCGTGATAATTTTTAAGCTTTATTATATTATGGCCAGATTACACAAAATCTTTATAAATTGTAGCCTATGTGTTATTCTGATGTATAAGCTATATTAATGTAAAGTTTCATCTAAATCCGTTCAGTAATTTTTGCGTGAAAGAGTAACAAACATCCATCCAAACAAACCTTTGCATTTATAATATTAATAGGATAGGATATAAATAGTCTAAGTTAATTTTTACAAGATTGTTGATCTACAATAATTAGTGCATATTTCTACAAAATATAATTAGATAAGTACAACAATCATAATACTGGTTGCGCTAGAACATTAGTTAGGATTTAGATGGGATATATTAACCTAAAATGGGATGCTTTAACTTTTGCGCATCGAATTCACTGTAAAACTGTTGCCGGCGTGAATTCTAACGAGCAATCGTAAATATTGGTTTTAATCCTGAGGTGTAAATATATCACATTAATCTGGATAATATATTTTCTGTCTAGACTTTCGTATTTAGGAAATTATTATTTAATCTCTGAACATGAATCAGTTATATTTTCATTAATTACTTTAGTGAAGCTATATTCACCATATTTCAGTAAATTTCAATAACAATTTAGTGAATACTCAATAATAATCAATAATAAATTCAATGATTAAATCAGTGGACACTGGATAGATTAAATAGTCACTTATTCTCCGTGGTACGATTCTCACATTGATGAAAAGTGAATAGTCACTTAAATTAGAGTGAAATTTCACTGATTCATGTTTCGAAAGTAGATTTAGTAAGTAATTGAGGCTGACGAATATTCTGGAAAGCCGGACAGTCCCCATGTAGGAGAAGTCTGGCTTTTTTGCCGAGGCCAGCCTGTCGCTGGAGGGATCCTGTTGCCTGCAGATCCGGGACCCTTCAATTAAAGCGGCTGAAGGCTCCCGCAGGGGTTTAGTACGGTATTGCACTTCCAAAGTGTCGAGTCCGACATAGGTCTAGGACTGCCGACCCGGGCGTCCTGGATATCATCCGTAAATGGATTCCCCTGCGACACAAAAAAAAAAAGGCTGACGAATATTCTGTGTTGTGGATAACAAATAAGCAAGCTGTGGAGTAAAATTTTTTAGGGATGAAAAGGATTAATATGTTCATACTTATTATCCATAGAAATATAGCGACAACGGGTTTGTGATAGTTCACAGCTACTGTTTTGCAGTCACGGATTGAATCAACGAACATGAAAAGTTTTGTGTAGACCATACAGACGACCGTTCTGGTGTAGTGGTGCGAGTAGTCGCCTCAAAGCCTGCGGTCGCGGATTCGACTTTCTTCGGGGCCGATATTTGTATTTGTGTAAATATTTGTTTCCAGTATCGGTGTATGTCCTTGTGGGTCTCCCTACCGTGCCTCGGAGAGCACGTAAAGCCGTCGGTCCCGGTTATCCTCATAAACAGATGGCGATTGCTACTCATGTTAGGAAAATAATCCAGCAACCCGCAGTAAAGCAGCGTGGAGAATTAAGCTCCAACTCAAACCCTTCTTCTATATGGAGAAGAGGCCTTTGCTCAGCAGTGGGTTGTTTACAGGCTGATACAGTACAGTACAGTAGAATACCGAAATATTACAGCTGAATTTAGTTCATTACAGTTCAGAAAATCACTTTACCCAACTCAGCTACCTTTTTGACGTATATCCGCTGGGCTGCTCCTGTCGCCTACTAGTCGACAAAATTTTACCCCTAAAATTGCCCGTCGACTACTAGTTGACAAGATCGAAGCGGTCCGGATGTTCTCGAACAAAGTTATATAATAACCACCTTTGTCGCGCTAAGGCCGATTTGTGTTATTTATCTCGCTTCTTCGTAAAATTTTCTATATATATATTCATAGTCACGTATCATAAGCAAAAGAAGAGACGAGCAATAAGTCAAAAAACGCCGGGACACTTTAGCCAACAAGGCTTGAGAAGCCCGGACATAGGAGCGGTTATATAATTCACAATTAATAAAAATAAAGTCAAAGTCAAAGTCAAAGTCTTTATTACCGTAATTATACTCCATATACACTATTATACAAATAGGAACTATTTATACACGGTGTAGTAAGACAGAACTAACATGATTTAAATTTAGTGCTGCAGGCTCGCAAGTGTAAAAACCGCATCTAATTTCGTACAAGTTAGACGACACTTTTAGAGTTATACTAGGATGAGATAAATACGTATTTGTCTGGTATGTGTCAAGGGTACATAAATATCTCTTTTCTATATAAATAACTGTCTCTTATTCAATTCTAAAGTGACTTATTAAATAAATAGTAAATTAATAAACGACTTGAATTTAGCCTCTTGCACATTTTGTATCTGTATCAACCTGTAAAAAACCCACTGTTGAGCGAAGGCTTCCCCTTCATATAGAAGAAGAGTTAGAGCTTAATGCACCACCAAGACCTACGGCTTTACGTGCTATCCGAGTCACAGTGGAGAGACCCACAAGGACATACATCCGACCGGAAACAAATACTTGTACAAATACAAATATCTGTCTTGGGCGGGAATCCAACCTCCGGACCGCCCGGCGCGCTACGGCCTTTAATACGAAATACTGAGTTGGGGATTCGAACACAAAACAAGCATGCATGAAACAAATCTATTATTATTTATTTATTTATTTATTAGATCACCAACAAAATACACACTAAAAACATTGCAGTTACATAAATAGTGCAATAAAAAAAAGAAACAAGAGGTATCTTAATTAAAGGTGATAACAACATTGACAATTTTGGTAACAACAAAAAAAAAATAATTACAACATTAAATTCCAAATCAACAAAACAAAAAAAATTACAACATAATATTCCAAGGTTAAATTCTAAAAAAATATTCTAATTCTATATTAATGTTTAGCTCAGCAAATAATAAAATAAAAAAGTTTATCCAAAATAACAAAAATTTTGAAAAATATAAAAAAAAATTAAACAAAAATCAAGCAGAAATTAAACAAAAATTAGTCGATAAAAGTTATCAAAATAATTAACATTTATGGTTGCTCAAAATACGCATGATTTCTCTCTTAAATTTAAATATGTTGGAATTAAATATGTCAATCTCATTTCTCCTACTTATGATACCATAGGACCTCATTAACCTGTTTAACGGTGAATTATGGCCCAGGTTTGACTTAGAAGTATTTTCTGAGAAAATCATGCGTTTACTCATTCGTAAAGACTTGGATGGTGCTACGATTTGTATCTTTGATAACAATTCTGGACAGTCAAGAATGCCATTAATTAATTTGAACATAAACATGTTGTCCAACAAGCATCTTCGATCGGCAAGAGTATTCATTTTAAAACGCGCTAATCTTTGTGTGTAAGATGGAATTTTTTTAGCTAGGCCATATTTAAAAACAAGATGCCACATGAATCGCTTTTGAACGCTTTCCAGTCTCTTGACATAAATGTTATAGTATGGGTTCCAGACTACACTCGCGTATTCAAGCCCACTACGCACCAGAGCGTTAAACAAGGTAATTATAGTGTTAGGGTTTTTAAAGTCGTTACAATTACGCAGAATGAAGCCCAGGTTCTTAAATCCCTTCCTACAGATGGCGTCAATATGAGAATGGAAGCGTAATTTTTTGTCTAAGATGATGCCTAGGTCACGAATCTCACTACATTCCTGAAGGGTAATACTTTTGAGTTTATAAGACCTCTGAGGAACGGACTTAAGTCTACTAAAACAAACCAAATGACACTTGCCTATATTGAGGCTCATACCATTACGATCGCACCAAGAGCTCAAGCGATTTAGATCGCCTTGAAGCAGAGATATATCGCCTGGGTTGGAAATTTTACGGAAAAATTTTAGGTCATCAGCGAACAAATAAAATCTGGAATGCTGGAAACAGGTGGAAATGTCATTTATAAAAATATTAAACAAAGTAGGACCCAGATGGGATCCTTGGGGTACCACTGAAAATGCTTTGAAAGGTTCAGATTGAAAACCGTTAACCACCACAACATATTCCCTATTACATAGATACGATCCGAACCAGTTAAGCAAAGATCCCAGAATTCCATAACTTAACAGCTTTTTGAGAAGTATGGAATGGGAAACTCTATCAAACGCCTTACTAAAATCAGTATAAATTACATCGACAAAATGGCGAGAATCAACTGCATTTGAGACATTGTCTATAAAAGATATCAAGTTTGTAGATGTAGATCTATTAGTGCAAAAACCATGCTGAAATGGAGAGATGGACTGTTTTAAATGCCATTGCAACAAGGGACACAGAATCTTTTCAAAAATCTTTGCAAAAATTGCAAGAATAGCAATGGATCTATAATTGCTAACCAACTCTGTGCTTCCATTCTTTAATAGTGGAACGATTATAGCCTTCTTCCAAACTCTCGGAAAAGTTCCGGTGGATAAAGATGTATTATAAATAATAGAAAGCGGATAAGAAAGAGCAGAGGCGCATTTTTTAACAAATATAGCGGGTATACCATCTGCACCTGCACCTTTGTAAGGGTCCATTCTTTTTATCACATTGTGCACTGTCTCTGGAGTTATGTGTATATTGCTTAAGAAATTATTAGCATTGCTCGTTTCAGAAGAAAAAAAACTATCAGTGTCATCACTATCTACACACATCTACACGGTCAATAGAAAAAAATGGTCATGACCCGAAATTGAATAAAGTAAAGCTAGTGCAACAATCAATTGCTGTGACGTTAAAATGTTTATTTTCTAGTTAAATAATTTCTTCAAATTCATTCATTTGTTCATTCATTCAAATCTTGTAAATTCATAATGAAATAAAAGAAATATTCGAATTGTTCGAATGAATTGATTACACTCAAAATTCGATATTAATTGAAAATTTGAAATAAAATGATAATTTGACGGAATGACGATAAACAAAATGATTATTCGCCGGGATAATTTTTCTTCGAAATAATGAGTTTATCTTTATAATAAAAAAATAACGATCATAATAAAATCCTTACGGAAATCACTCGTTACGCTAATGAGCGGCGTTCTAACAAAATATCAGACAAAAAGAGTATTAAATTTTAGATTTTGTAACCTAATAAAACTGTCTAAACATGAATCAGTGGAATTTCACTAAATTTTAGGTGACTATTCAATTTTTATCAATGTGAGAATCGTACCGCGCAGAATGACTATTCTTTGTATCCATTTGTCAATATCTGAGTCCACTCATTTAATCTGAGTACTGGTATAACACGGTATAATTTCTTGTATTTTCTTTCATCACGATATCGAGATAAATTATAAATACACTTGAATTATCACTTGGATCTGATCCCACCATTAACCAAAATAAGATAATAGCCATAAATAATTACGGATACATATTAAATTAAACGAAAATGAGTAAGATACGAAATTGATTAAATTAATTCAAAGCGTCAAGCTCCTGAACTTCAAAGAACTAAGCCGTGACACCGTGAATAAATAAAGAGGCTGAGGAATGAATTTTGCATTGAGTCTTCTCGAAGCGGACATTTTGGTATAATGCCACCGGTTTCAGGAGTTCATCCGGAACTTATTAAAGTGAAAACTTTGCACTAGCCTTATTGAAAGTTTAAAATTCTTCATATATATTTTACTTAGCTTCATTATCCAGAGTTAGGTATTGTCTTCTTGAGTTTGTGTACACTCAGTATATACATTATTTATATACGTACTATGTACTGTTCTCTTATACTTACGCGAATTGTACTCATTTATTTAAAAGTCTATATTTAAAATTCGACTTCCAATAAGTTCATTCTGCGTGAATAGGAACGGTTAATAGTAATAATTTAAAATTGTATAAAAAGCGGGATATGTAACAATTAATTCATTATTCGGACACCCACCACCTCAGTCCCCCGAAATCATGGACGCTGTAAAGGGTCCGAAACGTCGGGAAATAATTTAAAATATTGTTAAACTGTAAAGTTTTAAATAAACGCGATAAAATCCGATATAGACTTTTAATTAAATACATAATACATACTATGTATTTTAATGTTTTTTTTTATACTACAGGAAACAATTCATGAACACAATAATAATAATAAATAATAGCGAAATAGAAAATTAACCAATAAAATTTCCAGTAATCTGAGTTAACAATATTATTCAAAATTTAATCTCCTGTATTTAGGTTACAGGGTTTCATGTGTGTAACAATATTCAATAGTATCCGTCGAGTAGATTCGAAGCCAATTGACTGTGACTGACGGACGTACAGACAGACACGCCAGAAACCTCGGTTCAGAACTCAGCTCCGGTTTCAAACTCTCAATACAGTTTCAATCTCGGTAACTGAATATATTGTTTACGTATATATTATTCGATTGATGTGAATTGTTTTAAGTAGAGTTAAGTTCTATTATTATAATATACTTTTACTACGACTAGCTTTTACACGGGACATCGTTCGCGTGTAATTTATAATGTTATATCATATTTTATGGCACTTCATATGAACCGTGCGGTGACTGACACAAAGAATAGCCCCGACCTTTTTCTTGCCGAGGTGTCGTAAAAAGCGACTAAGGCCATAATGGTGCGAACAATTATACATTAAGAAACATGGTGATGGGTAGCAGTGTTACCATATCCTGCCACAACACACTGTGCTCACCAATCCGCCTGCCAAGAGTGAGTATTAGCAAACCCTCTCTAAATTACCACCAATACAGAGCACAGTCGGTCTCTTTAGAAGTCAGAGGGGAAGGTCTACATTCAGCAGTGGACATCCAATAGCTGATATGATGATGACGGTGATGAATCTACCTATGTGCCAAGTGACGGCCGGCTGGTCGAGTGGTCAGGCAACTGGACACTTCACGCAGCGGTCGCGGGTTCGAATCCCGCCAGGTGCAGATAATTTGTATGATGAATATAGATGTCTGCACCGGGTCATGGATGTGTATTTATGTATATATGTATTTATATAAATTTCTTAAATTTATTTCCGTTCCTAGTACCTGTAACACAAGTTCTTACGAACTTAGCACGGGGCTAGGTTAACGTGGTGTGATTGTTGGTTAATATTTATTTATTTATTTAAGTATCATCTAGATCTGCTCAGCTGTTCTTCCGTGACGTAACAAACATCCATACATTTAAAGATTTGTGTTAATAATATTTAGTATTACTGCTATTAATAAATAAATAAATACATAAATAAATATGATTAAAATACACACACCGTCGTCTATTCTTAAGGTAGGCAACTTGAACTTATGGTTGGCTGTGTTTTAGGTAACAGTCGACTGATATACATTTTATTTAATATATGTACATAGAAATAGTTAATTATATATAAGTATATTATATTAAACAAAGACTCGGTGTGGTAATCGTAAACGCACAACTCTGGAACGAAAAACAGGATCACTGTCAACTGCGCCAAGGACCAGTCAAGTCTATTTAGGTCATTTTTAATTACTACTATAATATATACTAAAGATTAGAAATTTCTTATGATCCTGATTTATAAGAAAACCCCTTGATTTAGACAAACAAAAATAATATTTATTTAATATGTAATGTTAAGATTATCATTATACTGGTATTGTCATACCTACTGTATAAAATTTATATCACTCAAAGTAACAGACACATTAACACATACTTTAACTAAAGAAACATTATACCGAGAATTAGTTCAGTAATTTTCCGCAAACTGAAGCAGAAAATAATCGCTGTTATTATTTCAGCGCTAAGCTGCTATTCCACAAAGATAACGTTGATAAAGCGTATAAAGGAGCTAAAATGAAAATAAATTTCGTGAATTTTGAGTATAATTTAAAACAATTATTTTGATAGCTTGAGAATTGTTATCCAATTACAAATGTTGCAAAAACATATTTAAATTAATTTTTTTTTGATTGTTTTAATGTAGTTATATATATATATATATATATATATATATATATATATATATATATTTATAATTAGTATAAAATGTTAACTTATTAAGAATAAAAAGAACGTAGAATAAAAAGAAGAAGAAAGAAGAATAAATTTGTTTAGGACATACCAAAAAAAAAATGGGAGTATTTTTATACAATTTTTTTCTTTTTTTTAATTATTTATTCAAGTAAACTACATTTGAGTAGAATATACAGTATTTGCTAGTGGGACCCAAACTAAGCTACGCTTGTACCTTCGGCCACCATTAGTATATACATATAGGTACAATTATAGGTACAACTTTTTGGAAATATTATTTTTCACTTCCCTGAGACACGATGACAATGTAATACTCGTATCTTCATAAAATGTTATGAAAGGTTTTATATAAAACATAACTTTAAAAAAAATCATGTAAATATATCATTTTTTCCACAACCCTTCTCTGATACTTTATACCACCCATCGCGCGTGTGTAATCGCTACATATAGCGTTACATAGTGCTATACTTCAAGTGAAACTCCGGCACAAATGACGTCAAGTTAATCTAGATAGATGACTGACTAAATACTTGTAGCGTTAGGCCGTACTATTGGGGATAATTTCTCATTTTTATTATTAAACTAGGCGTAGCATCGCGGTAAATTTATTTAAATATTAAAAATGATTATTTCCTTATCTCGTATACTAGCTATACCTAACAATTTATACCGCTATTAGTTGTGGTGTAATTGAGGCTCAGCTAGTACTAAATTCGACACCACAGCGATTTCTCTCTCAAGTTACTTAATAGCCTACGAATTATGGAACAAAAAGAAACCTATACATATCCGGATCTTTACTATCAATTGATTCCTTGATTGAATTGAACGATTTCCTTTTCAATATCTCAATTCTCCTTCATACCTCCGTTCATGATTCCAAACTCTCCCTAATGCCTCACGTACCAGACGGCTTTGCGTCACTACGATGCTCGACATACCGAAGAGCAACACAAACAATTGCAATCTTTTTCAGTGTATGGCGCATCGCTCTGGAACAAATTACCTAAAGAAATTCAACTTAGTCCCTCTTTTAACTCCTTTAAAAAGAAGTTGAAGCAACATCTTCTCTCTCAATCGAATCCGTAATTATTAAAATTACCAGTACTAGCTTTTATGTTATGAATATAATTATGTCTATGTTATATATATTTATGTAAGTATTATTGTGTATGTATTTATGTAAATAGCTATGTATGTTATTTAGTCTGTATTGTAAGCCTATATATATATATTTTATTTAATTAGCTAATTATTTTTATCTATCTGTGTATTGTTTATATTACTGCACTTTTTTTAGCCTGCTTAAATATATTTCTTTTACCATAGTCGGATCGCGGAGCAGAAAGAATTTCGTACATTGACCTTTTACTACCTGTCTACGTACATTGTACGAGCAAGACGCAATATATATACGACGGACGGGTAGTGACAGAAACAGGTAGTAAAAGGTCAATGTACGAAATTCTTTCTGCTCCGCGATCCGACTTTAACACAGGTTGGCTGGAAGATATTTTTTTTAGAGATAAATCCACCTTTGTAAACAAACATGTTACACTAATTATTGTACAATTTTGAAGTGCAATAAAGAATATTAATAATAATCAATGTATAAAATTTCTTCGCATAGTAGTTTAAGCGTTAATAAGTGTATTTTTCTTTATTATGATATCTTGTAAAATACAGACTGCTGCCTAACTCAAAGAAGAAAACAGTTTAGAGCTATATTCACTGTTTCTTCTCTGCAAGTTGACGGATAAATTAATATTTCTGTTCATAATTATATAAAATCGTTGCAGATGAAGATTTGTTACAATTTTTGTTTGAATTTTGTTATCACTCGTATGTATATAAATCGGCTGTTACCTAAAACGGGCGTTAACAGACGACCGTGTGTAAGTTAAAACATATTCAATAACAATAATTTATTTGTAAATATCACATATGACTTAAAGGATTTGCTTAGCCGAGTCGAAATTTAAAGCCGACAGAGCTTCCTTAAGTCCGACATAGAACCGATTTAGAGCCTAGTAGCCCCAAACAGAACCGATTTAGAACCCAGTAGTCAAACTTAGCGCCAATAGGCTCTAAATTTTATTCCATTTAGGTCCGCTTTAAGTCGTAAAGTGGAAAAAACGGAAAATTGTGCCATTTTTGGGTGCTAAGTCGGACCTCATTTAACAAGAGTTAGGACCGACTTTGAGCCTAGAGGTCCGATATAAGTCCTACCATACGCGGCGCTAAATCAAATCTAAATTTCGACTCGGATTAGTAAAATAATACACTATATATTATATTATCGATCGTTTTAAGTTTTTGTTAATCCGATTTCAGTTTTAAATACACCGAAAATATGACGAATTGTTAAAACTGAAATTTCAAATGTATTCGGGTGGAAAATTTAATTACATTGATATTCGATCCATATTTTCGAACGAACAAGTACTCGGTCGACGATTTCGTACACTTATTTGTCGACTCCGCATTTAAGTATTTTGTTCATAATAAAACAAATATCTAAAACATTTAGCATATTATTATTTGTATTAATTGTATTCTTGTTTTAAGAACAGAGCAAGTAAAAATAACTTTACCCTTACAACGGTATGTGGTCCTTTATTTTGATCGCTAATAGGTTTTGGAGTAGGGTAATGGAGTTAGTTGAGCATAGGGGTAAATTGGGAAATCGAAATACCTCAAAAACTATACATCAAACGCTAATACATTATATTGCGGAAAGTAGCGGACTGTAAGTGGAACTCATCACACGACTGCGACATGTCGTTGGATAGTGTTTATTATGCACACGCGTTGTTGAAGAACTATCCGTGTCTATTCTGATCAATTTTACACTAATTTGGTTCGTAACAATAAAATAAAATTAATTAATAAAAATATTTCTTCTTCACTTACAACTTATTCTAGATCTGACCAAAGATTTATCTAACACTTATGATTAATGGGTTCACACAAAGAAACTAATATTTCAAAATTTATTATAGTATTTTCTATCTTCCATTATCATTATCACATACTCAGACCAACATTCACAGTAACTCCCTATTGTTACAAACAATATGGAACCTAATGCAACGGACACCAGAAAAGTGTGTCATCAGTCTCATAGTTTATGACAGCATATAAATAACCGACAGAAAGCAATATCAATCAAGCAGACAGCAGTATAAAGGTGAAAGGCGTAAAAGAAAATGTACAGATCGAGGAAAAATACAACTTTTAATGTTACAAATAACGTTTCGTTTACAAACGGACAGCGTTTTTACTTTTGACGTAATTAAGAGAGACGGGATCTTCCAAAATAGTTTTAATTCAAATATATTTCAGAACGAAAATAACGAAAAGTTTGCTATTATTTTAACGTCCATTTTTCTCAGTTGACATTAGATGGATAGATATTTGAAAAACGAATTTGAAAAGAATAAACTAAACAAATTTAGTGCACAACGTGTGATAAATTTTGTGAAATTATTATTATAAGTTCTAGTATTATAAACTGTTTACAATACTGTATTTTTTATTTTAAATAAATCTAATAATAAACTATGTACAATACTGTATTTTTTATTTTAAATAATAGCACAAGTGATAAATAAATAATTTTGATCCGAAAATTATTGACTCTAATAATGTCTATATATCAAAACTTTGTAATAAAATATATAATATACGTTATATTATATATTTTTTTAAATAATATAGTAACTAAAATAACTAATTATTAGTCGGCGGCGAACGAATAACCAAACTGTGTAAAGCGGAATAGTGGCATAGCAGCATCATAGCATCATAGCAGCGAGTCACGCTTAAACGAAAGCATGACGCGTTCTTACCCTCGTTTTATATATATATATATATATATATATATATATATATATATATATATATATATATATATATATATATATATATATATATATATATATATACTGTTATAATTTATAGAAAAATATCTTTGTTGTTAAATATAGAAATTCTTTATGCAAATTATTGTATTTATTTTGTATATACTTTATATTACCACTTACCACCTCTGAGCTCGCACAGCAGTGTGAAGTTACCACCTTCTTCTAAAGGTCCGACCACTCCAGCCACATCTCGCCCCGCTTCGTCATACAACAGCAGTTGATGTGGTGGCACTGTTGATAAGAAAAAAAGAATTAAATTTATTAAAGAAAAAATATCTCTTACAATTCAAGACCTTTGTCCACGAGAGGAACCCTTATATGGTGATACAAAACATAATATATCTTCTATTTCCAAGATACGTTCCTACTTCCGTACGCTGTATTACGAGTATAAGCTGATTTCTGGTGTTTAATGTATGTAAATGCCTCATTTAAAAAAAATTACCGACTCAACCGTAACCTTCCACTATAAAACGTTACCCTTAAGGTATAAATTAAACCGTTACGTAGATATTTAATTAAACGTACCTACCTTTCAACGCTACGCTTATTGTAGAATTATAAAATTCGAAATGAATGCTTTATATATCAAACAAGTTCCTCATTAGTCAAAGCATCCGCAATAAATAGAGCTGACGAATTCTCTTGATCCTACAGACCTGGAAAACACACGAACTCAATCAATCGGAAGACTAGTTGGTCGACGATTTGAATTCACTGCTTATATTTTTGTTTATTTCGATAGACAAGACGTGACATGTCGACCGACTTGTCTAGACATGTGCATTAATATCAAAAGTACGACGTTCTATCTCAAGTATAATTTAATGTGTGCTAGGGAATAGATTGAACAACTAGTTTGTTGATTAGTTGAGGTTATTGATAAAGAAGTATTTATTAGCTACGAAGAAAATTTTAATAGTGTGGCTTCTTGATGTTATTATATTTTATGTTGGAATAGTTGAACTGGGTTGTGGTTCGTTAGTAAGAAACTTATAATAAGAATGTAAATATAATAAAATAAGTAAAAATGATGCTTTCCATCCTATCGTAAGAAATAAAATATATTTTACGCGTGAAAAATAGATCTTTAAAACAGCCCAGTGTATACAACACGTGAATCGACATGGTCATAGATTCAAATCTGGGCTGGCCCGCTATTTTATAAAGCATATCTCGTATTTGGAGGTTAAGAAAAATTCACGAAAAATCTTGTGTGTTTCGTACACATGAATATCAGCCAACCCGTATTAAAGCAGCGTGTCGGATTAAACCCTAATCCTTTACCTACATAGGAGAGGAGGCCAATGCCCAGCAGTAAGATGCTTACAGCAGTAATGTGCTTACAGTATAGTTACAGGTACAGTATTCTCTATACCTCTCTATTACGAATTAGTTTACGACAGATGATTTAACTGAAATATATATATATATATAAAAGCAACTGGTCATGCGATCATTCATTCACTAACTCTATTAACGAAATTTTGATAACGACTAAATCTATGAAGGTTAAATTTGGTAAGGAGGAAGATGTTTAAACTGTACAACAAAATGATTATCGTCATCATTATCACATCGGCCATTGGATGTCCACTACTGAACGTAGGCCTCCCCCATCGACCTCCAGAGCGACCGGTTCGAAGCAGTTTCCATCCAAACGGCTTCCGGTGACTACCCTCAAGGCCAACAAAGTTATATTAGTGTAATAACAATGTACCCGTGATATACCAAATAAGTGTGGTGAACGAGGCCTATTAAGAGTAAAGTCCATGCATAGCCGGGAAGTGAACAGACTCAGGACCTATTTTGAAACGAGGACGGAGAGCGCTATTTATGGTGATAGACCCGAGAGACCGGTTAGACTTAGCAGCATTGATCGGGAGACAAAATGAATGGAAAATATTAAAATCTCTTTTCTCAGCTTTTTACACTCCATTCGATCATAAGACCTATCCCAAATTAAATCATAATATATCGATTATTTGAATACAAATATGAAAATTTATTAATTCACTTTTAGATATAAAAACGTTTTAATCAATAATTATTTATAGCAAGGAAATATTAACTAAACGGCTCTTAAAATCAAGCTAAACACTACTCATTAATATCCAAAGCCATTATAAAGTACAAGGGCGTAAAATTAACAAGGTCTCCACGTCAAGGACGGGGAAAATAACTGATTGCTGATAATAGAATCAACCAACTAGTCGAGTAACAAGTTGACTAACTACACTCCGATGATTCAGACAAATATGAAATTTTTTGAGATTTTCCTTTTTTTTTTTCTTTTTTTTTAATTATAGGAATAGGAATTATTCAATTTTATTAAACAAATCTACAAACTAGTCGAGCAATAAGTTGACTGAATACACTGCGTTAATTTAGATATATATCGAATTTTTACAAATATTATTATTATTATTTTCCATTATAATTACTTAATATTATTAAACCGTGGTAATAAAATCTACCAAGTAGTCGAGTGACAAGTCGACTGATCACGATTCATTGATTTGGACATATATTATGGAATCTATAAATATGTTATTTATATAATTAATTATTATTTATTATTAATCAATGAATCATAGAATCGAGATCTACCAATTAATCTAGTGACAAGTCGACTAAATACACTGCGATAATTGAGACGTAGGTATATGAAATCTTTAAGGATATTTTTTTTTTATTTCTTGTTCACATTTATTCGTAACTAGAATTTACTTGTTGACAAACCCTTGAGTTCTTTTCATAATGCCTTTCTCGCCGGAGGCATCTTGGGGTCAAGGTGAAAGGTTAAGGGCTCCCAAAACCCTCCGGCACTTTAGCTCTCAGTGTTATAAAAAGGATTTGTCCAAGACCATACTTCATAATATTTAAATGAAAAAAGTCATAAGTATTTTCGATGTTATTCTACTCGACATGTTTTCAGAATATAGTGATTTTTTTTTGTCACTATTCACCTTTTAGTAAATTTTAATGATTATCTTTAATTTTTACCCGACTGCGACAGAAGGAGGGTTATGTTTTTCGAGTGTATGTATGTATGTATGCATGTATGTATGTATGTATGTCCATTTCTTTGGCACGCCGTACAGCCCAAACGGCTGGACGGTTTTTGTCTATTAGATAATTATATAGATTTGTCTAAATTGTAGTAGTGACATAGGCTATATAAATTTTCAAAATGGCGCCCGCAAATGGCGTAATGAGGGTGAAGGTGAATGAGATTTTTTTTCTTACTGTAGCAATATGGGTATCAAATGAAAGCTAGTAAATTGTTTTATTCTTTTTAGTTTATAATTACTTGTACACTTCTTTAATTGTATTGTAAACTTTACGACGTATTTTCTATTTTAAATATTATCGACACATGATATTTTATGTGTTATATATTACAGGCAGTGAAAACACATCTTGAGTTTTACGGTAGGCGACACATTAGTTAAGCTAAATAAATTAAATATAGAATCGAATCAACATAGTACATAACCTACTTGTGTCATATCACATATCTCAATTATACATTATACGCAATTAATACTTCTCAAACTGAGTTGCCTCTAAACGTGCCACTGCTTGCTGGGCAAAAGCCTCTGCTCTATACAGAAGCTTAATCCACCACGGTGCTCTACTGCGGGTTGGCCGATAATTTCCCTACAATGAGTAACGATTGTTATCAGATGTCTATGATAACAACCGGGACCGATGGCTTTACGTGCTCTCCGATGCACGGTGGGGAGATCCACAAGGATATTCATCCAGACCGGAAACAAATATTTATACAAATGCAAATATCTGTCCCAAGCGGAAATCGACGTTAAGGTGACTACTCGCACCACTACGACACAAGATCGATCGTCAAATTAATGTTTAATTGATATCAATAAATGACTATATATTTTGATATCAGCTTCTTGTGGATCAATACGAGGAATGACTAGCTACACTGTTTAAAATATAGATTAACATAATTCAAGGAGTAAGAGAAATCGATTTTAGTTTTTGGTATTGATTTGCCAATTTCGTTTTGAAACTTGGTGTTGCAGTCAACAAAGTTTTGTATTTATGTAACACTAGCTGTGACCGCGATTTTATTCGCGATAGCTATTCCTTAAAATGAACCGTACGTTCAGTTTCCTATATACTCTCTAAACATGAATTAGTGAAATTTTCAATAATTACGTTAGTATTCACTAATTATCGGTGAATTTCAATAACAAGTTAGTGAATACTCTCCAATACACATACACATATTTAATAATCAAATCAGTGAACTCTGGTATTCACATATTCATATATTGAATAGTCATTAATTCTGCGTGATACGATTCTCACATTTATAAAAAGTGTAAAGTCATTTAAAGTTAGTGAAATTCTACTGTTTAAAAAATATATGCACTATGCAGGGTTCCAAGTTTTTTTAATGTAAGAAACCTCAGAGTTATGATATTTGTATTTTTATGGAATAACAAATCAAACACCTCAAAATATTATTTTATGAGATTATATTTAAAATATCTTTTTTGTTACAAAAAAAAGTAATAAATCAAATCGGACTACGCCTTAATGAATTTGTTAGCAGCTTCACTCACACAACTTCATACAAAAGAAAAAATATGTGCGAGTGACGCCAGGGCATAGCTAGTCTAATACAAAACCTTTACAACGACCATTACATATTTGACATAACTACGCTTGACTGAAATACAAACGAAAATGATCAAGACTTCTTTAAGAACATAATGTACCCACCTAAATGTTTTTCGAAATAAGAATCACGTAAAAATTACGTAAAATAATAAAAAAGCAATTATTTCATCGTGAGAGCTGTCAATACCCAACTCGCCAATTGTTCGAATCTTTTAACATGGGTTATATATTTATTCCCTTGTTTTATTTATCGTTTTGACTGTATAAAAACGAAAATAAAAATAAACATGTACTACTAGCAGCCTAGTCGCTTTGTAGCGATTTCTTACAGATTATGATAGGGATAGAGAGTTTGCTAGTGGAAATATGGTAGGTGTTGTAAACAATTAATAAATAAATTACAGGTCATGTCATCATTTTAATGACTCTTTCTGAGAATGTTTTCTAATGAATAGTACTCTCTAGATATTAAACAGTAAAACATTCATTAATTACGTTATTGAAGCTATAGTCACTACATTCTACTAATACATATACCTACGCATATTCAATGATCAAATCAGTGGACTTTGATATTCACACACATACATTGAATAGTCATTAATTCTACGTGGTACGATTCTCACATATAAAAAAGTGAATATACACTTAAAATTAGTAAAATTTCACTGATTCATATTTAGAGAGTAAGCGCCTGACTCCATTATAAGCAAATGTTACAAAAACGCATACTAAAATAACTTCCATCGGTTTAAATATTCTTTTTCGGATTTCTAATTATGATACTAAATACGATACTTTAACACTAGACTCATCAATTCCATGATTGTAAATGATATCTGTGTAAATATTTCAAAAGTATCATAAGCTTCCCTTCAATTTTGGTCATCTCAATTCCATTCGTTTTAGAAATTGGTGGTCCTTTATTCTCACCACAATTACCTTCTTCCCCATAATAGGGGACCTCTTTCATTTAATAAGAAAAAAGGTTACCTACTTGTGGGAATTCACACTGCTAGCTAAATTACTGGCAACTGCGGTGCTACACCACTAATCTGTTTTTCAATCAAATGAATAAGAAGTAGTTCTTACCAATAACATTAAGGCGAATCTGAAAATTTCTAGTGGGCGAGTTCTTGAAGTCCACTCTGCACCGGTACACTCCTTCGTCGTCTAATTGCACAGCATCAACGGTGAGCGAAGATGGTCTTGACATCGTGATGAAGTGCGCTCGTTTACCGAAGGCCAGTGGATCGGACCAGTGCAGAGCCTTGTTGAAACTCCGACCTCGGACGTCAAAACTGTAAAAAATTAAATGGTATTAAAACGGCCTGTAGATACCAAAAAATTTAAATTTTTGAGACTTTTTTGTTTTTATCGAGAAACTTGTCGGTTACAAAATGATATTTTGTACCTAGCTAAAAGTTTAAACAATGACCATCAAATTTCGAAAGTGAATAACGATTAGAAAAACAATTGAAATTTAATTTAGGAAACAATTGGAAGGAATTGTTTCGTACATGAAATATTTATTTATTTCATAAAATAATCCACAGTTAAATTTTAATAATTAACTAATTTGACCCAAACAAATAAAACTACTAGGGTAGACCAAAAAAAAATATATATAAAAAAAACAAAAACAAAGTACCAATAATAAAATTATAATCGAAATATTCATGGTCAGTTGATGTTATTACATGAAATTTTAAACAATTATGATATGATCTGCACGATCAACACGATCTTATGCTTTAAGTATGGCATACAATCGATGTGGTACACTTTCGGTATTGCACGTTTTCGGTACGACACGCTTTCGGTGCTGCACACTTTCGATGCGGCGACATTGGCTCTTGCGACTTTTTTACAGCGACGCCCTTTCGATGCGTCACAATTTTCGTCACCAACTGTCACGAGTTCAAACTCCCTAGCATCTGAGCAGTTTTTTAACATTTGTTTTACTTCACCACTGAACATAGAATTAATTCTAAAGACAAAATATATCACCTTCAAACGTATATTTTCGTATAAGAGACCTGTAAATACAGGAAAATTGCAAGTTATAAGGCTGTGAATGACAAGGGATTAAAATAATAAAAAATCAAGGAAACTGCGCATTTTTTTTAGTGTTTTGTGGGTCTAACAAGCGTCCATATAAGTGCTGACCTGACCTACAAGGTGATAAGGGTTTCATTATTCAATTGTGGATTTCGACACATGTCATATTAGGACTAATTTACTCCGTTACTAAAGGTTACTAAACCTTATTATTTATTACCTGATGACGGGTTAGCGCAGCGGTCCCAGCCACTGGTTGTTAGACTAGCGATCGTGGGTTCGACCATCGGTCAGAACAAAAGTTTGTATAGGCCATACAGATATTTATCGTGGTCTTGGCAATTGTGTTTGTGTTTTTTTTTTTTTGTGTGTTTTCAAACCCCTGACACAGTATTCCCAGCTTACTGGGAGCTTAGTGTGAGGAATTTATTTATTATTTAATATTACTAATACTCCGTTCACTTATCCATCGACGCGTAACATAGGTACACGCAATTTTTTTAATGTATGTGGCCATTTTATCGCTAAATAAAACTTAAATAAAATTAAATATTATACGAATTAATGATTAGGTTTTGAATTTCAAGTCATCTTTACTTCCTATGAAGGACTTTTTATAAAAAACCAAGTATAATCGTGAAAAGGATAAAGGTGCGTCGCCATTCATCGAAAAATTATTCGTGTTTCGTATTGTCATTGTTACTTCCTTAAAGTCAGCGGACAAAATATATACACAAAATAAACAATATATCTTGTTGTATTATAGTATGTTGTATACATACTGTTGCTTACTATGTATATATCTTGTCTTTGTCTTTAAGAGATTGAGTGTGTGCAATATTATGTTAATTCAGGTGAATAAAAACTTTTTTTTTATTCTTCAATTCTAGGTCCTTTTCCATTTATAATATATATAAATAACCTCCCATTTTATGTTAATATTATTATTTGTGATGTTGAATTGTTTGCTGATGACACATCACTTATTTTTGAGTTTGACACAAAGAAAGTTATTTATGACATAATGAACGGTGCTTTATCACAGACACAAGACTGGTTCAAGAGAAAGAACTTGTTTCTAAACGCCAAGAAAACCAAATGTGTTGTGTTCACATTGCCAATGTTAAACATCCTAATTATAATTTCGAAATAAATAATAAAAATCTTATTGTTAGTGATATCTACTATAGTTTCCTCAGGGATTTCGATTTCAAAAGACGACGCGTTGGCGCAGTAGTCACACCAACTGGCTGATGCGCTAGCGGTCGCGGGTTCGATGACACATGACAAATATTTGTATAGGCCATACAGATGTTTGTCGTGGTCTGGGCGTTTGTGCTTGTGTATTGTGTATATTCCCGGACCCCCGACACAGGATTCACATCCTACTGGGGGCCGTTGAGTGTTAGATGTTTATTTATTGTTATTAAAATTTCAGTGGAATCCCCATTTGTCGTCCCTGGGAGATTCAGCTCCTCAGCATTCGCGTCCAGAAAAGTTCGTCACATGGTCGACTTCGTTACTGCTTGATTAGTATATTTTAGTTATTTCCATAGTAACATGTATTACGATTTGTTACTGTGGGGTAACGCTTCAGAAATTAAGAATATATTAGTTACTAGCGGCCCGCCCCGGCTTCGCATGGGTATTTAACTAAAATTTCAAAAAATATAAATTTATATTTTTTATCACCTACACCTGCGTCAATACTGGAAAATGTTTTATAACAGACGGATTGGTTGTCAAACATGTGTCAAAATAAATTTTAATTTAAATTAAAATCACTATGGAGTATTTATATCAAAATAATTTTCTCCCCCCTTTTAACATCGTTAGAGGATGAATTTCGATAAAATACGAAACACGTCTTCAACCAATTCTGTTAAAGAATATTTATGCGAAATTCGAAGTAGATTGGACCAAGGAATCATGTTGTCCCATACAAACTTTGCCCCCCTTTTTCACCCCCTTAGAGGTAGAATTTCGTAAAATCCGTTCTTAGCTCACCTCTACTCGGTAAAAGGAATATTCCTACCAAATTTCAAGTCTCTGCGCCTTATAGTTTCAGAGATATCGTGATGAGTCAATGTATACGTGGAAATCTCTTATATATATAAATATAGATATAGATTCTGCATAAAAGAGGTGTTCGCGGTATTTATGTTCTTGGAACTTGAGTTTCCCTTCGGAGTATTTTTAATAAGAGTGATATAATTACAATTTCGTCACAATACGAGTATATTTATAATCAATCCCTTCCCTAATATAATAAATGTGAAATGTAAGTTTGTTTGTTACGCTTTCACGCGAAAACTACTTAACCGATCATCATGAAACTTTGTACACTTATTCTTGGAGGTATCAGAAGTAATATAGGATACTTTTTATTTGTTCGCGATAACCGACATACACGCGGGCAAAGCCGCGGGCAGAAGCTAGTATTATATATTCATAAAAACAATGAATATTATGTCAGAAACAGTTACAAACGTAATATAAACACGAGAAGGAACGATAAAATTGTGACGCCAAGTTTTCGACTTCTTAAAGTTAACGTGTCCTTTATCGGCCAAAGTACGAGTATACGCATATTTAATAAGATGCTACAAACGATTGTACAACTGCCAATTAATAAATTTAAAGTTTATATTAAAACCCATTTACCGGTGGGAGGGATGCGCTGTGCCGCGCTCCCGGCTGCATGGGTACCACCATCTTGCTGATTTCTCCCGTGAAACAGCTTTGTTGTGTTTCGGAGAGTAGGGCAAGACAGGCAGTGTAATTACTGGCACCGAGACTTTAACACCTCAACATGTCTCTGGATAGGCAACACATAGATGAGTTGCCTGGGCTAGTTCCAGGTAAACTGGTTTATGTTCATGTGCGACGTCAACCACTTACCATCAGATGGAACGTCTGCCAGTTTGCCTATCCAACTAACATAAAAAAAGTCTTTAATATCCAAAGCATGTTAGTCTGTACAAGATTATGTTACTCCCAAGGGTATGCGGGCTTAGTGGCTCTGTCTCCCGTGCAGTACATATGACTGAATTCATAATATTAGAATTAAGTATTGATGGTTTTTCTAAACTAGTAACTGTTGAGTTTCTTGCCAATTCTTCTCAGCATAAACTAGATTCCGAATCGGTGGTAGCTTTACATTCACTATAATCAATTAATTAAAAAATATATCTTTTGTATTTAAAAGTATTCAAGTTTGTATTACAAGATTCAAAAACACTTTTGAATCGTCAAATGACGATTGAAACGAGCTGAAATAAAATGAAACGAAAATATTTATTTCGTCATAAGGTGATTTAACACACTTCACGAATGTAAAAAAAAAAAATCATTTAAAATAAATACGTCAAATTATTACATGTTAACGTCTCGGTAGACATCCTATTATTATTATATCATCGGCTTTATTAAATATTACAATAAATAACTTATTGTTAATCTAATGTCCCTAGTGTTGACCGAGAGGGAAAAAAGCCGGAGGAAAAAAAAACTCTCGGTACACTTTTTTAAAAATCGAACATCATTTTATAAAATATATACTTTTGATTGCTGACATGAATTAAGAAACGTTAGATTTGATCAAGGAATTTATATACAAACTGGAATGCTCACGTGCACTCAAAAAACGTTCCTACGGCCGGGATTGCATCTCTTTCAACCACGGATTCAAGGCAACTCTCGTAAGAAAGAGACAAAATACCAGTTGTCAACGTAATGAGCGGAACGATTTTTCACTTTACATGTTATAAGCCAATGTCAACCTTATGTCAAATACTTCAAGGTACATATTTGAATATATTATAATTTTATTAAGTGAGCGTTCCAGTTATGATATAAATTCCTTGGATTTGATTTAGCACACAAGGACATAAACATAATGTAATGTAATGTTTTATTTTTGACTCTGTCTGTATATATTATTTTGACTCTTTCTGTATAGGTTAGTAGATAATTTTCATGTACGTACATGTAATATGTTATAACACTAAATTGGTGATTGGTGACGAACATTGGATTTATTGTTAATCGAAATAGAATAAAATTTCGACTTCTTGCATGATTATAATCTTTATATCCTGAATTAAACTGACTGAACTGAATTAGCCTGTAAACAACCTACTGCTGGGTAAAGGCCTCTGCTCTATATATAAGGGTTGGTTAGAGCATAACCCACCATGCTGCTCCACTACGGGATGTCGGGTAATCGTACTAGGCACGATGACCTCAGAGAGCACGAGGGAAACACAAAAACATACCGGGTGTATACCCAGACCAGAAACAAATATTTGTATAAATACAAATTTACCCCGAGCGGAATCGAATCCACGACCGCTGGATTTAAGACTACCACATGCACCACTACACTAGAACGGTACCACCGTTGTACCAGTGTTGATTAAACGGTTGATTGGTGTAAATACAAGTATAAAAAATTCTGTTGGGACCTGCACCTTCTACCCTACCTTTCCTTACGATGTTTTCTTAAAAGTCGAGCTGATGATAATTGTTTAATCTCTCAGAATTCATCCTTAGTACAAGTCGGGGTTCGACCCGAAGTGCTTCAATAAAAAAAAGAGTGTATGTAACCTTTACACGCGGTCACAGTATAATAATATATACAGTACTCCAATCTATATATATATATATATATATATATATATATATATAGGAGACTTTCTATAGATATAGTCATTCATCACGATATCTCTGGAACTATGAGACCTAAAAATTTGAAATTTAGTAGAAATATTCCTTTTGCCGAGTAGAGGTCAGCTAAGAACGGATTTTAAGAAATTCTACCTCTAAGGGGATGAAACAGGGAGGCAAACTCTGTATGGGACAACGTGATTCCTTGGTCCAATCTACTTCAAATTTTGCATAAATATTATTTAACAGAATTGATTGAAGACGTGTTTCGTATTTTATCGAAATTCATCCCCTAACCGGGTTAAAAGGGGGTAGAAAGTTATTTTGATATAAATACTACTTAGTGCTTTTTTTTAAATTACATTTTATTTTGACACATGTTTGACAATTCAATCCGTCTATTTATATTATAATATTTTCCAGTATTGACGCAGGTGTAGGTGATATCTTTTTTTGGGTGCTCCTGGTGGAACAGCCAAGACTTTATATTAAACGTAACAAAAATGAAATATACCGTGTGGTCGCTTTATAGTAAAATAGTGTTTTATATAATATTTTTTACTTCAATGTTGGTGTTGTGTTAAGTCAAGGGTTTTAAACTAAATGACTCATCAGCAAGGCATCTGTAGCTCACAATGATACAGATACAAAAGACACCGAAGTGAATTTGGAAACATTTTTGAATTATACGGCATTAACACCCCAATTAGTACAGATTGGCACCATGGACTAATGTTGGAACAAGATCATAAAACATTATAAATCATGTACCCATTTAACTTTATCCTACGCTAAAACTAAGAAGGAGGAGATAAAAGCTGTCATGGACTATTATTAAATATAAATATATGTCTGACATACACACACGATCGTCTGTTCCAAAGGTAGGCAACTTAATGCCTGTGTTTTAGGTGACAGCCGACTGATATACATTTTTTTTATAAATATACATATAATTAGTACATATGGAAATAAATACATATTACACCCAGACTCGAGGCGGGAATCGAACCCACGATCCTGGAGCATAAAGCAATGTAACTACCAACTGTGCCGAGTCAATCAAAATTGAAAAAATTATTACTTGCAGGTTTATTCAAATCTAAGAGACGAAATCGTATTGACTTGTGGTGTAATTATACCAACGGTACAATGAACGAACCATTGATGACCGTTCTGGTGTAGTGGTGCGAGTAGTCGCTTTAACGCTTCGGCTCTATCCCGGTGGTCGCGGGTTCGATTCCCGCTCGGGGCAGATATTTGTATTTGTGTCAATATTTGTTTCAGGTCTGGGTGTATGTCCTTGTGGGTTTCCCCACCGTGCCCCGGAGAGCTGAGAGAGAGCACGTAAAGCCGTCGGTCCCGTTTATTATGGATATTATCCGCTAAATCGCAGTGGAGCAGCGTGGTGGATTAAGCTTCAACCCTTCTTCTATATGGAAAAAAGGCTTTTGTTCAGCAGTGAGCTGTTTACAGGTTGATACAATACAGTACAGTACAGAAGCATTTGTGGCCTTCAGTGACGAAACTGAGCCTTACCATAAATATGAGAGTCTATCTGAGGGGAGATGTTATTGCCGGACAGTTCTCAGACCTGATGCTTAAAATAGGAAATGGTGATTTCCGGGAACTGAACAATAATATAATGTATAAGTGTATATGAGTATGTATTTACCATAAACAAAGCTTAAAGTCAAACTTTTAATGTAGCGGGAGTATACTTAGCGAAAGCTGCTTCTCTCACAGCCAGTTGTATGTGGCATGTTCCAGAGTAGCCTGATGATTTTAACACCCCGGAGGAAATTTTATTTTAATGTTATTTTTTTTTAAACTTTAAATCCCTACTCTATAATACATATTGTTATATTTTATAAGTATTCAAACATTTTAACATAATTAATAATGTATATGTTACAGCAAAATGAATAACGTAAAAACCTATTAAAATCCTATTAGAACCATTTTCGTCTTCTACGCGGACGAAGTCGCGGGCTAAAAGCTAGTTTCATATAAACGGACGAAGCGCGAGCTATGTCTACGCGCCTCGATCTCGGGATACGCTCGGGACGCATACAGTCGCAACTGTGCCGCAGTGACAGTTTTTTTTTCGCAGTTTACGTAGCGTGCGGCTGTAGCACGCTGTAGCACCACGTAGCACTGTAGGCATTTATTTAAAAGATACGGCCGAGTTACAATACTGTATATTATTATATTACTATATATATTACTATACTGTGACGCGGTTGAAGTAAAACTTCTTTGACGTCGTGACAGATGACGATTAAGTTAAAAATAAATAAGTCATGTTACAGTTTTAAAAAGTATATATTGATAGTATAAAAACAGTGATATATACACTTATTTATATAATAAATACATTAATTTAATTATCCATATATTTTAAATATTTTAAAAATATAAACGTGTCATCGCCTTAACGCGTTTCTGTTGCATTGTCGTCGTTTAAAGCAATTAGTTACCTAAACACACTACTACACATACATGTCATTTTAGAAAACCAAATATTCTAGTAGGTAATAAAAAAAATTAAAAATGTACAATCTTAACTGGCCATTTTTAAATTAAAATGAAATTATTAAGAGAAGGTTTTTAATCCTCAATAAATTTTGTGCTTTAAGACATTTCATTAAGGTTGATATTCGCTTGAATAGTTTTTAGGTCGTTGGACGAACCACTTAACGCTATATTCCTGAGATTAGAGATAACCCTAAATGATTATATCCCATGCAATTCTTGTGGGATAAAATGTGGAAGATAACGTTACTTAAAAGATCTTTAATATCTATCCTAATGATACAAATAAAACGTCCCTCGCGGTTTTACTCGGAGATCTATCCATCGAAGCCCCAACGTTTCTCATTTACTTAAGATATTTGACAAACTTTTGATAGAGGGAAAAGATTTTGATGGAATAAAAACTGACTGTTACCCAAGGATGAAATTATGATGATGTTAGTTGAATTAAAAAAAAAATTACAAAACTTACTTTATTCAAGAAGAATTTAAAGCCTTTTTAAATCATCAATATATAATAGTATATTATATTAGTGTGTAGACTCTGCTGAGAAGAGTCAGCAAGAAACAGAACATTTACTCTTCCTATGAGAAATTTTTCTTCTTTTTTATTAAAAGTCTTCATTTAAATAATAAACGACAAAAAATCTCAATACAGTCAATTTTATTTTTTGTTAAATAAAAGATTATTCTGTTAGAAAATTTTTAGCGTAGGTAAACTGTAATGGATACGTCTACACCGTTCGACGTTTTTCTTGATAAAACCCTATAAATAATACATAGAGTTAATGATAAAATCGATATAATAATGTCTTATAGTATTCAAATTGACTTTGAAGGCACTTCCAATGTAGAACACAAGTTAACACAAAAAACACATCAACGCAAGACCATTGTTAAATATTTAGTATTATGAAATTATTCACAAAAAAAATCGAAATGTCTATATTGACAATAACAATAAAATATTCATGTCTTAATTTGAGCGAATTTTTCCTCCAGCATGCCCTGATTGAGCAAACATTGTTCGAATGTTAAAAAGAATCGTTTGATTGACTTATGTAGGGTGGCCATGATGTCTATATTATTGTAGACAATATTTGAAAATAATAAAATATTAATATTTTCATACCGCGATTATTGTTTTCACGTTCTGCGAGCTTAAAAACTTATAAATAAAATAAAATAAAAGTTTTTTTTACTAAAAACTTATATATATTAAAAAGTAATTAAATAGCCTAATAGATTTATTTACAAATCTAATTTTAAGTACGCTTTATAGTAGTTTATAGTGATATTTTAATTATTTTACAAATTTTCGATGAGACTTAATATATATAGGTCGTCATACTTGAAAGTAAATGTCTATATATACGCATAATCAAAACGCAATTATTTTTTTTCTTTTTTTACAGCGAACTAAAAACTAACTCATTTTCTCTCATTTTCGAGCACGAGATAATAATCTAAGCTTTCTACATGAAAAATCAGCGGTGTTAACTAAAATTTGAACTGACAATAATACAAATAAACAGAATTATTTTTCCGATAATGTAATATCTCTTTATAACAATTTTAATTTCCGTACGGTGACGTCAGAGAAACAAAGAAGAATAGTCCCGACCTCGTTACAATACATTTACATCAGGTAGCTGAATCCATTTTAAATAGTACCTACTATACATAAAGCAAGTCGATTGAAATTAATATCAGATACACTAAAATCTATGACGATCTATTTAAATTAATATTCGATACTTTTAAATTTAAGATATTCCTTGGAAAAATATAATCCATAGTCATACAACTCCCGTCCCATAACATTACCATCAAATAAACGTCAGTCTGTAGGTGAGAGGCGCAGATTACCGTCGTATTGTCTGACGCTGCGGAAATTTCATTCGTGTGCGACATATATTCATTTTGACATAAAATTGGAAAATTCAACATCAATTATGTTACTTGTTTTATAGTTAGCTAGACTACCTGCCCGGTTTCACACTCGCTTTTGTTAATACCTCTTCTACGTTTCCCGATGAATATGCTTCAGATTTCAATGAATTTTGGCAAAACGAAAAAAAATCTTTTGTTGAGATTTTACACCAAAAAATAGAATACAAAATACTGTATTTTACCACAAAAACACAAAAAAAAAAACATATTAAATAACAAATTCACAATAGGCGATTTTGTCGCTAAGAGAGCGATTTCTTCCAGACTATCTTTGTAAAAGGACACGAGATGATAAATAATAAAGCGATAAAGAGGTGTACAAATATTAATAGCTACCTATATAAAATGAAATAAATTATAACCATGTATCTTATATACATAAGTCTTGGAACGATAGTATTGGGAGTACGTCCGCTTATGATTGCTGTTCTTTTCAATTTATGGCCGCCAGAGGCGTGACAATAGATGGGTGTGCTGTGCAACGAAGACAGAATAGCATTCTGCATCTTTTTCTATCATATATGACGCATACATACTAAACCCTCATCACATTACTCGAATTTATTTAGTTTTTCATAAATACCATTGAATTAATAGATGAATGATAATAAATAACAAACAGAAATAAAAACAAAAACAAAATCTCAAAATTCAACAAAACTATGTAACAATGATTAAATAACAAAATACATGGGAAAGATAAAATAATAAACGCCGTATAATTGATAATCAGAAATGAGACCGAGTCGCTTACAGTCGCTTGTCACTCAACCAGCGTGCACTGTGCGCACTGCGCGTGGCACCCATCGATAGCAACGACGTACAGCGGCATTGACGCGAAATAAAAAAATTTATAATAAATATATAAAATTTATAATAATATAATAAACAATATATGTAGTAAAATCAGGCTTAGTTGCAAGACCTGTATATAAGATCGTGCTATAAACTTATATTGACAAATAAATAAATGACAGAATATTAACAACAACATTAGCTAAAATAAAATACAATAAAAAATTTCGAAAATTTTCGAACTTACCGGTAGATTTTTAAAAAAATTCTATTATACAAAATTTATTCTGAAAAACAACAATTCAAAAAAAAAATTTGGTAAAAACTCTTTTGGAGCTTTTTCGTTGAATACGTTTAACCGTCATTTTGCAACAACAATGACAACCGTTCTGGTGTAATAGTATCGGTCGGGGCAGATATTTGTATTTATACAGATATTTATTTCCGGTCAGGTCTCATACCACAAAGGTCTCGCCACCGAGACGAGCACGAGCTCAATCGTTTCCGGAAGTTATCATAGATACCTGATCATTATCGTTATCCATAGAAAATTATCCAACAGCCGCAGTGGAACAGCATTGTGTATTAAGCTCCAACTCTTCTCCTAAATGGAGATGTCTTTGCTCAGCAAGGGAAGATAAACAGGATGATTCAGTTTAGTTCCGTTCTTGCAATCCAAATTCAGAAACCCAGGTGCTAATATTATCGTAAATTATAATTTGTTCTTGCACACTTGAACTCATTCGCCGTATCTAATAACTATATACTGCACTGTACTTTATTATGTCTCTCAAGTTCTACCTCATTAGATTGTCTAGACAAGTGCGGGGAGATAATTTTAATAGAATTGTTGTTGTTAAATCTTGTTGCTGGTTACAGTGTAGTGGCCACGAAAGTTACATTTACATCGATGGTCGCGATTTTGATTCCTGCTACTTTTTTTTTCTTTTTTTTATATATAGTTTAGGTGTAGTAAGTTTGTCCTTTTGAATCTCTCTATTTTGCCTTGGAGAACATGTACAGCCGTTGGTCCCGGTTGTTATCACCTGATAAGGATCGTATGGGAAATTATCCACCAACCCGCAGTGGAGCAGCGTGGTGGATTAAGATCAACCCTTCTTCTATATGGAGAAGAGGCCTTCACACAGCAGTGGGTTGTTTACAGGCTGATAAATTACATTACAAGGATCGTTACTAACGGTAAGGAAACTATCCGCGAACCAGAAGTGAAAAAACGTGGTGGAATAAATTCTCACCCTTTTTTATGGAGAAGACGCCTTTGAATAGGAATGGGATATTTATAGGATGTTCAGTGCAATTAATACTTAGAACTAATATATTATTAGACTTATGCTAATACATCTAGATCTTACTATAGTAAGTATCAAACATCCCCCTATTTTCACTCGCTTCATTAAGGCACGTGGTTCAATGCTATTAAATCTACCGAAACATAATTACAAGCGTGCATGTTCTGCCTTAGCTCGGATTAAGTCATTCTTATTTATGAATTAAATTGGTACAACGCGGCCGAATTAGCGTTTTAATTTAAATACATTATTTATTACTAATTTGTGTGTGTTTTTGTTTGAAGGTTAACAATAATCATTATAATAAATTTCTTTATTGAATTGTATACGTGTTTCACAAAATATGAAGCGTTGAGAATAATAACTATTTAAAATAAGCAGAGAACGGCTGTCAACCGTTCTGGTATAGTGGTGCGAGAAGTCGCTTTAACGCCAGCGATTGCGGGTTTGATTTCCGCTTGGGGCAGATGTTTGTATTTTTACAACGTTTGTTTCCTGCCTGAGTGTATGGTTCTCCCCACCGTGCCTTAAAGAGCACGTAAGGCCGTTATTTTCGTTTGTTATCATGGACACCTGATTATGATCGTTACTCATGAATCACTCATAAATAGGGAAATTATCCACCAACCCGCAAAGAAGCAGCGTGGTGGATTAAACTCAAACCTTCTATATGGAGAAAAGGCCTTTGTCCAGCTGCGAGACATCTATAGAATGATTCAGCTAAGTTCTAAATAAGCCCAAATAAAAAAGTACAAATAAGTGAAGCGGCTTTTGCACTCGTATAGCATAAGTCAATTCGATATTAAGAATATTCCAAGTAAAAAACCATATTATTATACATTATATATTCACGATGGGAACAAACCTTAACGTTTCATATCTTGATAATATTTAAAAATCCTTCTAACCGAAATATATGATAGAAGACGTGCTTAGTGGCAGGGAAAAATCTTTAATACTTACCGATACGCTTTTAGAAAATTTCGTATCTTTTATTTTCATCGCTAACACAATTACGTGTCTAATATTATAAGTCTTAAGTATCCCACTGTTGGGTGAATAGCTCTAATTTGGGAAAAGTCTTAGAGCTTCATCCATAACGCTTTTGCGCTATGGTTTGATGGAAATAAATGTCACAAATTTTCTCATAATCCGAGAAGATAATTAAAGAGGATATTTTTTAGAAACTTATTTCTTGATATTTTCATATTCATAGTCTGGATTTAATCTTAGTATTGAAATTTATATTTATTCATTTATTCGGGAAAATGAGAAAAAAATAAATAAAAATCAAGTGTCGACTTGATTTATATTGCCTTGCGGTGACCGGCAGAGAAGAATTGTAACGACCTCTTTTTTGTAAAGGTGTCGTTAAGGCGACTAAGGCCATAGTGGTGACGATGCACCAACCAGGATGATCCTGGGCGGCAGGGTCATCATATCCTGCCACAACACACTACGCCAACCCGCCTACCAGTTTTGTCAAGTATTGGCAAACTCTCCGCAGAGTTTATAAGGGAGGCCTATGTTCAGCAGTGGACATCCACTAACAGGTATAATTACAAACAAAAAAATAAGTCGTATAACAGTAAACTGAATTAAACTAAAACAATTTTTTTAATCAAAATAAAATTAACAACGAGTACTAATAACTAAAAACAAAAAAGAAATTGTGTAATGTCTCTTTTGAGACTTTGTATTCACTGGATTATATCGAGTAAACAGTATCTCATAAATGAGAAACTGTATTTATATTACATTTAAGGGAAGATTTGAGGTTTTTGTAAACACCTAGCTGATATATGTACTTATATATTATTTACTATAAATATTTATATTAATATCTGTACACCTATTCCAATACATAACCATTAACTTAGCATCAAGATTGTCTGGAAGAGATCGCTTTTAGCGATAAGACCGTCCTTTGTACCGTATCATTATTTTCCATGTTCATTTATTTTGTAATATTCTACTTTGGTGTACAATAAAGTGTAATTATTATCCGTGCGGTTTTTCCTAACTTATGAGTTATCTTTACTTGGCTAATATGATTGACAGCGTTATATTTTGTAGCAGCATTCCTCAATAGAAAAACACAATTTTTTTTAAATAGATGTGCGTGGTGTAAAACCACGGTTTAATGCGTTAAAACAAATAAGCATTTTTGCTTTATTACATTGATATATTACCTATGTATATTGATTGTTTTAGAGCAATGTTGATTTTATTTTTTTATTCTTCATTATATGTTTATGTAATTTTGTATCATTATAATCTTATATTAGAATACTGTTGTGTGTTGTTATCTACAGCACAGGGAATCCTAGTGTGGGGACAACGTCATGTACTATTTTGTTGTAAACTGCTTTTGGCCATTATTACTATGCACAATCATAAGTTTAGCATTTATAGTGGTGATAAATAAATAATGTTATAATATTTTTGTGGGCTTCAAGTGAATCTTTTAAAGTGCAGCCTCGAGTAGCTTGGTCTGTTGATCTCCAATAGCTCTTAGATGACACGTTGGTCATAGCAACTGACTGATATGACAGCGGTCGCAGGTTCTATACCCAAACATGCAAAATACTTGTATAGGCCATACAGATTTTTGTCGTGTTCTGGTCGTTTTGCTTGTGTTGTGTGTGTGTTTTCGTACCCTTCACATAGGACTTTCATCGAAGGTACTGGGGGTCGTCGAATGTGGAATGTATATTATATTATTGTTCAATTCATGCATTAAGAAAGAGTACACTAATTAAATCTTATTAAAAAAAACATATACTTTAACAGGATAAATAATCCTTGCTACAAAGAGATTTTATTTTAAGAAAACAATTTTTAATCTACCAACACTATACAGGTTCTACAGTTTTCTAGTTAAGTTGTCTTGTAACTTGCGACACACGAGAGGAAACGAGGCGTGTAACTCAGCCACCGAACTACAATGTATCAAGTCAGAGTACGTCACTGTAGATTGTTCTCAAACATTGAATGTGTGGAATATAAAGCACTTTATAACCTAATTTATACATATGTGTTAGCATTTAAGTGTTCTTCTAATATTATTATTAAAATATTTGATTTATAAAATCAAGGCATGGGTTATTACCAGTGGCGTAGCTTGCCTTAGATGGGCCCTGTATAAAAATCCTGTAAAATCCAGTTATGTAATATATAACATCGGTAAACATACAATTAAGAATATATTTTACTTTGGTAATTAACGAAACTATGACAGAAACTTAAAACGATAAATTAAAAGTTTACTTAATAATAAAACAATTATGTATATATTTTTTACAGATTTAAGCTGAATTAAATAGCTTGTCAATGTCAGGTAAAGTAACGAGTTCAATTCGTGTTGCTACTACACTGAGGGTTGGCGGATAATTTCCCCAAAAAGAGTAACGATCGTTATTTGGTATTTATGGAGGGAGGGGGGGGGGGGAGTTTGCCAATACTCGCCACGCTTGGCAGGCGGATTGGCAAGCAAAGTGTACTGTGGCAGGATATGGTGACGTTGCTGCTCATTGCAATCCCGATTGGTGTACAGTTATTCGCGCCACTATGGCCTTAGTCGCCTTTTGTAACACCTTTGCAAAAAAGAGGTCGAAACTATAGTTCTATGCTGGTCACCGCACGGTAAACAAATACAAATACATTACACGCAATAATACATTCAACAACAAAAGTAAGTCTTACATAAACCAACAAAGTTTAAATTTTTACATTAAAACATAGAGGTAACTTGAAAACAGTATTAAATATGACAATTTCATTTAAATTACAAAAGAGAAAAAATAAAAATAAAAAGACACGTTTACTTTATTTTTAAATATGTATATAAAGACTATATAAGTATATATACACACATATATATTTAGTGTCTCCCCACCGTGCCTCGTAGAGCACGTAAAGCCATCGGTCCCGGTTGTTGTCATAGACACTTGATAGCGATCGTTACTTACGGTAGGAAAATTATGACGCCGCTACGCGCTCCTTCACACTCCGCACTAGAGTGGGAGTGGAACCTATAATGCCCCTACTGGCCACCGGGGCGTCACGGTTGCATGCGAAAGCGATCCCATGGCGCCCCACTACGACGATGATTGCACCACTGAGTTTTATTGAGGTATTATGGGAGGAAAATTATCCGCCAACTCGCATTGAGATACCATGATTTAAGGTCCTTCACCCTCCTCACTAGAGTGGAGTAACCCTTCTTTTATATAGAGACGAGGCTTTTGTCCAGCAATGCGAAGCTTACAGGCTGATTCATTTCAGTTCATTTCTAAATAAGTATAAAACTTTAACCATCCTTTTCCGTGGTTGGTTAAAATGTCAGAAACTCATGGATTGGACCACACGGGATATCTAACGAAGCGGTAAGACTGGAGTCTTCTGCTCCGATGAAATTTCGATATAGGCAATGTTCTCTAGCTGGCGTTTGTGTAGAAATTGGATTGCCTTTGTATATCACCTATTTAACAATTCATGGCGTTTTCAAGGTAAGTAAAGCATTAACTCAATCTGCTTATATGTATGTTAAGAGAAACGACCATTCTGGTGTAGTAGTGTGTGGCATGAGTAGTCGCCTTACGTCGATACGGATTCGACTCCCGCTCGGGACATAAATTTGTATTTGTACAAATATTTGTTTCTATTTATAGTGTATGTGCTTGTGGATCCCCCCGCCTTGCCTCAGGGAATACGTAAAGCTGCTGATTCTGTTTGTTATTAAAAAAAAATTGATAGGGATCGTTACTTATGGTAGAAAAATATACGTTAACTTGCAGTGGAGCAGCGTAGTTATTTTCCAACCCATCTCCTATATGAAGAAGAGGCCATTGCCCAGTAGTAAGACGTTTACAGGCTGACTCAGTTATCAGTCGAAATGGTCTAGTTGAAAGAGCGATCCGTATGATCTTGATTAAAACAGTACAGGATGAAGATATGAAATGTCGTTTCTGAAAATTGAATGGGAAGCGTGGAGGGAGAACGAGTACAAGCGGCTATACACTTACTGGGGACACGTTAATACGGGTAACGCGGAATGTTTTTCAAAAATAAACATATTAGGGTTCCGTAGCCAAATGGCAAAAACGGAACCCTTATGGATTCGTCATGTCTGTCTGTCTGACCGTTCGTATGTCACAGCCACTTTTTTCCGAAACTATAAGTACTATACTGTTGAAACTTGGTAAGTAGATGTATTCTGTGAACCGCATTAAGATTTTCACACAAAAACCGAAAAAGAACAATAAATATTGGGGGTTGCCCATACTTAGAACTGAAACTAAATTTTTTTTTTCATCGAACCCATACGTGGGCCTTTATTCCACCATTTTCAATATGGCCATATTGAGGTTTTTAATGTCATTTTCTTTCTAAACTGAATAGTTTGCGCGAGAGACACTTCCAAAGTGGTAAAATGTGTGTAACCCCCCCTGTAACTTCTAAAATAAGAGAATAATAAAACTAAGTAAAAAATATATTATGTACATTACCATACAAACTTCCACCGAAAATTGGTTTGAACGAGATCTAGTAAGTAGTTTTTTTTAATACGTCATAAATCGTAAACCGCATTTTACCGTTCATTCAATCAACTCATATATATATATATATATATAAAATTCATAAACATAAACCTTATGCGTAAACCGTGTTTTGCTGTTTTTATAGAATGGTACGGAACCCTTCGAGCGCGAGTCCGACTCGCACTTGGCAGGTTTTTTTTTTAAATTAACTTTTAATATTTAAGTATTTAAGGAAAATATGCAATATTTAATAAAGAATAATAATATATGTATATAAGATTATTTATCTATTATTGTGAAAGTACAAATAGAATAAACTTGCGTTGCTCTGAAGTTAAAGAAAGTTTTTTTTTTTTTTTTATAACGCCTGGATCGATAGTTCGATTTTCAATTGTAATTTTAGGGACGAAAGTGCCACATTGCTTCCCGGCCACATGATGAATTAATTTAGAGCGTATGCGTCAACTTTCGTCCCATGCAAATATATTGTTTATAAATGTCAAAGTTATGATAGATCGCATAGTTTAATCTCACAATTTACTTGTTATACTTCGTATGAATTACAGAATAAAACTAATCTCCTATTTTACAATTTTTATTTATTTTTATTTTATTTTTATTTTTATTTGGAAAACAAACAGTATTTATAACACCAAAATTTTTGGTACGCATTAAAATATTCAATGACCTGTAAAGTTTTCACAAATTAACCAAATATCCTTGAGCAGATACATATTTTAGATGAAATTAAAGTGGGAATAAATCATAGAATTATAAACAAAATTACCAAATTCGTAAACAATCAATTACTCGCATATTATTTAGTTACGCGTTGCTAGGATACGCGTTGCTAGGATACGCAACATCATCAAGAATATTAAATATATGAGTAAATTAATTAAAAAAACTAATAATTGCTATTATATCTATTTTTATTTAAGTTCGGTTCAATACTAGCATAATAAAAAATTGTATACGTTCCACAGGAGGTAATTGCGATATCTCAGACCTCTGATTTTTATTCCCCTGACAAAGATCCAGGTTGCTAAGTATCATTTCCCTCCCTAGTAACGTAATATACTAATTTTAGCACTATATACAATAAGAATCACAATACACTATTACTGTTAATCACACAATCTTACCTGAAATTAAAAAACAAAATTTAAAGTTTATTATTCTTTAAGTACACTTATTCACAAATGCCGATAATTCTAAATAACTGAATAAAGTTTAAAAATTCATTGTGACATCATTTTCTCTGTCACAGAAAAAGTTTAATGATAGCCTAGCTAGGCATGCCCTCATTTAAACTAAAGAGATTCTATAGGAATTTCTTTATATGTATTTACTAAAATATTTTAGTATCCCAAATGATTATCTCATACAAAACTTTAGCAAAACAAAAATTTACATTCTAATTCTTTTTAGTAACTTAATTGATTCGATTTTCTTTGAGAATTAAATATTTAAGAATATGGGTGTTATCTTGACTCAGAGTCGGAATAAGGATTAGGATTGTAATCGCAACTTGCGTGGGTATACTATACTTATAGTATTTATAACTATATTATCCGCTCGAGTGTCCGGGCAATGACCTTTTAGTTTACCAACTGCACAAAACTGCCCAAAGCGTCTCACGTTTTTTTACGTAATTTCTCACCGGTGATAGTCTAATATACGTTAATCAACCTGTAGTTGACAGGTGCACTTCGCGTTGTAAAATCTTGTCAACTAGTAGTTGACACGGACAGTGGAGCGGTTATAGATAATGAATAGAAACACGATTCTGTATTTATGTAGACTGAGAATTTCGAGACATTACGTTTTTATTATAGAGATGTCGTTTAAAAATACCTAGACTATACGTATATTACACGTATAAAATACCCACGCAAAGGGATACATGTTAATTACATTGGTAAAATAAGGCAGTCGTCGTCGAGATACCAAGAGTCAAGTGTAAGAATTCGTTACATGGTTTTGTGTGAATTGATGAAATTGAAGAGAACTTCAACAAATACATAAATTAACTTTGTTTATGTTATTTATGTTATTAAATAAATGTATTTGTTTTTTGTTTCGAATTTAACTAAACGAAAATTGTCGAATAATTAAATCTGTAAATTTACTTCTATAGGTATATGTGGAAAATGTCACACTCGTCGTCAGTAATTCATTGATTTTATATCATCGTCTTTGCGTTTAAAATAATTCAAATTATTTTTGAAGAGAGTTGCCTTTTATTCGGGCTTATATTTAACTTACAATTTAATGGAATAAATAATGTTTTAGAAACACGAATTATATTTCATAAAATGTTATTACAGAGGAAAACGTTAATATCGAAAATCTCGTTATAATTTCAGCAAGTTTGTTAATAGTGTAAAGGTACTACCCACATTACGACTTTTTGAAAAACAATTTAAAATATTAATGTATACGATTTAAAAAAAAGCATATTAATATTTTGTTCCAACTGTTTTTTAAATTATCAAGTGTATTTTAAAAAGTATCTTAAGCACTTATTATAATTTGGAATATACTGAATTTCGAAACCCTTCTGGTGCATTTGTCATAAAAGCTGATTGCCGATTTGATTCCGACCGATTGACTACTCGATATTATGTTTGTATACATGTATCTGTTAATGTATATGTATTTATATATATTATGTATATATTGCTCATGTATAAAATATAACAATTGTTATGAATTATTATTTTTTTTCCCTTTCAAACTAAATATATTTTCTCAATTTCCAATTTTTGCACACCTACAAACTTTTGCTCTTGTACGTCCTAAGGTTGGCTGGTAGAGAATGCTTTTAGCATTAAGCCCGCCTTTTGTACAATTTAATCTTATGTTGTGCAATAAAGTATAAATAAATAAATATGCTTCTCTTTAACATAAACTTATACGACTTAGAAATGGAACAGCTACCTATATAGATACTATTACAAACTAATACAATTTATAAATAGGGACAATATAAAAAAATCTAAGTGCACGAATACCTAAGACTGTTTTCTCAGTGGATGAAATAACATTTTTACAATACGTCACACGAGAACGGTTCTTTTATTCTGACTTTTGTTAAATCGCTTTCCATTGCTCCCACCGCTTTATTTTTCATGTTTTTTATCGCACCTTTAGTTTAAAAGTTTAAATTAATTTTCACTTTCTGTTCCCTTATTAAATTAAGTCTGGTAGGTTTATGTTTGAATCTTAATCGCTGATTGTTAATTCAATTTAGTGCTTTTAGCAATCCTATTTATAAAACAAAGCTATAGCAGGTATTGTTTGTTGGTTTTTCTGTGAGAATATGTTGCAGATCAAGCCAGTAGCTATTTGGCTGTAATAAGGCGTTAATATAATCCATTAGACGATCTGGTGTAGTGGTGCGAGTAGTCGCCTCAACGCTGCGCGCCGGTGGTCGCGGGTTCGATTCCCACTCGGGACAGATTATATTTGTACAAATATTTGTTTCCTGTCTGGGTGTATGTCCTTGTAGGTTTCCTCATTGTGCCTCGGAGAGCACGAAAAGCTGTCGGTCCCGGTTGTTATCATAGACACTTGATAGCGATCGTTACACATAGCACGGAAATTATCCGCCAACCCGTAGTGGAGCAGCGTGGTGTATTAAGCTCTAATCCTTCTTCTACATGGAGAAGAGGTTTTAGCTCAGTAATGGGTGGTTTACAGGCTGATACAATACAGTACAGTACATTTGATTATAGATGGTGATGATATCTAACTTGTTAATGTATTTTTTAACTGATATTTTATTTAAGTATTTTGATTTAAAAGTGACTTAGTAATCTATTATATGTATAATTATAAGTAAATTTAATTACAGCCATAGCTTACTTCTCTTAAAAAACGTAAAAATTCTGTTCTCTTATATTTACGCGAATTTTACTCATTCGATTAAAAGTCTATACCGGATTTTATCGCGTTCATTCAAAACTTTACAGTTTAACAATATTTTAAATTATTGTTAACTGCAAAGTTTTGAATAAACACGATAAAATCCGGTATAGACTTTTAATCAAACGTTAAAATTCTTTAAAAAAAATATTTTCGTAATCGCAATGAAAGGGTATCCCACTTACCGCATCTCAATTTACCGACCCCATGTATCCCTGAAAGGGTTCTCCGTCATATCTCTCATATCAAAAATAGACTTAATGTAATTCAAAACTTTTTTCGACCTTTAGAAGATTGATATATATCTTATCATAGTAATGTTGTTCACAGACTTTTTTTACCCTAATCTTATCGATAGCCAATAAAAAATATCCATAGTACAGTATAGTTATTAAATATTTTTAGCAGTTTATTAAAAATACGTAAGGTTTATACCAATTGAAATGAACTGTATTGACATAACACACACAACCTGTAAACGTCCAAGTGCTGGGTAAAGTCATCTTCTTCAAATGGAAGAGAAATTTTGAATTTAATTCCTACGCTACTCCGTTGCGGGTTTTAAGTTTTTTTGAAGTGAAACTTCTTTATCGGGGTTGGAAAGATTTTTTCGTTACGCGCCATCTTGCGTTACGCGCCATCTTGTTCTTGATTATTGCGTATTTCAGTCGTTTTTTAATAAACACATGCGCAAGGAAAATTCTGAGTGGTAGTAGATGAAATCCTATATATATAAATAAATAGTTAAACTAAATAAATCAAATATCAAATTTTGAATACAAAATGTGGCTCTCGCAGGGTTTTGAACTTGCAGCTCTCGAGCGATATACGAAATTCAATTCGCGTTGGCAGCCACTGCGCTAGCAATCTCTAAGATTCTTGAGTGAAATTAAGTATCACTATATAGAAGTTTGCAGTTATTGTATGATGTATTCTATAGTGAGTAGGTAATTCGAATATAAATATGTCCGAACGCAAACACAGGACTTATATAATTACGATCGTATAAAAAGTAAACTGTTTTTATTATAAGTTTCACTTCTTACGAGTGTACGCTAGTACACGCAATTTAAATTTTTTTCCGTTACGCGCCATCTTGCGTTACGCGCCATCTTGCGTTACGCGCCGGCGACATTTAGATAAACGCTAGTTTGTGGCCGTTCCTGAGTGTTACATTGGCAAGGCATGATCACTACGGCTAACAAACAAATGCCTATTTTAAGTATAATTATACATTATATTTTCATAAATATATTGCGATGCAAAGGTCAGAATATTGATCTCTTTAAACTTTTAAATCAGGGATTGTTTCCATTTCATTTTATATATATATATATATATATATTACGGATAGCCCTTTTCTGGAGAATTTGAAAATAGTATTAATATTCGCCGCATTGCCCCATAGCAAAATGCCATAGGACATTATACTATGGAATTATTTTTTTAAACACTCAATGGCCCCAAGTAGTATGTAAACCTGTGTCGGAGGTTCGAAAAAACACAGAAAACACAAGCACAAACGCCCAGACCACGACAAACATCTGTATGGCATATACAAATATTTGTCATGTGCGGAGATCGAAACCGCTAGCGCATCAGCCGGTTGCTGTGACCACTGCGCCAACGCGTCGTCAAAATTATTTTACTATAACGAGTAACAAAGGTTATCAGGATTTTATGACAACAACTTTGACAGACGGCTTTATGTGCTCTCCGAGGTAGGGTAACTTACAATAAAAACGCTTAGACCAGAAGCAAATATTTGTATATTGAATAGAACACGCGACCATCGGGATGAATGGTGTATTTACACGACTATACCAGAACGGTTGTCATGAAGACTATATTTATATATTTATTTATTTATTTTATAAGGCATTCAAAACAGTTTGAGATATACAAAAGTAGAAAGCATATATGTAACAACAGTTTAGGTTTAAGTCACAAACCCTAATTTGTATACACAGCTAACACAAAATCTAGATAAAAAGAAAAATGCATTAATTACATTGCATTAATATCAATTACTTACAATTAAATACAAATTATATAATAAAAATTCCACCATAGGTAAAGTACATTGATCAGAATTACAATAAAATTAGATTACAGATAATACAATTGGGATCAAAATTTTACATTTAATAAATACAAGTACACAACTCAAAACTATATTTAGGTCAACAGTAAGCGTTTCATGTTGGAAACAGAACCTTATCAATTTGTTTTTTAAACGCACTCGAGTGCTCGTTGAAAATGTCAATGCTTCAATATTATTTATAATTATGAATAATTCAATATTATTTATAATATTAAGTTAACATATTATTCCAGTACGTTGATAAAATTAAAATGCCACGTATACATAACTGGTAATCGTAATTACCAAAACGACAGATGTTAAAGAAAAGCCCCTGATGGGGTTTATTTCCGATGCATTACACCAGGATATAATATTTGTTGAAAAGCAATTTAACATCCACTAATATGCAGCGTGTCAATCATTCGAGCCAGATATAATCCTGTCTATGACACGCTTCGTTAGCCACAGAGCTGACACATGCTGTGGCAAATATTTAATTATCCAAGTGCCAAGGATATTTTTGTCTATAATAATCCTGGCACGCTGTGGTCTCTGGAGGGATCCTGTTGCCTGCAGATCCGGGACCCTCCAATTAAAGCGGCTGAAGGCTCCCGCAGGGGTTTAGTACGGTATTGCACTCCCAAAGTGTCGAGTCCGACATAGGTCTAGGACTGCCGACCCGGGCGTCCTGGATATCATCAGTAAATGGTTTCCTGCGTCACAAAAAAAAATGGCACGCTTTGGTTAAAATGGTAAAGAAAATTTAAAAACTTTTTTCACAACATTACGAGTGACAAAATATGTGAACTGTAGGGATTTTTGGTTTCGTTAATTAATGGCACTGGATCGAAATATACTGAAATTTATGTCACATTTTGGATCTTAGTACTAAATAAATGATTTATGTGACATTGGCGAAATCAACCATGTTATTTTGGCACTATTAAAAGCCATTATTAATCCAAGGTTTTGATAAAGGCAATACATCATACAATCAGTCTGTACAATGTTCGTGTGTAAAAACTTTTATCCGCTCGTGTCTGAAAACACATAAAATTTACACAACATTTAGTGTCGTAACATAATTTCGTCAAAAATGTTCTAAAAACAAAAGTAAACGAAATTTATCGTTTCATAATCTTTATAAAAAGTTTTAGTCCGAAATAAGACGGTATTTAATAAGACTTCCAAGTTTTTCTATTCACCGTTTTTGACGGTCACTGTAACTTTTGCAATAAAGTCATTTATTGTAAAAGTTATTGTTGCCGACCGACAGCTCGGTTTCGATTTCGACATGTTTCAGCCAAAAAATTTACTTCGATATAACAAAATCTAGTTTTATATTTAAAAAAAAAATAGAAAAAAAAAAACAAAAACGACATCAAGATTATAATATTATCTACATGTACAAAGTTAAACTAAAAAGTAGAAAATTATATTATATTATTTTTTTCTTATTAATTGTTTTTGTCCATTTTCCTTAAAAGCGGTAAATTGATTCTAATAAAATTTCTATGAAACCACCTCTGAAGTATGACCTACTGATTGAAAAAAGAATCATCAAAATCGATTCATAATTGACGGAGTAATAGCATAACAAATACACAAAAAAAAAAAAATGAGAACCTCCCTCTTTTTTTGAAGTCGGTAAAAAAAACTCATTAAAAATAATTAAATGTTTTCTTATGTACACTATACATAAGAATATGAACAAACTACATGTAAACATGAACTACATTTCATCATGGAATAACGTACGAAAGTGACAGACCAAATATACCTATCTGGTTTCGGTACTTGTCTTTCGGTAGCATCTTATTTTCATCAGACACAAAACAATTATAACTACACTAGGTTCCACCCGCGGCTTCGCCCCCGTAGTGTATTGGTTAAAAGTAACCTATGTCCTTCAGATAGATGTACGCTGTCCCGGACTTTTTTAAAACGTTTAATAGCGATTAATTCCGCCATACATGGGTAACTTTAACCATTTCCGCAGCACATGCAACCGAAGCTCGTAAAAACGAATATTTTTTCGCGTTTTTCTAAGATTTATTATTTATGCTCAGCTCCTATTGCCTGCAGAGTGATATTATATAGCCTATAAGCCTTCCTCGATAAATGGACTATCCAACACAAAATATTTTTTCAATAGAAACCAGTAGTTCCTGAGATTAGTGCGTTCAAATAAACAAACCCTTCACCTTTATAATATTAATAATAGTATAGATTATATATGCTACGTCTGGTTAAATTAGGTTTCTATAAAGAATTGTTAAAGTCAGCTTAGTAGTAATTACGTGTATACGAAAACCATTCTGATTTTTTCGATTACGCCGTTACATTTGATTCATATTTACATTAATTTGTTCTCGTAATAGCAGATTTAGAATTTTCAACTTTAATTGAGGTCAGAACAGTTTTAGCTGTGAATAATTTTCATGTCAATCATTTGTCGGTAATCCACTTTGGCTTACCTTCGCTTGGTTAGAGAGGGGAAATTTATTAATGGCCGTTACTTTTATGAGCTTCTGATAACGAAGCTATTTGCATACTAGAGATACTTTTGGCTTTGCTTGCGTTGAATTTTGATAGATACGTTGATGAAACTTAATATTTTAATGAAATGACTCTCGTCCTATAAATCACAACGTTAAACCTTATTACATAGACTTATTAAGTAAATGTTTTTTTTTTTGGTATTTCAGCTTCTGGGATAAAAAACACATTTTAGGAAAACTCGGCGTTGCCGCACTTAGTAAAATTGTATATTCAAATATTCACCTTGTAATAACGGACACTTGTTTGACATTTGTTTTCAACATGTAAAGTGAAAAAATCGTTCCGAGAATTTCGTTGACTACTGGTATTTTGTCTCTTTGTTACGAGTTGCCTTGAATCCATGATAGAAAGAGATGAACGTTAGAATGTTTTTTGAGTGCACGTGCGTATTCCAGTTTGTATATAAATTCCTTGTATTATACATATAACTTGTGACAAGCGCGGAAATTCTTTGAATTTAACGATGTCTCATTTGTCAAAATCAGTACTCATTTAGGCTTTAACGAAGGATATTCAAGTTACGGTTGTAAGACATGAACATGCGCCTTTTAAGACGAGTACGTTTTGTCGCGTGACTTTGAATGATCAATACACAGACAATAAACGCTTTGTGTTTTGACAATTGTCGTCACCTAAGTATGTATAGATATATGTATATGCAGAGGTTTCCAGACTTTTTTTTCTCATAGTCCATTTTCTAAATTTAGCTGATTCCGGTGGACTGTGGATCTATTTATGTATTTTTATTATTTTTTGTGTTTGAGTGGCCTACTCGCACCACTACCCCAATATGGTCGTCTCACTCACAGTGGAACAAAGCAAATTTAATGTGGATAAAGAAGGAGGAAGGTTGGACACTTCTTCTTCTTAAGAGAAAAGAAGAAAGGAAGAAGCAAATAAGAAGAGAGTACCCTCAGAAGTGAAGCGTTTTCAGTATGTTAAATGACAGTAGTGCTTGTAATAATGTAATAAAAATATCTGCTCGAATACAAATTTTAAGAAACATAAATATTATGCAATAATTGCTCTACTATGCTGTACTATGCTGCTTATAGTGAGCAATCGTTAAACTGAAATTAGTACCAATTACCACAACCATGTTGTTTCGTATAATTTCAATGCAAATGTGTATTCGACAATTAGTAAACAGCAAACACTCAATATATATCTTACCTAATAAGATAATCGAACAATCGATTGCGCGATAATAGCACGATTGCTTTAAATTGCTTAATTTTAAATAACAACTAATAGCAGTTTGCATACGACTTGATTATACTAACTGTAAACTATATAACCCGGTGGGAGGGATGCGCTGTGCGCTGGCTGCATGGGTACCACCATCTTGCTTGTTTCTCCCGTGAAACAGCTTTACTGTGTTTCGGAGAGAAGGGCAAGACAGGCAGTGTAATTACTGGCACCGAGACTTTAACACCTTATGTCTCTGGATAGGCAACACATAAATGGTTTGCCTGGGCTAGTTCCAGGTAAACATGAGGTGGAACGTCTGCCAGTTTGCCTATTTACTTAACATTATAAAAAAAAAAAAAAACTGGATTCCCAAATACAACATATTATCATTATTTATGATATATGTATGTCGTGGCCATATCGTAGAATTGGTCTAATCATAAAATGCTCGAGAATTTCATGAACTGGTCGCATTACATGTAATGTTTCACTGATAATTGGCCGCATCATAATGTATCTTAGCAAGATCAATGATAATAAAACTATAACTTAACCTAACCTGACACATTAACATAACATATTCTCGAGAATTTCATGATATTCTACGATATGGCCACGACATGTAGGTAGGTATATATTAAAATAATTTTGATAAATAAATAAATAAATATGCTTAACACACACACACACACGGTCGTCTGTTCCTAAGGTAGGCAACTTAATACCTGTGTTTTAGGTAACAGCCGACTGATATACTTTTTTTTTTTAAATAAATAATACATATATAAATAAACATATATTACACCCAGACTCGAGGCGGGAATCGAACCCACAACCCTTGGACCAGAAAACAGGGTCACTGCAAACTGCGCCAACGGGTCAGTCAATAATAATATAATAATAGATAATACTATTATAGAAATAAAATTAAGATTTTGGATAGTTGATCAAACATAACACGATCACACGATTCTAAGCCAAAAATAATTTTTAAATCGGTCCAAAAGATCCAGAGAATAACGCGTTGAAACCAATGAACACTAGAGATTTATATATAATAAGATGATATATTACAAAGTTTAGCATTTTTTTATCATTATTAACAACTTCAAAACGCGTAAAAAACCGCGAGAGATATCTAGTTAACATTGTTACTTAAAAATAGATTAATCAACCTAAAATCTCAGTACTAAAATAAATTTCCAAATCGAAAAGAACTAAATAAAATATGAAAAGAGTTAAAAGTTACAAAACGTGAATACTTAAAAGTAATCAAAAGACGGTAAATTATAAAATATTTCAAGCGAAGCAGTGAGTGGAAGCCATACTGAAACAAAACGTGTACCTCAGTATATTGTATAATATTTTTAAATTTCAATATAGCTCGACACTGTATCGATGCCAGCCCTGCAACGTTAACGAGGTGTACAGAAGCGACGTTGCCTCGACGCCTTCCGCAAACTCAAATATGCGCCACATCAAAGGAAGGCATTTATTTTTTTATATAACAGATCATTGCACCCGATTTTAATGTAATACATTTTACGATTTGAACGTAGTCAGTCTTCTGGAAACTTATAGCAAATAGATCAGTCATATGTATAGCAATATATATTTCTATAAGATATGAAAAGTTTTATAAAAGGGCTTATAATCTATACTAATATTATAAAGCTGAAGATTTTGTTTTTTTGTTTGAACGCGCTAATCTCAGGAACTACTGATTCGAATAGATTTTTTTGTGTTGTATAATAGCCCATTTACCGAGGAAGGCTATAGGCTATATAACATCACGCTACGACCAATAGAGGCTGAGCAATAATAAGAAATGTTACAAAAGCGGGAAAAAATAATCTTTTTGAGAGCTTCCGTTGCCTCCTTTATTATTTCTCTTCCCGAGACATTTTAAACTATAGTTCAACTTTTACAGTAAATATAACATCACTCTTTTACTGAAAACTTTTGAAAAAAAAAACTCAATAACACGTTGAACGACCCAGGAATCAAACATGAGAACCCTTGCTCGGCAGTAGCGCTTACGACCACTCGACCAAAGAGACGGGTACCTACTCTTAAGTAATTGCTTAAAAATATTCAAGTACGTTGTTCCCTCAAATTAACGCGAGTGAAACCGCGGGGCACAGCTAGTAATATTATAAAGGCTTTACAATTAATATAATCTTAAAGCTCGAAACGTTATTAAGCAATTTTTAAATTATATTTACACAATTAAATAGTAATTTTGTTTGTATATTAGTTTTTTTTTAGGATTGCGCTTGACAGTGATTAAACAATATTGATAATGGGGCATCCATTAATGACGTGAGACAATTTTGGCGATTTTTTTGTCTTCTCTTTGGTAAGATGTAGTGAGATTTTGCTCGACCGATATTTTAATGTAGGTATTAACTTACATACTCTTTTTTTTCTAACATCGTCATTCAAAATACGAAATTCAAATTACAATAACTTTTGACATAATAAAACGATTTTGATGATAAAATAAATAATAATGAATAATAGTAGACAGACAGACATTTCTAAAAATTATAGAAATGTATATTATAATTTGTATTATTATATCACGAAAAAAAGACACGTGCTTACAATTTTGTTACATGTTTATATTTTGGCAGATAAGTGTATACTGACTCGAAGATTTGACTTTGCAAAAGTGTTTCATTCCTGGAACAAAACGTTTGTATACCTATATGATCAGAAAATATTTTTATTTGCCTTTAAATTAATAAAAGTTTATTATAAAAGTGTGTAGCTAAAACATACTCACTACAAGATTATGTAAATGACAAGGTTTTCAAGAACTGGCTTTTATTAAGGACAACGGACTAGTTGTGTTAAAAAATCTATATTGACAAACTTGAAAAGAATATGTTTTGAGTTTCTTGCCTAGTATAAGTAATGATCGTTATCATGTTTAATGATAACAACCGGGACTAAGCGATTTACGAGCCTCCAAGGTACAGTGAGGAGACCCACGAGGATTGTTTGTTACCCACCAGAAAATAGAATGGAGTGGAACTTCCATCACCACTACATCAAAACTATAGTCGGATACTATCACCAAAACTCACTCAAGACCACATCCAAAAATTTGACTAGCGCGATCTCAACCTTTAAATACATATCGGTGGAAATACGTTGAATTGAACTAAAACAGCCTGTAAATATCCCACAGCTGGGCAAAAGCTCCATCTCCATATACGAAAAGGGTTGAAGCTTAATCCACTTCGCTGCTTCACTCTGGGTAGGTGGATAAGAACAACACTCACACTTAAATCTCCAGTCAAAAAGTTGAATAAAGATATAATTCACCACTCTATTTCAATGCTGACTCATGAATCTGAAAATTGAGACGTCTCTCAAGACTCTTCCGACACATGCGGGTTCCCTAACGATGTTTTCTTTGCCAGACGTACAGTAAATACTAAATTTGAAAATAAAGATGATTTTAATTTTGATAGTTTTGTTTTCGAATGAATTTTCATATTTTAAAAAGGGTTATCATATTAAAAAACTGATTAAAAAGTTATGATACAATTGAGTGTATGTATTATATAATAATAGAGATATACTCGGATTTATGATTTATACAAAGCGATCTTCATTTGACTGTAGCAATTTTCGAAAATATGCTAGTTCATTTTTATTTTGCTTTTAGTACCTATATTTAATTTTTGTATGTTTTTTTAACACACTCGAATGTCTGTCCTTAAAGTAGGCAACTTAATGCCTGGTGTTTTAGGTAACAGCCGACTGATTTTTGACTGACATTTTTATTGGAGTAAATATACATATAAATAATATAATACATATTTAAATAAACATATATATTACACCCAGACTCGGGGCGGAAATCAAACCCACAACCCTCGAGCAGAAAACAGGGTCACTGCCAATTGGGCCAATGGGCCAGTCAAAAATTGGGTAATAAGAGCAATATAACAACTTTTCAAAATACTAACTGTTAACTAAACTTAAACAGCGAAAAACATCTAAATTTTTATTTAAAAAAATCGATAATTGTGTGACCTTTTTGATTTCAAACGAGAAAAACAGCGAGACGTCTTACAGATCACATTAACACACCTAAAATAAAATATTTGTTAATCTTTAAGTTCAGTTACCCTTAAGGGTAGACATTAAAGGCGAGTCATAAGCAGGAGCCAGACCGGTCGTAACAGATCTAACGTTTTCTATAAATACTGTAAAAAGCTTTTTACATTTTAAATACCTACCTGTTTAACATCAAAAAGATGTTTTAAGACAGTCATATTTTATTTTCATTTAATTAAAAGTCTTATACCGGATTTTATCGCGTTTATTTAAATATTTTACATTTTAATAATTTTTTAAAATTAGTTCCCGACGTTTCGGACCCTTTACAGTGTCCGTGGTCTCGGGGGACTGAGATGGTGGGTGTCCGAATAATGAATTAATTATTATTACATACCCCGCTTTTTATATAATTTTCGTCATCATCGTCGTCGTCAGTCATAATTTATTTTTATAGTTATAGTATAGTAGTATTAACTATATTATAATAAATATAAATAAATATTAACCAACAATCACACCACGTTAACCTAGCCCCGTGCTAAGTTCGTAAGAACTTGTGTTACAGGTACTAGGAACGGAAATAAATTTAAGATATAAATACATATATACATAAATACACATCCATGACCCGGTGCAGACATCTATATTCATCACACAAATTATCTGCACCTGGCGGGATTCGAACCCGCGACCGCTGCGTAAAGTGCCAGTTGCCTGACCACTCGACTAGCCGGCCGTCAAATTATTATAACAGACATGCATAGGGACTGTTACTCCTTAATACAGATTATTTTATAACCTAGCTAGGAGTACAGTCTGTTATTCACCCAATGGATTGAATATTTGAGTGAACATTTTAGACCAGTGCCTATAGTTTTTTAAACCAAAAATAATAATAATAGTAGGATGAAACTCATTGTAAAGGGAAGAGAGTATAACAAAAATGCAGGGAAAAATAAATTACGTGCGATCTCAGGTCGGGAAGTTGATGGGAGGGGGAATTTAAGGGTCAAAAACGGTTTATCGCGATTTCCGGCAAAACTACAAGTCTTATGTAAAAAAGTTACATGGCAAAGTTGTAGGTAATAAAAAGATCTGCAACTTTTGTATTAAAAAAAGGCACTAGGCTTTAATTAAAAGGCAGTGGTCTATTTATTATTTTAAAAAAATAATGAATTAATTAATATAAAATATGTTAGACCGGACTATGACTTATAACTTGGTAAAACTTTTAATAGTATGTAATTATACTGTGCTTCAGTAAGTTTCTAGTTCTGAGTGAACAAAATTAAATATTTTAATTTAGATAAAAACAATCACGTGACTAATTCTAATACATGGGAACAAGAGTTTATGCATAAGATCAGACAAGCAAACACTAACATCTTTTAAAAATATAGTCAAAGAACAAGAACACTATCTCGCTATGATTAATTAGTCCTATTTATTAATATTTTGCATTACTTTCTATTTATTTATTTTTTCTCTCCTTTCCATTATTTATTTACGATTTTGCAACTTATCAATTCTGATTCTATGACGACTTATGTATATAATGTATATGTATTATATATGTATATATGTGTGGATATTTGTATAAATATTTCCTTTTCCTAACATATTGTGTGTAGTTTGGGTTGTCTGGAAAAACGCTCGTATTAGCGATAAGATAACCATTAAAATAATTTGTGTACTTAAGTTATGTATGTGTAATCGAAAGTGGTGTACAAAAAAGTGTATTCTATCTATAGATAAATTGAATAAACATGTAAATGTCCCACTACTGGACAAAGGCCTCTTTTTCATGTAGAAGGATTGAAGCTTAAAATACACCACGCTGCTCCACTGTGGGTTGGCGGATACCATGAGTAACGATCGCTATCAGGTGTCTATGATAACAAACAGGACTGATGGCTTAAATTGCTTTCCGAAGCACGATGGGAGATCCACAAGGATATGGATCTAGGAAAGTAACATATACTTGTAAAAACACAAATGTTTATCCCGAGCGGGAATCGAACCCGCGACCGCCGGTGTTGAGCTGACTACTCGCACCACTACACCACAATGGTTGTCAAAATTAACAATGAATTATATTTAATTAACTTGTTGTTCTTTATTTCATAATTAACAAAGATTTTTTTAAAGGTCACTTAGTATCAAAGTACCAGACAATTAATTTAAATACTTCCTTTGTTCTTAAACCTAAAATAACTTGAAACTTTTGTAACGGATAATTCAGTAAAAAAATGTGAGAAAGTCATTAAGACTTTTTTTTACTTTTTACCATTTTTATTCTTACTTTTATAATGCGTGAAAGAATATTCAAGTGCAAAATTTCTTTAATATTTTTTTGTGTTTAGTGGTAAAAGAACCATTCTGGTGTTGTAATGCGAGTAGTCGACTTAACACCGGCAGTACTGGGCTCGATTCCGATCTCGGGGCAGATATTTAAAATTTTAAAACTATTTTTTTCCGTTTTGGGTGTATGTAATTGTGAGTATCTTCACCGTGCTTTAGATGGCATCGAAGTACAAGAGGTGGACCCAGGCCAACCAAGTACTATAGTAATCTCGTGGCTTCGGCGGCGAACTTCGGTAGACTTCGGGATTTCGCGCGAAGATGGCACAAGATAAGGAGCGACCTCGAGAAGAACGGACGCAATGAAGCGGACACCTAGAACGGCAAAAAAAATCCATCGCAGATAGCAGAACGCACTATCGGGAGACACCGAAGGCGATTCTGTACCGTCCGCCCCAGAAAGGGGAGAAGGACTAGGGGACAAGTAGACAAGAATTAAATAACTTGTAGGGAACGGAAGCGTGCCCACCCGAAGGGCAGAGAACCCAAGACATTAGGGTGCGCACTCCAGAGATTAGGCCCGTATAACCACGAAAGGTTGATTGATTGGTGGACATGGGATGGTGGTGGGACTTGTCCTCACCGTGCCTTAGAAATCACGTAAAGCGGTCGGTCCCGGTTGTTATCATAGATACTTGATAGAGATCTGAAACTGAAACAGCCTGTAAACGTCCCACTACCGGGCACTACGCTACTCCATTGCGGTATTGCGGATAATTTCCCTACTATAACGAACGATCACTATCAGGTGTCTATGATAACAACTGGGACCGACTGCTTCACGTGCTCTCGCAAGCTGGAAAGACATACAAGGACGTATACCCAGACTAGAAATTAATATTTGTATATATACAAAAATCTGGCCCGAGTAGGCATCAAACTTACATCGGCCTAAGCAAAATTCTTCGCACAATTACACCATTGTCATTCTGGAAAAGATATTGAGAAAAACAAACAAAAAAAAAGAGTCAAAGTGGAAGCATCCTCTTTTGATTCCTGCTTATAAAAAAATTACGTAATCTTCAGAACTTTCTCTAAAATAATATTATTAAATGAACATTTCATCACTCATTTTTTTTTTCTAACTAAATTCTTGTTGAAAAACTGTCGTAATTATAAAACACGCTAGCTCTCAGCTAATCCAGATACAGTGGAAACAAAACGTTTGTTCTCTTTGGAATAGTCGGATAAAGCAGAATCTTTTGCCTGCGAAATAAATGAAATGATATACATTATATAAAAACAAGATTTTTTTTTTTTCATATACATTCCGGACACAAAGACTGAATTATTTAGTTACTAGATGATCGGCACGGTGTTACCACTTATATTATGAAATACTGTACGACATCTTAAAGCCTATAATATTCTCTGATAGTTTATTAGGCTATTTAAATTTTAATCTGACAAAGAGTTCATTAAATTAGTGCTTTCATACGAGTTATAAACTGTTCAATTATACAGATAATACAATATATTAACATGATTTAAACCGTTGAGTTAGGTAATCGTTCGATACGTAAAATATTTTTAGTTTATTAAGCCTGTTTTTGTATAAAGTATTAGGCTATAAAATATCATGATAAACTAAAATTAATGGAGTATGAACCACTAGCGTCAGCAGAAAAATTTATAAAATTTTATAAAATAATAATAATATTTAAATAATAATATTTTAAAATTTAAAAAATTTTATAAAAATATCAATCTACTTTAATTAAAAAAGAAATAATTATAATATTTCATAACATCTTGGCGCTATGTATGTGTCTAGTTTGTATAGAAAAAATTACTACATGTGCTTGTAAATAAGGATAAGTGATATTTTAAAAGTCAAAAAATTGTTTTTTGGTATTTGAAATAATATAAAACCTAACATAAATTAAAAAAAAAATCTGATTAGAATCTGAGTATTTGCCCAAAGCGATAAAAACACATGTTACTCTAACGGAGCTTGCCGCGTCACTGACGAACAAATCAAAGTTAAATATTTACAAACACACGCACACATACATACGCGCGTTACCGTTAGTTAAATGATCTACACACAACGGTATAACGACAATTAAATGCAATAAATCGTTATAAATTAATGATGATCGTTGGATCATTATGTGTGTGAGTATATTATCACAACTGACATCGGTTGAATTAATTTGATAGTAAACTGAATATATTGGTTTGAGTGATTGAAATTGCCCAATGACATTTATCATTAAGTAGTTAAGTAATGACTACGTATTTTGAACGGGCCATTCACTTGAAGATCCTGTCAACTGTCTGTCGTCTCTGTCTGTCTATTGTAAATACGCCAACATGAATAATATACAGATGTTTTACGTGGTCGAGGCGTTTGTATTTTTATTTTGTGTGTTTGTGTGTGCGTGTGCGTGTGTGTGTGTGTGTGTGTGTGTGTGTGTGTGTGTATTTGTATATATGGTTCCGGAGCCCTCATACAGGAACTACAGGAGCCCTCCTGGGAGCTATTAATATGATAGGTAAAAAAAATATTATATATATATATATACATATATATATATATATACAAACAACCCGACTGCGTAAAAAAAACCCAATAGTTTAGAACGTTGTCAAAAGTATAACTGAACAACTATATATCATTGAAATAGTTTTATCATCGATACACACATAAAAGAAGAATAATAGAAGATTACAAAATAGAAGGATTAACAGCCGGGACCCATTTAAAATTTACAGGGCTCTTGGTAACATTTCGTCATAGTCGTAGAATAGTGACGGATCTTAAAAATTTAAAACTTTACAGGGCAGAAACTTCAAACAACTATGTTGTTGTTGTTGTATGTTTTGTTGGTGTTTCGTCATAGTCGTAGAATAGCGACGGATCCCACAAATTCAAAACCACACAGGGCAGACATTTCAAATATAGGTACAACAACAACAACATAACTGTTTGAAACGTCTGCCCTGCAAAGATTCAAATCTGCAAGATCCGTCACTATTCTACGACTATGACGATTTGATTGGTTGAAGAATGCACTAGGCTATCATTACTACTATCCCCGCGTAATAAGGGCAGAACAACCAAATACTAAAGTATATAAGTACCTGTTTTATGTATGTATGATAATTAGGGAAACTGGTTGCTTAAACAATTTAAATCGTTATATATTCTAAACTATTCCTTGAAATAAAAAATGATGATCGGAACCTAAAAATCATTTTTAAATACCTTCATAACGATTGAAAATTAAGGAGGGTGAACCCATAAAACCCCATGAAAACCCCATAAATAACAAATATGATTGACGCCTGACGAAATATGAAGGCAATTCTTCCCTGAAGTTACATATTACCTATATGAAATTGGCGTTTTGTCGTACTGGCCACTTTGATCTCAAATATTTCCTGTTTGGTTAGGATTCCAAATACAAATTTATACAGCTATTTACTCATGCATTTTCGTTTCGAAAACTGTAATTCATTTGTTTTTTCCTCTTTTATTTTTCATCTTTGCGTCACTGAGTTTACAAAACGGAAAACTTGAAATATCGTGTTATTTACGAGTACAAGTTCCACCGTTACACTAGCGCTAGAAAAATGGCTCGAAGGATTAATGATTGAAATGAATGATTGAATTGAAATAATTGAATGATGTATGAACCCTGGCGAGCCAGCCAAATCCTAACCCAAGAGAAAATTGACTCAAAAAAAAGTTACTTGTGAGTGTTCGGTGTACTAGTGCCGGTGTCGTTCCCGCTTTCTTAAATCTGACCATTCGATTACACTACAACACTACACTACTGACAATAGACACAGATGTCTATTGTCAGCAGCTGTACCTAAACCATGATGGAAAATCTAGCTGCTAAACAACCGAAGCTAGTCAATCGCTCTAGGCCACTGTTACTTCAGGACAACGCTAGACCACAGACTGCACCACAGACGGCTACCAAATTAAAGAAGCTTCAATAATTGCATTATTTTATTAATTGAATATATTATATATATTAAAAATATCGACTTTATGTTCCGACCATACAAAACACCAATTTCATATATAGGATCAAATATAAAAAAAAAAAAGAAAATCCCACACACTTATAAAAACGTAGCGGTAAACAAAAACACGCCTGAAAGGACATCTGTTATAAATGATAAGAAGAACTAAGATAGAACTCGCATACAAATGAAATATGAATTCCATTCTGTCGTTACATAAATTATTACATGGCTCAGATATTGGCCATACATATATAATAAGTGTGATTGAAGATACGCACCTCTGTAATGGGATATACTTTATGAATAATGGTTAGTTTTATTCGTTTTCGGACTTATTTTATCTGTTAATAGACTTTTAGTTTTAACATCATTTGATTGCGGTTAAAAGTGTTTTTATTTCAAATAAATATTATAGTATAATATATTTTTTCAATGTAAAGTAAACTTAAAAGTATTAATGTGTTGAACTTTACTTGAAGTATTAATGTTTAGATATTTATATAGGATAAACTTCCGATAAGTGAATACCGAATTTCGTCATGAAATTTGGCACGGATATTCTATTTGAATATCTAAGAGTACCCCTGGCAAATCGCAATATTTGTCAAAATATTGAATTTTTCGAGTGCGCTGCTCAGCAGCTCTTTGTTTTCTCAATGACACGAGATCTTGTCTTAAGTTTCTCATACAACAGCGAGTCCACAATTGGGAAAACAACTTTAAGCACAAAAAGTGATGTCGGATGTATTTATCCCAGAACTGCTTCCACGACGTACACATGGTTACAATACTGAGCGCTGTTTTTAAAGTAATTCCAACAAATAGTACCTAAACTCACCAATATAATTTTAATTAGCCATCGCTAGTTTTGAATCATACATAAATTTAACATATAAATTCAGCTCAACAATTTAATTAGGAATACAACACACACATAATTTTTCTTTTAAAATAATTTACAACGGTAGTTATATAATAAAGGGAAGGGTGTACACAATACCAAGTCAGTAGTTAAGTTGTAATGTGATTACGGTTGATAACGAGGATTACTGAGACCAGACGTCGCTTTATTAAAGGATTAACTGGTTAATGTCTGTCTGTGCTACTTCTAGACTTGTGTCATTTTTACGTAATAAATTATACGTTTTTAATTGAAATATAATGGTTCTAGGACATGCGACAACACTCGGATTTATTTCCTGCTCTAGTTCAAGTTAATTCTGTAAGCTTAATATCTATAAATTTACAGAAGCAGGCTTCAGTTATTACAATTTACAGTTATAATGGAGACTACAATTGGCGAGCGCAGGGTGCTGTGGCAGAATATGGTGACCCTAATGTCCATCACCATCCAGGTTGGTGTACAGCTATTGGCACCACTATGGCATTAGTTGGCTTTTACGACACCACGGCAAGAAAGATGTCGGGACAATTTTTCTTTGCCCGGCACGGCAAGCTTTTGCCCAGCAGCAGAGACCTTTTTAGCTTAGCTCAGTTCAGACAGGTCGGATAGCTGTTCTCCGAAATGGGCGTGTAAGCTAAATCGTTAGATATCACGTTCCAAGTCAGACACAATTCACATATCAAATTCAAGTGGATATGATAACTGTCTATAGGGATAAAGAGCTGTCGATGCGACTGTACGTTGTCACTCCATTTCGCATAGATTTGGACAGTAAATTAATATAGCTTTCAGAAGTAGAAAATATTGTTAACGTTCGCTTCTTTTAATGTTTTGGTTATGGTCGTAAGTGGAATGTAGTCGAAAGTCACCATATTTTATTAAATATTTAATAATATTCTTTTAGTTAAAATATATATGTATGTATGTATGAACTTATGAATTAAACTGAATAAGCCTGTTAACATCCCACCGCTGGGCAAAGGTCGCTTCTTCATATAAGAGAAGGATTGTAGCTTAAATCACGTCGCTGTTCCACTACGGGTTGGCGCATAATTTCCCTATTATAAGTATACTCCAATTTCAAAAATGTTTTGTTATAGTGATATGCATGTAAACTTAGAAGGTATCTTACAAGGAACATATGGAAATATAGAAACTGCCGTAAAGGTACCTAATTTAAGCCACTCGTTCGTTCCGTTGTCAAACTTAGGCTGGCACCGATTTTTTGTGTGCTAAAAATTTTCATTAAATTTTATTTAAATTTGGACGGCAACAGGAAAAAATATTAAGAACACCCAGCATGTTTCTGAGGAATTCTGCGACGTGTTTTTCCGTCAACCCGTTGTAGAACAGAGCAACGGGTTATCCTCCAACAATCCTCTTTTAAACGAGAAGAGATCTACGTTCAGCGGGTAAACGCTTACAGATCCTTCTCATCCATCATTCAAATCATTCCAGCATTCAAAACTTTAGTGTGCTGCTGCCATTTCGTGTTAATAATATATAAATGTCAATCGAACCGTGAATGACCTAGGATGTTCAATTATATGGAAATTTCCATATAAATCCATCCAGTGGTTTTCTGGTTACGCGTGGACAAATAAATAAATATTATTCTCATAAATTATGGTTTTGATCTATATCGATGGCACCACATTTTGGTTGACACGCTTTTATTACCCGACTGCGACAGAAGGAGGGTTATGTTTTTCGAGTGTATGTATGTATGTATGTATATATGTATGTATGTATGTATGTATGTATGTATGTATGTATGTATGTCCATTTCTTTGGCACGCCCTACAGCCCAAACGGCTGGACGGTTTTTGACATATGAGATGTCGTTGGATTTGTTTAAATTGTAGTAGTGACATAGGCTATATAAATTTTCAAAATGGCGCCCGTAAATGGCGGAATGAGGGGGGGGGGAGCTGAATTTTTTTTTCTTACTGTAGCAATATGGGTATCAAATGAAAGCTAGTAAATTGTTTTATTCTTTTTAGTTTATAATAAGAGTATTTTACGCAGTCGGGTTTTTTGATTTTTTTAATTAAGCATACTTGTTATATTCGAAGATTTAATTTATTTATAATAATAAAATTATGTTAAGTTTTACTTAACATAATTATAATTAGAATATTATCAAATATTTACAGTAAAATTTTACACTACATATTACAAACCACCAAAGATCCATATCTCCAAAAAATAGGTTATGTTACCTTTTAAAAAAAATTACACAGTAATTTTTGGCGTGATAACGTCTTATACATCGATGAACACCAGCTGCGCGCACGAAAAAGGATAATTTATTGTCACGTTCCGCGAGCGAGAGCGCGAAACAAGCGATAGAGAGGCACGATCGGCCTAATCGTGCGGCTTGTGACGCATCTACTTCTCTTACATTCCATCGGCAGATGCGTCCGAGTAGAAGAGAAAAATATTTAAATTACCGAGTGCAAATAAATGTTAATTTATCGAAAAAAAAATTATTTTCAATTAACTCCTTCTTTGAATTATACAAAATAATGATAATTCAGTGATAATAGTTCAGTTCATATAAGTATACAATTTTTCATCAATGTTTTCTTACGACGTTATTACATAAAATTATGGTCCGTAAACCGAGTATACAAACAACCAATTTTTTCTGCATTTTTTTATTATAATAATTTATAATTCCAAATAGAAATATTCAAATCAATATTACAAATTTTGTTTAGCCTAATAATGCTTGTAAGTGTCACTAGTATAACGTTTTCGTAAGATTCCAGATTGAGATTATAGAATAAGCTTCCGTAATACAGCGTTCTACAAAGGTAGTATTACGGTATCCTATTAAAGCTAAGCTCTCTGTCTGTGCATCATTCCATTTCAAGTTTGTATTTTTGTAAACAGTAGTGACTTAAAATGTTCTCAATATTTAATAGCTATAAATCCCTACTTAATACATATATAAATACGAAAGTAACTCTGTCTGTTTGTCTGTCTGTTACGCTTTTACGCCTAAACCACTGAACCGATTTTGATGAAATTTGGTATGAAGATAGAACTGAACTTGGGAAAGGAGCTAGGATACTTTTTATCGCGAAAATAAGGGTAGAAGGGGTTGAAATAGGGGACGCAAGTTTGTATGGAAGTTCCTTATTGTCAAACATAAAATAATGTAAGATTGTTCAATTGTTTAAGACAAAGACAAAAGAAGCGTGCACGGGGAAAGGGGGGGGGCGTATCGGGCGGTAGCCGGGGCGCCGAATTTCACGCGGGTGAAGCCGCGGGCGGAAAGCTAGTTATACTTATATAATGCATATTTTCTATGCGAAACTTAAAAAATTATTTACAAATAATTGTAGTAATGTTGTAAATAATATTCGCGTGAAAGGGTATATGACTTATATTATTATCTACCCATAGCTACTCAATTCATTAGTGTAACTAATACATCTAAATATAATTTTACAAAATTTAATTATTAAAAACTTTTATAAATAAAAAAAGAATAAATTAAAATATCAAAATTAAAAACAAGGTAACAAAAAGGCAGCAATTCCCCGTTTGATTCGCAATAACGATTCTCTGGGATAGAAATAAACCAGTCCTCCTATTACCAGTAGAGGCTATGACATGTGGAATAGCTTAGTTAAGTCTATTAATATTTCTTTTTATTCATTGCACACATAAACAGTTCTGTTAGTTCTATTTGTGTTGTTTTTGAATTCTACTTTAAGCGTTGGTTTATTCGTTTTACTCAACGTTTTGTTTGTTTACATTTTGTTATACATTTTAATTATACAGAAAACCAGATGCGCAGCTTGTAGCTAATGCTGAAGAGGAAATGCATTCGGTAACTAACTCACTAACTTGTTTTTGTTATTTTATTGTATACAAACTATACCCGCGACTCATTGATAACAAATCCGTGTTACCCCCCCCCCCCCCCTATTTAAGGGGGGAGATTTTGAAAGGGAAATTTTTTTGATGTTAATTTTTTAGGGATGTTTTAGGAATAAAATATAATCCGTATTTTCGTGTAAAAATTTCTACGTAGATCAATAAAAATAAAAATAATAAATAAAAATCCGTATTTTTGAAAAATTTCCACGTAGGTCGACAAAAATAAAAAAATAAAAATAATTCGATTGTTTCCAGTTTTAATAGATGGCACTGTAAATGCGTTTTCGATTATATTTTTAACAACTGAAGCTAAAAACATAGTTATAATTGTTGGTTTCTCTCATCTTTTTAAAAACAATTCAAAAATGCCAAAGGGTGAAAAATTTTTTGCTTATTCTCAAAAATATACCAGTAAACGAGGAAAACATCATGAACTGAAAGGTATGTACTCGTATGTATTAATGATATTATAATTATGATATAATACCGGAATCGTTGACGATTATACATTTTGACTTCATCAACTGTCGTTCGACACATCGTCCCCTCTGCCAACTAAACCATACAGTATTTCGAGATAAATAGTATCCAGTGTCCTAGCATGTAGTATGAACTTAACTTGTACCAAGTTCATTTAAAGCCAGTCAGTCAGTCAATCAGTAGTCAATCACGCTGCAAGGCGTGATGCACGGCCAAAATAGAGACAGACAACAACGAAAACAATAGCTTCAGTATCTATTATAGTATGCCTTCTCAATTTTTTGTCAAAATTTCTTTGATGTACATAGTTGGTTCTGTTAAAGTTTTATATAAGTGTAGATTAAAATTTAACAATATTATGATCGAATAAAAACATATATTTTACTTATTCCAACTTACCTGTAAAGCGGTTTTCCACCAGCGTGTCTGAACCACAACACCATGTACACCCTGTCCTCGTTGGAGTCGGGCTCGATGTCACAGGGCAGCGTTGCTGTCCGCCCGACCACCGCCTCCACGTCCACCGTCGATACTGGAACAAAGTCCACTGAATTTTAATTGATTTGGGCACTTTATCACGCATTACTTAAAACTGTAGACATAAGGAAAAGTCAAGATAACGGCAGATTGGTGCAGTGGTCGTAACAACGGGCTATTACGTTAGCTATCGTGGATTTATGATTATATAGGTTATACAAATATTTGTAGTGTTTAAAGTGTATTTCCGATTTAATTCCAAACTCTGCTTCATAGAAGACGCTAATACCGAGCAATGGGACGTATGTAGGCAGCTACTGTACAGGACAGTCAAGGCAATTTTACGAAACTTACTGCAATGCAACAGCGCACTAGAAAATAATTTATCGGCCACTACCACCGACAAGCGATTTGTACGGATACTCGTATTTCTTCTAGGATTTACCTATTTTTAGGATTCATAGCTTGAAAATTTCGGACTAATTTATTATTAACGAAGTGAAAATTACGGAAAGATATCGTTAAAAATACTTCTATTTATTTCGCATAAAAATTGACGATTTTCGCTAGTTTAAGATGGCATTATATTTTTCTTATAATAGTTGTGGAATTGTTAAGATTAACGTGTGTTGTGTGAGCTAACGATCAAATAACTCCCATGTTCCTTTGTTAAGGCTAAAATTATACTACAAGCTTCTGAACTAAACTAAATCAGCCTGTAAGTAATCCACTGCTGGGCAAAAGCCTCCATATAAATGATGGGTTGGAGCTCCACATCCACCACGCTATTTCAGTGCGGGTTGGTAGATAACATCCAATGATAACAACCGGTATCGATGGCTTTACGTGCTTTCCAAGGTACGGCGGGGAGACCAACAAGGACATACACCCAGACCCGAAACAAATATTTGTACAAATACATACAATACAATATACCCTTATCGGGAATCGAACCCGTGACCGCTGGCGTTAAGGCGACTACACACATCACTACACCAGAATGGTTTTCTAAACTACAAGCAAATAGATCTATAAGTTAATATTCGATATATGTTTAAAAAAAAACTAATTGTAAACGCAATAGCACAAATAAAAAATCAATTGGTGTACCATTTCGTACTATCAAGAGCGTTTTTTTTTTTGACGTTATAACGTCTAGTAAATTGATGAAAGCTACTGGGTGCAGGTTCAAAGAAGATGACGTCATTGTCACAATTAGTGAGCGAGAGCGCGGAACAAGCGGTAGAGAGGTACGATCAGCTCGGCCTAAGCGTTCGGCTCACGATCGGCGGTCGGCCTAACTTATACGCGTCCGAGTAGAAATGACAGCGGCAAATGGCGGCAAACTGTTTTGTCATTATTGAAGTAACGTCAATTTATTTGTTTTTAAAGTTATAATCAGCGGCTTGTCACTTCTTACCCCTTCTACTTTCTTATAAAATACCTAATAATACCGTTCACCACAACAACAAACATAAAAATTTAAATTTAAATCAAATGGTAATCGTGGTATCACTGATTGAAATAACAACATAACAACATTAAAGAATTTTTTATAACTTTGAAATTCAAATACTTTTGCTTAAATAACACGTAGAATTTATTTAAGTTATAATTATATTCAAGACCATTCAAGGCTAATTATATAAGAACTTCCAAATTTGTATAAATTATTTTACCAATATAGTATTCGTACCTATTCACCCCGTTTTACGGAAATTATTTCTTCCTCGACAGATTAGGTTGGTAATATTGGATTATTACTTGTCGTATATGAATCGTATCTCTTTAGTGCAATTTTCAGTAAGTGCCAAGCCGCTGGTTATAATAGTGACAACAATTGCAGCAAAAAAGGTAATTAGTTCTTGCATTTTAAAAATTTGTTTAGCGATATAATTTCATATATTTGTTATTTGATTATTAAAAAAGTAGCATCGGTCGGCGAGTGCAGTAGGTAATGTTAGGTTATATTACAATTTTGATTAAAAACTTATTAAGACTCATATAATTACGATCGTATAAAAAGTTAGCTGCTTTTATTTAGTATATTTTTACTATTTTCATAAGTGATTAATGATTCAGTGATAATAATTCAATTCCATTCATAAAAGTATGCACTTTTTCATCAATGTTTTCTTATGACGTTATCACGTAAAATTATCGTCCGTAAACCGACTTTACAGACAACGGCTGATACGACACCATTGTCGTGTCTGAGATGCCTTAGTGGATTCATATCCACTAAGGCATCTCAGCTTCAAAACAACATTCTAGATTGAATATATTCAACAGCTATTTATATCACACCTGCCACCTGACACTCAAAGGTCTCCGATGGAATGATAATCCTGTGTCGAATACAAACAAATACGACAAAATATGTATGTTTCGTACAAACACTTGTCATGAAAGCTTGATTTAATCACTGCTTGAATCAGTTGTTAGACATACCTAAAATTTTTGAAATAATATGCGTGGGACTATTACGTAACTTGCGTGATCACGAAAGTCGCTGTGGTGTCGGATTTCAATACTAAATGACCCTCAATTAGTATCGAAATTTATCACCACAGCGATTTCTCGTGATTTCGCGTTACTTAATAGTCCTACCGTAGTACATAAATATTCTGTATGTATAATTAATTACTCAATAAGCTTTCATATACGTATACAAACAATTTTATTGCTATTTTGCTGCAAACATAAATCTTTAAGTTACGCTGCGTTCATATTTTATTATTAATGAACATTACATAACTTTTACATTATTAAGATATTGTAATACATGGTATAGGTAGCTTGTACATTACAAAATTCATCTTATAATATAATGACTGACATTCTGATGTAGTGGTGCGTGTAGCCGCCTTAACGCCAGGGGTCGCGGGTTCGATTCCCGGTCCCGTTTAAAGGCTGATACAGTACAGTACAGTATCGTAACGTGAAAAGCCTTTTTATACTATTTTATATCCTTTTTTTTGTATATTGTATGACGACTAATTAACGCAATGGTAACAGTAACTGGTTGTTGATCTAGCGATATATATATATATATATATATATATATATATGGTATAAATAACGCACATATAAAGAAATATATAACTACACCCAGACTCGAGGCGGAAATCAAATCCATAACCATGGAGCAGAAAGCAGTATCACTTCAAAACTACGGTCAGTCAAAGTTAAGTCATGTTTGTACCCACATCGGATAGAATCTGCTATTTGAAATTTTAATGAAGTTTTTACAGTTGTTAATATCGATTGCATTCTCTTTACTATGAATATAAATACAAAATTCAGTATAATTATAAAACAAAATTTAGTCTGTCTGCAGTATGTGTGTAACCAATAAAATCAATGTGGGTCCATTTATGTATATACCAAGTATACCGCACACGGGTCGGTGTAGTTGTAAATAAAAATATTTACGCATAAAATTCAATTTGTATTGTATTATGTAATAAATATACATGTGTAAAGATCGGAAGGAATTCGTGTATATCTGTTTATGTATGTATGTATTTTGATATGTATTTAATGCTCGTGTATTCAATTTAATATATAATATAAATATAATATATTTTTTTTATCTTCTTTTGCCTTTTTTGAATATGAAATTGTTTAGTTACTGTTTTTCACAATAATAAACGTTCGCTTTCGTACGGCCTAAGATTGGCTGATAGATAGATAGATAATGCTTTTAGCATTAAGGCCGCATTTTGTACAATTCAGTAATGTTTTGTAAAATAAAGTATTAATAAATAAATAAAGGAAATGATGAAACCTTTTCGTTGTTTATTTACCTCTTTACGCCAAATATATCCATAACCATTTTTACGTATCTCACAAAATATCTTCCGGCACATCAGTTCCCCTGAGGCTAGACAAAATGTAATCCCTTCTCGATGTTTTCAAACAAATAGGTATCGCTGTTGATACTATTTTTATAAAAATATATTATTATCATAATAGTATCATAACAAAAAAGTATTAAAAGGTCTTGTAGAAAAACTCGAAATAATGATTTAATATTTCCTTGTTTCCGGCTTCTTGTTAAAGTTTTATTGGGACACGTAAGAATATTTTAAAATATTCCGTCAGCAATATTGAATTTACGGCAGAAGTGTATAACTAACAATAAAAACTTTAATACAAAGGCCATGCCATGACCAGCAGAGAAGAATTGTCCCGAAATCTTTCTTACCGAGGTGTCGTAAAAGGCGACTAACAGGGTTATTTTTTATAAATATTTTTTTTTATAATCTAGTACCTCCCACTAGTCATGGGGAGTCAGTATTTACAATTTTTAATTTTTACTTTATTGTAATTTTTAGGAAAACCATTCATACAACTCTATCTCTCTCTCTGATCGTCATCCATTCAATTTCTTCTTACATTCATCATCTTTCATTGCAGGCTGAAGGCGCATAATGTGTGCTTACAATCTAGATAACACGGGGGCAGTGAAGGAGCAACATCAACTATATCCTTGAGTCAAAGAATATACGTGTTATTATTATAGTCGGATTCGTATATATATTACGTCTTGCTCGTACGTACATTGTACAAGCAAGACGCAATATACATATATACGGACGGAAGCGGGAGTGACAGAGACAGGTAGTAAAAGGTCAATGTACAAAATTCTTCCTGCTCCGCGATCCGACTATAGTAACTTATTACGTTATTTATACCGTCCGGTGATCGACAGAGAAAAGAGAGAGAGAAAAGTACCGACCCCTTTCTTGCCGAGGTGTCGCAAAAGGCGGCTAAGACCATAGTGGTGCGAAGAATTGTAATCCAACAAAGATAGTGATGGCAGCAGCGTCACAATATTATGCCACAATACACTACGCTCGCCAACCCTAGGCGGGTGAGCATTTGCAAACGCAAAGATCATAGGGGAGGCCTATGTTCGGCATTAGACAGTAGTAGATAAAATTGCACATTACATAAAGAAGAAAAAACAGCGTAGAAATGATATACGTTATATTTCTAGCAGAACAGCTGATCATACTTGTATTCGACAACATTATATTAAATATTAAAGGGTAACTGTTATGTTTCTTGCCGTTTGTTCTTGGTAGAATCTATATTCTGAGCCGGCAATTCACGTGGAACTGACATGACAGACTTGTAAAGTGATTCAATGTATTTGAATAAAGTGTATTGCATAAACACTGACGACCGTTCCGGTGTAGTTGCGAGTAGTCGCCTCAACGCCGGCGGTCACGGGTTCGATTCTCGCTCGGGGTAGATATTTGTATTTGTGCAAATATTTGTTTCCGGTCTGGGTATATGTCTTTGAGGATTTTTCCACCGTGCCTTGGAGAGCACGTAAAGCCGTCTTGGTCCGACACCTGGTAATTATAGTTCCTCATGCTATATAATTAATCCATGGTATATTATCCGCCAACCCGCAGTGGAGCAGCGCGGTGGATTAAGCTCGAAACCTTCTTCTATATGGAGAAGAGGCCTTCGCTCAGCAGATGGTTGTTTACAGACTGATACAGTATTGCATTAACAATTACTTATATACTCTATTATAGCCCTTAATAGAATGAATAAACACTATACCAAAGCCTTAGATTCAAATAATTCAATGAGTTGATTTTTCACAATTATTACATTCAATTTTAAATTAATAATTCATTTTAAAGTTATTCAAATTCTGGAGGCCGAGTTAATCGGTTATATTTCCCAGAAAGTTAATTTTGGGTTCAGATATAATGAAATTAATTTTAGAAATTAAGATATAGGTGGTCGGTGAAACAAAGTTATCTTTAATGAAGATAAACGGCGTCTTCTTCTTAATAATTCGATAAATTTAATAATAAATTTTAAACATTTCAATATACAGTACAACCTTAATATAACTAACCTCAATATAACGAATTCCTCGATTCAACAAAGAACAAGAATCTAGAAACGTGAGAGGTAATGCAAAATATACCTCTACATTACGAATAACATCAAAAATATCTTTATAATCAATTTTTGATCATTGCAGAATATAGGAATAAGGTATTTTACCTCAATTTAACGAATTTTTTCAACTTAGAACCTTGACATAACGTATCCTATTAATTATTTCCACTTAATTCGACCTAACCTCTATATAACAAACATCATTATAACGAAATACTTGGTATAACGAATATTTTAAATTCCTTTCAGTTTTGTTATATCGATGTTGCACTGTATACTAGTATATACCGGTTTTTTTTTTTCTGACGCAGGGGAACCCATTTAAGGGTGATATCCAGGACGCCCGGGTAGGCAGTCCTAGACCGTATTTCGGACTCAACACTTGGGGGCGCAATACCGTACTAAACCCCTGCGGGAGTCTTCAGCCTCTTTAATTGGAGGGTCCCGGATCTGAAGGCAACAGGACTCCAGCGACAGGCTGGCCTCGGCGAAAAGGTCAGACTTCTCCTCCATGGGGACTGTCCGGCTCACCTCTGAACAGACGGCGCTGTGTCTAGCAGGACCGGGTTCCCATCCCGGTCCATCACGGACACAGGGGCGTTATCATAGACACCTGATAGCGATTCAACTCGTTAACGTCAACTTATCGTTAATCGAATTAAGTCGAACAGCGTGATACATTCCGCTCGAACCCTTCTATATGATAGATAGAGCATAGATGCGGCCTTTTCCCAGCTGTCCCATATTTACAAGCTGATTCATTTATTCATATACATTACGACGGTATTTATGTATGTATATTGTATATGCACACAGCATGCATGTATTAGTATACAAATAGGTATTATTACTTTTTCGTTACCACCTACAATTTTATTTCTATTTGACCTTAAGTCAACATTTAGAGAACTTTAAATAAAGTACCACCAGATATTCAGATTGTATTTTATTCCAACTTTTTACTTTATTGCAACAATAAAGTGTTAGAAATAAATATATTTGATGTTGTCGACAACAATATCAAAAATGGCTTAACCGTTTGATATAAACACAAAGAATTTCTTGAATCATGATCCAACAATCGTTATGTTGTTTGGTTATACGAATTATATTGTAACAACATTGTTGTTTTTTTAGGTTCTCCGTTAGTTAGTGAGTTCAACAAAGGCTATCAAAACGAGGAAATAGTATAAAACTGTAAATGTCTGAAATTTTTGTAACTCAACAGAGCGTTTTTCCCATTTAGGGTTCCATATCCAAAGAGTGCAAACATATTCCACTGTCCGTCCGTCCATTTAATAATTCTATATTTTTGGAACCTTAATAGATTCTTAAAATTTTCTGAAGATATAAATTATAATGGCCGCTATAACAAGAAAAATTAAAAAAGTAAAGATCAAACTGAAAGGATCTATGTACAATTAATCCAGTCATTACGTAGAAAAAAAAAACGGGTTAGAATTGCATTTTAACCGATCAGGCTAAATTTTAGATGTAACGTGGGGTTGCAGAAAAGCTTAACTTCAAATTGTCGGCTAAGATTTCCTATGTGCATTTTCCGCCATCTTGAAAAAAAGGTTAAATTCAATTTTTTCATAATAACGGATGAAAAAAATATTGTGTCATTCAAAATCAAAATCAAAATATTTTATTCGTTATTAGGTGATTGATTACACACACTCAACGAACGTCATTAAAATACTTGAAACAATATAGATAATTAGTTGTATATACGAGTAAGTAGTCATTTTCTATCTATATCTGTAGGTGGTATCAATAACAAAACACTTACGAATATAGTAACAGCTACCGACAGTAAGGAATCCTCTCAAGGCTCACATACAAAATTAGTAATCTATCGATAGGTTTTCGAAACGTAAAATGATATGGTGATTAATAAACGACAGATTTAAAATTTTAAGTTATAGATAGACAGTAAGTATACCACCTACCTATTTCTTCTTTTCAATTCCTACCCTAAGGTTGCCTGGAAGAAATCGCTACTGAGCGATAGGCCGCTTTTTGTGCATTTTTGACACTCTCATACATTTTTTGGCAATGACCGTTAGAGCATAAATTATTCCCAGACAAAACCGTTTTCGAAACGTAAAATGATATGGTGATTAATAAACGACAGATTTAAAATTTTAAGTTATAGATAGACAGTAAGTATACCACCTACCTATTTCTTCTTTTCAATTCCTACCCTAAGGTTGCCTGGAAGAAATCGCTACTGAGCGATAGGCCGCTTTTTGTGCATTTTTGACACTCTCATACATTTTTTGGCAATGACCGTTAGAGCATAAATTATTCCCAGACAAAACCAATTTCGTCTACCAACAAACCAACCACCAACCAATATGTCGTGTTTAATATTGTACTGAACCCTTCATCTCGGATTCGACTCACATTTGACGAACTTTTTGTAAAACAACATACATAGAAGGCACGAAACAAGGAAACAAGAGAATGCAGGCTTTTCAGGAAGATAAAAAGTATATTAAAAGCACATTTTCCCAAGTGTTACGTGTAAACAGGTGTGATAAAGGTTTTTTTAATGTTACTACGTAAAATGGGTAGATAAAATAAAAAGAACTATTTGTTTGTTTCAAGAGATATTTCGTTAGTTTTTCTATCGTACGTTGTTAATGTTTGAGAGTTTAAAAATGAATTTTTATTTGTTCAATTTTATTACGTAATAGAATTGAAGTTTTTCAAGCTTTAACACGAGACCAGTTTTTATAAATACGTTTATTACTTTAGTCGTAGAGCGGTGTTATATAGCCTGTAATATTTCTCGAGAAACAGGCTGCTTATCGCGTTAACAATTTAAATCAGACTGGCTAATAAGTACCTACACATTTTGAATTTCATCTTCTATCCCAAAGGGAACTGTGTTTCGGGATGGTAACCCAGTGTCCATTGGCCATGGGATGCTAACTGAATACCAACCAGGATGTTGATGAGGAGCAGCGTCACCATATCCTGTCACAACACTTTGCGCTCGCCTACCAACCTGTCAACCGTGGCGAATATTAGCCAACCCCTTCAAAATGACCAAAAATAAAGAGTATAGGCGGTTGCTCTGGAGGTAGATGGGGGACGCCTACATTCAGCAATGGACATCCAGTGGCTGATATGATGAAAGGATGATGATGATGATGACTATCTTCCAATCTATGACGCGGTCGTATATTAATTGTGTAAGCCAGTATACCTACCTACTTCACTATATATATTTATTATTTATTGTTATATTTGTTTTAATTTTCCAGTAAATAAAATATGTGTGATATATTAACCGCAAATTTTCATACTAAATTTCGTCATGGGTTATAATTTTTTTTTGAATGCATTCTTAACAACAAAATATATGTTGTACTGGCTTCTACCTGTGGCTTCGCCAGCGTGTATGTCGGTTATCGCGACCAAAAAAAAAAGTATCCTATGTTACTTCTAATACCTCCAAGAATATGTGTACAAAGTTTCATGATGACCGGTTAAGTAGTTTTCGCGTGAAAGTGTAACAAATAAAACTTACATTTCACATTTTTAATATAGGAAGGATAATGAGACTAATATACGCTATATTAGGTACTGTGGAAACTTTCATACTTGCAAGCTCATCGATATCTTATACAGTAAGAGCCTGTTCCACTGCTGGGCAAAAAAATGTATGAATGAGAATGTTTGAAGCCCTTACTGGATCCACTGGTTTAGTGCGGGTTCCAAATTGTGTCTAAATGTCTTTTAAAATATTTACTTAAAACTCAGTACAAATATATTTAAATAAATGTTAATAACTTGCCAAATTCATGCACTAACATAATTATGCTATCTATTTATAACTTAAAAAGATAGAAATCTCAATTTATTGTTTATAGTTACGTTCCAATGCAAAAACCTAGCGACAGATTACCAATTGTGTGTTTGATCCATGACAGGATTCCTTACTGTCGGTAGCTATGACTACCGACAAATGAAACGTTTATATCAGTGATTCTCAACCTTTTTTTGTTGCGGCACATATTTAACGATTTCAAAATTTGGCGGCACACAAAGAAAAAGATAAAAATTATTTACTCACTACAACACACTGCATAAATAGTTTATGACAAAAATTTTAAATATACGAAATAAACTAATATATACTACAATAATAACTAAACGTTTATCAAGGAAATATTTTTCTTTTTAAATGATATAATTTAATAATATCGACATTATTATATATTTGCAAAATTTAGCGGCACACTTTTGAAATTTGGCGGCACACAAAAGTGCCGCGGCACAGTGGTTGAGAATCACTGGTTTATATACATGTTTGTTATTGATAACACCAAAATACATAAATAGACTACGTATTACCGATAGCTATATTATATCTAACTGTATTGTACTGTATCAGCCTGTAAACAACCCAATGGAAAAGGCCTCTTCTCCATATAGAAGAAGGGTTGGAGCTTAATTCACCACGCTGCTCCTGTGGGTTGGTGGATTATTTATCTACTATGATTAACGATCGTTACAGGTGTCTATGATAACAACCGGGACCGACAGCTTTATGTGCTCTCTGAGGCGTGGTGGGGAGATCGACAATGACATACATCCAGACTGGAAACAAATATTTGTACAAATACAAGTATCTGTCCCGAGCGGAATCGAAACCGCGACCGTCAGCGCGCGGCGTTGAGGCGACCACTCGCTCCACTACACCAGAACGGTCGTCAACTTTCGAACAAAACGAACTTGTCAAATTTTATATATATATTTGCTACTGATACCACCGAAATATATAAATAGAAATTTACTACGTATTACTGATAACTCTATTATCTGTAAGAAATTATCAAATATAGAAAACGACTGAAAATAACTACATAAAAATATATATGTATGTGATAATGCGTGTGTCTATTAGTTACCGATGTAGATGTTACGTGACCGAAGTAGCGCCATACTGTTTGCAGCTGAATGGGCTGGCGCGCCCGGGGAAGTACTTCGCTCTCACTTAACACCGACGTGAAATGACGGCACTGTCGTCGTGTTTCATTCTGGTTTGTAAGAGATCCGGTGGCCCATCCCTTCCCTTCCCTTCACAAATCCGGTGGAAGATCCCTCCCCTCCCTAAAAGCCGGCAACGCACCTGCTAATCGTATGAGGTAGCGGGTGTCTATCGATGTTGTTTTTACTTACCACCAGGTGAATTAACTGTCGTTTGCCCCCTCTAATATAAAAAAAAGTTAGCATAAAAGTTTCAAATTTACCAAATGAGATTGGTCATTCAGAAAAGCCTTTTTTTATTATTTAAAGAAAGAAATTAATGTGATGACTTTAACACAAACGATTTTAAATTCGTTTTCGTAGTTTCAAAAGTTATTCTCTTGTTCATAACGAAGCCTTTGTGATGCTGAATTTTATATCTATCGAAATGAAGAAATTAAAATTGATGATATTTTCGGTTTGTGTACGATCGTATCAACTGAAGTAAACTACATTATATTATTAAAGAAAAAACGGTTTTATAAAAATATATACTCTATGTATTTCAAATAAAAATTACAGTATTTTTCATATTTGTAATGGAATGCCATTGAATTCAGTTGGCAAGAATGCTGGCAGCATGAATGATAGCAAGAGATATATGAATGAATAACGAGAGAAGATGAATTGAAGTTTCCCTAGGAAGAGGGTTGGGTAAATTTGTGGTAATTTTTGTAGCTTAACAAATACCGGTCTCTTTTTAGTTTTTATTTTTCCGATTTACTGTGAAAAATCTAAACCTTAACCACCTTTACACTAGCTTCTTTCAAACATCACGTTGCAATTTTTGTAATTTGATATTTGCACAAGTTTTGATTTTTCATTTTATTTGTGGCAGTAATTATGCATTAATATCGATTTATTTAGAATGACACATATTTTGTCAACTCTTTTAAATTGCAATAAAGTGTATAAAAAAATATTTAGGTATAATTTAAAAGTTTTGTGTTGATCGAATGAAAATTTAAAAATATTACTTAAAATATCATACCTTATAAACTACTGAACCTAGGACAAAGAAATTTAGTGTTTTATATAAATAATGATCTCCTCTATCACCAGTGTCCCGTTGGTCCGCTTTTTACGGGACACTCTGTATATAGATTATGTGTTTCCGGACCCCGGTCTCGAGATTTCATCTGACTGGGAGATGTTGAACGCAAGGCGTTTAATAGATTATTTTAATAGTAACCATTTGCATCGTAAAATTAGAAGAGCTTATTATTGTAAATATGGCTAATAGTTATGACAAATAGACACCTGAGGATTATAAGCAAATATATTATTTCGAAGTCAACGTCATGACAGAGCCCACTTATAATGAATCTCCGTTCTGGATATAAATGACATAGATACAAATATGACACAATATGATTTATTGCAACTATCGTTGGGACCCTTTCATTTCCGGATATCAAATATATCTCACTGCTCACATCAGCACAAGATGACACCATAAGATATGGTGAGTTCCACCACAGCCAATATTTTCCACATCTGAACGAAAGATTTAAAACATTTTCAAAACGTATTTTGAAGCGTAATATAATTTTATTTTTATAAGTTGTACACTTTAGAAGACATACGACGCATTACGTGCTCTCCGAGGCACGGTGGGTAGATCCACAAGGACATACACCCAGACCGGAAACAAATATTTGCACAATCGCAAATATCTGCCTCGAGCGGAAATCGAACCCGCAACCAGCGTTAAGGTGACTAGTCGCTCTACTACACCAGAACGGTTGTCAAGGTTTTTCCGTACACCGGAAATTCTACAAATAGTTCCCGGAATCTGTGAAACTTCCCTAAATCTTTGTAACCTTTTATAATAAACCTTTGTATCTAGTAGAGATTGAAATCATTATTAAAATTTTATAAATGATGCAAGTAGAGATTGAAATCATTATTAAAATTTTATAAATCATGCAATACTAAACAAATATAACTGGCCCATTGGCGCAGTTGGCCTGCTTTCTGCTCGATAGTTCGATTCCTGCCTCGAGTCTGGGTGTAATATATATTTATTTATTATTTCTATATCTACATTTATTTAAAAAATATATATGTATATCAGTTGACTATTACCTAAAACACAGACATTAAGTTTCCTACCTTAGGAACATACGACCGTGTGTGTATGTTTAATATATTTTATTTTATTATTACCAAACATTAATGTAGGTCTTACACTCCATTCCAAAAATATTAATCTTTCAATGCTTATAAAACTATTTGATATTTGCTGCATCGGGAAGAGAGTGAAGGATCACTCTTTTCCCCTTCAGAATAAATGCCCGGAATCAGTGATGGTCAGAATACCTTCTGAACTCTTATGTAACCATATAGTATATAATAAAATATGTAAACGCACTTCTGAAGGCTTTATCGAATGGCGGCTCGTTTGGACGCTGGTGGTCGTTACATTTTACGAGAAATGAAAATATAATCACGGAACAGAGATTGGTGGAAATGGTACTAATCATGTGTAATTAATTAATTACAAGATGTAACATAAAATACTCATGTTACGGCACTGATGTCTTACTTTACTTTCACTAACTTCACAAAAATGTGGACTGATAGTAAATTAATAAGAATATACACCGTTTAACCTTTTTTAACCTGTACTAAGCTAGTTGCAAATCTCGAAGTGAGGTTTTCTTTAACACACAGGTCAGTAACTTATTCAAGAATTTAACTGAACTGAATCAGCCTGTAAACGTCCCAACACTGGGCAAAGTCTTCCTTTACATATTGGAGAAGGCTTGGAGATTAATCACCACGATACTCAAATGCGGATTGGCAAATATTTTCCCTATAATGAATAACGATTGCTATCAGATTTTTATGATAAAAAACCGGGACCGACGGCTTTACATGCTTTCTGAGGCATGGTAGGGAGATCTATATGGACATACACCCATATCAGAAACAATTTTTTTTATTATGTAATTAACAGTATAAAAAAAATCATAAATGCTTAGTAATAAGAGCATTAAAAGCTCTATTCGATACAAAATGTAAGTAAATATGGGATATTTAATTTTCTGTTACGTGTCTTTAAATTTAATAAAAAAAATCTCAGTGTTGTCACTTTCACAGTAGCCTGTTCTGTGAATACCGCAGACGTTCAGACATTTCGTAGGTAACTACGGCTTTTATGTCGTCGTAACTCACCAATTCCAGTAATAATGAGTCATTCGTGAATGTCGGTATATTCGTTCCTCGATACCGCATGAACGTCGATTTATTCAAATAACAAGTTTCGTGTACTGAAGTCTCTATTACGGAAAAATTTAAACGATTTCACAAAAGGATTTTTTTACAATCAGCCATTTTATAGCTAATGTGTATTATTTGGTTCAAGATATATTAGTTATTAAAAATTGTGTGCGTTATTTCTTGCAGAAAATATGACTAAATTTATAATTATTCAATAATGTATTAACCATAGTGTCATGACAGTAGCCGTGCTATGATCAGCAGAGAAGAACAGTTTCTCCTTCTTGTAGAGATGTTGTAAGGCGACTAAGATCACAGTGGTGCGATTCGCAGCCTCATGACAAATTTCCGTATAGCTCATACAAATAATGGTCGTTTCTGTTGTGTTTCCGGACTCTCGATACAGCACTTTTATTCTACAGGAGGCCGTTGATTGTGATGTGTCTATTTATCATTTATTTAGCTAATTTTTGTCTTGTCTGGAAGCTACTACAGGAAACATTATGTACTAAAATATTTCTAACTCGATGATTTAATAAACTAACACACTAATACAAATTTAATTTTGTACATCTGTATTTACGAATTATATTTTAGATTTGATTTCCAGCTGGAAGACCAACGCACGTTAGTTCCACGCTTGTTAATTATGTTATATGGTGAAATAAGCTTGAATTTATTTTTATTTATTAATTTAAATGCGTTATTGTTCGATACAGCCAAAGTAATTATAAAAGGCAGGTTTAACACTATTCCATTTTTCACGAGCAAAAATTAGGATATATATAATATCACTATACCTATTATATATATATCTTACATACAATATATATGATATGACACGATATGATATATTTATTCATAGTCAATATTATTGGTATAGCCTTGACTAAGGAGATACTTTTTAAATAAGGTTTTGAAATAGTTCTATGTAGGAGATTTCCCGATATCTTGAAGTAACTTAAATCATAGACGGACGGCAGTGACAACGAATGAGTTAGATATTAAGCATAAACAGAGTACCGAAAATGTCAGCAAAAGCTTTTCAGTTTATTGTTTAGAAAGTAACAAAATAATGTAAGCATCTGAAATATGTATAAAAGACCGTTCTGGTGTGGTGGTGCGAAAGTTTGATTAACAACAACGTTCGCAGGGCCGATTATCAATTAGAGCATTTATTTTCATTAATTAGTATTCGTACAAGTATTTGTTTCTTTGTCGGGACTGTTCAGAGGTGAGCCGTACAGTCCCCATAGAGGAGAAGTCTGGCCTTTTCACCGAGGTCAGCCTGTCACTGAAGGGATCCTGTTGCCTGCAGATCCGGGACTCTCCAATTAAAGCGGCTGAAGACTTCCGCAGGGTTTAGTACGGTATTGCACCCCCAAGTGTTGAGTCCGAAATACGGTCTAGGACTGCCTACCCGGGCGTCCTGGATATCATCCGTAAATGGATTCCCCTGCGACAAAAAAAAAGTATTTATTTCTGGTGGGGTGGTTATTCTCGTAGGTGCTTTGTTAAGACGTATTATCATAAATACGTGATAACAATTGTTATTCTAGTAGGAAAATCAACTTCAACTGCCAACCCGTAGTGTAGATGCTCCAATCCTTCTTCTGCGTAGAAATGTGTAACGCAGCGAAAGATTTAAAGACTATTCCAGTTAAGTCAGTTTACATAAAAGTTCAACACCTAATAAATAATTAATAGTTTCTTGACTAAATAAATCTACAAAAATGATCACTTAAAAGTTTTAAAAAGAATATTTCTTGAATATTTTTTAAACTATATATTTATATATTATATTTAAATAATTGAGGTTTAAGAATCTTTATTTATTTCTCACAAGAATATAATTCACTTACATGAGAAACATTTGATATTGCAAATTAATATACTACTAATAATACTTTAAATGTTTACATATAGCATGCTGTTACAACTTGTAAAAAAAGCAGCACTCAAAAATCAAAATCAAAAACAACTTTATACAAGCACCTTCGAATTTTTGTAAAAGTAAAGCCACCACCGATTCGGAATGTAGATTCTGCAGAGAAAAATCGGCAAGAAACTCCGCAGTTACTCTTCATATTATTATCTCACTCATCATATTATTGTAAAACACGTTTGTAAATCACTTATCAGTGTACATTTTGTAAGTTGTCCTAAATAAATAAATAAACTACTTACAAATCAAGTTTCACCACAAACGCTTCAGTAGTTTTAGCGTAAATAGCAAACATACATAAAACAGATGTCTTAAGATATTAGTATTAAATATGCATATAAACAGTCAGAAGGGAATTATTTCCGTATTCGTCGCCACTTGCGTTAGTCTTCAATTACGTACCGGATTTCCGTTCTGAGTACTGGGACACGATTATGTCAACATTACATGAAACATAACATGGCTCTCGAGAATTTAGTCTATAGCGAGCATTATATTTTATAATTTGATGATCTGAAGGAAAGGAAGGTTAGGAAATTTAAATTATTTTAACGCGTGTGTGGAAACATTGTCTGTTATGCAATCAGTGATGTAATTTAGATTTGTTGGTGATTATGAAAATGATGAATTTTTTTATTATTATAAAAAGACCTAAAAAAACAAATACCGATTTAGGGCAGTTACTTATATTTCTTTCTGGTCTGAGTGTTCTCTATTTATATCTATTGTTCATGAATTACTCAATTTAAATCACAACAACGCATATCGAGTGACTCCTTATAAATATTTTACATACATTAAAATATATGTAATACAGAGTGTTTATGGGACAATCTTGCCTTGAAAAGCACGTAAATCTATTTGTTTCGGTTGTTATCATAGACACCTGATAGCGGTCGTTACTCATGATAGTAAAATTATACGCCGACCCACAGTGGAACAACGTGGTGGATTAAGAAGCTTAATTTCTTTATCTTATATTGATAAGAGCCCTTCGCCTAGGAGTGAAACGTTAAAGGCTGATTCATTCATTCATTCATAATATATCCTATGATCTGACTCATATTCTAGAGCAGAGTTCCCCAAACTTTTTTGTGTCGTAGACCCCTTGCCATGTTTTTCCGTGTTGGGTAGACCCCCTACTTACCTGATATTGATTTCCTGTAAATTTCTAACTGTAGTAAAGTTTAGTGTTAAAAACTTAAAGTAAAAACACATGTTAATTTATACATTTATTAATTGAAATTAAATTAAAACTACTCAAAATAAAATTTTGTATCTGTATTGTTATAAACATATATAATAATTTTTTTACTTCATAGGTACTTTTATAAATAATGTATATGTTTTGATATTATAAGATACTATGATGTAAGTAAATAGGTACTATCAGTGTATGTGTTGAGATCCACTATCGTGGACCCCCATTTTCATTTCATGGACCCCCAAATTTTTTTTCGCTGACGTAGACCCCTTGCAGGTTGTCATAGACCCCTAGGGGTCGATATAGACCACTTTGGGAATCACTGTTCTAGAGTAACAGATTCTAAATACAATCTAATCTTCCCAAGAAGTTACTCTTTCGGTCAAGTTACATATTTAGTTTAAAAAATTGTTAAAAATGGTTTATACAAAATACTTGAGAGGGGACTAATAATCACCTTATACACCAATTAGTTAGGTGGTGGTCAGCAGCGTCACCATATACGCAACAACACACTGCGCTCGTCAACCCACCTGCGCGTGGCGAGTAATCCCAAACCCCGCCATATATAATGGGGGAGGCCAAAGTTTAGCAGTGGACATCCAACGGCTGATGTGTATGGTGGTGGTGGTGGTGGTGGTAATGGTGGATGTATTTTCTCATTTGTATCTCATTATTTTTACCATTTGTTTAGATTGATTAAAGGTTTATATAAGTAGGTTTGTCTTAATTTAAATTATCAATAGTATGTAAAAAAGATAAAATAAGGTATTATAAACGACCGGCTGGTCGAGTGATCAGGCAACTGGACACTTTACGCAGCGGTCGCGGGTTCGAATCCCGCCAGGTGCAGATAATCTGTATGACGAATATAGATGTCTGCACCGGGTCATGGATGTATATTTATGTATATATGTATTTATATCTTAAATTTATTTCCGTTCCTAGTACCTGTAACACAAGTTCTTACGAACTTACCACGGGGCTAGGTTAACGTGGTGTGATTGTTGGTTAATATTTATTTATTTATAAAGAAAATACTCAAAAAATTTGTCGTACTCACTTAAAGTTTTTACAGTTAATCTTATATTGTTCAAAATGACAAATATAATGGAATGTATCTGAACATAGAGGATAGATGACTACTATTAAAGATTATTATTATTTATTATTAGATAACATAGAGGATGATGATGTCTGTAATTTCTGAACTAACCAAAAACCTTGAAACATTTACGGGATATTCTTAAATATATCTCCTCTCTAACAAAGAAAGGTTAAATGAAATTGGACTACGCGTTAATGAATTACAACTAAGTACACATCTTGACTTTCATCTCCTGTCCCAAGGGAACCATGCGCAATTTCAAGATAAAAGTACAGTGTTCGAGTTCGTAGTATGAACTCAATTTTGTGCTTAGTTTTATTTAAATTCATTCAATATTTTCGACGTGATTAACAAAATACAGTCAGATATACAAAAAAAAATACGTTTTAGCTTCAGTGTCGATAATAGAGTGCTGTCCAATAAAATCCAAAAAATTTCAAAATATCTTTAATGAAAAGATTCAGACCATGCTATAAATATAAAAATTGTCAATTATTATAATTGTAAAACCTCTGCCTACGGCTGTCTGGGTACTACCATGAATAAAGTAAAAAAAAAAATACTTGAATACTTTTGTCTATCGTTTAAAAAATGATTAGTTCAAACTTCGAATAAATTTCTAGAAGCAAATTTACCATACAATACCAAATGTAAAATGAAATAGTCAAGATATTAAATTATATTACAAAATTTACACTTTTCAGTTACTTTATGCCCATATTTTCCGACGAGACTTGGATACGAAGCGGTAATACATACCAATCGGAAGCTGGCTACGGCGCCGGCAACTTCCGCCCTTCTTCCGCACATGATAAGAACGATAACCGTGTGCTTTATTAACCACAATATAACTTCCAATATCATCTGCCAGCTATTTTGATTCATATAGCTATATTAGTAACGTCGATTTTATAAAATTTATATAACTTTTCCAGTTGGCCAAGGTTGTCCACTGGATAGTTGATGACTCATGTAGATTTCAACCGAAAGATCATAAGTTCGAACACGGGCTGGTAAATATTTTCAAGAATTCTTGATCTCGTTCTTAGCTATCAAGGTAATCAATGGAAAAAAAACCTGCACGTTTCTGGAAATATTTTGAAATGTGCCCTCTTTAATTTTAATTTAAAAAATACTTCATTGAAATAGGCCTATTTAAGTATTTGTAAGCCATTTCTTGATAGGAGAGGAGTCATTTGCTATTGCATTTCAGTCAAGCAGGCTGTTTCAGCGGAGGACGGCACTTTCCAGTCTACATTTTCAAGTCTTGATTGAACCAATTTTGTCGGTTTATCAGTAGTTGCAGAATTTGCGTAGACTAACGAACGTTTATGGTCGACATTTTCCTTGTTTTAGGAACGAATTGGTTTCTTTGAGCCATTGCCAAGAATTCTATACATGCTTATTTAGTTCGTGACATTTTGTGTTTCGAAATAAAATTTTTAGGATTTCGCGCGACGAAATATTTCGAGAAATAAAAATTTCGGTCAGGATAAAGTAGTCCGTTTAATCTCAATTTACTTATTATTTATTATAATCCCATTCAGTAATGAAGTAATTTATATTAAAGAACTAATTACGAAATAAATTAACTCTAATCTGTTTTCATCTTCAACAGATGAGACTTCAAGAGGATAATGCAGTCTGTTCAACAAAAAAAAAAAAAACTACGCGTTTTTAAGTTTAAATTTTGGCTTAATCAAATTGAACAAGTTCTTACGTGGTAGTACGTGTTTTTGTTTACGTTTACGCAATAATTATTTTGTCTCAGTTTGACGTCAGTTGTTACGTCGAGTGCACATTGTTCGTGATGAGCACTGTATACGCCAAACATTACGAAGCGGTTTTCTCTGCCGGCACTCGTGAGGACAGAAACTGTTCTACGCAGCGGCTGCTAAAGTAATTAAAAAATCAAACTACTTCGTTCAAAAATGGGTGGAACGTTTTAAAAAGACGAAAAGCCGTAGATGATTTGCCAGGACGCCGGAAAACGCGATCGACCAAAACAAGGCAAGATCAGGCGATCGTCAAACTGTTTAAGGGTACTTTCACTTTACTGCTACATGTAGCGAGGATTGAACTAATGCAGAAGGGTATACATGTCAGCTTTCAGCAGATAAAAAGTCTACTGTCAGAATCTCACATGGAACAAAGCAGGGTATGTCCGTCAAAAATATCCATGGTGATTTTTCCAACGTTTTCTTTTCTGATGAAACGGAATTCTGGGTATGATCTCCTCTGAAACAAGCTTAGTATACGGCAGGTGGTCGTTTGTTTCAGCGCACTGCACCCATAAAAAAGAATCATGCTTCAATCAACGCGGATTTGGATGTTTGGAACTCCTTACACAGAATCTAAATGCGAAAAAACGGATAAAATTTATCAGCGTCTCTTAAGATTGGTAAAAAAGTGGTTCGGTGCCAAAAACGAGAAGTGGATCTTGCAAGAAGACAACGACCTAAAACATCGTAGTTGCCTGTGCCTGAAAGAGGAAAGCGAAAAACAGTTTAGAGACAATTGAGTGGCCTTCACATTCTCCAGATGCTAATCCAATAGAAAATGTTTGGAGTTATATGAAGAGAAGGCTTGCTGGAACACGCGTTTTCACTCTCGTTTAACTGTCGCGTCGTATGAAGAAGATTTGGCGTTCTTTGCCGGTTCATTACGCTAAAACACTGGTTGAGAGTATGCCGAGGAGATGTCAAGCAATTCTTGATAATAACGAGGACTGGACACATTATTAATTAATTTTAACCCATAGAACTGAGAGCGTACTTTCATGTAAAATTAAAGTTGGTTAAATATATTAAAACTTAACAAAAATGATTTTTTTTTAACAGATTGTTTTATTTATATCTATTTAGGATACCATCATGTTACACTATAAATGGTATATTTTCAAGGACTTATTTATAAAAAAAATTATATATTAACTACGGATTTTTTTTGTCATCAAATGCTTTGCCTTTTTTGACATCTGTATGTTTTCTTTGTTGTGGTTTTTTTGTTTTTTATGTTTATCTGTATGTCTGTATGTCTATACTTTTTTCAACATTATAACAGATGTTAAATTATGTAAACGTGTCATATTTAAATTTAAATTTGTATTTGTTCGGGTGCTTACCGCGTTTATAATTTTGTTGAGTTCCCTATATTTCGGCAATGTTTCAATCGCAGTCTCCCCGTGATCAGGGCTGTGATCAATTTAAATATGAATAGTGATCGCGTTAGTTTAAAACAATATATGTAAACGTCTCACTGCCAGACAATGACCGCTTTGCCACTTTGTTTTTTCCGTTGCCGTTATATGACTTTATCGTAGTTCGACTGAGATCTTAAACGACATACACTGCCGTACAACTCCAATATTGTTTTTGAACATACGGCCAAACAACTTTTGCATCAACAATGCGTCAAAAAAAATCACACACTATCAAATATTTAGTAAAGTTTGACAAACGATTGGATTAAAAACATTTTTTAATTATTTTTTACACTATCCAGTGCCGCAATTAGACACCAAGTTGACAGAAGCTTTAATACGTAATAAGCATTAATATCAGAATCCATTATTAAATATTAATCCAATATTTAGATTAGTCCTAGGTTTTAATTAGCCAATCTAATTCAGACCGTCTGTCCGGTTACAATGTTCTGCGTTAATTTAAGGATAATTTCAATTGAATAATTCTAACATCGTAATTAACGCTTGGAGATCAGAAATGTATATTACGTTATAATCCCCGAATATATTATATTATGATTGTCTACGAATTACATTTTCATGATACGATTCCAGTTGATATCATTGGACACCTGGTAGTAATCGTCACTCATGGTAGAAAATTTACGTCCCGGGCTGAGTGTCATCTGTTATGCTGATGACACCTTACTCACGGCCCGGGCGAGAAGCTTTGAAGAGGGGCGAGAAGCTTTGAAGAGGGCCGCCTAGCAGAAGCTGGAACGTCGATAACGGTCGACCGTATCGACGTACTTGGCCTGAGGGTTTCTGTAACCAATACAGGGGCCCTCCTATTTCATGGCCCACGTAGATTCCCCCCACCCCCGCAAGGCGGTCCGCATAGGTGAGCCAACCGTCGGGGCGTCACGGTTGCATGCGAAAGCGATCCCGTGGCACCCCACTACCACGATGAGGGCACCACTGGGTTTTAGTGAGTATTCTGGCACGTTCTGTCGTGTCAGCGAGTCCCACATACCCGCCGTCTCCCCGCGGCGGGATGCATAAATGCATTACGCAGCGTTAAAAAAAAATTGAATTTACGTAACCCGCAGTGGAGCAACGTGGTTGAGTAAGTTCCAACCCTTCTTCTATGTGGCGAAGAGACCTTTCCCTAGCAATGGGATGTTTACAGGCTGATTCGGGTCAGTATAATGTACTCAGTATGCTGTGCTGTGTCACAAGTTATAGTAATTGTTCTATCCTGCTTTTAAAGTGTTAATATTTGTATTTATTAAGCTGATTGTTGTGCCAGGACTGCCTCACCAATACATAAACACTACTATTCTTCTGCCTTTCGTAGTAACAATACATATTGCATTTGATGTAATCGAATGCTACAGTCAGGTGTACAAAATCAGTTATCTGCTAAAATGTCTGATAATAACTTGGATTTCGTATTAACATACATACAAAAACCCAATATACGTGCCCTTTTGTAGAGTTAACTAGATTTCTGTGAGTTTCCATTCGGTACCAGGAAGCAAGCCTTTATAAACAAAAATTGATTTTTACAAAATCGGTTCACAGGTGGTGAAATTATTAGCAAACATCCCTATCATTCATATATATATCATCATCTATATCATTTTTGAAATAAATAAAAAATGGTTGCATAAAAATAGTTCAATTAGCATCTTCATATTATATGATAATATGAAGATGCTAATTGAATACTAATGTAAAGGTAAAGAAAGTTGGTTATTTTTCTTGATATTGTAAATTATGCATTCAGCGATGTCACTCATTTTAATTATTATTGTAGATGCCTGATGAACATCTAATTATAAGATCGAAACGTTGCAAAATTTACAATTTGGTATTTTGATTGGCACCTATTGTCCACTTCCCTGCTAAATTTAACATTATAAAAAATGGTGGTTATTTATATAAGTATAGTAAGTATAAAAAATCAGTTTTTAAAAATGAGAAATCACTACATATTATAAAACAAGGTCCTCCGCCGCATTTATCTGTCTGTCTGATCGCGATAAACTCAAAAACTACTGCACGGGTTTTTATGCGATTTTCACCAATAGATAGAGTGATTCTTGAAGATGATTTAGGTAAATATACATACCACGGGCACAGGCGGGCCGCTTGTAAATAATACGTCTGATATGACGTTCTAAAAACAAACTTTACTTAGAAAAACAGTAAAAAATTACATACATATATTATGTAAGGATTATCAGAGTTTCACAAACCATCGTAAAGTCGACGTTTTTCTAGTATTATCAAAGTTTCGTCGTAAAATCGTAGTATGGATCTCTAATAAAGGTAATAACTCCAACTGCCTTCTTACGTAAACGAACGAACGGCCCTGACAAGGCCGTAACTATGTTACCTTGGCTGTTTCATCAGAAACCTGGTACTGAGTTTTTATATTTATTTTTCTTTTTTTTGTATCATTTTATTACTGAACTGACAAAACTGAATCACCTGTAAACAGCTCACTGCTGGACAAAAACCTCTTCTCCATGTAAGAGAAGGTATTGTTATTGTTAATAATAATCATTTTAATAATATTAAGATTTAAGATATATACGGTATAGACATCTTTGCCCATAACCTGCTGAAACTAATGGAAATTTTCCAGAAGGTTCTTGTAAAGGAGGAATAAATGAATTAATTTTAAATATTTCGCTCAATTTTTTAATGGTAAATTATATAATATGTGAATAATTGTATATATATCGCTCGCTTAATAATAAACCGAAATAAGTAAAAAAAAAACATTTTTGTGGTAAATCGGTAATTGTGGAAAATAAAAGTTTTGAACCTCTACCTTGTTGGAGGCATTCTGTCGTCTTTGTGATCCATTAAATCGGTAATTTTGCTCTGTTTCGCGTAGCAATCAGATTGTACCTATTCTTTGAGCTGAGTTAGTTAATTTTATTAGAAAAAGTAGAAATCAATAAATTTTGACTTATTTCGGATATATATATATATCTGTTTATCCATGTGATAATTGAATGAACACATGCTTTCCTTTATTTGCTTATAATGTCGTATTGGATTTGTACTATAAGGATATTATAATTGTGTCTTAAATAAATAAATAAAATATATAATTTTAAATTATAACAGGCGATTAATTGGTGCAGTGGTTACAGCGGCTGGTTTTTGCGATAGAGTTCATCAGATCAATATTTACTCATGAAAAATGTTTGGATACAGATGTCTGTTTTGGTCTAGACGTGGGTTTTTCCAATCTCCGAGATAGTATTAATTATTATTTTCATTATATCTTCTCGGATAATAAATAAGTTAATGGAGGCCGTTGAGTAATAATATAATATAAATACACTTTATTGTACATAGCAAAGAAACAAAACATAAACCGTTACAAAAAAAAACAACGTACAAAGGTCTTATCGCTAGAAGAGCGATCTCTTCCAGAAAACCTTTGGGTATAGGACACGACATAATAAAAACGGTTGGAAAGCGTATAAAGAGAGTAATATACTAGAACAGTTACTATTGACGAATTCTGTCGAAAATGTCCAGTGTTCTTCATCAGATCGTTATCGTATTTCTATAAAACATTCGAGATAACTTACATTTTCATAACGACATAGCGGAAGTGTACAAAGAGAGAAATAATGTGTTCCGAGAATTGTTTATTCATAAAACAATGTTTTTTTGCAAATTCAATCTATAATATTATATCATTATATTATTTTTTAAAATCTATATAATAAACGTATAAAAGTTAAATAAATATTTCTTTAATTTGAGTTACCGATTCTCTGGGCAAAAAATGAACCAGATATCCTATCACCACTGAAATGAACTAAGCTGAATCGACCTGTAAACGTACTACAGCTTTTGGAGTTTCCACCACACTGCTTCCTACCATGAGTAACGGTCGCGATCAGGTATCTATAATAACAATCGAGAAAGACGGCTTTACGTGATCTCCGAGGCAAGGTGGGTAGACCCTCAAGGATATTCACTCTGACCAGAAACAAATATTTTTACAAACACAAATAACTGCCCAGAACTCCCGCTTTGAATGGATCGAACCCGCAACAACCGGTTTTGAGGCGACTACTCGCACCACTACATCAAGACGGTTGTCGAAACAAATAATTATTTAACGAAAATTATCCTATAAATAATGCAATTTCCAAGTTGAATTACCCATTCTCTTAACAAAAAATAATCCAGCCCATCTGTAAAAGCCACTAATGTATCATTTGAGTCATCATAAGTTATTTGCGCCGTTTAGCCGATTCAGCTTTTTGCATAGCGGTTCCATCCCTAGAGGCCGTCTCCCTGACAAGACGGAGTTAATGGGTGTGAAACGGGTATTATTATGGAACCAACTTTATATTAACGTCTATTTTAACATAATTTTGCAAAATAAAAATAATTTTTATCACCATTTTTTTTAAAATGGTTTTTATAATAATAATGAATACTACTATTATAAATGTGAAATGTAAGTTCGTTTGTTACGCTTTCACGCGAAAACTACTTAACCAATCATCATGAAACTTTGTATACATAAGTATTCTTGCAGGTATTAGAAGTAACATAGGAATTATTTTTTTCGCAATAACCGACATCCACGCGAGCGAAGCCGTGGGCAAAAGCTGGTAAAGATATTAATTCTTTATATTACCGAGAGTAATAATATATCCACCACACCATCACATCAGCCGTCTACTGCTGCATCTATGTACCCATCATCTCTGGGGTTATTTCCTAATACTCGCCACGCTTGGTAGGCGGTTGATATAAAGGAATAATGTTATAAAGAGTGACAAAAGGATATATTTGTATTATATATTTTTATGTAACGTTTGAAGACAAGGTACCATATCTTTAATGCTTGATGCTATAATAATATGCTTGTTAGTTCAGAATAAATCAGAAAATTAAATTTACAAATAAGACTGATTAAGTTCCTAGTTAGTAAAAATGTTAAGAAAAAATGCAATAGAAATTATGATAAGCTTTTTCACGTTTGCAAAATTTTGCCAATAGATAAAAAGATTGACTATTTATTAGGATTAGAATACTATTACAAGGACGAATGTAAAATATTAGTAAAAAATAAGTATAATACGCGAAGAGTAACTGACAAAAAATTATTTCAACCGAAGGTAAAGAATTACTATGGGGAAAGAACGTCTAATTACATGGTACCAAAATTATTTAATAGAATTGATATGCTAAGACGAGACATAAAATAAGCAGAAAATTGTTAAAGTTAAAGCTGAGGGACTTGATTCTCGATGAAGAAAAAGTGTCGTCATCGAGAAACAAACCTGTAATAAAGTGAGGTTATGTTTATATGTTTAATGTTTATGTTGTTGATTGTAAATAAGAATACATTTTTGTTTGTTTTTTTTTTTTTTTTTGTAATAACGAGCGCGTCTCGCCGTTAAGCATTACAGCTTGGCGAGATAAAATTATTTGTTAAATCTTTTTGTATAAAAAATAAATGAATTAAAAAAAAAAAGAAATATTTTAATATGAATCATATGTAAGCAATTTCATTTCATTTTTTTTCTGTTTTAATAAAATTTTCTTCAATAGTTAAGATGGGTAGCCAGACACACGGACGGTTAGGCTAAGACGGTATTGGAAATTTTGTTCTATATTAAGTATGTTAAACTGTAAATTGAAGACAAAAACATCAAAAATCTATACAATTTATCGTATATTTTTAAAAATTGTTCCCAACGCCATACAATTACAAGGTGTTCTTGAAATAGAATTGATAGTATGAGCAGAGTATAATATTTTAACCTATAAAGCTACTTATTAATATTATAATCGTCTCAATATAAATCAATAAACTTTGTATAACCAACAAACAAAGATATTTCTCTTTAAATTATTTGCATAAATACAAATGAAATATGAAATACTATTTACTATTTTATACTTCTACTACTTGACGACCGTTCTAGTATAGTGGTGAGAGTAGTCAGTCTTAACGCCGGCGGTCGCGGGTTCGATTCCCGCTCAGAGCAGTTATTGGTATTTGTGCAAATATTTGTTTCCGGTCTGTGTGTATATCCTTGTGTGTTTCCTCGCCGTGCCTCGGAGAACACGTAAAGCCATCGGTCCTGGTTGCTGGTTGGACATGGACACCAGCCCGGCTAGCATGCATGCGCGCATTACAAAATTTTCTATACCCCTTTTTTCGTATTATCTCTCTATGTCTACAGTAGCTAATATGCGTGCCAGGATACTCTTCTCGTTACGTCGATAGAAGAGATAACATTAAGTTTTAGATATCTGTGGTATTTATCTCTGCGAGAGCTAACATTACATACTAATTTTGTCGAATTTTGACGTGATTTTGACGTTCGAAGAAGAATATTATCGACGAAATAAAGTAATTAGAATTAATTTTCTTCGGAAGAGAATTTCGTCTCTCGTAGTGCGCATGTTAGGGTAATCGAGATAATACTTGATGTAGACACATTATCTCTCTCTCTCGTCAAGAGATATTTCGGTACGCATGCTAGCCCGGCTGGTAAGATTAGTTACTCATGGTATGGATATTATCCGCCAACCTGCAGTGGAGCAGCGTAGTGGTTTAAGCTCCTACCATTTTTCTATACAGTACAGTACTTCTGATACACAATATTATTTATTTATTCATTTATTATGTACATAAAACAAAGTATGACGTAAAATACAAATAGTCGATACTTGAAACGCTACCTATTTTTTTTTTCGTAATGGCCATCACAAAAGGTTTTCAACTTTGGAAAATTTCAGACATAACAACACATCGAAACATTCATGGACGTTTTTAAGAACTAAAGCAATTTCTATTCTGCACTAAAAGCACTATTTTTAAGTAATTGCTTTGAAAGGTCAGTTCGAAAAATAATTGAAGATAAATCCAGGTAGCAACAACCTTTTTACTCGACTACTTCAATAAGAAGCATAATGTATTTTAATGTTTATATATCAGTACATTGTAATAAAGTACAATACAATTGTAATAAAATTTAAAGATTAAAAATAAATCGTTTTAGTGCAAATATTAATTATACAACTTTGTTTATTATAATTATTTTATGAAAATGTATATCCCATGCATTTATTACTTCGTTTAAATGCTTTAATCTCAGTTTCTATAAAGCTAATTGAAGAAAATATAAGTGTTCTATTTATAGAGTTCATTTTGAATTTTCTATTCTTTATTTTTATAAGATAGAAACATTATTAAGAAAGAAAACATTTACTTTTCCCCTTTATTGCTACAACATATTATGTAAGTTTATATGGTTAAAAAAAGAAGTATTAATAAAACAGCGAAATAATAATATAATAATATAATTAAAAAGTAGAATATAATAAAAAGTAAGGTAACTGTAAGGGATGACGTCACTAAAGCAGCGGGGGAAAAGTGAACACACTCAGCTTTCACCGCGATTTTGTACCAAGACTGCTGATTCAGTGCCCCAATCTACTACCTCTCTCTTCAATATAAATGTTTAAGATAGATATAGATACATTAAATATGAGATAACAGAATTACCAAAGTATTTAAATATCAAAAAGAAAACATTAAACACAGTAAATCTGAAGATAACGACAATAATTTCCAACCTAACGAAAAATTTATCATAAGCCCCACGCGACAGTCTCCGAGATTAAAACGAGCTAAATTGTAACATAATGACGAACAGACACGTATCGCTTACATAAAAATGACACGCGTCTCAAACCACACCACACCTATTATTTATCCTCAAGACCGCAATTGATAAGCGATAGCGATTTTTACACAAATACTTCATGTTTCCTTAATATTTGTAATTAAAATACATAAAACAGTGATCTCTGTGTTAAACATTTATAATACTAACATTTAAATCATTATATATGTATAATTAAATTTTAATTTAACGGTATTTAAAAATCTTAAATGAAATGAAAAGGTTTACATCTTCTGTCTCGTAATAAAAAGGTCAGAAAAATAAGGCGCTCGTTAAATGACAGCATATTTCACGCGTAATGTGTGTTTCCTTACGTTCCTACTTAGTTACGTTTCGACGTAATTCTATTATTTCGTATGAAAAACATACTTTCATGAACCTTCATCTTAATTAAGTAACGTATTAAGACCCTTTTAGTAAGGAAAAGCATATGAAATGAAATAAAACTATATATGTATATTGTTTTTCTGTGTGTTTGAACGGCCTCTACTCTAGAGTTTATTGCTCTGATTTCGATAAAATGCGTATGTTATAAAGCCTGTTTATTGAAAAAGATTGTAGGCTATTAAACATTATGTTGTGGTATATAGGAAAATATGAATATATAGCAGAATCCATCAACTTGTTAAAGGCATCAAATTTTAGCGCGACTGAAAACGGGTACGTCATCCTAGTGTAGCTAAATAATTTTTAGAATATTTTTTATTTGTTTGTATGAACACGTATATATTAAGAAGAGTTGAACCGATTTTGACGTGACTTGGTAGAGTTTATATCCTAATCTATATATATATATATATATATATATATATATATATATATATATATATATATATATATATATATATATATATATATATGATGAGAGCAATATAAGCCATTTTTTGTTTATCTGTCTATCTGTCTCTTTATATGTTTGAATTTTTTACGGTATTTATTAGTCAGTAGTGGTCTTAAAGGCCTCAAACTTGAAACCAAGTGTAGATTTCATCTTGATACACTGTCTAAAAGTTAAGTTATTACTTACTCTGTAAACAATTTTAGTGAAATGTTAACAAAGTCGTTTTTACACTTGTAGGTACAATAATAGCAGACTAAGTCACAGTCACGTTCATCAACTAGTGTGGTACATATAAAACATCACTATACGAATCACAAAAACCAAAAAAAAATTAACGTCAAAGCAGATAAAACCAAGTGGATCGGCTAGTTTTATACAAATTGTTACTAAATGAATTATACCCCTCGAATCAACGTTTGTTTCTTCATAATAACTTATTTCAGTATTTAAATCTTGTTATTCAGCTGTCATTAAAACTACCGAAAACTTTGAAAAAGTTCGTTTCGAGGAAATTACTTACAGAAACTGTGGAGAATTTTAAGCAATCCGGAGTACGGACTTAAATAAAAGCCAGATTACATTTTAACTTAAATTCCGTCAAAGGAACAAAATACAAGACGATATAGTAAATATACCTGGCGGCACTCATTTTAGAGGAACCGTCTTACTGAGTTGATCGTTGTTTGTTATATTATTGTGTTTTTTAAAGGGCAGTGGTCACGGCAAATGGTTTACGAGCTAGCCGTCCCAGGTTCATACCTCGCACATGATAAGTGTTTGAATTTTTATGCGATATATTTTATAAACGAGAAGTGATTTTTTTTCTGTTATTGGTTACAAATATATCGTTACGTTTTACACAACCCAAATATCGGTACACTGCAGCCATTTTCGTAATAAAATACTCAATGTTATATTGTGAGAATTTTTATCAAAAATAACTATTTGTTTCGTTTTTCTTTACCGTATAGAGTTAGATTAATTGACGACGGGTTGACGGGTTGGCTGTACTGATGGTCACGTTTGATCCCTACTCATGGCATGGTCATACATATATTTGTTGAAGGACACAAAAACCGCAATAATCAAACGCTTAAACTACTTATTCAATGAGATTCTTTATACTGTACAAGTACCAATTCAATTGTCAAAGTCTATCATAATTCTATTACATTAAAAAGAAGATAAGAGAGATATTAACAACTTCAGAATGTTATGGCTAAAATGTTCTCAAAAGTTATACTTGGGTGATTAACCAAGCAACTAGAAGTGAACCAACCAAAGCAAGAAGCAGTTTTTGCTCTGATTATTTTTCCATCGATCATATTCGTGTAGTAAAATAGATCATAGAAAAATGTAATGAGTATGGCAACAATTACCATATGGCATTCGTAGATTTTAGTATGGCTTTCGATTCTTTGAGTTACAATTATATCTGAAAAAGGCTAGAAAACCACGGCATCTATATTATATTAATACGTGAAGCAAAAACTTTGTACCCTTTTTTACGAAAATTACGCGGACGGAGAAGTATGAAATTTGGCACAGTTAAAGTTTATATGGAGAAGTGCAGAATGCTAATATTTTTTTATAATAACGCTCAAGAAATACATTAAATTAATTAAAAAAGACACTACACACACTACAACACAAACACGTATGTACCATGTACATGTATACACAAAATTTGTTTATTATCAAAGTCTGTTGTCAACTCGGTCTTAAATACAGATCTTGGAACGAATTTTTTATCGAAAACACAGATCAGGTCCAACGACTGCTGCATAATATGCTCACCACGTTATGCGCAATTATATTTTTATGATGTTGTCGAATTTCGACCACTGGGTGACCACTAGTAAAACTAAATACATAATAAAAATCATAAACAAAAAATACGAGTAGTGTATAGCAATAGTTCAACTTGTACGAAAACTTTTGAAAGAGTTCGTCATCGAGAAAGGCTTCAGACAGAGGGACCCAATTTCGACGAAGCTATTTACAGCAGTTCTTGAAAATATCAATGGTAGATCAGTGACGTTTATCCATATGTACTTCCATAAATTATTCGTTATATTATTTTTTTTTTTTTTTTAATTTACTGGGACTCTAACGGAAAGTCATTATTATACTATTATGATGCCATTATATAGCTGAAACAGTAATTTACCAAACCTGTCAAAAACAATTATTACGAAGTAACCACTGACCTACCATTGTGACACAATTTACAACACTTGAATACAGAACACAGAATATATTGAAACATTGGTGATAAATGTCACCAAGTCAAGAAATTTTCATGTATTCAATAAAAATATAGTATAGCTCCATCTCAATGTTAATAGTTCGGTTCCCACTCGAAGTGGATATTTGTGTTTATACAAATGTATGTTTTTGGTTTGTCTATGTAGGTCTCACACCGTACCTCGGAAAGCAGTTAAAGCAGTAGACCTTGATTGTTGTCATAAAAAACCTGATAATGATCGTTACTCTTGGTAAGAATACCATCTTGCAACCAGTAGTTCCAAACCGATCCTATTATATATTATGGAGAAGAGTCTTTTGCCCAACGAGTGGGCATGACAGCTTAGTAACGAAAGGGAAACAAAAAATCCGCAAGAAATCTCTCGTCTGTTTGTTTTTGAAATATTGCTTAAAGTTTTGCTTTTTAGTAATTTATTTTTGCATTTTGGTAAATATAATTTACGTAAAAAATATTTTTACAAAATTTACATAAATTTACACCTTAGTCCATACTCTATGCCACAATGATCGTAAATTCTGTTTCAGATATAATATGCGACGGTTTTATGGCGAGCTTGCAGGTTAAGCTGTGACGTGATCGTTATAACCACGATATGAGCTCCGAAAAAGCAGTTAATTGCAAAATTTTGTAACACATAACATTATATAAACAGTAATTAGAAGATCTCATTTTTATGGACGAAGATAAAATGTTTTCTCTTTAAATTTTGACAAAAGTCAAGCTTTATTATAACTTGCGAAGCTCTTTCATCACCGATTTTTTGAAGAAAAGAAATTATTCGAGAAGAATAAAAAAAGGAAGAAGAGAAGAATTTTGAGCACGATATACATCTATGTTCATTTGCAAATACTTAAATTAGGGTTAACAATTTTAACAAGAAGATAAAAAGTCTCAAAAAGTAATGGATGAAGGAGATGAGTAATTTCTTAAGTACTTAAATTTCTTTGCATCTATGAAACTGTAACATCAATAAGAGAAGATGGGTCCTTATGAAAAGGTAAAATTTTGCACAGTTTGGTTAAAAATAAATTAAAATCCAATTATTAAGGATATAGAGATCTGATGGATTAACACTGGTTCCCTGGGGAATAGGAATGGAATGCAAACTGCGTCGATGTATTAGCTCCATGTTAAAGTGACAGCTTTAAGAGCGTGAGCCGCTATGGAAATATTAAAAAAACTAAACGATACCAATATTCCTCACTTATTCCAATTATCTCTTTGTGACGTTTGCAGTCGAAACGCTTGGCTCCAAGTTGGAGAAGCAGTGCAAAAAAAATCTAAAACAATTGATCCCGCGCCTACATGCCTCCACTGGTGACAGGAGGGCTGGTGCGGCTTTTATCCAGAGAATCGAAATTGCTATTCAACGGGGAAATACTGCCAGTATTCTTGTCATCATTTCACGCAAACATGATTTATAACGAAACTGTCTTTAAAAAATTATAAATCTATATCAATATTACTGATTTTAATATTTAGTTTCATCGTCTGAATGAAAGTAAATATTTAAATTTGAAACTGGTTGAACGGATGCTTGTTACTCAATTAAACGAGAAACCAGGTGGCAGTGTGTATCACAAGGCTTTTTTTATTTTCGAAAATTTGATTTGATTGAAGCAATAAATTGACATTACTTTTAAGTTGTAGGAATCAAATAATGTCATAAACTTATCGTCGAAATATGCACGGTACCTCACATAATATGTGGCACAACCGTAAATTTAAAAGTACTCGCACATACTTATCAAAACTTCCAAGCGAGTGAAGTAGCGGGCAACAGTTAATCTTTGTTATAAGTTGAACATAATAACTTGTCCTTTTATTGACACATTTTTTTTTTTTTTTTTTTTTTTTTTTATTCACATCTACAGGCTTACATGCGCCTATACCCTTTTCTTTACATAAATTTTATTGTTATATACAGACGTTTTTATAGCAAAAGTAAAAAAGTTCTTAAGACTAGACTTAATATCTCTAGTCCCTGAGACGAGAGTCCAAACTGACCACTTTTATACTAATATATATACATTTTTTTTTTCAATATTATATCTACGTGTATTTCCTATTAATATTGTTTTACAATACTATATCTAAACCTATTTTTAAAATACTATATCTATAGCTAATGATTTTTTTTTTTTTTTTTTTTTTTTTTTTTTTTTTTTTTTTTTTTTTTTTTTTTTTTTTTTTTTTACAATACTATATCTATTTGCATTTACATTATTATATCCAGTTATAATTCTAATATTTAGGTACTCTATAATTTCACACCCACCAATATGTTATATCGATTTATCTAATCAGCACCAGCCCCCAGCTGTGCGAGCACATCCTCAATGACTGCTGTGTCTCTATGATGGATTGCCATCTTGAGGGTGTGCTCCAGGATTTCTTTTGTTGTGGCCTCCGCCGCCCTCCCTACGAATCGGCCGATTGCGTCATCCCTGTCGTCGGCGTAGTAGACACAGGTCTTGGTGTGCCTACTTACCGCGACCACCGCATGCGAGACGCTGTCGTGTATTTTTAGTCTCTTTGCCCGTGTCTGGATGACGATGACCTCCTCGCTCGTCTGACCCTGCGCCTCGTGAATGGTCATGACGCTCGACCCTTCTCCGGTACCATATCCCCGGCCTATTAACTCCTTTTTCTCCTCTTGTGTGAAGACCAGGTACAGGGTCCGGTTTTGTTTTTCGGGTATTCTAGCGCCAGTGAGCCTTTACGCACGCAGGGAATGGACGATGGGGTTCGAGCTGTAGATCCTGTCGTAAACCTCGCTGATGGCAAGAGCGACATCCTTGGGATTCCGATGCGTGCACGACAACTCACATGATATATTTACCGTCAGATTAGGCCTGCTGTATCGCACCTCGAACAGGTTTTCCCTGTCGATGTAAGGCAGCTGATTAATGTCTCCGACAAGGATAACCTCTTTTGTTTCCGACAGACGGGCGGCCATCACTATGGCACCAAAGTGATTCATGAGGGCCTCGTCCACCGTTAAACGGCTTATTTTTGTGCCCTCACGAAAACCATTTACCAATATGGAAGCCATAGTGCGCACCTTGTATTTGGCTTTGTCGCCATAATGGTGCGTCAGCTTCTGCCTGAGATCATTGGCCGCCTCGACTGTGGTCGTAACTACGACCTCGTTTTCCTCGTCGAAGTTTCTGACTATGTAAGTCGTCTTGCCGCATCCAGGGACCCCGTTTATCCATTTCAGTGCTGGTAACTGCCAGGCACCGAAAATGCTGCCGACTTCCGGATCTCCCGTAATGGTTTTTGCCATCTCGAGTATCCGGTCGCCTAGCATCACTCTCGTGCACCTGGCCACCACCACCACTGGATCCCCTTTAGGTGTATGGAAGGCTTGAGGTTCTTCGTTCTGGCCCTCGGCTTCGACCGCGCCCACGAAGCCGACTGTGGTATTGTAAGCAGCCATATACCTTCCCGACATGTTGCCCCTGAGTATTTCGCGGGTGTCGTTATTGTAAATGGCTGCCTCGGCTTCTTCGAGTTCCACTCCCAGTAAGTTTTCGTGGCCGTACTGGAAGCTCTGCATGATTTTCTTGCAGGTGGCTAGGCATACATCGCAGTTCGCCTTTGTGATGGCCAGGAACTCGATATACGCATTTTCCGCATGTTGTTGCGGCGTAGACGCTGGTCGTAGCTTTGGTGGTATAACTTGCCCCATGTCGGCTTTTGTCCGAGTGGCCGGTGGCGTTTGTGGGTACCTCGGATTTTCATCTTTGGTGAACCTTTTAAGTGCCTCCGATTGCCGATCTGTTGATACCAACGACCTTGGGGCAAGGTGGGGCAGTCGTTTTCCTCGTTTAGGGGAGGTTGTCGCTTGGATAATTTTCGCTATCGCCATCAGACGGGGCTTTGATTTGGATGTTGTGTCGTACGGAGTGGGCGACACTGATTCCGCTTTTTGGGCTTCGGTCTTTTTCTGTAGGCGCTCCGAACCACTGAGTACGGTCCCTCCAAGAGCCAGCCATGCAGGGGGTGAAGATGTTCTGGACTGGGGTTTTAAGTATCCCAGATCCTCCCCCCTGTCTTCGTAAACAATGACCTCGTGAGTTTTCGAGGCCATTAGGCAGCCGTATCTATCAGACACGTTGCCTCTTTCATAGCCGACTCTCATAGAGTCCACACTTATTCTTCCGGGGGTCGCCCCGGGAATTTCACCCTGCCGCTGCAGCCACGAGCTTGCCTGCGCAAAAGCAGACTCTTCTCCCCACTCGAACAGAGCGATCACCTTGTTTTGCAACCGCACCGTCCGGTAGATCGAGTCATTGTCCGATTTCTGCGCAAGCGCGTCGATCTTAATGCGCTTGAAGCTCGTTTTCTGTGTGCTGCCCTTTATCAGCAGAGCGAACCCCGGCGAGACCACCAGCCGATCCTGCCCTTCGGAGCGACAGAAACTTATTCCAATCCTCTCCGCTTCATTGTCCATGAAGAGGGCCACGCATCTGGTTCTAATGCCCACTTCCCCGCTCCCATTTCCCTCTCTAAGCAAAGATTCTACTGTAACGCTGGGGCCGGGTTGCGAGGGTGCGTTCTGATCAGCCCTCTTCTGGATCAATTTTCGCAGAGCGGATGGAATGGCCTGGATAATCTGGCTCAGCGGTGCTCCGGTTGGGGACCGCTGAGACGGAGCTGCCACGACTGGTTGTACAGCTTGTTGGCTATGAGTTTGGACGTTTCCTGTGTCTACCGTATTTGATGGTGTGTTTGATGAAGTGTTTGTGGTGGTGTTGTGAGACTGTGGTATTGGCCGTGAACTTTGTGGTAGAGCGGTCGAGCCATTTCTTTTCGCGGCTGTCACCACGGCGTGTCTCGCGAATGCGAGAAAAGACGTTCTGTCGGCCTCGTTCTCCAGGATGGTACGGAGTGAAGGTTGGTCTAGTTTTCTCTGGAGCTTAATCTCCAGATCCAACCTTTCTTTGCCGAACCTCGGACATTCTAGCAGAATGTGGATAACTGTCTCCTCGCAATTCGGATCGCAGATACACGAAGGACTGTCCTTCGAGTGAAACCGGTGTAGATACGCCGCAAATCCTCCGTGGCCGGTCAGAATCTGTGTATCGACAAATGTTAGTTTCGCTTTTCTTACCAGCTTACAAGCGGTCTTTGCATCTGGCAAGAAGATTTTCGTGACCGAACCAGTTTCCGAAGAATTGTATCTGTCCTGCCACAATCGGACTGTCTCTTCCCGTATCTGCCTCCTGACATACGAAATTGGAACTTTATCGTAGTCAGGGGCCGATTTTTTCGTAAGAGCCGCCTTTTTAGCCAAATGGTCCGCTCTTTCATTGCCTGGTATTCCTACGTGGGCCTTCAACCAAAAGAATCGCACCGATCTCTTCTCTTCCTGGATCTGTCTGATGCATCTCTTCATCTCTATGGCCAGAGGGTGAGTCGCCAATGGGCTCTTTAGTAAGTCGAGCGAGGATCTTGAATCGCTCAGGACATTGACTGACTTCTCTTTCGACTTTTTCACCATGTCCACAGCTCTGAAGAGCGCATACATCTCAGACTGAAAGACCGTGTTGTGCGGCTCGAGCCGGAATGTGGAGTACCTTACTTCCCTCCCTTGGTTCCACCACGTTAGAGCCGCACCGACTTTGCCCTCTATTTTGCTTCCGTCGGTGTAAATTAATGGGCCGACGATGTGGTTTTCTTCAAGGGTTCCGGGGTTCAGGCTCATCAAGCACTCATACTCAGTTGGTTTGAGTAGAGATGGGTGGGGATTCTGTATTGGACCCACCCTGCGTTCCAGCTCCCTTCCCGGCGGCAGAAAGTCCACGCAGTGACCTTTTTTGATTTTGTAAAGTATGGCGGCCTCCCGGATACGAAGGTCAAGTGGGAGCAACCCTGATAGGACGAGTGCCGATGTTAGAGACACCGTTCTATACGCTTTGCAAATTTTTTGGGCAAAGCCTCTCTGCAGTGAGTATAGTTGTTTCCTTATTGACAACTTCTCTGCTGCAGGAGACCATGCGCTTGCCGCGTACAGGACGATGGGCTCTATCACCGCCACGTAGATGGTCCGTACGATTTCACTGTTCAGACCCCAAGATACCCTCGCTGCGCACGCTAGTTGTTTGTAAATATCTGCTGCTTTTTTGCATATTGCAGATGCATGCGCATTGAAAGTGAGCTTAGAATCTAAAATGAGCCCCAGCAGTTTTATTTCTTCTACAAGCCTCAACCGAGTGCCGGACATGTGGACTATTGGGGTTTCATATTTGAGCTTCTTTGTTATTACCATTGCATTGGTTTTATGCGCCGCGAAGCTCAGTTTGTTACGAATACCCCAGTCCTGGACGGCAGCTAAGGTGGTTTCGGCTGAAGCTTGCAGGTCACTGGTTTTGTGGCTCGAGAACACAAGAACCACGTCGTCCGCAAAGGCCTGGCAGTGTACTCCCATGCCATTTACTGTTCTAAGGAGTGAATCCAGGATAAGATTCCAGAAGGTCGGTCCACCAATGGAGCCTTGGACACAACCCTTCGTGGTTTCCTTCTCACTGGATGCTCTGGCATAGTTGACAATGACTCTTCGGTCCTGTAAATAGGATGCCACCATAGAATACAGGTTCCTCGGGCAATGTTTATCCACCAGCTGTTTTTTGAGAGCTGGCCACCATGCATTATCGAAGGCGCCCTCTATGTCGAGCGATACAAGAAGCACTATCTTTTTTAGTTTAATCTCACTCCTAATATGCTCAACTAAGTCGTAGAGAGCGTCCTCCGTTCCCCTTTGTGGCATGAATCCATACTGGCTACGGTGCAGCGTTGGGAAGAGCCTCCACTGAAGTCTACCTATTAAAAGTTTCTCGACTGTCTTTCCGAGGATCGACAGGAGTCCAATAGGTCTGTAGGACTTCGGGTGGGTGTAATCCTCTTTTGCTGGCTTGCGGAGGATGCATATGTGAGCGACCTTCCACTGTTTGGGAAAGTATGATAGCGACAGGCATTTGTTTTCCAGTGCTAGGAAAACCTCCCTGTCACAGTTTATTGCCGCTGCGCATATGTCGGACGTTAACCCATCGGGACCTGGAGCTTTCTTTGGATTTTGGCTCGAAAGAACCATTTCCAGTTCCGAGGTGGTAAAAGGAGGATCATCGTCCGACAGGTCCTGTAACTCCGCAGGAGCTTTGCAGTCAACGGATTCTCTGACTTGCTTGTGATAAGCGGTGTCGGTCATCACAGAGTCATCCGGGTAGAACGTCTTTGCGAGGAGTTCAGCTGACTGATCTGGTGTAAGTGTTTCACCAGCTGGGCTCCTCAGCAACATGTCGTCCTGCCTACGAGAGGTCTTCCGTATGACTCTGTAGATACCGTCCCACACGCTTTCACGGTCTTGTGCCGTGCAAAACTCCTTCCAGCTTCGAGTAGCTGCTTCACTTGCCTCTGTTTTGTATCTTTCCCTAGCCATTATGTATTCTTCAACGACGCTCGCCCTTCTGCTGGGTGCAGCATTTTTTATTCGGCGTTTTGTTCTTAATAATTCCCTTTTCAGGGAATGTAGTTCAGCCGACCACCAAGGTGGTCGGGGATCGCCTTTCCATGGCTTTATTTTTGGGATAGTTGTTTCGCAGGCACCGCGGATTATCGATGTGTACCTGGTCAACATTTCCTCCAGCTCCTCTTTACTCGATACATCAGAGACGCTACTCAAAGTCACGTTTTGTTCCACAAGACCGGACTTCAGGATTGTGGTGAAATCTGACCATCTCGCCTTTTTGGTGTTATATCTACGCGTCGTGATTGGCTCCAGTGGTTTTAGGGGCCGCTCAACGCATAGATCAAATGTTATGGCGTTATGATCGGATGTAATCAGATCTCGATCCACTCTCCAGTTCTTCATTTTTGCGAGGAGGGACTGACTCGTAAGAGTCACGTCAACGCAGCTCGAGTATAGCCTTTCGCCTCTGTATGTCTCGAAGGTCGGTATTTGTCCTCTGTTTAGGATTTGGAGGTCCATTTCTATGATAAATCCATGTAACTGTGCTCCTCGATGGTTTTCGGAGCTGCTGCCCCACCAGTGACTCCAGGCATTGACGTCGCCTGCCACTACTAGGTGTTGTGTAGGGATTTTGTCGGTTGCAACTCTCAACTGCTGCAGGTACGGTTCCATGTCTTGGTCCCCTTCAAAGTAGACGGACACTAATGCTAGCCTAAGCTGGCCAGCCTTTACGAAGACCGCGGCCACGTTCTCGGTGACAATCTGGGGGTCGTGGATGACTTCCACCCTGTCACCGAACACGATGATCGCGGCCTTTACTGGCTTCTGGCGGCCCAGGGTGCACTGAATGATTTTAGCACCAGGTTGTTGTCTCATTTCGCCCGTTCTGCCAATGTACGGTTCCTGGACTAGGGCGAAAGAGATCCCCTTTTCTGAGGCCGCCTGGAACAGTTCAGCGGTTGCCAGCTTAGAGCGCTGTAGGTTTACCTGTATAAATCGTAAACCACAGCCCGTTTCGCCCGTCGCTCTGTTAGGGACCACCACTTTTGCCTCCGGGTCGCCCTTAGCAGTATTGGACCCTCGACCTGGCTATACTATCCCATTTCTGCCTTTCCTGACACTCGTCGCTATACGCGGTATGTGCCACATCCGAGCCACCTCTTTTAGCTCTGGAGCAGTTCACGCAGTGGGGCGTTTCATTCCTGGCTCTCGAGGGACAGTCTCTACCCGTGTGTTCGCCACCGCAGTAGCTGCACAAGTCATTTTTCTCCTTGCATAGCGCCTTGGTATGACCATAACCAAGGCACTTCATGCACTGCACCAAGGGAGACTGATCCTCTACCAAACAACGCGTGAACCCGACGTAAATTTTCTGTGCCTGCGTGAGTCTCTTCCAAAGCTCTGGTGATGTCTCCAAGACAGGGTGACATTCGTGCGGGTTTCGGGCGCGCTTCCTAAAACGCACCTTCATTCGGAGTCCCGCTTTGTCCACTCCGTCGAGGATATGGCCATTTTGTGCCTTTATATGTTCTATAATTTCCTCGTTGGAGTAGCATGATAGCACTCCCCGCACGCACACCATGGGGTCCTGGTTTGAAGGTTCCCGTACCGCTAAGTCTTTGTTTGATTGGACCTGACCCTTAATTTTGACCATGTCCTCTTTCGTCGCACACCGCATCACTACCTTTTGGTCGCGCGCCTTCCTAATCCTTTCCACTCTCGCCCCGGACTTCCTCAGGTCCAGCGTTGTCCTGATTTTTGTCAATACGTTTTCGCTGGTTTCCTTGGGGTCTCGGGACGATATAATTAATGTGTGGTTTGGCAGATGTTGATTCTCGAGTCTGTGCTTGGCAGCAACCTGAGCAAAGGTTAACACGCTGTTTTTGGGGGTCAATTTTGTGACTCCCTCTTTTATGGTGTCCAGGGTTTGCCGGACCTCCTGGACTGCCATCTCGGTCTCAATCGATGGCATCATTGGGAAGGCAGTGGTTTTGTTTGCCTCCCTCATTGTGCGCAACTCGGAGGACACGATCTCCAGTTTTTCGGTTATAATTTTCAGTTCTGGAGTCAGGTCCTTCTGCTGTTCTTGTTTATGTGTATTTGTGTCTTGTGTTTTTGCTATCTGTTCTATTTTGATATTTATTTTTTTTAACTCTTCCGTCCAACTCATATCCTTCTTTTCCTGTCCGTCTTCATCCTGGATCCGCGGGATGTTGTCAATTTTTTCGGTGAGCAGGGCTTTTGTTTGTTCTATCTCATCCGACATTTGTTCTAGTCGAGTAAACAATGAACTTATTCGGCCCCCCACCGATTTTAGTGACTCCCCTAGTTGTTTATCAACCATTGGAGCCACCTCTTGGGATCCATGGGATGAGACCAGCTTGGCTAGGCTGCACAGCTTCGCCTCGAGCTCTGCCTGCAACTCTCTAACCTCTTTAATTTGCCGGAATGGCTCGATCGTCTCGTATCCCAACCAGGAACGGACGGCACGAGTTTCCTTTAATACATCCGATATATCGGTTTTTGCTGATGTTATTTCTGAAAGGAGAGTTTGTTTAATTGCACTAAGTTCTTTGTTGTGCGCCCTTTCAACCCGCATTAATTCCTGTGCGTGTCGGACCCGCTCCCTTTCCAGGTTACATTTATGTCGGTTTCGAGAGTCGGAGAGCGACAGGACCGTTTCGTACAGGCCCTGTAGGCTCTCACAAACAGTTGCCTTAGCCTCGCGTTTCATTTTACAGGCCATCTCAAGGGCCTCCTTGCCTTTGAGCAGCAGGTCGTTTGCCACCCCCGTGACAAGGTCCATCTCGACCCCGGTGCCCGTTCTGGGTGACGTATACAGAAGGGACACTCTTCTGTTGCATGTTGATGCAGCCGATCCCACCGACGAGGTTTCCAAATCCTCTTGATCAGATATTTGGGGCTCCGAGACGGTGTTCACGTCCACCACTGCTATCTCCGCAACGTTTTTTATTTCGGAATGTTCCTCGGTCACGGACGGCTGCGGAGTAGCCGTCGCCGATGTGGCGGTCTTTTTTAATACTTTTTTTCTTAATGATACTGAGGTTATTGAGACGGCTGATGCTGAGTCCGACATTGTTTTTTTCTGGTTTGATGACATCACAATTGATGAGTTGTGTAATTTATTTACAATTAATTTACGTTACTCTTTTTTTTTTTACAGTATTTACAAACTTATAATCTATATCTATATGTACACTTATTTTACTACTTATTTTATACACTTATAACTATTTTATTATTGTTAGTATCTTACTTTTATTGTTAGTATTGGGTCAGTATTGGACTCACGTGACGTCGATGTTGTTACGCCGATGATGTCCTTTTGCTGAGTACGCCTGTCGATACTGATTTGCGCGATGGGTCCCTCTTGGGCGGAACCGCGGGTGGATTTTAGTGGCGACCGGTTAGTGCTATTGTACGTTAAGTTTTTGGTAGGGTGTCCGCGAACCGGTCCCCCTCAGTGCTGGTCTCCGTAAGGTGAGAACGGAGTCTTCACGTTGACCTTGAAGTCGGTGGCGGGGCACTAACCTCGTCAATGTCGATCGACTAACGTCGATCGTGACACAGTTTACTTTGTACTGTTGCTGACCTCGTTATTGCGTGACGAACACGTTGGAACCAAAATCGAGGTCAACCGTTTTTCTTTGTTGTTTGAAGAGTTAATAACTCCCTCAATTTTTTATATGGGATGTCGTGAGGGGTGTCAATCGACGGGGTTTTCCGATGTCTCCACGGGTGTTATTTTAAAAATTTTTATTGACACATTCGCTGCCAGCCACTCGGACCCGAGTAGGGCGCTAGGTGCCGTCTACTCGGATCCGAGTATCTCGCACGTTCATTTTCCTTAGGCCAGTTAAAAATTAGCGTCCGTGGATAAAAAAAAATCTCATTTAAATGTGCACATCGAGTGCCATAGAAATGAGAATTTTTATTTTGAAAAGGGAAAATGAACGTGCGAGATACTCTGATCTGAGTGGACGGCACCTAGCTAATGCACCTAGCCCTACTCGGATCAGAGTGGCCGGCAGCGAATGTGTTAAAGAGTTTTTAATGTCAATTACAAATAGGTACGTGTTTTATATGTAGTATCCTAAAACACCATATTTATAAATTTACCAAACCGGAAACACGATTATTTTTATTTTTTATATTAATACCGTATAATCTTTTTGGTTTTTAAATATTTGAATATAGACTAGTTACCTCGACATATTTTATAGACGAATAAAAGTATCTCGAACAGTTCAACTGACTTAAATATCTCATTTTATTTTAGCATAAGACCGATTTACATGTCTGATATCCAGATTCGACAGAGCAGTTTTTTCAGAGCAAACATTTTTGAAAATGATATTTTGCATAATTTTTATTTAACGACTATTAATTTTACAATAGTTTTTGAAATATTTTCAATATCTCAATTGCCATTTTTTTCTTTTAAATATAATTGTTATTCATCCTTAATGCCAAAAATAATAACAGAAGATTAATTAATTACTACCCTCCAATTAAAGCGAATGCAGGCTCCCGCAGGGGTTTGGTACGGTATTGCACCCCCAAGTGTTGAGTCCGACATATGGTCTAGGACTGCCTACCCGGGTATCCTGGATACGTAAATGGGTTCCCCTGAGATACAAAACAAATGGTAGATAAATGTACCTGTAAATGTACCACATTTACAGGCTGAGTCAGTCAGTCAATCAGTTACAATAAAGTATTATCTGGAACATAGTGTAAGCAAAAATAGACCTGAAAAGGATCAGAAAATTACTTGTTATTTGATTTATATATTTATTTTGATACAATAAAAATTGTTTACAAAAAGGATGTAATGTTGCGTGTTATCAAAGCCTTTGTAGAATTATCCGGAGAAGCCAGATATTTTTTATTATTCTTTTACATGATTTCAGTAATAAACGAAATACGAATATACAAACTATTTTTAATAGTTCATACAATGATATTATATTTAGATCACAATCATTTTAATACTTCTAAGGTAGCTTCTGTAACATAATTAGTCTGTGGGGCAAAATTATTCCGGTCGCGTGTAGTACTGCAGAAATGCCAATAATATCTCCGATTGTCTATCTTTCTCATATAAATTCATCTTTCTTTTTCCCTGTCATATGAAAAAATAATCATATTTTACCACCGAAGAAAAATACGAAATATATGTTCTTTAAAACAATGAACTCTCTCTCATGTCTCATGGAAATGTGTCACACTCAATGGCTGCCACTAGGATGACATCGTGTGGGGGAATCGAAGACCGTATAGCTGTGTCCACTGCCCCAACATCATATTTATTATAATTTAAAAAATTATAAAAAATTAAATAAACAAAAATAAAATATAAAAATAAACTCAAAAACTACTTTTTAGAATATTAGACACCCGTCCGTATGTCAAAGCTAACTCGCAATGGGGTAGCTTGATGGATGAACCACCACCAACTCTTTATCATATACGACTATAGGAAGCCAAGCAACGGGATTTTTGTTTTATAGAAGAGGTGTAAAACGGACAGTCGGTTCGCCTGGTGGTAAATGAAAGCGGTACGTTGCCGGTCTTTCACATAAGAGTATGCTCTTTCCTTGAAGGTCCCTAAGTCGTATAGGTTAAGATCTGCGCTTTTGTGTAATAGTAGGCGGTGGGAAAGCATGAAATGTTGCTTCGCCCTAAACAGCGCATATATATATATATATATATATATATATATATATATATATATATATATATATATATATATATATATATATATAGGTACTTAATTTTTTGACCAAATTTTTTACCAATTCAAGTAAATGAAGCGTTGACACCCTACAGTCATGCCAGCGGCACGTGCACAGGTGTTGTACTGTGCCGCTTGTTCACATCTAAAAATTGCCAAAGTTCACATCATTTACCTAGTCAACAAATTTGTTGCTTAAACGAGTAAAATATCTTAGTATTTTTGCCTATCCTAAGCCAGGATTAAAGTATTAAGGGGGACTGGATCATGCTTGTTTATCCTGCTACCCTGTTAACACGTGGCGGCGTTTGGACGTAGGTAAACTACCTGTTTTGTGTCGAAAGTGCAGCTAGCTGCTAGGGTGTCCAGACGACGCGTACATAACTGGATCATTGTTGAGTAACTTTACTTAAAGGTTTATTAATATTTACCTGTTTTTTTTACATAATTCGAATGAGAAAAATTACCGAGTAGTCTCCTTAAATATTGATAGTAATTTACCAGTCATCCTGTATATATATATATATATATATATATATATATATATATATATATATATATATATATATATATATATATATATATATATATATATATATATATATATATATTACGCTGATATTAAGGAATATTTAATTATGATGTCAATCTGTATTCAAATCAGGTATTATCTTGCAAAAAAGTTGTTTAAATTTCTGAACGAAGTTTTAACAATTGGTGTGTAATTAACTAATTATATAAATGAGGAGCTTGCGAAGAAAACGACGTCATTGCGGAATTTAATATTTTCAACATTTCCTTTATGTCGAAATGTGAAAGAAGTATTTTGAAATCAGATTCAAGAATTATATAAATTTTATAAAATAATAAAAATAACAACAATAACATTCTAATTTAACAATTATAATATAAATCAATTTAAATAATCCAATAAAATCACTTAAAAGTTATAACAATAATTCAATGTCTAATTAATAAAAAGATATTTTAATAAAAACAATTTCAATAATTGTTTTATAAATAATACAAAAGATATTGTAAATTTACAGAATATTCTTTCTTACTTAATATATCTTACGAGTTGCAAAACCAAATTTAACATTGTTGTTTCAATACCCTTTCTCAGAAATAAATTTTAAATACCTCGAATTAAAGTTTAAGGATATTTCATTAAATTAAAAGTAAAACTATTCCTCAAAGGCGAACATTTGTTTGAGAATGTTTGTATGTTTTAATGTATGTGAACCTTAACGAAATGTTTAACTATTACGGAAAGAATGTATCAGTTTCGCCTTTCCTCTATATATATGTTAATGATAGAAAATATACTGTATATATATATTGGAAATGTAACGTGACTGTCTGTACATAAAAAAGAATTTTAAAAAATCTTTTAAATTGTTTATCGAATAAGATTAAAAAAAAGGATTTTAGTAAAATAATATATGTTTTATGTTTTATATTTATTAGTTAAACTAGTTTTATAAGGAATATGTTGTACTAAAGTCAGTTGATTCGAAAATATTTTCACAGAGACATTCCAATAAGCGTATGCCTTGAACGAAGTAGGAAACAGAGAGGTCACTGCACAGACAATTGTCCACAGCATCCAATATAGCGTTTTTGAATGGATATCAAAATTAAAAGACTTAAATGTAGACAATATTTGACAATTATTAAGGTATACGGTATACCACATAATCGCGCTCCTATTTATAAGGAGCTATTCAATAACGCTTAACACGGGTGGAATCATACGTGTCAATTAGTTAAAATTAATATTCTCCCGCATTTACTATATGGGTTATATTAGTATTTTAATATATTATATATATGTACGTATATGACGATCGTTTTTGTGTAGTATGCGAGTAGTCACCTTAATGCAAACAGTCACGGGTTCGATTTCCACCCGGGCAGATTTTTTTATTAATATATTTTATCTGATCTGGTTGTATTTCCTTTTAGATTGCCCTACCGTGCTCAGGGAACACGTGAAACTGGTATCATTACTTATGGTAGGGAAACTGTCCATGGTGGTTAAGCTCCTACCCTTCTCCTGTGGGGGAATATTGGGGAGAGACCTTTGCCTAGTAGTGGAAAGTTTACAGTCTGATTCAGTTCAGTTTATGTATATATACATTACATGGACGGAAAGAAACAATTTAAAGATAATACACAACAAAATACGTGTATTTTGTAGCACATCCTTGTGGCTTGAAACAATAAAAGTATTTCATTTATTTAAAGCTGAAAGTTGAGATTACGTTTGGAAGTTTGTTAAGCAGTTACAAATAGTCTGTCCATACCGTCGCCAACTTGTTTTGACACGAGTATAAATATAATGGACTACAACTATACGGCTGGATTATTTCACTTCTACGGCTTTTATTTATATTTATAATGTAATAAAAATAATAATAATTTAGATTTAACTGTAAAACAACTGTAACAGATAAAAAATCAGTATGTAATCTTTACACGCGGTTGAAGTAAAACTTCTTTGATATTGTGACAGATGACGATTAAGTTAATAATAAGTCATGTTAGAATTAAAAATAATATATTTCATAACATAACAAAAGTAATATATACACTTATATCGAGTATATACATAATAAATATATTAATTTAATTATCATTATAATTTAAGTATTTAAAAATCTGATGCTATATATATATACGCGTTATCACCGTAACACGTTTCCGTTGCATTGTCGTCGTCCAAAGCATTCAGTTACCGCTTATAATAATAATAATAATAATAATAATAATATTCTTTATTGTACACCAATAAAAGATAGAACAAAAGTAGTACAATTAGAGAAGATGTACAAAGGCGGTCTTATCGCTAAAAGAGCGATCTCTTCCAGACAACCTTTGGGTATAGGACAAGGCAGAGAAAAGCGGTTAAGAAGTGTACAAGTAGTTGTGAAGTAAATATAAGTATAATATAATTACCGCTTAGTCGTGCCTAAAGAAGTTTTACTTCAAAAAATTATGACATATTTTTCCATTCCACCACCAAACTCCATTTTATCTGTAAGATATTTTGAAGTGAATCCAAAAGTTGTAGTTTATCAACCGAGTTGGAACGGGCCGTAAGGGTATGAAAACTGTTTTTATTAAATTGCTTTCGTTATCAACGAATGAAAACGAACCCCATGAGACTCGTAGCATGGAAATTATTCCCAAAATACTATTTAGATTCGGTTTGAATTTGACTGATAAGCTAAACAAACATTGTCTATTGCACAGACAATATTGTCAAGTGTACCAATTTTAAATGTGACTAAATATTCCGTAGAACCTTCGAGATCTAAACAGCATTTTTTCTTATGATCTGGCGATTTAATTTTACAACAATTTTTATGTATGTGATTAATATTTTCCTTATATTTAGCTATCTTGATTTCTATTTAATATATTTTTAGCAAATTACTCATAGTTACGTACGTTAAACATAAACTAATCTTACATTTAGTGTTAATTAAGGCAGCAACCTAGCTTGCATTTATATTTATTTACTTACTGTAGCTCTGACTTCGTTTGGAATTGGCATCCCTTTCATTAAAACTAAGATAAAGTATGCACGTCCGCTTAAGATGAGACGTACGTTTCAAGATTTCTAAGCATTCCCAGCTCAAAACAGGAAAAACAGGAATTAAATTAGATACGTTAATAAATTACAACGATCTACAAATTTTGAGTTATGTTCCATCTCCTAAAGGAATCGTGTTGTATTTCGGGTTAAAAATATTCAGTGTCAAAACTCATAGTATGGATGCAACAAATTATATATATATAGTTTTGGCTTCAGTATCGATTATAAAATGCCCTTATGCAAAATTTTATCAAAACATCTTCAATGTGCAGAATTAGTCCCTGTTTTATAAGTATAAATAAGCATAAACCAGATATTCCAACCTAAAAGGCGTATACCAACTTAGTAGCTTATCTATTCATATCTAAGTATATTCAATAATAAAGAAAACCTTATCACGTAAATCCAACGGAGCGCGCTATCGCTATTAAAAGAGCAAAGGTCTTTTGACGTTAAAAGGACTTCCGTACAAAAATACGACCTTTTTGCCATTTCAAATTTAATACCCAACTAATGTAACTTATATTACATTGGTATATTTCTATTTGATAAATAATATATGTATTATAATTCTGTTATGTTGTAAACATATAATGAAAATAGTATTTTTCTAAAGATCAAAGATGATTAGTAACTGTAAGAATCTTGATAACGTGCTTTACTAACTATACTCTTAAATCTACAGAGCTACTGGACTAAGCAGAATCTTGGCCGTGACACTTTACCATGTAGGAAAGCTACTCTCGATGTCCAGTTTCTCTTTAAATTAATCTGGCGTTGCTGTCAGCTATAGCATTTTCTTTTAATAAGGTAACACCGCGGTAAGCTATTCGTTGAACACTTGTAGACGTTCGTATTTGACTTTATACTCGGCGAAACATTCATCATCGTCATTATTCTGGCATTGCCTGTCAGCTATAGAATTTTATTTTAATAATATAAAACCGAGGTAAGCTAGTCGGTGGACACTTGAAGCCCTTCGTATTCGAATTTATACTCGGCGAAATATTAAAAATGGGACATTAATAATTAATTTGTGTTTTGATAATTTTTGCCATCTTGTTAAGTGTTGGGGTATATATATATTAAGTATATTTGTGTATATATTAAAATTTATAGCTTGTGTATTTAATATAAAGTTTGACATATTTTATTACATTCTTTTGCGCTTTTAAATTGCTCAGATTCTCATTTTACATACCTACAAACGTCCGCTCTTGTACGTCCTAAGGTTGGCTGGTAGAGAATGCTTTTAGCATTAAGCCCGCATTTTGTACAATTTAATTACACATAATGTATTAAATAAGTAATAAATAATTAAGGTATTCGGTGTTTTCTGGAAGTTTTTACCGGAGTGTGGAGAGAGAAGTGCCTTCTTCGCCGGTTTAAGTTTGACTTTTCATAGATCGGATTAAATTGGACTACTGTTAACTTTTGAATAAGCTTGCGGCGTTCGACGTTTTGAAAGGATTTTATTTTAATCTATACTATAAGTATTCATTAACAAAAGACTGATATTATCTGAATTCTGCCAGTTTTATTCCGGATATACACTGAAAATATACTAAAACTTCACTGAGCCTTTCATCTCATCAATAACTTAAATATCTTACTAAGAACACTTGTCTTGTAGCAAACTTTTAGGTATAAAATCCAAAACAATATAATTTAATATCAAATTATAAGTATAAGATCGAACCGAACTAATATAATTAAATATTCCAGTAAAACCAAATAGTTCTCGAAAATTCATTTATCATAAATATATACACTTTCCTTCGATATCTTAATACTGCAAGAAATATGAATAAAGAAGGATAAAGAAAACGACTGTCTGACGAAAGTTCTGGTGTAGTGGTGCGTGTAGTAGCCTCAACGCCACGCGCCGGGGCGGTCGCAGGTTCGATTCCCGCTCGGGACAGATATTTATATTTATACAAATTTACACAGATATTTATTTCCGGTCTGGGTGTATGTTCTTGTAGGTCTTCCCATCGTGCCTTGGAGAGCGCGTAAAGCCGTCGGTCCCGGCTGTTATCATAGACACCTGATAACGATCGTTACCCATTAAAAGGAAATTATCCGCCAACCCGCAAAGGAGCAGCGTGGTGGATTAAGCTCCAACCCTTCTTCTACATGGAGAAGAAGCCTTCGCTCAACAGTGGGTGGTTAACAGGCTGATACAGTAAAAAGGAAACGAGAACTTGTCAACCACCTTTACACAGATAGTCTACACTCTTTCTGCGCTGGAGATCACTACCCTGGGCCAAGAAACTGGATACCACTTAATCACTACTTTTATAATTATTATTAGCCTAATATGTATTAACTTTTAGCATATTTTTAAATTTCTTTTAACCACTTGTAATCTACAACAAAGCATAGCTAGCAATTATAATTCATATAATATTGAATTTCTAATTTTTTTAAAAGTTAAACGTTCCTATAACTAACGATTTAAAACTTTGACATTTGTGGCTTACAAATATGTTCTATATAATGATAATACAGGTTTTCTACATGAACCGTATTTCCGAGTAGGCGTAATTAACATGACTACGTAGTGATTTGCAATTAAAACTATTAAAAGTACTTTAAAGCGGTTTAAATATAACATAAACTTAATCCTTACAAAATCTATGAAAGGATTACACAAGTAACATAATAGAATAATTGTTACGATTGTTTTTTTTTTGCTTTTCAAACTAAATATATTTTCCCAATTTCCAATTTTTGCACACCTACAAACTTTCGCTCTTGTACGTCCTAACGTTGGCTGGTAGAGAATTCTTTTAGCACTAAGCCCGCCGTTTGTACAATTCTATTTTGTGTTGTGCAATAAAGTATAAATAAATAAATAAGTATACCTCTGGATTAAAGCTTTGTTTTGTGTTTTTCTTTTTGAGAAAAGCTAAGGAAATTATGGGTTCATAGAATTTTCGTTTTTGTTTTTTGATGTCAACGATTTTTCTAGATGAAATGTGCATATTAATATGTTGCTTATTAAACATGGCAATTTGAGCTTGTACAAGATGGGTTCCATATTTCCTTTCCTTCGATTGTTAACGATGATGATTTTAACTAAATTTTTGGCGTGATAACGTTTAGTAAATCGACGAAATATAGCTGATACTCACGAACAACTGTCATAATCCGCGAGCGAGAGTACGGAACAAGCAATAGAGAGGCACGATCGGCCTAAGCGTTTGGCTCACAATCGGCCTAACTTATGACGCGTCCGAGTAGAAAATATTTCATAATAGACGGATTGAGTTGTCAAATCAACTTCAAAGCAAAAGCAACTCCCTTTTAACCCCGTTAGGGGATGAATTTTGATAAAATACGAAACACGTCTTCAATCAATTCTGTTAAAGAATATTTTATGCAAAATTTGAAGTAGATTGGACCAAGGAACTACGTTGTCCCATACAAACTTTGCCCCCCTTTTTTGCCCCCTTAGGGGTAGAATTTCGTAAAATCCGTTCTTAGGTGACCTCTCCTCGGCAAAAAGAAAATTTCTACCAAATGTCAAGTCTCTAGGTCTTATAGTTCCAGAGATATCGTGATGAGTGACCTGTCGCTTTTATATATTAAGATTAAGATTATAAAACGGACTCGTTAACAGATTTATTATATGTATAGATAGTACGGATGAAACATTTGAACTGATTTTTTTATTAATTATTTTTTCATTGATGAATATCATATTTTATTACGACGAAGACAAATCCAAAAACACAAAAATCATAAAAATCGGTCCACTCGTTCTCGAGTTATGAACGGTGTAACTAACACGACTTTCTTTATATATATATATATATTACAACTTACATAGTTATAACCATCAATCTTTGTACAATCAACATACACATAACGACCAAATATTTTAACAACAAACAAACAATCAAGACCGTAGTGCCCTAAGGTATTAAATGCAAAAAAGAAAAACGTTTTTTAAATACGGGCAAGGGTCATTCTTTTGGTCGAAGTTTTGGACAGCGCGATTCAAAAAATTATATTACATATTCTGCGCCATCTATCGTATAATGGTAGAATATCGTTTTTATATTTAGTGACATTTAACATAATAGTATATTAATTGAAAATGATGTTTATCTAAAATATTAAAACGATTTCTATTACTATCCGACATATTTAGTAAACTTTTAAGTTTAACAAAATAATAACTCAAAAATAAGTTTTGTGAGTTTTTAAGATTCGTAAGACCAGATGGCGTTGCATGGTTAGCACCCCATGGAAGGATTTTTGAAATCAAAATGACCTTAATCGATAGGTCTACGTTAGGTCTGTATAGGTCCATCAAAATTTTTGTTAGGTCTCCTACAGTTTTTTAATAAATATATTTTTTAATTTTGGAAAAAAATTATACAAATTTAGCACCCCATCGAAGGACTTTTGAAATCAAAATGACCTTGATCGATAGGTCTATGTCAGGTCTGTATAGGTCCACCAAAATTTTTGTTAGGTCGCCTATAGTTTTTTTAAAAATATTTTTTTTTTAATTTTGTAAAAAAAATACACAAATTTAGCACCCCATCGAAGGATTTTTGAAATCAAAATGACCTTAATCGATAGGTCTACGTTAGGTCTGTATAGGTCCACCAAAATTTTTGTTAGGTCGCTTACAGTTTTTTAAAATTTTTTTTTTTATTTCTGCAAAAAATATGCATCTTAGCATCATTTAAAAGGAAACTGATTGAACTATATATTTCAGCATTCTTTATCGTTAGGTCAGTATTGGTCTATAGTTTTTGCTTTTATATTATTCTTTTTTTTTTTTTTTTTATTAACAATTATAAATAATTTATCACTCGCGCATGCGCTAACGTACATAGCATGGCGCGAAATTCAAAGTTTCCCTGTTCCGTTTTCATCGCGTCAATAAAAAAATACAAACTGCTCGCATGAAGCTCTCTAATTATTTCTCATGAGAATGGAACTTATTGCTTACACGTATGTAAACGTGTAAGCAATAAGTTGCACCTATTTCTATTTTCTTAAATATTTATTTTTAAATTTAATTACAATGAAACAAAAACTAAATGTTACTGTTAGTGATGTATAATTTTTATGTATTAAAGTTATTTACATTGGTTTTATACTTTTTACGTGATACGCGTACAAAAAAAGCTTATAAGAGATGGCGCTGATTGAAATTAAATCGCGCTAGTAAAATTTATTCTTGATGACATATAGTGTATTAATAAAACGGAGGTTTTAACAGATTTATTATAGGTATAGATATTGAAACAATCAATATCAATAACAAATCTGAAGAGCACTCCGGGTCCTAAAGTACCTCCCACAATGTGAATGAGGCTTAAGAATATTTTTATTCATCATGCTTCGATCAAACTCTCGATTCTCTAATAATGCATAATTATTATAACGACATACTTGTTATTCATGTTAATAAAAATTGATATAAAAAAATTCAAAAAGTATTTTAAAAGTACCTACAAGTTGATATTGATTGATGTAAAAAAACTGATTTCCACTTATAGTATATATAATTTAATATAATCCTATCCTATATTACAAAATTAAATGTGAAATGTAAGTTTGTTTGTTACGCTTTCATACAAAAACTACTTAACCGATCATCATGAAACTTTGTACACACATTCTTGGTATAGCCCTAATTAGCAGACATTTTGGCCACTTCAAATTCATATCAAAAGTATGATCTTCATCTTGTTAAGTATATTATTATATATTAACAGTTTTATGTAAATAAAGATAGCTTATGATTTGACTTGATCTAAGCCCTAATATTGTTATGAGTATGTTCTTTTGTAAGGTTATTATAAGCTGGTATACAATTATATTACTTATTGTTTGACAGCTGGCTGGTCGAGTGGTCAGGCAACTGGACACTTTACGCAGCGGTCGCGGGTTCGAATCCCGCCAGGTGCAGATAATTTGTATGACGAATATAGATGTCTGCACCGGGTCATGGATGTGTATTTATGTATATATGTATTGATATCTTAAATTTATTTCCGTTCCTAGTACCTGTAACACAAGTTCTTACGAACTTAGCACAGGGCTAGGTTAACGTGGTGTGATTGTTGGTTAATATTTATTGGTTAATATTTATTTTATTTAATATTTATTGTTCGTACTATGTCTAAATTAACATGTGTTTGTCCGTAATATATCGCTTCTAATATCGTTTACTACGATTTGACGACAAGGCACTATGTTATATACGTTGTTAATGTATGGTTAAATTGGGGTCTACAATGTTAATAACCATACATGAAATTCTATTGGATCATCAACCCTTTACATTAAAACTCAATCTCATACTAAATTTATGTTACTGGAATATGTTCTATAGAAACCCTAACTGGGCAAAGAATTATGATTAGCTCTTCTAGTCTAGCTTCGTTTCTTTCGCAGCGCATTAATGAAGTCATTGCGATGTTGGAAAATATTTTAATACGTTAATTTACAAGCGCCAGTATTAATGTTACAATATTTATCGACAACTTATATCAATTATTCTAATTTAAAGGATAAAAGGGCTTATTTTTTTGTGCCATTATTAATGCGCATTAATGTTAAAACGCATGCTGCAGTAGCCTTAAAATAAAAAAGGGCACAAAGTTTAATCTAATATTCAACTACTTGGAGAGCCTATTACCTGAAATTAAGCAATTCATAATAATTGCAATTACCTATACCTATTCTTAGAGTAATTGTTTAAAAATATTTAATTACATTTTTTCCTCAAATTAACGCGGGAAAAACCGCAGGGCACAGCTAGTTTAAGATAAAGATTCTAGACTTAGAAATAACAATATGAGAAATATATTATTATATTATAAAGATATTGATGTCGCTCGATTTTCCCTGCGACATAATTTATTGCAGCATAAACGATATCCGAGATGAATGGTCCCAGAGATGCTTTAAATTTTTATTGCTCTATATATAATAAGTTTTTTTTTTTGGTATGTTAATATTTATTTGCACATTATTATTATTTACCGTTCTGGTGTAGTGGTGCGAATAGTTGCTCAAACGATCGCGGATTCGATTCTCGCTCGGGTCAGATGTTTGTATTTGTACAAATATTTATTTCCGGTGTGAGTGTATGTCCTTGTGGGTCTCCCTACCCTGCCTCGAAGAGCACGTAAAGCCGTCGGTACCGGTTGTTATCACAGGCACTTGATAACGATCGTTACTCATGGTAGGGAAATTATCCGCGGACCCGCAGCAGTGGATGGTTTACAGGCTGATACATACCATATTATTATTATTTACTTGAAGCATTTTTCCGTTTTGTGAGTACATCTAAGGATTAAACGAATCGATTTAAAAAATAAATGATAATAAAAAGTATTATTATTGAAGAAAATAAGGTCCATAATATTCTCATGAATCTTAACTCATAAAAAACTTAAATATCATTTTAATACATGGAATTTTAAATGCGAAAAAAATTACTTTAAAAGCTTCTTTCCCTATCATTTTCGGGGTTTTACAAGAGATTGCAATCAAGAATGTGAGTGAGGCTAGCTACTATTATGCAAATTTGCTCGGACGTTACTCGGTATTATCCCGGCCGATCTGCATTTTCCACGGCTTTGATGTTATGCGATAGTTAAAAGGACTCCTTGTTTTAAAATTTTGAAAGGCATTTTCGTAACAAACACGTGAGGTGAATAACCTTATGTTAATTGTGTATTGACTAGTTATTATATAGATAACGGTTCTGGTGTAGTTATGTGAGTTTCATTAACGACGATGAGCACAGGTTCGATATTAACTCGAAGTAGATAATTAATAAATGAAATATACTTTATAGTACGCCAAATGATAACCGTTCTAATGTGTGAGACAAAAAAATGAATAGGTGTATAGGAGTGTAGGTGTAATGATACGCTTTCCGCTTTGGGCAGACATTTATATTTATGCTGTTGTGTGTTTCTGGTCTGAGTGTATGTCCTTGTGGATCCATAGAGGTATTAATGAAATAATAGAAAAAAGGTAATAATAGAAATTAATGTGAATATGATAGAGCAGGGTAGCCAGGCCTCTAGTTTTCCCTCGGTTAGAAAGAGAGATACGATCGCGGTACCGGTTGAATTACCAAAATTGTTTCTATGATTTATTTGTAGTCGAAAAATTAAAATAGAAGTAAATAATTGATGTTCAAAAATTTTTTTATCGAGATTTGAACTTGAGACCGCACGGCCAATGGGGTACCTACCGCAATCTTCTCTTTCTTTCTAACCGTTGGACATTTCCGCTTACAGGCAGCCGTATGTCTTCCCTACTAATACCTCTATGTGTGGATCCCGGTTGTTATCATAGACACCTGATAACGATCGTTACTTATGATAGTAAAATGTCCGCCAATCCACTATGTAGTGACGTGGTGAATTAAGCTCAAACCCTTCAATATGGGGATGAGGCCTTTGCCCAGTAGTGAGACGTATATAGGCTGATTTATTTCGCTTCAGTTCAGTATTTTGGTTACCAAAAAAGTGTAGTATACAATTTGTAGCTTAATAATTAGAAATTGAGAAAAAAAATGTGTGTATGGAGTACATGTCAGAAGTGAAGCATCTTTGGCAAACTCAATTTAAAATTTATTAATCATAGTTAAACATTCTTTTACTTATTTACGCGTTGTTTACGCGTTGCTAGGATACGCGACATCATACTATCTCATTCTCTCCTACACATTTTTTTTATTTATGTCTCTCACCTGTCGTTTTTTCCGTCGCATCCCGTTTCAAATCACAACGATTCTAAAGAAGTTTCACTTAGACATTCAGACATAAATTTAATGGTACCTGAATTAATTAAAAGTCTATATCGGATTTTATTGCGTTTGATGAATTCATTATTCGGACACCCACCACCTCAGTCCCCCGAGATCATGGACGCTGTAAAGGGTCCGAAACGTCGCGAAATAATTTAAAATATTGTTAAACTCGATAAAATCCGATATAGAGTTTTAATTAAATGAATAAAATTCGCGTGAATATAAGAGAACAGTACGTACTCAATTTATTGATTATAGTACATCCATAGAAGCAAGAATATCTCCAAGCATGTAGGTATATGACGTCATAGTCTATTATCATTAAGACACCGCACACGTACAGACGCGCTGACGACAGCTCCCTGAAGTATTGTTACTCGTAGTTAAAGCAAGAGAACACTAGACACCTAAGTTAGTTTATATTTTAACTTTTGTAGTTTAAGTTTTTGAACTGTCATTTAAGTTTTTCTTTTTAAAATATTGCTATTATTAACCTCATATTAATGTTACTAAAATATATATGAATATAATATAAAATAGTTTTTCTGTTCATTAAAATTAATGTGAAGTTGTATTGGTCCATTTTGGGAAGATTTTGCATAAGATAATCTATTTATTGAGCAGGTTATGGATACCTAATTTGAAGTATAATAAGAATTAATTAGTTATTATCATAAATGTCGAACAATTTGACAGTTAAAGAACTTATCCAATAAATACATATCGATATGGGGTATACAATATATCGTTACTGTATATAACAAATATAAAATATAGTATATATATATATATATATATATATATATATATATATATATATAGAAGTAAATAATTAATATTCAAAAAAAAAATTATCGAGATTTGAGAACTTGAAACCGCGAGGCCAACGGGGTACCTACCGCAATCTTCTCTATCTTTCTAACCGTTGGACATTTCCGCTTACAGGCAGCTTTTTGTCTTTCCTGCTCTATCTATATATAATACCTGTGGATCCCGGTTGTTATCATAGACACCTGATAACGATCGTTACTTATGATAGTAAAATGTCCGCCAATCCGCTATGTAGTGACGTGTTACTGTATATAACAAATATAAAATATAGTATGTATATATATATATATATATATATATATATATATATATATATATATATATATATATATATATATATATATATATATATCAGTATCGCATGTCCAAAACAGATCTAAGTCCTGAGCGTTGATTATAATATTAAAATTAACAATAATACTTAATATAATATGTGATACATTCAACGTCCCCCAGTACGTTGAGAGTTCTGTGTTAGGGACCCAGAAACACAACACAAACATACGCTTCAGTTTCACACTTGACAATAGTGTTGAAAAAAACATTTGAAAGATTCAATTTACTGATCTAGATCACGTATCTAATAATCTTTGTCTTAATCGTATTATCCACATCCAAATTATTTTAATATTATCACCATTTAAAACTTCAAAATGAATAAAATTAAAAATATCCATCGATTATTCAATACGTCTTCCCCATTTAACGTGACATTGGCGAAATAATCTATACTAGTCTGAGGCAAACAAAAACCACATAATTAAACATAGAATCTCATTGGTTATAACATTGAATATAATTAAATTGTAAGTGAAACGAAATTAAATTCACCCACCAATGTATATTACACGTCTACTAACCTCATATCGGTATCTAACGTGACATTGGCGAAATAATCTAGTCTGAGCAAATTAAAACCACATAATTAAACATAGAATCTCATTGGAAATAACATTGAATATAATTAAATTGTAAGTGAAACAAAATTAATTTCTCCCACTAATGTATATTACACGTCTACTAACCTCATATCGGTATCACCATTACGTAAACATTTCATTAACTTATCGTTTGAAAGTCTAAAGGAAAATATTTTCTAATACACGAGACTAACTTTTGCGCCTTCATTTTCTATGCAACCGGTTTACGTGACCTTATTTCATGGCTTAGTCTTCTTTACAGGGTTTTTAAAGTTTATTCCTTAGCTCGGAACTTGTATTATGTTACTTGTTAACTGTAGTTTACAGTATGAAGTCGCTAGATTGAATTTGAACAATCATGTGTGTACTTTCAGTTATAAAATGGCTAAATATAATATGACGAATAATAGCATCAAGCTCCTTGGATTATTAAATAAATAACCAGGTCATTGTTTACAGAAAATTTTGGAGCACTTTTAGATAACGAAATTTCTCGTATCATTGCATGTTTTTGGTTAGACATCACTGTGTTTTGAACAAAGATGTCATTGCGGAAAGAATTCCACAGTTAAATCATTAAGAGCTCTTGCCACCCTCGAAGTTCTCGTTTTTACTGAGCTAGCTGGAATTAGTCGCGATAATGGTACTCTTGCAACCTAATTGGCAAGTTTTCTGGAAAAAGATGCTCGTGCTTTTGTATAACATAGCTCACATTAACACACTAGCTGCTGTCAGAGAAGACTCAATAGACTGGAGCCAGTGTGAAGTGGTGCATATTAATATAGTTAACTAAATTATATTTTTATATCGTTTTTAATTCAACACTTTTGAGTGATCATCTACTTTTGCGGTATTAAGCACGAATACTAGAAAAATAAATTGTTTATTTAAAAAAAAAAAACGGATACAAAAGACGATATAGTTTTTTGAAGATTTTTGTCGATATTATAATTTACTAGCTTTCCGCCCGCGGCTTCGCCCGCGTGGAATTCGGTTATATCGCGCGACAAGGTAAGCGCGCCGCCACTGCCGCCACTCCGCTCCCCGCCTACCGCCCGATACCCCCCCCCCTTCCCCGTGCACTTTTTTTTGTCTTTGTCTTAAACAATTGAACAATCTTACATGATTTTATGTTTGACAATAGGGAACTTCCATACAAACTTTCGTCCCCTATTTCAACCCCTTCTACCCGTATTTTCGCCATAAAAAGTATCCTATGTCCTATCTTAAGTTCAGTTCTATCTTCATACCAAATTTCATCAAAATCGGTTCAATGGTTTAGGCGTGAAAGCGTAACAGACAGACAGACAGGCATAGTTACTTTTGATTTTATATATTAGTAGGGATTAAATAAAAATAAATTGATGTTCAAACACGAAAATTTTCATCGCTCGTTCATTTCCCCGAAAAAATCATAATCTCATTCAACGGAAAAATTATTTTAGAATTAACGCTACTATTTCATACAGACATGATCTGTATACTAATTCGTTTTAGATTTGAATATTTAATATTAATCTACTAAATTATAAAATTTCTGGATTTTTTTTTTCATTAAAATACGCTTTTATCAAATAATATCTATATAATCTATATCGAATCTATATCTGTATTTATAATTAAATTTTAAAAAGTCAAATTCTATATATTGATGATATTTTGAAAGGTACGAGTATAATCGATACTGAAGTCAAAAATGTGTTGTTTAGAAAATTTCAGTTTTATTTTAAATATCTGATTTAATTATTATTAGATGATTACTTACTACTATGTACTACCAAGTAATAACGGATAAAATCGCGGTCTTGTCTTGTCTAAGTCTGGAATATTATTTGATGACATTTTGCAATGTCTATGAAAACGCATATAAAAGTGTAACTACATATATTAGTATGCTTAATACTCAATATTTTGTAATTACAAAAATATCCCAAGACAATATGGTCTTAAATAAACAAACATCGCTGCAGTAAAACAGATAATCTAATATCATAATCCTATAAAGACGTCTGCCCCAAGAGACGTAGTCGCGTACGGAATTACATATCACCCTCTTTATGCCCCAGCATGTCTCATAATATCTTTGATTTCGTTGCACGTCGACGCCGATATGATTCGAATTTTTAAATGCCCCTGAGAATTATAGGCGTATGATCAGCGTATTGCATCGTATATTCGATCGAATCGAATATGACTAACTTTATATAAAGAAGGCCTGACCTGTTTTAAATGCAGAAAAGTTTAATTAAAGACAAATTTAAATAATAATAATATATATAAAAATAAAATTTATTTAATGAATATTACGTATGAAGGGAAATAAAAACTATATTTTCTTTATAAATCTTTGCTGTATAAAGTTTTCAAATACTTATTTTTAAGGTCTTAACTTACTAAAATACTCGAAAAAAATATTACAAAAAAAAAACTAAGATATAAATTAAAAACCTTTTGAAAATAATACATTATGTATCAGAAGTTAAATAAAATAAAATTAATTGATATATTCAAAACTAAAAATCCTAAATTTTAAACAAGAAAAAAAATTCTTATTTCTTATTAATTTTTTAAGGGTCTTATTAAAACGTATTACGTATATAAGAAAATCATAATGACAAGTAACAGAGAGCATTTATGAAACTATTTGTGGTTCAAATAATGCTTTGTTCCTACTTGTGAAGATAGTTATGGATTCTTTAATAGAGCCAAAACACATAACGGCGACGACGCAACGCTAAAATCGGCGGTATGCGTTGCGGCGTTGCGGCGCCGCGAAAAAGAGCGTTGTTGTAGGGTAACCAGTTCTTCGTGATTTTTTATTGTGGATATTAATTTAATTATTTTAAATATTATAGTTCACGTGAAATTTGTTAATTATTGTTTGTGAAGTTGTTATTTAGTAGAATGCATAAAAAGTAATCCTTTGTACCGGAAATAATTTTGTGAATCAAGTTTGTATGCTGGTAGAATTTTAAACAACTTTTGTCTCATAAAGCCTAAACAAAATTGAAACAAAGTGATACATAAATTAATATCTTACTATATTAGTTTTATAGATTAAATATAAATAAATAGGTTTTGTCCGCGGCTCCGCTCGCATGGTACAGGCACCAACGGTAGTCGGTACGTAAAGTAGGTACTCTATGTCCTTTTCTGTACCCCAGACAACTGGTATGCAGAATTTCATGATGATCGTAATTCAGGTGAATAGTTAAAGCGTGAAAGCGTAAAACAAACAAAGAAACTCACTTTAGCGTTTATCATATGCATGAAATTAGCATTCCCCTATAATTGTGTAAGATAGAAAAAATATCACTATAATAACTTTTCGAAACGCTGCTTTATTACATATTTATAATTTAGGTACATCATACATGTCACTTGTTTGAACCGAGTCTTAAATTAGCTGTAAATCTAATAGTTAAAAGTAACAACATAACAACAATTGAGCTGAACTGTGAGCCGGTTCACAGCTCCGGTTCAAGCATATGGCTCATGAGCTTATCTGCAGTTCATAAAAATTCATTGACATACCCATGTCTAATAAAGACACAAAAAAATAAAATATAAAAATAGACACAAAATGTCAATAAATCATGGTCAACAAGTATGACGTCACAACGCCGGAATTGGCGGTGCCGCGCCGCTAAAATTGGCGGTGACGCCACCGCCGATTTTAGCGTTGCGGCGCCGCAACGCCGTTATGTGTTTTGGCCCATAATGACTAAAATGTAGTGTTTTTTTACTAATTTCAAGTAAATATTTACTTTTTATCAATGTGAGAATCGTACCATGCAGAATGAGTGACTATTTAATTTATGAATATGTGAATATCTAAGTCCACTGATTTGATCATTGAATATTTGTATGTATTATATTAATGAGCCGTAAGCAGTTGGATGGAGGCTGCTTTGTACCGGTCGCTCTGGAGGTCGATGGGGGAGTCCTACGTTCAAGAGTGGAATGGCTGATATGATGATGATTATGATGATTAATGAGTATTTAATAACTTGTTATTGAAATTCACAGATATTTAGTGAACACAGCTTCACTAACGTAATTAATGAAAATTTCACTGATTCGTATTAAGAGAGTACTACGAGTTAGGACACTGTATACTTTTTAACTCCTAAATTCAGTACGGTCCGTTTTGGGTTAAAGTCAAAACGGATAATTGCGAACAAAGTTACCCGTAGCTAAAACTTGATAAAAATAAAATAAGTATTATATAAAATTGAACAATAAACAAAACAAATATTTATTATAAGAATACAAAAAAGAAATTAAAGTAACGAAACTATACAATTAATGCTTATTTATTTTAACTGATACTCGACAATGAGGCTTCCTGTGCCTCAGACCTTCTTCCTTTTACTCAGCCATGCCTTTACAGGCAGAATCTTTGATTGCAAAATATTTTATAAGATCTTTTGAGACTTCAAGCCTTATTGTAGCACAGGATTTATTTGCATCGACTAGGTAGGTACCTCATTAGACATTAGTTTTAACTTCTTATATAGAAGAAAATATTAAGATCATAAAAAAATTCTATAAGAATATTTATAATGTAAATAATAAATGTAATAAAATTTGCAGTGACTACTAGAAGTAACCTTCTAATAGTCCTGACCTTCTTGTCGAAGTGTCGTAGGAGGTGATTAAGATCATAATGGTGCGAATAACTGAGCACCAAGCAAGAGAGTGATGGGCAGTAGCGTTACCATATCCTGACAAAACACTGCATTCGTCAACCCCCTTCCCTCTGCAATCCCCTTCAAAATGACTAACACTATAGAGCCTAGGCCCCCATTCACCGGTTTTTATAGGAGGCCTACGTTTAGCAGTGGACATCCAATGGCTGTAAGATGATTATGCAAGAATAAATATTATAAAGAGCATATCAGTCGTTTTCAAAGTTCTACGTTAAATATCAAAATTATTAAGGAATTGAAATTTTTAAACAATCTTTTATATATATTAATAGAATTGAACTGAGGTGTATTTAAAAAATAATTTGTCGTTAAATAGTCCATTTGTTGAAAATGAAACTTCAATTTATGACTCAAAGAAATGAAATATTAGGAAAAAAGGACTTCAAAATCTTTGCATACGCTTTATATATGGATTACGTAAGTTCGATCACATATCCGAATTCCGTGCTAAACTCAAATGGCTACCAATTAGACTTCGTCGCAATCTCCACTTGCTCTCCCTTCTTTACTGTATCCTATACAATCCTTTATCTCCTTCTTATTTAAAAGAACGTTTTATATTCCTTGGTTCCAATTCTGACCTTCATCTAAATCTTCGATCACGCAGTGACAATAGGCTAAAGATGTTCGCTTCGCAATCGCAAGCGTACAGCAATTCTTTTACAATAAAGGCAGCCAAACTATGGAATAGCTTACCTGGAAAAGTTCGTCATTCCGATTCGTTGTCAACTTTTAAGAAACGCTTATACAATCATTATCTCTCGCTTTAATCGCTTTCGTATTATTATATGCTATGTATATTGTATGTTCATATGTTGTATATATATGTTTATGTTGAATATATTTATATATTTATGTTTCATATTTATGTATGTATTTATGTATTCTATGTAGATATATGTTGTAAGTATTTTATATGTAAACATATTTTTATATAAATAAATTTATTTTCTGTATACTTATTTTTATTTTTCTCTTTTTTTTTTCTTTTAAATATTTATATGTGTCAGTACATACGCTTATATTTTGTGTCTATAATTATATTTATCTATCACTTTGACGCATTTTATTTTATTTTATTATGAATAGTCTCCTTGGCCTGGGGTTGTCTGGAAGAATTTGCTTAGAGCAATAAGACCGCCTTTGCATGCTGTCAGTAAATCTTTCTACTCTTTACTTATTTTTTTTCTCTGTACATTTATAAATATAATATACTATGTTAATGTTCACCTCAACTGTGTGTATGCAATAAAGTGTTTTAAATAAATAAATAAAAAATATAAAAAAAGTATCGGTTAGTGAACGACGAGTCGTCAGTTTAAAACAAACCTTTTATTAACTTCTTAATTAGTATAAATTTTTAGAAACAAATAATTATAATATATATATATATATATATATATATATATATATATATATATATATATATATATATATATATATATATATATATATATATATAATATTTATATGGTATGGTTTTGTATTTTTCTATAAATAATTAGTGTTTGGCAGCTTATTATTATAATTTTTTTTTCACAAAGTATGTTAATAATGATTATAAATACTATTATAATTATAATTACTTGCTATTTTATTCATAATAAATAAATATTTATATAAAAGTCGAGTTAATTAACTATTTTCGCAATAAATATGTTATTTTTTCGTAAATGTTTTTTAGTGTTTCTCATAAATATTTGTTCTAATTTATTACCATCATTATTTATATTAAAATATATATATAATTATTTGGTGAATTTTATTTGTATTCATGCACACACACACTCACACATATATATATTTTGCCTGTTGTGTTGCCTGTTTATATGCAGGTGAAGAGTGACTAAGGTCAATCAAAGTAAAAATGCTTTCAAAAGCTAACGAAAACTTGAAAGCATTTTCAAATCGTCGGCTTACAATATACTTTACAATTAATAAAACGTTACCATCGCCTCGGAATATATATTCAGCTGGAAAGAGACGTCAAAAAACTCAATAGCTATTCTTTAAAAATAAATAAATAGGAATGTTTTTAAAAATAATAAATAAATAAATAAATAAATAAATATTAACCAACAATCACACCACGTTAACCTAGCCCCGTGCTAAGTCCGTAAGAACTTGTGTTACAGGTACTAGGAACGGAAATAAATTTAATAAATTTATATAAATACATATATACATAAATACACATCCATGACCCGGTGCAGACATCTATATTCGTCATACAAATTATCTGCACCTGGGGGGATTCGAACCCGCGACCGCTGCGTAAAGTGCCAGTTGCCTGACCACTCGACCAGCCGGTCGTCAATCAAAAAGCATAGACAACATTTTTACATTATTTTTAATTTATTTATTTTTATATAATACTTTATTACATACATTTGTTGTATAATAAGATTGTAAAAGATTTACAACAAATTTTCAAAGGTGGCCTTTATCACTAAAACGTAAATTATTTACATACAGCGTTGAACAGACTATGATAGTACTGTTTAACACGACGTTAAGTACTGTAAGATAAGTTAGATAGTACTGTTTGAATATTTCGACTGATTGAGATCACTGTCACACATCACAGGACACAAGTTTCACTGTGTTGACAGTGAAAGATTCACTGTAACAGTCTGTAGATACGTCTATTCTTTATATAATAATCAAGGAATTTATATCATAACTGGAACGCTTACTTAATAAAATTGTATATTGAAATATGCACCTTGAAGTATTTGACATAAGGTTGACATTGGCTTATAACATATAAAGTGAAAAATCATTCCGAGCATTTCGTTGACTACTGGTATTTTTTCTCTTTCTCACGAGAGTTTCCTTGAGTCCATGGTAGAAAGAGATGCAATTCTGGCCGTAGGAACGTTTTTTAAGTGCACGTGAGCATTCCAGTTTGTATATAAATTCCTTGATAGTAAGACAGTTTGCAGCACGATCTAGCTAGATCGTGGTTCGCAGGAAAGTTGACATAGGATGTCAATCAAAATACCAATTGTCAATTCATTGCGGATGAAAATGTTTTCATTTGTTGCTTTTATGTTTCGGTGTAGTTGTTTAACGAATGCATGAGTTTGCAATATAATTTACAAATCAGTGAGATCAAGTGTGCATTATATGTGATGTTAATTATATACTACGTGCTATGTCCTCTTTCCTGCGAACTGTATTACTATTCACTGTAACATAACGTTCCACTCAGCGGCATCTCGAGTAGATTGTTATTACAAGAGTAAGGAATTCGAGCCCCAAGAATTTAAATCGTTTCTTAAATATGTAGGAGGATCAGAATTGTAACTGATAGTATAAAGGAGAGAAAGAGTGTAAAATGGCGTCGCTGTCGTATTGTAAACCATTTGTGTTCGGTATAATATTACTATTATCGTACTTTCTCAGACCGAAAATAAATTGTATTATAAGATTCTGTACGCGCTCGAGCTTATTAATTAGTTCCTGAAATAAGTCTAAATTACAATGATCAGCATAATCAAGTATATGCAGAGCCAGAGATATTTTAGGTTTTGTTGGTAATTGAATTTTCCACCTTTTTAGTGAGTTCAGTGTTTATATTTATAGTTTTTTCCAAAACTAATATAACTTTGATATACCCAGAACCCAAGGTTGTTTATCTATTATCAAATAACATTTCCATCGCTCAGAAAATAGCGAAAAAAGTAAATAAGGACAAAAAGGTCTGTCTAGGGACGGACGTGACGAGCTAGTCGTAATTCAACAAAATCACATATCTGGTTAGTTGTCGATAATTCCCCGGGGAACTCAAAAATTTCTACAAAGCCCTCGATGTTGACGACGAATAAAAATTGCTGGAGCTCAGAGATTATGAGGTATACGGGGCATAAAGAGGGCGATATGTGATTCTGAAGGCGGCGTGTGCCCCGCGGGGCTTAATGAACTAATGGAACACTGAACTAATGGAAGATTATCTAGTTTGCTAACATAATATTTTGTTCGAATTGTGCATTGAATTTTTGTTTGTGGCTTTAATAAATATATTAAAAGTTACAAAAAGTATTATTTTTTAGATCAACTGCGATTTTTTCAAGAAATCTTACTGGAATGAAGTCTATATATATTACACAAATGTTTCCATCACACCACCATTGCGTCTCCTACTTAAATCATTTGTATAAAACAAATCTGACGACCGGCGAAAAATAACGGCCGGCTGGTCGAGTGGTCAGGCAACTGGACACTTTACGCAGCGGTCGCGGGTTCGAATCCCGCCAGGTGCAGGTGCATTTGTATGACGAATATAGATGTCTGCACCGGGTCATGGATGTGTATTTATGTATATATGTATTTATATAAATTTCTTAAATTTATTTCCGTTACCGTAACTGTAACACAAGTTCTTACGAACTTAGCACGAGGCTAGGTTAACGTGGTGTGATTGTTGGTTAATATTTTAAAAAAAAATTAATATCTCTGATATTAGGAGATTATTGAGTTTTATAATATTTTTATAAAGATGTAAAACAATTTTAGAAATATTTATTTATTTTATTAGAAAAACAAGTCATACATCAGAAGCAAATCCAAAATACTAATTACGAATACTTTTTAAAATAAACGCATTACATTGCATTTATTTTAAGCAACATGAGCAAAATCTTTTACGCATCGGTATAAAGGTAGCTTTAGCTTTCGTTTGTAATTCGCTACAACAGATTTACAAGCTGTCAGCTGGTCTTTGTAAAGGGTTAAAAAGGGTCTAAGCGGTATTTTTGTGCATAAAAGCGAATTTTATGATATAACCGAACTTAACTAGGTTTTAAATTTATTTTATTATTATATTAATCGAAATTATTGTATTAATGGAATTATTATTGTTTTTATTAATATTTATTATGTAATTTTATTATTTATATGTTGTTGGTTAGCAGGGAAGAGGACATCAGGTACCAATAAAAAAATAATATTTATTATTTATTGTGAATTTTTCCTAATAATTTTTGTTTAGTAATATAGCTCAATGGAATTGAATGTGATATCAATTATTGTATTTTTATCTTTATATGACACGTATCTAGCACTATAACGACACTAACGCATTAGAATAACTATCCTGTAATGTTAGATGTAAGATGATGGAATAAATAAATAAACTTATTTAAAGCAAAGTTTAATATGAACGGTGACTGAGATCGGAGATTAGTGTTACTATTAGAATAAATAAATAAATAAAAAAACACCTCAAAGAAAAATGGCGCCCAGTATGATGAAAATATTATTTCGAAGTCTGGAAACAAAACACAAACAAAAATTCAGATCCTTAGTCATATTGTGTTTTTTTTTTTAGCATATAAACATTATTGATGATTTATTATTTGAACTGAACTTAATAAGCCTGTAAACGTCCCACTCCTGGGCAAAGGCCTCTCCTCCATACAGAAGAAGGAGTGGAGCTTAATCCACCACGCTGCTCCACTGCGAGTTGGCAGTTAATTTCCCTACCATGAGTAACGATTGTTATCAGTTGTCGTTGATAACAACTGGGATAGCCGGCTTACGTGCTTTTCGAGGCACGGTGGGGAGACCCACAAGAACTGCACCTAGACTGGAAACAAAAATTTGTACAAATACAATCGGGATTCGACCTGCGACCGCCGCGTTGAGGCGACTACTTGCAATAATACATTAGAACGGTTGTCTTTTATTATTTTATAGTCGTCAATTTATTGTTTAATTCAATAAAATATTTTTTACATCGACTCTACTCAGGTCTTCATTTAGAAAATAACACGCTTAAGCAATTCGTAATTTCGTTAATTAAAAAAATAAAAACTATTTTATTCAAAAATAACAAGCGAGAGATTGCGAAAATTGTGGGAAAATACATATTTTTTTATTATAAACAAGTCTTTGGCTGGATTTATTTAATTCCCTCTAGGAGCTGGCAACGGGTGCCGAGAACAATTTTTATGTTCGACGCGCTTTCTTTATTAATTCCGGTAATTTATATGTTACTGCCCGCTTTCATTTTAACTTTCGAGGAAATGTTATATCTCAAGATAAATAACACGAGAAATTTTCAAGCTGCACACAGATTTAAATTATTATTTTCATTGAAATTACAAAGTCGTAAACTTTACAGAAGTATTATTAAAATTTATTGAAACGCACACACATAAATCAACAAAACACGCCTACAGATATAAACGCTTAAATCCCTGACGTCACACATACGAAAATAAGGTTATCAACACGCGTGCATGTAGAAAAAATATAAAATACATTAAAAAACAGATGCACAAATGTTTTACATGCATATTTAAATGTTTAACATACTAAACAATACTAAGACTTGTATATAGGTCAGTTGTTTATAATAATTGTTGATTTATTTCTCTGTGACAGTCTCTCAGACAAGCAAACATAGCTGCCTACATTGCCCAGCGGATTAGCAATCTGAATTAGCAGTGAGAAAGGCACATTAAATGGAAGATTCTTCGAACCGGTCGCTCTGGAGGTCGGTAGGGAAGCAATGGCTAATATTATGATGATAATTATGTGATGACACGAAGAGATGACTTTAAATTTAAATTATTACTGGATAACTTAGCGTCGACAGTCTAAATTTTTAACCTGTGATCGAATCGTGTGACCGCCATCAATTCGCGTGTTCTATCTACTGTCACTACACTTGTTGGTTTCACCTGTGTTGAAATTCAATATCACTATTTTCTTTTTCTCCGGTGGATAAAACAAATAAAATGCGACTAGATTGTCGCCGGCTTAAAACTTAGATGGAAAATCTATTTTTATATGGTGAGTTTTTCATAAGCTAAATTAATCTTTTAAAATTCATTTTGTGCGAGGTGGTGAATAAAATCATCGCGAGAAAATATGTTCAACATGCTCCTTTACAGGAAAAGAGGCTTAAGCTCAACAGTAAGAAGTTTAGTAACACATTCAAACCGATTAGGAAACATACATCTCTTCCATGAATCGTAGCAAAGTTTTTAACAAATATTTGATATAATTTTACCCTATAACTTTACTCGATAAACACAACAACAAATTGACACAGTACGAAATCAAAGCTATTAATAGTTTTTTAACACTAAAATAAACAAAATTTTTAGTTATAAGTTAATAAGTACTTAATATTTTTTAATAATTAATATTTAATTAAAAGTTATTGAGTGTAGACTAATTTATAATATGTTTTAAAGCAGTTTCAACATCAGAAATCCTAAATCAGTGAAATTAGTCTAACGTTGCAGTTGCGTCTAGAAAATTTCAATCAGCTGGTTTAATATTAAGGAAGCGTACAAACTTCGCAGGTAATATCTCGCGTTTAATTTACGATTCGTTTTAATATGAGTTAATTTTCACATTATAAAACAAACAATTAAATAAAAACCTGACATTCAACACCCACAAGTATGATGAAATTCTGTGTCGGATGTGTGGAAATACATACGAGTATAACAAAAACACAAACGCGTTATAAACACACTAAAACAACATCTGTGTTACGTATGCAAATATTTGTCATGAGGAGAAACGAAACCAAGACCGCTAGTGCAAGAGTTAATTGCTATTACCACTACGATAACCCGTTACAATTTTTAAATGATAATGATTAGAAATAGTTTGATTGATTTTAAACATAGAAAGTACATACTTTTCTCTTATATTTACGCGAATTTTACTCATTTAATTAAAAGTCTATACCGGATTTTATCGCATTTTAAATTATTTCCCGATGTTTCGGATCCTTTACAGCATCCATGGTCTCGGAGGACTGAGGTGGTGGGTTTCCGAATAATGTTTAAATATATTAATTATATATAATAATTATTAGGACACGAAGTGGAAGAACTAACGGGAAGAAGAGAGGAAAGTTAAACTGTAAAGTTTTAATAAACGCAATAAAATCCGATATAGACTTTTAATTAAATAGAAAGTACATATACAAATACTTTTGAATTATATTTGTCTTTGTGGGTCTCCCCACTCCTCGGCAAGCACAGGAAGCCGTCGCATCTAGTTATTATCATTAAAACCTGATAACGATCGTTATTTTTGATGGAGAAAAGCAAAAAGTTTTCAAATGATACATGTGATACCTCTCCGTGTGTATTCAGCCTTATTTTTAATCTAAGTCAGCGGAACCCCGATTTCGCTCAATATATTTAAACTAATTCGGTACATTTCCACAAGCTAATCAGTAAATGTGAAATATTTTCAAAGAAATCACCGCTTGCATGCTAATTGTGGATTTTAAAAGCGTAGCAAAGAATATTTAATATTTCGAAGGAAAAACGTATTAAGAGTTTCCTAATTATTCGAATTAGAATAATTGAACCTTGAATAGGAAGTTCTAGTACATTTTTGGTTTTGTATACTTAAAAGTATTAACAAACTGAACAATACTAAATTAATTTTTAAAGTTATGCTACAAATTATTTTTTATTTGATGTAAGTTAAAAATAATTCAAAATCAATTTCTTACTGTGGTTAAATATTGCATTTATTTTTAACAGATTTCATTTCAGGGCTAGCATCGAACATATGTGTGACATTACGAGGTCACTTTTAGTTATTAAGTACTAACACTAGTTATTAAGCTTTTATCTTTTATTTTTACTAACAATCATGGACCTTTTGTCGTCCGACTAATAAACATTTTTATTTTATTTTTTATATTTTATTTCTTTAAAAATAAATATTTTTTCGTTTTTTTTTTTTTATTATTTCAAATGACACTTCTCAAAAGTAACAGACATTATCATAACATCTATCATACATATCTTCCAGAGAACGTCAGGACGAATTCTGAGATAAATTAAGCTTCAGTCCTTCACAAGACCTTAAATTCCGCAACTGTATCAGTTTTTGAAAATACAGTACAGTCTTCTTTACTGTACTACGACTCCTATATCAGCATGTAAATCTCTTACTACTGAGCATATTGAAAAAGGGTTGGAATTAACTCCAACGCGCTGTTTCACTTCGGGTTGACGGATATTTTCCCTACCATGAATAACGATCGGTATCAGATGTACGATAAAAACCGGGATCGACGACTTTACGTGCTCTCCGCGGCACTGCGGGGAGATCCACAAGAACATACACCCAGAATGAACCGAAGCCAGAAACAAATATTTGTATAAACTGCTCTGAGCGGAAATCGAATCCGTGATTGCCGGCGTTGAGTGACTATTCGCACTACTACAAGAGAATAGTTGTCTTATTTACTGTAAGAATACATTTTGACAACATGCACAAAAAGTGCTTTTAACAATTATTTCCAGGACGGAAATATCATCATTTGATCATTTATATGATCATTTATTTGATCATATAAATGATGATGATATTTTAGTTATTAAGTGTCTGCCATGTTTGTGATGTCCCAAATAAATATATTTTTACTTTTACTTTACTGAATGTAGATTTTACTAAGATTAATTAGCGATAAATTAAACAGTTAGGGCCCAACAAAGTTTATCTCACATATAAGTTACTGATACGCTTTCATCATCATCATTATCATCATATTAGACATTGGATGTCCAATGCTGAACGTAGAACGTAGGTAAATAAATCCGCTTTGGCTATTCAAGACTTTTTAATAATTGTTGGTGAAATTTGATTACAAAATCAAAATCAAAAATAACTTTATTCAAATAGGCCCTACGAGCACTTTCGAATCGTCATTTTACAAAATTAGTAATTATTATTATTGTAGTGATTATTATTATTTTTTGTAAAAGTAAAGCTACCACCGATTCGGAAGAGAAGAATCGGCAAGAAACTCCGCAGTTACTCTTTTGAAAATAATATATAAACTGTGTTTTAGTACAAAATTAGTAATATCTTGCATGAAATACAGCGCCACTAAGTCCACACGTCTTTATCAGCTAAATAATCCTGGACCGAATAATAAGCTCTATCTATTAACTTTTTTTTAATAAATTCTTTAAATTTATTATGAGACAATTCCAGAATTGTTTGTGGGATTTTATTATACATGCGAATACCATAACCCAGAAAGGAGACGTTTACTTTGCGCAGTCGGAAGCTTGGAGTTACAATTTTGTTATTCCTTCTAGTGTTTACAGCGCGATTAATACTATTTATTTCAAAACAATGAATATTCTGGTGAATATATATAATATTGTTATAAATATACTGCGACGCAACCGTTAATATGTCTACCTTTGGAAAAACATCCCGTAGGGAGACTCGAGCTCCAAGATCGTAAATGCCGCGAATAGCCCTTTTTTGTAAAATAAATAGTCTCAATATCTGTAGCATTACCCCACAGTAATTACATATACACGAATACCTTATCTTCAATTTGTAAAACATCGTAAAATATAATACATTAAAAATCATTAAATTATATACTTGATCTCACACATGATTTCACCTTTCAGGATTATGAGTACAACTTTTGGTGTCTGGATATTCATGCTAATAAAACACAACTCAATCTTTTTCGAATGCGCGTTCATATTTTCTTTTCGCATTGAAGAAATATTTTGTATGTTAAATAGCCTATTATTTAAGAGGATTATAGGCTATAAAAGATCACGTATTGATAAACAAGAAGCACCAAACAACACGGAGAAGGATAGAAACTCAGTGCAGTTATTCATTAATTATAATACTCAATATAAGACTCCTTGGATTAGATTTGTTCATATAATATTGTCAGCATAGCGAGCAAAGTCAATAAGAACACAATTTCAAGATTGTGTCCACATGTGAACTAGAAATCTAGAAAATACAGCGTTTATTCGTTATCTCCGAACTCTGCACTAACCGTACGCCTAGCAATAAAACATCCGATTCGTTCGCACGTACGTATAACACTTATTAAGAATTTTATTACATTTTTCAAGGTTTAAATTTATTTTTCAATATATATTATATATATATTAATATATATTATATATAATTTGTCACCTTATATTATAAAGCGAGATATTTTTGAAGAGAAAACTCCTTTAGCCGCGTTGAGCGATTTTTGGTAGGGGAAAAACTTATTGGTTCGCGTCACAAATGACCTCGACATACTCGTGATGTATTGTGCTTGCGCCAGACTAGCGACACGCAGTATAGCCGATAGCGGCCTGTATACATATATACGCATATACACACTAATATATTGTATATACTCGACTGTATAATATGCGTATTTGACTTTTTGTGTGAATAAAATTTTGTAACTTTGCGTTACCAACATACTGTAATAGCAGTAAGTGAAGTTATGTTGACCACTTGATAAATTTATTTTGTGTATACTGTGCATTGTTTTAATTATTATTGCTCGGAGAATCAAGAAATGTGAAAATCTGTATATGTTAATAATTTCAATTTACAAATTATGAAATTTAAATAATTCTGAATATAACTGATTTAAAAATTCAAAAAGAACAAAGTTATTCCATTGTTTTAAGTTTTAACTTCTATCGGCAGTCCATGTAACTATCATTTTTTATAATTTAAATCATAACTATCTAGCCCAACAAGGAGTCATACAGTAAGTCAGTATACTCATTGTATACCAATGAAAAAAAAAATACAATATATTGACACATATAAATGGGTCTTCACTACCTATAATTAGCGTCTACATATGTACATTATATTTGATTAGTAGTTTGAAAACTATCTCTTTAAATCCAAATTTATTTCTCACACTTATATAATTTAAAAATAGTAAATTGGTATATTGAATAATATGTCGCTTCTTTTTACTTTTTATTTATAGATTAACTGCGAATAACACTTAAAAAATATAAATAGTATATTTAACATTTCAGTTTTTAAATAATTAAAAGAAGAATAATATAATTCTTCTTTTATATGTACGCCAAACGTACCTATACAGTCGCTTTTGTTGTTTTTTTTTGTTTTTTTTTTTTGTTTTTTTTATCCTTGATATCCAGTAAATTGTATTTCACTCATTTATTTTATGCTTGTGAAGAATCGACTGAAGATATTGATATAAATTTATAAACGCCTCGAACTCAACGACCCCCAGTAGGATTTGAATCCTGTGTCAGGGGTCCGGAAATAGACCCAACACACTAGCATAAGATCTTTGTCTTTTTCTTTGTCTTCTTCTATCTTCGCTAGCGCATCAGTCATGTCGTGTGATTTTAATAAAATTAACTAAATAAACTACGCTACGAGTATGTGTCAAAAGTTTAACTAGAACATTTTGGTATTTCTAACTATTGTTGGATATTGATATAAATAATAATGTAACTGGAAACCTACTATATTAGAAACTGTCTATTCCAATTATAAAGTTATCCTAAGTTTTCAGGCTATTACGGTATATCTATCTATTAATCTTTTAATAGATAGCCTAGTTTATTATTCTTCACCGGTGGTTACAGAGTAGACAAATATGCACATATAAAAATTACCTAAAGTTGAATTTGAAATTGTGACACTTAAGGCTTACAAACTTATTTTACACTAAGCGGCCTGGTGGTTATCCGTGTCAATCGAAAAGACATGGGAACTGAACTGAAACAGCCTGGGACATCCCACTACTGGACAAAGCCCTTCCTCCATATTGGAGTTATTAAGCTACGCTGCTGTACTGCGAATTGGCAAATAATTTCTCATCAAAGAAGAATTGTTGTTAACAAAGTTCACAAAGTAACTCACTTAAAACCAAATTAATTTTTTTTTTATTCAGGTAGGCTTCAAAAGCACCTTTGAATCTTCCGTTTAAAAAGTATATATATATATATATATATACAGTTAATGTGAAGGTACCATCGATTCGGAATGTAGATTCTGCTAAGAAAAATCAGCCAGAAACTTAACTGACTGTTAAGTTTCTGGTCGATTTACTCCCGGTATAAGAACTGTACTTTAATACATATATTTACTTAAGAATATTTATTATTATAATTCACTTTTATCGTACTTGTAATTGACTTAATATATTAATCGTAACTGAAATAATATATTAAAAATTATACTTTGCATATTCCATGCAAGGTTATGTTGTCTTATTATATATAATAAGCCTTTTATTTTTAGTTTAATGAAAATAGTTTTAGCACTTCATTACAAATCTACTACTGCTTAGCTATAAAATAAGTTAAAAGTATCGAACCCAGGTCCTCGCTCTCCCGTGCCATCTGGCACAGAACGTTCTCGACGAGTAGTAACAACACCACACGGAAAGCGCTCTTCCCTCCAATACCATCCGCCATCTTGTTCACATTAGCGCCGCCATTTCGTGAAACTGTCCAGCATTATTTTTAATGTCCTCAATTTACGAACAGAGCAAACACATTTTTAGTTTACATCTGAAACAAATGAAAATACGTAGGTTTATATCTTTTTATTATTTGAATTAATTATTCAATTAAAATGTTTAACTTTTATCACTATTGCTAACAATTTCGCGAATACATTATGGGACTTATATTAAATAATAAAAGTATAATATCAAATGCAAATTTAATAAATGTATTATAATTGAACTATAATGAGTGATATGGTAGATATAAGACGTGGATCTGGACGCAGGCTTAAATTAGAGCTACCATCATCATCATATCAGCCGTTGAATGTCCACTGCTGAACATAGCCCTCCCCCGTAAACCTCCAGAGTGGCCGGTTCGAACTTCGAAGCAGCCTAGAGATTTTAAGATTTTTTTTTATCTAATAAGCCTCTTGGTTTAATGTAATGAAAACTATTTTAACGTTCTATTACGATGTACTACTTATCTATAAAATATTATAAGTTAAAAGTATCTAACCCAGGTTTATTACTATAACAGAATTTTATTCTCTTAAAGATATTATGTATAAAAGGTAAACTTGTCGTTATAGGCAATCATTATATTGGTACATTATAAAAATAGTACACATAAAGGTTTTACCGTTTAATCTTAATGTACCTTCAACACTTCATTACAATTTGGGGCCGATATTTTTTAATATATTTTTCTCAATGCCTATATACTCGTATAAATACATAACACATAAACTGATTCTTAGAAAATATTTCGTAGACTTTAATAAATGTTTTAGTATTGGAATTTTTTTATTAAGAATTATACAGAATGACTGGTGAATTACTATCAATATTTAAGGAGAATATTCGGTACATGATTCTCATTCGAATTACGTAAAAAAAATAATAGGTACTTAATTTTTGACCAAATATCTATAAATTAAATTAATAAAGCGTGGACACTTTTCCAGTCATGCCGGCGGTGCGTGCACAGGTGTTGTACTGTGTCGCTTGTTCACATCTAAAAATTACCAAAGTTCACATCATTTACCTAGTCAACAAATTTGTTAAAATATCTTAGTATTTTTGCCTGTCCTAAGCCAGGATTAAAGTATTAATTGGATTGGATCATGCTTGTTTATCAAAGGTAGCCTGCTACCCTGTTAACACATGGCGGCGCTTGGACGTAGGTAAACTAGTGTCGAAAGTGCAGCCAGCTGCTAGGGTGTCCAGACGACGCGTAAATAATTAGATAACTGTTGAGTAACTTAGAAGCTAATTAATATTTACCTTTTTTTTTCATAATTCGAATGAGAATCATGTACCGAGTATTCTCCTTAAACATTAATAGTACTCACCATTCAACCTGTATATACACTTAAAGAAACAAATTTGGACGCATAGAAAAAAGTAAATACGTAATAGGAGTAAAGCGCATTCATGTAGGCAGTGCTAAAGTGAACTGTACTGAAACAGTTTTTAAATATATGTGTTCAAGTAGAATATTAAAACTATCACAACCAAATATCTATCGACTACTGATATACCATTATAATGTAAATATCACAATTTTGAAAAGTTGGAGCTTAGTCCGTTTCAATGCTACTGCGGATTGGCGGATGATTTTACGACCAAGAGTAATCATTATCATGAGTGTATGATACAGGTTAATCGGGATCAACGGTTTTACACCCTATTTTAAACACGGTAGAGAAACCATAAACAAAACCAGATCGGGAACAAATAAATATATAAATCCGTTAGGAGCAGAAATTAAATCCATGACCGTTGATGGTGACTTCATCACTACTACAAGGCTAACGCAACCGTATTTTCTTATCAATTCTTCTAATTCTTAATAATCTTTTTTTTTTTTCTTATATACGTAATAACATGACAATAATAATATAATTTGACTTAAAAACTTTTAAAAAAAGTTCTGTCTTGGACGTCCAAGTGTCTGTATGTGCGGATCCTGTATGTGGTCACGATAACGACCGAAAGACTTCACTAATCGAGTTCTTTTTTTTTTCTTACGCTTCAGTATAGTTAGGAAGAGAGTCACGGTCTAATTCGATGTGGTTTAATTGTTTTTAAATAAACTAAATATCGAGTGGTCTTCGATAATTATTCGAAAGTATTGACAATAATGAACACCGATGATTCACATTTTTATGTGGCTCTTCTTAATAATTGTACAATTATTAACAATATTCAAAATAATAAAGTATACTAGGGGAAGGGAAAATTCGTGTAGATTATTATGACATAGAAACTTTATATGAGCAAGGGATCAAACTGCTTCTGGATAACGGATAGAAATATTTCAATTCAGGCTGAAGTTATACCTGCATAGTAGGCAAATGAGACCACTTCAAATTATTTCAAATTTTTGTAATTTTGAACTGACGATAGTGTTATTATGATGAATAAACAAGGAATTGATAGTTGTATAAATTAAGACTTCTTGCTCTGCTTTTTTGTCAAATAATTATCTAGGATACAACTTTTGATTAATTGATGTATATGATAACAATAAAATAGTAATTATAATGATGATAATTCTTTCAATCATTTTTAGTGATGGAATGAGGGTGGAGGTGGGTGATTACAATTTTTTTTATATTTGAGTCGATTTTTACTGAGAATTTAATGGGTTGCTCATAAAGAGCCTATAATATATCGACATTTTTAAATATTAAAATAATTTTCAATTTACACGCCGTTTCTTTATACTACACTATAGTTGTCACTTGGATCTCCTTAACTCCATTTAAATTTTCAATTTAAATTACCCCCAATTCGACAGTAGACACCTTAAAAGGCCTTCAGACAATAGGTCTTTTCATTACAAATTTAGCGCAAGGGCATCCGCCATGTTTTCAAGGCGGCAATTTAAAACTTTCGGACTCTTTCCATACAAATTGCTGAGCACATACAAATTCATTGCTCACAGTAGGTTAAATAGTCCGAAAAAGATGGCGGATATTGAGACATGCGCACTAAAAATTAAAAGGCCTATACAATAGCTTTGGTACATGAGAACGAGTGCATCTACGTACATATATACACTTTTAGAAATAATCAATTTTATTGTGAAAAATGAGATTATGAGGCATGCACTTTTGGATTTTCCAAACTATTTAAATTTCATCTCGTCTTGGCATTAAAGTATAATTTGAAAACGAAAATTTGATGACAATTTGGAGCAGTGGATTTAAGATAATAATAATAATAATAAATATTAACCAACTATCACACCACGTTAACCTAGCCCCGTGCTAAGTTCGTAAGAACTTGTGTTACAGGTACTAGGAACGGAAATAAATTTTAAGATATAAATACATATATACATAAATACACATCCATGACCCGGTGCAAACATCTATATTCGTCATACAAATTATCTGCACCTGGCGGGATTCGAACCCGCGACCGCTGCGTAGAGTGTCCAGTTGCCTGACCACTCGACCAGCCGGCCGTCAAAGATTTATCCGAGAAGATTGATCCGCCGTTAAGAATGGTCTGAGATTTTTGTCTAGGCATTTCTTTTTGTGTTTCCGAACCACCCACACCTTTTAATCTTTATGGGGTTTAGTAAATGGTGGACAAATACATATACCCAAAACAATTAACAAATTAGCGAAACCCCATAAAATATTTGTGAGAGTCTGGCTTCTCTGTTCTTATGAAAGATCATCAGGTTCTCTTCCTCGGAGGAAAGGAAACGTTTTTTTTTTTGTATATCCGATCTATATTAACACATTTCAATAAAAATAATTCATATTATTACAAATTATTACAAATAATTATTACAAAAATTAAAGAAGGTTAAAATATCAAAAATACATACTTTTTTTCCCTGTATTATTATTCTATTCTAAAGAGATATGTTTATAATAATATGTATGAAAAACAAATAAATTGCTATATCTATTCTGGAATGATTACTAGACACTAGCAACAAAATATTGGGAAAATTTTTGACGAAAAAAATTTAGGGAAAACCTGAATATTATTTTTATTTAATACATTTTTAATATTGGTTATGGTTATACATAATATAAATATTTGATACATTCATAAGGAACCTCAAAGAACGTATTAACAAGAAAAAAACTTTTTTAAAGATAACACATCAAAGTCACGGCTTTTTCTTTTTTTATGAAAAAAAAAAAACAAAAATAATTTCATCCTATTCGCCGCCAATGAATATTAAACATCCTTGATAAAGATATCTTTCAGAAAACTCATTTCACGTGTTCTACGAAATTATCTATGTAAGTATACGAATGAACATATTGTATGAAAAATATAAAAGAAAAAAGAAGAGGAAAAAAGATGTAAGAAAAAAAATATAAAAGAAAGAAAAAACATCACATTTCCCCAAATACACGTACACGACAGCCAATGTGTCCCAGTGGATAGAACTCTTGAATCAACACGAGAAGAAAGACGGTCGAGGACTCAAATAGGGGCTAGCAAAACACAAATTATAACTTATAATAAATAATATCTTGGACTATTAATACCTATATCGGTGGGGCTATTATGTATCTTGCGCGATCGCTAGAAATCGCTGTGGTGTCGAATTTCAATACTAATTGATCCTCAGCTCGTACTGAAATCCGACCCCAGAGTAATTTCTCGGGATCGCGCAAGTTACGTAATATGCCAAGGTAGAGCACAGTGGCAGATTAAGCTCCAACCCTTCATAGAAGTAGCCGATACTACTATACTTAGATACTTTTAGTGCACACTAAGTTTACAAGGGCACAAGTCTTTTATTTAGTCCATTGTGACGTAATTGCAATTGACATTGTCAGTGGACGATCATTGACATTATTTCATTATTTTATTTATATATAAATATATATTATGAATATGTGGCTGTTACCTAAAATACAGGCTTTTAGTTGCCTACCTTAGGACCAGACGACCGTGTGTATATTTTAAACACATTTATATTTATTTCTTATCATGATAATTGGTTTTCACAGTTTTAATATTCTACACATGATATTGCTGCTTCATAGTAAGATTTTTCAAATTGCATCTGCCATTATAATTATGAGCCTATTACATTTAATTAGTACAATTAAAAAGTAAGGTTTTCTTTGCTGAGCATCAAACTTAAATGAGCGCATAGCACAGTTCAGTGACCTTAGTGACATTATTTTAATGTTGCCCTGTAAAAAAATTCGTTTTTAAATCAGGACCTATTTTTTTTTTTTTTTTGTTCTAACTATATGTTCTAAAAATACAAATACATTATCCGAAATACAAACAAAAATCACTATTAATAAAACATTTTTTTCGTACTTTCTATTGCAAACGACAACGAATAAGCAGACAGATAATGTAAAGTGATATAGACTGACACCATTATACCAGAGGAACCACAAATGTACTACCGGATTAAATAGGATTTGAAGGGATGAATGTCACTGGAAAGGGAAAATAAGAATAGGAGATTTCGGATTCCGAATCACTCACAATTTTTAAAATTTGGTACTCTGGTCTACTACCGTTGTGATGTAGTGGAGCAAGTAGTCGCCTCAAAGCCGGCGGTCTCGGGTTCGGTTCCCGATCGGGGCAGATATTTGTATTTGTGTAAATATTTGTTTCCGATCTGGGTATATGTCCTCGCGAATTTCCTCACCGTGCCTCGCAAAGGACGTAAAGCCATCGGTCCCTATTGTTATCATAGACACCTGGTAATGATAGTCATCGGAGGTCATCATAGGGATATTATCCGCCAATCCGTATTGGAGCACCGTGGTGGATTAAGCTCCAACCCTTCTTCTATATGGAGAAAAGACCTTTGCTTGGCAGTGGATTGTTTACAGGCTGATACAGTACAGTCACCTTAAACTATCAATTGACGGTTGAATCCCTTCTCATAGCTAAGATCGGGTGAACCGGTCTCCAGCTTACTACTTCTCTAGCGCAAAAGTAAACTTTATTGGAAAGACGTTTGACCATTTACTACGTTACTCTGATCTAGCTAGCCACTACAAGATATTTACAATTTAAAAAAACGACTATGAAACGTCAAAACCGCTGGGCTGCTCCTGTCACCTACTAGTCAACAAGATTTTACCCCTAAAATGGCCCATCGACTACTAGTTGACAAGATCGAAGCGGTCCGGATGTTCTCGAACAAAGTAATATAATAACCACCTTTGTCGCGCTAAGGCCGATTTGTGTTATTTATGTTGCTTCTTCGTAAAATTTGCTATACATATATTCATAGTCACGTATCAAAGCAAAAGAAGAGACGAGCAATAAGCCAAAAAACGGCGGGACACTTTAGCCAACAAGGCTTGAGAGGCCCGGACATAGGAGCGGATAAACAAATTAATTCACAGTTTTAAATTTGTTCATTAGAGATTTAAAAATTCGATCAAACTAACTAAAATCCAACCAAATCCACACAACCGATATGTGATACAATTATGTAAATAACTCCACCATTGGCACATTTTTCCGACCCTATATAGCAGATTAACAAGCGCGGGCGAATGTATAATAATGCGTGGTATCACCGCCGGCCAGCGTCCTATTTGCATTGTATTGAATATTGTACGGTGCCACTGAACGCGTTTATTGCTTTTATAAACGATGAAATATTTTATTAAATATTCTAACATATGGATACTTTGATTATTGAGAGGTTAGATGTGTTCTCGGGTTTTATCTATATTACACATATTCTTGAAGATTTATTGATGCAATCATCCAAGAGAAACGTATCTAATTTCGAGATGAAAAGTAACCAGTGTCCTAGCTCGTACTAAGGACTCAAGTCATACCAAGTTTCATTCAAATTCATTCTGCAGTTTCGGTGTGATGCAGAGCCTAGATACAGACAGACAGATAGACAAAAAAAATTACGTTTGACTCCAGTATCGATTATAAAGTACCCTCCGAAAATAATTTTCAAAATATCTTCAATATGCATATTGAAAGACATTTTACTCTACTGTGGCAACCTGTAACTATTTTACTTCTGGACAATCACATCTTTTCCAATTAATGAAAAAGATGAGTGTCAATATGAGATTGATATTAAGCAAAACAGCACATGACAACTTAAAATCGTTAGTCCGAAATTGAACTATTGATGTCAATCTGTATATTTCATCCACTGGACAATCTCAACTAGTGCTAAAATTAACATCATTAGAATGTGCACGTATGCGTGTTTGCATCAATGAAATATACATACAACTTCATACAAGTATGTATTCGTCAACTAACACTAACAATAAGTTAAATATATTCCTTCTTAAAAAGGTTTTACCCAATATTGGGATATATAATATAGTTAACAAAAAGTAATAACGAAAGAATAGTTTGATTTTCTCATTTAAAATATATGAATAAAATAGACTAGACACCCACCTACAGAGCTAATTAAAAAATATATTTCTTTTTTTTTAAAATACCCTTTAATGTACAATAAAAACCTATTTTTCAGTATTATCTAGAATTATACATCAAACGGATTAAACGGTCGTGTATTTGACGTAACTCTTAAGAATATCAGAAGAATTATTTTGCTTGAAATTAAAATACATCTTCAGGCATTTTTAAAAGTAGCATAATATCGAAAACAGTATCAAAATTTATATAAAGAAAAAATACAACACAAAGTTACAAGGATTTATAGTTAAATATAATAATATATTATGTTACTATAGTCGGATCGCGGAGCAGGAAGAATTTCGTACATTGACCTTCTTGCTCGTACGTATATTGTACGAGCAAGACGCAATATATATACGGACGGACGCGAGAGTCACAGAGACAGGTAGTAAAAGGTCAATGTACGAAATTCCCACTCTGCGATCCGACTGTAACAAGCAATAACCTAAAAGTAAAAGACATTTTCGCCATTTATCGCAATCATTCTGTACCCAAAGGATCGCTTTACACAAGTAATAAAATATTAACGCACGCGAGAGAATGTAATAAAACCGTTCATCTCAAGAACTTACTAATGTATAAAACTAGAAATATAAATTAACCACTATTATATGACGTTTTAACTTATGCTTGGTCATATAGGACAATCGAAACCTGCATGCGTTTGTGTTTAATATTAAAGTAGATAAATAAAAAAAGTGTTAGCTTAAAAAAGGTCGATTAAATTTAGTCCTTAGTTATAAGAGGTTGTATAATAAGCAGTTACACTATTTTGTTAGCCAAACTGTATTAATCATTCTGTAGAATATGAAATGCCAAAGACGACGAATGAAAGATGAAGTTGGTATGAAGAATGAATGTGCGAGAAGCATGACGCGAGAAATAGTATGAATAGTATGAGTCGAAAGTAAACACAATGTAAAAAAATGCTCTGCCCATGGTAGAGGGTAGTTTAAAAAAAAATCTAAATTCGTTGGAAGAAATTTTTAATGTATTCAAGCACAACAACTCCAGTTTTCAAAATATAGTAACACCAATTTAATAAAATTTAACACCAAGGTCGTTTATTATGGCAAGAAATCAACAAAAGTCCAAAAACCAACTAAAGCTGTAATCTTTCTTTATATGAACTTTGCTTAGCATTGTACATTCAGACTGTCACAACCACTTCACTGAAAAACGGGGAATGGTTCATTAGCCACTTGAGTGTCAGGGCAATGACCTTTTATTTCACCAACTGCACAAAACTGCCCAAGGCCTCTCACTTTTTGTTACGTAATTTCCCACCGGTGATAGTGTAATATAAGTTAATCAACCTGTAGTTGACAGGTGCAGTTCGCGTACTAATGCCAGTGTCGAAAAAAAGTTGAAATGGGCATTATAGCCATGGCGACCATTACTGCACACGGGCGCTTGCGGATTGCGGTTGGTTTGACTCTTGTCAACTAGTAGTTGACACGGGCAGTGGAGCGGTTAGTGGAACACAAGCATTTAACGAGTAACTATTAGTTTTTATATTAAGAATCGGGGGTCAAAATATAAGCTAATTTTAATACTACCGAATAATACTCGTTAATGTTTATAATTTTAGGTTTAATTCGACAGAGAAATTAAAAATAAAAACAAAGTTATTGATTTAATCCAAAAGGTCACGTCATCGTTTGAGCAAACTTCTTCTGGACTGGAGATAACGCCTTGGTAAATAGTGTAGGACGCCATTCGTCTTTGTTGATTGACAATACACAGATAGTAGCTGAAAGCTGTTGGAATTCGAGCTGAATACCGAGCTCAGTGACATGCCATTGAAGAGGCTTAAATTTTCTTCTAGGAAATTAACTAAATGTGGGAAAAGGTTAAAACTTAGTCTGGTACGCTGCTCTACTACAGATTAGCAGAAAATTACAACTTAAACAAAACAAAAAAAAAATGCTTTTTGACGTGATAACGTCTAGTAAATTGATGAAAGGGTGTCCGTTCGAAGAAGATGACGTCACCATTGTCACAATTAGTGAGCGAGAGCGCGGAACAAGTGGTAGAGAGGTACGATCGGCTCGGCCTAAGCGTTCGGCTCACGATCGGCGGTCCGCCTAACTTACGACGCGTCCGAGTAGAAATGACAGCGGGAAATGGCGGCAAACTGTTTTGTCAATATATAATAAACTGTTATATCCAAAGAATTTATACCATAACTAGAATGCTTACTTAGTAAACTTGTATATTCAAATATGCACCTTTAAATAAACGACATAAGGTTGACATTTCTTACCAACATGTAAAGTGAAAAATTTTTCCGAGCATTTCGTTGACAACCGGTGTTTTGTCTCTTTCTTACGAGTTTTGCCTTGAATTTATGGTAGAAAGAGACGTAATCCCGGGTTAAGGAACGTTTTTTGAGTGCACGTGAGCATTCCAGTTTGTATATAAATTCCTTGGTTATATCAATACGAAGTAACGTCAATTTATTATTTTTAAAGTTATAATAGTGACAAGAATTGCAGCAAAAAAGGTTATTAATTCTTGCATTTTAAGATTTTGATTAGCGATATAATATCATATATTTGTTATTTGATTATTAAAAAAGTTACATCGGTCGGCGAGTGCAGTAGCCAGTAGGTAATATAAGGTTATATTACAATTTTGATTAAAAACTTATTAGGACTCATATAATTACGATCGTATAAACATTTAGCTGCTTTTATTTAGTATATTTTTACTATTTTAAGTTAATTAAACTTAACTTTTTTATTAAACTTGATTATTTCTTGTATTACATATTTTCAAAGTATTTAACTTTATTTCGCTTTTATATTAAATACAATTAATTACCTGTAGCTTATATATATATATATATATATATATATATATATATATATATATATATATATATATATATATATATATATATATATATATATATATATATATATATATATATATATATATATATATTATACAAAATAATGATAATTCAGTAATAATAATTCAATTCCATTCATGTTTTCTTATGACGTTATCACGTAAAAATTATCGTCCGTAAACCGACTTTACAGACAACCAATTTTTTTATTGTAGCAAGCGAGATGGAACACTTTAAATGCTCTCCAAATCACGTTAACGGTACCTAAAATAACAAATAACTAAGCCAGAAACAAATATTTATATGAATAAAAATATTTGCTCTCGAAATCGAACACGCGATTGTTGTATCGAACTTTTCTTATCACTGCACTAAAACGGTTATATTATTAGTCCCAGAATTCCCAAGAAATACCTTACTAATCAAACAATTATAGTTAGGTAATTTTCATACAATTGTGTTGTCGACAAAGTTTTGTCAATTGGCAAATAATTTTATCTAGAAGTTTAGGTATGTCACCATTTGGGATCGTTAAGCGACTTAAGATCGGTACGACGATTGGGCTATATTTCGGAAACGGTCCCAAGCCCCAAATAACGTAATGGGGCTATTAGTTTAGATTCGGCAATTCATTTTATTGTTCAAATATAATTGGATATCGAATGATTATAGACTATTAATGACTCTTTTTCTTATTCAATCACCGATTTCGATACTTGATATTTTTATAACAGACGTCATTAGAATTTATCGAACGTTTATATATAAAATAAATTAATAGCGCCCACATATATTTTCCAAACCCTTTCGTAGGGGTTCTTTAAATAAACATGTTTTTTTTTTCTACATCCGTCCGTTTGTCGCACGGCAAGAATATTATAGATAAGAACCGTAATAAGTAAATACTAGGTGACCTGTGCGAAAATTTTGCTCAATATTTTCATTGTTGAATGGTCAAATAATAAATATTAATACAATGTGAAAATAAGTAAATGTATGAGTTCTTGATGTTCTAAAAACACCGTTTAGAATTAATAATATATATATGATAATTATATATAATAATGATGGGATGAGAGTAACAGAGTGTAAAGTTCCTCATCCACCATTGAAAAGGGAGGACCCTCCAACCAGACGGGCTTTGAGTCTGGTGGGTTACTGCAGCAACAACCCCCCCCCCCCCCCCCCCCGACGGTTTTTGTCGGGTTCTTGTATGTGGTTCGTCAGTTTTCGTATGTGGCGAGATAGATGTCGCTACACTGAGTAATCGTAATCCATTACAACAATAAATCTTAATATAAAGTAAAGTTAAAAAGGTATAGGACTGGATTAATATATAATTATGTATTTTTTGGTATTCTTAAAACATGTAAGGAGTTAAATTATGAGATACGGAACCTTTTGTATTAAGTATACTGACTAGTAGGTACTTTGTCGATTTTTAATATACTCGTATTTATAAAATATTTCATGAATTACATAATTACGCTTCCATAAACTGAAGCAATAATTTAATTATTATATTTCTTATTTTATTTATATAATTACTTGCACAACTATTTTAAAACATCGAACAAAAGGCGGGCGTAAAGCTAAACAGCCTTATCTACCAGTCAACTTTCAAACGTGCAAGAACGAGTGTTGGGCAAATTTATTAAAATGATAGACGAAGAAAAGTGGTATAAGTAATATATATTACTTATATAAACATATAAACATATGTCATATAATTATATGAGTAAATATTGTGGTATTTTATTAATAATACATTTAATATATTGATGTAAAAATAAGCGCTAAACGACGAGCGTTGAGCGCTGAATCTGAGTGATGCCAAGGCCTATAAGGCTCGAGCGTTAAACGCTACAGTATTCAAGACTTACGAGCGTTAAAAACTTGGCCTATAGTGCTCGAGTCTCATGCTCTAGTGTAAAAGTATTGTTATTTTTAACTTGGGGTAGTTGGTAAAAGATAAAAATAATAGACTCAGTAATTAAAATATGTATGTGTCGTTCTTCATAGTTTAAAAATAATATTTAAAGTGTGTAGTGATATTAATGGGTCCTTTAGGAGTAGAGTAGTTGAGTTTGTAATGTACACGTAACGTCTTGACGCTTAAGTTCGAGTCTAGCGTCAAATTCTGTTTTCCAAATTTTTATTAAAACCCTCAAACCACTGCTGAGCGTTTTTAAATCGACTTGAGTTTCGACTTGAGAGTTTGGAAATTACTTGAGCGCCAAGTCACTTGTTTAAACGCTGACTTGAGCATTTTTAAAATACAAATTTTACATCATCGGGTATACTTTGACGTTTATTCATTTATTCGGTTGATAGCTTTCAATAGTCCCACTAGAGCACAAATTATTTGATTGTAATATAGGATAGATAATACTATGTTATAACAAACAATCTATATTGTAAGGATGTCAGGAATGTTCCAAAGTTAAAAGGAACAGAGGACACTCAGGTGTCACATGTCTGAAATCAGATACGCAAGAAATAAGTCCTAAAGTGGTGGAAAATATATGTATATATAAATAATTACGGAATGTTTACCGTTAAAATGTTTAGCTGCCGTTCTGGTGTAGTCCTACAAAGGTCCCATTAACGCTGATGACCTTAGATGATTTCCTCTCAACTAATTCGTAAGTCAGTTTATATATATATATATATATATATATATATATATATATATATATATAATATATATATAATATATGTTTAAAATACTTAATATTTTTTTACTATATTACTGATATTTAAAATAACATAACCATGAAATCGAATTAAAAAAAAGCTGTGTATTTTTGTTTAAATTTTACTTATATGTTGTTGTTATATTATGTGTTTATTCATATTTATTCTTTAGTCTAATGGAATGCAAAAATATTAAAAACCTGGAAGAATTCCTCTCTTTTTCATAACGATAGAAAGGAAAAAATTGAAAAAGCGATTGCTCAAAGCGATTCAGAAATTGAAGTAGCAATAGGCGAGGTACATAATTCGAAGAGCCTGCGGTCATTAAGAACTTAAAGTGCTCCTAGCGACCTTGCGGTGGAAAACTTCCCAAAAGAGACATAAGAGTCGCTGATTAATAGCCATGCAGGGCCGTAAACGTTAATGCGACTCCCAGTTATGGTTGACATAAGCGTCCTACATAAATATACATAAATTTTCGCTTATGTACCACTCCGACGACGTTCTAAGCCGAGGTGCGATCTCACTAGGAGACACCCTTAGGACGAACGTCCAGTCTGAGCTTTTCTAGCTCCCAATTTTCAGGGCCAGTACTCGGCTCCCCCACCGGTGACGCTGTAAAGGCCGCTAGGGCCAACAGTATTACACATTTCAAAAAAAAAAGCTTATGTCCTGTAGTGACTGGCCTATGTCCAGCAGTGGACGACCAACGGCTGAATATGATTTCGATGATAATTACAGATGATTTAAATTGATAAATTCGAACCTGACTATAAAAAACATATATTTCTCGTAATAAATTACACAGTATTAAAAGTTAGCTCTTATTATAAAACTGGCTGTGTCAGTAGTTCTCGCTGTTCCACAACAACTTTCATAAAACGACTATGCACACAATTCCGGTGTAATTTCCTTCCTAAAGACTTGATTCAAACTAAAAGACATCATTCTTATAGACATTAGTCTTTAATTCAAAAAATTACGTCAGAACTAAGAACGAGTAAAGACACTCGGGTTCAGATTAAACTAAAAACGCTTACAAAGAGACCACGTTTGTGACATCTGGCATATCTTTTAGATAGTTCAATCGCTGCAGTGCAGGTGGTTACTTCATTTTAACGAAAGCGTGAATCGTTGTAACTGAAAATTCCACTATATTACGTAGCCTTTATTATTTTTTATTTTTATTTCCCTGAATCATGGATTTACATTTCGTTGATTGGATTTTGATATTCGATTCGATTTACATCCTCTTGAATTCGAAATTATGAATAAGTTTTTAGATATTGTATGCGTTCGATAATTTCTTGAGAATCTACCAGTGGAATTCGAATTTCGTATTTATGTTACATAATCTGTTTTTCAAGCAGTGGTGGGGCATGACCAAAATTTAATGTGGGCAAGGTCTCTTTAGCGAGGCCCTCAGATGGGCTAATAAAAAAAATATGTACAATAACGGTCGATAACAAAACAGAGTTACTTAAATACCAACAAATTACTTGGTGGTGCGGTGACCGGCAGAGGAGAATAGTCCCGACCTCTTTCTTGCCGAGGTGTCGTAAAAGGTGACTAAGGCAATAGTGGTGCGAACAACTTTACACCAACCGGGATGTTGATGGGCAGCAGTCAAGACAGCGTCACCAATCCTACCACAACACACTGCACTCGCCAACCCACCTGCCAAGCGTGGTGAGTATTGACAATCACACCTGGAGATGATACGGCAGGCCTACGTTCAGCAGTTGAGATGGAACGGCTAATGTAATGGTGTAGTTTTCATTCTACCCTCAAAAGTTTCATCGCTGAATCAAGCAATCAACAAACAAATTACTTCCGATATATCGAAAATATCGATAAATATGTATTTGTTCGTTGCATCCGAGTTATGCGTATTTGACGCGCGAGGCCGAGGGCGGTGGCCCACGTCGCCCTTGAGATATAATACACAAGAAGCTACAAGATATTAAAATACTACTAATGCAGTAAACCGAAAGGACAAGTTTATTAGTTTAAACGTTAATGTCAAAAACAGTTTGTCTGAATTAATTATTTTTTGTTTGAAGTCCTGTTTATCAAAAAAAGGAACGCGCTAACCTCAAAATGCAATTGGCTATTTAAAGAAATACGTTTAAGTAGTTTGAATGTCATAGCGTGTGAAACCACACGGGTCTTATATTTTTGAATCAATTTTAGAAGTACCTAGTTGAAACTTTTAGCAATAAACATATACATAAATATTTTGTTTAACCGTTGACAACACTGGAATCACAATAACTAATACTCCTAATAGAGTTTAATAGCAAATGTCACCATCGGATAGTCCGATTGCTCCAAGTCTGCTCTGCGATACATCATATCTTACATGGCACACATAATCAATAACTTAAAAAAAGAACAAAGTTCTGCTAATTTATTATTATTACGCTAACGAACACTTAACTAATAAAAAATAATAATAATAATAAATTTAATTCAGTTTAATCTCGAAACTCTAAAAGTTTTCAACAACGTAGAATAATATCGTCAACTTTCACATGCCCATATTAATAATCAGAGTTTAGCTTAATACTACTACTTAGTGCAAAAGAGAGAAAAAGAGAGAAATTTCTAGAAAATATCACCTTAACCCTTTCACTACCAGCGTCACATATATGTAACGACCCGATTTTTTTGATTGGCCCGGTGTCACAAATATGTGACGGGTGTTCATTATCATTTCTCCTGAGGCCCTGGTAGCGAAAGGGTTAAAGTGAGAAGAAAACAAGTGGAAAAGATTCGAAAAAGTCGGATTGAACACCAACCTTTCTGAAATAGCTTCTGCACAGCTATGGATCATTAAAAGATTGTTTTAGTTTAACAATTAAATTCTGTGTGATAACACATTTTATCTACCTCAGAGTATAATGCAGATAATTTAGGAAAAAGCTTTATCAATGGGAAAAACAATTTGAAACATTGCCTTATATTAAACACCCAACAAAGTCACAGTCAAAAGCTACCGAAAACTATTACAAATCTACCATTAAAAGCAATGTGAAGTTTATGCAACAGTATAACTGGGTATCATATACTTAGAAGCGCTATTTATATTCCAGTAGTTCAACCGATATTTCACAGTAATCCACATATCTATTTTATATGTCCTTCGTACTGTACGGGACTCGGATGCCGGTTTGAATTACTTTAAATGCAATAAAATTGTGTTGCATTTGAATTTTCAGTCCACCATATTGTCCATGATGTACAAAAATATTTATTTTTTTTAGATTTTCGTGTGAACGTTACATACGTAATATTTTTACCAATATAAATATATGCTCTGAGCGGGAATCGAAACCACGACCGTCGGCGTTGAGGTGACTACTTGCACCACTACACCAGAACATTTATCCAATAACTTACTATACTTAATTAAGGATTATCTGTAAGGAGAATCTGTAAACGAGAAGAATATTAACAGAGGTTGTAAGAATCGTTAATATAACGTAGGAATTAACTTTAACCATATTTTAATTTTACGAAATATATAATTTCGTAAAATAGTCAATTTAATATAGTAAAATAGTCCTAAAATTTTAATTTTAGCTTCGTATTTGTTGTTAAATTTTACTTTTTGTGTAGTTTAGTTAACTATGGTAGTAGTAATTAGTAGATTTCCATTTGATTCGTATCTACTAAATTGAAAATGTTTTTAATTTTAAAATGTTAACAAAGGCTAAATTTATGACGAAAGAATGTGAAGGGTGAATGAATGAAAATACGCAGTTTGACTTTATTGTACTAAATATTTGTATTATTATACTAGATGTATTTTTGTAAGTATTCATATTTATTACACCCTAAGGTAGCTTCGAAAAAACTTCTATTGAGCGGCAAGGCCGCTTTTTTTGTGCATTATTCGTTTTCTCTCACAATTTGTGTACAATATTATTCCCTATTTTGTATATTATATTAAGTTATGTCTTATAAATTTCAAACAATAAGTTTTATAATTAAAAAAAGTAATTTTTATAATCAGATTAAATTGAATTAAAACGAAGCCGTCTCTATCTGTCCCACTCCTGAGCAAAGGCCTCTTAGTCCTTTAAGACAATGTGGGAGAAGAGTTCGAGTTTCATGGATCACATTGCTCTGCTGAGGATAATCGGATAATTCTCCTACGCCTTTAACAACCTGAAGCAACGGTTTTACATTTTAAAACACACAATAGCTGTAACGAGTTAACGACAAGACTCACCGTTAATTCTGTTTAACCTTATGAACCACAGACAACATCATAGAGAATCATTCCAAAATACAAGTAGTTATTCTCGTTAACACAGACTATATTAAGTGGAGCTACTACCGTATTTTAATTATATTTTGATAATATTCTAACATTACACACACAAGTATAAAAACAAAAGCAAATATTTATATTATGTTGTAAATCCAAAATTCATTCCGAGCCGTAATAGAGCCTGCGACCGTCAGCTTGAATGCTAATTGATGAAGCCTCTACGCCTTCTGGTTCCGGAGATATCGTGATGAGTCTTTAAATAAAAATGAATTAATGAACATGTGGAATTGTTTTGCGATACTACTTCCAAATCCTAGTATTACATTTGTAAACGGCACGATGATATAATTTGGTATACGGAACGTATGATGTGCGCCATTTAGTCGATTCATCTTTTTTTACAACGACTCTAACCCTGGAGGCTGTTGCTCTAATATTTGGCGAAGGTAATTTATAATTATAGATTGTATTTGACCTTTAACATATCCTATATAATAATATGTTAAGATTAACAATATAGAAATGTTTCCAGCCAGAGAATGATAATGCGACAACTAGCAAATCGTGTGTCATAACTACAATTATCTTTTAAAATTAAAATTAATTATTTATTTTTACCGGTGGGAGGGATGCGCTGTGCCGCGCTTCCGGCTGCTTGGGTACCACCATCTTGCTTGTTTCTTCCGTGAAACAGCTTTGCTGTGTTTCGGAAAGAAGGGCAAGACAAGCAGTGTAATTACTGGCACCGAGACTTAACATCATATGTCTCAGGATAGGCAACACATAGATGAGTTGGCTGGGCTAGTTCCAGGTAAACTAGTTTGTGTTCATGTGCGACGTCGACCACTTACTATCAGGTGGCACGTCTGCCAGTTTGCCTATCCAACTAACATTTAAAAAAAAAAACGCAAACTTTCAAATGTGTTTACAACTTACTATAATAAATATAAATTATTTTCACAATAAAAATTGACTTCAAGAATTCTCGGTTTTTTTTTTTCACATTTAACATTAAACCTACTAGAGCGGTTAATTGACCGCTTTTGAGACTTTAATTAAAATTGTTACATAAATTCTTTCAATTCATTTCAATTGTTTATTTTTTTATTAATATATAACTACTTAAATGTTTATATATTAAGAAAAAGTTATATAGTAAATTCAAGAAAAATAAAAACCTAGAATTTAACCATTTTAATTAAAGTCTCAGAAGCGGTCATTTGACCGCTCCGGTAGGTTTAATGTTAAAGTTTGGAATTTTTTCAGATTGAGCCCGTCAAATTAGTCTCGTCAAATCGTTTGAGATATTATCGATACTCTTTAGTAAAATATATATATTTTTAATAAATAAAGATTTTATATTTATTTAAAATTTTACAATATTATAGGTACATATTTACAATGCCAAACTTAAACTTATTATTTACAGAGTTTTGGTATAAATCATGTCCGCGTGAATTGGTGCCAAGAATACTAGCAGCATTTCCCCGTTGAATCGCAATTCCGATTCTCTGGACAAAAAATGCACCAGCCCTCCTTTCACCAGTGGAGGATATGAGACGTTGGGTCAATTATTTTAGATTTTTTTTTTTGCACTGCTACTCCAAGGTATGTTGTCGATTGCAATGTGTGTTGACGGCAAACGGTACAAAGACATAATTTGGGATAAGTGACGAATATTTGTGCCGTTTAGTCATTTCAGCTTTCTTCGCAGCGGCTTTAGTTAAATAATAAGTTAAAATTAAGAACTGTTAAAATCGTTTCTTAATTGGATATTTTTATATCATACAGATATTGAATGTTTTTCGTGTTTTTTTTTTTGATAAACAAATAAATTGTTATTCTTAATTTGAATTACAATAATTTAGATGTGATACATCACATTTCATTGATTATATAGAATACAATGAATTAATAATTTTATTTTATTAATAATTATTACTTGTCTTATCACAGGCAGACAAGCAGACAAAATAAAAAACAGACAAAATTACATTTTAGGTTTCAGATTCGATTTCATAGTACCCTTCAAAAACTTTTTCCATAATATCTTCCATGTATGTGTTCCATGTATGTATGTGTTCCATATCGTTCCATTTATTCCAAAATTGGTCCTGTTACAGTTTTATTATACATAAGTATAGACAGTACGAGGCAGTATTTTACTATAAGTTGTAGTATTATTGAAAATCTGAAATATAGCAAATTGCCTCGTTTTCAATGTCATTCAGTATGTACTATTCAGTATGTACTATTCAGTATGTACTATTCAATCAGTATGTACTATTCAGTATTACCTAAGAAATTTAAATTACAATCTACAATGCTGTAAATTGTTATGATAGCTTTTATATAAAATTTCCATTTTATCGAAGGAATATTGAAATGAAATCTTAAAAATACTTAGTATCATTGCTCCATTAAGAGACTTGTAATGTAAACAATTGTTCTTTCTATTTTAATTGGACGAGGAAAAATACTCGTGGTGTTTTTGAAGAAACGAATGAATATACTTGTATTTATAATATTAATCTGTTCTTTTTTTTTGTCGCAGGGGAATCCACTAACGTATGATATCCAGGACGCCCGGGTCGGCAGTCCTAGACGTACTCGTATGTCGGACTCGGCACTTTGGGAGTTCAATACCGTACTATACCCCTGCGGGAGCCTTCAGCCGCTTTAATTGGAGAGTTCCGGATATGCAGGCAACAGGATCCAGCGACGGGCTGACCTCGGCGAAAAGGCCAGATTTCTCCTCCATGGGGAATATCCGGCTCACCTCTGAACAGTCCCGACGATGCAATCTGAATCTGTCCTATATTGTACAGTAGCAATATCCGTGTCTTATTTCTGGAAATTTCGTTTCTCCTATAAGCAAAAGCGATCAAAGCTCCGTCTTTCGAATCTGTCACCACTGTTTCCTCGTTGCACTATCGACTTCGCGCTTCGTACAGCACTCATCTCCACTCTGACGACGTTCTAAGCCGGGATGCGATCTCATTAGGAAAAACCCGTAGAATAAACGTACATTCTGAGCCCTATAGAGGGTTCCCAAATTTTCCCAATTTAAATTTGGCTTGGCTCGCCCATCGGTGATACTGTAAAAGCCGCTAAGGCCAACAGTAATACACATTTCAAAGCAAAAAGTTTCCTCATTATTATACTTTAACGCCGAGCATGAGATTCGTTTTAAAGACTAATTTATATAATATTCTTTATTGCACTTAAAAAGTATATTACAGTAATTAGTATAAAAATTTGTTTACAAAGGTGGACTTATCTCTAGAAGAGATCTCTTCCAGCCAACCTGTGGTACTAAGAAATAATATAATTAATTAATTAAGTGGGCAAAAGAAAAAAAAAAGTGCAGTGATATGAATAATACACAGATGCATAAAAATAAGTAGCTAATTAAGTATAATATATATAGGTTTACAATATGTAATAAATTTAATATACATACTACAAACCATACACAATACTACTTACATAGATATATATTATATATATATATATATATATATATATATATCGGGTGTCCCGTAAGTTGTTAGAAGTTAGTTGTTGTAAGTTAGAAGGTGCTGGTTATGCATAAGAGCAAGAGGAAATCATTTTGAACATTTGCTGTAATTAATAAATAAAAATGTCATAAGTTTCTACTTGTTTTATTGTCAATATCGTGGAAAAAATGGTCACTAATGTAGATTTAAAATTAATATTGTTTGTTTTTGTTTTAAAAACTCAAATAAATTATAGCTTTTTGGAATGGAAATGTAGATATTTTGAAAATAAAGTTCCACAAGGCTGTCATACATTTTTTTACACTAGCTTCTTTCAAACATCACGTAGCAAATTTTGTAATTTGCACAAGATTTGATTTTTCATTTTATTTTGTGGTAATAATTATGCATGAATACCGATTTATTTAGAAGGATACATGTTTTCTCAACCCCTTTAAATTGAAATAAAGTGTATAATAAAAAATATTTTGATAAAATTTTAAAGTTTTGTGTTGACAGAATGAAAATTTCAAAATATTACTTAAAACATCATATCTTTTAAACTACTGAACCTAGGACAATGAAATTTAGTGTTTTCTATAGATAATGATCTCCTCCATCACCAGTGTCCCGTTGGTCCACTACTTACGGGACACTACTTACTGTATATATATAGTTATTTAGTTATTTAAGTGATGTGAACCTTAATTTGATCTAGCTCTGGTATCGATTTAAAGCTCTTAAATCCAAAAAATATGTTACTCTATGTGCATTCACTTAGAGTTACATACGAATTGCGCGTTTCTATTCATATTTTGATGTTGTATCACGATGTGGCATCGCTTTTCCGCTTACCTAGCGCTTATCTGAGCGACGAAAGACGATAAAAGACGAGGCAAGTACCACATAACACGACCAATTATGTTTTTTTTTAACGTGGGTTTACTATGCAGGGCCGGATTTAGAGGTGTGGAGGCCCGGGGCAACATAGAAGTCGAGGCCTCTTGATGTTAAATTTTATTTTCCAATATATTTATTTGCTTACGACGACGACGAAAAAAAAGAAATTGATCGGACACCAATATTTATTTTTGCCGGCTTGACATGTTCCTAAAAAAAGGTCGTCTCGATCTCACACCGATATTTATCCTTGCCGGCTAGACATATTCCAAAAAAAAAGTCAACTCCTCCTTTATCACGCTGAATTTAAACTTTTTTCCCCGAAATCTTTATTGTGGGGTCCCCTCTTATGTGGAGGCCCGGGGCAGTTGCCGCGGTTGCTCTCCCCTAAATCCAGCCCTGTAACTATTGTTTAAATTGGAAGTCGACTAGTCTAGTCAACTAGCCTTGTAGTGCAAAAAAAAAAATCACTTCAATATACTACATGTGGGAGACAAAATTATTATTTTGAATTTATAATGCATTACTTAAAGTTGGTAATGTTCATATTTTTGTAAATTAATACTTTTAAGTGTACCGTGGCAAGTGAAGATCCAAGGTAAATTAAAAAAAAAATAACAACTACCAGCCATAACAATCTTGAATTACTTGATTAAACTATTAATGGTGTTTTCATTAGTTCATTAGCATATTTTTATAAAACCTTGGTTATCTTACACGTCAAACAAAAAGTATTTTAGAATAGGTACTGTTCTCTTATAAACTCTTTTGCAAAAAAAACGGGCACTTAAGCAAAGAACTATTTTATAGTTACTATTAGTTTAACCGACTTCAAAAAAAGGAGGAGGTTCTCAATTCGTCTGTATTTTTTTTTTTTTTTTTTTTTTTTTTTTTTTTTTTTTTTTTTTTTTTTTTTATGTGTGTTACCTCATAACTTGTTACTGGGTGTACCGAATTTAATGATTCTTTTTATATTCAAAAGCTAGTGCTCGTCATGTGGTCCCATTTTAATTTGAGCGAGATGTGACTAGTAGTTTTTGAGTAATCCTTAATAATGCGTATATTTGTTCCTGATACCGCGCGTCGCTGCGCGGGTCGCGTTGCACACTATCGTTCCTTGAGGCTTAATTTGTTTCGGAAGATTATCACGTATTATGTTTTTTATGTTTACTACGAGTTAAACTATACAATATTATATTTTGTTTCTCAGATTACGACTCAGGTGTAGAGTTATGTTGCGCTGAACTTTGAGATAGCCTGATAGCACGTTTCAAAGCGCGTCCTGTATTTAAAAGATCATATCTCAACAATAGTTATACGGCAAAATGTAAAGGAATAACTTTTCATCGGTGAATAACTAGACTAACTGTTTACTAACTGTTACTAATTGTTTTAAAAATTTTTAATTTGTCAAAATATTTAACGGACACCATTTTGCGTCATTTTTCATAGACTAAAATCTTAAATGTGATATTGTGTGTGCAACAAGTTTACCTATTAGCAGCGGAATCTTTTATGATGTAATCTCAGGAAAGTAATGACAGAATCTTGGGTGGCATTGGAATGAAATAAATAAACAACTTAAATTAAATAAATAATTTAACTTAAATGTTTATAACATAATGTATAATATCAAATACCTAATGAAAGGCAGAAAGGAAGGCACGTTATGAGTTATGCCGTTGGTCTCATTACGTTTGCTTAATGTAATTCAATAGGCAGAATATAAACAATATACGGCGTAATTATGTCGCATTCTATGCCTCTCATACTCGGCCGCCTCACCCCGCGCGCACCGCACTGACGCACATTGTGCAAGACCGGCACAAGACCCCAAAGGGCGATGAGAAGCTAATTTTAACAATAAAACAAGCACTCCTGAACGCAAGACTTTTTATTCACAAAAACACAAACGAAGTCTTTAAACAAGGGAAGCACAACGATTGCGTGATTTATCTTACCACTAAAGCCATCTAGTGACATCTTAGGAAACTAAAAATGTATGAACTACAAAAATTGTCTTAATTAATACCGGCTCTTAACATACTGCCCACCAAGGACTACAGTAGTCCTTCACAGTCACATGAAAACATAGTAGCCGAGACAAAATAGGTAAAATAAAGTAAACAAGGTTAATAAATTACTTTGTAAAAATGATACAAAAACCAATACACAAAACAAAAGAAATTAACAAGCGTCAACGCAAACGCCATAACATAAAGTCAAATAAAATAAACAAAAGCTAGAACTCGTACTCCACTGCTTAGTGAGAGGAAAAACTATCTCTCCCTTTTATACATATTTAATAGGTACATTATTCGTCACAAATAGGTAATACACATAGTTTTGAAGCAGGGCGCTTAATAGTTGTATCTTTACAACGCAAAGTTACTACCCGAGTTATGTTATCGCGACCGGGATGAATGTCCACAACTTTACCATACAACCATTTGGCCGGGGGCAAATTATCTTCCCGAACTAATACAATTTGTCCTATCTTCGGTTCTGGTGTTTGAGTATTCCACTTATATCTCTGGAAGAAGTTTGCTAGATACTCTTGAGCCCATTTTTTCCAAAAACTTTGCACCATTTTTTGGGTTAACTGCCAACGACGCAAACTTCCTACAGGGATAGTTTCATAGGTACCATCAGGAGCAATCAACAAAGGTTCACCTATCAGAAAATGACCCGGCGTCAGAGGTATGGGATCGTCAGAGTTAGTACTCACTTGAGACAAAGGACGAGAATTAAGGCAGGCTTCAACCTGTGCTAAGACGGTCGAAATCTCCTCAAACGTGAGGGTGGAGTCTCCAATAACTCTCTTGAGATGATGTTTGGTGCTTTTGATCCCTGCTTCCCAAAGTCCGCCGAAATTCGGAGCGTGGGGAGGGATGAAACGCCAATCAGTCCCATTATTTGCTAATATCGAGGCAATATCCTTCAGCATGACATGTCCTTCGTCAATGAATAGTCGTTTAAGCTCTCTGGCAGCACCCACAAAGTTTGTACCATTGTCACTCCAAATCTGGTTACACCGACCTCTCCGAGCAACAAACCGCTTAAATGCTGCCAAGAACGCTTCGGTTGTAAGATCTGAAACAGCTTCTAAATGTATTGCTCTTGTGGACATACAAACAAAGAGACAAATGTACCCTTTATACGATTTATGTCCACGGCCTTTAGATACCCTAATGTTAATGGGTCCAGCATAATCTACACCAGAACACAGAAAGGGTTTATTTGGAGTAACACGACAGGTCGGTAATTGTCCCATGAGCTGTGGTTTTGTTACCGCGGCGTGTCGAATGCATGGAATACATTCATGTATGAACGATCGCACCAAATTTTTTACTTTAGGTATCCAATATTTAGACCGAATATAGTTTATGGTAAGCTGCTGCCCACCATGCATCGACCGTTCATGAGCGTCTTTTACGATAAGTTTCGCTAAAAATGATTTTTCGGGAATAAGGATAGGATGTTTGCTGTCCTCCGAGAGGAACGAATTGTCGAGACGTCCACCAACTCTTAGCAAGCCATCGTTGTCTTTGTAAGGGTTGAGTGTTTTTAACTTGAGTTTAGAATATAAATCTCTGTCTTCAAATAGGCCTTGTGAATATCGAATGCAGCATTTAAGAGCATCTCTTATTTCACTAACAGAGAGGTAGGGTGTAAGGGTAGTTCCGGTCTGACGACAGAATTTTGCTACTAGAAATCGGCGACAATAAGCGACGACTCGAACTAATTTTCTCAAGTCGGAGTACTTATCCCATGGAAAAATCTGAGAAATCCTGTTGATGCTACTGACAACGTGAACCTTTATTTGCCTGGCTTCTAATTCTGTACGGGTGCATATTGCAGCAGGTTTACAGTAATCAATAATAGGGTTCCTAAGCCAGCCGGGACCCTCTAACCACAATTTACTCTTCAGCAGTTCAAAGGGTGTAAGACCTCGAGAGGCTCCGTCAGCAGGATTGTCCTTTGATTGTACATACGACCACTGCGTCGAATTGATGGTATTCAATATTTCGCTTGTACGGTTGGCAATAAATGTCTTCCAACGGCTCGGATGATCACTCAACCATGCCAAAACGACTGTGGAATCAGTCCAAGCGTGAAGATCAGCTGAATTAATCTCCAAAACATCGGAAACTTCTTTTAGTAGCTTAGCTACTAATGATGCTCCACACAATTCCAAACGTGGAATGGAAATTTGTTTGATCGGTGCAACTTTTGTTTTTGCTGTTACTAAATTGGAGTAAATTGACCCATCCGCCTTTTCGACCCGCATATACACGACAGCGGCATAAGCTGTATTGGAGGCATCACTGAACCCGTGTAGCTCTACTTTTGTATCATCTGGACCCTTTCCCAACCAACGAGGGATATGAAAATTAATAAGCTGCGACAATTCTTCCCGATAACTACGCCATTCCAGCAGGAGGTGTTCTGGTAAGTGATCGTCCCAATCTAAACCTGCGATCCAAAGCTTCTGTATTAATACCTTTGCTGTTATAATACAAGGTGCTACCCACCCCAGTGGGTCGTACATACGTGATATTTCCGCGATAATTTCTCTTTTTGTTTCAGATACAACGGGTTGCGACGAGTTCGGCGGCGGTTTCACCGAGTAATCGAAGTGATCCGAATCTCTATTCCAGGTAAGCCCTAAAACTTTTGTAATTGCATCCTCTTTAATTTCCAAATCATTACGTGTATCTATTTTCAGGTTTTTCAATAGCTCTGTATTGTTGCTGGACCACTTTTGCAATGTGAAACCCGCCTTTCTCAATAATTGATTCATTTGTTCATAAATCTTCACAGCCTCTGTTTCAGTGTCGCATCCGGTCATCAGGTCATCCATATAAAAATCTGTAGCCACCCTTCCAGCAGCTAATGGATACGAACGCCCTTCATCTACAGCTGTTTGTTGTAACGCCTTGACGGCTAGATAAGGTGCGGCAGACGTGCCAAATGTCACTCTTAATAACCTATAATCTTTGATTTCAGATTTAGAATCGTGTCTCCATACGATTCGTTGAAAATCTGCGTGTTTCGACGCCACCTTGATTTGGCGATACATTTTAATTATATCTGCAGTCAAACAAATTGAATGCAATCTCCATCGCATAACAGTATGTCTTAAATCTGGCTGTAGGGTGGGTCCTACCATTAATGTGTCGTTAAGAGATACACCATTTGTGCCTTTGCTTGATGCATTGAACACTACTCTCGTCTTACTGGTTGTTTTGTCCATCCTGATCACCGCGTGATGAGGTAGCCAAACACCACCGGCAGACTTTTTAACCTCAGGTTCCGGAACTTGCTCCATATGGTTTAGCTCGAGATATTCGTTCAATACTTCCGAATATTGCTGTTTCTTAACACAATCCTTATTTAAACGTTTTTCTAATAACAGCAATCTCTTTACTGCAATGTTTCGAGTGTTTCCGTATTGACCATAATTAGGATTTGCAGATCGAAATGGCAGTTCAACTATATATCGACCATCTTCGTCTCGACGTACAGTTCTGTTGAAATGGTCTTCGCATTCCTGCTCTTCCGGGGTAAGTATTTTGATCAATGAACTTGGTTCAGCCTCGATTTCCCAAAACCGTTTCAGGATATCGAATTCTTGTACCTGTACGTGCATACTTACGAATCTTGCGCTTTCTTCATCACTCTTTATTTGACCCGATAATATCCAGCCGAAGTGAGTATTTTGTGCTATCATAGGACTGACTGGATTTTTCTTGAATCCTTCTTTTAATATATTACAATACACTTCGGCTCCTAATAAAATGTCAATTCTATTCGGAATATAATATTGTGGATCAGCTAGATCTAATTCGTTAAGTTCAGACCACGGCTGCATGGAGAAACGTTTATTTGGCAAAACCGAAGTTACAGTACTAAGTACATGTGCTTTAATCTGCAATTGAAAAGTGGGGTCATAAAGTGAATGAATATTTACCATGACAACCGATTTTGATGTCAATTCACCTTTGCCTCCACCAATTCCGACTATGTAACCTTTGGAGGCCACTTTCGGAAGCCTCAGCAGTTGTACCGCGGCTTCAGATATAAATGAAGCCTGTGACCCTTGGTCTAGAAGGGCCCGCAATATCTGTGTGCACCCATTCTTTGACTCAGCCCTTAGAAGAGCTGTGGCTAATAACGTCTGACCGTGCACGTTACCTGTCGAAAGATGGGCTTTGATTTCCTTTGAGAAATCATCTTGATCTTCGTCCTCGGAGTGACTTATTCCCTCTTCATCGCTGATTGTATCGACCGCCGTGGCGGTGGCGACTACATTAACATTTTGAGGGTGCAATAATGTATGGTGACGCTTTTGACATACGCGACATTTAGTCACAACGCGACATTGCCTACCGGCATGATTGGTACCTAAGCAATTAAAGCAAAGGCTCAAAGTGCGAACGATTTCACGCCGTTTGTTGACATCCTGTTTGGCAAATTCTTTACAATTGTACAGCCTATGGTTGTCGGTACAGTGTGGACATATTATATTGTTAATTTTTTGTTGTTGATTTGTTTCTATAGTGTGATTTGTAGCAAAGCGACTCGGATTGAGTTTTGATTTTCCCTTTGGTGGCTCTACGGCTTCAAGAGCCTTAAATCGCGTTTTCATAAACCCAGTAAAGCTTTCGTACGTTGGTAGGTCATCGCCGGATCTATTTACCTCCAGCTCCCACTCCTTCCGAGTTACTGAGTCTAACTTAGAACTTACAAGATATATAATGAAAACATCCCAACTAGAAATATCTATACCTAAACATGTTAATTCGTGTAAACACTCTGTTGTTGTATCTAACAAATCCATCAAACCACTGGCAGATTCCAGCTTAAGAGTGCGTTGGTTAAACAATCGTTTTAGAATATTATTAACTAAATATCTTTTATTGTTATACCTAGCGTTTAATATGTCCCAACATTTTTTGTAATTAGCTGAAGTAATAGAAACATGTTTAATGAGGCGCTGTGCCTCACCAGAAACTAAAGTCTTTAAATAATGCAAGCGTTGCACATCATCGAGAGCAGAATTATTGTGTATGAGTGAGACAAATAGATCATGAAAGGTTATCCACTCTTCATAGTCCCCATTGAAAGTAGGAACTGCTATCTTTGGCAGCTTCGACGTCGACGAAGTACCTGCGACCTGTCCCGAGTCCGACGTTTCACCTTGAACAGACGATGTTTTTTTCTTGAGCTTGGTTAAGAGTTCGCCTTTGTATTCCAGATACAGCTCATACCCCTTATCGAATATGTCTTCTGTCGTGTATTTACTATTGCTTAGAGTATCCTCGTCATAGGTGCTAATGATTTTTTCGTGTTTCTCGGTGAACTTTCCAATCAGTACTTCTAAGCCTTCTAGTCTTGCAGCCATATAACCCTCCGTTAGTCTATCTTTGGGCGACTTCTTAAAGTTAACCTTTCCTTTTTCTATTTGATCCAATATACTAAACATAACTTTAATGTCCTTCTCCATATTGATTGATATTGAAATATCGATAAAAATTCTAAGTTCCGATTCACGAAATTTTCTAAGTGTTTTAAAACAGTTCACACTCTAACTAAAATCGGGCGTGGATTCCACGTCACTTCACTTTTCCTTAAATTATTCTAAGTCTAAATTGAATCTTGAGATTTTTACAAGTCCATGCATTAATGAAAATTTTACTAAGTCTTTTTGAATAACGCACAAAATACTCACAGTTTGCTTCACTTATATCACTGATCACTGTCCAAACCTTTCTTGCAATTTTTCTAAGTTTAGTTTGTTCCTTATATGAAGTTGCCAAAATTGTCCACCAGGTGGCGCTACAAGCGCTATCGCCGTCAGCTCCAATATTCAGATAGTTCGCACATTCACCAACTCATTTATACTTTATGTTGTGACTTCCCAATCCCTTACGGGTCAAAAAGCATCCAGACTCTGAAGGACCTTTGTGCAAGACCGGCACAAGACCCCAAAGGGCGATGAGAAGCTAATTTTAACAATAAAACAAGCACTCCTGAACGCAAGACTTTTTATTCACAAAAACACAAACGAAGTCTTTAAACAAGGGAAGCACAACGATTGCGTGATTTATCTTACCACTAAAGCCATCTAGTGACATCTTAGGAAACTAAAAATGTATGAACTACAAAAATTGTCTTAATTAATACCGGCTCTTAACACACATGTTGAGCAGATTTTTTTCGGGTTTTTTGTTCTATAGTTCACTAGTTCTTTTTTTTTACGCCAAAGGAATGTGACAATGCCCAATTTTTTATTCATAAAGGGATGCCACTCGGACGCAGGTAATAACGATATTAATTTAAGTTGTATAACATATTATAAAATATGCTAAACATAATGCAAAATATTTTTAGGATGTATTTTTAATATCCTCTTTTATAAAATACAATATATTATATTATGTTATACAACTTAAATTAATATCGTTATTACTTGCGTCCGAGTGGCATTCCTTTATCGTTAACAAATTGGGCATTGTCAATTTTTCGAGGGTGGTACCTGTAGCTTGTGAACTGTAACCGCCCAGCTTTATATAAATAAATCAGTTATCGAACTACAGATTCACTAAAAATCAAGAAATAAAACAAAATTTTAACAAAAAACATTAACCGACTTCAAAGCAAAAAAAAGAACGGTAAAACAAAAATGCACTAAAAAGTAAAAAAATAATTACGTATTCTTTTGTCTGTAATCAAATTATTACGATAATATAATGTACAATTATTGTTGTTATTGGAGTCGGTGTTAGCCAAGGAAATAAGGAAAAGAGTGCGTAATAGTGTAGGCCGGTACACCTATTGTAATGTTAAACTACGTTGGCTGACACCGACTCCAATAACAACAATAATTGTACATTATATTATCGTAATAATTTGATTACAGACAAAAGAATACGTAATTATTTTTTTACTTTTTAGTGCATTTTTGTTTTACCGTTCTTTTTTTTGCTTTGAAATCGGTTAATGTTTTTTGTTAAAATTTTGTTTTATTTGTTTGACAATTTTAGGTATTGTTATCCTCAGAATTTTATAAATTATTTAGGAAAGAATAGTTTTCATCAGTTTTATCATAACATTTTAATTAAATTATTAAGAAATAATGTTTAAGCTCAAAACACTATGATTGTACCGGCTCGCTAAATAAAAATGAAACGCGTTAATTTCTTTGTTTTTCTTGAATACATTAAAAGCAGATAAAAGTTTAGTATTGAGTGTGACCCCCTCTTGCTGAAATCACAGCCTGCATTCGTCTGGGCATGCTAGTGAGTATATCTTTTATGGTTTCTTGGGGAATACGTTCCCACTCCGCGGTAATCACATTCTTTAGCTCTCTGATGGTCTGCGGAACCGGCTGCACTGATCTCACTCGTCACTTCAGAACGTCCCAGACATGCTCTATGGGATTGAGGTCCGGACTTCTAGCTGGCCAGTCCAAACGACGAATTCCGACTTCTAGCATATACGCATCCACACCGCCAGACCGGTGGGCGCGAGCGTTGTCGTCCATAAAAATTGAGTTTTCGCCAAGAGCGGTTAAAGCGGGTTGTGCATAAGGAATTAGAACTTCCGTTATGTATCGGTGTCCAGTCAGTGTACCGTTTTCGATAAAGACTAACTCCGTACGATCCATAGAATTTATTCCTGCCCAAAACATAACAGAGCCCCCTCCATAAGGTGTGATTTCTTCAAAAATGCCTCTGCAAAGCGTTCTCCTCGTCTACGTAGCACTCGCCGACGTCGGTCTTCACCATGCAGAGATATCCTGGCTTCATCGGAGAACAATACCCTATCCCAGTCTTCATGAGTCCATGACACACAATTTCGAGCGAAGCTAAGCCTGGCAACTCGATGTCCACGGAGTAATTTAGGGCCGCGTGCCGGGCGATGACTGTGTATATTAGCAGCGAGAAGCCTCCTCCTGACCGTCCATAGACTAATTTGCACATTTCTTACTTCTTCGAGGGTGTTCTTGAGGTCCACATAAGAAGATTTGCGATTTCTCAACGCTTGACTAACTAGAAAACGATCATCCCGTGGTTCGGTACATGTCTTTCTGCCAGAACCAGGCCTTCTCTTGACGGAACCGGTCTCTTGATAGCGCTGCCAGGTCCTTTGAACTGTCGACCGACTCACATTTAGCCTCTGAGCCACGAAGCATTGACTGCAACCTTCTTCAAGCAGCGCAATAATTTTGCTCGCTTTTATCACTTTATCTACCATTTTCGAGATTGCTAAACAGCAATAACAATACTTTTAAATGTCAAGGACACCAGATAATTTAATAAAAATTGACAAAAAGTTAATTAGAGTCGATATTAACTATAGGGAATTCGCGCCACAAAATGTAGTTAAAAGTTATTTTCTTTGAAAACCAGGCTCAGTCAAAAATTTGAATTTGGAATGTACTCTTATAAACATTATGGCACTTTTATAACTGGCCAGTAACATGTTCAAATGATTAAAACCTTTTTGGTATTTTATTTTTTTCAGCCAGGAAGAAAATCGAAACCGCCCGTTTTTTTTGCAAATGAGTATATTTACGCGAATTTCTCTCGTTTCATTAATAGTCTAAAACGGATTTTATCGCGTTTATTTTAAAAAACTTTACATTTTAACCGAATAATTATTCGGACACTTCAGTCCTCGGAGACCATGGATGCTATAAAGGGGTCCGAAATGTCAGGAAATTTTTTTATAGAAAATCATTAAACTGTAAAGTTTTTTTTTTTAAGTATTGCTATAAAATTCGTTTTAGACTTTTAATTAAATGGGTATTTTAGAAATCAGTCCAGAACCTATTAATGTACATATAAAAAATGAAAAATCGATATAATAATTTTCTCCTATCCTTGACTGTTAAGAATAAGTTCGGCGTCTCGATACAGGAAAAGTATCGCGAGCAATGTAGGCTATATTATATCATAATTACTCTTCATATTTTCTCGCATTGTAAATGTTATGATCCCTTAAACATTGAATTTATTCATTGAAATAATGTAAGTTAAAGATAATTTTTCAAGGTTTTATTTAATTGGCGAATAACTTGCCCTCGGGTTCTACAAAACAAAAATCCAGTCTGGGTGTATGTCTTTGTCACCCCTATTTGTTTCCAATCTGGGTGCATGTCCTTGTGGGTTTTCCCACTGTACTTCGGAGAGCACGTAAATCCTTCGGTGATTGTTATCATAGACACTTGATAGCAATCGTTACTCATGCAGGGAAATTATTTGATATCCTGTAATTGAACAGCGTTGTGGATTAAGCTTCAACTCTTCTATATGAAGAATGGTCTTTTGCCTAGTGGACGTTTCCATTCGATTAGTTCAATTTAGTTCATAATTAAGAAAACAACATTTTCCTCAAAATAAATGGTAAAATTCAGTTAACCATGAGTTCTCTTCAAAAATATTTCGGCGTATTTCACCATTGTTTTCTATTGAATTAATTGTTTTTTTTCTGATCCATAAACAATTTTAGGATTCGAAAAAGAAAGTAAAGAAAAAATTCTAATAGAAAACGTAAACGATTTTTTATATTTTCCAAGGTTTTAATTGAGTTTTAGACCTTTCAACGAATATTAATGAAATCTCGTATCGATTGAAATAACATTGGAGAAATGTTATTTATTCTAAATCAATTGGTGTTCCGTATATACCTTTTATATATAACGATATACTATATGTATATACACTCATTTGCAAAAAAAACGGGCGGTTTCGATTTTCTTCCTGGCTGAAAAAAATAAAATACCAAAAAGGTTTTAATCATTTGAACATGTTACTGGCCAGTTATAAAAATGCCATAATGTTTATAAGAGTACATTCCAAATTCAAATTTTTGACTGAGCCTGGTTTTCAAAGAAAATAACTTTTAACTACATTTTGTGGCGCGAATTCCCTATAGTTAATATCAACTCTAATTAGCTTTTTGTCAATTTTTATTAAATTATCTGGTGTCCTTCACATTTAAAAGTATTGTTATTGCTGTTTAGCAATCTCGAAAATGGTAGATAAAGTGATAAAAGCGAGCAAAATTATTGCGCTGCTTGAAGAAGGTTGCAGTCAATGCTTCGTGGCTCAGAGGCTAAATGTGAGTCGGTCGACAGTTCAAAGGACCTGGCAGCGCTATCAAGAGACCGGTTCCGTCAAGAGAAGGCTTGGTTCTGGCAGAAAGACATGTACCGAACCACGGGATGATCGTTTTCTAGTTAGTCAAGCGTTGAGAAATCGCAAATCTTCTTATGTGGACCTCAAGAATACCCTCGAAGAAGTAAGAAATGTGCAAATTAGTCTATGGACGGTCAGGAGGAGGCTTCTCGCTGCTAATATACACAGTCATCGCCCGGCACGCGGCCCTAAATTACTCCGTGGACATCGAGTTGCCAGGCTTAGCTTCGCTCGAAATTGTGTGTCATGGACTCATGAAGACTGGGATAGGGTATTGTTCTCCGATGAAGCCAGGATATCTCTGCATGGTGAAGACCGACGTCGGCGAGTGCTACGTAGACGAGGAGAACGCTTTGCAGAGGGATGTTTTGAAGAAATCACACCTTATGGAGGGGGCTCTGTTATGTTTTGGGCAGGAATAAATTCTATGGATCGTACGGAGTTAGTCTTCATCGAAAACGGTACACTGACTGGACACCGATACATAACGGAAGTTCTAATTCCTTATGCACAACCTACTTTAACCGCTCTTGGCGAAAACTCAATTTTTATGGACGACAACGCTCGCGCCCACCGGTCTGGCGGTGTGGATGCGTATATGCTAGAAGTCGGAATTCGTCGTTTGGACTGGCCAGCTAGAAGTCCGGACCTCAATCCCATAGAGCATGTCTGGGACGTTCTGAAGCGACGAGTGAGGTCAGTGCAGCCGGCTCCGCAGACCATCAGAGAGCTAAAGAATGTGATTACCGCGGAGTGGGAAAGTATTCCCCAAGAAACCATAAAAGATATACTCACTAGCATGCCCAGACGAATGCAAGCTGTGATTTCAGCAAGAGGGGGTCACACTCAATACTAAACTTTTATCTGCTTTTAATGTATTCAAGAAAAACAAAGAAATTAACGCGTTTCATTTTTATTTAGCGAGCAGGTACAATCATAGTGTTTTGAGCTTAAACATTATTTCTTAATAATTTAATTAAAATGTTATGATAAAACTGATGAAAACTATTTCTTCCTAATTAATTTATAAAATTCTGAGGATAACAATACCTAAAATTGTCAAACAAACTAATAGTAACTATAAAATAGTTCTTTGCTTAAGTGCCCGTTTTTTTTGCAAAAGACTTTATTTTGATGTGCGGTGACCAGCAAAGAATAATTGTCCAGACTTTTTTCTTGCCGAGGTGTCATAAAAGGCGACTTACGCCATAGCGGTGCGAACAACTGTACACCAACCAGTATGGTGATGGGCAGCAGCGTCACCATATCCTGTTACAATATACTGCGCTCGCAAACCCACCTTCCACGCGTGGCGAATATTGGGAAACCCCTCCAGAAATCATGAATATCCAACGGCTGATGTAGTTATGTACATATTTCTTAGATTATTTTATGATTTCTGTTTTCTATGCTATATATGTATAAAATACTTTCGTAAAATTAGAGGCTTTACCGCTCATATTAAACTTGGACTAATTGATATTAAGATTAGCGTTCAAACTATTTCTTGAGCCTAGTAATATAGCTATCAGGATATAATACCGTGTAATAATGAAATCATTATTACAATTAAATCATAATGATAATTTTTTAAACTAAAATACATAACTTATATTTACTACTTATAATAAAACTGTAACAGGGTCAATGCGTTAAAAATATTTTGATATTTTTTTTCAATACTGACGCCGAAAAAAATTTATTTTTTGTTATTTGTTCAGTCTCTATCTTGACCGCAAATAACGCAAAAACTTTTTAATGAATTTAAACGAAAGCCACGAAATGTGTTCATACTACGAACTAGAACACTGCTTAATTTTTATACGGAAGAAAAGACAAAATTCAAAATGTGTTCTCCAAAAATTTTTTTTTAATATTTTCAATATACAGAATTGAACCCGTAAAATTTTAATTATAAGCATAGATCTATTTATTCCTTTATAGAGTTATCTGGTAAATATCAGTTCTTAGTGATAAGAATTGTAATTTTGATGCTTGTTTATTAAGCGTTTCTCTTTTATTTTGTTCTTTCTTACTACGTTTTAAAATTCCTCAAAATAACAACTATCAAAGAAATAAATTAATTTGATTAAGTCAAATAATATTGTATGAACTGAACTGGTCTAAATCAGCCTGTAAACATCACATTACTGGGCAAGATCTCTTCTTTATATTAGAGGAGAGTTTGATCTTAATCCACCACGATGCTTCAATTCGGGTTGACGATAGTTTCCCTATCAGATAGCTTTAATAACAACTGGGACCAGCGGCCTAACGTACTCTTCGAGCCATTTGTGGAAAGACTCAGAAAAATCCAACAAATATTTGAATAAATATAAATATCTACCCCGAGTGGGAATCAAACCCGGGACCGCTGGCGTTAAGGCGACACGCACCACTACACCAGAACGGTTGTCAGAATCATAGATTAGTATAACGCATCACGACACGACACGATACTCAAATGTGTCTCTAACCATACTAAATGTATTAAACTGATATACTTCTGGCGCGTCATGACACGTCACGACACATAGTAGATATGTTTCTGGCCTAAGGAACACAAACTCAATTGTTTTTATTGAGTAAAGTTCTCACAATACGACTTTAAGTAATTCTTTATAGAAATGGCCGCATTTGTACCAATGTTTGGTCTGTGTAAGTCGTATCGATATATTTTAAAATAAATATGAGAAAATTTTCTATATTTTCTTTTCTGAGTTAACAGAAGCAAATAACAATGTCATATAATGTATTGAAAACCCGCGACTTCATCTGAATTGCTTATTATACGTGTGCAAAAAATAACTTGGTTAAGATTTTATTACAATTGTTTATGTCGTACTCCCTAAACATGAATCGGTGGAATTATCATTAATTACATTAGTGAAGCTGTATTCACTACATATCAGTAAACTCCAATAATAAGTTAGTGAATACTCACTAATACAAATACAAATATTCAATGATCAAATCAATGGACACTGATTTTCACATATTCACACATTGAATAGTCACTAATTCTGCGTGGTACGATTCTCGCATTGATAAAAACTGAATAGTCACCTAAAATTAGTGAAATTCCACTGATTCGTGTTTAGAGAGTAATAATTCCACTTCTAGACGGTGTACCAAAATGAAACCTACACTAGTTTTTAAATTAGACCTCCAGAATAAAAGCTATGAAAATCATTTTCATCTTCGTGCAGCAGATTTAACGTGATACGGAAACAAACATACATAAAAAAGTTATTAAAATAATTGTTATGGCTTCTATTTCTCTAAAAAAATACCCATATAATTAGTTACAATTAAATTACAAATGTAATAAAAATGTATTAGATTTTATTTATTATTTTATTTAACAATTTATGCACACTAGAATAACAATAGGAAATAGCACTTTTAAACAATGCTGGTACAAAGGCACTACTTATTCCATGATGGAGTCTCTTCCAGTAGTCCTGCCACAGGAAAATTATAAAACAGTCGCAAAATTAGCGTGTACAATCCCAACATATTGAGAATAGATATATAATAAATACATAATTATACAATATATAAATGCATACATATATAATCTATATACATATAATAAAATTGTAGGAAAGTCAAAACTGTACATTGAATACATGGGTGTGATCTACAATCGATACCGAAGCCAAAAATATAGTTTTTAGAAATGTTTTCTGTTTGTCTGTTTGTTTGTATGTATGTCCACGATAAACTCAAAAAGTACTGCATAGATTTACTTCAAATTTGGCACGAATATTATTAAGAAGTCGGGTCAACATATAGGCTACATATTATCACGCTATCACCTACGGGGAACGAGCAGTGAACCTTTATTTCTTCAACGCATTCTGTAACAACGTGTAATCTAATAGCGCTCACGCAGACGACGTCGCGGGCAGCAGCTATTACTTTATATTTGTAATGAAAATGTAACACATTATTATTCTTTCGATCTTTTCTAACTACTTGTGTCCCGCGATCTTACTCACCTGTTTCCCAATTCCATGGGAATTTCAGGGTACAAAATAGCATATATATCATTCTTGCTCTACAGCTATAGAATATAATGAACGTGACTTGTGTGGATGTTTGTATGGAAGGATGTATTTTATTTATTTTATTTATTCAGAAAAACTTACAGCTATACATAACAAATTAGAAATACAATTAAGAAACAAAAAGCCATTTAGAAGTTTTTACAATTAACAACTAAAGAGTGCTATATTATTTAACAGTTTGAGAATTAAATTTCTTTTTTTAAACTAAAAAATAATTAAACTAAGGATGGTTCGAGAACTTTGCTGGATCATCAAACTGGTTACACATTATAAGTTATCGGAAGAGAAATATTCCGTGGTCACCAACCGTCTACCGTCTACCGTCCGTATGTATGAAAGAGTGTATGTATATAACTGGAGATTTAGAATAAAGTCTAAGATCCTTTTCTAAGTTAGAAGTAAAGCAGGTAAAACCACGAGGCCGATCTATAAAACATACTCTGCTATATAAATACTATTTCCATTCCTTTCCCAGTATTTTTCATTGGTTTTTCCTACAATCTATTTATTATTCCTCTCAGAATTTGGGCGATTACAGATTTTTATACATTGTGATTTTCGTTCGACCCTTGCAAATTGAGGACGAATTTATAGATAGCCGCTTTGACTAAATTATGTAATTTCTATTCCATGGACACGCAATAATTATCAAATATATGATAATTGAGGTAAATAGTTAAACTCGTTATCCAATATTATTATATAATATTGTAGAAACTTAAAAATGACCTAATCAAGCAAAGATACTTTAAAAGATATATATCTATTTGCTTTTATATAATTAGATTATGTTTGGTACACGTACCATCTATATACAATTTACTCTGCCCTAAGGTTTCCTGGAAGAGATCGCTCTTTAGCGATAAGGCCGCTTTTTATACTGATTCTCTTTTTTTTCTACTATTGCTTATTCTTGGTGTACGATAAAAAGTTACTATTATAATATTATTATCAACAAGGAGATAATGAGTTTTATTTCCCAAAAATAAGATAAATACAACAGAATTTACTATATATTAGCAATTATAACGACCGTTCTAGTGTTGTGGTGCGAGTAGTCAGTGCGAGTAGGCAGTCGCGGGTTCAATTTTCGCTCGGGGCAGATATTAGTATTTGTGCAAATATTTGTTTCCGGTCTGGATGTATGTCCTTGTGGGTTCCCCCATCGTGCCTCGGAGAGCACGTTAAGCCTTCGGTCCCGGTTGTTGTCATAGACACCTAGTCACGATTGTTACTCATGGTAGAGATAGTATCCGCTAACCCGCATTGGAGCAGCGTGGTGGATTAAGCTTTAACCCTTCTTCTAGATGAAGAAGGGCCCTTTGCCCAGCAGTGGGACATTTACAGGATGATTCAGTTCAGTTTAGTTCAGCAATTATGAAGTATGTATAATCCATATTTACAATAAAAATCTAACAGGTTCAGTTCTAAACATTAAGCATGTTTTGATTTTATTTTTCCTTGGAGAGTACCGTGTAATCGATGGTAAACCTAAAAATGTAATTTCATAATTTTTGTCTATCCGTCTGTCTTGGCCGCGAATCACGCTAAACATACAGAATGAATTTGAACTAAACTAGGCATATTTTAAATTAATAATACAAGCTAGGACTCTGGATACTTTTTATCTCGATATTTATTACAGTTTCCTTGGGGGAGGGGAGGAAAGTCAAAAGGTGTACTTAGTTATAATTCACTAACGCATATTCATTCATTTTTTTTTTAGAAACACATATTCTAAAAATTATTCCGTCAATTTCAAGATCTTTGATTTATTAGTTCAAATACAGACATCAGTAATAACCTAAGTACCATCTGCAGTAAATCCAAATAGCTTAGAACACGGAATGTAATTATTTAATGGCTCATTTTAAGCTGGTGTACAGACTTTTTCTTAGGCTTAATAAAGTAGATAGCAATCTCGGAGTAACGGGTCAAGCTATCTAATAAATAAAAAGCATCTACATCTAATTTACACATTGAATCTATTATTATTTTAACTAAGATAAACTAAACCTAAACATATAAATAATAAAAGTAATAATTCAATCTTTGTTTCAGTAACGAATGAAACAATTGCATTTACAAAATACAAATTTACAGCAACATAAATACAATGAAATAAGCTTCCAATAAATGAAGAATAATTTTCACGATATTTCTAATCATAAAACGAATTAAATAATATTTTAGTGTTTCTAATAACCAGATTAAGTTATGTAATTTAAGTGGAAATTTACTAAATTACTATTGAGCTAGGAGTTTTTATTCATAGCAGAAGGTAAAATTGGCCATTCATGGATATACCATAATTGTGAATAAGCATTAGAATTGTTAGGTAGAGAATATTAATCATACCACACAATGCCAATATGTACCGGACATGGGATTTAGGCTGTCCCTATTATGAATAGTTTAGAGGACGAACATGGATTCTCCGTGTTTTAGATACGCTTAATGTTTTTCAGTTTCTACTATGTCTTAACGCCATAAAATATTTGTTTTTAATCTGTGCAGTGGACAAGAAATGGTTCATCTTTATAATGTTAATTATCTCCTTAATCAGGAGAATATTGGTCGCAATGGCTGAATTGGAGTAACGTCATATTATCTTGTCACTTTATATATACACATTATATTATATGATTTTGTATTATTTTATATTTTGTCATATTATATTGTATATTATGTTATGTTATTATATTGTCTGTATCATTGTACACCTACACTATTGACACCACACTAAAATGCATTAGCGTTAAGGCCGCCTTTTGTAAACACTTGTATTAGTGTATTGTACGTTTTAATGAATTTAAATAAATAAATCAAATATGTGACATCAATAAAAAAATAAGATTAAGTAATGTTTTCGTTATTTCGTGAATTAAATAAATTTAACAGTTTTTTGAACTGATATTTTATTTAAAAAGAACTTCTAGAATTTAATATACAAAACAAACTAAAAGTTTGTAAATTTGATTAAAAGTCTATAACGGGTTTTATCGCGTTAAATCGTTATAGACTTTTAATTAAATTAATAAAATTCGCGGAAATATAAAAAAACTGTAAAGTTTGTAGTGTCAACAATGATAAAATGTTAATATTTTATATCAGTATAAAGCCCTTTTATATACATATATTTCACGATATCGTAAGTAATAACTATTAATAAATGAAAAAAGTTTAAGTAAAACCTTACCTAAAAAAATTATCTCCGATGATAAACGTCCGTCAACACACAAACATTAATTCGTAAACGACAAAAATCCACACGTTTTCATTTAAAACACTCCGTAAAAAGTTTCGTAGATGTCGGAAAAAAAGCGGAAAACACGTCCACTACCGACGACATACCGGGACTCACTGAAATAAAACCAAAACCGTTACCTCCATACCACTCCATACCGTAGTATTATCCGACTATTTACGGAGTAACGGCGAAGTTCCCGGGAAGGATTTTACAGGATAAATTCAATTCGGTTGGATTATATAATGTTCTTTTAACTCCGAGAGCCAAGTGAGGCATATGCCTTAGACTCGTTAGGGCCCGGTACTATATTTTTTCTAACGCCCTATAAAGATCTAGAATCATTTATACGAGGTATGCTTTCAGAAGTATAATGAGCCGGAAAGTCTAGAAAAGGTTGCTTAGTCGGTCTTTTCAGGATATGATGAAAAATGATTTTATTTTACGTAATATTAGTAATGTGTTTCAATGTGAATGTTCCGTTATTACGAAGTGTGACCGAATGAATGGAATTTGAATATAATAATATTGAACATCTTGTGAATCGATTATTTTTCGTTGTCCAAATTATCGTGTTCTTGTTGAGATTTTTGATAGACTATTTAATGAATGAAAACCTCATTTACAATGAAACCTGTTTAGAGTAATTAATTATAATTCCGACTTTTTCCAACGTGTACGTTATTAAAAAAAAACTGTAAGAATTAAATAAATCACTACTCACTGCATATTATAAAACAAAGTCCTCCGTTGCGTCTGTCTGTTTGTTCGCAATAATCTCAAAAACTACTGCACGGATTTTCATGCGGTCACCAATAGATAGTGATTCATGATGAAGGTTTAGGTACCCCGTCTGCGCCCCCTGTAATATGATAAAAACCTACGACTCTTACTACGTATTAAAGGCAATCGCGGATTTGCGTGGACATATAAAAAAAGTTTTATTAATCCATAGAAAAATTTTTTTTATGGTTTGGACGTTTGTGTGTTGAATATATTTCTGGACAATAAATTACGCCCTCGGAGTTGTTGATTGTAAGGCGTTATTTGAAGAGTAAGCCGGTAACCTGATAATAATCGATCATCTTTGTCCACGGACATCCATAGCACCAAGGATGCTGCGTCGCCTTTCTGAAATTATAACCAAAATATCATGAAATAAATCAAATGACAACCGTTCTAGTGTAGCGTACGTTGATGCAAGCGGTCTCCGGTTCGATTCCAACTCGGGGTAGATATTTGTATATTTACAAATATTTATTTCTGATCTGGGGTTCCTTGAGGGTTTCCTTAACATACCTCTTTGTTTGAATACAAAAAGCCGTCGGCTACAGTTCTTATTGTAAACATCTGACGTCTTTTTCCCAGCAGTGGGACATTCTCAGGCTTATTAAGTTCAGTTCAAATCAAATAAAAAATTACCTTATTCATAAAGGTTTTAAAATCACTTTTAAATCAATAATATATAAAAGCTAATGTGAAGCTATCTTCCATCTAAACGGATATGGGATGTAGATTCTGCTGAGGAGAACCGGTAAAAAAATCAGCGATCATTCTTTCTTAATTTACTACAATACGACTAGTTAATGAAATTGAAAATTGGAATGGAATTTCTCAACACACGAAACGCAATTAATGAATATTTTAACCATATTTTCTGTGAGAGTATGGCGCCATTCCTTCGTAGCCAGTCAGATCTAGCTGTAGCCGTTAAGCTTTACCACAACTGAGTGTTTCTATATCTATTTCTTTTACCGTATGGTGACGGGCAGAGAAGAACAGTCCCAATCTCTTCTTTCCCAAGTTAAAAGGTGACTAAGACCGTAATAGTGAGAACAAATGTACTCCAACCAGGATGTTGATGAGCAACAGCGTTACCATACCCAACCATAACCTACTGCGCCCTCGCCACCCCGCCTACCAAGCGAGTATTGGCTATATATTATATTGTATTTGGTTGTTCATTAATTAGGCCTTTGCCAAGCAATGAGACGTTTATAGGCAGATTTAGTTCAGTTCAATACAGTAGTATGTTTTGTGTATTTTTTTTTTCAATTTCGACATGAAAGACAGGAAAATATATTTTAATTCTATCTTCTATTTATATATGAAATGATTTACCGCGTGTTTGTAAGAGCATCACTTGAGAAGGGCGCAATATATTTGACTGATTTATCTTTTATATTGAATTCGTAGTTGTCAAGCCAAAGTTTGTATGAAAAGAGGTGTTTAGAAAAGTCACCGAAAGAACCTGAATTTGTCGAAAATTTGTATGGTATTTTTGTATGAAAAAGCTCAATAAAATTACGTTATATTCGTCAGACCTGTTAACACTTGTGTTAATAATAACAAAATATTTCAATACAAAGAGAAAGAAAGTTTATTTCTTTACTGAAAACACTTCTTATTATTTAAAAAATAACACCCATGCGAAGCCGGGACGCATAGCCAGTAAAATATAAAAAAGAAGACTATTTCATATAGGTTAAATACAATATATAATTATGACATTTTAATATTTTAATTATAATTGAATAATTTATCATGCAAAGCTTTGTCACGTCACTATTACCATACCATTTTAAGAATACCTAAATAAAAATAACTATGTTGTATATATGTAATTTGTTTTTATATGCTATACACACACGGCCGCCTTTTCTTCGATATATATATATATATATATATATATATATATATATATATAATTTATTACATAGTAGCGTGTACCTGCAAGTTCGTTCACAATAGCTATTCCTTTCATTAATCTTATAACATTAAGTACAAACTCCAGCTTGCGTTCAAAGATTTCTGTACATTACGGGTCTCAAATTGAACCTAATACTGAGGGTTATAATGTCTGTAATTTCTGAACTGTCAAACCAAATACCTTGTAATATTTACGGAACAATATCTAAACTATCTTCTTTACAACAAAAACAAAATTACCGGGGTAGACGTTAATGAATCTTTTGGAAGTTTAATTTCCATTTAAAGTGGTATCAACCTTTTAAGGTGGTAATCCAGGAGAGAAATGAAACCAAAGACTGCTGAGTAAATACTGACTATATTTTTAATAATCAATTCTTAAATAGGTACGGTTAGCTTACATGGTGTATACGCTTATATCTGTTACTTATATCTCATCCTAGAGAAACGGGGCCGTGGTTTGGGATAAAACTCAATCGTACTAAGTTTCGTGTACATGCAGACAGACAGAGAAAAGTACATTCGACACAACACAAGACTATATGCAACACACAAGTATATATATTATATACTAATACTAATCATAAACAAATAGATCAAAGCTGAAAGAAACGTAAATAAAAAATATGAACCGATTCCTGAGGTTTATTTAATTTAGAACGAAATTGCCCGAATCGGAAACAGAACAGGAAGCGATTGGAATCTGTTCATTGTTTATTTATTCAAGTACACCTGCCTGGCATTCATTGATATATATCGTAATGTTGTATATTCTTCTGAAACGCTAAAGTTTTAATTAGTTGCGTGTTGCAGCTTACGGAATTTTTTTTTTTTATGTGTATTTTTCACATTCCTACTATTAGTTCACATTTTCTCTATATTTATACTATATTAATTCCTTTAAATTTTCAATCGTTATTAAAAACTTTTTATTCATCCATTCAAGTTCAAATAGATTTTCTTATACTTGCAGTGGGTGACACTTTTTAAATATTAATCAATTAATTAAATTTAATAATTTTAGTTTTATATGGGAGAAAAAAAAATCTCTTTGGTGACATATGTAGGAATTGCCTTTAATAATTTTTTTTTTACTCGTTTTTACTGTAATATCGAATTTCCAACAAATTTACAATTGTTACTATTCCTTGTTCTGTAAAAGTTTATGTAATTTAAAAAACGCATGGTAGGGAAATTATCCGCCAACCCGTAGTGGTACAACGTGGCGGATTAAGCTCTAACCCTTTTTCTATATCGAGAAGAGGCACAGTACAATAAAAGTCAGTAACAGGATAATATTTAAAACATCTTCTTTCTAACAAAAAAAAAAGGAATAAATCAAATCAGACAATGGGACTTTTCTACCAAGGAAGCCATGACAAATTTTATTTATTTGTTTATTTTATTTTAATGGAAACAAAAAGTATACAATATTTTTGTATAAATAGCACCTATTTAGAAAATCATCACCAAAACAGTTTCCAAAGATTGTTAAACTCATAATAAGAACATGGCGTAGAAGCGCCTTACGAAACCAAGCAAACTATGAATTTTGCAATAAAAAAGTATCCAGTACTTCCTGTTCCTAGCTCGTGCTATGAACTCAAACTATGCCCAGTTTTCTTTAAATTCAATCAGTAATTTTTGGCGTAATTCGCGGCTAAGATACACACAGACAACAATGAAAAAAGAAAATAAATTTTTCGCTTAAATACTGATTATACGATCGTACAAAACAATTAAAAAAAAATAATTACTTTAATTTTTGCATTGTAACTATGGACAAAATCATAAAATTTGAAAATAAATGGATATTTCCATATCAAAAATTGTGGACAAGGTCTTAAATTTTAAAAACATCTTCAATTAACAAAATTTGCTACGGTAGAGTTTTGTAAAAAATAGATATATACTTAAATAAACTTTGTTTTTATTTTGAACAATATCGCGATATCTAATATACGAACCCGCAGTGGAGTGCAACTCGCAGTGGAGAGCCAACCTGCAGTGGAGTACCCAACCCACATTGGAGTAGCGTGATGAATTAATCTCCAACCCAACCAAGAGGCATTTTCACAGCAGTGAGGCGTTTGCTGGCTGATTTAGTTCAATTCAGTTCAAATGTACTATTTAACTGTTATATATATATATATATATATATATATATATATATATATATATATATATATATATATAATAAATCATGATCTGTTACCCAGCTACAGCAGTAAATAACGAGGTTCGTTTGTGAAACCGAGCGGATAAACCGCGTGAATGACAGTAACATTCGACACAAGGTGTGGTCACTTTGACCTTATGTTTAAGCCATTTAATTAAAATATATTATATTTTACTTTTGACTAAAAATTAAACAAAAATGTCTCAAGTTTAAGATAAAATAACAATTTATAGTCATTTTTCTAAAGATCATATGATTTTTTGTTTACGATATCAAAAACACTTTTATATACTTCGGTTTCAAAGTTAATATAATACGAAATAAAACCTAATGTAAATTTACATAAGAACGTATGCTTTACATCAGATCGATATTCGTCATCAAAACATATGGTTAAACTTGGTAAAGTTTTTATTTATTGTGAAGATATTGTGTCCTCCCAAAAACTTAAATCATCGAGTTTTAATAGCCATAAAGTGACAATCTATTTAAAAAAAAACCTTTATTATTCCAAATTAAGTTTAGTGCAAGCAATTTATATACAAACTAGAATGCGCACGTGCATTCAAAAAACGTTTTTAAGAGAGGGATTGCATCTCTTTCTACCATGGATTCTAGGCAACTTGTAAGAAAGAGACAAAATACCAGTAGTCAACGAAATGCTCGAAACGTTTTTTTTTTACTTTACATGTTGGAAACAAATGTCAACCTTATTTCGGTTATTTTAATGTCCATATTTGAATATATAATTTTATTGTGTGAGCGTTCCAGTTATGATATAAATTCCTTGGGTTTGTCATTTTACAGACTTGTGTAGGTGTTTTTTATGTATAAAACACACAGGTATACTTATACACACACGCACACACGAACGCGCCCGCGCGCCCTCACATACATTCAGACTACGGAAAACGTGGATCGGGTCTAAACAAATTTTCTTTTTAATATAAATTATATTTACTCTATACCACATATCTATAAATTAAATTTCGTTGAACACAAAAAAATAACATGACATAGTTGTTTTTTGTTTTCTAATAAATTATCAAAACATATGACACAACATACTTTTATAAAAAATGGTTATTTCTAAAAAAGCCCTTAGGTATAATCACAAATTACAATACAGCAACAAAACATATCCTTTTTTACTTTAGAATTTCGGTTTTATTTCGAAACCCCGAAAAGGCAAAAATTTTACATATTTATGTGAAAACCAAGACCGCAAATTGATACGGGTTAAAATTTATTATACTGTGAATTATCTCCCGATTAAAATGTAAAAATAAATAAACAAATTTAAATAACTGCAAAGAAAATTTATGTGTATAATTTTTATAAACTAAGACATGGACGCGTTATAGAAAATGATTAAAACATTTAAAAATTAACAATGATTTAAAAAACAGAGCTATAGTTGCTAGCTACAAGTTATAGTTAGCCAACTATAAAGGTCATACAGATACACTCTAAAATATTTACAAGTTTTCTGGTAAAGTTTATCTTGCACAAAAGTTACTAATAAGCTTTATTATATAGTGGGGGGTAAAACAGACCCTTGGGGCCTGTTTCATCTCATCTAATAAACTACAACTTTCGTATTCACAGGCGTATAGAAATATCCAGCAACCGGTGAAACAAGGCTCTAGCTTAGATTTTCTGACGTGCCTTCAAGGGTTTCGGAAATAAAACACTGATGCTCAATAGTGCTCTTGATATACGAAGACAAAAATATGAAATTATTATTTTTTTTTTTTTATAACACAACTTGCTAATTTAACAGTATGAAAAGAGAACATGCTTAAAACTTCAAATCTGTGTTAGTTATCGCCTAATGACCTCAATTAATAAGACTGGCACACAAAAAAAAAATTGTCTGTACACCGGGCGCCACCTATCTACGGGCATGTTTTTCGATCCGCTGAATACGAATTTCAAGTCACTTTAGGCCGTCCAGCCTTCAATTTTGAGTAAATTGCAAAAAACCCCCAAAAATAGCGAAAATTCGATGTTTTCCAAGATTTTTTTTTTGAGATCTAAGGCAAGCATAATTTTCATGTATTTTGATCTGTTAAATACTAATTTCGATCGTACTTTAATCATAAACTGTTTTAAATCTAAAAAAAATATTGTAAAAAAAATCATCAACAATTGCAAAAATCGAAGAAAATTGGGATTATCTTGGTATAAAAAATTTTATGGACCCGGATTGACGAAGATTTTCATGTAATATAATCTGCTTGGTTTGATTTTGATAGTTCCCTCAAACATTCATAAAATTGCAAAAAATCGATAAAATAGCAGAAAATTGCTGCTATTTTTTCAAACATCTTTGGCAAACTCAATTTAAAATTTATTAATATTAATAGTTAAACATTCTAATACTTATTTTAATATTTAATATATTACTTATTTACGCGTTGCTAGGATACGCGACATCATACTATCTCATTCTCTCCTACACATTTATTTGTGTCTCTTATCTGTCGCTTTTTCCGTCGCATCCCGTTTCAAATCACCACTATTCTAAAGAAGTTTCACTTCAAAAAGTCTTTAAAATGATATAAATCTTTGTACGTCCATAAAGCTAGAATGGTCAAATGGGCAGAATCACTCAATTTTATTATGAAAAATAAGTGCTCATTTAGTGCTAATTTAATGCTGCACAATTAAATTCTGTCTAAGAACCTGCGACAATCAGATTCATGACAGTATAATTAGATATGAGACATAAAAAGAAATAGAAAAAATTTCAACTTCTTTTATTTATTTATATATACGTTTTCTGTATTTGTGTTTTCATCCATTTTATATATCTCTTTTTTTTATATTGTATGTTAATTTTTTTTTCTTTCTTTTACTATGTCTAATGAATTGATTATGCCTGTAATATTAGATGTAAGTAAGAAATAAATAAATATTTCGATTGTTAATATGCATTATTTTTGTATGTGCATATTTCGGCGCTCTGTAAGCGATCAAGCCGTTTGTCAAACTTTATATGGATAAACATTTGATATAATGCGGCTTTATTTGAATCATTTTTCAAGCAATGAATGTATTTGACGTGTTTGACCATTTAACGTGACCGTTGGATGAAAACGTTAAATTAGATTAGCAATTTAGTCTAAACAATTCGAAGCCACGGGACACATTTTTTTAAAAGAAAATACAATTGCATACCGTATTAGGTTGCTTGTCAGAAAAGTTTACTTTTACAACTAGAGCTTAGTTTCTGAGGCTGAGTTTCTTTCGCCAGTTCTTCTCAGGTTAGAGGCTTCTTCTTTCCGAACTGGTGGTAGACTCATGACGTTCAGTGAATAATTGTAATAATTTTATGCTGAATAAAATATTTTGACTTTGACTTTGACTTTGACTTTCTACGAATTGAGCTCTAATTTTTAGGGTTCCATACGAAAATGGTGCCACTAAAGTACACACTAAGTATAGTTAGAAAATACCCTTTTGTTGGGAATATACCAAGTAAAGAATGAATGTGAATGGTGGTGGATGTATGTAAGAAGAAAATTATTATGAGAATGAAAGTGCGAGAAGAATAAACGCGAGAGCATGAAAGAGACCTAGATTAATAAATATTAGATGGAATAATAAAGACTCCGAATAACGAAACTCTGAGTTTAGTGTTTAAAAAAAATGGCTATTATGATGATGATGATATATTATATAATATATAATCATACATTTAGTTTAGCCGTAACATGCACGATATAATATTATATCATATCTGATTTCTTTTCCTATTCAATTACTCATATTACTCCGTCTATCAATATGCAAGAAACGTATTCAAACTAAAGTTCTCAGTCAGCTACAGGATAACTTAATCACGAAAATTATATTCATATTATAGGATATTTTGCTATCGATTTAATTATTTTAGGAGTTTAAGATTAAGAATCGATTTTCATATTAGGCCCCCGGTATGAATTTTTTTTAATCAAAAATTTGAGTGCGTTTGACCTTTATCTTGTCTGATGGTAAACAACGATGTAGTCTAAGGTGGAGCACGCAAACTCAAATAATGCCTGTTCACTTTTGCCTTAAAAATCCCTAAATTATACGTATCGGGTAACAGTGACGCGGAAAGAGAATTCCATTCCTTTGCAGTTCTAATAATGAAGGAAGATGCGAACCGCGAGGTGCGAACCGGAGGAGTGTCGACCACGTATGGATGAAATCCCCGTCCACGTCGTGTCGTCCGATGGTGAAATGGTGCAGGGGGAATTAATTCATGCAATTCCTGTGCACACTCACCGAAATGCAACCTGTAGAAGACACGCAGACTAGAAACCAGACGGCGATATTCGAGCCTCTGGAGTTGTCTTGAAGTGAATATCTCATCGCCAATGAGTTTCCTGGCACGCCTGTCGATAGCTTCAAGGGCTTCGAGCTGATACCGGGCGGAACCATCCCACAGATGGCAACAGTACTCCATGCAGGAGCGGACTTGAGCTGTATAAAGACTTAACAGCTGGTCCGGTGTGAAATAATGACGGACCTTGGAGAGGATGCCCAGTTTTTTTTTTTTTTTTTTTGAGGAGTATATGAGGAGTAATTTCTGCTGATCTAATGATCTCGTTACGTTTTTTGTGCGCAAACTATTTTCACTTTTCAGTCGTGAGTATTTAGATGTATAGTCCCCACGCGAGCCGCGAAGAATCGGTGGTTGAGGAGCGGGCGAGTATATAATATAAATAAAGAAATTAAAAATTAATTAAGAATTTAAAAATTAATCAAGAAAAGAAATGAAGAAATATAATAAAACATATACCAATGCAACATTTCGACTTGCGACGCGGTACGGTAACGAGCGAGGTGTCAACTGAACCGTACCTACTACAGCTTTAACATGTATTTATATATAAGATTATGTAAACATGATTTAAATTACAATCTTCCTTCTCTAATAAGAAGTAATCGTTTCTCTTTATTAAATATTTTTACTAATAGGAATTTGATTACACGTAATTGATGAATAATAAATGAGTTTTTAATATTATATGATACGAAATTATGTTTCTATAGAAAGCTTTGTTCCGAGAAATTAATATAGATTGATTTTTGATTTATTAATATGATTTGGGCCGACATGGTCTGAGGAGTTCAGAGGACATCCAAGGAGTTTCAAATTTTAATCTAAGTACTTCTCATACCGATATGATTCCTCATACCGATTTCACGACGCGTCAGATGTTGTGACCACTGGTCACAGCACCTGACTGATGCGCTAGCGGTCGCGGGTTCGATCCCCGCACATAACAAATATTTCTATAGGCCATACAGATGTTTGTCGTGGTCTGGGTGTTTGTGCTTGTGTATTGTGTGTGTTTCTGGACCCCCGACACAGGATCACAACCTACTGGAGGCCCTTGAGTGTGAGACGTTTATTATTGGAACGAAGTTCCTTATCGCGCGTTGCAAAAGGGTGCTAGAATTTATTGTATCAAAACACTCTGAGATACTCGTTAATATGTTTAAGTAATAATTCTGACACATATAGAGGAATGTGTATGAGCGGAGATCGAACCCGTTTACACAATGGTCTTACACCTACCACATAAATATACACAGTATTTAAAAATGTACAAAGCCGGTCTTATCGCTAAGTACATATAGCGATTTCTTCCAGTGAGACAACCCGGACTATATAAAATATAATTATATGTTTAATACTTCAAATATATATATATATATATACATTATCGTCACAAATCATCAGAATTGAAGATAATTTATATACATATCAAAGCGGTTAGACAAAATATAATATAAGTACACCAATTTCTAAGATCGATCGAAGAGAATTCGGGTCCGATTCTCGCACATAAAGAATATTTATGTAAGCCATACAAGGGTTTGTCGTGGTCTAGACTTTGTCGTTGTGGCGGACTCCAGACACAGGATTCACATCCTACTGGAGACCGTTGACTACGAGGCGTTTATTTATTGTTTATTATATTATTTGTTATTGCGTCCATTCTTTATACATACTGTTAGTTAGCAATTTTGTAGATGCCTGAAGAAGGGCCAATAAAGGATCGAAACGTCGCATGAATTTGCAGTTGATTGGCACCTGATGTCCTCTTCCCTGCTAACTAACAGTATTGTTTATTATAATTTAGTTTCTAAAATATTTTTTGAACATATTAAGGTCTAATAGATGTACTAGTATATAGATTTATACATAACTAAAATTGAAGTGTTTTTCGTTTGTTTTTATATACCATTATAGTGGCAAACAACAGTCCACTTGATGGTAAGATTACCGTTTCCTGTACACGTCTATAATAACAGCAGCATCACCAGCGCTTTGCCGACCCTAAATCAGCTTGAACCTAATTGTATCCTGAGTACAAACAAATTAGCGATACTAAGCTAGTTATTCATTCATAAACAACAACAACAAAAAAATCCCAGAATAAAATCTTAACTTTAATTAGCCACTTCGTATTTTTACCAGTTGTTAATATTATCGTATAAAATAAATCCTATATTATTATAAATGTGAAATGTAAGTTTGTTTGTTACGCTTTCACGCGAAAACTACTTAGCGTATCATCACGAAACTTTGTACTATCCGTGCGCAGAAACTTTGCCGATGGCCTTGTGACGTCACGCGTCGATAGTCAGTAGGGTTGAAAAAAAAAGGTCACATAGGCTACGTTTCACTAAACGCCCGCAACGATTGTAACACGCTTTTTATCGTTCCTAAGAAGGTCCGTGGTCGTCGCGAGCGATCGTTCGATGTCATAGATGACGTCACTGTTCGCGACCACATCGCGCCCACTTCGCCCACAAAATATTGGTGGGTCAAAGTGGGTTTTCACCAAAACGTAGCGGCAATTCAAAAAAACAACGATGGCGACGATACAAATAACTATTTACGATCGTGAAACTGACGTTGCAGTGGAATTGTCTCTCATTCGTTTTGTCAAAAACGCAACCATAAATTCACCGAAGTCCATGTTGAATTAAATTTTAGTCCAATCCATGCGAAATATTTACTCACAAAACCCCCACAGCTGCACGTTTTTACATGCCGCCATATTACGAGCACATAGCGCTCAAGATGTGCGTTCCACCTATAACATTCGCCTTCAACGCCCGCGGCCTTTTTACGTTAGTGGAACGGCAATTTCAGCGGTCGCGGTCGATGGCGTTGCGGGCGTTAAGTGAAACGTAGCCATAAAGGTAGATTATTATTGTATATATTTTACATCAAACTAATAAAAATAGTCTCGGTCGAATTATAAATTTAATATAAAATGTAATTATAAATATTAAATAAAAAACGCTGTTGTTATTACGTAGATTATATGTTTTTATGTATTTATATTTAGTGAATGAATGCAACGAAGCCGTAAAATAAAAGTTTAATGGTTCCAAACAACGAAAACAAATAACTAACAAAAAGAAAACAAGTAAAACCTAAGAAAACAAAAACAACAATTAATTAATTCGGAGCGAAAGCAAAAAAATACACGTACGTATCGGCTGCGTTGGTAGCGGTACGTATCAGACAAGCGAGGGACGCAGTCAACTCCGGTGGGAGGGGTGGTCATCGGCAAAGTTTCTGCGCACGGATAGTATATAATTATATTTAATTTAATTATTTTATTTTATTTTTATTTGGGAAACATACAATTTTATATTACATTATTAGGTATATTATAACTAATTATAATAACTGAAATCTGTAAAGTTTCCACTATTAGCATTATAAAATAACTACTACTATTAGCATTATATTCTTGGAGGTATTAGAAGTACATCCACGCGATTTTAATAATATTTTTGTATCGTTTAGCAAATATACATTTTCTTTTATAAACAAACAATAATTTGAGGGAAAATTCCTCAACATTTTAAACACATTTTAAATTAGAGGAGAAAATGACGGCTGAAAAAAAAAATAGAAGCTTAACATTAAAAGATGACACCAAATAAAGTAGGAACAAAGGAAGGGAGCCGTTCAACAACAGTTCTGGTATAGCGGTGCATGTAGTCGCCTTAATGCTAGCGATCGCGGGTTCGATACCCGTTCAGTGTAGATATTTGTATCGATACAAATATCTTTTTCTAGTATGGGTGTATGGTCTTGTGGCCCTCTCCATCGTGCCTCGGTCTCGTAAAGCCCTCTTATGTAAAAACTGCTGAAATTATTGTATAGAAACTTGTCTTGAAGATAATCGAAAGCCTATTCCGAAATTTCCACGAGATTCGTTAGGAAAATTTTAACTGTATTAAATAGAAATACTTATTTTGTTGTGTCTAATATTGAAGATAGCTATATGCTCATATCGTTCATAAGTTAACTCAAGAATTTTGAACGAAACGAAACAGGAGTCCCAGCAAAAAGTTTTTTTTTTTTTGCAAAAGAAAAATACGTTAAAACAGCAAGATGAATTCAAAGTTAGTTAAAAACTTCACTTGGTACCTAATTAACTCGAAGACCATTTGTAATTCAGAATTATTTGCAAAATAAGCAGAAGAAAATAATCTCGGAAAAAACATGAGCAAATATTTAAAAAAAACAAGTATTATGTAATCGGGACATCCGTTCTCGTGTATTGGTGGGAGTACCTAATCGCCTTAATGCCGGTCATGGGTTCGATTCCGGCTCGAGGCAGATATTTGTATTTGTGCCAATATTTTTCTCTGGTCTGGGTGTTTGTCCTTGTGGTGGTGTTACACTCAGCCTCGAAGAGCGCGTATAACTATCAATCTCAGCTGTTATCATAAACACGTAATAGCCATCATTACTCATGGTAGATGCATTATCCGGCAATACTTTTTCAATATATACGAGTATAAGAAGCTTTTTCCCAGCAGTGGGACGTTTATAGGCTGATTCAATTAAGTTTAGCTCATTATATCGGATTATAATATTACCATCAGCCGAAAAGTCATAAATCCCTTTAAACTGCAAGAATTTTTAACACCTATTTATAATACAAAGTTTTATTTAAATTCCAACACAGATAATCTGACAGGTTTACCTTAATCAGTCTAAAACAATACTCCTGATAAAGATGGTTTGAATATCCATCTTACCAAGTATATAAAAATTATCGATAACTATCAGTTACTCAAGACTGAAAAAGTGTGGAGTTTCCATAGAGGTATTATAGATAGAGTAGGGAAGACATACGGCTGCCTGTAAGCGGAAACGTCCAACGTTTAGAAAGAGAGAGAAGAGTGCGGTACCCCATTGGCCTTGCGGTCTCAAGTTCAAATCTCGATTTTTTTTTTGTGATCATCAATAGTTTACTTCTATTTTAATTTTTCGACTACAAGCAAGTTATAGAAACAACTTTAATACGCACAGTAATATTACATTGGTATGTAATTCAACCGGTACCGCCAACCGAGGGATAACTGGAGGTTTGGCTCCCCTGCTCTATCTATAATACCTCTATGGGAATTTCACCTTTCACGAATATTATATCGTAAACCTTTCCTCAGGGTATAAACAATATCTTTATTAATTTACGTGAAAACGTAGACAGGTATACAAGCAGATGAAATAGATACTTTTGAATGTGTAATATTAAATACGATTTTCTTAATTGATTCAGCCTGCTGATGTAAATATATTTAAGCCTTTGAGGGTAGAATGGAAAAATCTACCACCATATCAGCCGTTGGATGTCCACTGCTGAACTCAGGCCTCTTCCGTCTTCTCTAGGAGAGTTCGCCAATACTCGCCACGCTTGGCGATAAGATATAGTGACGCTGCTGCCCATCACCATCCTGGTTGGTGCACAGTTATTCGCACCGCTATAGACTTTTATGACAAATTGGCAAGAAAGACGTCGGGACTATTTTTCTCTGCCTGTCTCCGCATGGCAAATGATTATCATAGCTCCACATTATGGTAAATAACTCAGTGCTTAGGTACGGTTCGTTCTGATTATTAATAAATAATAAATAAATGCTTTAGGTTCAAAGTTTTCAAACTTTACTGTAATTATGCTGATGCCACTGCTGGGCGAAGGCTTCTTCTCCATACAGAAAAAGTTGACAACTTAATCTACCACGCTGCTCTAAAGCAGACTGGCGAATAATTTCCCTACCATGAGTAACGGTTGTCATCATATGAGTGTGATAACAATTTGGACCGACGGCTCCACTTGCACTCTGAGGCACAGATCAGGACATACACCCAGACCTAATAAATACCTACCACAACACCAGAACGGTTGTCAACGTATGTAGTAGAATAAAATTCTGTGTCGAGGGCCAGAAAAATACATAATACACATCACATTTTTGTAGTTAGTTGTCAACTAGCGCAATAGCTAGTTGCTAAGGTCACTGCACCAAAACCATGGTCAAGGAAGTTACCAAGATCAGAACTAGTAAACAAATGTATAATGTTACCATTTATTTCAATCTTATAAATACGCTTAACATACACACACGATGATCTGCTGCCAAGGTAGGCAAGTTAATACCTGCCTTTTAGGTATCAGACTGAAAAAACTTTTTTAAATATATAAAAAATTGGAGTCGGAATCGTGAATCGATTCGCTGTGAAAACTTTTCATCCCTAGTATGGCGCCCTCTCTCTTTACGGCTCCGACGATTGCAACAATTTATCAAGTGTCTCCCTCAAAAATGTATTTGAAATAACGTAATACGTACAGATGTTACTCAGCTATTGGATACACAAATCACTAAACATCAAAAATACTGTGCGAAGTACCGGAAACACACACTACACGAGCACTAATGAACATACTACGACAAATACCTGCATTGTCTATACAAATATTTTTATGTGCGGGAATCGAACCCGCTGGTGCACCAGCCAGTTGCCACAGCCAGTGACCACTGTTAAAACACGTCGTCAATAATAGAAGCGCTCCTAATCTCACCCAATAATATGAAAAATATATATACAAAATTTTCTTGTTTCATGCTACTGATTTTAACAGCGTATTGTTATGCTCATATAGGAATTTTAATAAAAATTAAAACTCTTATTATAATAAATTAGAATTACATAATATAATTATTGTCAACAATTATTAACTCAAGCATGTTATGTTAAATGCGAATTTAACAATAAATCATAAAGTTTTCAACTAATCTGAATGAAATATTAATTTCTATTGAAAATAAAATGTTGAATGTGTCAATTAGCGATGATTTCCCAAACAGGCGCCAGCGGGGGACTGAGTGATCGAACGATAGTGATTACACGCTCCAATTGCTCTGGTGTCGTCCAAGCTATATGAAAAGAGCGATTTTTAACTATTTATATGATAAAGACGAAATAGTTATTAGTTTATTCGAGTGCAAGCGATGATCCACAAGTTAGTTATACTATTTATTTTCGAAAACAAAAGGTGGAATTATAAAGAAATCATAAATGCGTTATGAACATAAGAGCCAACACAGCTGCCAAGTGTGGCGAGTATTGCCAAACTCCCTCAGAGATGATGGGAAGGTCTACGTTTAAGAGTGGACATCTCACGGCTGATATGGTGGTGGTGGTGGAACAGAAGAGGGGGGTTATACAAAGGGTATAAGGGAGAAGCTAAGAATAGGTCACGGGATAAGTTGACTTCTAACTTTCGTCCTCACTCAATAAGACGTGGCTGTATTAATTATAATTACATCAGCCATTGGATATCCACTGCTGAACGGAGGTCTTCGGAGGTCTTCTATCGACCACTAGAGTGACCGGTTCGAAGCATCTTCCATCCAACGGCTTCTGGCGAGTTTCATCATGATCATGATGCAAAGCTAGCTATAACAAGCTACAAACAATATAAAAATATACGCGAAGTAATCTGTACTGTTCTGTATCAGCCTGTAAAACACCCACTGCAAAGATCTCTTCTCTATATAGTAGAAAAGTTACAATTACAATAATCGCTGAAAGCTTATGAATTATACAAATATCATGGACAAGCATTCGTTGTTGTTGTTTGTACGTTACGATATATGTAATATAAACTGTGTATATAATATTAAAGAGATTATTTTAATTGTTTTCCGACATCCTTTGTCGTGTCGTGTTATTGAAAACATTAATGTTCGTAATAAGTTTTAATTAATATTATCGAATTCATTAAAATTGTGTTCTAAAAACAAGATACAAAATAAATGTTAATTGATATTGTTATTTTGACTTCAGTGAATTTAAACAATTATGTTAATTGGTTTGTTTCATATTTTTGATATTTATGTATGACTCCGCTGCTACTGATTATTATATAGAATACTAGCTGCTGCCCGCGACGTCGTCTGCGTGAACGCTATTAGATTACACGTTGTTACAAAATGCGTTGAAGAAATAATGGTTCACTGCTCGTTCCCCGTAGATGATAGCGTGATAATATGTAGCCTATATGTTGACCCGACTTCTTAATAATATTCGTGCCAAATTTGAAGTAAATCCATGCAGTACTTTTTGAGTTTAGCTGCCCCCCTCTAGAGGAGTGGTCGGTCACTGATAAAAAAGATTTGTACATATTTTCTTACTCTAAGCAATGTCACTAATAACGATAAGTGAAACGAATAAAAGAACACCTCCACTACTAGTGTGAAATACTCATATAATATGTTAAAAATCCGCGATTAAAACAGTACAGTCTAGAATTTTATTTGTCTATCCCCCATACAGAGAATCCTAGCCCCCCCCCCCCCCCCCCCAGATAATCCTGGCTACGCCCTTGCATCTCAACTTGACATCATTGCCGAATCCTAAATTAATACATTCATATCAGACTACTAATTTCGACAGCTACAAGGAGCCTATTTGTGCCCGCGGCTTTACTCGCAAATAAATATCGTCTTAGAATGTTGTCATGTAAGTGATTGGAGTAACAGCTATAAATATGAGGCATTATTACAGTTAAAAATATTTCAAAATCGTTGAATTGTAAATTTCAACGATAAAAATACAAAACAATCGCATTTCAAACAATATTCATCGAACGCGTTATATAATTCGGTACACCTGAGTAAACACGATGTATTGAAATTCACGGCGCATTTCATTCAGTAGCTGAGAATTTCGATAATGGTAATTCAGGTACTGAACGTCATAATATATTCAGCGCCATCTATTGACATTAGTGGTTAAACTACAGGTCTCTTATAAAACAACACTGTACTTAATTTGTATTATACACTTACTAATCTTTATTGTATAACTAGCGGCCTGCCCCGGCTGCGCCCGGTGTATGTATATGTCCCTAAACCTACCGATACCTTCCTCATGAATATCTCTACCTATTGGTGAAAACCGCATGAAAATGCGTGCAGTATTGTAGAGTTTATCACGAAGATACAGACAGACAGAGAGACAGACGCGGCGGAGGACTTTGTTTTATAATAATTATGTAGTGATATATGTCTAATTTTTGTTTGTTCATTAACGGTATTTTGAACCTCTTAATTAACTCACGCTGCCATTCAAATTATTTTGGTAGATCTGAGAGAGAATCGATTTTGATTAAACAACAATTACTTTATAAATTTTTGCTGATTTCTGAAAATAACATTTCTAAAAACGTATTAAATTAGTATTTTAAATCTTTTCAGTAGTTTTTGCGTGAAAGAGTATCAAACATCCATCCATATAAACATTCGTATTTATAATACTAATAGGATTATAATAATTAAATTTCATATATAACAATTAATTAGATTTTGGAGGAATCAGGAACAGAGTGTAAAGTACCTTATCCACCATTGAAAAGGGAGGACCTGCGACCAGACGGGAGTTGCGTCTGGTGGGCTACTGCGCCACTTATCGTATGTTGTCGGGTTCTTGTATATATACTCAATCGCTTTGATAAATTTGATAGCGCGATGTAGGATACGTCAGTTCGTATGTGGCGAAATTGATGTCGCTACATCACTCCCCCTTCGAGACCGGAGGTCGATAGCAGGTTGAGTCGTCCATACATTTTTGTGATGCTTGCCGGGCCAGTGGAATGTTCAAGTGAGTTGGAACCAGATGCCGCATAGTTCACGGTGAATCGGAACTGTCTGCGGTGATGCCCCAGTAAGTTGGGGTGGTGCAGTGCTGGGTAGTGGCTGGCTGCTGCATCGACCAGGAGAGAAGTGCGTCTCTGCTTGCTGAAAAAAGACGCTGAAACGATCACTTACATCTTCCTAATCTCAAATGATAATATTTCTTTTTGAATTTAACTTCTAACTGAGCTACCAACGTAGCTCGTAGCTCGTAGCAACGTAGCAACGTAGCGTAGTAAGCTTTCAAATCCTATTTCAAACCCTTAAAGATCGATACACACGACAAATACACCGAAACAAGTATTAATTTATTTATTAAGAAATCAAAGCTTATATATAACAATATAAGTGTGAAAACACTTCCAGTTTTGTAATAATGGGTAACATATTTTTTTCCCCTATCTTAATCCTCCTCTCTTAAGTGTAAATTTTCGAAAATACTGAAACGTATTTGTTTTCATTTATTTTCAATCAACAATCCAAGGTAAATTTTCATAACTTTAATATCAATATTGACGTATTGTCACTCAATATTATTCTTTATGTAAGTTTATTTTTCAATCAAATTTTATTTTAATTTTTTATTATATTTTCAATTGATAACCAAAATTATAAGTTGATAAAAAGCATATACGATATATTATTCTTTGCTTTTCTATTCAACATAAATAGAAGAGCAGAGAATGTGGCTTGTAAATCCGGATTAGCACTACAGGTAAAAGCCTGTAAATAAGTGGGACAGTAGCTTCATCTGCCACGATGCTTCATAGCAGTTTGCCGTTGAAATTTCTCCCGCTTTCTCACGGCGTTTCCGTAATTTAATACTTAAAAAATCACTAAATATTTACATGTTATATTCTCTAGATTGAATTGAATTGAACTGCATCAGCCCGTAAGCATCCCACTGCTTGGCAAATGTCTTTTCTCCATATAGGAGAAGGGTAAGAGCTTAATCCACCACGCTCTTCCACTGCGGGTTGGCGAATAATTTCCCTAGTAGTAGTCAGGTGTACGTGATAGCAACCGCGACCGGCGGCTTTGCGTTCTCTCCGAGGCACGGTAGGGTCCACAAAGCTCGGAAACAAATATTTATTTATGCAAATAAAAATATTTGCCCCGAGCGGGAATAGAACACTCCACTACACCAGAACGATCGCTTCTCTTGGCTATTTTGAGTCTATTGGTAATAAAAAAAATTAACAGTACAACCATTTTTTGTTTTTTATTGATTTATATTTTCTATACATCAAACGACAATTCAATAATCGCTATTATATTATAAGCTCTCGTAGCGCTCGGCGACAACTCGAGGTGACATAGCGACAGCCGTCATTTTCATTCAAGACTTCACGTCAATTACCGAGGTTCACACCCTTCGTGTTCACACCACACGAAATATCTGTCATTAACGATACAATTTCAGTATAGATATTTCAATTCATATCGACGCATAACGCGTGTGTGCATGTGTGAATGGGCCTGTAAATATTTAGGATTCATTTTTGTGACAGTTACATTTCAATCGTAATCCGGGTAGCACGCATTTTTATTAAGTTTCAAATTTATGTAAAAAAATGTCAAATGATGCCTAATAAGTTTGAAACCACGCGAATCGTCTAGTACAAATAAAAATAAATGCCTCGCATTCAACAGTTCCCAGACACAACAGAATTGAATATTGTTTAAGGAGTTCATAAAAACACACAAAATACAATTGTCAACCTACTTTAAATATGTATCTGTGTAATCCGTTTTTGGCCTTATAATTTATATTTATTTCATTATTTTAAAAAATAGGTTTAGAATACACCGTATGATTACTAAAGGTTTTAAAATGTAGATATTAGTAAAAAGTTACAAAATGTCACGTCTATTCTTTAGCTTATCTTTTGTTTTACCATTTATATATATAATAAAATTGTCTAATATTACATAATAGAATAAACGTGTCTGTTTTTCTAACGAAAATTTCTTAGGGGTCTAAAAACACATATTAACATTACTTATTTAAACACTTTAAACTTATATACATTTCTATAACTTCTAGAAATGTCTATCTGTCCATCTATTCGTTTGAATACGCATCACAGGTAAAGTACAAAGTGTAGCTTGAAAATCTAGAATATCATAAAGCATATCTGAGGTAATTATTTAGTCTTTATTTCATAAACGTCGCTTCAGTCTATCAAAAGTTATTGTTATTTGAATTTTGTATTTTCAACGACGATGCGAGAGGTAAAAGATTAGATAAGATAACACAAATAAATATGACCCAAGAAAAACGATAATAACGTGTCTAATTTATAATATTACTCAAAACTGAGTACACGAAAAAATACTTGAAAAAGTACTTAAGAATTTATTTTTACGCAAAGCACAAAGGTTAGAAGTACGTAACTGTCACAATAGATGGCTCTGATGTAGCTATATACAACTATTAACTAAGGGATTGTACCCATACTACGTGATCCGTTCAAGAGGGAGGAGTTTTCAAAAATACCTCGCTTGGTCATCGGGGCGGGAAGGTGGTCTTAGATTTTCGTCACATAGTCAATATCTTCAAGAGAAATCTCGCGGTTTTTCGAGATATATTCAAATATGGCGCGCAGCGTTGAGCGCTTTTTAAACTCACGGGTAAAAATACTAGGCCACACTACCATCACTACTACTGACTACACTTTTTAACTTTCCTTTTGCATAAAATCGCTTAAAAATATATTTATGAATTACTACGTGATAATTTGAGGGGGAGGGCAGGAGTCTTAGCAAATATTACGTGTGGTCACCGATGGGAGAGAGGTGCCTGGTAGAAAATTGTAAAAAAATACGTTACGTAGTATGGGGAGTTTCCGTAAAATAAAAATATATGCAAGCGACACCGCATGCACGGCTAGTTAAAAATACATTTAAAATCTCTGTCTAATATTTTAAGTATAGTGAGACATTATTCGAAAATGTGTTGAACCCATTCAAGAGAAGATTTAAGCTACACTTTGTATGAAAACTTACATCTAAAACTTCTAGTGCTTCTAACGTGACCTATATAATCATGTCTTGACATTAGGACCTGCTTACATTGCACTATATTTTGCTTAAAATTTTTTTATATAACATTTAAGTTATATAAAGTATTTTTATTACATAATATTCATCTATGTATACTACTAATATTATAAAGGCGAAAGATGACATGACAATGGAGAAAAGTCCTTTTGCCCAGCAGTGGGAATTTTAACTTTTTTTGTGGGACTTTTTTTTTATTCAATTTGATTTAAATCGATAAATACTAAAACAGTTGATTCGATTTAAAAAATTATTTCATAGATAAAAGTAATATTGGGCTGGTTTTAGGTTTGGCTGGATTATTTTTAAATATAGATAGTAATAACCGTTATGCAATAGAAAACCCACGCGGTTTTGCTTTCATATATATTCTGCTTTTAAACCGTGCGTTGACCGGCAGAGAATAGTCCGGTACTTCTTTCTTGCCAAGGTATCGTAAAAGGCGGCTGAAGCCATGGTGTGAACAACAGTACCAACCTGGTGATGGGCATCTGAGTCACCATACCCTGCCATAACACCGCACTCGCCAACCCACACGCCAAGTGTGGCGAGTATTGGACCCACACTGAGATAACGGTAAGGCCTACGTTCAACAGTGGACATCGAACGACTGATGTGGTGGATGTGGTGGTATCGTGGGGATATTCTGCTCCCATCTCGTTCATTCGTAGCTTATAAAATACAACCCCGACCAAAAAATAATATTTTTCATAAAAAAAATATAAAATCAAACCTTTAGATCCTCAAGATAAGCACGTTCAAGGAATAAACAAACATAATAGATATGTTCAGTATAATAGTGCTTTCGCTTAATCTTGCTCCGTCATTGACAAAGTTAGATAAACACGAATGTTATAACAGGTAAACCAAAACTGTTATATTATATACTAGTCGCAGCATTCGGTGTCACTTAAGTTTTTGTACTTGCAATTGACAATGTCGGTAGCTGCTACAGAGTCTAAGTATTTTCATTGATTAATTTTAAATTATTAAAACTTAACCATATATATTATTACTATCCTTGTGAGTCTTCCCTCTATGCCTCTGAGAGCACGTAAACCGTCGGTCTCGGTTGTAGCTCATGGTAGGGAAATTATTCGCCAACCCACAGTAAAGTAGCGTTTATTAACCTTTAACTCCCGTGCCATATGGAGATGAGGGAAGGTTTTCGCGCAGCAGAACGTTAACAGGTAGTTTCAATTTAATTCAGTAATAAAATATTTATATTAATAGTAATTGAAAGGAAATATTATATCATCAATTTGAACCGAAATCGAATTAAATTATGCTTCATTCAAGTAATCTTTTAGTAGCAATTCTGGATCGTCATTTTACAAGTCCATTATGTCAGTTCTAAGTGAAGTTATTGGTCCGGAATGCGGATTCGACTAAGAAAACTCAACGAGAAATTCAGTACCTCCTTTCATCTTATTTGAATACTCATATTGAAATATTTCGTATAATCAATATTCATTTCTAATATAATTTACCAAATTTCCAAATTATCTTTGTTATAATTTTATGAATTAAAAAAAAATTGGTTATCGTCCGGTTTACGGACGATAATTTTACGTGATAACGTCATAAGAAAACGTTGAAAAAAAATTGCATACTTTTATGAATTAAATTGAATTATTATCACTGAACTATTATTATTTTGTATAGTACAAAGAATGAGTTAATTCGATTAATTACAATTTTTTTGGATAAATTAACATTTATTTACACTCGTTAATTCAAATATTTTATTTCTTAAATTGTACAGATTAATTAGAAGTAACAATGTGCTTTAAAAATGTATTTACAACTTATATGCATGTGTGATATTTAACATCCTCCAATCTGCATTATTGTTTTTCATTCACAAGCCGCACGCTTATGCCGATCGTGCCTCTCTATCGTTTGTTCCGCGCTCTCGCTCGCGACATGTGACACTTCTTTGTGCGTGCAGCCGCCGTTCATCAATTTACAAGACGTTATCACGTCAAAAATAGGATCTGTAAATAGTACCTCGTCATCTATTGTAATCTAATGTCACGTTAGGTACATAATTCACAGTGGATCAAAGACATGACAATTAAATATAATAATTGTTATTTCAACAATACATAATATATTGCACGCCATTTGGCTGAATATAGCTTGTGCGTGCTTGTATTTATATTGATGACATCCTTGTAAACCTATATTCGCAATGAAATGAATTTGAATTAATTTTGTTATTTAAACTTACCATGTGAATCTTGTGTCGAGGGTCTGGAAGCACAAACCCAAACAGCAACAAACGTATCTATAGCTCATACAAACGATTGTCATGACCAGATATCAAACCACAGACTACTAACACACCAGTCAATTGCTGTGGCCACTGTACCACCCTTCAACACTTGTCATGTTTATGACCTTAAATAAAGTATTATGAAAGCCCCCTTACACTAATCTAGCAATTTCACAGATTTTCATCTTGCAGTGAAAATCTCTTGTTAAGTTGTGAAAATCACTCAGCCGGATAACGAGATGGGTGCACTCATTGAAACAATACTTAATATCCGGAAAGACGACTTTTTTTAATATTTTAACAGTCTTTTACTCAACTATAAATTAAAGAGAGTGATGCATTGAGTGTTTATGAAAGTATTGTAATAAACTAAACGTGTTTTGTTTAAACGTGCCAACGAGAGTTCTGGAATAGTGGTGTTAGTAGTCGCCTCAACGCCGGATGTCGTGGGTTCGATTCCCTCTTGGGGCAGATATTTATATTTGTGAAAATATTTGTTTCAACTGAATCAGCCGGTAAATAACCCACTGGTGGGTAAAGGCCTCTTCATTCTGTATGAGAAGGGTTGGAGCTTAATCTACCACTCTGCTCCAGCGAGTTGGCGTATAATTTCCCTACTATGAGTAACGGTCGTTATCAGGTGTCTATGAATACAACCGGGACCGACAGCTATACGTGCTCTCCGAGGCACGGTGCGGAGACCGACAAGGACATACACCCAAACCGGAAACTAATATTTGCACAAATACAAACATCTGCCCGGAGCGGAATTCGAACCCACGAATCCCACTCGCCGTTGAGGAAACTACTAGCACCACTACACCAGAACGGTCGTCACTATTATTATACATATATTATTTATTGTACCCCACACAGAAAATAATATAGTACAAAAACTATGAGAATATTCAAAAAATTCACAAGAAGGCGGCCTTATCCCTCAATAACAATTTCTTTCAGGCAAATTCAGGGCTAGAAATTGAGAACAAGGAATTGGTAAGTGTAGAAATATGTACTCATACATACTTAGTCTCAAGTTTTTTTTTTTTTGGGATTTGGACCTAATATTTGTATCATCATTAAAAATCATTATGATATAGGCTACCTAGTATTTAGGTACCTATTAGTATATTATGTATATTATATATATTTGTATTACAGATTTATTAACTATTACTATTAAATTTATATTAATTATTTTATATATATTTATTTAATAAGCATATCCGCACGATACACGTAGTATATGGCGTATGTGACATTAGCTCTTTCTCTCGCGATTTTTATACACGTTTACTTTGTGATAATTTATAAAGGAACGATCTAGAAAGAGCTTACAGCGCATGATCAAGAATTTTGACGTAATTTGATGGTTTTAAGAAATAGAATTGTTAATAACGAATATATATTGTTTAAGCCCTAAAATGTTATTATGATTTCTGTAATTTCTAAACAAACAAACCAAAAATCTTGAAATATTTACAGGACAATCTTTATGTCTTATCCATTATAAAAAAAAAAGAAAGAAAAAATTAAAGGTTGTAAGTTACAACTAAGTACATACTTTGACTTTCATCCACTCTCTGAAGAGAAACGAGCTGAATTTTGCAATAAATATTAGCAATTGTCCTAGCTCTTAGCATAAAATTATGTCACGTTTCATTAAAATTTATCGAACGGTTTCGGTGTGATGCGCGACCGAGATACAGACATACACAAAAATAAAAAAATAAAATAAGTTTTATCTTCAGCATCAATTATAGAGTACCCTATAAGAAATTTTTCACAATGTTTGTAATTTACAGAATTGGACCTGATACAGTTTTATTATAAGTATAAATAGATAGATTGATAGAATTAAACGAACTACGAAATCACGCAAATATTTCCTTCCTGAAAACAAAAGTTCGTACACGCAGGGCTGGATTTAGAGTTGTGGAGGCCCGGGGCAACGGAGGAGTGAAGGCCCCTTGATCTGGAATTGAATTGTTTTTTTTTTTATTGCAGGAAAAAATGACGACAAAAAAAAAGAAAAAGGTTGTCGCGATCTCACGCCAATATAAAAAAAAGGTCGTCCCACCTCCGAACTGCTGATTCTTATTCAATATAAAAATAGGGGTATATGTATTCCTGAAAAAAAAGGTTGTCACCGATAAAAAAAAAACAAAAGGTACCTATTCGTATGGATGTGGAAGCCCCTCTTTTGTGGATGTGGAGGCCCCTCTTATGTGGCTTGCCCTCCCCTAAATGCGGCCCTGCGTTCACATCTAATATGTATAGGTAAGGAATTCCAAAGGCGAGAAGCTTGAACTGTGAAAGATTTCGTATAAAAGCAAGAATACATATTAAATCAGAAATGAAAAATATTAAGGGGGTATTCTAGTCTAGTAGGCCAAATTTTAGGTGCTTTTTAAAACGCTGCAAATAAAAAACGGTAAAGATTTTTACCATCAGGTTTTTTAACTATTGTTTATTTATGTTTAAGAGCACAAAAGATTTTATTTAAAAAAAAAGTCAAAATTGAAAAAAGTACAGGTCACAGGACACGATTCTACCCTCCTTGATGATACATCTATTTAATTTTTATTATTAAAATAATGTAGGTATTACAGAACATTGTCACTATGAATTTAAATATATTCAACCATTCGTAAAGAGTAAGCATAAATATAACAATTAATTTTTAGATTATCTAAGATAAGAAGTCATGTATAATATTTTTCGTTTTGTCTTTTCTTGATGTGTTATAAACAACATTAAATCTACTTTTTCTTAAAATATGTATTTGTAACAAAAATGTAGTTACATTATTCACATTTGCGTAGGTATCTGTAACAAAAATAGCGTTGTTGTTCTTGTTTTAATTTATTTTATCTAGAAACAATGCTTAAGCGGTTTCATATTGTTTTTTACGTGAAATTGGATAAATTTTACCGTTAAATTAAAATGTTACTAAGCGAGAATTCATCAAAATTATATTTATTTAATAAAGACAAAGCGCCAGGGCAGGCGTTCATCAAGCAGTTTATTATATGAAAACAACCAGGAAAGGAGCAGTCGGATTACCAGATATTAGGTGATCACGCTCATGAACACTTTTATTACAGACACATAGGGGTTTCTGACTAAAGGGTCGAAGGGCAGTATGATGGAGCTAAGCATATAAAAGAATATGTTATTTGATTTTCGACACATCACAATAGCGCTTACTAGGACTGCCGCTGTCCACAGCACACGCTGAAGTATGATGAGTACATACTTTGACTTTCATCCACTCTCTGAAGAGAAACGAGCTGAATTTTGCAATAAATATTAGCAATTGTCCTAGCTCTTAGCATAAAATTATGTCACGTTTCATTAAAATTTATCGAACGGTTTCGGTGTGATGCGCGACCGAGATACAGACATACACAAAAATAAAAAAATAAAATAAGTTTTATCTTCAGCATCAATTATAGAGTACCCTATAAGAAATTTTTCACAATGTTTGTAATTTACAGAATTGGACCTGATACAGTTTTATTATAAGTATAAATAGATAGATTGATAGAATTAAACGAACTACGAAATCACGCAAATATTTCCTTCCTGAAAACAAAAGTTCGTACACGCAGGGCTGGATTTAGAGTTGTGGAGGCCCGGGGCAACGGAGGAGTGAAGGCCCCTTGATCTGGAATTGAATTGTTTTTTTTTTTATTGCAGGAAAAAATGACGACAAAAAAAAAGAAAAAGGTTGTCGCGATCTCACGCCAATATAAAAAAAAGGTCGTCCCACCTCCGAACTGCTGATTCTTATTCAATATAAAAATAGGGGTATATGTATTCCTGAAAAAAAAGGTTGTCACCGATAAAAAAAAAACAAAAGGTACCTATTCGTATGGATGTGGAAGCCCCTCTTTTGTGGATGTGGAGGCCCCTCTTATGTGGCTTGCCCTCCCCTAAATGCGGCCCTGCGTTCACATCTAATATGTATAGGTAAGGAATTCCAAAGGCGAGAAGCTTGAACTGTGAAAGATTTCGTATAAAAGCAAGAATACATATTAAATCAGAAATGAAAAATATTAAGGGGGTATTCTAGTCTAGTAGGCCAAATTTTAGGTGCTTTTTAAAACGCTGCAAATAAAAAACGGTAAAGATTTTTACCATCAGGTTTTTTAACTATTGTTTATTTATGTTTAAGAGCACAAAAGATTTTATTTAAAAAAAAAGTCAAAATTGAAAAAAGTACAGGTCACAGGACACGATTCTACCCTCCTTGATGATCTGAAAACAAAAATCTTTGTTATTTCTTAAAGAGTAGGGGTGTAGTTAATGGCGTCACGGTTGCATGCGCGAGCGATCCCGTGGCGCCCCATTACGACGATGAGGGCACTGCTGGGTTTTAGCGGGTATTCTGACACGTTCTGCGTGCCAGCGAGTCCCACATACCCGCCGCCTTTCGACGGTGGGATGCGTAAATGCATTTCCCAGCGTAAAAAAAAGGGGGTGTAGTTAATGCTTGACGAGAGCGATTTGCAAAAAAGAAGTTTCGCGAAATAGCAGTCATATATATGTTGTTTTCTTTCCTCAATTTTTCAACTTTGGGAATTTAAAGAAAAGCAGACTTTTTTAAAAAGTTCTCGTTAAGCGATAGCGATATATATTAAAAAGCTCTATAGCAAATTTGAAGTAAATCGATCCACTGAATCTTGAGATATCATGTAGACCGTTCGGAAAAACACAGTTTCGAGAAAAACGCGTTCAAAATTTTGAGTCTGTTTTATACTTACATTTTTTAAGTAGCGATTCCTGTACCATATAATGTCAATTTTAATACAATAATTAATTAAAACAAGACTATAAATTATTTACTCTTGAAACACCCACCTCCAGCTCGCTTGAAGATTGAAAATATACTGAAATGAAGTATACAGTAAAGATGCAAGTATTTCAACAACAGAAGTAGAATGTACCACTTGTAACAAGTTGCCACATTACTAACAGGGCTGTAACTTTTTTTTTTGCATATTTTTAAAGGTCTAAACTTTAAACAACATTGAAAAATTCTAATAGAATACCCCTTAATAAATTTACAAATATCGATACACAAAATGGGTAGATACAGGTGAAATAACTAGTAAGCGATAAAATAAATGTAGCGGTAAACAAATATTCTAAAAGCAATAAAGTTGTAAGATTTTTTTTCCGAAGGTAACCGCAGATCAGCGTCTAAGTAATTGGTCCGACGTCATTCTGTTTGTTTAGGATACAAGGAACGTTATCCACTTTAGGACGTAGGAGTGTTTCTTATTGATATTTAGAATTACTTATTGCCTTTTTTACCACTTTTATCAATTGTAATAATTATTCCCCATCTCTATATATTTAGTTATATAATTACTTCCTCTCGTCACATTGAATCATATGATAATAGTTGTTTGATTGTAGTTATGATGTTATTTTCTAAAATAATTGACTCCACGTCTCATAGTCTCTACTGGTGACAGGGCGTGTACTTTTTTTGCCCAGAGAATCGGAATCGCGATTCAACGGGGAAATACTGCCAGTATTCTTGGCACTATTCCACGGGGACATGATTTATACCAAAACTGTCTATAAATAGTTTAAGTTTTGTATTGTAAATTTGTTATCTATATTTACGTTTACGTATGTCTACAATTTTTTATTTCTCTATAAATCTATTTATATATTATATGATGATATAAAATAAAACTGTACATCTACCATCTATATACCATTTCCTCTGCCCTAAAATTGCCTGGACGCGATGGCTCTTTAGCAATAAAAGTATAAAAAGGTAGCCCTTTTATACTCATTTCGATTTTTTTTTAAATATTATTTATATCAAGAGTATTATTATTACTCATTATCTTTACTAACTAAAAAAAGAAGATATTATTTCAGGTGACAGGTTTTTTGTTTTTTGTTTTTTTTGGAATATAACAAAAATCCAATTTTGGTAAATACTCATTCTATTCAATCACGTTTATACATTAATATCATTCACGGCAATCATTTTTCATTCGTATGCAGCGTTGTAATTTCGGTTCTGTAATATCAGATGTATTTCTTTTCCCCTGCGATCCGAATACCACCGTATACTCTACCAAGGTGTTTCCACAGAAATATGGTTATGATATGATATGATAATAAACTCCGAAAATATGGATATGGATAGACCTTCTTTATGGCTGTTATAAAACCAAAAGTGATTCAAAATGTGCCATCCGTAATAGTGCTAGTAGTTGCCTCAACGCCGGCGGTCGCGGGTTCGTATTTCGCTAGTGATAGATATATGTATTTGTAAATATAATAATAATAATAATAATAATTTATTTATTTTCTCACCACAATATTGCAAACATAACATTGGATAGGTACATAATGATATATATAACGAGCACTAATATTGTGGGAGACTGGTGCCTAAGCTAGGCTCGAGGCCTGTGTTTCAGGACACCAGGTCTCCCCCCACTTAATAAAGTACATTTCAATTATTATCCTTAATACAGTCGTTAACAATTTCCTTGTATAAAATATAATAGGAGATAGAAAAATTATCTATTTATATCTAAACTTAATACATTTTACATTATTCATGATACAATACGGATTAGCTTGTGTTTGTGGATGTGAGTGTGACTGTGTGTGTGTGTGTGTGTGTGTGTGTGTGTGTGTGTGTGTGTGTGTGTGTGTGTGTGTGAGTGTGAGTATGTTAAGAGTACTCTAGGTCATGGCAGAAAGAATCGCTTCAGTGTCATCATAGTTCAAACTTTGTAACCAGTCAGTTAGTTTTCGTTTACACATATTTTTATTGAGGTTGAATATAGGTAGAATTCTATTGATTTTGTTGTACAAGAAGCCACCCAAGCTGCAAAAGAATCGTTTTGAGAACTTTGTGGAAAATTTACTACGTTGGACTGGATTGTATCGCCTTTTTCCGTCTGACAGTGACCTGTGGTATTCAAGTAGTGTATGTTGTTTTAGGAGGATGTTAAGTATGAACAGTTGGCGCACCGTTAAAACCCGACACTCTTTGTATAACAGTACAGTGGGGTAACGGTACGGCTTAAATAACGACACCTTTAGGATATATATTTGCTTCTGGTCTGTTTGTATGTCATTATGGGTCCGCCTAACATGCTTCGGAGAGCACGTAAAGCTGTCAGTCATATATAGTGTATCATAAACATTTGATAGAGATAGTCACTCGTGGTAGAGAAATTATACGCCAAGCCGCAGTGGAGCAGCGCAGTGGATTAGACTCCAACCCTTCTCCTATATAAAGAAGAAGTATTTGCCCAGCAGTAGAACGTTAACAGGCTGATTCAATTTAGTTAAAATTTAAGTTCGTTGCTGATTCTAGTTATTACTTGCTAAAATTACACCACTTACCTTCCTATAATACTTTTTAGTTATCAAATATTTTTAGCAGATAATGAAATACTTAGTTAAGAAAAAAAAGACGTACAGGAAAATATGTAAATATGAAACAAAGTCAACATAATATAAGAAATCATCATCGTTTAAATAAATATTTATTTATGAATACTTTTTTTTTTAATAATTTCTAGTATTTTGGTTCATCGTATTCCTATATATAATTAAGATATTGTTTGTTTGTTCATAATATGAAGTTTCGTTAACAAATTCGATGAATCCATGAATTCAGATCTTAAAATTTTTATATTCATACTTACACCAAATCAAAGTTAAACTAATCTTCAATTTCCGGAAACGATTCCCGAGCGAACCAAAATTGTCTAAGCATTTCAAAATAATCTAAACTTCTGGAAATTCATAACAAAAACATTTTACCTTATTAGTATTGTAACCATTGTAGATAGCAATCTCGAGATCGCGGTGAAACTTCTCAAGCCAGATTCGCAAAGGCGTTTTCATAGATGAAATCATTTCGTATATTGAGATGAGGCGAGACCGGCTTAACCAACTCTGTTAACATAATTACATATATAGCGACTTTATAATAATGAAATATTTATTCGTTTGTTTGTAATCGATTAAGTTTATAATTCAAATTTTGACTTGTTGGCGTCATTTGCTTTGCGGTGACCGGCAGAAAAGAATATTTCCGACCAAGGAATTTATATCATAACTGGAACGCTCACTTAATAAAATTGTATATTCAAATATGCAACTTGAAATAATCGACATAAGGTTGACATTTTTGTCTCTTTCTTACGAGTTGGCTTGAATCCATGGTAGAAAGAGATGTAAACCCCTTTTTTATAGTATAAGGGGCAAACGAGCAGTCGGAGCCTTTCGGTGACTACTGACGCCCATGAACATCCGCACAAGAAGATGCAGATACGTTGCCCTCTTTTTTCCCATAAAATGGGCCACCGGATACTCACAAACCGCATGAAACACGACAGCATAACTGTCACTTTACGCCGGTATCATGTGAGCGAGAGGTACCACCCCGGTTGTGCCAGCCCAATACGGCTGCAAGGCAGCATGGCACTATCTCTTATAAAATCCCTCTCTTAGCATAGCACAGCATAGCTGTCACTTTACGCCGGTATCATGTGAGCGTAAGGTACCACCCCGGTCGTGCCGGCCCAATACGGCTGCAAAGCAGCATGGCACTATCTTTTATAAAATCCCTCTCCTAGGAACGTTTTTTTGAGTGCACGTGCGCATTCCAGTTTGTATAAAAACTCCTTGGTTTCTCTCTTTCGCTCTTTCTTGTCGAGATGTCGTAAAAGGTGACAAAAGCCATAGTGGTCAAGATAAAGATAGAAAAAAAAGATAAAGTTAAAGAAAGAAACTTTATAATCTATACAAAAATTATAAAATTAAAGTGTTCACTAATATTATAAGATTTAGTTAAGGGAATTTATATGTGAGTTAAAAAGCCTTTTAACGAAGGAAGATTATAGGCCATAAAAGATCACGCCACGACTTTTTCGGAAACCTCACAATATATTTTTCTTCTAACATCTTTGCATCATAAACATTTTTGACAGATTTGACGGCCGGCTGGTCGAGTGGTCAGGCAACTGGACACTTTACGCAGCTGTCGCGGGTTCGAATCCCGCCAGGTGCAGATAATCTGTATGACGAATATAGATGTCTGCACCGGGTTCTGGATGTGTATTTATGTATATATGTATTTATATCTTAAATTTATTTCCGTTCCTAGTACCTGTAACACAAGTTCTTACGAACTTAGCACGGGGCTAGGTTAACGTGGTGTGATTGTTGGTTAATATTTATTTATTATTATTTATTTATTTTCACTCTAAAATATTCAGTTGAGACTAAATAATATTTATTGTATCTTACAATAGTCATAGCAAAGATTGCGCAATTATTACAGTGTAATTGCAATCGCAAGTTGTCACCTCTAAATTCTTTTCATTAATATCAACAACTGATATCTTAATATTAGCTAGTAGAACGTGGAATTGGCTTCAAGCTCAATGTTGTTAATAAATTGAATAAATAGATATTTACCAGTTTGGCTAAAAACAATTTTTACTTATGTTGCGGCCATGTAAATAATCTTTCTCTGACTGCTACGATCGATTATTTTGACACAATTCGTATGAAGTTAACATAAACGTAGCCAGAATTTTCTTTAGGTAGGACAAGTGGAAGAGAACCAAGACATTATAATAACATTATATACTGTTACAAAACTTTCGTTAATAAAAGAAATGATTGTCCAACCGAAAACTATAAACGTCAATATTGGAAAGAGAATTATAATAGATATATCTTAACTTTTACGTCGCTACGCCCATAGAAGTTAATCTCAAAATTCTCTAGTAGGCTTACTTACGTTTGGCCACATTGAAGATAGATTAGTGTATATAGTTTTCACTTTTATTGTTATAAACATATAATATAAATTTCTCTAGTTGTGTATCTTACTGTATAATAACGGTTTTTTTTGACGACGCGTTGGCGTAGTGGTCATAGCAACTGGCTTATGTCGCGGGATCGATTCCCGCACATGACACATATTTGTATAGGCCATACAGATATTTATCGTGGTCTGGGCGTTTGTGCTTGTGTGTTGTGTGTTTTTCTGGACTTCCGACACAGGATAAACATCCTACTGGGGGCCGTTGAGTGTGAGACGTTTATTTATTTATTTATTTTCTGAATTTAATCGATAATTTAAAAATATAACGATAGTATTTCTAAGATAAATAAATAAAAAGCAGTCCGATCTAAGAAATAGTGACCTAGGAACTTCTTGTCATAAGAGATATCTTAAATATTTCGCGATTACAAAACGTCTCTTTACTCTTAAGAAAAAAAAATATTTAAAAAAACGTTTACATTAAATAACACAGTTGTTGGGATATCCTTTTAAGTAGGTGATTTACCTATTATTATTATTTTTTTTTTTTTTTAATATATGTTTGACATACACACACGGTCGTCTGTCCCTAAGATAGGCAACTTAATGCCTGTGTTTTAGGTAACAGCCGACTGATATACATTTTTTTAAAATAAATATACATACAAATATTACATATAAATAAATACATATTACACCCATACTCGATGCGGGAATCGAACCCACGACCCTGGAGCAGAAAGCAAGGTCACTGCCAACTGCGCCAACGGGTCAGTCAAGACCTGTGTCATGATGTCCTTCCCTTCTAAAGAAAAACTTAAACAGTTAAACTTAAAATTATTACAATATATTTATACGTAGAAAGAGAGTAAGCGAATGTAAATAAAGAAGCATTAACGAACCAATGATTATTACGAAGAGAAAACACAAACATAAAAAGCATTTAATAAAAAACGATTTAACCGATATAAATGAAAATAACCAATTCATTTCCTCGAACGGTATAAAGAAATGTGGAATCCCTTAAACCTCCAAGATTTGGATATCATACAAATAATTCCGAACGAATGAAGAATTCCGAGGACAATCTGTGAAAATAAAACCTCGCGTTATCCTTTGGAATCCTTTAACCGTAGAATGTACGGAGTCGAGTGTACGGGTGTATTGGTAAATACACACATTCGATGGTTTATCGATTCTTGCGCCAAGTTCAAAGAGATGTTATGACTTAATATTTTTGACAATTTGTTGACCAATTTTCGTAATTAAAAAATATATTATTATTATATTTTATGTTTATATTACACGTTGTAAATATTTAAATTTAATGCTATAGATTACTAACTACGACTCTTGGTTTTACATGCGTTTTTTCGATACTTTTTTATTGATTTTGGGGTGTGCCAGGTTTCTTAACCATTCAGTAATTATATATGCTAAGCCGTGCTGTGACCGGCAGAGATGAATAGTCCCGACCTCTTTCTTACCGAGGTGTTGTAAGAGACGACTAATTCCATAGTGTTGTCAACAACTGTACACTAAGCAGGATGATGATGGGCAGCTGCATCACCATATCCTGCTACAACACACTGCTCTCGTTAACTCGCCTGTGAAGCTTGGCGAGTATTGGCCGGGATAGACGGCTTTGCTCTTCGAGACACGGATTGGTGATCGACAAGGACATACACCCAAACTAGACACAAATATTTGTATATATGTTATATTATACCAGATTACATATATCTGCCCCGAGCTGGAATTGAATCCGTGCCCAACGCTCTTTATAGTACTCGCACCGCTACAACAAAACCGTGAGCAATCGGCTAATGTTTATTATTCTACTAATTCGATAAGGGTATCACAATCATTTTGCATAATTTTAACGTAAAAACTAAAATTACTTATTTGAAAACAGAAAACTCGTTAGATAAACGCTTAAGATTAGCAAGTTTTCGAAAATATCTTAGCATTTTTATTTGATTAAAAAGCCAAAATGGCGGCTTCGATTGTATCAATTACTGTTTTCGCCTTCTCCGGGAATGTAAGCACGGTTTAAGAGAGTATTGCAATCTCATGTAGATTCGCTAAATGCCTATGGACCCAACTATAGCCAAGAAACTTTCCTTTTTCATTTCCTCCGTACACTCGTACAAACAAATGCCTATGTATTTGGTGCTAGTGATAGCGAATTTGTTGGCTATAAAACTATGGTAAACTATATAGCTATACTATTGAGTGTGGATTATAAAATCGCATTTCAATTTTTTTTACCTCTTTTAAAACAAGACAGTAAAAAATCTATTGTAATTACAATAGACGCTTTACAAGACGATTAAAACGTTAAAAAAATTAATACGGACATATCTTACAAATGTGTTGTTATATAGCCTATGTTACTTCTATATGACATGATATACGAACTATAAAATCAGTTTTAAAATATGTAGGTATATCTATAAATGTAAAAATCTTTCAATGTTATAATTATTACAATTAAAATTGTTTAATAAAAATTCACCGCTGACACTCGAAACCGTACCTTATTTCGGTGCCTTCAATTTCCTTTTTCCAATCTATGATATTGAATTGCTTTTGGTAGAACATAATAGAACATTTATTTCGTGTGTGAAACATGTGTTATATACACTTTTTATTTATTTTTTTCTGAGAAGGACATCGATTTCATTCGAACACGCGAACCTCTTCGTAATCCGGATTTCGATGAAAACGGAAAAGCGTTTATTGTTTCGTGTTATCTATTCACGTAATAAAATGCGCTTAAAACAGATTTATGTCTTATATATTTATCAAAGATTATATACATACAGAGATATAGAAAAATATATGGTATTAAAATACAAGTATATAAGGCTGGTTGATTCTTAAAAGAAATTTCTTCCAATAAACACGAAAAGGAATAATATCAGACAAAAATATGAGAAAGTAGAATAATATTTACGCGATAAGAAATCAGTTTAATAAAAAATATATATCTTTAATTTAGATCACTAAATATTTAAATCATTTTATTATCTATATATTAATACGCGAAACAAGAACTTTCTACCCCTTTTTACGAAAATTACACGGACTGAGAAGTATGAAATTTGGCACAGTTAAAGTTTATACGGAGAAGAAGTGCAGAATGCTAATATTTTTTTTTTTAATAATAATGCTCAAAAAATACATTAAATTAATTAAAAAACATGACACACCCACATATGTACAATGTACATATATACACATTTTGTTTATTGTCAAAGTCTGTTGTCAACACGGCCTTAAATACAGGTCTTGCAACGAATTTTTTATGGAAATTTTTTATCATACAGATCACAGATCAAGTCCAATGACTGCTGCATATGTCGCTCACCGTGTTTTGCGTTATATTTTTATGATGTTGACAATGCTGTAAATTATAGATTAGGTCGAATTTCGACCACTGCGTGACCAGTGACCACTAGTAATTTTAAAATCTACAATTATTTGTAGTAATATTTTAAGCCTAAAACGTTTTAAGTACGCTTAAATGCCTTAAAGATTAACAAGTCAGGTTTAAATTTTTTTTGCAGTAGAAAGCCTATTTAATGAGGATGATATAAAATAGTACTCATAAGTGAATGAAACCGCGTAGATTGTCTATATATGTTTGTAAAGAATGTTTGTTTTAACCAGTTTCTTTCTTGTCAGACAATGGGTACAAACGGTCGGTTCTTTTAGTCATTATGTCTTTAGTAAGTTTCTTAGCTATTATTATAATTATTACGCGAAGACTCTAAAAAGGCAGAACAATAAGCAGCATCTAGAAATTTAAGAAGAGTAAAGCCTTAGGGCATGAATATTCATTTATATTTCGATTTAATTACATATAATATCATCAACCATCGAGAAACTTAATTTAGACCTTACCTACTTAAGAATTTAATTAGATTTTACCGGTGGGAGGGATGCGCTGTGCCGCGCTCCCGGCTGCATGGGTACCACCATCTTGCTTATTTCTTCCGTGAAACAGCTTTGCTGTGTTTCGGAAAGAAGGGCAAGACAGGCAGTGTAATTACTGGCACCGAGACTTAACATCATATGTCTCAGGATAGGCAACACATAAATGAGTTGGCTGGGCTAGTTCCAGGTAAACTAGTTTATGTTCATGGGCGACGTCGACCACTTACCATCAGGTGGCACGTCTGCCAGTTTGCCTATTCAACTAACATATAAAAAAAAAAATTATATTTTTGATATTAAAAACTTAATATTTATCTTTCGTTGTTCAAAGTCGTTGCGCCGCTTAAAGATTTAATTAAACCGAAGTAAACAAAATCGTATTTCAATGGGGAGATTTAAAACTTTCCAATAAATATACGAACGGTAAACTCGACGGCATATGCGAAAAGTTTTCGATTTACCCCGTACCGATCCCCGCTATGCGACGGTGGTGTAAGGGCTTCTGCACATCGTAAGACGTGTCGACAAGACACGTATTTTGTCAATATTAGACAGGAATTTTCTGTTAGAATATTTTACACACTATTTAGCCTTATGAAGTGAACTGAACGACTGGCCCATAGCGCAGGTGGCAGTGGCCCTGTTTTTTCAGCTCCAGGATTGTGAGTTCGATTCCCACTTACACTTCCCACACAGAAACAATCGAATTTCAAACACCAAGAAAACCAAATGTGTGGAATTTGCTTTATCTAATATTAAAGATAAGTTTCCAAGCTTTCACGGTAACTAATTAACACTTTTATGTAAATTTACTGCATTTATTATTTTGAGATCCCCGATATTTCAGCGACGTAACAGACACCCTGGTCATGGGACGACTAAAGAATATTAAATATCCAAATTATAATTTAGTAATAAATAAAGAAAACTTGTGGTTATTAATGTCACAGTTTTCTTAGTGATAATTTCAGATTCAAAATTTTGGTAAAATTTCCATTTGTCAATCATAACTGGACGATTCAGGGTCGCAAAAGCACTTAGAAAAATTTATCAACTAATCGACTTCAGTACTATTCGATGATATATATAATATACTACATATTTGTATAGTATCATGCTTTAAAGTTAGTATGGGGTTACGCCATAGTTATCAAAAGTTTATTTATTCCCCAAAAAGAAACTGTAATACTAAAGTGAATATGATTTTCAATTCATGTCTAGTAAGACAAGATAAATTGTCTTATAGTGTGCAGTCAGAATAAGACTTTGTTAGAGATCCGTGAAAAAAAAAATTCTTTATAAATATTATTGAAATAAATAGATAGATATAACACATGAATCGATAACGTTCACGATTTTGAATTCAGGCTAACTGCGCTGTTTGGCGTTGAAAGAAGACATCGTGTGGATAACGACATTCTTCAGATAATTTGAGATATTTGTATCTGTCAACCCGCAAAGAAGAGGCTTAGCAGATTAGCTCCAACACTTTTCTTTTATAGGATATATAGGGTAGGAAAAATGTGCATTTCTCAGCAGTAGAAATTTTAAAGGCTGTTGCAAATACGGACGGATTAATACTAATTAATGAATAATAAAGCTGAAGAATTTGTTTGTTTTAACACACTCATCTCAGGAGCTACCGATTCTATATGAAAACAATATTTTTTACATCAATAAAGCCTGTTTATTAAAGTAGATTTTAAGGTACACAAGAACATGAAAAGATTCATAGGATCGGATTAGTAAGTAGTAAAAAATGCCTACCTGACAATTAGCTAAATAACGCGGTCAAATTTGACAGCAATTATTGCGCAATTCTTGCTAATACTTTACAATTAGTGAAGTATAGTTTAGTTTAATAGTTACGTAATAGTTTGCAATAGACGAGCGGTTCGATAGCTTACCTTCTAGTAATATAAATAAAAGTGTTTATTTAAATTTATATAACATCATAAACAGGTGTCTAGCGAGCAAATAATATCCACTACGCCGTAGTAGTTTATTTATGAATGCTACGAGCGAGCTACGACGATTGGCAATAACAATTTCAAGCAACTATTGCGAGAAATGTAAATGTTATTCTTTTATAAGCTCCTAACGAAAGCATATCTTTTTTTTTTTTGGACAAATAAAGGAGGAGGTTGAATCAATTTTTTTTAATTAAAATGCGACATTAAACTATATTTTTATACTCTACTGTTATAATCTGTAAACGTCCCACAGCTGGGTCCAGATCGTTTTTTCTTACTAGATAAAGAGAAAAAAGCTCATATCATCATACTGCACCTTCAGATTGACGAATATACATATAATTATGTATGTATGTATATTACAGAAATTCCGCATGCCGTTCTGGTGTAGTAGTGCGAGTAGTCGCCTCAAACCGCGCACCAACACTCGCGGGTTTGATAACCGCTCGGAAGAGATATCTGTATTTGTACAAATATTTGTTTCCGTTCTAGGTGTATGTCCTTGTGGGTCTCCCCACCGTGCCTCGGAGAGCACGTAAAGCCATCGGTCCTGTTTGTTATCATAGACACATGATAATGATCGTTACTCATGAATGAATTATCCGCCAACCCGCGGTGGAGTAACGTGGTGGATTAAGCTCTAATCCTTCTTCTATATGAAGAAGAGGCCTTCGCTCAGCAGTGGGTGACTTACAGGCTGACACAATACAGAAATTCCATTGAACCATGCACGTTTCCTTTCTTGTCGTAGTCTGAACGAGTATTTTTCTTGCGTTTGCTTTAAAACCTTTGAAACAGGATTTCATTCTAATTGGTGCCATTTAGTGTGAGACAATTTTTTTTTTTAATATTCTTACTCGTACCTTAACATTGTTAATGACAACCGTTCCAGTATAATGGTGGGCCTAGTCGCGTCAACGACAGCGCGGCGGTCGGATTTATTATTCCTGAGATTAAGAACCAGGTATGACGGCTTTACGTGCTCTCCGAGGCACGGCGGGGATACCCACTAAGACATTCACACACACTCAGACCAGAAACAAATATGTATATTCAGCGAAAATAGAATCCGCCACCGTTGTCGTTAAGGCAACCAGTCCCTCTACTACCCCCGAACGGTTATTTAATCAGCCTATGGAAACAAAGACGAATCTGGCAGTTCCTTAGATTAGCAACTTCAAACAAATATACTTTTCAGCTTTATTGGGTTTTTTCCAATAATGATACTCATATATACTCTCTAAACATAAATAAGTGATTTTACACTGATTTCAAGGAAATATTTACTTTTTACCAATGTGAGAATCGTACCACGCAGAATTAGTGACTATTCAATGTATAAATATGTGAATATCAGAGCCCACTGATTTAATCATTGAATATGTGTATGTGTGTAAGTGTTCACTGATTTATTATTGAAATTCACTGATATTTAGTAAAAACAGCTACACTAATGTAATTAATTAAAATTCCACCGACTCATGTTTATTATAGAGTACTGAACATTTTTTATTAGAACGTTTCACTCTTGTACATTTGAAACTTTTTTATACCATATTTTTGTCAAAATATATCAATTACTTTTGTATAGAAATTTCTTCGAGATTTATAAAAGTTACACAAAAGCGAAAAATACAAATGAGATTCGGACAAATAACTCAGAAACTTTCAAAACGAATATATAATATTTAAAAATAAGCTAGGCTATATATAAATAATAAAATACAATTGCCACGTGTATCGAAGACCCTCCTGTCCTTCTTCAACCTTCTCGAAAGGCTTAGTTAATTTTTTAAGTTTATAATTTTCTCAAGAATCATTTTTGTCCCAAGATTTCATTCTACCTTGTTTCATAATCATCCCATCATTATCGCATCAGCCATTGAATGTCCCCTGACCGTAAGCCTCCCCCATCGACCTCCAGAGCGACCGGTTTGAAGCAGCGTCCATCCAACGGTTTCCGGCGACTCTCTTCAAGTCGTCTGTACGTATTTATTTAATAATTTGACACTGAAAAATAAAATACGTATAATAAGTAATAACCGTTTTGGTGTAGGGATGCGACTAGTCGCCTCAACACCGCACGCCGACGGTCGCAGGTTCAAACAGGGATAGATATTTTTACTTGTACTAATATTTGTTTGTACACCCAGTCTGGGTGTATGTCCTTGTAGATCTCCTCACCGTACCTCGGAGAGCACATAAAGCCGTCGGTCCCGGTTGTTATCATAGACACCTGATAACGATCGTTACTCATAGTAGGGAAATTATCCAGGCGGATAGGCACCTGCAGTGGATCAGCATGGGAAATTAAGCTCCAACCCTTTTTCTATATGGAGAAGAGGCCTTCGCTATGAGAAGTATGAAATGTGGCACAGGTAAAGTTTATACGGAGAAGAAGTGCAGAATGCTAACATTTTTTTATAATAATACTCAAAAATTAATGTAAAAAGACACTACATACACTGCGACACACACACATATATACAATGTATATATATATATATACACAAATTTGTCTATTGTCAAAGTCTGTTGTCGACACAGTTTTAAAAACAGGTCTTGCAACGAATTTTTTATCAAAACTGCTTATCACAGATCAGGTCCAATGACTGCTGCATATGTCGCTCACCATGTTATGCGCAATCATATTTTTATGATGTTCACAATGCTGTCAATTATAGATTAGGTCGAATATCGACCACTAGGCGACAACTAGTCAGGATTAGTACTCTGTCCTTCTAAATTATTTTCCAATTACCGCATTTTAAAAGTTAGAATGAGTATAGTAATATTTTAAAGATATATGCCATCGTGAACTTTTTTGTAAACCTATGACTGAAGAATAATTCCACTGTACATTGTTTTGTTATATCTCAAAGGGATTAGGCAGCGTTTACGACGATAGCTCCCAGGCGACATGACTTATCCGGACATTTTCAATAATTATCGTCATATTTCAACCAATTTACACAAAACAGTAACAAATTATAGCCTAAACCTTCCTTATGAATCACTACGATGATTGGTAAAAGCACATGAAAATTCGTTTAGTTTTTGAGTTTATGGTGAACAGACAAACAGACAGAGACTTGCGACGGACTGTGTTTTATAATATGTGATTGTTGATGTATTCAAGGGTGTGATTCTAGTTTTACAATTGTATCTAAATATTAGATCAGTGATTGATCAATAGCTTCATGGTAGTTATTTTTGTCAGGTTCGGTAATCTACTAATCGTATCATAATAGTTCATAGTGCCGTAATGATTTTCTGATGGCGTATGAATGAAAATATGTAATATGATTTAATGTGCGCCAAGGATTATAAATAAAAAGTTAACAAATAAAATATTTGATATAATCGGCAGCCTTAATAATGCGGATAATAATAGTAGGCAAGAAAAACATGATAAAAAGAAATTTTAACATGATATACTACAGAATAATAGAAAATAAAACACAATAAAAGAGGACAGAAAACAGAAATATACATAAAACACACAAATAGTGCATAAAAACATATACATTATATAAATATAAATGTATAATAATATGAAACTGTCGTACCATCGAAAATAAAAAAGTGGCAATGAAATGTCTGGTCCACCACTGAAAAACTATTGAAATAGCAGAATTATAATGTTCTCTTATATTTACGCGAATTTTACTAATTTAATTAAAAGTCTAAAAACGGATTTTATCGCGTTTATTTCAATTTCAGTTTAACAATATTTTACGTTAAATTATTTCCCGATGTTTCGGACCCTTTACAGCGTCCATGATCGGAAATAATTTAAAATAAAATATTTTTAAACTGAAAATGAAATAAACGCGATAAAATCCATTTTTAGACTTTTAATTAAATGAGCAGAATTATAATTTATATTTATCAACATTTCATAGAAGTAATGCAGATGACAAGGGTGTATATCTAAAAGAGATCTCTTCCAGTCAACCTATGGTTATGAGAAAGAATATATTATATATTTGTATTATATATGTATTTAATATGATTGTTACTAATTTTACTATCTTATTTTGCCTTTTTTGAAAATAAATTTTCTAAATTTTCGATTTTGCACACCTACAAACGTCCGCTCTTGTACGTCCTAAGGTTGGCTGGTAGAGAATGCTTTTTGGAATTAAGACCGCTCTTTGTCCAATAAAATATTAAATAAATAAATTTCCTAATAATAATGTATATCAACCAATCTTACAAATGTTGGGTTCTGACACAAAATCGAATAACACTGTAACCGGAAACGAGCGAAGTTTAAAAAAAATTAAAACAAAGTTCCCGCAGGCAATAAACTCATCATTACAAAGACGTTGTAATGTATTAAAATCACATATTTCAAGATTCTCTTTAATTTACATACGCTTTTGTAATATTTTATTTAATAACAGAAGCATTTTGTACGTCTTCTGGTACTCAATATGAATAAGAATCGTTTTCCTTATTTGGAAGACCTTGTGAAGCGCTCGAACAATTTGGCTGTTTTTTTCTTCATTTGTAATCGTTTGGATAACCTTTATACATATAATAGATTCATTTTTCAGAAAATATAAGGAAAAGTTTCAATAATTTTTATGTTATTTTGTTTGGAAATCTTAAAACTCTATATATATTACTCCACTTTTACGAATCATATTGTTACATGTTATAGCATGTAACTTTAAAAAAAAAAACTTTCTTATTAAAGAAAAAATATTTAAATCCTTTTAATTTTATATGTATATATTTATGGTGTGTATTTTTATTTTTATTCTTGTTTATTTCATTATTTTTTCTTCCATACAATATGTACATAAAGGCGAGGGAGTAGCCATTATCAGGATCAGACATGATTATTCACGTGGGCGTCTAGGCGAAGAACAAATTAAAAGTCCAAAATCGATCTTATAATCTCTTCACTTCACAAAACACTACTTGTTTCGTACAACAATTGATCACAACTACTGCGAAGCTACCACCGGTTCGGAATGCAGACTCTGCCAAGAAGAACCGGCAAGAAACTCAGCAGTTACTCTTTTAAATAAGAAACCCCAAATACAACGTTAAATCATTATCAAAAATAACACAAAATGACTCACGTATACCGGGCAGTCCAAATGCGTCCGGCCCGAGCGCTGGCTGGCAAAGAAGTGAGAGTGCATCGCTAAGTGCATGTTTTTATAGTTCTGTCCGACATAGTGATTTTACAAAATGTGGGTACATTTAACAGAGTTGGTACATCTAATATTTTACAAAGTGTGGGTACACCTAACATACATAATTTATGTGTATTTATATTATTTGCTAGAAAGAAATTAAATAAATCAGTACAGTTAATCGCCGCCTCAGTACTTAATTGTCCATAACATTGGTCGAGATATGAGATTATGACATTTTACAAACTGACAGAAGTGACATAAAAACATGTTATAGGCATACACCCGCACTAAAACCCAGCGGTGCCCTCATCGTCGTAGTGGGGCGCCACGAGATCGCTTTCGCATGCAACCGTGACGCCCCGACGGTTGGCCCGCCTATGCGGGCCGCCTTCGCCTATAGAGCGCTCGCGGGCACCGTAAGTGCTCTATTTCCCTGGTGGCGAGTGGGAGGATAAAAGGTATAGACATACACCCCTCACAACCCTACACAACTGTTACTTCTACCTATCCTTTGAAGATTAATCTCAGACAAGAGACAATATTATACTGTATGAAATACTTTTCAGACTATGGTACAACGATGTCAAGTTGTTTTATTTCATTTTAATACATTGTTACACTCCTTATATGAGCTTATATTGAATAAAAGCATTGAAAAAAACACAGCAAATGTGCAATGGCGGCCTTATCACTGAAAGCGATTTCTTACCGGCAACCATGATTATGGGATTTCTCTAGACAGAAAGCAGTTGATGCATAAAGTATTACTATTATATTATATACTAATTCACATATAAAAAAATAGTTGTTTAATATACATTTTTTGGTGTATGATATCTTAACGCACAACATATTTCATGCAAGATATTACTAATTTTGTACTCAAACACGGTTTATTTATTATTTGCAAAAGAGTAACTGCGGAGTTTCTTACCGATTCGTCTCTGCAGAATCTACATTCCGAATCGGTGGTAGCTTTACTTTTACAAAAATAATAATTAAAATTTCGAAAAATCACGATTCGAAGGTGCTCGTGTGGCCTATTTGAATAAAGTTGTTTTTGATTTTGATTTTGATTTTTGATATCTTAACGCAGTACTGTACGATTTAGTTGTATACAAGAATAATAATGAGGTATATATACGAGTATATATATTTGGCTCATAATTTCCTTCATATATTTTTTTTTTTATTTCTCTTTCAGTATATAATTTTTTTCAGCCTTTCTCGCTGTCTCTAATGCTTATGATTGTAAAATACAATTTAATTTATTTAATTCATCATTATCTATCAATTCTTTACTGTACTGCGCTGCGTCATTAACATAAACTTTATTCTAATTGTATAAAACGAGATCGCATAAAAAACCTCATGATGACAGAAAGACAAATTATTCTTTACCAACAAAGTAACCAAGAATTACAAATCAAGTACTTGAAAGTGTGGCCAGTGAGCCTGTAGATTACTTAAAGATTTTAAATCTTGATTTTAAGCTCCCCCTTTTCAGATAGCTTAATTTGGTCTAATATTTTTCGATATTCTTAATTGAAATGGAACAGCGTATAAATATCTCACTTTTGGTTAAACGCAAGTACTAAACTGAGTTTTTCAACAGAAGGTTGCGTGTTCAGATCACGCCGGGGCCACCAGTTTGGAAGGCGTGAGCTTTGCGAAGGCTGATCACGTCGGGGTCACCAGTTTGGGGGAGAGAGGAACAGGGTGTGAAGTTCCTCATCCACCATTGAAAACGGAGGATCCTCCGACCACACGGTTGCTGTGTCTGGTGAGCTACTGCCCCGACGGTTGTTGTCGGGTTCCTGTATATATACTCAATCGCTTTGTTAACTTTGATAGCGCGATGTAGGATACGTCAGTTCGTATGTGGCGAGATAGGTGTCGCTAGATATTGGTTGTGTTTATCGATGGTTCTTAAAAAACTTCTGTTAAGTTTTTTACTAATTCTCCTCAACAACTCTTCCATCTACATTTTGAATCAGCAATAGCTATAGAACTGTAATTAATTGATTAAAGAATATTATATACTTTGTAAATTGACGATTTAAAGGAAGCCTACTTGAATAAATAAATAACTCTAAAGTTTATGCTTATTGCGCTGCACGTTGGCAGACATCACAAAATAGCAAAACATATTTTTTACACGAGGTCAATTTTCAAATGCAGCTTTAACCCAGGGGCCACACTAGCGGGAAACGTCAATGCCTATCATCGCGGTAGACATTCCGATAATTTTAGCGCGATGAAGTGAGTGGCTACACTTGAAAGTTCAACGTCAACGCCCATTCTTGGCGATAAAATTGGCGCTAATGTTATTTGAATTTCAAGCAAGATAGACGTTGACGGTGCAACTCTGTATTTGATGAGTGTAATTTTTTTTGTATAAATAATAAATAAATAAATATGTTTAACACACACACTCGGTCGTCTGTAAGGTAGGCAACCTAATGCCTGTGTTTTAGGTAACAGCCGACTGATATACATTTTTTTTAAATAAATATACATATAAATAATACATATATGAATACACATACATTACACCCAGACTCGGGGCGGGAATCGAACCCACAACCCTTGGAGCAGAAAACAGGGTCACTGTAAACTGCGCCAACGGGTCAGTCATCATGAACATATGCATGCCATCAACTTCCCGGCTATCTGAGATTAAATAAGAAACATATCGCTGCTTGAATACAAAAGGGACACAAATCAAACAGACACTATTTTACAGGAGAGCCATTCAAAGTTTAGAAAATTTATATTTGTCTGTAACTTATTATTCTTTCATTAATTACATGCATGTTATATACCGCTAAAAGCGTATTTCAAAGCTGCATTTAATGGTACGTAGTATTGTAGTACAAGTGTTGCCTTGAAAGATATATTAGCACATAAGTCCCTTTTGTTTAAAAAAAAATCCCTCGTTTTATGGTAAAAAATAGAATAATTAGACACAATTCAAAAAAATTGATGTTTTAATCAAAATATTTTTCCACTGACTTAGGTAATCTAGAAAAGTTATGACATAAAAATTAAAATGGCAATGCTAGTTTATAAAAATAAATGAAATAACTTCTTTAAGTGAAAATAAAAAAATCTGCTTCAAAAAAACTAGAATTAAAATCTTCCTCTTAATAAAGAATTGAAAGAAAAATATTCAAAAATCATTAAAAGCTTAAAAGCAATTATTTTTATAAAAAATTTAGTTAATTGGCTCATTACTACAAGCATTTTACATCAATAATAAGGTTTTGTTAATTTATTATTTACAAAATTAAACTATCCATCATAAAAAAATATACCAAACTAGACTTATAGCTTAATATCAGTCTCGAAATAGATATAATATGAATTCTACTAACTAAACAACAATTAAGTAGGATATTCTAATGTAAAAATGTAATTGTACAACATAAATGTCATTAGAAACAGTAAGAAATCGCAACCATTCTTGAGCTACCAACACTATAGAAATTATATTTTCAAAGCTAAATTTTGAATGTGAATATATCAATAACAACTAGTCTGCATATTTCTATTTAAATAACAGGTTTATAAGCTAGAAAAAAAACTCCTCGTAATAAAAATATGTAATCTTTCTTCAGTTGTAATTTTTTTACAGCATTGAATCTCGCATTTTTTAGAACAAACTGGCCCTATTTTTTTTCTTCTATATTTTTCTTAGTTTTTGACAAAGATGTGTATGCCTTACCACTGTTCTTTAATAATTTTGTAAGGTTCCTTTTCTATAAATTAGGATTTGCTTTCTTATTGCGACCTTTTCTTTCATAGCTTTCATTTTCATCACACGGAGATGCCGTATCAACACTCGACGTAACTACACTGGGCACCTGAGTCAGTGTTAGCATTATTTGCTGACAGTATTATGTATTTTCGGCCGTAAAATTATCGTTTTTCGTTCCAATGTATCGTACAAATACAAAATTTTTACACAGATACTTTTCGACAGTAATAATACATATATCCTGCCTCTGAAGTGGAGACGAAATAAAAAAAAGTCATCACCTGTACATATCCACTACATCTAATCTAAAAAGCTACAGTTAAGTAGTTAAAATTTCCATTTCGATGACATTTGAACGGAATAAAAATGTTCGCAAAATTATGTTATGCACGTTGGATTATCGTACAATTTCGACACCTCTATGTTCGATCGTACCAAGTGCTAAATTATGTGATTTGTACGATAATTATGTGACGAATGCTAACGCTGACCTGAGTGTTAACACTGTCACACCGAGAATCAAGGATAGATGAAAAATCGAGAAAATTAATCTTTTCAAACTGGGTTTCAACAGGAGACAGTACCTAATGCTATCAATTTGTTATTTTGTTCTTTAAACTCTTTATTATTTTTATTGAAACCTGAAGGTTCAGGATCAGAAGGTAACAGCTGACTGTTAGTGAAAAAATTGAATTTATATAATTATCTTCATCGGAATCTGTGTCCGTCATCTCTAGGTCATTTTTAGTTATAAAGTTTAGATCTGCAACGTTGTCGTGTGAAGAAAAAACTGAGCTAGAATTTGTCATACATGTAGACACAGAAGTGTCACTATCATAATCAGTTTCCTGAACAATCACGATTAGTCTGGTCTTTGATCTTTGTAGTTCAAACCATGATTCTTTATTATCTAACAGGGATAAACTCAGATTGTGTTGACTATCAGGTATGGAATTACTGTTGGAGGAGTTATCTAACAGAGCAGCTGATTCATTCCATGTTGGGTTTTCAATTTGTGCCTCAAATCGGAGATTAACTGTCATCGATAAAGTTATAATTTATAGCACTCATCTTTCTGCCTCATTTGGTGTGTGGTGTTCAATTTCCTAATCCTTATTCGTGTTTTTGTTGGATTTTAGCATTTCAAATATTCTTTGTACTCTACTACTCATTCTATTATTAAAAAACGGTGATTAATTATAATAAATTACGTATATCAAATAACAATATACATTAAAAAATAATAATAATTTACTAAAATATTTAATTTTATTTTAAGTTTTATATTAAATTTATAATTATAATGAATTTACTCCCATCTAAAGAAATACAAAAGTAGCGCATTCCAAAATATGGCACTAACGTTTATCAAATAATATTACAACCTCTAAAATATTATAATCAAAGCGGACGCTATGCTTAGTAAGGCCCTTTTCATTTAAAAGTGATTTTATACTTCTCTTAATCTGTAATACAAAATGGGCAATTTTGAAATATGGCACTTTTGTTAAAGAAATGACGAATAAACTTACGTGATTTCTTAAGATCGAAACGAACATATTTCACTATATGGCGCTTTTGTTTATAAAATTACTAACGCAAGTTAAGGATTTTTTGAAATATGGCACTTTATCATAAAAGAAAAATGCGTTCGCGTCGATTATAGGGTCGCAACTGAGAAAATGGCAGTTTTGCTCATATTTGGTCCCCGAAACTCGAAAATACTAAAAAGGCGCTAGTATTGTTTTCATATATTATAATGAGAAATCAATGGGAGTCTCTTTTAAATACAAAAATATGACCTATTAACATCGCATTTTTTGAATAAAAACGATTTCACTTTTTTTCCATTTATGTCCCTTTTGTATTCAAGCAGCGATATAATAATAAGTATTAATTATGTATATCTATAAATATTATTGAACGGGTGGAGTGAAGCAGTTGTTGTTTTGCCAGACAACCTGAGATTGACAGTAATATTGCATTTGCAGATGGGCAGATGGCATAACAATAATAATATATGATAAATATATGTTATACAAAATAATGATAATTCAGTGATAACAAATAATTCAATTCCGTTCATAAAAGTATGTAATTTATCATCAATGTTTTCTTATGACGTCAACACGTAAAAATTATTTATCGTCCGTAAACCGACTTTACAGACAAACATTTTTTATTAAGAGTTATTATATCTATTATTACTATTATCTATTCAATTAAATTCAAACAACATTTTTATACTTTACAAAAAAAAACAACATACTCTGTATTTACCTGTGTCTTTCATTTATTTATATATTATATATTTCAGGCAATTGGAATAATATTAATGATACATGTGATTATATTACTGTTTAATTTTTAAGTGCAATAAAGAATAAATTAAAGTAATTAATGTGGCTTTTACATAATTTTTCGATCTTTTATTATCTTTATTTCACCGAAAGTCAAAGTTGTTGGTTGTTTTAAAAGGTAATAATTAAGGTAAATATTCGTCGCTAAGCATCATTTTGTGACGCACGATTCTTATAAATTTTGAATCTCGAATCCGTAAACGTAATTACTTTTTCGTTACTCCACTCCATAGTCATAGTATAGAGGGAGGTATTTATCGAAAACAAACACGTGTGATTCCGTCGCGCTCACGGTGCACAATGACATATGTTCGTAGTGTGCTGTGTGGCCGCTTCAACGTATTAAGGGGTCTGGCCACCCTGGATTATTTTTTTTCATTTTTATTTTTTTATTTTTTTTAATAAACCCTGAACTGTAAAGGACATTTTAAGACCTGTTGCGTATCGAAACACTCAAAATTGGCCAAGTTACAGGGATCTTAATTTATATTATTACACACTTATTAAAAAATTTTACAATGTTATTTTTGAAGCCCTTTTGTGATATTGAGTAAAAAAATAAAAATATTCCGGCCCATAGTTTCGAATTTATTAATTTAATTAAAAAAACAGTGCATTTTTTGTTCCGCCAGGGTGGCCAGACCCCTTAACTCTCGCGGCTATCTCTTTGATGTACCGCCACTTGAACTATCGCCCAACGTCCAACGGCAATGTGAATGCCGTTGTAAAATTGTCGCGATGAGTCGTGGCCACACCTACGTTCATCGCCACAGTAAACGGCATTTCCCGGTAAGTCGTGGCTACACCTACGTTCATCGCCATAGTAAACGGCATTGCCCGCTAGTGTGGCCGCAACTATCGCCCAACGTCCAACGGCAATGTGAATGCCGTTGTCTAATTATTGCGACGAGTCGTGGCCACACCTACGTTCAACGCCACAGTCAACGGCATTTCCCGCTAGTGTGGCCCCAGTATAAAGAACACAATGGTGTTAACCAAGGTTCGAGTTCACAATTACTTTTAAATAAGACCCATATATTCAAACTATTGGGTTTTCCTCACCTTGGTCACCCTTGTGTCAAAGAATATACATATTATTATTAGCAGCGTATTACATTATACGAAGAATACTCCCGACCTCTTTCTAGCTGAGGTGTCGTATAAGGCGAATAAAGCTATAGTGGTGCGAACAACTGTACACCAACCAGGATGTTGATGGGTAGCACTTTCATCATATCGTGCCACAACACACTGCGCTCGCCAACCCACCTGTCAAGGATGGCGAGTATAGGCATACCTCCTCAGAGAGGTGGACTACGTTTGGCAGTGGACATCCAACGGCTGAGCTGATTATGATCATGATTACATAATTTTATTGCTGTATTTGTATCCATTCCGTCGCTCGCTTGTTCTTTTAAGTCGTCCCCGAAAATTCACTTCCGATCATCTAAACATAAATAAAATTAGACTTATATTAATATATAATAATAAAAACTTTTGTAACACTTAAAAAACTGACTTATTTTAATCTTAAATCCTCTTTAGTATCAACAAACCTACACTATACATATTTTATAATAATTCAACCATTTGAATTATAAACTAAGGGAAGCATTTACAATTCGGTTTAACAATACCGTCATCAGCGTAATAGCGCTTTAAACAAGTTAATTATTAAAACCAGAAATGTGGGCAAGGCTAGTTGAGGGTACTTTAATAATAAAAACAGTAAACTATTAATCGTTTACCAAACACAATCATATCCATAAACAGAAATAAAAGATGAAAGTAAAAGATGAGGTGCCACATATCAATATTAGAACGTAGAATGACAATCATTCTCCTCGCCTCCCCATGTAATTCCTCACTCCACTCCTTACTCTATTCCTCTTACTAATTTAAAGCTCGTAACAAGCAATAAAACGATTTTTTAAATTTGTTTTTCATGAACTTGACTGATCGATATTACTTGATCGATCATTGACAGCATATCAACCCATTTTTGATATTGTTTGTCCTCTTTTGATGCAAAAACTAGCTTACATAATAATTAGACAGACGTAACTAAATATACACAAAACAAACTTACCAATAGATCGAGATTACGAAGTTTTCATGGACCGATGGGAGAATTAAAGGAACATTTGTATTCAAGGCCCTACATCAAGTTTTACGGTCGGCGTCGATTTGAATCAATTCCGCGGGGAGATTCGACTTTAACAAAAGATTTTCTGTCTTTCAGTGCATATATTTTTAGTAAAAACAAACTTTAATTAAAAGCGGTTTTTTAAAGGGTAAGTTTAGTGGGGTGAGTTGCTATATTCTTTAGTGTAACAAAAATTAAATATCCTATTACTCAACAAAAGTTTACAAAAAATCGAACACCATTCTCTACCCATTGAGTAATTGTTAATTTGGGATGAATTTTAAGCAAAAATTCTTGAAAAGTCAGCGGTGCTCGCCTGAATTTCAACCCAAGCCTTTATTAACTGCCATATTATTCGCCATATTCAGTAATTGAACCGTTGAAATCATCTACTTAACGTACAATCTGGTATAGTCTAAGGATCATACATTTTTATAAATTAATATATTTTTATTGGTTTGTGAGTTTTCGGTAAAGCCGCTAACGCCTCACTGCCCATCAACACTTATTATTACGTTACTCTTTGGGGGGAAATTATCCACAAACCCATAGCGTAACAGTGTAACATATTAAGCTCCTTTGATAACATGGATAATTAATTATATCTCAAAAAAAATTAATAGATAAAGCTTAAGGTGCAGGATTACTTAGTCGATAAAGATGTGTGGACTTAGTGGCGCTGTATTTCATGCAAGATATTACTAATTTTATACTAAAACACATTTTATATATTATTTTTAAAAGAGTAACTGCGGAGTTTCTCGCCGATTCTACTCTGCAGAATCTACATTCCGAATCGGTGGTAGCTTTACTATTACAAAATAATAATCACTTGAAAGTGTTAATTTGTAAAATGGCGATTCGAATGTGCTCTTGGGGCCTATTTGAATAAAGTTAATTTTGATTTTGATTTTGATTTTGATATGTTCAATTCAGTTCAATTCAATCGGTCTACATTTCCTTAAATAAAAGAATAGAGTTTTCATCATCATCAGGCCATTTCCACCCATTGCTGGACATGGCTATAGTACGCGAAGTAATTAAAACTTTACTCTCTAAACATGAATTAGTAAATTTTTCATTAATTATGTTAGTGAAGCTGTATTCGTTAAATATTAGTGAATTTCAATAACAAGTTAGTGAATAAACACTAATACACATACACTTATTCAATGATCAAAACAGTGGACTCCTATAATTATATATTCACATATTAATACATTGAATAGTCACTAATTCTGCGTTGTACGATTCTCACAATAATAAAAAGTTAATGATCAGTTAAAATTAGTAAAATTTCACTGATTCATGTTTAGAATGTCCCGGAAGTACAGATAAAGTAACAGCACTTAATTTTCCCTTTGATACACAAGTTAATCATTTCCCGGCGACCCAGTTCCTATGGCAAGCGGCCCATTACACAGTAAACTATGCAAATACATTATAATCTACATACAGACACTATGTCGCTATTACAGATGTACATACATAATACATAGCGCAAACAATATAGAGATATATACATGGTTTGATAATGTTTAATTTCTTTAAGACTTAAACTTTTGAAAAACTTTGACTTTCCATTAAAAGTACTTTTGGGAAAGTTATAGTTCGTGGGAATCAATAAAATGTTCAACTCACTGTTCATAGAAGACTATTCCTCCACCCACAAGATATAGTATATATGTTACGGGTAATGCTAGAAGACGGAATAAAACTAAGTTTACCAGGGTTAACTTAGTATTACCCAAGCTCTTTGGGTAAAGTCTGAATTATATCAATAATAATAATGTCCAATAATGTCCGAATAAAAAAACTAAAACCTAATTAACCTAACATTACCCAGCCAGAGTTGGGTAGACCTACGTAAGTATGGTTAAATCCCGAATTATACTACTAACTAGAAATCTAGATCGATCTAGTCTATTAATATTTATATTCATATTTGTATAACTATACCAAAACATGACCATTTCTTCTGCCCCAGGATTGCCTGTAAGAGATCGTTTTTAGCGATAAGGTCGCCATTTGTACCGTACCATTATTTTGTATTTTCATTTGTTTTGTGATATTCTGCCTTGGTATACAATAAAGTGTAATTATTATTAATTATTATCATTATATTAACTACGATCCTGAATATTTTGTTTGTTTCCAACGACATAGCCAGGATTCGCTATAGAGGGGGGTAGATAAAGAAAATCCTAGACTGTACTGTTTTAATCGTGGTTTTAAACATATTATATGAGTATCTCACATTAGTAGTGGACGTGTTCTTTTATTCGTTTCACTTATCGTTACTAGTGACATTGCTTAGAATAAGAAAAGACGGAAAATCTTTTTTATCAGTGACTGACTGCTCTTCTAGCTCTTCTAGAGGGGGCAGCTGTGTAGTGGATTAAACGGCAACCCTTCGACTGTATGGAGAAGATGACTTTACTCAGCAGTGGTATAATTACAGGCTTATTTAGTTTAGTTCAGTTTAGAGGCTCAAGATGTATATTCTAGTTTTCAAACATTTCTACTAATTTTGTCTTGACATCGAATTTGTTCATATAAATTAATTATAATTGTCATTTATCGTATAATGTTCTCTACAGACAGAACTGAAGTCATCCTAACAAAAGCCTGAAATACATCACTAGTCGAACAAAGCGTAGGGCGGAACCGTATCGAGTCGGATTCATCGACATCGCTACAGCCCGCTCGTAAATATACAAGAAGTACCCGCACCTGGCGCTTATGCACAGGATAGGGCGAACATAAACAGTTTTAAATAAATTAAATTACACATTTAAATCAAATACATATTTAAAATTAACTGTAATAATAACTTCACAGTTTCGCCTGATTTATTGGAATTTTCATTAATTAAGTTAGTGAAGCTGTATTTACTATATATCAGTGAATTTTTAATTAACAAGTTAATGAATACTCAGTAATACACATGCAAATATTCAATGATCAAATCAGGGGATTCTGATATTCACATATGCACACATTGAACTAATTCATAAGTCACTAATTCTGCGTGATACTATTAAAATTGACATTGATAAAAACTGTTTTAAATGTTTAGATAGTACATTTTAGTTTCAATTACTGATAAACCTCGTGGAGCTATGTTTTGGTTAAGTGGAAACTCTTCACCGTCATTGAAAGTCTGACTAGTTATGAGTCATACATGAGTCGTAGATTACATTAGTAAACCTTTTCTTTCTTTGTTAATTTTCGTTCAATTTTTATGTTCATTCATATCGCCATAAATCTTATACTCGTATGAATTTTATCAATATGTTTAATAGCCTTTAATCTTCAGTACCTATTACTTATAATAAAACTTGAAACTTAAAACTTTATAATAAATCTATTTCAACTATGTACATTAGTTTTTATTTATTTTTTAATTGACAATATAATCGATATTGAAGTAAAAAATGTAATTTGTTTCATTTTTATCAGTCTGTATCTTAACCACGCATCACGCCAAAACTACTGAATGAAAATAAACGAATCTAGGTACGATTTTTAGTTCATAGTACGAGGTAGGACACATGATACTTGTAATCCCGAAATTTAACAAAGTTCCGTTTCTTTAGGAGAAGAGATGAAAGTAAAAATGTGTACTTAGTTAAAAAACGCGTAGTCAGATTTCCTTTTTTTCTTTTTGTTAGAATAGAGCTATTATAAATATTAGCCCCTAAATATTAATGTTCTTAAATTTGTTAGTTCAGAAATTACACACATCATAGCCCTCTGAATGAGGTCGAAGTAATTTAAAACTCGGAATGTACAAAAATCTTTGACGGTATGGCTCATCTTAAAACGGCTTACGTACTATAGTAAGTATATCTTATAGACTTATGAAGGGGATGACAATAGGATGCGGGTTACAGCTAGTGATTGAATCAGTCTGTAAACGTCCCAAGGCAAAAGGGCAAAGGCTTAATCCACCACGCTGCTTCACTGCAGGTTGGTGGATATTTTTCCTGCCATTAGTAATGATTCAATCAGGTGTTTATGATAACAACCGGGACCGACGTATTTACGTACTTTCCGAGGTACAATAGGGAATCCCAGAATACCCCAGACCAGAACCAAATATTTGTGCAAATATATATTTTACAAATATCTGCCCCAAGCGGGAATCGATTCCGCGACCATCGGCGTTAAAGTGATTATTCGTACCACTACACCAAAATGGTCGTTACAGCTAGCTACTAATTTCACATATATTGATGAGTAACAAATCTATTTATTTATTTTTTTATATAAATATTACTTGAAATACCATTGTAAGATCATCCCCTGCAGGTGTACAATCGATCGGATCATTACAACCGCATCTTGTAATCGCTTACATTTGCTGCTGCAAGTAAACCCAATTAAACACATTTCAATCCTTATTTCTCAGACAATAGAGTCCATTTTTTTACCACAAGTCAGCTTAAATAAAGTAATAGAAAATTCAGCCGTAATTATGTTAATAATAAATGTTATGTGTAAATTATGTTAATAATAGGTAATGTTATGTTAATGGTAAAGATTATATATACATTATTATTATAATTATGTATTTATTATTATATATTATTTTTTTATTCACAATATGTTTAGTTTGTACACGCTAATTTTGCGACTGTTTTACAATTTTCCTGTGGCATGACTACTGGAAGAGATTCCATCATGGGATAAGTAGTGCCTTTGCACCAGCATTATTTATAAGTGCTTTTTCCTGTTTGTATCCTAGTGTACATAAATTGTTAAATAAATAAATAAATAAAATAAAGATCGTTATGACATTTAATTTTTAAGTACATAATGTATAAATCATTTATCTAATACTAGCAAACCCGGCGAACTCCGTTTCGCCACCAACTTATATTCGTGAGGGATACTCACACCACGTACTGCCTCCATGCAAAACCATATTGGTTTGTAGTACATGCTATGTATCAGAGATGGCGCTGTATGTGAAAAATGATTTTCCCTGTTTTCCTGCTTTTCTGTTTAAAATTTTCCTGAATTTAGTTTGCTATAAAGCTCACGGAGCCCGAGACCTTTCCAACGAATGCAAAACCGTGGAAATCGGTTCGTGCGTTCTGGAATTATAGCGTCAGGAAGGAAAACCCGACTTATTTTTATATTATAGATATATAAGCTGCTTAATGTAAGCATGTTTCTAGCATACTTTATATAAAGTAAATATAATTTTTAATATTATTTTTAAAACATTTGAATTATAAAAATATAACAGATATATCTGAATATATTTTACAGATATTATAAACAATTGGCCATTTTAACAGGCAGTTGACAACACTAGAACAAAAAGGAAATAAATTTAAAGCTTTATAGGTATGTAAAAATTTAGTAAATCTATATACATAGCCAATACTCCTGGCGATGGCTTGCCGCAGTGGTTAACTTGGCTGTTGCGCTAGCGGACGCGGGTTCGTTCCCCGCTCATGATATATGAATTAATATATAATAATATTGGATTAATTTTTTTTTCTTTCGATGTATATACATTTTATGACTTTCATTATAAATCGTTATGGTTTATTTATATATTTGTAACATGTAATTTATTTTACTATCTACTCTAACGCATTGGCCTTACTGTAATGTTAGTAGAAAGATTAATAATAATAAATAATAAATGTTTGTACATCTCATACAGATATTTGTCACAATCTGGATATTTGCGTTTATTATAAGTTTCCGGACTCACTGTGGATTGTTGAGTGCGGAATGTTTATTTAAGAAGAAATTATGTTTTTTTTTTTAATAATCGATCGGTGGATACACATGTTTCGGATTTTCTCCCGAGACATGCAAATTTTCGTACATTTTTCCGCGTGCGAGATGAATTTTGAAACTTTAACTTTTGAGAATTTTAGATAATTAGATAGATGTTTCGCGTGAACTTGTTTCGGAAACAAGTTTTCAAATTAGCAAAGTCAATAATTTCTTCGTAGAAGCTGTTCCTTTTTGTAATAAATTAAAATTAAAATTTTTATCGAAAAGGATTTCTTAGCTAAAATTACTCCGTTCAAAAAAATAGAGTAAAAGGGAATTTTTTAATTCGGTAGAAACATTTTGTACAATCGAATCGAAAAACATTTGATACATAATATTATAAATGAAAAATATTTCGCTGTAAACACTAACATACAAAATTAAGTAAAATCATTTTTATTATATTTCTCATTACTATAAGCATAATCATTTTATTGATTGAGATTATATTAATGATAGAAGGGCGTTGATTTACTATTAACAGCTCTGGTTTAAGTGCAGTGCATCTAATTGAATTTATTTATTTATTATTTAATTAATTTATTTTTAATCCGTAAAATTGTATAATAGATATTGTTAAGTTTCTTGCCATTTCATTTCAGGACAATGTGCATTTGATGGTAGCTTCTTATTAACTATAAATTGTTCTAAAATAATATTTAAAATTGCTTTTTAAAAGATAACTCAAATAAAGCACATTTCGATTTTATTTGATTTATTTGACAGCTTTAATAAACAGTGTTTGAACCAACATTTTACCGTTTAAATTTCACTTTTATTAAACCCGATGACCAATCTCAGCAATGACTAACGATAATACATGTATAATTGAAACTCGTCGACCATTATACTAAGTAATACGTAACATGCGGTCATATACTTGGCATATCAAACGGCATTCATAATCGTGATGACAGCGATCTCTTGCCAAGTGATTAGGTGACGATTTTAGTGTATTAATAGATTGCGAGTAAGCTACTTGCTAGAACTTTATTCTTTATGATAATTTCGGTCTAATATTTAAAGCTGCAACAAAAGAAGAAACTTAGTCTCTTCTCCTATTACGAGAAAGAGTTGGAAGGTAATCTATCATGCCCTACCTTTTTCTATATCGAGAAGAAACTTCTGCCCAACAGTGGGAGTGTGGATCATGCCAGTGGAGCACCAATACTTATTGGTGGATTATTTGATGTATTGTGATGTTACAAGTTATTCCTGTGCAATAACATAAATAGTTAAAAGGTCAGTTATTTGAGCAGTAATACTTTGAGACTGTAATTTCTGCCTTTTTTGTTCATTCTGTTTCTTGCATTATGAACGTAAATGATGTAAAAAACGATGACACGATACGAGTTCCGTAGCAGCAAGTAACATCATAATTATAAAAATTCTTCTAGTTCGTTGTAACTTTGATCTAATAATAGTGTATTTTTTTATTTAAAAAAAAAACTACTTACTAGATCTCGTTCAAACCAATTTTCGGTGGAAGTTTGCATGGTAATGTACTTCATATATTTTACACACATAAGGGTTCCGTTTTTTGCCATTTCGGTACGGAACCCTAAAAATGACACGCTTAAAACACAAACCATCCAATGCATTTTTGCTATCAGTAAATTTGAAAATTAAAACATTTATTATTACCTAATAGAAGAAAGGATCCATCTAAGATTATAAATAGACAATTTTGAAATACAATAATATTTTTGAATCTCTGACACGCTTGTAAAATGGGACGCTTGTGAGAGAGCCCGTATTTTAATAATGCGTATTTAGTGTAACATCACGTTACACACTCACACTAAGCGATTCAAACGAAATATATGAAAGTCTACGTGCCAGCTTTAATTAATTTTCCTGTACGAGGTTAACGATTAACGACAGTATAAGATAATAACACATATTCTTCATCATCATCATCATATCAGCCATTTGATGTCCACTGCTGAACGTAGGCCTCCCCTATCTACCTCCAGAATGACCGGTTCGAAGCAGCCTCCATCCAACAGCTTCCGCCTTCAGTTCTACGAGCTATGTGCCCTGCCCACTGCCACTACAGCTCGCAAATCCGCTGGGCTATGTCGACAACCTTTATTCGTCTACGGATGTCATCATTTTTGATTCGACCTCGCAGAGAAATAAAAAGGATAGCCCTCTCCATTGCACGCTGTGCGGCTTGGAGCTTGTTTAAAAGGCCCATAGTCAGAGTCACATAAAGACATAATTACAAGTAGAAAATTACGTTTAAGTTTCCGAACGAATGTTATCAATAACTCCTTACTATTTTGACTGCTAGCGTTCAACAATATCAAAAAAATAACTATTTATATTTATTCAAAAAAACTTTTTTTTTTTTGAATCAGAAATCTGTTTAATGAAGTCGCGATCATAGAAGTCCATAATAAATTATAGTAAAGAATTTAAACACTGTAATATATCAAGTTACGCAACTGATTTACGACGCTGAATGAACGTGATTGATTAACTTATTTGCAAATCATTCGTTCAATCGATCAACATACTATATGTCATGCTAGATGTACGCCCCTTCTGTACCATAATTGATGATGAACGATTCCTTGAATTTATACTCGTATTATTACAGATGTTTAATTCCGGTGCGACTATTACGTAACTTGTGCGATCGCGAGAAATCGCTGTGATTACAAATTTCAGTACTAGCTGAGCCTCGATAAAATTAGTATTTAAATTCGACATCACAGCTATTTCTCACGCGCAAGTTACGCAATAGTCCCAATGTTTGGGAATTTAAAAGCCATTGTCAAAATTTCCGCAAAGTTGGTATTAGCAAGGATGGTTTACTAATGGCGTTTTTTTTTTTTTGAGCAATCTAAGCCTTACGCATTCTCTTTGGTCTTCTGTTTGTAGTGTTCTGTATTGTTAAAATATTAATTCATTTCATCGATTTTTTGTTTTCATGTCGTACGATAAGAATTTACGTCTATTTCATTTATTTTTCATTGCATCGATTTAAATATTTTTGTTTAAGGTATTACTAACTTTCCAACCATATGACACGTATTTTTTTTAATCAAAAAATTTGATCGCGTTTGACCTTTATCTTGTCTGATGGTAAACAACGATGAAGTCTAAGGTTGAGCACGCAAACTCAAATAATGCCTGTTCACTCTTGCCTTAAAAATCCCTAAATTATTCAGCGGACCGCGGAACAATGCGGATTTTTGTTAAGATGTAGAAAGAGTAAAATTATTCATTCCCACACGCAACTGGCGGCCTTTTTTCTACAAAATAAAAGAGAGCAAAACGAGCTGATTGTCAAATCATTGGTCACTTAAAGGTGCACATTGGTTACTTTAAGGTAATTTACTTGTGAATTCGACTTTGAAAATTCTTAGAATACCTCAAAATGAAGATCATGCTACAACTTGCACGTGTGGATGGAAATACCTCGACGCACGTATATGAAGGGTTACAGGGGTGTTTGTAGGACAACGATAGACAGCGAAGGATGAGATGGTAAACATTTTATGGCGGCGGCATGTCAAACAATTTCTCAGAATATATACATATATAGCTTAGTAATCGCATATTTTTAGATAGATAGGTTATAATATCATGTTATTATATTAATGGGCACGTTACACTCTTGATTCTTCTAGACATCTTATCCTAAAATATCATTGCATTATTTTCTCGGTTTTTATTCAAAAATAAATCAAATCGCCATTAACGAACAATTGTCCGACAAAGGAATCCTTATCGTTATTTCATCGAAGTCTATTATTGAATATAGGAGTATTTTATTATTTATAGAAAAAAAAATCAAAAAAAAAACTCATAAAAGAATTTCTCACGTCGATTCTTTAATAATAAAAACGTACCAGGTGGTAGCTTTCGATCGATTTTTAATTACAAAAGCCGTCGATTCCTTTTCAGTTGATGTCTGGAAAATAAAATATTCAGTGTGAAATCTATCGATTATTTGTATCGTCATACGTAAATACACACAACGTCATACCTACTTTTGGTTTGAGAGCGTTTTAAAAACAATTTATACTAAACTGATTTTAATTTAATAAAAAATTAAGAAAAATGAAAGACGTACCTATAACCTATTTAAAGACCTTAACCAATATCGAAGCTACATATTTTAATGCCTTTAACATGACTTTAGATTCTCGGACCAGCGGATGTCGGGTGGACCGACCAGACGCTGAGTTTGCATCTCTTACTTATTCTATGAATCTTATTCTATGAATCTTAATCGGGGGCGGATGGACGAAGTGTAAATATAACTACCTCGACACTTAAAAACTATTTATTTATTTACAAAAGATGATATTTTATATGCGTCATCATCAAAACACATTTGACGCATATCACACCTACTGATTGAGAAGTGAGATTGTGAAATGAAATGAATAGAGTTTGAAGGACCTAGAGATTGCAAAAGTTAAATTACTAGAGTTACTTAACGTCGATTTTTTATGACAATATACTACTACTGTGATAGTGAGTCAGTCATACACAAGTTGTAGTCTTCTACAGCTAATCTCCATCACAATATAATATAGTCTATGGACTATTTAGAACCCTCTCCAAAAAAAAAATATGCACCACAACACAATAAAATTATGTTGTCATGGCAATCTGCTATAACATAGTTATATGTGTGTCGTGTAAGACCGACGACTGTTACAGTGACGCGACGCATGCTCTATCGCTTTGATGTGCGACAGTAGTCAATTGATATAAACTAGTGGTCGCCCAGTAGTTGAAATTCAACCTAATCTATAATTGACAGCATTGTCAACATCATAAAAATATAATTGCGCATGTACGTGAGCATATGCAGCAGTCGTTATAAATTAAAAATTCGTTGCAAGACCTGTATTTAAGACCGCGTTGACAACAGACTGTGACAATAAACAAAATCTGTGTATATATGTACATTGTACATATGTGTGTGTGTGTGTGTGTGTGTGTGTGTGTGTGTGTGTGTGTCGTAGTGTGTACTGTGTAGTGTTTGTTTAATTAATTTAATGTATTTTTTGAGCATTATTATAAAAAATATTAGCATTCTGCACTTATTCTCCATATAAACTTTAACTGTGCCAAATTTCATGCTTCTCCTTCCACGTAATTTTCGTAAAAAGGGGTACAAAGTTTTTGCTTCACGTATTAATATATCTTAAGACGCACACGCAAGTTCTGTATAGAAGCATATCGCACAGTACCGCTCTACGATATCTTAAAATATCTTGACATCGTTGTTCTATAGTCTAATCCAATGATCTTATTGTTAGAAGAAAAAGATCATCCAGTGGAAACATTTAGAAGTGACAATTGTGCTAGTTGTAAGGGCCAGGGGGTTGAGATCTGACGCTGATACACTAACTTGGGACACATTGTTTGATAAATTTTATTTTTAAACAAAAAATTAAAATATAAAACTTTTTTTGCAGTTAAAACACGTTTATTTTGTATATTTATAACATGAAACTTTCATGTCACTTCTATCAGTGTGGAAAACGTCATCATAATTTATTATCTCGACCAACGTTATGGACAATTAAGTACTGAGGCGGCGATTAATTGTACTGATTTATTTAATATGTTTTTACCGTTACAATTTTTTATGTAAAATTATTTTTTATAAATGTATAAAATTAGGAAAGAAATAAAATCTAAAAATTGTACAGTGATGTCGTAAAGCGATATTTGATGAGACTTCAAATTAGTTAACCAACACTTTACACGCCTGTACCTTGACACATAAAGCTTATTTATGTACTTGCAAAAGTTCGACTTTACGATTATTGCTAGGCTCATCTTGATATGTGTATGATACTGATAAGTAAGTTTTATAATAAAACTAGCTGCTGCCCGCGACGTCGTCTGCGTGAACGCTATTAGATTACACGTTGTTACAGAATGCGTTGAAGAAATAAAGGTTCATTGCTCGTTTCCCGTAGGTGATAGCGTGATAATATGTAGCCTATATGTTAACCCGACTTTTTAATAATATTCGTGCTAAATTTGAAGTAAATCCATGTAGTACTTTTTGAGTTTATTCCGGACATACATACAGACAAACAGAAAAATAGACAAAAATTATAAAAACTATATTTATGGCTTCGGTATCGATTGTAGATCACACCCCAAGTATTATTTTTAAAAAATAATCAATATACAGTTTTGACTTTCCTACCATTTTATGTATAGATTATCATTGACTACATTTAATTTGCGTTAATAATATTATCTACGGATTCCAGACTAAGATTTTTCACAAAATAATAAGAAGAGTTTTTAAAGTGATCAGTTAAACAGCCATCGATGGTCGTCTAATCGTTGGACATGTGGCCTGCATGGATAACCAAATTTCGCAGTCATGTCGCAAAAAACAGCGTTTCACGCGGTTCTTTTCAACTTATCTATCTATTCTTCCATCAGAAAGACAGAAACTACTACACTATCTAATCTTTTGCAGTTAAAGAATCATTTGATATTGAGATAACTTATTTTCTTAAATAGCTTCTTAGCCTATATATATTTACACTATGACACATAAGAGAGCATGCAAGAAAGAAATGTAAAATTCTAAACAAGAATGTTCATGTTGAATGAATCGGCAAGGCAAATAATAATAAAAAACTGAAATTTTATTCTTAGCAATAATTAAAATGAAAGATGTGAGTATAATGAAAGTGTAATGTTTCCTGTAATTGGAACAGTATGGGAAAATCCACTATGCGAATTTTTCATAAGACTACTTTTCTGTAACTCATATTGTTTCACATTTATTCACACTGTCCTAGCTTACCACACAACCGCAACATCAGCCATTGAGTGTCCACTGCTGCGCGTAGACCTCCCCCATTATTTTTGGGGAGTCTATCCCGGCTTAAACTATTTAAAAATAGCATTCGAAATAATACTGCCCCGATTTTAACAGCGTGGGATCTTGCTAAGTTGTTTTGATAATTGTTTTAAAGAATGATAGTTATCTTTAAATTTAATTGTTCATAAGTTATTAAATCCTTCTCTTGTATGAGAAAGAGGCTTTCTGTCCAGCAATGGGATGTTTACTGGCTGATCAATTTCAGTTCAAATTGTAAAAATAAAAAATAAAAACTATGAGAATAGAATTTTTAACGCTAGATTGAATTCTAAAGCTGCTATCGTTCCTTACTAACAAAATATATTTAATTACCAATTCTCAATACCAAACTATTTCGTATTCAAACAGTTAAATTGCTTAATACGTTATAGCTAAACGCCAGCGTTATTTTATACAGCGCTAAGCAATTACGTGTATGTGACGCGCATTGTGTCCCAGGTGTGGCAGTCACCTAATACTTCAAGTTATTGAAAATATATGGAATTGGAAAATATAAACATAAAAGACGTATTCTTTTTAATACACAGGATTTATTTGTATTTCATCCTCTTTACGTCCTCTAGCGAAAGGAAGAATCCATTTTCCAATTCAATGGCCATTAGCAGTCTATTTTTGACCAGTGTAATGGTAAACGTTTCCCTGCTTGGTAAAATCATCTTCTTCTGTAGAGGAGTTTGTCACGTTGTTGCATCGATTTGTGTATAGTATACATATGACATAAATTGACATATGGATCTCACATGGTCTCTGTCTATGGGCATTTTAAACAAGCTCCAAGTCGCACAGCGTGCAATGGAGAGGGTTATGCATGGTACTCGTATTTCTCTGTGAGATCGTATCAGAAATGATGAGATCCGCAGACGAACGAAGGTTGCCGATACAGCCCGACGGATTTGCAAGCTGAAGTGGCAATGGTCAGGGAACATAACTCGTAGAACTGACGGCCAATGGAGCAGAAAGGTTCTCGAGTGGAGACCACGTACTGGCAAGCACAGCGTCGAACGGCCGTCCACAATGTAGACAGACGACTTGAGGAAAGTCGCCAAAAGCCGTTGGATTGAGGCTGCTTTGAACTGGTCGCTCTGAAGGTCAATGGTGGAGGCCTACGTTCAGCAATGGACATCCAATGGCTGATATGATGATGATGATGATAATGCTATGTATATAGTAACAGAAGTTTGATGATATGACTTGATTTGAATCAGCGATTTGAACTTTCGTCTAAGATCTAAGAATTCTATACACTGCACCATCTCAGCTCATAATTCTACTGTGATTTTTATACGAATTTATTTCGCATAACTCAAAATTTAATCGTAAAAGGCTTTTGTTTACGGTAATGTTCAAGCTCGCAGAAGACAATAAAACGATGAGTTAAAAACATTTAACGACAGTGTTTCAGCCAGTGCTTAATACGATTGGCTGTTACGCTAACGGTCATTGAGTTGATCCAAGCTCATGACAGTCAATTTTGTGTTGTGTGTTTCCAAACATAAGATATCCTAGGGTTCTTTGAGTGTGAACCGCTTTCATGATAAAGATCTTTAATAAATAGCATACAGAATTAGACCTTGGAAAAACAACTCGAGCGACATCTTTTTTTCAACGATAAAACCTAAAAGGTTACAAAATGAAATTATTTTTACCAAAATAACTTATCTACTTGTACAAAGTCACGTATACAAGCAATTGTTAATATATCTTTCGTAAGGGTGTAATTCAAAGGGATAAATAAAATCTCATCGGATGTAACATCATGTGTTTTCTGGAATAAAGTTTGGTGGTCGTGACGTCATGATTATTAGGTTCCGTATTTTATATTTAATGACATATTCTTTAATAGTAGACAAAAAATTTATATAACTATAAGCAATTGAATTATAAATTAGATTAGTTGTAATTTAAATTTATATTTGTTCGCTCGGGTGCTTACCGCGTTTATAATTTTATTGAGTTCCCTATACTTCGGCAATGTTTCAATCGCCATGATCACGGGGAGACTGACGTACGGAGATGGTGGATGGTGGCAGATCAGAAAAATCATCCATAAGTAAGGTAAGCACCCGAACGAACAAATATAAATTTTAATATGAATAGTTGTAATTATCGTGCTTAAAATAAAAATTCTTATATAACTTTTATTTAACATGCCTCGTTCGTCAATATTGTATGAGACAAATCTAGTTCCAAGACTTGAACTTGTATTTGAAATTACTTTAAAACAATTAACTCGGTAAATTAATTTTTAATTTTAAAGGCATCGCGTAAAATTGGAACTTAGTTCTGTACCCTAACCTAGAGTGTGTATGTGTGTGTGTAGAGCATCGTGGCGATTAAGTTACAACCAGTCTCCTTCAAGCTTGAAGACAAGGAAACCACTGCGTCAGTTGTAATAGATTTTCTATATTACAGTATTTTGGATGTAAAAAAAATGAATACAAAATCAACTTTAAATATTACCCATGGATAATTGGTATAGTTATGACATATTGGAATGAAAATCGAAAGACATTCTCGAATGTAGAAGAATATTTTATAAAATGTCACGTTACGATATTTTTACGACTACCCTCGTTGACCGAAGACAGTGACCTTCAATTTAAGCATCCGTTTTCGGGTTTTATTTATTGTCCCCAATCACTGTATATATCACGAGCCCAATATGCGGAATACGAAAAATTTACATAAAGACTTTATAAAAATAATACTTAACATACATATGTATATTTATCCTAGCTTCATTTAGGATAATAATTAATTAGGAAATAAGGTATTTGCTCAAATGCAATCAAATCAACATTTAAAATACTTATGAATAGTCATTTTTCAATAATGTATTATATTTAGTTCTTATGAACTTTTCACTGGATTCCTAATTTTATGAAAACAACTATCGGTACATAATTTAACAATAATATTTTTTTTATTCTGTATTAAAACAGCCTTATTAAACCCATATATAGACTTTGGTCATTTCTATAATGTTGTTTTCAATAATCGCTGGAGAGATCCTGTTGCCTGCAGATCCGGGACCCTCCAATTAAAACGGCTGGAGGCTCCCGCAGGGGTTTAGTACGGTATTGCACTCCCAAAGTGCAAAGTCCGACATAAGTCTAGGACTGCCACCCGGGCGTCTGTATATTATCCGTAAATAGATTCCCCTACGTCACAAAAAAAAAGTTGTTGTCAATAACATAATTATCTTATTATAAAGATTACTGATACAAATCGAACTAACAATGTTTAACTTTCAAGGGGTAAATTTGTTTAAAAATAATGTAAATATATAAGTATATTTAACATACATACATGGTCGTCTGTTCCTAATGTAGGCATCTTAATGCCTGTATTTTAGATAACAGGCGACTATTAAACTTTTTTTTGTAATTAATTAATTTAATTATAAATATTATAATTAATATATTAAATTGATTTAATTACACCCAGACTCATAGCGGGAATCAAACACACAATACTGGAGCAGCAAACAGAACACTGCCAACTTCGCCAACGGGTCAGTTTAGTTTAAAAATAATACATTGCTCAAAGATATATATCGGTTAAAATAGATATATAATAAAGATATAGATAGAGCGAATAAATCTTCCACCTATCTGAAAAAAAATCTGGGACATGTATATTCGCCTACTGTCATAATTTATTGAGGATTAAGATACAAACCTTATCGTTAACCAACCGATCCACGCGGTTTTACAAGCGTTGACGTTATAGTATATACTTAGCAAATATAAGTGCTAACAATATTATTTTAAATATTCGTTTTATCTTGTACCATTGTAACATTTTTACCCGACTGCACCAGTAGGAGGGTTATGTTTTTTGACAGTATGTATGTATGTATGTATAATTGTTTGTGTCGCTCTGCAGCCTGAACTAATCGATGGATTTTAGCTGAAGAGATGTCATTAGATTTGTATCTACAGTGACAGTGCACTGGGTATATCAAAATATAAAAAACATAATTTAATTTCCAAATTACATAGAAACGCAGTCGGGTATTTTAGTTTTTTTAAATTACTTTGACTTTTTAAATGATGAATATTATTTTGCGGATAGAAAAAGAAAAGGGAACGAAAAAAGAGAAATAATGTTGGACGTGCCAATCATCCCTTACCTACCCTCCTCAGGGTAAGAAATGATTGGCACGGGGCGACTGATGAGAGAGTAAAAGATTTTTATTAGGAGTCGTCTTACTGCGAAAATCGTCGTATATTTGTAATGATTTAAAAGAATAAATGTAAAAGAAGTAATTGATATGTGAGTATTATTTAAAGAACCTTAAACCGATTAACCGATGTTCTTTTTAAAACAAAACAAAAACATTTTTATTTATTTATTAAATAACAATTAATTAATTCTTAAAGGTTTTTCATATCTTGCAACGGATCTTCAATTGCGTTGGGAATAAACATAAAATCCGTACGTCTAACAGCGCCATAACAGTAACCAGTAGAACTCCAATTAGCAGTTAACAGTTAACGCTTCTACTTGAGAACAACAAATACTATCCCTACGCCCGACTTTTAATATCATTCACTATTTCAAGTATCTAATACGTGAAACAAATTTCAATACTTAGATTTTCACATATTGGTTTATATTGGCTACAAGAAATCAAAATCAATATCAAAAATTCAATTTAATTCAAGAAGGCCTTAAAAGCACTATCGAATCGTTATTTTACAAAGTATATAAACCTAATAATGATTTCCCTACTATGGGTAACGATCGTTACCAGGTGTCTATGATAACAACCGGGACCGACGCGGACGGCTATACGTGTTCTCCGAGGCACGGTGGGGAGAAACACAAGGACATACACCCAGACCGGAAACAAATATTTGTACAAATACAAATATCTGTCCCGAACGGGAATCGAGCCCGCGACCGCCGGCGCGTGACGTTAAGGCATCTACTCGCACCACTACACCAGAACGGTCGTCATATCGTGTAGTAATTTAAACACATTATTTTTTAATATATCTTTGAATTAGTAGTTTATATATTTTAGCCTGTAATTACTAGGATCGCTTTTATCATCTTAAATATTACTACGGTAATATTTTTTATATTTCATTAAATCTGAAAAAGATCCGGTATCAACACATTTATTAAAAATTAAACCTTATTAAAAGCAATTTTATCTACAAAGCTACTAGTTACTGGCACTGTATTTTTCCACGGATTTAAATATTTTTTTAATTACGTAGGTAACTCGATAACAATAAATAATATAAATAAAACAAATATTTTTTTAATTACGTAGGTAACAATTTTGAGACAAGAAAAAACTAAATAAGACAATTAACAAATTAACATTAAATATTTCGAAACATTTTTTTCGAAATACTCTCTTTCATTCTCTATGCAAACTTCCATTCGTATATCACATCAAGTAAGTTTTTAACATTATAAATATTATTTTGTTATAATGTAACTTTTTATACAAATTAAATAATACAAATATGGTTGCATTGTTGTCTTTTTGTAACAACATGTGCAACGGGCAAAATCTTCACACCAAAAATTCTATAGAAAAAAGTGCGTGACGTGGCGAGGGAAACAGTCACACACACGCACTGCCTCCGCGAGTGGGCACACGTCTATGCGTGTAGGACAGTCACTCAATCAACTCCAAGCTCCGTTCTCCATTCCGACGTCGTCCTGAGCCGAGGTGCGATCGCACTAGGAGACAACCTTAGGACGAACGTTCACTCTGAGCCCCACGAGGACGTTCCCATTTTCACGGCTGAGTCTCAGTACTCGGCCTCTCCACCCGGTGACACTGTAAAGGCCGCTAAGACCCACAGCATTTACCATTCCCAAAAAAAGAATAGTGAGGGATCCTTCTTTGTTCGACAGTTGCCCGGTGCTTAAGCTGCTTTGTTGAATAAAAGATTTACTTTTTATATTGGGATATTTTTATTTTGGTACTATTTATTTATAGTGGTGCGAACAAATGTATACCAACCAGAATCTTGATGGGCAGCAATGGTACCATATCCTTCCACAACACACAGTGCTCGCCAAACCAACTGCCAAGCGTGGCGTATATTAGCAAGCCCCCCGTCCATCCTCTTCTATGGGGGACGGAGGCCTACGTTCAGCAGTGGACATCCAATGACTATGACGATGATCCAATGACTAATATGATGATGATGATGATGTTTTGGACTTTGCGTTTGTTGTTCTTAGCAATTTTAAATATATTTTCACTTCAACTTATTGATTGTTTTTACAATAGTACTATATATATATATATATATATATATATATATATATATATATATATATATATATATATATATATATATATATATTATATATATTATTAATATTTATTTATTTATTTATTTATTTATTACTTTGGTCCATCTATACTTATTGTAAAACAATTAATATTATAAATTATTAATTTACTGAACTAAATTATTAAATAACTTAATATTAATTTACTTAACTAAACTAAACTGAATCAGCCTGTAAACGTCCCACTGCTGAGAAAGCCTCTTATCCATATATGAGAAGCGTTGGAGCTTAATCCACCACCCTGCTCCACTGCGGGTTGGCGGATAATTTCTCTACCATGAGTAACGGTCGCTATGTGGTGTTTATGATAAAAACCGGGACCGATGGTTTTACGTGCTCTCCGAGGCACGGTGAGGAAACCCATATACTGGGACATACACCCAGACAAGAAATAAATATTTGTACGTGCCCTGCGATAATCGAACCCGCGACCGCCGGCATTTGGGCGACCACTCACACCTCTACACCCGAACGATTGAACGGGCTTACAAATCTTTAAATTTAATTGAAAACCATAGAAATTACACTCTCGTGAATTTGTTTTTTTCTGTAATTATATTAATTTACGTACGACCATTCAAATCGTATTAAATTATACATATACATAATGTATACGTATATATTAGTAAAACAATCTCAATTATCCTAATGGTCCTTTTTAATTTTCTAGAAAGGTCTCACACATATCGAAATAAAGGCGTATTATATGTTATCTATGTTCCACCAAATTATCTGTAGCTCTTCAAAAGATGGCGAACATAACACTTGACTGCAGTTAATTAGATTTTAAAGCTATTTGTAAGGAGTAAATAAAGTTGTCTAACCACAAAATAACACGCTATATAGCATATATATTTAATATATTTCGTTAATTTTTAGCCTTGTTGTTATATTTACTGATAACTATGTATTTATACCTAATATAAGTAATGGATTAATAATTTGGCTAATTATTTTAATAGATTTTAAAAAAGGTTATAAATTTGTGCGATATTTTTTTTGTTATTGAATTTCTTAGATTGATTTGATTAATTAATTTTGTTTTTGTTTTTAAGTGGTTCTAAGGTTCTATTATCGAAATATAGTGATTATCTAATAACGAACTCCTGACTCTGAGATATCTTCTCAGATATATGGGATTATTGTTGCTAGGAGATGTTACTTTGCAAAATACTAACTACAAAAACTCTCTGACTTAAAAAATTATGTTTCCACTGAATCGGATGGGTTTTCATTCATAAAACCCCAGTGTTTTAAGTCAAAAGTCTTCAACCAATGTGTGCCATATATATAGGATAGGCAGAAATATTATATTTTCTTTAAATAAAGGTTTTGTTTTCTAGAAATTAGGTTACGAAAATATAAACGAGCAATTACTTTCCGCCTTTTATGCCCAATTAAATAAATTTTTAATAATTTACACCATTATACATCGATGATCCACACCATTTAACTATCGAAATATATAATATATTGAAGTGATTTTCGCAACAATATAAACTCGATATTTTATAATTATAGTCCTCATACCACACATCATAGTTTATGTTACATATTTTTGGAATAGAAAAAAAAACAGTTTGTTTGGTGTCCTTTTAATAGAAATTTGGCAGAGTAATACTAGGAAATACCTATAATATGGTTTTTTTTTAGATTTTTCTGTGATCTAAATGGAGATTAAAATGAAAAACCTTAAATAATAACAGTATCCACATAGTAAATAATACAGACTCGAATAGTGTTGTCATCCGAAGCGCGTTAACAATGACACCATTCAAACATGACAAATTAAATTTATATATATATATATATATATATATATATATATATATATATATATTAATAATTTAAGCACTTCCTTTTTTTAACATGTATAACGACGTAAAATTGGAATAAACTAATTGAAAAAAATATCCATATTCAATATTATGCATTTGTCTCAACAGCATTTTTTCGCTACATATCGCTTGAGCCATCGTTATATATCAATCGACCAAGTGGATTGTAACCTTTAATCTGGAGTCACGTAGTTGCAGGCGAAGATTACAGCTAATCTCAAGTCCTGGAACATCTGGAAGATTTACCGTGTACGATCTGTTTACCTTGCTAATACTGTGCCAGCTTACCTTCAGCATGCCTTTTACATCCGCTCTTAAAATTTATGCGAACGTTTAATAAATAGCAAAAAAATAAGAAATTCTAGTAAGCAGCTAATGAATTAAGAAAATGTGTTCCAGTTTTTCTTTAAATATTTTACATAAATATTTAAAATCATTGGCAATAACGCCACTTGTTTAATAAGTTGATATTTTGCTACTTAATCACGTTAAGTTCTTTACTTCTAGGACTCAAACAATAATATTTGACGCCATAACCTTTCTAAATAAACACAATATTTATTGCAAAACCGATTTTTTAAGTCAGCCTAAGCAATTCGTAAGATTTAAGCATTAAAGGAAACAAACTTTCAAATTGACCCAATTTATATTTTTACACATTAAAACGCACTTGATTGTCTCTCTTGACACGCACACATAGTTATAGCATCTATCTTGATGCATACATGGAATTATGTGGAGAGCAAGGAATTTATATCATAACTGGAACACTTACTTAATAAAATTGTATATTCAAATATGCACCTTGATATAACTAATATAAGGTTGACATTTGTTTCCAACATGTAAAGTGAAAAAATGGTTGCCTGTAAAGTTGGTTTACGGACGATAATTTTTACGTGATAACGTCATAAGTAAACAGATGTACTCGAACGCGGTCCGATGGAGTGTAAGAGAGATGCGTCATAAGTCGAACTGATCGTGCCTCTCTATCGATTGTTCTGCGCTCTCGCTCGCTCGTGATACGTGACAAAATGGCGTCATTTTTGAAAAAAATACCCGATAGTCTTCATCAATTTACTAGACGTTATCACGTCAAAAATCATTCCGAGTATTTCGTTGACTACTGATATTTTCTCTCTTTCTTACTAGTTGCCTTGAATCCATGGTAGAAAGAGATGCAATGCTCTTTCGGACGTTTTTTGAGTGCACGTGCGGATTCCAGTTTGTATATAAATTGTATATAAATTCCTTGGTGGGAAGTACCTACCTACAGGCTACACAAGGTTGACGCACACATTGGATCCATTTAGGAAGTAACTACAGACGATTAGCGATTATATAGAACCATGTAGAAATATGTAACAATGAATTAGTGTCCGACCGAAACAGGTTTTTCAGCCGAAACCGAAACCGAAACCGAACTTTCGGCCTTGCTCTCAGTTTCGGCCGAAACCGAAACCGAAACCGAAACCAGCGTGGTGAAGTGTACCTTAATACCTTCTGCCTTATATCGTTAGTTATAGTAATCTGGCAACGTTGCTCTGAGTGTTTTATATATTTTTGTTTATATGGTCTTAGTATATACAAATAGTATTGCGCTTTCTAATAATAGTTTTATTAAATTAAAAAGATGAGAGCGTTGTGCACAGTGTTGCCAGATCACTATAAATTTAAAATTAAAATTAATTTTTATAATTTTAATATCTCGATAACAAAACCGTGAAGTGCTACTTTTCTTTTTTAGCTTATTCTAAAAACATTTTTCAACACTCTCCTAGTTTTTTTTTCCAATCCTGTCGAGAGAATTTTTTAATATAATAAAAAATCTTACATTTTACATACATAAATGGGACGTTACTCTCAAAATCGCGAACTTTGTCTTAAAATATCTTGCGATCTAAACCGTCAAAAATTCTGAAATTTTAGGAATTCATAAATAAAGCTATTTTGAACCCGTGAAAAAGTTTTTAGCCGAATCTATCGAAAAGTGGTTTCATGCTGGAACTACCTTAAACATATTTAAAATTTTAATTGTAACTAACAACTAAACTCTGTTTGTATGTATGTATATGTTTGCGCATTCTATATAAATCACAAATCGAAAAATAGACTTTATGCACCGTTTCCACCTTTCCAATTTTCATTTTAATCCATTCATAAGGTTGCCTGTAAGAGATCACTTTTAGTGATAAGGCCGCCCTTGCACCATTTTCTTGTTTATTTCTGTGTATTTCATTATTTTCTGTATACTTTGATGTGAGTGCAATAAAGTGTTTATCTATCTATCTATCTAAAATCTAGTTCAGTTTTACCTGACTGCGCGACGCAAAGAAGAGTAGTGTTTATCATTACCTGACTGCTCGACGCAAAGAAGGGTAATGTGTTTATCATTACCTAACTGTTCGACGCAAAGAAGGGTAATGTGTTTATCATTAACCGACTGCGCGACAGAAAGAAGGATAATGTGTTTATCAGCAGATACATAGTATCTATGTATGTATGTTTGTTCCTATGTGGCGTTGTTGAGATCAAACGTGTTGACCTATTTTAATAACTCTTACGTGAATCAATTCATCTTAACTCCGCGAATGTCACTAAATATATGATAATAATAAATATTCACCACAGCCACAACCTGATGCCATATTGTCAAGAAAAGATGAATTACGTCAAGTGGGGTTTCGTTGAATAGGTATTCAAAAATGATTTTTAGGATTCTCTCATTTTTTTTCAAATAATGGTTTAGAATATATAACGATTTAAATTAAGTTTAAAACAACCTGTTTCGCTAATTTTCATACATAAAATAAGTACTTATATACTTTATTATTTCGTTATTCTGCCCTTATTAGGCGGGGATAGTAGCAGTGATATCCTGGTGCTAGTGGTATGGCTGCAGACTGCGAAAGCAGAGGTCGGGTTCAAATCCAAGGCACACAAAACAAGGGAGAAGAGGCGTGGGTCTCAGCGTCTTGGGTCTCGGACTGTGATTGCGAAATTTACCATCTTATAATTCTAATAACGAAGCCAATGAATCCTAACTAAAAAGTGTATAATAAAAATAAAATTAAAAAAAAAACCGGACTGCGTAAAAAAACTAACAGATAAACTAAAAGATACAGATAGATGAAATTAAAAAATTAAAAATAAATTAAAAAGAAAAAAACAAGCCCAGTAGTTTATAATGTTGTCAAAGGTAATACTGAATAACTACACTATTGAAATAGTTTTATAATCGATACACACATAGTCAAATCATAAACTCTTTGCAAAATAGAAGGATTTATAGTCGGAATCCATTCTTTAACCGATCAAATCTTAAAAAGGAGCCCTGTAAAATTTAAATGAGTCCCGGCTGTTAATCCTTCTATTTTGCAAAGAAAGAAAAAAAAGAATATGACTTTTTACAAAGTTTGCAAAAAGCTTTAGATGAATCGCTAATACTTTTTTCAAAAAAAAACTGTCAAATCGGTTTTTTTTTGTTTTTGTGACATTTTTTACCTGAAACAAATGAAGTAATTATTATAAGATAAATAAATTATTTATTTATTATGCAAAATAGAAGGATTAACAGCCGGGACTCATTTAAATTTTACAGGGCTCCTTTTTAAGATTTGATCGGTTAAAGAATGGATTCCGACTATAAATCCTTCTATTTTGCAAAGAGTTTATGATTTGACTATGTGTGTATCGATTATAAAACTATTTCAATAGTGTAGTTATTCAGTATTACCTTTGACAACATTATAAACTACTGGGCTTGTTTTTTTCTTTTTAATTTATTTTTAATTTTTTAATTTCATCTATCTGTATCTTTTAGTTTATCTGTTAGTTTTTTTACGCAGTCCGGTTTTTTTTTAATTTTATTTTTATTATACACTTTTTAGTTAGGATTCATTGGCTTCGTTATTAGAATTATAAGATGGTAAATTTCGCAATCACAGTCCGAGACCCAAGACGCTGAGACCCACGCCTCTTCTCCCTTGTTTTGTGTGCCTTGGATTTGAACCCGACCTCTGCTTTCGCAGTCTGCAGCCATACCACTAGCACCAGGATATCACTGCTACTATCCCCGCCTAATAAGGGCAGAATAACGAAATAATAAAGTATATAAGTACTTATTTTATGTATGAAAATTAGCGAAACAGGTTGTTTTAAACTTAATTTAAATCGTTATATATTCTAAACCATTATTTGAAAAAAAATGAGAGAATCCTAAAAATCATTTTTGAATACCTATTCAACGAAACCCCACTTGACGTAATTCATCTTTTCTTGACAATATGGCATCAGGTTGTGGCTGTGGTGAATATTTATTATTATCATATATTTAGTGACATTCGCGGAGTTAAGATGAATTGATTCACGTAAGAGTTATTAAAATAGGTCAACACGTTTGATCTCAACAACGCCACATAGGAACAAACATACATACATAGATACTATGTATCTGCTGATAAACACATTATCCTTCTTTCTGTCGCGCAGTCGGTTAATGATAAACACATTACCCTTCTTTGCGTCGAACAGTTAGGTAATGATAAACACATTACCCTTCTTTGCGTCGAGCAGTCAGGTAATGATAAACACTACTCTTCTTTGCGTCGCGCAGTCAGGTAAAACTGAACTAGATTTTAGATAGATAGATAGATAAACACTTTATTGCACTCACATCAAAGTATACAGAAAATAATGTAATACACAGAAATAAACAAGAAAATGGTGCAAGGGCGGCCTTATCACTAAAAGTGATCTCTTACAGGCAACCTTATGAATGGATTAAAATGAAAATTGGAAAGGTGGAAACGGTGCATAAAGTCTATTTTTCGATTTGTGATTTATATAAATGCGCAAACATATACATACATACAAACATAGTTTAGTTGTTAGTTACAATTAAAATTTTAAATATGTTTAAGGTAGTTCCAGCATGAAACCACTTTTCGATAGATTCGGCTAAAAACTTTTTCACGGGTTCAAAATAGCTTTATTTATGAATTCCTAAAATTTCATAATTTTTGACGGTTTAGATCGCAAGATATTTTAAGACAAAGTTCGCGATTTTGAGAGTAATGTCCCATTTATGTATGTAAAATGTAAGATTTTTTATTATATTAAAAAATTCTCTCGACAGGATTGGAAAAAAAAACTAGGAGAGTGTTGAAAAATGTTTTTAGAATAAGCTAAAAAAGAAAAGTAGCACTTCACGGTTTTGTTATCGAGATATTAAAATTATAAAAATTAATTTTAATTTTAAATTTATAGTGATCTGGCAACACTGTGCACAACGCTCTCATCTTTTTAATTTAATAAAACTATTATTAGAAAGCGCAATACTATTTGTATATACTAAGACCATATAAACAAAAATATATAAAACACTCAGAGCAACGTTGCCAGATTACTATAACTAACGATATAAGGCAGAAGGTATTAAGGTACACTTCACCACGCTGGTTTCGGTTTCGGTTTCGGTTTCGGCCGAAACTGAGAGCAAGGCCGAAAGTTCGGTTTCGGTTTCGGTTTCGGCTGAAAAACCTGTTTCGGTCGGACACTATAAATAATACTTATTTCATAGATCACATATAAAATAAAATTACTGTAATAACTGATGAGGTAGGCACACGGCTTTCTGTCTAAATTAGGGAAAATTTATTGGGGTAAATAAATACGAATTATAAATAGAAAAAAATACAGTACCTATCCAAACTGACTGGGCACTACGCGCGATCAATGGGAAAGGATGAGGCGAGATGACTGAGTAGGTAATTCGCATATAAGCTATACCTACGATTCTCACATAGTTAAAATTAAATAAACAAAGGTCATGAAATCCAACGACAATTATCTATAAACACGTACATTTGTCATTTAAAAAGAAAACTCAACAAAATGAAGTTCAATACACGAGTTTCGGCACGGCCGAAAGTTTCGGCCATTTTTTGGCCGAAACCGAAACTAAGGCCGAAACTAGATTTCTTGGCCGAAACTGGCCGAAACCGAAACCGAAACCGAAATTTCGGTCGGACATTACAATGAATATATGTGTGTAATGAATAGTAGTAAACACTTCTGCAAGAAATGTTCTCGATTATTATAATATTTTGTCTCCTTTCAAAAGTTACGCCTATAAATTAAGCTAGTTACATGACAAGGTAACAATTAAATCGCTACAAATATAATATAAACTGGACTGAAGCGGACTGAAACAGCCTGTAAACATCCCACTGCTGGGAAAAGGCTACTCCTCCATATAGAAGAAGGTTGAGCTTAATCCGCAACGCTGCTCCACTGCGGGTTGGCGGATAAATTCCCTACTATGAGTAACATTGTTATCAGATGTCTATGCTAACAACCAGAACCGACGGCCTTACGTGCTCTCCGAGACCAATAGGAAGACCCACAATGACATACACCCAGGCTGGAACAAATATTTATACAAATACAAATATCTGCTCTGAGCGGGAATCGAACCCACGACCGCTGGTATTAACGCCGGCTAAAGCAACTACTCGTACCATTACACCAGAACGGTAATAATAGAAATAAATTTTAAAATTAAAACAAGTGTATAAGTAACTTAATTTCTTTTCTCAATTTCTCTTCTCATTTTGGTATTTAACGTTCTTTTTGTTTATTGTAATATAATGAATTACCTATGTCATAATAATTTTATATAAGAACTCCAACCGTTCTTCTATATGGAGAAGAGGCCTTCGCTCAGCAGTGGGTGGTTTACAGAATGATACATTTACAGTTTGTAGCCTGGGGAAGGACGTAGACTTTTTTTGTCAATAGAACCACGCGGGCGAAGTCGCGGGAAGAAGCTAGTCTATTATAAATGCGGAAGCTTGGATGTTGTTTACTAACTTTGGATGTTGTTTACGCGTTTTGGATGTTCGTTTACTCACTTCTCCTATATGGAGAAAAGGCATTTACCCAGTACTGCAGCATTTATTTATTTATTTACACTTTTTTGTACACCTTTAATATAGAAACATGATAGGTTTATGACAATTATTATAAAATGTGAAGTAGAAGGGGCATTTATAGGCTTATTCAGCGCAGTTCAATTATATTATCATATTTCATGAATTGTCAAATTACTTTTCGCCTCAAATTTTTAGAATTAAAAAAAAACTAAAAAAAAATCAAATCAAAACTTTAGAGCTATAAAATATAAAAAAGTTAATAAAATTGGAAATTTTCATCAAATGGGTAAAACAATAAATGGCCTTAAGCAGCAATATAATTTTTAGCAGGTTTCAATTTTACAAAAAATTCAGATCATTGTTCTCAATCTCTATCGTTGTTTTTTTGGTTGTATATACTACAACCAAAAAAACTAACACGTAAGTCGCACATAGAGATATCATAGATAGAGCAGGGGAGCCACACCTGCTAGCGACACCTATCTGACAGTGTATATATTTCATTATTTCAAACAACTTTATAAGGTATTTAAGTCGGTTTGTTTTTATTATTCGAGGTTGTCATAATAACAAGCAATCCTTTACTGCACATTTGTGTCAGTAGAGAAAGACAGATATCTGTCTTTCTCTCTGTCTTGGGTACCGCGATCTTCTCTATCTTTTTAACCGTTGGACGTTTCCGCTTACAGGCAGCCCTATGTCTTCCCTACTCTATGACGTCGCATCGTTACGTTGTACTTTTGAGCAATAAATTTAATAGTAATACAAACTAGTGGTCGCCCAGTGGTCGAAATTCAACCTAATCTATAATTGACAGCATTGTCAACATCATAAAAATATGATTGCGCATAACATGGTGAGTATATGCAGCAGTCTTAAAAAAATCGATAAAAAATTCGTTGCAAGACCTGTATTTAAGGCCGTATTGACTACAGACGTTTACAATAAACAAAATTTGTGTATATATGTATGTACATTGTACATATGTGTGTGTCGTAGTGTGTAGTGTTTTTTTAAATTAATTTAATGTACTTTTTGAGCATTATTATAAAAAATGTTAGCATTCTGCACTTCTTCTTCATATAACTTTAACTGTGCCAAATTTCATACTTCACCGTCCGCGTAATTTTCGTAAAAAGGTGTAGAAAGTTTTTGCTTCACGTATTAATATACAGATTACATATTTAAAAAAAATACAGTAAAATATAATTTTAAATACATATTTTTCTATAGTCATAAAAACCGTGTTGACTCACGAACATTTTTATCACAGCGTTAACAGAAATAGTTTAGTATTTGGGAAAAAATATATGTTCCGCGATGGCCCATCAACCTTCGGGCTGCTGACGCCTGTAATGGTCCACAATGGTCCACAAATCGCCGAGCTCCTATCTCATTCCTTCTGAAGGATGGCACTAATATTCACGACAGATGGCTCTGACGAATAAAATATGGTCGAACAACGTAATTATTTTAGGACTTTCACGTGTTGTGTGGCTTTTTTATATGCAATTAAATATTTTATAATTTTGTTTATCCTTTATATGTCTGTATTATATGTGTATCTCTATGGTATCTTTGATATTTATTTTATATTAAACAATGTTATTTAGACATTATCGTGCGGTGAATGGCAGAGAAGAAAAGTCCCAACCACTTTCTTGCCGAGGTGTGTTAAAAGGCAACTAAGGCTATAGTGGCGCGATCAAATGTACACCAACCAAGATGGTGAAAGGCAGCAGCGTTACCATATCCTGTCACAACATACTGCACTAAAAAATCCGCTTGCCAAGCGTGATGAGTATTTGCAACCAAAGTCCCCCACAACCCATGAATGGTAGGGGTGGCCTACGTTCTACGTTGATGGATTAAGACATTGATAACTATTCTGGTGTAGTGGATGAATGTTCGATTAACGCAGAAGAACGCGCGTATGATTCAAATCAAACCAAAATTTTGTTCCAATAAGATTTGAAAGCACTTTTAAATGTTCATTGTGCTATAATATATTAAAGTTAATGTAACAATTACTACCGGTTTTAGAATATAGAATCTGCTGAGAAAAACCGGCAAGAAACTCACCACCTTGCTACTAAATTCTATTAAATGCTCGGAGCGGATATTTGTGTATAAATTAATATTATATTATGGTTTAGCTATTTAATTTTGTGGGTTTCCCCACTATACCCCAGAGAACACGTAAAGCTGTCCCGGTGATGCAATATAAATATATTTATTATATGGTATTACAATATTACGGTACATAGTACGGTATTAAAATATACTTCTATGTCTAGTAAATCGATGAAAGCCGGCTGCACACACGAAAAATCACGATTCATTGTCACATTCCGCGAGCGAGAGCGCGAAACAAGCGATAGAGAGGCACGATCGGCCTAAGCGTTTGGCTTGTGACGCATCTATCTCTCTTACACTCCATCGGCCGAGTCCGAGTAGAAGAGACAGCGGCAGCACGCAACCTACACGTGAACTGTTCTTAAAGAAGCTTTTACTAATAAAAGATGACTAGTATACTCGTATTTATATAACATTGGTATTGCATTTTATTTCTCAGTTTTTATTATTTCATCTATTACTTATTAATTAGTAGAAAATATGATGCATTGCAAGTAGCCATTTTTGTTTGTTATCTTATTATGAATCACATTAGATCCTTTTTTTTAATTAAATTGATTTCTTTTTCTAATGTCTCAGTTGTATTAAATTACCTTGTAGTTCGTATCAGTTGATATTTTGATAAAATAAAGTTAAGATAGAATAGAATAATAAATATTAAAACTGATTTCCATAACCGCCATCTGTTGCTAATTGCTAATAACTTCAATAACAATTACGTTACGTTACAAGCTTGTAAGTGAAAATTACAGATGGCACGCACCACTAACTCGGCACATCGTTGTATTTAGTATTTTTATATAGTATAAGTATTTATATTATATAGGTATGTTTATATAAGTAAAACTCCTTACGTGCGTACATAATTACACACAGACTTTTTTCATTAATGTATTCTTATGACGTTATCACGTAAGATTATCGTCCATAAACCGACTTTACACAACCAATTTTTTTAATCTTATTGCCTCCTGTACATTTTTGATCTTGCATAAATCGTCGGCCCGAAAAGTCGGGAGCAAGCCCTACACTTTTTGCCACGTTCGAGATGCGGTCTCCACTCCAGGACACGTCTGCTCCAGCGGCCATCAGTCCTGCGGCACACATGACCAACCCACTGCTACTTCAAAGTGCCTAATTCTACGCTATTCACTCATACTTACTAAATATTGAAAACTAATTAACCTCCTGCACTAGTCCAATGTCCAGTAGTGGATGACCGTCAACGGTTGAAGACGACTACTCCTGGTATGACGTCATGTCTTGAATAATTATTATGTATAACTTATTTTTAATGGGTCCCATAAATCGACATTGACTCTTGTTCGATATTAAACTAGGGTTAATAGCAACTTACCGATCTCCTATGCACACGTGTGAGCTGGCCCGGTCTGAACAGGTCAGCGGCTCGGCAGGTAACACTAATAGTTGCAATTCACGTATCGAACACCACCATAGGAACACACCAATTCGGATCTCCAGCGTAAGATGTATAATGTTAATCCTCGATCGAGTTAAACGGGAGGTAGTACGTTTTGTATGCGCTTGTGGTAACGGTTCTCTCGGGACTCTCCCTCGACTACCCTCGACTCGGGACGACCCTCACCAGAGGGCGCGTATTCGACGCGCAACACGATGCGATCGGATACAGTAATATATCGCTAAGCAACCCATTAATAAATAATTAAAGAAAAAATTACAATAATCCAATTTATTTTATCTTGTGAATGTACAAAAATACGAAATAAATCATGTTTTTAAATTCGACCAAAATAAACCTGTTCCGGTACGGAAAAACTCTTTTAAACAAACAAATTCTTCCGATGTTATTATATTATATATATATAATTAGCAAGAAAAAACCAATTCTTCGAAGTCTTCAAACAGATTTATTTAGCGTAATATTATTTTCTTAGTAATAAATTACCAGCTTATATAAAACCTATACACAATATAAATATCCTGTGGAAGTCGAGTTATCTTGCAATTAAATATCTTGTAGCGTAAGTCTCGAGACACGTCCCAAGATTAGTTAATCTTCAGCTACGTGATCCTGGAATCATAAGATATTTCCACGTCATTAGCCTGATTCTAATGAAATTTGTAATCATAATTAGCTCCTGTTTACGTTTTCATTCGCGAATTATACATTTAACTTTCAAATAATTCGATTATACATATAAGTTTCAAATAATATTATACATTGAAAATAAATATGTTTAACATACACACACGTTCGGTCGTCTGTAAGGTAGGTAACAGCCGACCTATATTACCTATATAAAATAGAATAGAATATAACTTACTGTATACCACTTTCGAAGAGGTTAAACATACATAACTTAAAGATATAAAATAATGTTAATGTACAAGGCGGTTATCGCTAAGTAGCGATTTCTTCCAGACAACCCAGACTACACAGAATATGTAAAGAAAAGGTAGATGGTACACCATTGTTACCTACACAGCATACACATAATATAATCAGATACTTTATACATAAATTAAAAATATAATATGTAGGTACCACAAAACTAAAACGGTCATTTAGACATTAGAAAAAAATTATAGAATACAACATATTGTGTAGACCCCATATATGATGGGGTTAGGGGAGAGTAACATTTAATACGATTTCAAATTTTTAGTCACCAACGAATATATTCCATTTATCTCCTAAACCACTTATCCACTGGCCAATTTTGACTCTCTTCAAGTGCCCAGAACCCCGTAATCAATGAGGTCCCTAACTTCTGCCAAGTCAGCATCAGCTAAATGGAATTGCCGACATATATATATATATATTTTTGAAAAATGAAAAAATAGTGTAAATATGCCCCCAGTAGGTTAAAGATGACCGTATACTGACTAGAAACGCCTTGCGTTTTTATCCATATTAAATCTATATGCTCACGAGACGTATTGGCGTTTTGTTTTGTCATGTAAAGAAAAAAAATATCTAAATTTTAGACTTAGTCATATAAAAAATATAAAAAGTCCGAGTTTAGTTAAAACAGCAGTCCTTCAATCGTCTGGCGACCCTAACATTACAGTTTATTGCGGGTCAGCGGGTTGGCGGGACATTTAGAAAAATACCCGACGACTGGTCGCCTCGAATTTATTTCGGCGGGTCTTGTTTTAAAAATATAGAGTGAAAACTTTTTACACTTTACGTATGGCCGACGAGAAATGTTTCGGATTGTTAGATAGATATTTTTACACTGCCAGAGAGACAACTGTGTACACTATTTCGGCAGGTTATAAAACCTAACGGTTTGAATAACTTTACCACATTAAATACGTAATTTTGTATATATTTGTAAAAGTAAGGTAATTTCTATATAAGGGTAAAGGTAATATTTATATTTAATATTTATTTATTGTTTAATATTTAATATTTATATTTAATTTCTAACCAGTCATTTTTTAATGATTCATCTAACACATCTAACACACACATACGTGCAATGTACATAATTATATACACAAATTTTGTTTATTGTGAGTCTGTTGTCAATACGGTCTTAAATACCGGTCTTGCAACGAATTTTTAAGCGAAATTTTTTATCACAGATCAGTTCCAATGACTGCTGCATATCCTCACTACGTTATGCGTAATCATATTTTTGTGATGTGGACAATACTGTCAATTACAGATTAGTGCTAATTTCGACCACTGGGCGGCCACTAGTCTTAATAATTACATAGTTTTCTTTCTTCTATTTCTATTTTATTCCAAGTGTTGTCTAGTGTCTCGACGACCGTTCTGGTGTAGTGGTGCTAGTAGTCGCGGGTTCGATTCCCGATCGGGACAAATATTTGAATTTGTACAAATATTTGTTTCCGGTCTGGGTGCTTGTCCTTGTGAGTCTCCCCACCGTGCCATGGAGAATACGTAAAGCCGTCGGTCCCGGTTGTTATCATGGACACCTTGTAATGATCGTTACTTATGGTAGTGAAATTATCCGCCAACCTGCAGTGAAGCAGCGTGGTGGATTAAGCTCCAACCATTCTTCTATATGGAGAAGAGGCCTTCGCTCAGCAGAGGTTTACAGGCTGATACAGTACATGTCTCCTTATATTTTATCATATTATTTATAAATTTTCTTATACTTATTATAATAATTGCTTAGAAAACTCGAGAAAACTTTTCTTTCACCTGCACAAGTGGGTCAGGGAGCAATTTAAAGAATAAACGTTACAATCAACTTAGACCATCAATCACAGCGCCATCTGTCGGCCGGCGGAAGTACTACCGCCGGCTGTACTCATAGACAGGACTTCATTGAGAAATTTAAAAATATTTATATTATTAAAATATTAATTCAATTAATATTATATTACTTACTGACTTCTTTTTACATTTTTATATACTCTCTAAAAATGGTTCAATGGAATCAGTGGATTCTCATTCACAAATAAGATCAGTGAATTCTCATATTCACATATTCATAATTTGAATAGTCACTAATTGCAGGGTACGATACTCACATTGATAAAGAGTGAATAGTCACTTAATATTTGTGAAATTCCACTGATTCATGTTTAGAGAATAGTGTACTGTAGTGCAACATTCCACTACTAGATGAAAATCTCTTCTGAGAAGGATTGGAAGATTGAAACTTCCACCACTCTACACTATGACAAATAAACATATCTCGGAATTTATTCCGAAACTTAATATACTTGTAATCTTATGACATAAATACATACATATCTGGTTGTAACTTATACCTACAATATTGTTATATATTTACTTTGTATTTTATACGTTTTGACCTGTTTTGTATACCTACCTTATAAAAAATGTGCAATCCCGTATAATGTACTCATGATTTTGATATTTATGAAAAGTCAACGTTTCTAATCTCTCTAAACATCAATGAGTGGAATTTTCATTGATTACTTTAGTGAAGCTGTATTCACTACACATCAGTGAATATTCAATTATCAAATTAGTGGACTTAGATATTCACATATTTATACATTTAATAGTCACTAATTCTGCGTGGTACGATTATCACATTGATAAAAAGTTAATAGTCACATAAAATTAGTTAATTCCACTGATTCATGCTTAGAGAGTATATTATATCCAACTTCGACTCTGCTATGTAACACGAGTTTATCATCATAATATATAACTATTATTTATCCATGGTAATTCGACTGGCATGTTAGTGCAGTAGGCAGTTGACTTTGCTATCCGCTCCAGGGTTGTAATTTTGATTCCGGCCTCGATTTATTGAGTTGTTATATTATATTGATAAGTTGCCTTCCTTGGGATTAGTCAACAGTTTATATGTACGTTAAGCATATTTTTTTTTATTTGTTTGTATACTGCGGTAAAATTAAAACCAACCTACACATAGATCCCTTGAATTCGCTCCACGTTACCGGAGTAACTTTTGTTGCTAAATATATTCACCTAATTGATTATTCCACTGTTTTATAGGGCGTTCTCGCTTCAATTTCGCTGTTTTGTTGTTACCTTGTTCTGTATTCGCTGCATTGTTACAATTTATTGTTACTAACAACCCATGAGCCGACTAAATGATGAATAACTTTATATTAGGCCCGTCCATAAATTACGTGAGACAATTTAGGCGATTTTTTGACCACCCCCCCCCCCCTCTTTCCTTAGTCAGATTTCGTGAGATTTTGCTTTACCCCGTCCCCTCCTACACTAATCTCGCGTGAGATTTTTGAAAATGCGCATTAGTAAGAAGTTTGCAAGATGTGCATACGAAAAAAATCAACGTGAATCCCGTACCGATGTTTCCACCACCAGGCTATACCTATACGTATACCTATAAAAAAAAATCATCATCACCGGTACATAAAAACTATTTCTCATTTTTAATGAGGGAAAAAAAAATTACGTGATATTTGCCGAGACCCCCCCCCCCCCAAGCCTCACGTAATTATGGACGACCCGTTATGTTCAAAAATTATAATAAAGTATAATAATTATTTACAGAAATACACAGCTACATACAAGACTACCCATTGACGCAGTAGTCACAACACTAGCTGATGCGTCAGCGGTCGCGAGTTCGATCCGTGCACATAACAAATGTCTGTATAAGCCATACAGATTTTTGTCGTTGTTTTCGCGTTTATGGCTGTATTGTGTGTGTTCTCGATACAGGATTTACATCCTACGAAAGTTCGTAGACGACCGTTCTGGTTTAGTGGTGCGAGAAATCGCTTCAACGCCGCGCGCCGGCGGTCGTGGGTTCGATTCTCGCTCAGACAGATACAAACTGATACATGTGTACCTATACATCCGTCAGCTCACAATGAAGCAACATGTCACATTAAGTTCCAATCTTTAATAGGAGTAGAGGCTTTCGCCCAGCGGTGGGACATTTACAAGCTGTTACAGTATTGAACACTACACAAGCTCGTTCGTTATAAATAGAGTTTACAATTTTGTTTACTCCATTGCTGTATTCCATTATATATAATTTTTCTTAACAAACAGGCTTTGCAGTAAAAGAACCCTTTTTTAATCAAATCGTCAGTTTTTGTTATTAATTATTTTATGAACGAAAAAATTATATTATATATTTTTTGTTATTGCGTAAAATAATTTTATAAAGAAAAAAGATATATTTTTTATCGTCTATAAACACTGAAAGTTTCATTCTAATTTTAATAATTATTTCAGTATAACAGAGTTACGTTATTCAGAAATAATATACTGTACTCTCTTAATATGAATCAGTGAAATTTCACTAATTTTAAGTGACTTTACTTTTTATCAATGTGAAAATCGTACCACGTAGAATTAGTGACTATTCTATGTATGAATATGAATATCAGAGTCCACTGATTTGATCATTGAATGTGTATATGTCTATTAGTGAGTATCCACTAACTTGTTATTGAAATCCACTGATATTTAGTGAATACAGCTTCACTAACGTAATTAATGTAAATTTCACTGATTCATATTTAGAGAGTATAATAAAAATCAAAACCAACTTTTAAATGCCGTATGTAATGCCTAATATTATAATATAAAAATAATTATGTAATCTATTAATCTCTACTTTTCAAAGTCCAATTTTTTTATTATTATTTTTTTTTGTCATACTTCGCATTAATAATGTTCTATAATTCTATGTATTTATGTATATATTATGTATATAATATAACGATTGTCATTAACGTTATCTTATTTTTCCATCTTTTCTTTTTTTCTCTTAAAGTGAATTTTATTAATTCTCAATTTTGCACACCTACAAACGTCCGCTCTTGTACGACTTAAGGTTGGCTGGTAGAGAATGCTTTTAGCATTAAGCCCGCCTTTTGTACAATTCTTTAATATAAAGTTATAATAAATAAATAAATGTTTGGTATCGACGCTTTAATTATTTTTATTTATAATTTAAAGTAATGAACAGTAAAAACAATCTTAAATCACTTTTCGTTTACAAAGAACCATAAAACGGTTCTATTATGTCCTTCTAAAGTTCATTATCAGTAATCAATACTTCTAAGAAAGATAGATATTGTTGACCTTTAAACGTCTACAAAGATACGCAAATCAGTCCAGAAACTTACAGCGAAGAAATTATACATAATGTACTAAATTCGGTTAATTCAAATTTATTTTTAAAAAATAACATGCCGAAAACAGAAAGGGCGTCACACAGACGCCTATCAGACTCTCAGAGATGGTGTTTGAGGGCAGATATAAAAGTTAAGAGACTGTATAAATATAAAAAAAGCACTTTATATGGTAGAGTTTGAGAAATTCCCTAGACATCCTGAGATTTCACCATCCATCATATATTAATTATCCATACACCATCATATATTGATTTGGTGAACAGATCTCTGGTCTGACCGCCGCCGCCGTCATCTTTTCAATCAAAATAATTATTAGAAAGCGAAAGGGTACACCGCGGTACACGCTAGCTACTATCCACGCCAGTTTTTGTTCAAAATTCCGTCCTCTTATTTGGCCCCTTAAAGACAGAAAATAAGATTATTTTTTTGATTTACTACAACGAATAAATAAATTAAAGATGTCTACAAACAACAGTGTCCAGGTTCATTATACGGACTGGACGAAATCAGTGCGAAGTTCCCGCAACAAAAACAAGCTTTTTACTCGAACTTTTGCGGAAAACAATGTGGCCTTACTAACTTCGACTTTAATTTGATTAATATATAAATAAAAAGGAAGTTTTTTTTTAAAGTTATTTTATTTGATTAAAAGTCTATATCGGATTTTATCGCGTTTATTTAAAACTTTATATTTTTACAATATTTTAAATTATTTCCCGACGTTTCGGACCCTTTACAGCGTCCATGATCTCGGGACCCACCACCTCAGTCCCCCGAGATCATGGACGCTGTAAAGGGTCCGAAACGTCGGGAAATAATTTAAAATATTGTAAAAATATAAAGTTTTAAATAAACGCGATAAAATCCGATATAGACTTTTAATCAAATGAGTAAAATTCGCGTAAATATAAGAAAACAGTAAAGTTATTTTATTTTTAAATCTGCTTCAAAAAATAAGAAGCTAATTTACTATCAGACTGATAACTTGAAATATTTACCATCTCCAATGGACATTTGCAAGTCAATGGGCATTAACTCCATTACTCACTCTCCATAATTAGGTTCTAAATAAATAAATTAATTAATTAATATGAACATACAGACACGGTCGTCTGTTCCTAAGGTAGATAATTAATGTCTGTGTTTTAGGTAACAACCGACTGATATAAAAAATATATATATTTTTAAAATAAATATATAAGTAGGTAATACACGGAGCGGGAATCGCATTCATGTTACTGGAGCGGAAATAAGGGTCACTGCTAACAGCATCAACATGTCAGTCAAAAGTTCCTAATCTCTCCCCCCCTCCCCCTCCCCCCCTCTCACTCACTAGATAAATAGATGACGGAGAGGATAGAATTTAGAGTTTTAGCATTTAATACCCTCATTCATCATATAAAATGCAACTTTAGTAGCCACTGGGCGTGAATATTTACGTGCTTGAAAGAATAGAAGAAGAAATAAGACTTTCGCAGTACAATCGAACTAGAGGCGATTCAGCCCGATCTCTTTTACATAAATATATTATTTCATAATATTTTTAAACAACCTTTATGAGCCTAGTGTAATTTACAGTGTGACGATAGAGTATCAAACTGTCACAAAATGTACTATTTTTTTGACAACGAGTTGGTCATTTGTAAAAAACGAAAGTTTGCGAGTAAGTTTCTTACTTATCGACGCTGTAGCTCGACCAATTTGAAATTCGGAGATCACCATCAGGTTAAACGTCTGTCCGTGTTTTTTTTTATAATTATAATATAATTACACTTTTTTTTGCGTAAAATGTAGGTATATAAATTTATATATATCAAAATCAAAAACAACTTTATTCAAATAGGCCCTACGAGCACTTTCGAATCGTCATTTTACAAAATTAATATTGTAGTGATTATTATTATTTTTTGTAAAAGTAAAGCTACCACCGATTCGGAATGTAGATTCTGCAGAGAAGAATCGGCAAGAAACTCCGCAGTTACTCTTTTGAAAATAATACATAAACTGTGTTTTAGTACAAAATTAGTAATATCTTGCATGAAATACAGCGCCACTAAGTCCACACGTCTTTGTCAGCTAAATAATCCTGCACCGAATAATACGCTTTATCTATTAATTTTTTTTAATGAAATCTTTAAATTTATGTTGAGACAATTCCAAAATTGTTTGTGGTATTTTATTATACATGCGAATACCATAACCCAGAAAGGAGGCGTTTACTTTGCGTAGTCGGAAACTTGGAGTTACAATTTTGTTATTCCTTCTGGTGTTTACATTGCGATTAATACTGTTTATTTCAAAACAATGAATAATTTGGTGAATATTTATAATATTATTATAAACATATTGCGACGCAATTGTTAATATGTCTACTTTTGGAAAAACATCCCGTAGGGAGACTCGAGCTCCAAGATCATAAATGCCGCGAATATATATATATATATATATATTTTTTTTTTTGCTTTTGATTCATATTTAATTATTATACAATATATCGAATTGTTCTTTATAAAATTCACGAAATAAGTATTCACAAAAAAAGAAGCTTCTTTGATTCGATAAAAAAATATTTTTTATCTCAAAATGTGGAAACGTCGACGCGCTCCCGAACAATCGCTGTGAGAGCTCTGTAATTTCAAATAATATTTCTTTTGTTTGAGAGAAGTAAATAAAAAAATTGTGTAAACGGCGAAATGACCGAGGGAGCAATTTCACTATGAAGATATTCGTTTGAACCTTAAATCTCTCATCAGAGTAAAATGTTTTTTGTGAAAAAATATGAAACTATAAAATTATTAAAAACCTTTCATCATTACAAATTCGTTTCAACCGTAATTGAAAATTAATAATTTTACAGTTTAATAATAGTTTATAATGATCACTTTAACAAAAAAATAATAAAATAAAATAAAGTTAAATTTGAAAAAAATATATTCATTCATTTCTTTTTTTCATGTTTTAATTTTACATAATCTATGTATATATATTTTACTAGACTAGTCTATCTTCATGGTTTCGACCGTGTGAACTGACTCTTGCCAGATCATTTATATTGACCACTGCTAATGTCTATTACAAAATTCACACAAATTAACAAACAAAATTTTCTACTTATAAATCAGTTATATCAAATTACATAAACAATACGTCTTAAATAATTTGTTAAAACAATAACACCGGTTTTTGGTTAAATTGGTAACTTTTACCAATTCACTCAAGTTTCAAACAACCCTTAGTGTCATAATTTAGTGGAGAGCAAAAAGACCGTTTCCCCCAATCCTTTAATAATGGAACTTACACCCGCCAGGTGGCCAGGTGGCGGCACTGCAGTGGTTTTATTAAAAACCTTACGTCCGACTCGAGGTTAGACTGAAATTCTAAATTACATAAATTAGAAAAACAATCTAAAGACGAACATTCTTAGTGAAATAACTAAATGTAATTATTTAATAGCAGTGTTGTTGTTTTTAGGATAAATGTTATAAAAAAATTAATAATAAAATTTTTATTTATAAAATTATTGAAGTCAATAAAATCAAAGTTTATAAAAGAACATTTGAATCATTATCGTACAATAATTTATCATGTTAATGTGACGCTACCCACCGATTCAGAATATAGGTTCACCCGAGTCGAAATTTAGAGCCTATTTAGCGCCGCCTACGGTAGGGTTAATGTCGGACTTCTGGGCTCAAAGTCAGTCCTAACTCATGTTAAATTAAATAAGGTCCAACTTAGCACCCAACTACTACTTACTTTACGACTAAAATCGGACCTAAATGGAATAAAAATTAGCGCCTATAGGCGCTAAGTCGGACCACTGGACTCCAAATCGGTTCTATTTTGGACTACTGGGCCCGAAATTGGTTCTATGTGGGACTTGAGGGAGCTATGTTGGCTGTAAATTTCGACTCGGGCTGCTGCGTAGAAATTGGTAGGAAACTCAAGAATTACTACTGTTTTTTACTAAATATTAATACGTCATTTAATAAATACAAAGTTCATATGTCCTGTAAGAAACAAAGCGTTACTAAGCTCACGCATCTTTGTTATTTATATAATTTATGTTTTTTTTTATTTTTTTATTTATTAATAAAACGTACAAAGTTATTTTTATTGTACAAATTATTCTACAAACTAATGACGACATTAAGTAATTACGAAGCGTCTGACGTCGGAGTATTTCCTTAAATAAATATTTTATTAATATAACAATAGCATCAAAGGAAACCGTTAATAAGGAAAAATAAAATTAATTACTATCTATTAGTTACAAAGATTTCGAACTAAAATAAGTAAATTACGGTCTCTTTTTATGTTTTATTATCAACACATGTCAATGAATATAATATAGTCCAACAAGAAAATGTTTTTGATATCGAACCGTTTGATCCTGAGACCAGAATACTTAAACAAATAAATTATGTAGCAGCCTTTTAAATTTTATGTGTCGTCGTATTTTTGTTAATATTGTTGGGTATCTGTTGCCAGTTGTAAAATAATACATAAATAATACGAATGCTTGACTTTGGAAATCTCTTCTCCTCTCTGTGAGACAAGCTCAATCGCTCTTGTTTCAAAAAATACTGGCGCACTATTTTCCATTAAATACGTCATGATTGTCTTAATTTTTGCCTATTTTCATAGTATATGTATGTATGTAGTATTTGTGTTGGCATACGTAGGTATATATATGTAGTATATTTATGTAAAATGTATAAATGTGTATTTACTACACCTATGTACGTATTTTTATTTTACATAATTAGATGTGTATTTAATAATATCTTATGTATATAAGCCAGGCTTTAGAGAGATTGACTTTTTGCACACTTCCTTACCGCGTTTTTAATGCCGTGTTGTATACCCAAAGCTTGTCTTTGTACATCTTTCCTTATCTTTGATAATTCTTGTTTGTTTTATTGTGATGTGGTATAATAAAGAGTAATAATATTACTGTTATTATCATTAAATAGTATGCTATAAAAATATACAATTATTAATTAGAATACATATAAGAAAAGCTTGACACTTGACAAAATAAAAAAAAAAATTGTAGAAGTCATCAACAATGTCATCAACAACTCTTACCTTGAATAATTTTTAAACGAGTCGGCCTAGCGAAAAATCATACTAGACCTTTTTTTGAAGATCAGTCAATTTTCTACAAGAATAAATATTTATTTCTACAGCTCGCTGATTCGTTAAAACGCAACAAAATTCCAAACAAAAATACTTTATGAAACCTATATGTATTTTATTAAATGCGTTAAAAATATTATAAGCAATTAATTCAATAAATTGCGTAATACTAAATTTGTGCGTAGGTAATATTTTACATGTACATATTATTTATAGAAAAAAACACTAATATACAATATATAAGATAAAAATATCTACTTTAAAAAAAAAACACCAAAATGAGATTGGAACGATGTTACAACAACGTCTTGAATATCAATAAAATAACATAAAACCATTACGAAGCCGACAATCTTCCGTGACACAAATTAACAGTGGAATAGGGACCGAGAAAAGTCCAAGAAACGTCACATTTCACCAAGGTGGAACATTTCGTACTGAAGGTTAAAAATTCGCATCTTGTTTTTATACGCATCATAAACCCCTAATGTTTATTTATGGACGCAATAAACGAAGGAAATAAAAACGGAAACGGTTTCATTTATTATGTTTACTGTTAATGGCAGGTGTGTAATGGATAAGTTCGCCACTTACCTATTCGGTGGTTAACGGATCATCCGTTAACATCCGTCTTAACACTTGGTATTTTTTTAAAGAACTTTGTATATAGAAATAAACAATGAAATATGAAAATGACTTTTTGTCAACGTCAGTCCAGATGCGGAATTTCGGGATAAAAGGGTTTTTTTTTTTCAGTAAAATTTCTATCATTATTTTTATATATTTAATCTCAAGAACAATTAATATCCGAAAAGATGTCGAATTACATAAAGAAGCTTTAAAGTTCCCTGAAAATATAATTATCAATCTTGACCGAAATTAAACTTATTTACGAATTGTTCAAGAAAATTATTATTACTCCTACTTCTACGTACTTTTGAAAAATCTTCCATACCTTTATATTTTTTAGAAGAAAATTTTTCTAGTAGAAAATTATAGAATAACTTATAATTATATAATATATTATATAAAATAATAAATAAATATTTATTTTAGATCTGGCTGTATGTGCCTGTGAGTCTCTCGTATCACTTGTATCTCGGTCTCGCCGTACCTCGAAAATCACGTAAAATTGTCGTTCCCGGTTGTTATCATAGACATCTGATAACGATCGTTACTTATGGTAGGGAAATTATCCGCCAACTCACTGTAGAGCAGCGTGATGGATTAAGCTCCAACCCTTCTCCTATATGGAGGAGAGGCCTTTGCTCACCTGTGGGACATTTACAGGCTGATGCAATTCAGTTCATTCCGTCTCTAAGGGAACAATTAAGAAGAGTACAATTAAGAAATAAAAATACAGTATATAATAAATTTTTGTTTAATAAATAGTGATTGTAATGAAATCAGCACCTAAAAATTGCTTATCTCCATCTCAAAAGATGTAAAACCATGAATTATTTAACGTATATGTGAAATCTTATACTTTTTTTAATCATTAAACACAAAGAATGTAATTATTTTACATTCGACTCTAAAAATAATAGAATGAAAGGATTAAACGCAACCGTTATTAACTTTTAATTGGACAATTTTACGCATCTGTCTTTACTTAACTCAACTTAATTACTAAAGTCAATTACGAAGTGAACAGTTAAAAACTAATTAAATCAAACTAAAGTGGTCCTTACATAACAGAAATTACGGATTGTTGAACTGCAAACGAAAAGTTCTTGTGTAACAGAGATCACGAAATCAGAAATTCTTTTAATCGGAATATTATTTTAAGGGAAATTCAATTGAAATGGAATTGTTAAATTAAATTAATTATTCGTTTATCCTTTAAACCGGTGACTGCGATTTGTTTTAATGTTCTTTTTAAAAAGGGGAGTCGTTTTCAAAGGATCGGCAACACGCTTGTGATGCTCCTGGCGTTTCAGGCGTCCATTGGGTACGGTAGCCACTTACCATAAGGCGGACCGTTGTTTGCCACCAGAGTGGTATGAAAAAAGTTACTATTGGATTTTCAACTTCCATGTTTGTGTCCTTCAGTATGTTACAAGGGTGCATCTTGTAACGTTATACGTACATAATTTATATTACTACAACTTACTACTTTCAACGCTCGGGTTACTAAATTGACCGGTATCCCCTCGCAGCCTCTTACTTTAACCTAAACGACAAGAGTACTCTCCGCCGGGTTTGGTTACCCACTCCTGCCGCCTCCGGTCGCCAGGGGTTTCCAGAACGCGACTCCCGGGATCACCAATTACACGCAGGAGAGTACCTGAACCGACAATATATTGAACTTGTGTGGATTAAGTGCTGGACCCCGCCTGAGACCAATTTTTTTAATAAATTTATTAATTTGCACTTGCACCCAACGTTTTTTTTTTTTACTCAACCGTGACAATCTTACGAGCCGTAATTGAGATATATACTTCAAGACATCGCAGTTCACTGCTGGACATAGACCTCCCCGAGCTCGCGCCAAATATTCCGGTTTTCCGCTTTTTATACAGTTCATTAATTAGAAAGGCGTATTCAAGCTGAAACAATTTTTTTTTTAAATTGTGAGGTTAGAAAAGTTTTTAAGTAAGTTTTACATACACCCTACAATAATTATGATAGACTTTCTTGTCAAAGATTGACTATAGAATAAAAATAACTAGAGTTTTAAAATTTTAAAAGAAAGACAAAATGTAGTCATATCATAGAGATAATCACGGCTCGCCCTGATTGTTCTATTCAAAAACACTGGATAGAAACAATGACGGGCCAAATAAAATGATTCCTTATTTTATTTATTTTTATTATTTTTATTATACTAACAATAACTAACATAGTTTATAAGTAAACATTGTTACTAACACACTAATGCAATAGGGATGTTTTAATCTGAAATAAACTATTTTTATTTTTATTTTTTTATTTATAACTTACAAATTAATGTTATCTATACTAATATTATAAAGCTGAAGAGTTTGTTTGTTTGTTTATTTGTTTGTTTGATGAACGCGCTAATCTCAGAAACTACTGGTAAAAATCGCACATCGCCGTCTGATTGCTAGTCTGTGTGTCTTCTACAGGTTGCATTTCGGTGAGTGTGCACGGTAATTGCATGAATTGATTCCCCCAGCACCATTCCACCATCGGAAGACACGGCGTGGACAGGGATTTCATCCATACGTGGTCGACATTCCTCCGGTTCGTACCTCGCGGTTCGCATCCTCCTTCATTATTAGAACTGCAAAGGAATGGAATTCTCTTCCTGCGTCACTGTTTCCCGATACTTATAATTTAGGGATTTTTAAGACAAGAGTGAACAGGCATTATTTGAGTTTGCGTGCTCCACCTTAGACTTCATCGTTGTTTACCATCAGACAAGATAGAAGTCAAACGCACTCAAATTTTTTTGATAAAAAAAAAATTAAAAAAAAAATATTTTTGTGTTGGATAGCCCATTTATCGAGGATGGCTATAGGGTATATAATATCACGCTATGACCATTAGGGGCTGAGAAATAATAATAAATGTTACAAAAACGGAAAAAAATAATTAATCTTTGTTGAGAACTTCCATTGCATCCTTTATTATTTCTCTTCTCGAGACATTTGTAACTATAGTTCCACTTTTATAGTAAATTAACAATACTCTTACTGAGAATTTTGGAAAATAAAATAAAAACTCAATTATACGTTGAAAGACCCCGGAATCAAACCACTCGACCAACGAGGCAGGTAGCTACTCTTAGAGTGAGGCACAACTAGTGTCACATACTTTTATACGTGACGGATTCATCTTGATTTAGAATCCAGAACATTACAACAAATTACATCATACATATGATACATACATACATCTATATATACCTTTTTATACAGATGTATACGTATATATATTTGTGTGTTGAATACAACCCTACGGTCCTAATTAATTCCTCTACCTAAGGTTACATGAAAGAGACAGCTAACTTAGAAATAAGGCCGCCTCTTGTACTAGATATCTCTCTTGTGAACATTTTTACTCTGTACTTGTTATATTTGTTGGTGTGTGATTAAGAGTAAGTAGTAGTAATGAGCAAGTTTTAGGTTTTTACTATGAAATATATGATTTCAACCTTGTGGGAAGCAGGTTATGAATTACTTTCCCGATGACAACCTTACTATCGTCTGGCACTTACTTGCAACCCTCAAAATAGTTTGGCAATTTTTTTTTTACATTTAATCTTATGTAAATTACAACGTATTAAAATTGTAGCCTTGTGGGAGAAGATTAAAAAAATTGAAAATGCCACAATGACCACCAATGACTTGTAATTTTATAGTTGAATAAAACATAATTTAAAAAATTTCTAGCTTTGTGGGAAACGGGTTACTTGGATGGTTCAGTAGCTCTTAGGCTATCTATAGATTTACAGAAAGTAATAATGCTCCCAAGAATGGATCAGTTCAAGTCTGCCATATTTTACCCACGCCTTATTGCTTTCAACGAAAGTTTTGTCCACCTTGGAAGTAGTTCTGGCACAAATGTGCCTTTTGCTGTATTGTGGAAAGAGACTGTCTCCGGACGGAATCAAGAAAACATCATTTCTTTATATCAGTAATTTTTTTGTATACAATCGTGATGTCAAACACTTTGTTTTATGGGTTAATAATTGTGCCGAATAAAAATTGATCGTTCATGTATTTCTTAGTAAACATAGTTAATAGTCATCTAATTGCAGCACAATCTATTACCATAAAATATTTCGAACCCGGCCACACATTCATGTCAGCGGACCATTTTCACCACCAAGTTGAAAAGTCATTAAAAAAAATTGGTTGTCTGTAAAGTCGGTTTACAGACGATAATTTTTACGTGATAACGTCATAAGAAAACATAGATGTAGAATTGTATACTTTTATGAATCGAATTGAATTATTATCACATATATAATATGATTAGTTATTTTGTTAAGGATAGGAAGATGATAGGAAAAGTAGGAAATCAAGGGTAGTGTTTCAAGTGGTACTCTCTACCAAACAATTGACATATCACAAAACAGTAGGGGTGTGCGATAATTATCGATAATTCGTAAATACTCGACAATTTTCCATTCGATAATTATCGATAAGTGTTATTCGATAATTATCGATAAGTGTTATTCGATAATTATCGATAATTTTTCATTCAATAAATATCGATAATCAATCGACCGATAATTATCGATAACTTTCGTCAACTATCGATAATTTTTATCCGATAATTATCGATAACTGTCGCCAACTATCGATAACTTTTCCTTCGATAATTATCGATAACTGTTCATACGATAATTATCGATAACTATCGATAAAACGATTCGATAATCATCGATAGTAAAATTATCGATATTTTTTATCGATGAACATCCCTACTTCTACCAAACAATTGACAAATCACAAAACAGTAGGGGTGTGCGATAATTATCGATAAGTGTTATTCGATAATTTTGATCCGATAATTATCGATAATTTTTCATTCGATAAATATCGATAACTATCGACCATTAATTATCGATAACTTTTCCTTCGATAATTATCGATAAGTGTTATTCGATAATTTTGATCCGATAATTATCGATAATTTTTTATTCGATAATTATCGATAACTATCGACCGATAATTATCGATAACTTTCGTCAACTATCGACAATTTTCCTCCGATAATTATATCGATAACTATTAATTCCATAATTATCGATAACTATCGATAAAACGATTCGATAATTATCGATAGTAAAATTATCGATATTTTTTTCCGATGAACATCCCTACAAAACAGTTCGCGTGTAGATTGCGTGGCGCCACTGTCTCTTTTACTCGAACGCGGTCCGATGGAGTGTAAGACAGAACGCTTAGGCTAATCGTGCCTCTCTATCGCTTGTTCTGCGCTCTCGCTCACTAATTGTGACAATGATGACGTCATCTTCTTCAAACGGGCACCCCTTCATCAATTTACTAGACGTTATCACGTCAAAAATAAACAAAAAGTTTATGATTTTTGACGATTAACTTAGGCAACTTAATGTGTTATAGGTAACAGCCGACTGATATACATTTTTTTTAAATAAATATACATATAAATAATACATATATAAATAAACATATATTACACCCAGACTCGGGGCGGGAATCGAACCCACAACCTTTGGAGCAGAAAACAGGGTCACTGCAAACTGCGCCAACGGGTCAGTCAAATTTCGATAAAAAATTCGTTCGTCGAAAGTTTTTGCTTCACGTATTAATATAAATATAAATCGTAATAACTTTTATTTTTAAATTTAAGAGATAACAAAACTTACTATATAAATTTTGTATATATATACTTTATATTATGTCACCACATTCTAATTTATTGATGATATAATATATGTTCCTATACTATTAAAAATTATAGTAATTGCTAGTAAATCAAATCTGAGATAAAGAATCTTTTAAAGTTGTGAATTTAAAGCAGCGTGTGAGAAGCTTATGTTTCCAGTAACAACTATGACAGAACTTTTTGCGAATAGCAGAATCTACAGTACGCGCGCGAGTTCATGTCCATCGGGGCCTGAGGTGAAGGGCGGGAGCAGCGCGCCCCGCCTCGCCGAATTCGTCCGAAATCGAGTGTTGTCCGTTGACGGTGACGCGTGCTTGTCGATACTAAAAACTATTGACCGCTATTGTATTATTTTTTTTTTACGAAACCATGAGTACTTCGCCTTCAACAATTTCAAATAGAAAAAAACTTTTATAATACATAAGCATGATAAGGCCGCCATTGCACATTTACTGTAAATTTTTTTTCTTCAATGCTATTATTTAATAACGTGTGTAATAAAGTATTAAATAAAAATAAATAAATAAATAAATATTTAATTACTTAAAGTTGCAATAAATATGGAATAGATATTATGGTTGACCAAATGAGATTATCGATATCGACATTATGATAGGTCACAGAACTACCGCATTCCTCAGGATGGACATGAACTCGCGCGCGTACTGTAGTTACAGCTTAAAATACAATTTTTGTTTAAATAGATATACAGAGTGACTGGTAAATTACTATCAATATTTAAGGAGAATACTCGGTACATGATTTTCATTCGAATTATGTGAAAAAATAGGTACTTAATTTTTGACCAAATTCTCATATAATTATTTCAATTCAAAACAAATGAGGCGGCGTAGGTATATTTCCAGTCATGCCGGCGGCGCGCGCGACGTGGTGTTGTACTGTGCCGCTAGCAGCCGCACACCCGCCCCGCGGCTAAGGCCAGCCACAGGCGTCTAATATTGCGTTCAAAAATTTCATTTACTTACTTTTTGGCTATCGTTTTTAAAAGTTTCTTAAAAATACTAATTTATTAATTTAAAATAATGTAATTCACGTGGAATAAATATTATGTAAAAATAATAAATAATATACTAATAAATAATAATAATTAATAAATAATATGCTGTAATATTTTCATAATATTAATAAAAATAAAAATAAAAATAAAAATCATAATGTATGTGGAGAATACTGACATTGTATGGAATTTCGCGCTTTCTGAATTAATAAATAATTAGAATAATAAATAATTAGAATAATAGAATAATAAATAATTAGAATAATAGAAATAATTCAGAGAGACATTCGGATGTTTGAATCCGGCCTAATTCCCACTAATTCGCTCGACGAATTCCGCTAGTAGGTCACTAGGTCAGTGAGGCGGAGGCGTAAGCCTTGGCATGGCGCGCACGCGTGTCTTCCCGGCTCCTGCGCGCCTAGCGATCGATCATACGCGTATACCTAATCTGTCGTGTGTGAGTGTAATCTGTCATTAGTAATTAGGTATGGCTTATCAATACACAAATGCAGAATCACCATTGCTTTCGAAACTGTTAAAAGTGACTGTGTGTGTGTTAGTGTAGTTATGTAGGTAAATAGGTATTTTAATGATTGAAAATCGTTGTAAATAAGTATGATTCCATTTTAAATACGCCGGAAATACCAAGATAGGTAAACAGTTCATATTTATTTTTGTTCAAAGTTTACATTATTTACCTAGTCAACGAATTTGTTGCTCATCACATCAAAATCAAATGGAATAAACATATCTTTCCACTCGTAAGTAATATTTAAGGTAAATTATTTATTTTGTCTGGAAAGTTCGGTGATTACCATGCCTATAATCAATTAATTGTTTTAGCTACTGGTCGCTAGATGGCTTGATGCTATTATTGCTTGCTTTTATTTAATAAACAACAGTTAGCTGTTCAACAAATGGCAAAGTTTATTTTTGTTGTATTTTGTTGTGGTTTTTTTTTTAATATTTTCAAAAGTAACTATCATTTTTCAACGTATAAAAGAAAATCTTCTATCAAATTTGATATTTTTCTATGTATGATCTTGCGATTTGAAAAATAAAAAAATTGATTCTTTCCTAAAAATTTTTAGGAAAATTTTACACTTTTGTATTAAAACACTATTAAAAATTACATTTAAAAACTATTTAAATTCATAAATTATCATTAAATGAAAACACGACACGCGACGTTCTGGTGTAGTGGTGCGAGTAGTTGCCTCAACTGCAACGCCACGCGCTGGTGGTCGCGGGTTCGATTCCCGCTCGGGACAGATATTTGTATTTGTACAAATATTTTTTTCCGGTCTGGGTGTATGTCCTTGTGGGTCCCTACCGTGCCTCGGAGAGCACGTACAGCCGTCGATCACTGTTGTTATCATAGACAAGATAACGATCGTTACTTATGGTAGGGAATTATCCGCCAACCCTGTTAACACTTGGCGGTGTTTGGACGTAAGTAAACTACCGCGTGGAAACTAGGGTGTCCAGACGACGCGTAAATAATTAGATAACTGTTGGGCAACTTTACTTAGAAGCTTATTAATATTTATGTTATATTTTTACATGATTCGAATGAGAATCATGTACCGAGTATTCTCCTTAAATATTGATAGTGTCTAACCAGTCATCCTGTATAAATAAAAGCTTCACACTCAACGGTCCCCAAGTATAATCAAAATCGGTCAAGTATTAAGTATACGGTCAAGTATAATCACAATCAATGTGCCGGAGATTCGGAAACGCGTAATATATACACAAATGCCCATACTATCATATAATATATACATTTATAACCGCTCAACTGCCCGTGTCAACTACTAGTGACAAGAGTTTACAAACTAACCGCAATAACCGCAAACGCCCGTGTCAAGTAATGGTCACCAAGGCTATATCAACTTTTTTTCGGCACGGGCATTAGTACGCGAAGTGCACCTGTCAACTACAGGTTGATTAACGTATATTACATTATCACCGGTGGAATAAAACCGGTGGGTAACAAAACGTGAGAGGCCTTGGGCAGTTTTGTGCAGTTGTAAAAATAAAAGGTGATTGCCCGGACACTCAAGCGGTTATGGCCTATACGAACCACAGAGTCCTGCTATATCGTCCCGATTCTATATACAGTCCTTCAAAGGAGGCGTTCTGATAACATCTTCGACGACGCGTTGGCGCAGTGGTCACAGCAACTAGCTTATGCGCTAGCGGTCGCGGGTTAGATCCCCGCACATGACACATATCTGTATAGGCCATACGGATATTTGTCGTGGTCTAGGCGTTTGTGCTTGTGTGTTGTGTGTTTCCGAACCCCCAACACAGGATATAAATCCTACTTGGGGCCCTTGAGTGTGAGACATGTATTAAAAAAAAAACTATATGTTATACTCGTAGATAAGGTCCTGTATGAAAATGTCTGTCCTAGCCTTTTTTTAGTTAACATTATCTAGCTAGCTACTTTTCTTACGTCTACTGCATAAAGCCTCTAACGGCGGAAAAACACAGAAACAAACAGACAGATACAGAAAGTCCTACAGAAAGAAGATAATATTTTTTCTTCCTCCGTTCTCCTTCCTCAATCCTCTTTCCTTATAAAATTTTCCAATATTCATTCTAAGTCAAGTCTGGGATAATAAAAACCAGAAATTAAAAGATTGCAAACATTTTATTGTAAAGTAACAAGGAAGATAAAATCATTCACTAAGGACATTCTTCCAAAGGAACACATTTGTTGGTTTCAGTATTCCTAACAGTAGGGGGGTTGCAGTAACAAATTGAAATTACGTGAGCACAGATATGATTTACAGTTTTAGTTTTAGGGTTGGGGTCAGCACAAGTTGGTTCTGGTGTTATCGTGCCACAACCACTCTCGTGACAATAGGTGCCCTCTTCACACTCCACGTTACCTGCAAGTAAAATAGAATTTCTTAAGCTATTCTGGTATTATAGTAGCTGCAAACAGCTAAATAACATTTGTAAAATAATGATCCTAAATATCCCTAAAAGCCAGTTTGGAACAATTGTTGTTTATATTGTCCCGTTGTTTATATCGTCCACAAAAACGCAACCGTCAAGGCAATCGAAAGGATTTGATAATTCGAGCTGAAAGCTCTCGGGGTTTTTGGATATGTGTGCTAGATGGTCGGAGTGTAGACTTCATCGAGACCCTTCCAGTTTAACACTGACATTCAACGTGCCACTTATCAATAGGTGATCACTCCCGGTATTCATCCTATAGATCACGGAGACGTCATTGAGTGTCTGTCGTCTGGTGGTCATGATGAAGTCTATTTCATTCCTACTGAAACCGTCAGGCTCATCCAGGTTCATTTCCTATGAGGCGGCTTCTGGAAGAAAGGTTTCATCGTAAAGAGTCCTTCCTACTCCAGAAAATCGGACATCAGGACTCGGGAGCGACAAGTCTCCTCCAAGGACCGACGTCAGATCTTGACGCAACGCCGCCCATCTTGGGCACACCTCGAGGGTGTGCTGGGCAGAGTCCACCACCGCGCCACAATCGTGACATTCAGTCGTCAGCGCGCTGTGGGCTGTCCGACACAGGTAGTCACTAAAACAACCGTGCCCGGTGAGAACCTGCGTCAGACGGAAGGTGAAGGGCTTGCGTTCTCGGCGCATCCACCGCTCAAGGACCAGGCGCAGGGCAGCCATTTCGCGTGTGCTATACGGCTGCTCCGCCAGTTCCTCCCCCCCCCCTCCGCATTAGTACTTCCTGCCCTATCCGACACACCCGTAGGATCCCATCCAACGTGGGGTGCTCACCAAGAGCCCTCCAACCCGATATATATTAGTAGGTCTCGGCAAGAACCTCCGCCACGTCCGCTGTCCATACACAAAATGCCCCACTCTCAGCTAGGGGTGTGCGATAATTATCGATAATTCGTAACTACTCGATAATTTTTCATTCGGTAATTATCGATAATTATCGATAAGTGTTTTTCGATAATTTTGATTCGATAATTATCGATAACTTTTCATTCGATAATTATCGATAATTTTTTGCAATCCGATAATTATCGATAATTTTGTGCCATTCGATAATTATCGATGATATTGTGGTATTCGATAATTATCGATAATTGTTTTTGGATCCGATAAATATGGTACGGCGGAGGACCTTTTTTTTTAGGTATTCGGATAGGGTACGGAGGAAAATGTCCACACTTGAAGGCCGGATGACCTTATTTTGTTTTTTTCCCTCATCCGAAAATTGAACCGATAATTATCGATAACGATCGTCAACTATCGATAATTTTTATCCGATAATTATCGATAACTGTCCGCAACTATCGATCATTTTTTATCCGATAATTATCGATAAGTGTTCATTCGATAATTATCGATAACTATCGATAACACAATACGATAATTATCGATAATAAAATTATCGATAATTTTTTCCCATGAACACCCCTACTCTCAGCTCATTTTCTCGTCTTTTACTTATCTTCGCGTTAAAATCCCCCATGACAACATTGAAGTAGATTTTGTTCCTATATATTAATACAAAGCATTATTGATAATAAATTATTAATTAATATATTAAAATCACATATAAATTTACTACAGACAGCACAAAATAAATTATTAAAAACTTTGTTTAATTATGATTATTATTTTCCAACAGAAACACTATATAAAAATACAAAGGTCATAAATGTTATCCAAACATATAAATAGTACAACTGCATTCTTATACGAAAAATTCTAAATAAACATCTTCACACAAACTTAATCCTGCAAAAAAATAAAAAACATCATAAAATGAAATTAAGAAGAGAACAAGTATGCTTAATTAAAAAAATCAAAAAACCCGACTGCGTAAAATACACTTATTATAAACTAAAAAGAATAAAACAATTTACTAGCTTTCATTTGATACCCATATTGCTACAGTAAGAAAAAAAATTCAACTCCCCCCCTCATTCCACCATTTGCGGGTGCCATTTTGAAAATTTATATAGCCTATGTCACTACTACAATTTAGACAAATCCAACGACACCTCATATGTCAAAAACCGTCCAGCCGTTTGGGCTGTAGGGCGTGCCAAAGAAATGGACATACATACATACATACATACATACATATATACATACATACATACACTCGAAAAACATAACCCTCCTTCTGTCGCAGTCGGGTAAAAAGAATTGGAATTGTACCTACCTCGAACGAATTATGGAAAAAAAAAAAGCATCATAAATGAAGGATCTAACATATATAATAAATTACCGCAAGATATAAAACAGTCAAAATCTATGTTTACATTTAAAAAACGACTGAAAAACTACATTATGAATACTCCACACACCACACTACAATGAGCAACTTCCAGGCATGCGTAGTCATAGATCTATGTAAATGATTTGTTGAGCACGAGTATGGAGCTAACATTTTTATTAACATTTTTATTCACTACCCTCAATACTTTTAATTTTTCTATGTGTTATTAATACTAATTTTCTGTGCAATGTACTCAACGTATGAATTGAATTTATTTGTAACAATTAGTGAATAGTATTCTTATGTAAGTGAATGTAAATTCTTATGAGAATAAAGATATCTCAAACCTCAATATGCATATATTAGAAGCATGTTAATAACTATCTCACACAAACTTTTTTTTTATTATTAAACGCCTTAATTGGAGTTTGAATAGTGTTGAGGTAAAATTTATGTCTTTTATTATTACATTTCTTATGTAGAAAGATATATAAACAACTAGCAAACCCGGCGAACTCCGTTTCGCCACCAACTTATTTTCGTGAGGGATACTCACACCACGTACTGCCGCCATGCAAAACCATATTGGTTTGTAGTACATGCTATGTATAAGAGATTGCGCTCTATGTGAAAAATGATTTTCCCTGTTTTCCTGCTTTTCTTTTGAAAATTTTCCTGAATTTTGTTTGCTATAAAGCTCACGGAGCCCGAGACCTTTCCAACGAATGCAAAACCGTGGAAATCGGTTCGTGCGTTCTGGAATTATAGCGTCAGGAAGGAAAATCCGACTTATTTTTATATTATAGATTATTATTATAGAAATTGAAATATGATCTCATACAATGGTGTCAACAAATCTTAACTTTACTGATTTAGACAACAAAAATAAATTAACTACATTAAAACGTTTAAGATAAACCAAATAACATTAGAAAAAATCAAAATCTATTTGCGTCCATTCTTTATATGCATACATATTACTACACTTATCAGGAATTTGGACAAGGATGTCAATCAAAAATACCAATTGTTAATAATGCAACGTTTCGATCATGTATTTGATCTTCATCAGGCATCTAAAATTTAATTACACAAAACACATTATAAAAAGCTGTACACAACCAATATTATTTTTTTTATGGAAAAGCATATTTACCTCAACTCGTAGTATGCAATTAACATCTTATATATTGAAAAATCGATCTTAATTAATTTTAAACTATTTTCTAAACCCATACTTTTGTTTAATGACTATTTTGAAACATAAATGTGACCATTAAAGACGTGTGATGCACAGAAATACAATTTATCAGTTATTAACGTCTTATATATATAAATACTCTTACACACAAATACCCACAAATTCAAATAATACTAAATATACAATTCTACTGTTACCCACAATATTCTTTTAAATATTATTTCATATTTTTATAAACTATTTATTTACAATTTTTATTATTTTTCAACCGTTCCTATTCATGTAGAATGATATAATAATAGTAATAATTTAAAATTGTATAAAAAGCGGTATTTATGTAACAATTAATTCATTATTCGGACACCCACCACCTCAGTCCCCCGAGATCATGGACGCTGTAAAGGGTCCGAAACGTCGGGAAATAATTTAAAATATTGTTAACTGTAAAGTTTTGAATAAACGCAATAAAATTCGGTATAGACTTTTAATCAAATGAGTAAAATTCGCGTAAATATAAGAGAACAGTACGTATGAATTGGTTTATTTTTCTTCAATATTACTTTTGGTTTTGTATAAAAATTGAATACTCACATTTCCCCTTTTCATATATATTTCCATGCGAATAAAGAATAGACCCAGCCAAAGTCAAGCCGAAAATACACAACATAGCAAGAGAATTCATTTTATAATATATTTAAATTATAATTCTATCTCAACAATACGAAGGTTAAAAAATTTCTAACGAGTTTAAGGCGACGCATCGCTTTTATAGATTTGACTTCATGTCGATGTATTTATCTTTATTTATAGTATGTCTATACGCAAATTTATTGCGTTCTTTAGTTCTTTGCAATAGTTTGTTCCTATTATCAAATGTAACAAAAACAAGACAAATATTATATTATATTATATTATTTATTCATTTTGTATTTAAAAAATAGCATTTAACCGTACAATAACTAACCGACCGTCGTGGTTTTATTCGTTTTGCGATTTTTGCATGGGATTAATTTTAGGAACGCTGAAATATTTTTCATTTTTGTTTTTTTAACAACGAGTAAGTTTCGGGGGCGATAATTCGATCTATATCTAAGCCATATTCGATTTGGAATGCTTACTAACAAACCGTTGCTTAGCAAACAACCATAGGCAGATGTTAACAACCTACTGGAAAATAATTATAAAAATTATATTGTTTAATATTTATACGCAGTAGTACAAGCTACTAAAACTTGAAATAAATAAGTCAGGGAGTTTATAATTATTTATTGCACACCATTTTGAAAAAAAAATCGAGATATATATGCCTAAAGATTATTGCATAATAAGGCGGTATTATTGCTAATACGCAATCTCTTCCAGATAACCCTATGTTTTAAAGTAATTGAACCATAGTCGAAATAAAATGGAGGGTGGTGCATAAATATACAATACTAGCTTCTTCCCGCTGCTTCGCCCGCATAAAAGTCGAAAATGGTTCTAATAGGATTAGATAGAACATATAAATTATTATGTTAAAATTTTTAAATAATTATAAAATATAACAATCTTTATTATAGAGTAAGGATTTAAAGTTTAAATAAACATTAAAATAAAATAAAAATTTGTTATATTTTATGAACACGAAGTTCGGCCAATGATCTGGAGAAATTTACACGGGGGTATTATCTTTTTACAACGAAATCGAAATACTACACCTTCCGCATTATTTTTTTTATAAACAATAGTTTTTGTTTTACATTCGGGGTGCTAGAATCACCAGGCTACTCTGGAACATGCCACATACAACTGGCTGTGGGAGAAGCAGCTTTCCCTCAAGTATACTCCCGCTACAGTAAGTTGCTTTGTTTATGGTAAATACATACTCATATACACTCATAAATTATATTATTATCCACTTCCCGGAAATCACCATTTCCTATTTTAAGCAACAGCAATAAATAACTTTCTACCCCCTTTTTAACCCCGTTAAGGGGTGAATTTTGATAAAATACGAAACACTTCTTCAATCAATTCTATTAAAGGATATTTATGCAAAATTTGAAGTAGATTGAACCAAGGAATCATATTGTCCCCTACAAACTTTGTCCCCCTTTTTCACCCCGGGGTAGAATTTCGTAAAATCCGTTCTTAGCTGACCTCTACTCGGCAAAAGGAAAATTTCTACCAAATTTCAAGTCTCTAGGTCTTATAGTTCCAGGGATATAGTGATGAGTGAGTGAGTGAGTGAGTGACCTTTCGCTTTTATATATTAAGATAACACAAATGAGATATAATAAAAATACAAATATGTATACGATACAGTAAATATAACAGATAAAAAATATATACTGTAAGGAGAAAATGACGTCTTCGCAAACGATGCCTATAAATACGACGCGCAACTGTCTCCGTGCTCCGGATAGCGACTTTTCCCCCTTGTTCGACGTCGTCCTAAGCCGAGGTGCGATCTCATTAGGAGACACCCTTAGGACGAACGTTCACTCTGAACCTCTTTCTGGGAGCTCCCATTTGTTTTCTCGGCTGGGTCTTTGTATACGGCCCCCCCACCCGGTGATGCTGTAAAGGCCGTTAGGGCCAACAGCAATAATCCTTTCAAAAAAAAATCAATACGCCTCTTTCACCGTTTAGTGCTAAACAGACGAACATTTCGGTGTTAAACTTGCAGGTCATATAAGCCTCTTTAGTTTTGTTGTAGTTGTTTCAAATAAGTAATATTTAAGTTAGTTCCTATTATTTAGATTTGATTGTGTGTAATTGATACTCGATTTCTTAGTTTTAAAGTTAATTGTGTAAATTGTTAAAATAATCATAAATCATTAAAATCATTAAAATTGTATTTGACAAAGATTGTTTTTTTTTCTTTAATGATTGCCACTTCTGATTCTGACATCAGAAGTGGGATAAAGGAAGTTATAAGTTCACCCACTTAAAACAAAGACATTTATTCGTTAATGTTTTTTTTTTTTTTCTTTCTCTCCATCTACCATTATAATTTTTTTTTCTAGTTTTGAAGTCTTGTAACGATTATTGAATCTTGATTTTATTTTATTTTTGTGTGCTGTTCGTAATGAGTAGCAAGAAATCGTGTTGCTATGATCAGCAGCACACTCGAGGCAAGTCGCCGAAGCGAGAGGAGCGTGCGTCTCGATACAGAAGAAATACTAGGAGTAGGTCTCGTAATCCGTGTGGTATTGATACGCGACATGGCTCGAGTGGTGAAATACGCGAAGTAAATAGTGGCTCGCATGTACTTGATCGAGCGGATTCGCGGAATCGCGAGGTTCGTCGAGCGGTCGAGAAAACGTTAACCTGCACGCATAATGAGAATCGTTGTCGTTCGCACTATAGGTCAGCGCATGATTCGTGTGATAGGTCCAGAATTCGTTCACGTAGTCGAGAATATCCGAATTGGCGTCATGATAGACCTCAGTCACCCGCGTATCGGGCCTCACATAGGCGCGATTATCAGTCACGTGAGGCCTCACCTCAACCGACTGCTCCACAAATACCTTGTCGTTAATGCAAGCTTTTCGAACTATGCAACCTACTGATTCACAGCATTATTATGTGACGAACTTTAACCTATCTATTTATAACATCGAGGCATGGTGCACGGAAGTGCATCGCGCCAGAGATATGAATTAGTAGACCGATCATGAGTGTACACCCGCGACAGCGGGTAGTGTCTTATTTAAAGGGAGATGCGAAAGTTTGGTTAAGCGAATAGGTTACGTCTGATAAGACGTGGTCTAACTTTAAACGCGAATTTAAGGGCCTTTGTTCGAATAAATTAGACTACGCGAACATCCTTTTTGCGGCTATGTGTACGACTTCCGATAAATACCCGACGCTTGCAGAGAATGCTCGTCGTACATTGTTACGGTTGTGTATAATCATATAGCTAAGTGACGAGTTAATGACTCTAATCGTTGTACGCGGAATAAATAGGCCTGATTCGAGCGGCCACTGCGAATGCGGATCTCGTTTTTGTCCATCTATACCGCGCACTTGGGCACCGCATCTTCGCATTAGACTGTTTCAGCGGACGGTAGGTAAACCCCGACCCTACCGTCCGCAGCCTGGGCTTGGGTGGCATCCGGCGCATATGAGCGCGCCTGCGCCGCCCTGCGCGACGAATGGGGTCCGAGAAGAGTGAGTCCTCCCGGGTCCCCTCCGCCGCCTCCTTCTGCGAGATGACGTCCTCGCAGAAGGTGGCGTCCACGGTCCAAGCCCTATCACCACCGACCATCGCTCGCGCAACGGCCGACAGCGACAAGTCCTCTCCAATGACTGCAGCGAGATCCCGGCGCTGCTCAGGCCAGGCCGGGCACGACTCGAGCGTGTGTTGCAACGAGTCCTCGCTGCAGTCACAGTAGTGGCAGCTCGGAGTCTTCTCCCTCCTTGCGACAACGTGCAAGTATTAGACGAAGCAGCCATGCCCTGACAATACTTGCACGAGTCGGAAGGTAAGGACTCCACGCTGCCGCACCATCCACTACTCCAATATCCACCGTGTGAAGGTGGTGCGGCGAGCGTCGTCCCGCCATGCAGTGATTTCGCTCGGCGGGGGATTAGTACCCCCCGTCCGCTCCACCGACACATGCCGATAAACTTCGGCGAGCACTTCCGCTTCCAAGTCCCACGTCCGGCCAATGCGCAGGCAGCCTTGACACCTACCGTGCGGTAGCCGCGTATGGCTCTGACCACCATGACCCTCTGTGGGCGCCACGCCGGACGCTTTCAAGCTTTTGGAATGGAAAGAATTCGGCATCCATATAAACGGCGAATACATCACTCATCTTCGATTTGCCGACGATATCGTGCTTATGGCAGAATCCCTGGAAGACCTCAGTATTATGCTCAATGACCTCGATGGGGTTTCCCGACAGGTGGGCCTTAAAATAAATATAGGCAAGACAAAAATTATGTCTATATGTCCATGTCGTACCCACCCAGATATCGGTTGGAGATTCTACTCTCGAAGTTGTTGACGAATACACCTATCTAAGACAAAATGACCAACTTGGTAGGTCCAACTTCGAGAAAGAGGTCAATCGTCGAATCCAGCTAGGATGGCCAGCGTTCGGAAAGTGAAAAAACGTCTTTTCATCTGTCATACCTCACTGCCTGAAGTCGAAAGTCTTCGACCAATGTGTATTACCAGTGATGCCATACGGATCTGAGACGTGGTCTCTGACTATGGGCCTCTTAAATAAGCTCAGAATCGCACAGCGTGCAATGGAGAGGGCTATGCATGGTATTTATTTGCGAGATCGACTCAGAAAACGAAGGTTGCCGACATAGCCCAACTGATTTGCAAGCTGAAGTGGCAGGGGGCAATGCACATAGCTCATAGAACTGACGGCCGATGGAGCAGAAAGGTTCTCGAGTGGAGACCACTACTGGCAAGCGAAGCGTCGGACGGCCGTCCACGAGATGGACAGACGATTTGAAGAGAGTCGCCGGAAGCCGTTGAATGGAGGCTGCTTTAAACCGGTCGCTCTGGAGGTCGATGGGGGAGGCCTACGTTCAGCAGTGGCCATCCAATGGCTGATATAATGATGATGGCAAACGTGTTGGCGAGCGCAGTGTGTTATGCCAGGGCATAGTGATGCCAGGGCATGGTTGTTCGCACCGCTATGGCATTAGTCGCCTTTTACGACACCACGGCAAGAAAGAGGTCGGGACTATTCTTCTCTGCCGGTCACCGCACGGTCGTTTTCTGCATCAATTAAATAAAAATGATCTGCATCAGTTAAATAAAATTGCTTAAGATGATTTTTAAAAATTTGAAGTGTCTGAGATTGTCTTATACGTAAAGGTAATGAAATACATAATAAAATGGAGTGAATAGTGAAAGATTTTTTGTAAAATTTAGATGTATGCACTGGTATCTTAAGAAGAAGTCGACGACATGATCCTACATTAGTTCTATTGTCCTCCAAAAAACAAACTTTTCTTTAAAATACAAAGGTCTATTTGGGTTAAATAAGATGTAATACAAAAATGAGAGTATGTGTAGATTTCGGCGAAGACGAATAGGTAGCCTTGATAACAAGAGACACATAGTTGTATTTGCGTAAGCTAAATATAAAGCGAGTCGACATGTTTTGGAGACGCTCAAGTTTATTCAGCTGTTCTTCAGTAATATTATCTAACATAATTTGCGTTAGCATATTATATTTATATACATACTGACGAAACATAATTATCTGTTACCCTGGGGCCACACTAACGGAAATTGCCGTTTACTATCACGATGAACATAGGTGTAGCCACGACTTATCGCGATAATTTCCAACGGCATTCACATTGCCGTTTGTCGTTACGTTATAGTTCAAGTATCGGTATGGTGTTAGCGCCTTCATGTTGAACTTTCATGTGTAGCCATTCACTTAATGTCGTTAAAACTTAACGCAATATTTATCGTGATGATAGGCATTGGCGTTTCCGGTTAGTGTGGCCCCAGTATTATAGTGGTAAAATTTACTTGTTAGCCTTGATAACAAGAAACACATGGTCGTATTTGCCAAATATGAACCGAATTGACTCGTTTTAGAGACGATCAAATTTATTCAGCTGTTCTTCAGTATAACCTAAAATACCTTACGTCAGCATATATTTATATATTATCTATAATAATTTCTTATAGAATTAAAATTTATTTGTTAACGTTAGTATAACTGATTTCCTATTCAATGATTTCTAAATATTTTCATAAATAGGTATATGCCTATATTAATAATAGCTACACTATCCCTGAACAGCATTTAAAATAAAACAACATTTGTTTTAAAATGGATTTATTTTAATTAAAAATCTATGTTTAGACACTCATTCTCTTTTATTATTTATTTTAATTTACTAACGTTTATATTATAATAATTATAATATTTAAAGTTGTGCACAAAAGCCCATTACAATTTACCTTTAATAATAGAAGGGGACGTTCAAGTATTACGTAACGCAATTTTTGAATATTTTTACCCTCCCTCCCCTCCCCATGTAACGCGCCGTAACGTTTTTCTGCACCCCTCCCCCTCCCTTATCGTTGCGTAACACACAGTTACCATTTTCACCTAAGAGACACATTTAACTTGAGCAAAGTACCGGAAAGTCGCTAATATAGCTTTTTTATTGTTTTGATCGCGAGGGACTCGCTGTAAATCAACTTTAATTTCCTAATTATTGTATTTAAATAAAAAAAAGAACAATGTTACATAACGTGTTGTATGAACACCCCCCCCCCTCCCCCCGCCATTATAACGCATCGTAATGTTTTACAAGAACCCTGTCCCCCTAAATTGCGTTACGTAATACTTGAACGCCCCCTAACGACTGATAAAAAAATCCAAATGTTACTTATCTACGGAATTTTCCCATCAGTGCTAAAATTTAGACTAAAATTTATTTTTATTATTTATTTAGTAGGGTCATTCTACTTCTGACGAGCAAATAAATAAAAAATAATAATTTCAATTTTATTCAGGTTTTTTTTAATTTATTATACTTATTTAAAGAAAATATCAACAAAGGTATAAGTAACATAGCTCGTTTCTTGTTAAAATATAAGAAAAAAAAATGGTTGACTGTAAAGTCGGTTTACAGACGATAATTTTTACGTGATAACGTCATAAGAAAACATAGATGTAGAATTGTATACTTTTATGAATCGAATTGAATTATTATCACTGAATTATTATTATCTTGTGAATTTTTTTTTCAGTTACCTGAAGTTCAGGTCTGGTGAGAAGGTATTCGACCGTATAGAGCCGATAGAAAACACGAAAGATAACAGTGGCATGAAGGGCAGGTTGGTGGTCACCAACTTGAGGGTCATATGGCATTCACTGGGCTCGCCGCGGATTAATTTATGTATGTTTTTACATTATACATCAATTACAATGATGTATTAAATATAAATATGTACATTTAATCCATCGTTGCCTATATAAAATTCGCGTCTACGTATTTAACTTTAACGTTAGCAGTATTTTACGATATCTTTAATAGCTAAACCGTTAAGTTGATGGAGTTCGGAACGTAAAAACGGTTTAACATATCTTTAGCCACCTACCTATATCATTATTTTTTAGTAGTTAACTTTATAACTAAATTTTTTATCTCGCAAAGATCGAATTTATAACGAAGTAAGCAATTATGACAATTTATTAGGGCATTACAAAATGCTAAAACTAACTCATAGGAGGGATATTGCTGCTATCCATGGACGAAACTAAGTATGGGCCGGTTTTGCATGAAAATGTATTATATTTTAAATATATTGCAATAGATAAGTACTAATATGAAAAATTGTGGGTTAAGCCACTTTTGCGCTGACGGCCTCAATTGTGATATACTTTGTAACATTTATATTGACAATAGTATTAAGTTAAGAATTGTATTCTTAGTGTATTACGTTGGCTTCCTAAATAAATAAATAGATAAAAATAAACTTTATGTATTACTACTTAAGTTTCTATAAAAAGTACTTAAAATATTAATAAAACTAGACTAATGCCTGAATGAATCCTACACGAAGTACTTAAATATTTTTCCAAGTCAATTTATTGTTTTTGTTCTGATAAATCAAATAATAAAACAAATAAAAAGTATTTTTGGGGCAGCTCCGTTACTCCGTCACTTACTTTCACATAATTTTTTTTTCTTAATTAACTTGTGTTCTGCTTTGGATATGTGAAACAAATCACAACTGTAGTTATATGTAAGTACATCGATGTTTACAGAAAACATTTTTGGTTTGCCGAATTGCATGTTAACGAATACTACTTACGCCGAGTTGCACGAAACAAATTTTAAATTTAAGTGTTTATTAAACTAATTTAATCACAAGAATCGTGATTATCTGTTGCACAAAACCTACATCTGATTAAGTTAACAAAAAAATTTAGTTTAATTAAAGTCCTATCTAACTGATGATTAATTCCAACAGCTTTAAATTAATCATAAGATCAACTAATTTTAAGATTAATTGCAACTTAACTAACGGAAAGTTAGCGACGGTTTCGTGCAACTCGCCGTTAACCAACTTACAAAGTCGGAGCAGAAGAAAAGTTTGTATAATTTCCGAGATAAAATACTTTAAATCAACTTGTTAATTGTGTACTTAGATAGTAAACATAAGTCCAGACCTTTCAAATAATCCTTAACTGAGCATGAAAGTAACTAAAAATGTGCTCACTTAAAATTGAAAGCCGTTTAGAATTTAGCTACAATTTATTACCTTTATTAATTCGTTTTACAACGCCTGCGAAAATGTCATAACAATTTTCGTTAAACTAAAACGTCAAAATAACGATAGCTTAAAACTTAAACGAAAATTTCGACAAATCCGATAATATTGGACCTTTTAAGATGTTTTCGTCGATTACTAACTTGTCGTTTAAATTTAACCGCTTTTGAATTTGACAGCTGAGCCATAATGAAGTTACTGGTGCCGAGCGGCCATTTTTTATATTTACGCGCCAAAATCCATAGAAATATATTTTTATTTGTCTGTTTCACTGAATTAAAAATAAAATTAACTGATATTATTATTATAGCTAGAGAGCCAGTGGCAGTAATTTTTATGTGATTTCATCGTCTGACAGAAGCTGATAATAATTTAAAAAAAAAAAAAATTAGAGTACTAAATAAAATAATCATTTTAAACAATTTTTGCCATTCATTAATTGCTGCAATATCAAATAGAAGTTTGCAAAAAATGTTTTAAAAATAAGTATCTTAAACGATATTATCGTTTCTGTCTATAGTCTTAGTAAATTATATTTATTACTAGCGGCCCGGCCCGGCTTCGCACGGGTATTTAACTAAAATTTTAAGAATTATAAATTTATATTTTTTATCACCTACACCTGCGTCGATACTGGAAAATATTTTATAATAGACGGATTGAGTTGTCAAATCAACTTCGAAGCAAAAGCAACCCCCTTTTTTGATAAATTTTGATAAAATACGAAACACGTCTTCAACCAATTCTGTTAAAGAATATTTTATGCAAAATTTGAAGTAGATTAGACCAAGGAACTATGTTGTCCCATACAAACTTTACCCCCCTTTTTTGCCCCCTTAGGGGTAAAATTTCGTAAAATCCGTTCTTAGCTGACCTCTCTTCGGCAAAAAGAATATTTCTAACAAATTTCAAGTCTCTAGGTCTTATAGTTCCAGAGATATCGCGGTGAGTGACCTTTCGCTTTTATATATTAAGATTAAGATTATAAAACGGACTCGTTTACAGATTTATTGTACGGATATATTATAATACGGATGAAACATTTGAACTGATTTTTTGATTAATTATTTTTTTATTGATGAATATCATATTTTAATAAGTATTATTCCCGACGAAGACAAATCCAAAAACACAAAAATCATAAATATCGGTCCACTCGTTCTCGAGTTATAAACGGTGTAACTAACACGACTTTCTTTATATATATAGATTACAACTTAAATAGCTATAACCATCCAACATTGTACAATCAAAAAACAAATAACGACCAAATATTTTAACAACAAACAAACAATCAAGACCGTAGTACCCTAAGGTATTAAATGCAAAAAAGAAAATCATTTTTTTAAATACGGGCGAGTGTCATTCTTTTGGCCGAAGTTTTGGACAGCGCGATTCAAAAAATTATACTACGTATACTGCGCCATCTATCGTAGAAAGTAGAATATCATTTTTATATTTAATGACATTTAACAAAATAATAACTCAAAAATAAGTTTTGTGAGTTTTTAAGATTCGTTAGACCAGATGGCGTTGCATGTAGGTACCTATTTCTATTTTCTTAAATATTTATTTTTAAATTTAATTACAATGAAACAAAAACTAAATGTTACTGTGAGTTATGTATATTTTTTATATATTAAAGTTATTTACATTGGTTTTGTACTTGTTACGTGATACGCGTACAAAAAAAAAAAGCTTATAAGAGATAGCGCTGATAGAAATTAAATCGCGCTAGTAAAATTTATTCTTGATAACATATAGTGTATTAATAAAACAGAGTTTTTAACAGATTTATTATAGGTATAGATTTATTCAATTTCAATATAATCAAACCTAAATTATATATTCAGGTCTACAATTTTACTAAGTGCTTGGAGAAAAAATATATTTATGGTACACTGAAATTGACACAGGGTCATAACTATAAATGAACTGAAATTAATCAACTTGTCAACATCCTATGGCAGGGCAAAGACTTCTTTTCCATACAGGAGAAGGGTTGGAGCTCAATCCACCACGCTGTTCTACTGCGAATTAACGGACAATAACCAGGGCGGTGATGGGCAGCAGCATGGGAAAGGCCAACGTTTAGCGGTGGACATCCAAGTTCTGATGTGGTAGTTGAGGTGTAGAAGAAAAAATAATAAAGAAATTGGTTTTTTGTTTGATACTACTCTTTAATATTCTAAAAGTAATTAAGAAAGTAATAATAATTTTAAGGAGATTTTTTTATTATTATCTGTTACATAACACATTTACAAAATTAATTACTACGGATTTAAATATCAGTGGATGAACAGCGGTGTCTTAGTTATAAGATTGTTGATACTCTTTAACTACGGAATACATATATTTTAATTACTTTTAAACTAAAGTGTTTACAGCGCTTTAAGCAGCGCTTTATTCGCTTTATTGTCTACTATCGTTTCCATGGTAACGATAATAAAAACAAATCGAATAAACGCGGTATATTTTATACAAAAATAATATATAGAATGTCGAAAGCTAAAAAAGGTGTTGTGTGGGAAGACCGCGAAGTGCTGTTCGATCTGCCTTTTGAGTGAGTTATTGTTTGTTTTCAACAAAATGTTATCTGTTCCCACAGTTTCACTTGCATGAGCTTAACAGATAATTATTTATTGTATTATTTATCCGCTCTATGCATCGATGTATATAATTATACATCGATGCATAGTCCGGATGATGGAAGAAAACTGAAACACTTTCATTTTTGACAATGAAATTTTTTTTCAGATACCTGAAGCTCAGGTCTGGTGAGAAAGTATTCGACCGGATCGAGCCGATAGAAGACACGAAGGGTAACAGTGGCATGAAGGGCAGACTGGTGGTCACCAACTTGAGGGTCATATGGCATTCACTGGGATCGCCGCGGATTAATTTATGTATTTTTTTACATTATACATCAATTACAATGATGTATTAAATATAGATATCTACATTTAATCCATCATTGCCTCTATAAAAATTTTGTTTTTAGCCCTCTGGCTTAAACAATATAAGTAACAGGAACATACTCATAGCTACCGTTGTTATATTGGGCCTCCGTGCTATAAGATCTCCTAGCTAACATCACCCAACCACTATTTAAGAAACAAATCTTTTATAATGTTATAAAATTAATGTCCAAATCAATCAACTGATGTTTTATTGAGGGAAGGACTTAGTATGATACAATCATCTATATATTATACATACCTACATAATCCCCTTTTGGTTTTTACCGCAACTATATTAACTGAACTGAATCAGCCTGTAAGCGCTCCACTGCTGGGTAAATTCTCCTCTCCATATAAGGGTTGGAGCTTAATCCACGACGCTGCTCTACTGCAGTCTTTTTTTTTTGGATAAATGAACCAATTAAGTTTTAATTTGAAAAATGTAAATACGTAAATTTAGTTAATTTTAAATATGTGAGTTTAATTAATTAAGTAACATATAGTCGACTGAGTGACGTTAGTTTATTGTTACCTTTTCTTCTTCTAATTCGGTACGTTCTTGGCAGAACGGTCGTGATCACCGTGTGTTATGGAACGCTTTACTACACATCGCCACCTCTCTGATGGCTGCTCGGTCTGTCCAGAGCATGGGTGACCTGCTACACGGTCTTGTACCCCAACTTTTCCTTACACTACAAACCTCTCTATAGACGACTCTCCATGCCGCGAGACTTGACCGAAATGGCGTTGCCTTTTATAATAAACTCAGGCTCTGGTTTCACCTGTCAGTTACTTTTATCTCGTTACCGTAAAAAGAAATATACAACAGTAGGTCTACCATGAGTTTTTGTTACAAGCGCACATGACATAACTACAGTAGTAAACGTAAAAACGCAATAGTAATGACAGTATCCGCGAGAGGCGCTGCTCAACTTTCCATACAAATTGTCTACTACACTCGCTGACGTGTATCGTGAACTATCGTCTCTGGAAACTCATGGTTGACGTACTGTTGACTTTTTTACCGACTCTTCTCAGGAAAATCTACATTCCGAATTAATGATAGCTTCACATTAACTATACTACACTATATAATATATATTATTTTACACTGATGATTCAAATATGTTTTGAAGCATATTTTAAAAAAAATTTGAAGTTTGATACAACACTAAAGATAAACCGTTTGCAATCCTCGTGTATCACGCTGAGAACATAGAATAATAATAACCTAATTATGTTCTCGATTGCTAATATTTTAGTTATTCGATGTAATTTGCAAACAGTCTATATACTTTCAAATTTGAAACATTTTCAAATATTGGCTGAGTTCACAGAACTGAACGGAATTGCTCACTTGACCCCCTCTGTGTACCATTAGGTACTAATAAATTCAATGGATTCATGGTTAATATAATGCGTTTAATATCGTATCCTATTTTTAACTGACTTCGTTTCGGTTTTATTGTTTTTCTTTTTTATTTCTACGTTATCTAAGAACTCAGACATTTAAGAACTGATAACGAAAATTATTTTTTGTTTCGGAGAGTACACTTTCCGTTTGGTCCCAAATAAATTCGAATAAAAAATACCACTTGACACTACCAAATTTATGGTCTGAATGTCCTTATGGGTCTCCCCACCGTGCTGCGGAGAGCACGTAAAGCCAACGGTCTCGGTTGTCATCAAAGACATCTGATAGCGAACGTTACACACTGTAGGGAAATTATCCGCCAACCCGCAACGGAGCAGCATGGTGGATTAAACTTCAACCCTTCTTCTATATGGAGAAGAAGCCTTTGCCCAGCAGTGGGTTGTTTACAGGCTGATTCAGTTCAGTTCAGTGCTATTTAACCACTTCAGCTTTTACGGAAGCGACTGCCGCTCTTAAGGCTGTCCTGATATTTCCTAAACACCCGTCAATTCCCAGTAAACTAGCGTCATTATATTCTTATTTTTATGCATGAGAAAAGATTATATCATAAATGCATATTTTAAAAAATCTATTTTTCTCCAGCTATTGGTCTCAATTGCTTCATAACAACAAACACGAAGATTGTCAAGTCGGGTCTCAGAGGCACCACGCAGGCGCTGTACGTGCTAGCGGGCTACAGGACGAACAAATATGAATTCGTTTTTACTAACTTGTCACCGAACTGCGTACGCCACTACACGTCTGTTGTAGGCGTTCACAAGTGAGTTCATATTACGTTATCTAGAAATAAAATAAAATCGTAACCCAATATTTTACATAGACTATTTTTCAAAAGCACAAGTCGTGCGGTGACCGGCAGAGAAGATAACTCCCGACCTCTATCTTGGCCGAGGTGTCGTAAAATGTGACTAAGGCCATAGTGGTGCGAATAACTGTACACCAACCAGGATGATGGTAGGCAGCAGCGTCACTATATCCTTTTTTTTTTGGCGGGAAAAAATGTGCCTGACCGCACACCCCGTCGTCCAGGGAGACAACAGGGTAGTGTGGGGCCCTCACCCACTAAAATAACCCGCCGTGCGCCCTCACCCGCCCTTACAATGCGGACCACGGGTACCGCGTACGTTGCTCCGTGGTCCACAGGCGGCAGACCCATCGGGCACTCTCTCTTGTGCGACGCCCCGCGCACTTGGGCATGCACCTTCGCGGTAGGCTCTTTCGGCGAACGGTGGGCAATCAGCGTCACTATATCCTGCCACAAAACACTGCGCTTGCCAACCCGTCTGCCAAGCATGGCGAGTATTGGAAAAAACATCCAACGGCTGATGTGATGGTGGATTTTTCCATTCTACCCTCAAAGGCTTATACGTTTATATCAATTTTTCAAAATAATAATTGCTTCAATTATTTGATTGTAACATGTCAAGTAAAGATTACCCTTCAGCAAGTTTTGACAACTTACTGAAGTCACAATCTTTGATTGGGATCTTAAATTGGGTGATTGAAAATCTTGTTTTAATCCTTAAATTACTGCTACACGTGCTAATGGGCTTAATTAATACTTGAAAATAAATAAGTATATAAACACCTCACCCTCAAAGTCACACCCAACACATACACAAAAGCCCAAACTAAAATTAACGTTTGTATGGCCTTTGGAAACATTTGTCACGAGTAGGAATCGAACTCTGGTGTAGTGCGAGTAGTCGCCTTGACGCCGGCGGTTGCGGGTTCGATTACCGCTCGAAGCAGATATTTGTATTTATACAAATATTTGTTTCTGGTCTGGTGTATGATATCTGGTGTCTTATCTCTACACCGGGTTTCGAAAAGCACGTAAAGCTGTCTGTCCCTGTTGTTATCATAGACAGATTGTATATCAGATGATAGCGATTGTTAGGAAGGTCGCGTAATTATCGGCCGTTGTTTAAACTTCAACGCTTTTCCTATGTGGAAAAGAGGCCTTTACCCTAGCAGTGGGACATTTATAGGCTAATACAGTTCAATTGAGAGATTGAACTTGCGAGTAATTTTTGGAGTTTACTCCTTAAGAATCGATTTTCATATATAAGGCGCCCGGTATGAGAAAAATATGAGAGGTAAAATGTACTGATGAATGACCTCGTTACTTTTTCGGTGCACGCGCACCTATGGTGCGGTGCGAAAGTAATGTTGCTCTAATTAATATTGAAAAATAATATTTAAAAAATAAATGATAATTGTCAGATAATAATAATTACATAATTTATCAACATTCCTAATGAAATATTTGTGCACATCTGAAATTGACTATTGTGAAAAGTTTAATGTAAAATATTTCGCCGATTAGTTGTAATAAATGTATATAAAATGAATAAATATGTATTTATATATGTATATTATTTTCATTAATTTGTTAATTTACCCTTTCATATGGTATTAATCTTATTTTCAGTTGGATAAACTCTTTTTGCGTATGTTTAGACAATCGTACTTAAGGAGTAAACTCCAGTCGTGCGTCGGAGCTGACACACACAATTTTTTTTTTGAGAGCTTCCGGTGCGTCCTATATTATTTCTCTTCTCGAGACATTTTTTAACGTTAGTTCCACTTTTAATGTAAATAGAACATCACTCTTTTACTGAGAATTGTCAAAAAAATAAAAAACTAAATAATACGTTGAACGACCCAGGAATCAAACCTGAGACCCCTTGCTCGGTAGTAACGCTTGCGACCACTCGATCAATGAGGCGGGTACCTAATCTTAGAGTAATTGTTTAAAAATATTTAAGTACCTACGTTTTTCCCTCAAATTAACGCGGGCGAAACCGCGGGGCACAGCTAATAATAGTATACATGTATTTATATTGCTTATTGCAAAAACTAATTAATTAGGTATTGTTACAGATCTTACGCAGTATCGAGAATGTATCGTGATTTAAAACTAAGAGGAGCTTTCATACACAACAAACAGTTGCGAGTATTGCCACTCGAAAAGGTAATTATGATGTATCTTTAAATTCAATTCAATTCTTTGTTATATGACTTTTAGTTGTGTCAATTTGATACAAATTATTTCCATAATGTCATCTAGGAAAACACACTGGAGATCCTTCGATGCGGTTGAAAATCCAAAATAAAATAAAGTTTTAAATAAATGTACCATCTATCTATAAACTATCAAAATATTATAGATATTTATTTGTCAATTCGTCATTGTGTTACTCATGTTACAGCAGAATGTCAATGAATTAATAGAATACCAAAATTGATAAAGGGCCATTCATTTATTACGTAAGACGATTTAGGGGGAGGGGGTCGACCATGTCTTATTTTCTCTTACAAGGGGGTGGGAGGGAGTCTCATAGTGCTTACGTAAGATCACAAAAATGCGCAAAGTTAATTTTATTCTTTGAAAAAACGGGGGCAACTGCATGAGTGCCGAGGTTTGTTCGGATGCATATATTAATATATATAATATTAGATGTTCCATTGGTAGATCCATTTTCCGAGTTGCTGCCTGTAAGCGGAAATGACCAACGATTAGAAAGAGAGAGTATACCTATGTATATCGCGGTACCCCATTGGCCTTGCTGTCTCAAATTCAAGTCTCGATTTTTTTATATTTTTTTTTTGTGCACATCAATTATTTACTTCAATTTTAATAAACAAATCATAGAAACAACTCAAATATGCACAGTAATATTATATTGGTTCAACCGGTACCGCGATCGTCTCTCTCTTCTAAACGAGAGACAGCTGGAGGCCTGGCTCCCCTGCTCTATTTATCATAATAATACCTCTATGAGCAAAATTCGTCTTACGTAGAATAAATGAATGGCCCCTAAACTGAAAACGACGGACATTATAAAACGGCTCTTGTCCTTAGCAATTTGTCAAAATTTCTGTTCGGATAAGCATACTGAAATAAATCATTAAAATTAAACTTTTTTTTTATTTGATTTTTATTTTTTAAGTTGCATGCATACTTTTTTGGTTATAATATTTTATTATTTTTATAGATCTGTCTCAACGAGCAAGGTATATGGAACCTGTCAAGCGAGTCCGGTAACTTGGGGACGATGATCGTGAGCAACGTTCGTATCGTATGGTACGCTGATGTAAAAGACGGCTTTAATATATCGATGCCTTATATTACTATTGAAAGTGTAAGTCTCTTGATATATAAATTACGTCTAAAAGAATAAAAAAGGTTAGAGATAAATCATATTAGGAATTAATACAATATAATAGTATTTCACGGTTATGCACTTACAAACATAAAAATATTATATTATTTTAGATCGCGATACGAAACTCTAAATTTGGGGAAGCACTGGTTATCATTATCAGAGCTACGGCTGGTGGTTACGTGCTGGGTTTCCGAGCTGATCCTAAAGAGAGACTGCTTCCTTTGCTTACCGAACTGCAAACCTTGCATCAGGCGTATACTGAAAAACCTATATTTGGTGTTGAAATGAACTGGGGATCTGAGGTGTGTATTTTGAACGGTACACTAGTAGTGTGTCATCATTATCACTAGCATCTCGACTAGTGAAGGAGATAACAGCTTTCAAAGACTTGTGACATATAGTCTTGCCACACATGGAGGACTTTTTGCGATTTCTTCTTTACTCAACACAAACATACGAACTCAACATATGTTGTATGTATACATTTAACATTTATAAAATGGTAATAGTTATTCGAAGACGAGCCTGCAATCTTGGTAAAAGTAAGCCGCTATATTAACTTATGGTTTGTTAAACGACTAAATCGTAAAAATGAAAAGTAATACTTCTTTTCTGTGACCACTATAACGGTTGAATAAATTCAGTATGCAATACTCTACTATTGTTGTTTATTTCGAATTAATTTTGGCGGAGACCTACAACTAGCCCTTGTCTAAGCCGGGAACAGAAAGAGCGCTTCTTACAAACATAATTATAGAAACTTTTCCACAGATCTTCAAAAATGACGCTTGAGCTTAGATATTTATATTAAAAAACCGTCCAAATGCAGGCTATATTTGATAATAGATATATAAAGCAGTAACATCAAAAGTAACATCGACATGTAATCATTATAAGCTTTGTAATGTTTTAAACGTATATTTGTAAGGATACATTCTTATGATAGCTTTATTATATTTTTTAAGGTCTCAAAACCGACTTATGATGTCATAGAAGAGTTAGAAGAAATAGGTGAACCACGTGGCGAAATGGGGCCCAGTTTATACTTAGCTTCACAACAAGCTCTTAATAAAGAAGATGCTGAGATTCAGCCCGTTTACAACCCTTATTTGGGATTGGCAATTGAGCCTCTGAAAGACGGTTTCACTTTGAAAAGTTTGTTTGAAGTCCAAACTTCATCTTAGATGAGAATAGTTAAACAACGACTTAGATGGCGTCACATAATCTTACAAAAAAAAAACCTTTTGCATTATCGTGTATTAATCTAATTAATATTATTTATTATTAATAACTTGTTTACAAAAAATATCGTCCAACTTATAAATGCTTTAAATATTAATCATATGATTAAGCTTTAATAATAAATAAGTGTCAGTAGTAATAGTGTCATATAGTCTTTTTTTTACAATTGTTTCAATAAACTGTTTCAAATTATGACTTATTTATTCTTTTATTTCTATATTTAAATTAATTTATACATTTTTAAATATATTCATATAACAAAAATTAAAATATTTAAAAATATAAAAATTTGTTTTCTTCCGGTGGCAGGTTGAGGCCTAGGCCACCGGTAGTTAGGTATCCAGGCTGAGAAACCTCCTCACAATACATGCCGACTCAAGCAACACTGCCTTTTGTATATAACCCTTGATCCAACAAAAACTCTTCGTTAATAAGCCATTGACCACAATAGGAACAATTATAGTTTAGTCCACATTCCACATGGCGGTTATCTCGTGGGCAAGGTCCAAATATTTTCTTGATCTTTTTCTGCGAACGAGATTATCATAATGTGGAACTGTAATGTCAGCAATAATTGCTTACACTTGATTGCACCTGGCAATAATTGCCAATTATTGTCAACTAACATTTTATGTATGTCATTTAATTATTATTTTTTTTTTTTACATATACTTATAAAGATAAAAACATCACAAAAATGACAAAAACCTTAAATAGTAAAATTAGAAACGTCAGAGGACGACTCGCATACCCAAGACCAAAGATCTCATCGAGTTCCGATACACAATCGGCAACGTCAGACGACGACTACCAGACACCGCTGTCCACCGCGGAATCGGAAACTAAAGGCAAGACTCCACCAGAGCGGAGATGTATAGAGATGTGTTTTAACAACCAATAGAATTTCGTTCAGTGGTATTCACTCAAGCGGAGGGGAGACAAAGTGTGTGAATAACGAAATCCTATTTATTAACTTATATATTTAGGTTGTTTAAACACATCTCCGCACATCTCCGCCTTAGTGGAGTCTCGCCCTAACGATACCCGCCATCAGCTAGTTTGGAGCTTCAGGGGCAACGCGCACCCACAAGAAATTCCGCTTTCGATGGTGCTGTGCACCGCATGAGATGGTCTCAAAAAATGAATGAGAGTCATGCGAGCGTACTATGAGGCAACAGGTGGGGTACTAATTTCACTGCGTATCGTTCAACGATGTAGTCTCTGTTTCAGACACTTGATCCAAAATTATGAATAAATTGAAATAATATATTATTATTATTTTCTGAGACATGTGATTCATTATATCGTCTTTGCGCCTGCCAAATTCCATATATGCATTTTTTTATATTTTGATTTTTGTACTAAAGGCAACAGGTGGGGTACTAATTTCACTGCGTATCGTTCAACGATGTAGTCTCTGTTTCAGACACTTGATCCAAAATATGAATAAATTAAAATAATATATTATTATTATTTTCTGAGACATGTGATTCATTATATCGTCTTTGCGCCTGCCAAATTCCATATGTGCATTTTTTTTATATATTGATTTTTGTACTAAACCTAATATCCGCTTCATTCTTTATGTGTTGTTAAAGTTCTTTTTGTGATATTCGAACTAAAAACAAACTTAACAAATTCAATATGTATTTTAACATTATTAATAAATAGTAAAAAAATTGTTTAATAACATATTTTATGTTGTTTCCCAAAACCTTACAAAAACCACATATGAAATTTGTTAGGCGCAGCGACGATATAAAGTTGTATAGGCCTCTCTTTGTACCAAACATTACTTTGCTATGTTCTTTTTTTATGTAATATTTATATTTTGGTGTACAATAACTACTTTCCCATCCTTTTAATCGATGAAATTATTAAGTTAAAATACAATAATAAACATTAATAAAATAATTTATAAACATTATTTACTTCAGTTCAACTTTAAATCCAAACCAAGGAATTTCTATCATAACAAATAATAATAATATAATAACAATAAGTTTGTATATAAATTCCTTGATCCAAACTGATGTAAAAAAAGATTATTATTTCTTCTGTACGAGTGTCCGGACTTTTGTCACGTCGTTATGCATTAAAAAGTTTTATTCACCAATTATCCACCACCAGCGAAAATATTTATAATTACTTAAACATTTTGTTTTACATTGAAAAATAATAGTTATTATATAACGATAACATCATAGTAACGATAACTTATATTTTTTAATTGTTTTTAATAGTAGCAATGAAATTAAAATTGACAAGTAGTGTCACGCTAATGTCACTTTTATTTACAAAATACGCAAATTATTTCAACAACTTTTGATACAAACACGTCGTAACTTGTAACATATTATTTACAATTGTGTTTATTTTATAAACATATATACTTAGTTTCCATAAATGTAACTATTTAAATAATCTTAATGTATTATATCTTTTCATTTATTGATTTCCTGTTATTTTGAATCATTGTCTTTGATTGTTATTTTTACTAAATGTATTAAAAATTGTATATTTATTAAAATTATATTATTAATAAAATGGACAAGGAAAAGAACAGAAGTGCTGCAGGACTTGTAAGTAAAAAGGTCTATTTTTGATGCTTGTTTTGAGATTTTATTAATTTTTCAACGAGTAGATAAAACGACGAATCATAAATTTTTATCAAATATTTACTGTACAAAAAATTATTCAGAATTTATGATTATTATGTTGTCAAAAAAAAAATCATAATTGTACATTGTACATTAAAGTAAATTTTTAACTTTGATCTTACAAATTTAAATTCACTTTTTTTGTTCAAATTCAGCTGTCTAAATGTACATATACTTTTACATTGCACGCATGGGCTTACAAACTTTGATGCCTTTTCCTGGCACTGCAAAATACATTTAAATTTTGAGCTTATAACATTTAAACATTATCAATATATTATTTATATAAAACTAATCAAATCAAATTCATATTCTATGCAAGCTGTTACACAAATGGGAAACATCACACTTTCACAGCTCTTACCTCTATGTTATTATAAATTTCATACAAAATTAAGTAACTTATTGCTTATTTAATCACTCAGATCATTTAATAACGTTATCATAATGTTTCAGAGACGCTCAGCAATTGCTGAAAGATTACGCCTGCGAGAAGAATGGTCAGCCCTAAAAGGGACAAGCGATAAAACAAATCCTCAGCAAAATAAAAAAAATGTTCTCACTAATAAATCCCAAAACTTAGTAATATCATTTCCTAAAAATGTAGGAACTATGAGTAAATATAAAACTAGAAAGAATGATAAATCTGATGTGAGTATTACTTAGTTTTATTATGAATAAACAACATTAATAGATGTTTTGGTTAGGGCCACATTAAATTTAAGTATTTATTACATTGTTGGACATTTTAAGTACATACACTGCTTCTTAAGTTGCAGGATGATGTTATATTAGGATGTAATTAAATTAGTTAAACAAACTTTCTACTAATAAGCACTTATTTTAATTTTTTTTTTACCATTTTTTGTATAATTTCAACATAACATTGACATAATTATCAAAGTTCTTAGCTCCAAACTATTAAAATTTTGTTTTTTTTTTTTTTTATGGTGCCTTATGCATACTTCAAAAGTTGCCACAAAATGATATTTTTTTTTTATTATTATTATATCTGTATAACATATTAAACATTAGTCTGATACATTTCAATGTACTTGAAAGAGAAAAACATTAAGTGGTATCAGGGAAAATTTACAAAAAAAAAAATAATCACAACGAAAGAAAATTAGACTAAAATATAAAAAATAAACCTACATTCACAGTTCCCCGTATCTGAGGTGTTGTGTGGAAATGTGGTATTAGTTGATGTGGGATCCGAGACCCGTGCGTTACCACTTAGAGCTGCATTGACTGCCCTCGGAGCAACTGTTGTACCAACTTGGAGCCCTCTCGTTACACATCTTGTCTGGTCTCAAGGTATTAATCTTAGTAATATGTAATATTATAAGTAGAGATACCACGTATATTCCGCTACTATTCGGTATTCAGCCTATTTGGCAATCTTTTTTTAATAATTCGGTATTCGGCCGAATACCGAATACTAAAAAATGAAGAAAAATTTTATTCAAAAATATATCTATTTTAATCACAAAAAATATATATTTTTAAACTTAAAATCTATCAGTGGCGAGTTGTGATTAATGAAAACAATTTTTTCAGCATTTGTTGATAGCAAAGGATTGCGCTTTTCTTTATAAATAATATCTGCTTCTGAAAGTAGCTTCTGACTATATATCTTAATGCCAGGAGACGATAGATAAATCTTAGCGAATTTCGAAAGGATTCGATACGGTTTTGCTTTTGCTAAACTAACACAATATGATGTGATAATTAACACATGCATCGCAATGAGACAAGTCGTAACATGTCACGCACGAAATGCCCTATCTGTTGCCGAACATTCGGTCGTCGAATATTCGGCGCTTCGGCCAAATCACTATTCACGGCATCTCTATTTAGGCATTTTCATTAAAAAAAAACTAAACAAAAAATTTGCTTCATTCAAGCAAGGCTTTAAAAGCTCTTTCTAGTCATCATTGTACTGTAACGTTAATTTGAAGCTATTACCGATTTCGAATGTAGATTCTTTTGAGAAAAAAACCACCAAGAAACTCAAGTTAGTCTTTATTAAAAATTGTCCATACATTGCTTATTAATTATATAAACAGACTCATATGTCATCCATAAAGCCAGATAACTTTAATTTAATTTATATTTAATATTTATTAGTTTATAATAGAGATATTGGTATAGTCACGAAGCAATTACAAAGAGGAGGTGTTGTAATCAATGTAGTCTAGCGTCCACCAATGTAGTCCACACATCAAACCGTAGTAGATCTACTCACCACCAGTTGTCGCTTTCGTCAGTACAGCTGTCGTTGCCGGACAATTAAGTTGCTCTCGTGACTAACTCCTTTTTATATATTTAAAAAATATTCTCGACCCGCGCACGTTGTGAACATGAAGTGCTGTGTTGTATCGTGTAGAAGTTACACGAACAAATCAAAATCAAATGGAATAAACATATCTTTCTTCTCATAAGTAATATTTAAATTAAATATATTATTTATTTTGTCTAGAAAGTTCGGTGATTACCATGCCTCTATCGGCAAGTAGCAAAACTACTGGTCTAGCCAGGGCCGTACTTAAAATTGAAATGTATCTCTACAATACGATCCTAGATACTGTTCAAAAGCTTTCAATTAACAAAGTTTAAAAAAAGTTGTCAATGAGCGTATGTGGTGAAGGTTATTACAAAATAATTATTGAAGATAGCTCACTCACTCAGCGAATAACCGCTCAACGGCCGTCTCGACTACTAGTTGACAAGAGTTTACAAGCTAACCACAATAACTGCAAGTGCCCGTGTCATGTAATGGTCGCCATGGCTATATTGCCCATGTCAACTTTTTTTCGACACGGACATTAGTACGCAAAGTGCACCTGTCAACTACAGGTTGATTAACGTATACTACATTATCACCGGTGGGAAATAACGTAACCAAACTTGAGAGGCCTTGGGCAGTTTTGTGCAGTTGGTAAACTAAAAGATCATTGTCCGGACACTCAAGCGGATAAGGTGTTTTTGAGAGGCAATTTCAGTCGAATTGTTGTAGTGAAAATTCTAATTATGTAATTTTATATTCTGGACTAAGGTTCGAACCAATAGTAGTTGGTTTTGACGTTCAATATTTGAATTTGAATAATCTGATCTAATAAAAAATATTCTTTCTTGCTATAATAAGAAATCTATCAGTATCTACAATTTATAACTGTTGTTTATGAAAATAAAAGCATGTTATGTATCATATTATGCAGCATTATTCCATTTTATTTACACTACGTCTGGCTTGGGAAAAGGTTTACCAATTTTGGTGTCCTTTCCGTTTTTTTTTAATAATAATAATAATAATAATAATAATATCTTTATTTGCGAGAATATGGTACAAAAGATATCAAATTTACATTTTATCCAGCATATTCTACCGACTTTTTCGGCGTGCAAATAATAATAATAATAATATTTAAAATAACCAAAAAAATTTTTGCACAATTGTCCAAATCAGATAAATTATGTCAATAGTGAAATACAAGGTCATGGAAATAATAGCAGTAACATGAAGCAGCAATAAAAAAAAAAAAAAAAAAAAAACGTCTAGTGAAATGAAACAAAAACCAATACAATAATTAGAAACAATTAGTAAACTTAAAAACTTTAGTCATATTTTGTCATTCAAGTAGTCATTAATACTGTAATACAATTTATTTAATAAGAATTCATAAAAAGATTTCTTAAATGTTACAAGTGGTAAATCCTTATAAGAGTCTGGTATTTTATTATATATTCGAATTGCCATACAGTAAACATTTCTTTTATATATAGCCAGCTTTTGCATTGGCATATATAGCTCATGTTTGCGTCGAGAATTGGTCCTAAGTACACTACTGTTTGTTTGGAATAAATGTAAATGTTTCTTGACAAAGACGCCGGTTTCAAAAATGTATAAACAAGGAAATGGGAGAATATGATATGATTTAAAAAGTGGACGACAGCTTTCTAGAGAGCCAGCTCCACTTATTGACCTCAGGCATTTCTTCTGGACTTTAAATGCCCTATCTGCATCTACTGAGTTTCCCCACAGTATGACGCCATAGCGAAGGTTCGACGAGACGTAGCCATGGTATGCCAGCATTGCCGCTTTGTCAGTGGCTACATTTTTGAGGCGCTTCAGGACGTAGACAAATTTTTCGAGTTTTTCACATGTCTTTTGAACGTGATTCTTCCAATCACAGTACCTATCCACTTGTATCCCCAGAAATGATGTCGATTCTACATTTAAAATTTTTGTATCATTATGAGTTATATTTATGTTATGAATATTACTTTGATGTGTTTGAAATTGCATAATTTTTGTTTTGGAGAGGTTTATTTTTAAATTGTTATTAGAAAGCCAGTTAATTACTTTTGTCAAAACCAAATCAGTCTCTGTTTCAATACTTTGTCTATTATTACATTTAATATTTATGGTTGTATCATCAGCAAATAATATACATTCATGATTTAATATATCTGGCATGTCATTTATATATAGAAGAAAAAGAAGTGGTCCCAAAATACTTCCCTGCGGCACTCCGTAACAGTTTTCTCGATAGCTCGAATAGAAGTTTTGTTTTCGATTTTTGACTACCTTTGTTATTGCTACACATTGTTCTCTATTGTTTAAATAACTATAAAACCATTCGAGTTGTTTTCCTCTTATACCATATCTGTACATTTTTTCTAACAATAGATTGTGAGATACGAAGTCGAACGCTTTAGTCATATCCAAGAAAATTGATAGAGGGTAAATTTTTTTATTTAAACTTTCTGTTATGCTTTTTACGAGAGAAAAACAAGCGAGCGTGGTAGAACTATTTTTACGAAATCCGTATTGGGAGTTTTTTAATATATTAAATGTAGTTAAAAATTTGTAAAGTTTATCATTAATTACCTTCTCAAAAACCTTTGACAAAATTGGTATTAAAGTGATAGGCCTATAACTGCTTATATCAAGGGGGTCACCTCGCTTATAAATTGGTTTTACAATGGATCTTTAATCACTCCTATGATAAAAACTTTATTGCATATGCAAAAGCAAACTGACTTTTAGTACGCAATTATCGACCAAAAGGTCGATAATTGCGTATTGAGGAAAATCTCAAATCGATATTACACATGGCTACATAATATCAAGCTTTAATTTTCCAGCATAGGATGACGACCTCTCATTGTACTAAAATCCTACAAAGCGAAATCAGCTTATCAATACAATAGTAAATCATGATAATATTATATAGCAGTGTGTGCCATCCAACTTCAAATTACATATATGCTTAATTAAAAAATTCTGAGTACGGCCCTGGCAGACACCTAGTGACATATAGTAGAACAATTATAACGTCTGTCAATTTAGTCAATTACGTGTTTTAGCTACTGGTCGCTAGATGGCTTGCCGCTATTTGAAGCCCCTCGCACCCCCGCCCAGTTGCGACACTACATTGTATGAATAAAGTTTCTTATGGCACCTCCTCTTTGTAATTGCTTCGTGGGTATAGTATGACTGACCCGTTGGCGCAGTTTGCAGTGACCCTGTTTTCTGCTCCAAGGGTTGTGGGTTCGATTCCCGCCCCGAGTCTGGGTGTAATATATGTTTATTTATATATGTATATGTATTATTTATATGTATATTTATTTTAAAAAAAAGTATATCAGTCGGCTGTTACCTAAAACACAGGCATTAAGTTGCCTACCTTAGGAACAGTCGACCGTGTGTGTATGTTAAACATATTTATTATTATTTATTTATTATTTATTGGTTATATTTTCATCTACATATGTATCTTGTATAAGTATTAGTATGTAGACATTAGTATGTAAGTTTATTATATAACTGCACAACCCACCCGTTTCTTTCTTTGTTGAACTCTCCTTTTTCATTTGGTTTGTCTGGAAGAAATTGCTAATTAGCCATAAGACCGCCTATTGTATTACACAATTTTGACTCAACAAATTTGTTACTATGCTGTCTATTTTATTTGTGGTGTGCCATAAAGAATAAATAAATAACTTGTACAAAATACAATACATCAAAGAAATATAATATAATTTAGTGAAACATTAATGGTAATCGCAGGTAAAATTGTGTGAGCTAATAAATAGATCAATGTTATAGGTGGGTGTAAGAGTCTCCGAGCCAAAGCAAGAGCCCTGGCCTGTCGCCTCGTGTCCCCGCTGTGGGTGGAAGCTTGTGCGACAACCGGACGGAGGCTGCCAGAGAAATTGTTCCCCGCTCCCACTAGGCCATCGGACCTGCCATCACCGACTACTTTGAAAATATTATTAGTGAGTAACCATATACAATATTAATAAATAATAAAAAAGAAATGAGTGTGTGTAACCTTTACACATGGTTGAAGTAAAACTTCTTTGATATTGTGACAGATGACGATTAAATTAAAAATAAATGTCATGTTAGAATTTAAAAAAGTATATAATTATATTAATAATAAAACAACAGTAATATATATATATATATATATTTATTTATATCGAGTATTATACATACTAAACACATTAATTTAATTATCATTATAGTTTAAATATTTAAAAATATATAGTTTCCGTTGCATTGTCGTCGACCAAAGCTTTCAGTTACCCGTTAGTCGCGCCTAAAGAAGTTTTACCTCAAAAATATATGATTTTTTTGTTCAAAATGAAACAATAAAGGGTCTGATTCATCAGTTACTGATAAAGCAGACAGATATATAACGCTATCCAATAGATAAAAGTTTATGATATATTTATTGTTTTACCATGAAACTTTTTCCATCAGATATGTTTATTTGCAACCTGTGAATACAAAAGTTATAGTTTATTAGTTGAAAGAAACAGTCTCTAAGAGTCTGTTTTACCTCTCCTTGATAAAGCCTCAGTAACTTACAAGCGAACTTTATTTGCAACCGGTGGAATAGAACCTAAATATTTGAGCTTATGATATGTATATATATATGTTCTATATCAGCCTGTAAACCACCCACTGCTGAGCGAAGGCCTCTTCTCCATATAGAAGAAGGGTTAGAGCTTAATCCACCACGCTGCTCCACTACGTGTTAGTGGATATTATATATATATATTAGACTGGGCCAAAAAAAAAGATTAATTTTTGTAACGATACTGTAAAAATATAATTTATGATGATAAAAGAAAATTATGGTAAAAGTTTGAAGCGTTGAATAATTTAAGGCGTGTATCGTCACGTATATTGGTTTTTTAACAGTAATCGAATTTTTTCACTTAAAACTATTCTAACGTCTATTATAATTCTGAAAAAATTTGAGCGATACGTATTCTTAGAGGAAACTACATTTCCTAGAAAAAAGCTTTCTTAGTAAATTAATGTAAAACAAGCCGTTTCCTTGTAATCGTGCTTTAAACATTGATTAATTTTTTCAATTTTGCGTCTGGATTTAAAATTTTTCTAACTAACAGAAATATTAATATTTTTATGGTTCCAAATACATATTTTGAAAGGAAATTTTATACTCTACAAAAAAAGTTTCTTAATATTTTAAATTAAGTTCACTCCTTTCAAAGTTATTTGACGTTTTATATTCAAAAGTAATTTATCGTGCTTTTCACGTTACACATATAACTTTTTTTGATGGACCACTTTATATATATATATATTATTTTTTTGCTTTTTTTACAGAAAAAAGCAGATCAAGAAAATATACCTTTACAAAATTTACTATCAGATAGCACGGAGAGTGAAAAAGGTATTATAACTTTACAATAAAAACATTAGCCATTAGCTCAAGTGATTAGTAGATTCGATTCCCGCTCGAGTCTTGTAATATTATAAAATATGTGTATATCAGTTGGCTGTTACCTAAAACACAGGCATTAAATGCCTACCTTAGGAACAGACGATCGTGTGTGTGTGGGTGTGTGTGTTAAACATATAAAATAAACATTAAATAAATTAATAGTTACATATATTTAAAAACGAATTAAAAACTTTTTTTATGTCTATCCGAAATTTTATTATCACTAGAAAATTAAAGATAATTGTACCAATTAAGTTATTAATTTTAATTTCCTTGATGATCCTTCTCATATCAGAAATTAGGTGACAAAATGGAAACTAAAATATGGAAATTACTTTTTTCAGGGAAACCAACTCGTTTACGGATATCAAGTGAAACAGATCATGATACGACGAACACTACGGACACGTCGCACGACACGTCGTACGACAAGTCGAAGGATAAATCTCACGACGAATCGAAGGATAAACCGCACGAAAAATCCGACAAAACCATATCCCCAGGTAATGAAATATCAAGTATTAAATATTGATATCAAGTATCAAGTATATGATGTGATGCAGTCAAAATGTGTTACATATCAATAAATTTCAATATCTATATACCCGACTTTTTGAGACTTACGACCGTTCTAGTATAGTGGTGACAAAGTTTTCATCCACGTCGATAGTCTTGGATTCAATTCCTGCGTAGGAAGTAGTAGTGAGTACGTAATACTATTATAACTTGATAACGACCTCTCTCGATATTGAAAAAATATTTGCCCAATCCAGTGGAATAGAGCGGCGAATTAATCTCCAACACTTCTCCTATATAGGAAAAGAGATCTTTTCTCAGTAGTGAGACATTTAAAGTCTGTTTCAAATCAGTTTATTTTAAAATATGTATATTATTGATTAATAAATCTACTATTCATATGTATCTAGCTACTTTTAAACAAATAAACACTGGTACCATACAATAATACTAAAGACAAGCTGTAACTTAGACTTTGATCGCGATTACATATTTTGATTTTCATCCCCTCTCCCAAAGGAGTTTTACTGAAATTCGGGGTAAAGATTATCCAGTATTCAATCGGTGGGACGGATTTTTGTTTCGACCGTTGTAACATTGTACAAGCGTCTATTATTTACAGTGTTCCTGTTTAAATTTTACTTTAAAGCAATGAAAAGTCTTAAAATTTTCGGACGACGCTTAAATCTTTAGGGACTTTTGTGTTATATATATATTTTAAATATTTTTACAATTTTTAAAATCATTTAAATTAAGAAAATAATATGTTCGTCATTGCAAAGTTATGTCGATCAGAAAAATTTACATCTGTCAAAAAGATCATGCTAACTTGTACAGGGTATAGTTACATGACTATAGTATTATAAATAATAATAAAAAAAAACAAGTGGTATATTAAATTAACAGTGATAACAAGTTTGAAAAAAATTTGGTTACAACAATGCAAAGAAAAATAATTGTCCAACAATGTAAAAAACAGTTGGAACGAAAGTCGGAATTGATTCCTAGTGGAATTTACACAAATTTTTCAATAAACAAATTCGCCAAACAAAAAAAAAATTGTAGGCAACACCAACAAAGTAATAATATACATTACAAAAACATAGCATACATACCACAACACACATGTACATAATTATGTAGTAGAAGTCTACGAATCAAGAGCTTTAGGCAAATGTTTCCCCGGAGATGTTTTTTAAAGGAAACCTTAATCTTTGCTCTTCTAATGTCGTCTGGAAGCTTATTTCATAGTCAGATAGTTTCTACAGAGAAAAAATTTGATTAAATAATGTATATGAATTATAAGTATAGATATCGAGTTTGTTTATCTTTTAAGTTTGTGTTATAATTTATCTTTTATTAAAACAATAATAATTACTATTTTTTTTCCTACCTGGGATACTTTTTTTTCCGCTTCACAGGGACAAAACCCGGCCTAGGTAGGAAAAAAAAGTATGTGCAAGATGGGATGAAAGTTCTTTCCCACATGGACAGAAAGTAGTACTTTCGTCCCTTGTGACACAAAATACTATTAATTCCAGACCCCGAAACTCGTGTAAACACAGCACCGAGACGAGCTCTGCCTATTTCAATAACACCGCAGAGACCGACCAAGTCTAAGAGAAAGTTGTTTACACAGAAGGAAGCTGAAGTGAATACTGATGATGAGTCCGGTAAGGATTGGAATCTTTTTTATTTTTATCATCATTATATCAGCCATTGGATGTCCACTACTGAACGTAGGCCTCCCCCATCGACCTACAGAGTGACCGCCTGAACTCTGTATTGCTGGTTATTTTTAAGAGGTTTGCCAATACTCACCACGCTTGGCAGGTGGTTTGGCGAGGCAGTGTGTTCTGCCAGAATATGGTGACGCTGCTGCCCATCACCATCCTAGTTGGTGTACAAGCGTTCGCACCACTATGAACTTAGTTGCTTTTTATGACAGCTTGGCAAGAAAGAGCCCTGTGTGGCTATTACGAAAAGAAATCGCTGTGGTGTCGAATTTCAATGCTAATTGAGGCTCAGCTGGTCATAAAATTCGACATCACAGCGATTTAACGCGATCGCGCAAGTTACGTAATAGTGCATGAGACCATTCTTCTCGGACGGATCACTTAAACTACTATAGTGATTTAATTATTTTATAAATATTATTGAAATACTATTATTTAAATACCTATTATCTAAACGTACCGTATAACACACAGGAGTGAAGCATTAACGATAACTGTCCACCAACCTGACAGGTATTAAAACTATAAGCAGATGAAACCGTGAGAAACGCTTAGTTTTCTTTTTTTTGTATATAATTAATAATGACTATCTGAACCGGCGAACTTTGTACCGCCTCAGAATTAATTAATGTGTCAAAGTTCAATAACTAAAAATTAGTAGAAAACCAAAAAAAAAGTATAATATATATATTATATTAATATATAAATTATATTAAATAATTTTCCTATATATTTTATAAATTTTAATAATTTCTATATATTTAATTAAAAGTCTATATCGGATTTTATCGCGTTTATTTAAAACTTTACAGTTTAGTAATATTTTAAATTATTTCCCGACGTTTCGGACCCTTATAAACGCGATAAAATCCGATATAGACTTAATTAAATGAGTAAAATTCGCGTAAATATAAGAGAATTTCTATATATGCCAATTTTCATATATATATAATGTAAATAAAATCACGATAATATCGCCTCTTTTCTTCAAATTTTTTTTTTTTTTAATTTCACGGCTGACGTTTGTGACAGTTTTCATTTAATGATTTAAATATTTTATTATTGTAAGAAACGATATTTTATATAAAGGAAACGAGTGCTTTAAATGTTGTTAATTTTATTTTAGAGGTAAGAGATTTATTTTATTTTGTTTGTAAATGATTTATACAAAACCTGTAATACTGTAAGAACATATTGTAAATAAAACTTTTATTTGTATATTGTAATCACAGAGAAACCCATTTACGTCTTTATTTCAATATTCATATCAAAAACAAAGAAAATAACACTATTATATAATGTATTATATATAATAAAGCTATATATATATATATATCGATATTACAGTACAACTTTGATATAACGAACCTCAATATAACGAATTCCTAGAACTGTCCCGAATAAAATTTATCAAAAACCTCTTTATAACGAATTTTTTTAGATGACCGTTCTGGTGTAGTGGTGCGAGTAGTCGCCTCAAACCGCGCGACGGCGGTCGCGGATTCGATTCCCGCTCGGGACAGATTCTTCCAAATCCATGATAATTTCCTTCACACCAGTAGTGGAATATTTACAAGATCTATATGTCCAATTGGGGATTATTAACATTCTTTTTTTTTTAACAGATAAAGAAACACCGGAAGTACAAACCAAAGTGAAACCAAAACTAACAGAACGTGGGAGACGCGAGCTAGTTCACGCCGAACGTATTGCGAGAAAGCTTATGGGCACACCCAAACACACACAGATGGACAAATCCGAGTCACGACAGTATAATGACAAAGTGCCTAGAATTGTGAGTATATGTAAATAATATTTTAAACACTCTACACACTCGATGACATGACGATTCGTGGTTACATGTGATGTTTAAAAAACCAAATTTACTCGTAAAAAGAACCAAGAATACTGTATCAACCTGTAAACAACCCACTGCTGAGCGAAGACCTCTTCTCCATATAGAAGAAGGGTTGGAGCTTAATCCACCACGCTGCTCCACTGCGGGTTGGTGGATAATTTCCTTACCATGAGTAATGATCGTTATCAGGTGTCTATGATAACAACCGGGACCGACGGCTTTACGTGCTCTCTGAGGCACGGTGGGGAGACCCACAAGAACTGTCACACTGTTGTTATCATAGACAACTGACAATGATCGTTACCCATGGTAGAGAAATTATCCGCCAACCCGTAGAAGAACAGAATGGTGGATTAAGCTCCAACCCTTATAGTATATGGAGGAGAGGCCTATTTGCCTATTTGCCCAGCAGTGGGATGTTTACAGGCTGATTCAATTCAGTTCAGTTAATTTAAACATATTTCATTTATATTATATATATATTTCAGGTATTAACCGGTATGTCTAAACAAGAACGTCACGAAATATGGGAAGCGATAAGAAAATTAAACGGTAAAGTACAAAACAACGTCAACAAAAAAACGACACACATTTTAATGGGATCTTGTACTGACACAGACAAACAAACGAACATGCAAAACAAAAATAAACATATAGTCATGTGTCAAAAATGCAATAGTCCGGAAGTGATTTTGTCACAAATGTTCATAAACAATGTTACGGTACGAGATCAAAGTCATGAAAATGAGGACATTGTGTGTTCTTGTAATGATATATCCGGTATTAAAAGTGTTGCCGTGTTAAAAAATAAAAATATTAATAAGGAGAATGTACCCCCAAATCATACTAATGAAAGAAGTGACAATACGAATGAAAATATAAATAATTCTTTACAAATAGTTACAAACGATAAGCCTAGGACGGTTAATGCGTTGTTGGGTGCTGTCAGGGGTTGTAGAGTGTTGTACGCTCAGTTTGCAAGGGATTCGTTGAAAGCTAAACGCTGGTTGCATCATTTCGGTTACGAAGTTCCACATTTGAAGAAGATTTCACAGGTTTGTTTTTATAAGTTCTTAATGAATTCAAAATCTGTTAAACAAAATTATCGATAATAATCTTATGCGCTTTAATTTTTTTTTTTTTTTTTTTTTTTTATGCATTTAATCTTCGAGCCAAATTAGATTTTAAGTAATTTTGATTGTTTCTTCAATTTTCTACTGTATTGTGTATTTGTATTATTTTTCACTTGTCTGTAAGTTTTCTTTTTTAATGCAAAAATATTTTTTTTATATCGCTTTATTAAAAAAACCACTATAAGGCCTATACCCGGCTAAGGCAGGGGTCGCGGAGGGTGCTAAAAATTGGTAGGCTGCCAACCAATAATACATCTGACAACATATAACGGATGCAGTCTACTGCTGGACCATCACCTCACCGAACTCGAAGTGGAGCTAAGTCATATTAACTGGAGTGTACAGGGGCTATCCAAAGTCCGAAGAAAGGGTGAGGATACGATAATCCCCAAGTTGACGTCGGTTTTCTAGTTCACAAGACTTGCTAGCAACGTTGTGGAAGTCAGCAGTGTGTCGAGCCGGGTAGCATACCTAGTACTCAAACTCACTGACAGGTATTCCCTGAAAGTGGTGCAGGTATATGCGCCAACTTCGTCACACTCTGACGATGAAGTTGAGACCATGTATGAGGATATTTCAAAAGCCATAAACGGTACCACTTCGGCCTTCTACAACGTTGTTATGGGAGACTTCAACACCAAAGTGGGAGTAAAATTGGGATTGGGGTGCAGGAATCACAGGAGGCAGATGCTAGTCAACTTCCTCGAGTTGGATGGGCTCTTCAAGCAAGCAGCAAAATTAAAGGCAGCTTAAAAACGGGAGAGCTCTGGGAGACGACGGATTTAAAAGTGAGCTCCTTAAGGCCGCTGAAAATCCTGTCCTAAAAGCCTTAGTGAATATCTTTAATGTCGTCATCCAGTACAGTACCACGTCGGAGGCATGGTCAAGGAGTGTTGTTATGTTGTTTTTCATGAAAGGTGATAAATTTTTCTGGAATAACAGACCGATCTCAGTTATCTATAGACTGTTCTCAAGGTTCGTTACGAATTGTCTCACCGCAAAACTCAACGAATTCCAAACATAGGAGTATGCTGGGTTTCGAAATGCCATCGTAGGGACTCATCCCTACTGTTCGGCAGATTATACAGAAGACTGATTATTATAATCAGCCGCTGTATATGGCATTTGTGGACTACAAAAGTCTTTGACTCTATCGAGAACTAAGCTGTTTGGGCTGGTTGGATTTTTTGCAGCGATGTCATATCGACTGACGATATATCTAATCAACAGTTACCGTCAAAACCCAGCACCAATGAGTGGTTGAATGGATCTTTCCCATTCATTTTCGTCGCGGAGTAACACAGGAAGATGTAATGTCTCTGAAACTGTTTACCAATGCGGAAGATGTTTTTAAAACTTTGGATTGGAGTGGACGAGGAATCAATATCAGTGACGAATACACCTCATACCTTCGTTTTGCCGACGATATCATCTTTGTGAATACATTAGAGGAGCTAGGCTGAATGCTGGACAACCTGAATGATTCCTCCCGACTGGTCGGTCTCGGTATGAACATGCACAACACGAAAATTGTGTTTAATAGACATGTCATGCCCAGACCAGTATATGTCAATGGTATCGTTTTCGAAGTTGTACAGGATTATCTATACCTAGACCGTACAATCCAACTAGACGGAAACAACTTCGAGAAGGAAGCCGATAGAAGGATTTAAAAGGGTTTGAGCTGCATTTGGTAGGCTTCGTCGAGTCTTTGTTTCTCAAATCCAGAAATTCTTAAAGACAAAAGTCTTCGAGCAGTGCATCCTTCCTGTGTGGACATATGGCGCTAAGACAAGGACATTGACGACGGAATTAGTACAGATATTTAAAGTCACTCAACTTGCTATGGAATTATTGGCTTATGGTCTCTCGAGTATAAAATCAGGAATGAAAGTATCCGTGAGAAAATCAAACCGACTAAGTAACATAGCGACATAGCCCGTAGAATTTCGTCCTCCAGTCCGCTGAACCGACGACTTACGTAAGGTCGCTGGCGGAAGCTAGATGAGGATTGCTGATAACCGGGATATTTGGCGCGAACTTCGGGAAGCCTATATTCAGCAGTAGACTGCTATAGACTGAAGCAAACGAAAGCGATATAAAAAAAAACCTTTTTCCATAAAAAATATATTTATCTGTTTTTTTTCCATATATAATAATTATTTGCAAATATTTTTCCAACAGAAAGCGCGCGTCGAACGCTTAGCACTCGGAAAAATGCGTTCCGAATACGCATACGATATTTTTAACGGTATGCGTGTAAAAGTATCTGACAACGCTGAACAAAAAGACGCTGTCAAACAATTATTGACACTCTGTGGCGCAATCACTCAAGATACTAACATAGTGGGACAAAATGGCGCGAGAACACAAAATGGCGGTCACGTCACAGCTGACTTTGACGTTACAATTGGGCGGGAAACTGGTGAAGTGAGTTCAAAGTGGGTGTTTGATAGTGTTGTGGCTGCTAGGATGAGAACTACGAGACGATATATAAATAAAGATGTGTAGTGACAGTTTTGTGCTTATTTTAACGATATTCTGTTATAGCTTTAATTTTATTTATTTTAATGTATTGGTTGTACATTTTTTTTTTAATTGACATAAAAAAGTTATGTGTAACTCATGTATATATACATATAACTACCGTCCAAAAGTTTGGAACCAGCAAGTTATATTTATATTAAAAATTAGGTAAAGAAGAAAATAAACAAAATTAAAAATTAAAAAAAAAATATGATGACTAAATTAAATTTTAGCTTCATCATAGGGACCACCACCCTTAGCTTTAAAATTATCTTCTCCCGTATTTAAGGCATTCTGTTTATTAATTTCTTTAAATAATCTTTATTTAACTTGTTCCATTCAATCTGTACTGGTTTGCAACAAATGGCCTGAGCTCGTAGGAGATCAATTTTTCACCCTCCTATCGAGTTGGTCCCAAACGAGTTCAATTGGAGAAAGGTGGGGGACTGCGATGAACATTGCATGATTTTTAAAACTTCTACTTTCCTTTTCAAAAAGCTCTAGCACAATTTAGATGAATTTTTAGAATCATTATCCTGTTGAAAAATGAATCCTAGACCAATGAGATTAAATTTACTGGGTACGACTGAATTTTGAAGAATTTTCATATATCCTTCCTTGTTTAGTTTTCCGCTTATCTTGATAAGATTTCCAGGTTTATTGTTGCCAAAATACCCCCAAAAAACATTAGCACCTCGATGTTTCATAGCAGGCACTGTACATGCTTCAGAAGCCCTTTCTTCTTTTGAACGACGTATAAACACTCGTCTATTGGATCCGAAAATCTGAAACTTTGATTCGTCACTCAAAGAACATTTTCCCATTGATCTATTGTCCAATTTTTATGTGCTTTTGCCCGTTCGAGTCTATTTTTCTTGCGTCGGATTGTAAGTTTTAGTTTTTTAACAGCAACACATCCTCTTAGGCCTGCAGATAGTAGACGTCTTTTAACAGCTATTACCAAAACAGGTGTTTCTCGCGTGTCGTTCAAAGCTGCGGTAATTTGCGGTGCTTTTAAACGTCGACTCCGTTCAGAGGGAACTCTGATGAAGTTATCCTCTCAATTAGAAGTGGTTTTAGGCCTACCTAGTCTTTTCCTATCTTCGTTTTTCCCAGTTTGTTGTATTCTAGTAAGGGGGTAGTGAACATCTTCACAAAAAATTCCGAGCCTTTATGCAATTTAATGTTCACTGTATCAACAATAACAACACTTATTTGTTCAAGCGTGATTTGCTTTCGTTTTGCCATTTGTAGAAGATAAAAGACATTAAATTTAGTTAGTCGCGATCTTTCTAATACAGATGATATTAATGTCACAACATTCGAGTGTCAATGCTCAAATGAGACTAAATGGGATGCAAAAAAGTAAAACCACCAAATATTTTCAATCAATACACAAAACAAAATACTTAACCAATTAGGTCCCTAACACGTGTTTCGTAAAAATTTTGAAACTTGCTCAAACTTGTTGAATGTGGTCAGATAATTTCTTTGTTTTTGTATAAGCAATAGTAAAAAGCCGTAAAGATTATATTTATATTAATTATTATTTATATAAATTTTGGACGGTATTGTATTAATTTATGATTTTGAGATACCTGATATAAAGATTAAAATATTATAGGCTAAAAGCTGAACCTAAGTTATTTATGACGTTTTTGCATGGCGATATTAAAACAGCGTCAACAAACATGTTAGATTAGTATTAGTTTGATTCTTTTCCAACAAAAGTGTGGTTATAATTTATTTATTTAGAGATCCAATAACTTTTTTTTAAGTTCCCGCGATGTTTGAAGTTAGTTTTCTTATATCAGATTATAGATATACTAATGTTTATTGTATATTTTAGCACATTTATTTGAAATATGAATTAATTATATATAGTAAAATATAATCATACGTGATTTGTTTTATATATAATCACATAATGATAATTATGTCAGTGTCATCATAGTGGTTGTTTTTTATTGGTTCCCTAGCTACTAGTCTAGTAAGTCTTAATTCTATTCGAGAAGTTGTCTGATTACAAAACGAAGTTAAGAAGTTTCGTAAAAATGTAATCATCTACTTAATAAAGACAATTTATATGAAATGAGAGTAAAAGTCGTTCTTGAGCCTATTTAATTTAATGTATGTATAAATAAAATAAATAATAAAATAGATTTCCTATTATTACCCCTCGCATTGTGTCAATGGCGTACCAGTATAGTTTAAAAAAAAAAAACTCGTATTATAAACGTCACTGATTGAACATTGGAACACAAAAAAGGATTGTATTATTCTATGTGACTTTGGTGAAATCGGCCCTACTATTTTGGCACTATTTAAAGAATGAAACAATGAATAAAACAGAGTTTTATTGATAACGCCACATGGGCATCGATGTTTTTTGGAGTCGGTAACTTTTGGCGAATATATAAAAGACCGGCAGTAAACGCTCTTGGGATTTGAACTATCTCTATTTTCGGACGCGAGTTTTTGTTGTGTTAATTTTGAATTATATTTTACTTAATGTTGAAAGGTATAAGCTTCGTGATTTACCAATTTAAATATATAAATTCATTGTAAAACCACTAACTACTTAACAAAACTACTAAACTAGCTTTTATTGGACGTTAAATAATACCCACATACTTTTATAGCAGTCCAGATACTCTTATTAGTTGTTTCAGCAAAAGATAAATTCTGCTACATGTCGACTTTTGTTTAGTGTTAATATGAATATAGTATTAGTTCGTAAGACGCAAATAGTTAATTTCGCTTATGAATTTCACAGAATTATATTATTATAGTCTATTGATTGAGTTTAGTTAGGTACTTTAAGTTTTTTTATCTTTTTTATTTATTAGTATTTTGAAGTGAAACTTCTTTAGAATCGTTGTGATTTGAAACGGGATGTGACGGAAAAAACGACAGGTAAGAGACACAAATACAAAAATGTTTAGGAGAGAATGAGATAGTATGATGTCGCGTAACCTAACATCGCGTATCCTAGCAACGCGTAAACAACGCGTAAATAAGTAATAGTATGTTTAACTATTAAGTACCTGGATGACCGAGCTTTGCTCGGTTAAATTATATTTAGATATTATTATATACTGATGAAACATAAATAATATTTTCGATCTGACTGACATAATAGTAAAATAATAGGAAGTGGTTATTTAAATAAAAAAAGAAAAAGAGCTCTCAATAATAGTTTTTCTCACAAAAAAAGAAACTTGAAAAAAAAAATGAAAAAAAAAATCAGTCTGTAGACCTGGATTCGAACCCGCGTTTTCTGTTTTCAAATCCTCCCGATACCCATCCGAGCTATTATAAGTTTATAAATGACAGCGAAATTTACCTTCGTATTCTAATGATATTTTTTAATTACGTAAAAAAAGGGATAAAACGACATTTTCTAAAAATAAATCCTAGCTAGATCGATTTATCACCCCCGAAACTCCCTGGATACTAAATTTCAAGAAAATCGTTATAGCCGTTTCCGAGATTCAGATTATATATATACAAGAATTGCTCGTTTAAAGATATAAGATATTAATAAATTTTAAATTGAGTTTGCCAAAGATGTTTCACTTCTGATATATGTACTACTCCGTACACGCATTTTTTTTTACTATCAAGTTTAGAATTTTCAAGTTATAAAATATATTGGTCAGAGTTTAAAATCTTAATTAATTTTAAGCATACAAATGATTAATATTTAAGTCATTAGAACTGGTTAGTATCGTACACAAATGTCGTAATATAGTCATTTTATTTATTTAAATCATTTAAATAATGTCCTTATTATTATAAATTAAATCATTTGATCGTTCATATATTTTTATATCATATGTGTATATTTTATGTATGTATATAATATTATAAATATATTAAATAAACAACTAATTGATATATAAAATTATTATATATTGATTAGTTGTACCTATGTAGTTTGTTTTCTTTTTTTTTTTTTTTTGTTCTGTACACCCTCACCGCTTTTTATCACATTAACTTCTTCACGTTTTTTGCCAATGATCTTAGAAGTTTTTCTTCTAAAGTTCTAAGATCATTGTTGATTGCCTAGAAGATATCGTTGCTTAGCGATAAGAACGCCATTTGTATATAGTCTTTTATTTTATACTTAAACCGTTTGTTTCTTTTTGTATGTTTATAATAAAGAGTAAATAAATAAATTATATGTATGTATTATTTACGTATGTATATTTATAGTATACTGTTATTTATTGTTAAATAGTAATTGCATTTTTAAAAACTATTATCATTTTCTCTTTTTTCTTATATTTGTACACTTCCTAATCGCTGCTACTATATATATCGTGGCCTAACGCCCAAAGGTTGTCTGAAAGAAATTGCTCTTTTAGCGATAAGATCGCCTTTGTACATCTTTTCTGTTTTACCTACTGTGTATGTTTGCATCACGGTGTACAATAAAGAATATTATAATTATTAACACTGAAGCTTAAGCTCCAATCCTTCTTAATATAATTGTGGCTTATTCATGAAAATGAATGAAAAATGAAATGAAAATATTTAGCTTTAAGGTTATTTACACGCATAATAACATTAGCGAAGTAATTTGTGTCTATTTGACACAACTAAACACCATTCAACGAATAATTGAATCTTCGTTAGTTCTTACCCTATAGGCCTATAGCAACTAAATATTTTTTCCTACCTTCACTTTGGAGTATTCTTTCATTACATACGTTAACTTCGATTTTGATGTAAACTTATATTCCAATATCTTTGTATTATTTTTATAATTTGAAACAGAAACATTCCAATGTGAAGATTATGAAATAAATATTAACTCATTGTGATAATGTGGTTTCTGAATGATTTTTTTTCCTTCTACCACCACCACCACCACATCCAGGGTCGTCTTTGGAGATCATGGGGCCCTAGGTAGCCCAGATCACTTTGGGGCTCTTAATATCATATTACCATGGCCCCTATATTAAAATCTAATCGCAATCCCTGAAACCACCAACCCAACGCCTAGTGAGTTGAAAAAACAAAATCATTGAGAGAGGATTTGTGAGATTGTTGAGTTTTATCGGTCAATAAATACAGTCTAAGTTATTTAAAAAATTGAGTCGCTGCCTTAAAAATAAAAATTTTTCGTTCTTTTTTTTTTTCAAATAAATAATTTTTTAAAATAATTTTATCGAACTTGATGGGGCCCCTAGAAGCGCGGAGCACTAGGCCCGGACCTCGTGGGCCTGAATGCAAAGACGACCCTGACCACATCAGCTGTTGGATGTCCACTGCTGAACGTACGCCACGCTTGGCAAGCGGGTTAGCGAGCGCAGTGTATTGTGGCAAGATATGGTTACTCTGCTACCCGTCATCATTTTTGTTAGTATACATTTACGACACCTCGGCAAGAAAAAGTCGGAACTATTCTTCTCTGCCGGTCATCTCACAACAAACGGTTCTTTGTTTTACCTATATATTCGTAATATCAGGTTTAGGGGGCATCCATAATTAGGGGAAACAGTATTGATTGCAGTTGCGATTTCCTAGTAAAAAATTACGTGATATTTGCCGAGACCACCCTCTTCCCTACGTGAAATTATGCGAGATTTCGCTCGACCCCCTATTGGGGGCCCCCCACCTAAATGCCTCACGTAATTAACGGATGCCCTCTTACCTATCGTTTATATTTGAATGACGATATTAATCCGATCGTGTTATGCTCAGCGGGAAAGTGGTTCAACTCAAAAACATATCGACCTATAGAGATATTTCTAAAAGTAATATTATGTTTGTGACCGCGCTTATCGTGGAATCTAGTCCGATTTTAATAAATATTTTCTCATTAGAAAGTCATCTGTTATTTTGGTATATTGTGGTGAAGTTCAAAATCAACGCGCTTCAAAACAAAATAGCGGAATAGTTGAAATAAAAAACCGTGCGGGGTCATATAATATAACTATATATAAAATTAAACTCAGATAGAATTTTGCGTTTGATTCCATACTAATATTTTGTAAATGTTTTTTGTGTGTGAACCTAACTGGAGACTACATTTCAAAAAAGGCTGAGTCATATAAAATCGGTAAATTACAGATGAAATAAATAGACATAAATTATAGTAGATACCTACTGTACGGATAAATGATTGCGGAGTCTTGACAACTCCTTTTGGCTAACCCCAATATTTCTATATCGACTTGGTTTCATAATTTTTTATTTAAATGTAACTTTATGAAAATTTTAATAGAATCTTTAAAGTTACTAGTAGATTGGTCATTTATGTAACTAGGTTTTCATATAAGTTGCTGTTGTAGAATTTTGTTAAATAAAAATTCTTATTTTGTAGTTTTTATTTTTGAATACATAGCACTACATTCTACTAATATTATTAATGCAAAAGTTTAGATGGTTATGATGGTTTGTTATCTTTCACGCAAAAACTTGTGACCCGATTACAATGAAACTTGATACGTAGATAGTTGGGGTTCCAGAACAACACAAATACTACTTTTTATCCCGGAATTCCCACGGGATCGGAATTAATGCTAGTAAAACCGCGGGGGGCAGTAGGTATAATTACTTATAAAAACATTGATGAAAATTTTTTCTAATTATTTATTTTATATTAATTAACATTTTAATAAATGTCTTTTCATCCGTCATTTCTCAGTATCTAAAGTCGAAACTCTTCGACCAATGTGTGCTACCAGTGATGACATACGGATCTAAAGCGGCGTGGTCTCTAACTGTGGGCCTTCTAAACAAGCTCCAAGTCGCACAGCGTACAATGGAGAGATCGAATCAGAAATGATGAGTTCCGCAGACGAACGAAGGTTGCCGACATAGCTCAACGGATTTTTAAGCTAAAGTTGCAGTGGGCAGGGCACATAGCTTGTAGAAATGACGGCCGTTGGAGCAGAAAGGTTCTCGAGTAGAGACCATGTACCGACAAGCGCAGCGTCAGACGGCCTTCCGCGAGGTGGACAGACGACCGGTGGAAAGTCGCCGAAAGCCGATGGATGGATGGAGGCTGCTTTGAACCGGTCGCTCTGGAGGCCGATGGAGGAGGCCTACATTCAACAGTGGACATCCAATGGCTGATATGATGATGATGATGATCTATATTATTATTATTATTTTTTTTTATTATTTTATTATAAATGACAGTAAATTTGTTTGTTAAATATAGGATTTTATCCTATTACGGAGTGCAAGGCGTTATTTATATACTAATTTATTTATTAGACTGAACCAGTAACAATAATAGGATCCCTAGGTCTTCCCATTAGTGCTACGACGGCCAGCGCCATTGAGGTAGCTAACATGTTGCTACCTCTATATTTGCATGTACAAGCTCGACAGTGCAGTTCCAGACTTCGAGAGTACGATACTTTGTCTCCAGAACGACCGACTGACGGGTGCAGATGACCGAATCAGAATACGGAGGAGTATTTTCCAGGGTAATTGTCTGAGCATGCTTTAGTTTTGCTTGTCCTTGATTTGTCCTTTAAGCACTTTGCTGAAATGTTTAGGGGCAGGCTTTCAGTTTCGGAGAGGTACTAAAGTTTCACACCTTGGTTATGAGACTACATCCCACGGAAGTGTTGTGATCGAGGCCTATTGAGCGCCAAGTCCACGCATAACCGGGACGTTGCTTACAATATTAATAAAATAAAAACAATAAACAAAGGCGAAACGACACGGGTCATCTAGTTAATTTATAAAAGTAATTAAGTAAGTCAGTAGAGTATTTTAGTCGTTAAAATAATAAATTTGTTATTAAATTTTTATATATTTACCTATCTTGTATAGGTAAGTACATATTTTCGTTCACGGTTGCATGCGAAAGCGATCCCGTAGCGCCCCACTACGACGATGAGGGCACCGCTAGGTTTTAGTTCGGGTATTCACGCACTGCAGCCAGCGTGTCCCATATATCCGCCGCTTCTGCGGCGGATTGCGTAAATGCATTTCCCAGCGACAAAAAAATAAATAAAGGCACATATTTTCGTCAACGCACGGGAACAATATAAATGTTAAAGAGATTAAGGAATTAAAATATGTTATAAATCCATATATTATACATAAATTAAAATAAAATATCACTTATCACCGGAAAAGATTCTTTCCAATGATTAATATAAATTACTTTTTTTGTGAATTAACGTGGAAATCATAGTTATTTATTTAAAGATTCATTAATTATGTTAAATTCCAAAATAGAGTTAAATCCAGTTATAATCCAGTTATTTAACTAACGGTTTTAAATGTTAGAAGGCTATTTTACGATCTACAAATTATAATTTTATGAAGATGAAACACTTTGTTTATTTTTTAGTAGAAATTTCCCTTCGGAATTCGTTGGGGGGTCATTGGTAGTCTAAATTCAAAAAGTAGGGGTACTAGAGTTTTCGCTTCATCCGCCATCTTGATTTAAAGTTGTTTTTTTTCTCTTGAATAACTCGTTCATTTTCAATTTTACACGGAAAATAGTTATTACAAAAGTTGTTTAAAATTAAATTTACTACAATTTTGATTCTTATCTATTTTTTCGTAGGATCGATATTTTTCGATTTATACCTGAAAAGAGGCGGTGAATTTTTGGTTATCGAATAACTCGCTTATTTTCAATTTAAGAAAATAAACGAGTTACTTGATAACCAAAAATTATTCCCACCAGTAGAGGTATATCAGTGTTGTAGCAATTCCCAAACCGAACCGAGAGATTTCTTCATTTTTATATCTTCTTCTCCCCTGTATCAATGATATCTTGTACTTGTAAACTTTTTTATAGTATTATGAACAAACGATTAGAATGATTTTTTGAACAAAAAGCACATATTAATGGAATTTTCTTATAAAAAGGCGACTTACAGTACAATTAAATGATGGCATCTTACGTCGTTCTACAGATCATGATTTGGCGCAAAATGATGCTACATTGCATATTTTTGGATATATTCAAAACGTGTTTATGTCCCAAAATATGCAGACGATTTTATTCTAAATGCAACCGGTAAATAGAAAAAAAATGCACAGGTGTGTAGATATAAATAAAAATAGCGTTAAATGTTTTATCACAGTTACTTTCCAATCTAGGTTTAGAAATATCTCCTTTCAAAAGTAAAGTGTACATTTTTAAAAGAGGATTTAGACGGAAATCAATATATCTTAGTTAGCAATCAAGATTTGCAGTTGGTGGATAATGCTAGATATTTAAGGATGTGGATAGTTAAGTTAATTAGTCAGTTGAAATGATCGAAACACAATAAATAAATTATAGAGTGTCACAAAATTTAGTGTGTTTGGGGGGAATACACCCGTCTTAGTTTTTTGTTACGATCATGAATCGTAATAAGAATATTTTGAATAAATTTGATGTAACAGTATGTACAGAACCAATGTATGCGAACTATAGGCGGTGTTATTCGGTGGCGGCATAAAAGAGGGGCGGTCCGCCCTGGGTGTCAAGCACCAAGGTGTCGGGGGCACCGACAGCTCACTCGTACATCTTCTCTCATGAAATGTATTGATTGCACATATCGATACAAGATTTCAATTCAAAATAAAGTGTTATAAGCTTCTTTGTTTTTTATTTTAAGTTTAATTGAGCACCCCGCTCAATACAAAACCGCCCGGGGGCCCATCTACCTTGGGTACCTTCACATGTCGGCATTCCAAGATATGAAAACGTTGACAACTTAGCTCAAAATGCAATAATGAAAAGAATAATAATAGTAGGCACCATACTTTTCGGAAGTACTGGGCTCATAAAAAGATATGTTTTGAAAGGACTGGAAAGTGCATTTACGTAAAAGAGCCTAAAGTAAAGGAATATGGTACAAAACCATTCAGCCTGTTTTGTCGCGGGACCTCGGTTTATCAATAGCAGCTTGAGTAGATAAGATATTATCACAGCACATCAGCTTCGATCCGGGCACATTCTATTAAGTAACATTCTCTTCTTAACACATTCGCTGCCAGCCACTCGGACCCGAGTAGGGCGCTAGGTGCCGTCTGATCGGATCCGAGTATCTCGCACGTTCATTTTTCTTAGGCCAGTTAAAAATTGGCGTCCGTGGATTAAAAATTTGAGATTAAAATTTTAATTTGAGATTTTAAAAAGAGAAAAGAGAAAAGGAAAATGAACGTGCGAGATACTCTGATCTGAGTGGACGGCACCTAGCTAATGCATCTAGCCTTACTCGGATCCGAGTGGCCGGCAGCGAATGTGTTAATCAAGAAACTTAATGTATTTGCCTATCGCCATTGTGTACAGAATGCAACCGAGTCGACGATACATATTTTAGTTCAAATGTGTGCGAATCGAAGGTGAACGAGGTTCCTTTTTTGTGCAGTAGGTACTTTGAAATATAATTTAAATAATTTGAGGGCATTCAACAGTATCCTGGCCTCACCAACTTCTGAAGAGGGTAGAAATATCTATACATTAGTCCCTAGTTGGGATACCCATAAAGAGATGTTAATATGTGTCGTGACGTGTTCACTGTGTGAATGTGATAAAACTCCTTATTTTATTTAATAAAAATAAAATAAAAAGCATATATTATATTTTTATTACATATATTTTTATTTATTTATTTTATTTTTTATTAAGTCAGTGCAGTAAAGTATTTAATCATAATCAAATTATGAATAGGTACTAACAATATTCATTAAAAAAAAATTTAACTTTAAGTATTTATCAAATAAACAGTAACTAACGAGACAACAAACTTAAAACACACCCTCCTATTAGAATCAAGCTGGGATTGAACAAATCATACAAAAAGATGCACACTATCAAATATATCAGAGCTATAAAGTCACAATTGTATCAAGAAAGTGATACTTTTTAAATTAAATGGCGTAATACTTTCAATCAATTCAGAGTTTCAGACGGTAGATCATTTATTAATCGAGACACTAAATAAGCAGTAGTTTGTAAATTGTAGCGATAGTAGTATTAGGAATGTGTCCTCCTATGATTATAAACTAGTAGAAAATTAATAAAATCAAAATACCCGACTGCGTAAAATACTCTTATTATAAACTAAAAAGAATAAAACAATTTACTAGCTTTCATTTAATACCCATATTGCTAGAGTAAGAAAAAAAATTCAACTCCTCCCCCCCCCCCTCATTCCACCATTTGCGGGAGCCATTTAGAAAATTTATATAGCCTATGTCACTACTACAATTTAGACAAATCCAACGACACCTCATATGTCAAAAACCGTCCAGCCGTTTGGGCTGTAGGGCGTGCCAAAGAAATGGACATACACACACTCGAAAAACATACCCTCCTTCTGTCGCAGTCGGGTAAAAATTAACTAAACTGAACTAACAAACCAAATAAATTTTTAATATTTCAATGTAATTATTAATACTTTCATTTAAACGAGACATACCACGATTATTATTATTAACGACACGTCCCGTGCCCATGGCGTCTGCAACGTCGCGCGTCGAGATATCAAAAATCTCAAAATTATAAGCGTGGCAAGACCCGTTTAAATGTAATATAGAAATAAAACAGTCCATTAATGTACCACTGTTGCTGTTTACTGTACTGTACAGTGTACTGTATCAGCCTATAAACAGCCCACTGCTGAGCGAAGGCCTCGAAAGGAAGAAGGGTTGAAGCTTAATCCATCGCTGCGATCGTTACCGGGTGTCCATGATACCAACCGCGACCGACGGCTTTACGTGCTCTCCGAAGCACGGTGGGGAAATCCACAAGGACTTAAACCCAGACTAGAAACAAATATTTTTACAAGTAGTAATATCTTTCCCAAGCGGGTATCGAACCCGCGACCGCCGGTATTGAGGTGACTACTCGCACCACTACACCAGAACGACCGTCAGTTACTGTTTCCAATCCTCTTCTATTACATAGAAGGATAGTTTATCAGTCACCGCTCCACTACGGGTTAGCGGAATTTCCTTACTAAGAGTAGCAATCGTTATCAGGTATGTATGATAACAGCCAGGACTAACAGCGTAGGCCCACAAGGAAACAGCCAGACGAGATAAAAATATTATATGTATAAAGCGGGATTCGAACCCACGACCGTCGTTACGTCAGCATTAATAAAACTTTCTGTAGCTAGACCATGCTCGGTAAGATCCTACGTTATGATAGCATATAGCAAGTATAAATAGTTAACTATAAGTTTAAAAACCTTATCTATTACTGGTATAAATAAAATAAAAAAATTAAATAAATAATATTTCGTTTAATAAAAAATTAACACTCAAAAAATATCACAATATTTATTATACAAAATATCTTGAATGAATAATTACATATTATTTATCGCGTGTAGAGCTATTAATAAATGCTAGTTCTGTCTTCGTCACCTGTACGTCATTATAACATTTTTCATAATAAATAATTCACTCCTTATAAATATATAATAATTATTCATTGAATTATCATAAGCAATTGTTACAGTGAACAATTGTTTAGCTAAATATAGAGCAACGTGACTTATATACCTACATGTTGAAGTGCCGATCCATCTTGGACAAAGTGTAATCCATTATTAGACAAAACGATTTTATTAGTGTTTTATTTTTCAAAAAAAAAATTGCAGTGAAATAGCCTAGACATGTTTGATGTTTGATGATGATGAATTAAATAAAAATACATGTATATAACAAAGGCACAGGGTATTTTTAAAGGCACAGGGTATGTTATAGGGTATTTACTTATTTTTTGTTTTGCTAGCAATTTTTACATAAGTATTGCAATAGGAACATCTTATGAATATGACGTATTATAAATGCGAAAGTTTGAATGGATGTTTGTGAAGCTTAGTGTTGTTTTGTAGATTGTATGTGGTTTGTAGGCTAGGGTTGAAGATCTGGAATAACACATAGGCTATTTTATCCCTCATATCCTTTTTCCTTCCTATAGAAAATTACGGGGCAAAAACATTTTTGCCTTAGGGTTGACAATAAGATTGCAGTGCGGTGACCAGCAGAGAAGAATAATCCCGACTTCTTTCTCTTTGAGTACATCCTATCCTTTGTCTTCTTGTTAATCGAATGCAACCGATACATATATTTTAGAGTGCTCTATAATAATTTATCTGAAACGCTGAAGAGGAGGCGCCAATACCAAGTTTCAGCCCCGGTTTGAAAATATATACGAGACCAGTTCTGTAGAAGCATAATCCATCATGCTGCTCCTCATGCTGAAACATGCTGATTCCAAGTTCAAGTACCCACAGTGATCAATTGATAATATTGCTCCGTCATCCTTACATCGGTAACGGTGCTGAATTTTTGAAAATAATTGGTAGACACTAGAAATTTTCACAATGCATGTATCATTATGGTCGCTGTAATAAAAAATATAACAAAAATAAAAAAAAAATTAAAATGGATTTCTATACAAATAATTATTTTTTCAGCATTTTTGATCTCATAAAACATGTAAATATTTTGCAATAACTAAAAAAAACCCTAAATTAACCCTATCTAAACAACTCTTGTCTAATTTTCTTTCTATGATTTTGTCTAATATTATGTTATATTATTTCCTTATGTGATACCAACCAATATTATTATTTTTAACCTGGTATATATTAAGCTTCTCTCTTTTCTACATTGTTAAATGTATATTAATTCTATACAATTATAATATCTGTGACATTATTTTAATTTTAATTGAAAACTGTACAATTATAATCTGTAAACGCCGGTGATTACGAATAAATAAATATAAAAACAGGCACGATTAATTGTTGATCACTGACTTTTATTATGAGTTATTTGTTTCTATATTTAAATTAGCTAAAAGGTTCACTTTAAAATAGCGTTCAATTGTCGTAATCATAATTTGTTTGTTTCACTTTCAAACGATCAACAATACTCGTACCCTTTCCTCCTTCTCTTGACAGTTATTTATTATCTGTGTACAAACATTAAAAACTTCAAATATGCCCAAAAAACACGAACTCTACTGTCTTGAACTTGTCTTCATAATCTGAAAATTTGGAAAACATTTATTATTTACAGTAAATATATTATAAGCATCGTTTGTTTTTTTTTTTTGTCTAGTTACTTCACTAAGTACTGGGTTTTACTAGATCATTACAATTAAAACCCACATTGGAGCAGCATAGTGGATTAAGCTCCCAACTTTTCTCCTATATGGAGAGGTGCCCAACAGAATATATAAAAAAAAATATATCTCAAAATAAAACTACAATTCATAGTTTAAAAGTAACTATTAACGAGTAAACATACATCTATGTTTGAAACGAACAAAACCGCATCGAAAGTAGTATAAAAATACGTTAACAATTAATGTCGATTACGAAGTTCGATAAGGAAACAGAACTTTTGTTTTATTTTTAATGGGAGAAAACGAAAAAACTACCTTTTTCCGTTTAACACGACGAAAGCAAAATGGCTGCCGCTCCCGCTTTTGTCTCGCTTCTCCATATCGACGTATCTTGCCATCTCGCTCGTTCTAGTGCAACGACTCCTAAATTGCAGCCGTTACAACAGGGTTGCCAAACTTTGTATCTGTAACCTTGAAAAGATATACCTATTTATTATAATTTATTTAAACAATTACTAAGTTTGAAGATTAACTACATTAGAAATTATCAAAGATTCCAATAACTATTTAACATACTTTTAACGTAAGATAATATATATATATATTTATTTATTTATTATCATAATGAAATTACTGACTATTAAAAACTTAAAAAATAGTCTGTGTTCATTTACAAATTACTAATTGTTTTGTGAATATTTTTTAAAAATAATACTTGGGGTATGATCTACAATCGATACCGAACCCAAAAATATAGTTTTTAGAAATTTTGTCTGTTTGTCTGTATGTATGTCCGGGATAAACTCAAAAAGTACTGCATGGATTTACTTCGAATTTGGCGCATTATTAAGGAGTCGGGTCAACATATAGGCTACATATTATCACGCTATCACCTACGGGGAACGAGCAGTGAACCTTTATTTCTTCAAGGCATTCTGCAACAACGTGTAATCTAATAGCGTTCGCGCAGACAGCAGCTAGTACACAAATATAAGTAGAGCAGTAATAATTAAAGTCAACGCGAGTAAAAACGCGAGGGTTGCCTAGTAATAAGTAAAAAGGAATTCGCTATGTGAAAATACTATATTAACTGTATTACAGTTATAAATATAAAATATTATCCAGTTCTAGAAAGAGAGAAACGGCTTCGGTTTCGTAAAGCCTAAAGCGTTGCAACTCTCACTCATAGTTAATATTCACTAGCTGTCACCCACGACTCCTACCATTAGATATAAATTATATAGACCTACCGTTAGATAAATAATTTTATTCATCCACTAAAGTTCAAATACATCTTTCTAAACTTGTAGTGGATGACACTTGATGTTAATACAATTTTTTCAAATATTAATTCATTACATAATTTTAGTTTTATATGAGAGAAATAATCTTTGTTGACCTATACTAATAAAGTTGTTGTTTTTAAAAATTATATGGGCTTGTTTCACCGATTGCTGATAAAGTTTACCGGGACCATAAGTTACTTTTAAGCTTTATCAGTAGGAGGTAAAACAGGACCTTAAGATCTTTTTCACATCAACTAGTAAACTACAACTTTTAGATTCATCAGTTGCTAATAGAAATATTAGACAGATAAAGCGAATTTTGATGGTGAAAAAAAAAATGTCATAAGCTTTTATCTGTTGAATATCGCTATACGTCGGATAGCGCTATCAGCAACCCGTGAAACAGGCCCTAAGTATAATAATTATTATTCAAATGTTTCTCAGTTGTCTGAAAGAAACGTCTGCCTAGTCATATGTCTAATCCTTGTACTAGACAATTTTGTAATTGTCTTAATGTCTGTCTGTGATGATTACTTATTATTTAAAACGTAAATTCCTCCACTTTTTATTTTTGGTACTTATACTTTTTAATTTCTGGTATTCATTTGTATCTGTGAATAATGAAGTGTAATAAAATATATAATAATAATAAATTTCTAAGAAATAAAACAGGATATTTAATTTGTAGTTTTTCCGTGATGCGCACACAACGATAAACCTCCTATCATTAAATAGTACACAAACGTGACATTTCATCGCTACCCATACTTATACTTATATAGATCTTTCAAAGCACCACACATAAACAAAACTAAACATCTAATACGTAGGTATATTAATTTGAAAATGAACGGAACTGAAATGTATTCACGTCCTGGAAATATTTTTCCGTAGGTACGGGGCAAAAAGCATTTGGAGACCATAAGCAAGGTTGGATCTTAATTTGAAATTGTTAATCTTAATTTTTTTTATTATAGCATATTGCACTAGCTGTGTCCAGCGAATTCATCCGTATTATTTGTGTACATAAAAACTTCGTTATGATTTAACTACACTTGTTTATAGAGCAATAAATATACTTCTAGACGGTGTATCAAAATGAACGGTTAGACCTCCAGGATCACAACTATAGAGACCACATCGAAATTCGTGCAACAAAATTTGCGTGACGCCAGAACAAACATTCTTTTTCACTCTTTTTTTTTCACTCATAAATATGCCTATAATTCATTATTCTTAAATACATCTTACTAGCTTCTGCCCGCGTGGATGTCGGTTATCGCAACCAAAAAAAAAGTATTCTATGTTATTTCTAATACCTCCAAGAATATGTGTACAAAGTTTCATGATGATCGGTTAAGTAGTTTTCGCGTGAAAGCGTAAGAAACAAACTTACATTTCACATTTATTATATTAGGGATGTAAAGACAATGGTCGGTTGCATTTTTATTATATGTATAGTTTTAATAATTTATTTTCTTATGCGGGTTCGATTCCCGCTGCAGATAGGTACTTGTATTTGTATAAATATTTGTTTCCAGTTTGGGTATGTGTCCTTGTGGGTCTCCCCACCGTGCCTCGGAGAGTACGTAAAGCCGGCAGTTCAGTTTGTTATCATAAATATCATTTTTGTATAACTATACCTTGGGAATTATCTTTTATTTACAACTAGCCTACTACGCTCCTATATTGTAATATACCAGCTACGTCTTACTTCCTATGATTTTAGAACATCGGATAAAAAATGGCCTATGTTTTATTTTGGATCTCCAGTTATCTACGTAATAAGTCACGCAAATCCGTTCAGCTGTTCTGACGTGTTGAATAACAAACCCCCATCCGAATTTACGCATTTACAATAGTAGTAAGATTAAGCATACCTTACGATATTAGATCATTAGACATTTGAAATTTATGTAAATTCGAACTGGCTTAACGAGTCTATTTAGTGATCGACGAATTCGTTCACACGTCATCCGGTTCGATTCTCACTCGGGGTAGATATTTGCATTTTTACAAATATCTGATTCTGGTCTAACTTTTTGTCTATATGGGTCCCACTGACTCCGAGACCGTCAGTTTTAATTGTTATTCCAAGTGATTGCGAACGTTACACATAGTAGATAAATTGTTAACCGTCAATTTATACAGGAAAGCAGCATGGCGAATTGAGCTCCATCCAACCCTTCTGTTTGGAGAGTAGACAGTAGACGTTTAGTCTGATTTAATTCAGTTCAAAGTGGTGATGATAATACACCTCAACTCGACTCGTACTCGTAAAACAAGTTTATTTAGTGTCGAACGAATTCAAATCAAATTAAATCAAAAATTTATTTATTCAAGTAGATTTCATTAGTACTTTTAAATCATCATTTTACATAGTATATTTTAAATTAATTGAATATAGTTAATATGAATATAATACTGGTTCAGATTGTAGGTTCTGAGAAGAAATCGGCAAGAAAACTCAACTATTACTCTTTTAAAAATATCTGTCAATACTTAACTCAAACTTTATAAACTCAATCGTATGTCCTGCAAAGTACAGTGCCACTAAACCCACAGATCCTTGTCATTTACATAATCTTGTACAGAGTTAGGTATATGTTTGGGAATTGGGCTATTAAATACTTTTTTATATAACCTTTTAGTTTATCAATTGGCAATTGTAAAATCGTTCGTGGGATTTTATTATTTATGCGCATATCTTGACCTATTAAGGAGACGTTTACTTTGCAAAGTCGGAAGTTCGGCGTTACAATTTTATCGTTCCTCGTGTTTATATTACGTTTGTGACTGTTTCTCAAAGTACTCAATGTTTTTATGAATATACATTGATTGTATATCTATCTTTTTTAAAATATTCGTTTACATAAACATCAAAATAAACATTGAACATATATCAATTTTTTCATTCATTAATTTGTTGACAAATGATATAGACAAAAAATCGTTTAGTTTATTTATTTTATTTATTTATTTAATCACGTACAGAACAGGTTACAGCCATTAAAAGATACAAAAACAGTTCATAACATAACAATGTCTAGGTTGAAACCCTTAATGTGTACGACATACAACAAAATAAAACATTAACAGAACAGAAGTGGTTGGAATATACATATATAAATTGAAACTTAAAAACTAAAATTGCTTAATCAGTAACATGTTTTAAAAGTATGGTTTTAAAAGAAGCGAGAGAACAGTGATATATGTCTATATCAACAAAAGTACTGAGTTTAATTTTGTTTTGTTTATTTAGCGATTGACAAATGACAATGATGACTTACAATTTGTAAATGTAATATTACGTATTTACCGTAATATTTTGAACATCGTCAGTTTAAAATAAATCCATTGCAAATTATGAAATTTTAAACCCTGGTCTCGGACGTGGAAATATGGATTAGGTTAGATTTTTTTTAAACCAAAGATGCAAAGAATTCAAGCAGTTTTAGAAACCAACCACTTTGTATGATTATGTACTGACTATAGGCCTTTTAAAGAAGCTCCAAGTGAGAGGCCAGGCTATGCTTGGTATTTCTCTGCGAGATCGTATCAGAAATGATGAAATCCGCAGACGAACGAAGGTTACCGAAATAGCCCAACATATTTGCAAGCTGAAGTGGCAGTGGGCAGGGCACATCGCTTGTAGAACTGGCGGCCGATGGAGCAGATTCTGGATTGGAGACCACGTACCGCCAAGCGTAGCGTCGGATGGCCGTGCGCGAGACTGATAGACGACTTGAGGAATGTCGCCGAAAGCCGCTTGGTGGAGGCTGCTTTGAACCGGTCGCTCTGGATGATGATGATGATGATGGAGCACCTTGTATTATTGCAAACAGACAGACACACGCTAATGATACACTTATACAACTATGTCGGTACGATTCCGAGTTTGACTGAGTCTCGACTATGTAAGCCCCTGACTTCGCTCGATCCTCCCTTGTTTAAAACACGAAGAGAAATAATTAATATGACAGATAATATTTTGTTCAAAATTTCCAACATTTAGACATACACAATTCAATATTTATAAAAATAAACAACATTTATGGAAAATTTTGAATTGCATGAACTTACGGACGTTAACAATAAGTGAGTGCGTTGTTGTGTGTGTGTTTTATTGTATTAAATTTTCTATTTGCTTTACCCAAAACACGGACATTAAGCTGTCTTAAAAACAGCGATTCAATAGTCATGTAGCGACATCTATTTCGCCGCATATGAACTGACGTATCCTACATCGCGCTATAGAAGTTTTCAAAGCGATTACTATATATACAAGAACCCGACAACAAACGTTAAGTGGCGCGTAGCCCACCAGACACATCCGTCTGGTCGAAGGATCCTTCCTTTTCAATGGCAGCCTCTCTCTACGCCAAACTGGTGACCCCAATAAAACGGTGACATGCAACAAATCATATTTAAATCATACTAGCTGACACCCGCGACTGCATCGACATTACTAATTATGTGTATAACTATAATTGTTTATAGAGTTATAACTCTCTTTCTAGTCTGTATATAAAGATGAAATCTACACTAGATTTTAAGTTAAACTTCCAGAACCACAACTGAGAAAACTTATAAATTCTCCGATAATTCTTTTTTTAAATATAAATATCTCATGTTAAAATCATCGACCGCTTAGAATTATATTACATGTTGATAATTAATTCAATTCATATTCGTCAAATTGTATCAAAAAAACCCAAGTACGATAAAATTAAATATGACACACGACAGACGACAACAATTTAACAAATGTAAATGGTATTTTGTTATATTTTTATTTGTAATAAAAATATTTTTAAGAAAAGTTATTGATATTTAATACGTTATTATTACAAATTGTAAGTTTGAATATACATTTGAATTTTTTTTTGGCATTTTCATGAAATTGATTGTTGATATACAAATGACGGTAGTTTTTTTTTTTAAATTTAATTTTAAAGAATTTAAATGTATTTTTATTAAATTTATATATATTTTTAATACAAACCCAAATTAAATATTTACTTTTATACTTGTTATATGTAAATCACATGATAGTTTAGGTCACTTAGGTATAGGTAATAGGAATAGGGTGTGTCACTTATAATACACTTTATCAAATACAAAAATAAAAATAAAATAGTAGGTAGGTAGGTAGGTAGAATAATAACATAGAAAATATATCGTAAGGTAGAAATGTAGGTAGGTAGGTCGGTAAGTTGGTATGTTTTAATTATTTGATTTTAAAATTTTAATCTGATCTAAATCAATTGGCGTATGTAATATAAATAATGCGAAAGTTATTAAAATTAATTTGAATCTACTCATCAAATACGAAATAAAATATAACAATTGAAAATAAAAATTCTATTTCAGGCACAACATTTTATTTTAAGACTACGATTGAATTAAAAAAAAAAAACAAAAAAAAATTAAAAACAAACACTCTTCCAATATACTATTTAAAATAGTAACTACAAGTAATGCCACAGAAAACAGAACCAACTTAAATATAAAAAAAAAACAAAAGAAAAACGATATAAAAAGAATAGCCAGTAAATAAATTCAAACAGGCAACCCTGTTCGTCGTCTAATTAATTCACTCGTGCTCACGGTGGAGTAATAACAAAATAAAATAAAAAACAGTTATATGGGTTAGTGTAGGGGAAGCATAGACCTTGACACGAAATCACTAGACCGTCCATGTTTCACTTTTAAAGCTGTGTTATGATCGTAGGTTACTTAATCTTTATAAAACCTTTTGTGCGAAACGTTAAAATTTAATACGTCATATAAAAACTTTTTTTGTGTACATTTCTATTATATTATTAATGCTATAGTGATTTATTATAAGTTTTGAACTAATTGAATTAGGTTTTTTTTTTTAATACTGTACTGTATCAGCCTGTCAACAACCCACTGCTGAGCGAAGGCCTCTTCTCCATATAGAAGGGTTGGAGCTTAATCCACCACGCTTCTCCACTGCTAGTTGGCAGATAATTTACTTAACATGAGTAATTATCGTTATCAGGTGTCTATGACAACCGGGACCGACGGTTTTATGTGCTCTCCGAGATACGGTGGTTAGCCCCACAAAGACACACCCAGACCGGAAACAAATATTTGTACCAATACAAATATCTGTCCCAAGCGGGAATCAAACCCGCGACTGCCGGCGCGCTGTTTGAGGCGACTACTCGCACCACTACACCAGAACCGCGGTCGTCAGGTTTTTTTATGGAGAAGATATATACATAGCAGCTTTGTATATTTTAATGAAACTTTTGATCATTATTAATTAGGCATTTTCAAAAATACATGATTGTTACTTGAGAAACTTCTCTTTGACACTAACGGCCCGCCCCGGTTGCGCCCGGGGTATGTATATGTACCTAAGCCTTCCTCATGAATCACTCTGTCTATTGGTGAAAATCGCATGAAAATCCGTGCAGTAGGTGGAGGACTTTGTTTTATAATATGTAGTGATTTTGCTAAAGCAATTGGGTATTAATTTCTATACTATGTAATTCTTTAAACACGATGAACGTTCTTCACGTCTATACAACTAATAATGCATAGCTATTAGTGGTTCTAGACATATATATATATATATATATATATATATATATATATCGGACATTAATATTAATTGTATTGGTTCATATTTTGACTAATAGTTGATATTGACACATTGTAGTATCACAAAATACGTCACAAGCCAGTTCTCACAGACGGCATTTAGATACTTTGTAGGTATATAAAATTGTGTGTTTATTTACCGTGCATGTTATAATTATAATAAGAAATTTAGTAATATTTATATATTACACCGTCTCTCTCTGTCACTCTTTTAACATTGAAAAAGCGCTTATATAATGTACTAGCTTCCGCCCACGGCTTCGCCAGCGTGGTGTATTGATAAAAAGTAACCTACTATATGTCCTTCCCCAGCCTTTGACTATGCGTAACAAATTTAATCACAAACGGCTCAGGATTAGCCCTGAAACATTTTAACACAGATAAACAAACGGACACACAGACAGTGAGAAGTTACTTTCGTTTTTATAATGTCAGGTAAGGTTTTGTATCAATATTATTGAATTTATTGAAGAGGATTACTTAATATAACGGTTTCACGTGTCGTACGGCAGCAGCAGAAAATGAAAGGATTAGAACAAAGCACATAGATATAATTAATGGATGTTCAGTTTTGGCACTTCTACTTACCTACTGCAAGCGCGCGGCGCGACGCGACATCGCTTCATTTGATTTTACATTATTAGTCCGTTCAAGTTAGCCCAAAAAATAGGGGTAGGTTAATAAAAATTCGTAGACCTGAAAATTGGTAAGAATTTTCGGAACACCATTATAAATAAAATGTGAAAAGTTCCCATCGATCCCACACTTGCAACTATTAAAATAATTTATTCAAGGTCAAAGTTCGCAAATATGGAATTTTTTCATTTTTTAGCCAAACATTAAATTTTATGATAAAAATAGATCAGACAAAAAATGTAGATTATGCAATGATCTATAAAAATTGTCTTTACAATTTTTCTCCTAAACGTTACCGTTCATGAGGTATGAATGATGATTGAAAAAGCTAAAAAGGTTGCCATTAAAGCGCCAAGTACACTACCTCCCAGGTGGATGGCGTGGAGACCTGTGCATATTGTAAAGAATACAACTTTTTCACTGACTGGCTTGTTGCATGTTTATTGCTAATAAGAAAAAACTAAAAAAATATTATTGACTGACTTAGATAATTAAAATTATTACTTCACTCAGTTACTGAAATTTAAAGGTAATTTTTTAGAGTAACTTGCTAAATAAAATATTTTTTGTATGTTCAATACATTAAAAACGGTCGTCTGTTCCTTAGTAATGCGACTTAATGCCTTTGTTTTAGGTAAAACAGAATATTGTTTACAATGTATGCTATGTGTATATCGTGTTGGGTTTCCTTTAAAAGTTGTTAAAATTCTAATAAAAGTTTATTAAATTCATTAGATTGTATTGTGATATTTTAAAAAAAACTATCAATTTGTGATTTCCGTTTGATTTTTTAAAGTAGGGTATTTTAAAAAAAGAAAAAGAGTTATTGATGGTCTAATTAAAATGTATTAATTTTATATAATTGTATTGGGCTATTTTAGATAAGTGTTAATCTTAGTTTAAATTCATTTGATAGTAATATTATTTAATTAAAAGTATTTGTATATGTTATTTGGAAATGCAATGTAATTTAGATAATCAATAGACTTTGTTCAAATTATATAAATACGTGTTATGAGAGAAGCAGGGCACTTTTTGTATCGGCTCGGTGGAGTGAAGTTGTAAGAAAATAAAGGCAGTTGTGAACACCTACGAAGCAGTTTTATTACATCTCAGAAGTGGGATACTGGCCATATTGGATTTCAGATCATGTCGAGTACCAGTAGACGAAGGCGAGAGAATGACCAGATGTTCGAGTCGCAAACACTCGAGGCAGAAATAGATGAAACAAGGTCTACACGAAATGAATATGCTGGTCGTCGCTCCCGAAGTCGAAGTCCAATAATAGGGAGCCGAAGAATATATGCCTCGCGAAGTCCGAACAATTGGACCGAGAATAATCGGGAGAATAGGATATCCAGAGAACGTTCATTAGAACGTCGATTACGAAGGAGAAACTACGAACAAAACGAAGGCTACGGCTTACAACGCCAATCCAGATCCCATGAACAGCGTGGTCGAGACACACAGACTGTACCAGAATGCGATCATCAAAAATTAAGATCAAGGAGCCCATCATTTACTGTTCAGGACGTAATTCAGATAGTTAATAGTTTAAAGGCAAAGGAGGTACAGCCATCAGCACAAACTACTAGTAACAATAAAAACGTAGATCATCAAAATATTTTACCAAATTTCAACCCATCAACTAAAAACCAGCGTATCGATATTTGGTTACGTAAAGTTAACGAATGTGCTTCTGTTTATGGCTGGGACGAAAGAACCACTACACATTTCGCTATGCAAAAGTTACAAGGATTGGCTAAAACTTGGTACGAAGGGCTAAATTCAATACTATTCACGTGGCAAGAATGGCAAGATAAGTTGTTAGCAGCTTTTCCATGTGAACAGAATTACGGTCAAATTTTGGAAGATATGCTCAAGAGGAAAAGTAAATTCAATGAACCTATAGAGGTGTATTACTATGAAAAATTAACACTTTTGAATCAATGCGATATTAGTGGAAAACGTGCCGTGGATTGCATTATTCATGGAATTAGTGACAAAATGCTTAAATCTAGTGCTTTGGCATTGCGGTGCTCTTATCCAGAACAACTCTTACAATACCTAATGAGTAACAAAGATATGGTTAATCTTTCTGAACGATCCTCCTATAGGAATAGACAATTTAATGAGACTAATAGATTTACTTCAAATCACACTGTTTCAACCAATCCAAATCCAATATTCTGCTTTAATTGTAAGGAAAAGGGTCATCCCTATTTACAATGTCCTAAGCCTTTAATAAGATGCAACCGTTGTAATAAGATTGGACACAAGACGGAAAGTTGTTTTATGAATGCAGATAAGAGACCACTAAGAAACGAAGTCCCTAGTACGATGTGTATCACTGATTCAAAACTAAGTTTGAAATTTGTAAAAAGTGTGACAGTAAATGGAAAGCTATTAGATGCATTTATAGATTTTGGCAGCGAAGTATCATTAATTAAGAAAACTGTTGCATTACAGCTAGGAGTTAAAATCAACAAAGCTATATCCTTTATAAGGGGTTTTGGGAATGAACTAGTGCAATCCACAGGAAACGTAGTGTTAGATATTCTAATTGATGATGTCAAAGCCAAAGTAACTTGCAAAGTTGTTACCGACAATTTATTGGACACATCTCTACTAATAGGTCAATCTTTTACAGAACAATGTCACGTTATAGTGTACAAGGACGCAAATCGATTAAATTTTTTCGATATTGGGAAGGAATTACCATTCAGTAACACTGAGTTAAAGAAAGAAGATCACATTAAGATAAGGATAGCAAAGGATGTAGAAATATATGGAGAGACGTCTGTAAAAGCACTGTGTAAACCAACAATAAGTGGGGATATAGTATTAAATAGTAAAGTATTGGGTAAACCTAATCAGCAATATATCATTAAAGGTGGAATATACGCGGTAAAAAAGGGTTTACTTTTTGTGACTGTATTGCCATATATAATCCCTTGTTTACTTATGGAGAATGCTTTGATATGTCGTACGGAAAAGGTGGAGTTGGTAAACCAAATAATTGAAACCGCCACAAGAAGCACGCCTAGTGTACAAAATACCAGGATAAAAATAAACGAGATAAAAATTGGAGAAAATGTGACCGAAAATGATAAACTAAGGTTAATTCAGATGTTAGTTTGTTATGAACAATGTTTTGCTACGTCGTTAAAAGAACTTGGCTGTACAAATGTCAGTGAAATGAATATAGAAATAAAGAATAAGCAACCTGTGGTATATCGACCATACAGATTATCACATCACGAAAGAGAAACGGTGCAGAAAATGATAAACGAAATGTTAGAAGCTGGTATAGTTAGAGAATCTGTATCCGAATATGCTAGTCCCATGATTTTGGTGCGAAAGAAAGATGGCAGTTTCAGAATGTGTATTGATTATCGAAAATTGAATTCAATTACTATCAAAGAAAGATATCCGATGCCTATCATAGAGGACGAGATAGCAAAGTTATCTGGACAAGCTTGGTTCATTACTTTGGATTTGACTTCGGGCTATTATCAAATACCCATCAACGAGGAAAGTAAGCAACTAACAGCATTTGTCACCCCGGATGGACATTACGAGTTTAACAGAATGCCATTCGGTTTGGCAAATGCTCCAGCCATATTTCAACGTACGATGAATAAAATATTAGGTTCCGCACGTTTCAGTAAGGCGACTGTGTACATCGATGATCTTTTGATATTTGGCAAAAATTCAGAAGAGTGCTTAGACCGACTGGAAGAAATCTTAAAGCTAATTGAAAAGGCTAAACTAACGTTAAACTTAAGAAAATGTGACTTCCTACAGAACAAGATCGATTATCTCGGATACGAAATTAGCGGTTCGGGTATTCGTCCAGGAGAAAAGAAAATAAATAGCCTCATAAATTTTCCACGGCCAAATGATGTACACTGTGTACGACAATTTCTTGGTCTGGTCAGTTATTTCCGGAAATTTATTCGAAACTTTGCTTAAATTGTTTTCCCTCTTAATAAACTACTTAAAAAGAGTGCAACTTGGGAATCGGAACAGGAGCAGGAAAAAGCATTTACAAGCTTGAAATCCAAACTAGTCGAAAGACCAATTCTAGCCTTATACAACCCCAGTGCAGAAACAGAACTACACACGGACGCCAGTAAGATCGGTGTGGGCGGGATACTTTTTCAGAGGTCTACAACGGATAACATTTTTCATCCAGTCGCGTATTACAGTCGACAAACGTCCCCTGAGGAGAAGAATTTTCATTCGTATGAGTTGGAGACGTTAGCTGTAGTCTGTTGTTTAAGAAAATTCAGAGTTTTTCTGCTTGGGAAAGAATTTAAAATCGTGACCGATTGCAGTGCCTTGCGGTCCACGTTTGCGAAGCGTGACTTAATACCACGTATAGCACGATGGTGGCTATCACTGCAAGAATACGACTGTTCAATCGAGTATAGAGCTGGAGCTAAAATGGCACATGTGGATGCACTGTCAAGAAACCCAGTGAATGATAATGACTCACTAAATATTGATCATTGTCCTGCTGTTATGACGATCACTAGTGAAGACTGGTTACATACACTTCAACTTGGAGACACGGAACTATGTAGGATACGAAATATTTTAACAAGTAAGGAAGATTGTGAAGGACTACAATATATTAAAGATAACTTTCTGATTAAAGATAATAAGCTTTACAGATATTTAGACGGTGATAGAAATAATATTCGTTGGGTTGTTCCAAAGGGTGCAAGATGGCAAATATGTCGGATGAATCATGACGATATTGGACACTTTGGTATAGAGAAAACATTAGAACGAATAAAGAAAAATTACTGGTTTTCAAAGATGACTAAATTTGTTAGAAAATATGTTAAAGCGTGCATCGAATGTGCATATGCGAAAAAAAATAAAAATACTCGAGAAGGCCTATTACATCCTATACCTAAAGTGGAAGTTCCATTTCATACACTGCACGTTGACCACCTTGGACCTTTTGTTAGATCCAAAAGAGGGAATTCGTATTTGTTAGTAGTAGTGGATGGGTTCACTAAATTTATTTTTATTAAACCAGTTCGAGATACAAAAGATCGAAACGTTATACGGATATTAGATGATATTTTTTATACTTTTCGGGCACCTAACCGATTAGTCAGTGATAGAGGATCCTGTTTTACATCACACATTTTTAAAAATTTTTGTCTTGACAAAGGTATTAAACATATTTTAAATTCCGTAGCGAGCCCAAAATCAAATGGTCAGGTAGAACGGTATAACCGTACTATTCTAGATTCTCTGACTGCACAGAATTTGAAATATGATGAAAAGGACTGGGACAATCAGGTTGGTAAAGTTCAGTGGGGACTCAATAACACAGTTCAAAAGACGACATGTAGAACTCCAGCAGAAATCCTGTTTGGAACATCCATGAACAGCGAAATCAGAGCAATCTTAAATGAAATTATCGATGACACACGACAAGAAGTTGATCTAAATGAAATAAGGCTTAACGCAAAAGAAAGAATTAATAAGGAACAACAAAAGCAAAAAGAATATTTTGATAAGGGCAGGAAACCGGCCCGATTGTACAAAGAAGGTGATTTGGTTAAAATTGTGAAAACATCGTTTGAAAATAAGGGTAACAGCAAAAAGCTTCTTCCGTTGCATATTGGCCCTTTTAGAGTAGTTAAAGTTTTAGGACAAGATAGATATAAGATCGCGTCAATACCAGGTTTTAGTAACACTAAAAACAAACGCGGTTCTGTAGTCGCCGCAGATCGAATGCAACCATGGATTCACGTGGCTGCTTTAGGTCTAGAAAACGATTAAATTGTATAAGTGACAATTTACGCCACAAACAGCATAATTGGATGCGAGAAGTGATTGGTTCGCATCTTTACTGTGAAGTCATGAGAATTGATTGGTTCATGAACGAAGGAATGTTCAACTTACGTTGAAATATAATGTGATGTCGGGATGTGAGAAGTGATTGGTATTTTTTTTTTTTGGTATTCTAGTCATGAGAATTGATTGGTTCATGACTAGCCTACCATAATAGTAAGAGGCCATGAGAATTGATTGGTTCATGGTTCAGTGAAATTTGAGATTTAGATGTGAGAATTGATTGGTTCACATCTTAAAAGTCATGAGAAGTGATTGGTTCATGACTCATTTATTTCATTTATTTATTCAAGATTTATTTAAATAAAGTATATCTATAAATCATTAAAGGGACAAGTTTATCAGTTAAAAGTGATGTGATGTAGTGATTTATAAAAAAAAAAATAAAAAAAAAAAAAAAGAAGAAGAATGTATTAGTCTCTATATACCTACATTATATCTTTACTTATATTTATAATTTACTTTTCTTCTTTATCTATATGGCAGTGTTGGGTTATCACGCGATTCGTGTACGAGGACGCACACGTTGTCAGGATGGTCGAGTGTTGGGTTTCCTTTAAAAGTTGTTAAAATTCTAATAAAAGTTTATTAAATTCATTAGATTGTATTGTGATATTTTAAAAAAAACTATCAATTTGTGATTTCCGTTTGATTTTTTAAAGTAGGGTATTTTAAAAAAAGAAAAAGAGTTATTGATGGTCTAATTAAAATGTATTAATTTTATATAATTGTATTGGGCTATTTTAGATAAGTGTTAATCTTAGTTTAAATTCATTTGATAGTAATATTATTTAATTAAAAGTATTTGTATATGTTATTTGGAAATGCAATGTAATTTAGATAATCAATAGACTTTGTTCAAATTATATAAATACGTGTTATGAGAGAAGCAGGGCACTTTTTGTATCGGCTCGGTGGAGTGAAGTTGTAAGAAAATAAAGGCAGTTGTGAACACCTACGAAGCAGTTTTATTACAATCGATAGACTAAACTTACAATTAGCTAAAACCATTTGTTTTGGTGAAACTAACCTTATGTAGCGGTAAATCGTTGACGATCTAAGTCGACTGATATACATATTATAAGTATATACAATATATGATATACATTTTATAAATGAGATGCCGCGAATACAAGTTATTATTCGGTATTCGGCATTACTCGATATTTTTTTGGTATTCGTCGAATAACGAATAATAGCCAGTATTATTCGACGTTCGGCGAATAGTTGTCTAAAATAAACTTTTAATGAACAAAAAAAAAACAACCATAGACTTCAAAATATTCTTTAATATTAGTTAAAAAACAAAAAATACTTAGTATTAATTATTATCATTAATATAAAAAGTTAGTCAAAAATCAGTCATGTCATATTGAAGTTAATTAGTTAGGCTTTTTAATTAATATTTAAAGTTCAAAAGATCGTGGTGTAAAATCAGTATAATAATGAGATTGATTTCTTTAACTTGATTGTTTTCGTTTATCATATCTTTCGAAAAAAATTCGATTACAGTAACAAATAAATTATTGGTAAGTTCAAGACTACTACAAGCGTGATGCTATTACATATTTGATAACAAATAAATTATTTTTGATATTCCTTTTTTTTTTTTTTTTTTTTTTTTATTGGAAATTTGAGTGCGTTTGACCTCAATCTTGTCTGATGGTAAACAATGATGAGGTCTAAGGTGAAGCACGCAAACTCAAATAATGCCTGTTCACTCTTGCCTTAAAAATCCCTAGGTTGTACGCATCGGGAAACAGTGACGCAGGAAGAGAATTCCATTCCTTTGCAGTTCTAATAATGAAAGATGATGCGAACCGCGAGGTACGAACCGGAGGAATGTCGACCACGTATGGATGGAACCCCTGCCCTCGTCGAGTTGTCCGATGGTGGAATGGTGCTGGGGGAATTAATTGATGCAATTCCTGTGCACACTCACCGAAATGTAACCTGTAAAAGACACACAGACTAGCAACCAGTCGGCGATGTTCGAGGCTCTGGAGCTGTCTTGAAGTAAGCATCTCATCACCAATGAGTTTTCTGGCACGCCTGTCGATAGCTTCCAGGGCTTCGAGCTGATACCGGGCGGAACCGTCCCACAGATGGCAACAGTACTCCATGCAGGAGCGGACTTGAGCTGTATAAAGTCTTAGCAGCTGGTCCGGTGTGAAATAGTGACGGACCTTGGAGAGGATGCCCAGTTTTTTTGAAGCAGCCTTAGCCCTGGATTCGATATAGCTTCCAAAATTGAGTTTGGACGATAAGTCTATACCGAGTAGTTCAAGGTGGTTCGTGACTGGAACAGGCACATTTCGGAAAGTGGGAGCCAAGTTAAACGGGCTCTTTTTAGCGGAGAAGAGACACGCCTGGGTTTTTGAAGCATTGAATCTTACTAGATTGGCATCACCCCAGTCGGAGACAGCCTGAAGAGTAAGATTGGCACGGTAGACCATTGCTTCTCTAAGATCGTCCACTTCAGTTTGTCTTGTTCTTGCACTGGAGAAGTATCTCTCCGCGACGGTGCTGTCATCTGCGTACCCAAAGATACCGGGCTTAAGCAGATCGTTTATGTGAAGCAGGAATAGCGTTGCGGAGAGAACAGATCCTTGGGGTACCCCGGCATTGATAGTCAATAGGTCAGACGTGTAGCCATCAACAACTACACGAATTGACCGTTCCCTCAAGAAATCGGAGATCCAAGTACATAGACTGGTGGGAATACCGTAAGCAGGAAGCTTCGCAATAAGACCATCGTGCCAGACCCCGTCGAATGCCTTCGAAATGTCAAGTGAGACAGCTAGGGCCTCACCATATTTATCGAGGGCTTCCCCCCAGAGATGTGTAGCGTACACGAGAAGATCCCCAGTAGAGCGGCGTTGGCGAAATCCGTATTGCCGATCACTGAGGAGATCATTATCTTCCAGGTAAGCCAGAAGGCGATTGTTGACAACACGCTCCATTACCTTGCAGAGGGTGGAGGTGATCGCGATTGGGCGGTAGTTTGCAGGATCAGCACGACTACCCTTCTTGGGTACGGGTTGTACGTTCGTGAGCTTCCATGCTTTCGGAACAGTCCCAGATCGAAAAGAAAGGCGATACAGACGTGTCAGGACTGGAGACAGTTCGGCTGCGCAATTTCTCAACACAATAGCAGGAATACCATCAGGACCACTGGCTTTGTTCACGTCCAGATTGCGTAGTGTTTTGAGAACCTCCTTTTGGTAAATGTGGATTTCAGGCATTTTGCATCCACAAGGAGGTAACTGAGGTGGAGTTTTATTACCAGCATCTAGACGAGAATTTTCGGCAAATAGAGAGGCAAATAAATTAGCCTTATCCAAAGCCGTGTGTGCCAGTGTTCCGTCAGGTTTCTGCAGGGGAGGAAGTGAGGAGCGACAGAAGTTTGCTTCAACACACTTCGCCAGGGACCAAAAAGCTTTACTGCCCGATGGATACGAAGCGAGTTTGGTTCCCACTCGGCCTATGTGGTTGAAGCGCGCTTTTTTGAGCACTTTTTTGTAGGACTTAGCTGCTGAGTTAAAGGCTTTCTTCTTATTTCGCGTATCTGGAGCTTTGCGATTTCTGGCTTCTAACCAAGCGTGGTATGCTGACTGTTTTATAGCCTCAGCTTTTGAGCAGAAGGGTTGAGCTCTGATGCCAGAGGGCTGGTCGGAGAATGGAATATAATATTCCATCGCCTGTCCAATAACTTCGGCAATAGCGCCAGCGCAGCTCGACGGATCGCTTGAAGAAAAGCAGACTTGCAACCAAGGGTAAGATGCTAGGAAATGTCGCATCTCATCCCAATCCGCTGACTTGTATCGCCACACCCGCCTAGTTCTTCTAGGGTTGGAGTCGGGTGGAGGACACGTGAGGACGGACTTCACCAGACAGTGGTCAGAACTCCCAAGAGGGGCCGAAACAGACACCTGGTATCGGTCCGGTTCAGTCGTCAGCAGAAGGTCCAGGCAATTTGCTGTGTGGTTCTCAACATCCGGTACTCGAGTCGCCTGGTTAACCAGCTGGGAGAGGTTCATGGTCAAGGCAAGCTTGTACGCCTCTCTACCAGCATGGTCAGTTTTCTGGTACGGGAACAACCATTGTTCATGATGGGCATTAAAGTCCCCCAGAAAGACGACTTGCGCAGTGGGGTACCTTTGTTGAGCCACGTCGGCAGCCTCACTTAGATGTTGGAAAAGCCTTGTTGTCTCCTGGTCTCCGCTATGCGAACGGTAGACACCAACATAAACAATTTGTTCTATGCCGGTATCCACAAGCACCCAGATAGATGAGGAAGAGGGATCCTCCAGGTTACGGAGACGTTTGCAGCAGATGTCATCGCGCACAAAGAAACAAACCCCAGCTCTGGGACGAAAATTGTGCTCCAGGATGTAACCTGGGTAGTGGAGGTATGACGTATCGGCAGGGGTTGTGATTTGCGTCTCGGTAAGCAAGAGCAGATGCGGCTTGGCAGTCTCGAGATGGTGATGAACTGGAAGGAGATTAGAGTGCAGACCTCGGATATTCGTGAGGTGCACTATAAGCGAGAGGCCGTGCATCCGCTGCAGATTCCTCAACTTTTTATTTCTTTTTTTCATTGTGAATTTGAAGGGCAAGAGGGAAGGAAAGGCGAAAAGTGGCAGTTACGTGAGGCGCCAGCCAGACTCCACCAGAAGTCACAATACTGCCGCCCGGTGGGGAAAAACCTGGCTGGAGACCGCGGGGACGCCCGGACCCCCCCAGGGCCGGCTGTCGAGGCCTCTCATCCGGTTGCCAACCGGCCCGACAGAAGCAACCCTGGGATTATGCGCGCGATGGCGGAGCAGCCTTTCGCAGGTGGCTAATCTGCAATTGGGCTCCCAACTATCGGCGGGCGGCCAGCGGAAAACCGTTTCTCCGGATCCCGCTGCTCTCCAGAACCAGGCACCGCGGACGGCAACACTGTGAGCCTGGATGCGGCACACCGGTAGGCGCAACTACGTAGACCCACCTTCCGTAGGGCTACTCAGGGTTAGCAGGGTGGAACGCGCGAACGCTTGGCACCTTGATTTATACCTTGAGGGTGGTGACCAGCCACGGCCGAAGCCTACCACCGGAAAGAGTGTCGCTCTTTAGCACCACCCAGGGGTCACGTGTAGGGTCTCGAGGGTAAAGCCTACGGACGCGAGCGACAATCGACCCCCATTCCTCTTTTATGTCGAATAATAATGGCGAGTTATTCGACTATTCGCCGTAGGGACTGGCGCGGGCGATTAATCGGTATTCGACTATTCGCTGTAACAACTATTCGCGGCATCTCTAGTATATATACATATATATAATACATATACAGATAATACAATAGATCGGGGAGGGAATCAAGCCCACAACGTTGGAGCGGAAAGAACTGTCAACAAGAGGCCAGTCAAATAATAATGGCGTATTTTTTTACTATTTTGGGTTTTTGTATTGCAGTACTACGACTTTATTTATCTTTTATATCAACTAAGGGATACCTATCTGAAAAATTACATAATTATAAAAAAATCCCTAACTTTGTTTGAATTGTTATACATTTTTAATGTTTTAATATTAATTGAAATTTATGAAAATTTGGTCAAAAATTAAGTACCTATTTTTATTACATAATTCGAATGAGAATTATGTACAGAGTATTCTCCTTAAATATTGATAGTAATTTACCAGTCATCCTGTATAATTATTATTTTTTATTTTAAGATGCTGTTTAATGATTTTACGTTGACAACACCGAGAATAAAAATTGTTATCATTTTTGACGTCTTCTAAAGGAAAAAGAATATATTTCAGGGCCACGGCCTTCAACAGAAACCGATGTGACGTCATAAACCTACAGATATCAAGGTTACGTCAGTTTGTTTGTAATAAATAAACCATACATCGTTCTGATATGAAAATGATACTAATTTTATTTTAGATATTGTGATATAAAACAAAGACGATCGTTCTGGTGTAGTAGTGCGAGTAGTTGCCTCAAAGATGCGCGCCGGCGGTCGCGGGTTCGATTCTCGCTCGAGACAGCTATTTGTATTTGTACAAATATTTGTTTCAGGTCTGGGTGTATTTCCTTGTGGGTCTCCTCACCGTGCCTCGGAGAGCACGTAAAGCCGTCGGTCCCGGTTCTTATCATAGACAACTGATAATGATCGTTACCCATGGTAGGGAAATTATCCGCCAACCCGCAGAAGGCAGCGTGGTGTATTAAGCTCTAACCCTTCTTCAATATGGAGAAGAGGCCTTCGCTCAGCAGCGGGTGGTTTAAAGGCTGATACAGAAAACAAAGAAATTGAAATTGAAGAAACCTTCGCGACACACCGCTTAAAAACATAATATTAATCAAACAACATAAAAAATGAAAAAAAAAAAAACTAATGTTTTGATTAAAAAAAATCGCATAAAAAATAAATATAATGTGTGCTCAGGGGTGTATTAGACAAGAAGATAGGTCACTCAGCCTATCAGGACGTCCCACTATGACGCAGAATCTGGTTGGGAGTCCCACATCCCCGCCGCCTCACGGCAGAATGCGTAAATGCATTTCCAATTGTAAAAAAAGGTCACTCAGCCTGTGTTAAAACTCAGGGTATTGATGGAACGACCTCAAAAGCTCAATTGATTTATCATTGACCGCCTTGCAGGATATCCCACAGCAACAGAGGCAGCTATAAATAGTTTGAGTAACACAAGTAAAAGCCATTAATGATTATGCCTAATAAATAATAAATAATATTACAACAAAATTGAATTTTTGGAATAGGCTTCAAGGTTATTAATTAAGTTATATTATTAATAACCTATATATTATATTTGTTTATAAATTAACGATAGTTAATGTCAGCACCGTTTCGGAATGTAGATTCTGAGGAGCACCGACAAGGAACTCAATGGTTACTCTTTTTAAAAAAAATATGAATATTTAATTAAAAGTCTAAAAACGGATTTTATCGCGTTTATTTCAAATTACAGTTTAACAATATTTTATTTTAAATTATATAGTCCCCCGAGATCATGGACGCTATAAAGGTTCCGAAACGTCGGGTAATAATTTAAAATAAAATATTGTTAAACTGTAATTTGAAATAAACGCGATAAAATCCGTTTTTAGACTTTTAATTATTTAAGTAAAATTCGCGTAAATATAAGAGAACAGTGAATATATGAATATTTTAAAAATTAAAAATTTAGTCATATCCTGCGAAAACCAGCGTTAAAACCCAAACATCATTGTCATTTATATAATCTTGTGCTGAGTAATATACTTTAGCTATTAAAGATTTTTATATATAAAATTTAAATTTATTTATAGGCAATTTTAAGATCGTTTCTTTGTAAATTATATTATAACATCTATCCTATAGTAAATGTCAACTAACAATAAAATTATAACAATTAAATTACAGGGAAATCATTCGTTTTATTGAAAATATATTAAACTGAAAACTCAATATATAGTATATTATATATGACGTCATACAAGCTATAACTTTCAAGATTGGATTGATTTGAAATTCTCTATATAAGTATTTCACAGAAATCGCGACTAACGCTGACATCCAGTTGACCTGTTGTTCCTGATTCTAGGTCATTGATCAATCATCATCAAATTTAAATACATACATATTTATAAAGATGTAGAATTTATTTATTTATAGGCTGTAAGGCGTCAAACTAGCGGAAACGGAACAGCAATAAAGCCCAAACCTATTCGACAAATATCAAATTTTAACACAAAGGAGACCGCGCGGTTCTTATCTATTAGTTATAATAAAACTTTACCAGGTACAATTACGACCTTCTGGTGTAGTGGTGCGAGTAGTCGTCTCAACGCCAGCGGTCGCGGGTTCGATTCCGCTCGGAGCAGATATTTGTATTTGTGCAAATATTTGTTTCCAGTCTGGATGTATGTCTTTGTGGGTTTTCCCACCGTGCCTCGGAGAGCATGTCAAGCCGTTGGTCCCGGTTGTAACAGTCACCTGGTAGTACTCATGGTAGGGATATTATCCGCCAACCCGCAATAGAACAGCGTGGTGGATTAAGCTTCAACTCCCCCTCCTCCCCCCTCCGCTCCCTTCTTATACATGGAGAAGAGGCCTTTATCCAGCAGTGGGACGTTTACAGGCTGATACAGTTCAGGTACAATTGTGTGCGTTGAAGATATTCTGAAAAAAATGTTTAGAGAGAACTTCAAACGATACTGAAGCCAAAGACGTTATTTTATTTATTTTTGTGTCTGTCTGTCTGTTCGTATCATAGCCGCGACACACCAAAAATACTCAATGAATTTAAATGAAAGGATTTTTTATTTATTTACTGTCCAATACACTTACCACTCATCTCAATCTGGCGTCTTAAACATACTTTATCTTAATAAAAGGAAATGAAATGAAAATATTTATTTTGTCATAAGGTGAACGTAAAAAAAATCATTTAAATTTTTTTTTAAATAAATAAATAATAAATATTAACCAACAATAACACCACGTTAACCTAGCCCCGTGCTAAGTTCGTAAGAACTTGTGTTACAGGTACTAGGAACGGAAATAAATTTAAGATATAAATACATATATACATAAATACACATCCATGACCCGGTGCAGACATCTATATTCGTCATACAGATTATCTGCACCTGGCGGGATTCGAACCCGCGACCGCTGCGTAAAGTGTCCAGTTGCCTGATCACTCGACCAGCCGGCCGTCAAAAAAAAAATACGTCAAATTATTACATGTTAAAGTCTCGTTTATAATTATTAGATAAAATCGTAATAATTATTATTAGACAAAAAGTTTTTATATAAAATCAGCAAATTTTTAGCCATGGAACTTCTAAATGAATGAGAGCGAATAATCTGTGACACTTTCGGATTGGCTAGCGTTTTCTTTTGAACACCATAGATTAAACTTTCTACTATTGCAAATAAACCAATGTAACATCTATTGAGCAACTACTCAATAGCTTAATAAGCTCAGCAACTCATCAATTACACGAACTAATCTCTCGTAAAGGCAACACAGAATTTATTTATTGAAGGTTTTTAAGATAAGAAGTATATCATAATATTTTATCTGATGGATACAGTTATACCGCAGATATCTTTATCAGCAACCGGTTCAAAAGAATACTACCTATATACCCTGTAAAGTGACAATTCAAATGTGCTTTCGAAAACTATTTAAAAAAACTTTATGATTTTAATTTTGCTTAAATTGCATTCTAATATTAGAGGGTAGGGATAAAAAAATATTTTTCTTTTTTAAATTAAAACTTAAATTAATATCGAATCGAGATACGTATATTACATTTGAGAAAGTTCAGAGACTGAGAAATGAGAATAAGTAAAGGCCTCATCTCCATATAGAGGATGCCACGTTGCTTCATTATAGGTAATTTCCCTACAAACGTAAAAACAGATCATTATCATGTGTTTATGATAACAATCGGAACAAACGGCTTTGCGTACTGTTCCAGATGTGATGGGGACCTACAAGGCCTATAGCCCAGACCATTATGTCGATATACACATATCTGGCCCGAGCGAGAATTGAACCTGTGACTGCTATTTAAGTGTGGATTGGTGAACATATGATTATTCTCTCGTGGTAGTTAAATTTAACTACCACGAGAGAATAGTCATGTTGATAATGACTATCTGACGGCTTTGAAAACGACGAAAACTTTTACAATTTTTGTTTGTTTTTTCTTTGACTTAATTTTTTTTTTCAAACATCATCTAGATGCCATTCCAAATCGAATGACACCTCAATTTTGAACAAAATGCCACTTGTTAACTAGACTATAAGCATGCTAATGAGCATGTGTATATGTACCCTAAATGTTATCGCATGTAATAAAACTGCATTATGTATATAATATTATATATTTTGTTGTAAACTTTCACCCAAAAATACCGTTTTTTTTCAAATTACAAGTTAACTTCTTGAAACAGAAATCTGTAATTTTACTAATTCATTAACTGTACGGGAGAATTAAAATAAAAAGTTTCGACGATCAACCCCATCAAATAATATTCCCTAATGACAATGTTTGGACAATTTCATTAATAAACTGTATTTTTAATTATTCATCAGTAGACAACTTAATTTAGTTTTAAGTAAAACTTATCATGTTTACGAAATTAGGAAGTCATTAAATATATTTTATATTTTTTAAGTAAAAACTAATCAAGGTGAGCCAGTGAGGGACGACTATGACATAATCTCATTTACTATTTTTAGTAATTATTGAAAGATTATATCTTGTTAACCTTATTACGTTTGATCGGTTATCATAACTACACGCTTCACGCTCAAAGTCTCACGGCCAACCCCCAGTGGGACAAACATTTTGTCTGGGATCCGGAAACATACAACACAAATGTTAGACGAATACACACTTCAGTATCAGCGGGGATTGAAACCGCGACTGCTGCCGCACTAGCGTAACGAGTGACCACTGCGCCAAACCGTCACCAATTTATCTCCGGTTTAGAAAGATTTAAATGTATTTAAACATACACGGAGATAAATTCATTAAGACCATTTTCTTTATTCTGAATTAGCCTGTAAACATCCCACGGCTGGGCAAAGGCCTGTCCTCCATATAGGAGAAGGGTTAGAGCTTAATCCACCACGTTACTCCATTACGGGTTGGCGGATAATTTCCCTACCATGAGTGACGATCGTTACCAGATATCTATGGTAACAACCGGAATCGCCGGCTTAACATGCTCTCCGACGCACGGTGGGGAGACCCACGAGGACACACACAGACCGGAAACATATTTGTACATATACAAATATCTGTCCCAAACGGGAATCGAACCTGCGACCGCCGGCGCGTGGCTTGAGGCGACTACTAGCACCATTACACCAAAACGGTTAAAGGGATATACATAGTTTTAATCATAATTTAAAAAAAAAAGATTAAACAGTATAATCTATATAAATATTTATACAAATATCTGCTCCGAGCGGGAATCGAACCCGCGACCGCCGATGTTAAGGCGACTACTCACATCACTACACAACGGTCGTCATTTTCTTTATTCAAATCGGTTCAATTGTTTTTTACTTTTGTTTGACGTTTGAAGGTAAAATGAAAAAAAAAAATATATTTCACTTTTTATAAGGTACCTTAACGGACGTTAATTTTCTTTGTACCCGATAAGTTTTAATAAACTGTATGAGTAAAAAAACAAAATTTATGAATGTAGTAATATATGTACCTACAAGAATATATACACAACCTTCCTGGTGTATTGGTTGGTCCATGCATTAACACCGACGGTCGATTCCCGATTTATTTCTGTTCTAGGTGTTTTTCTTGTGGGTCATCCAAAAGTCCCTCGGGAACACGTAAAGCCGGTGTTCCCTTCCAGTAACGTCAAGAATAGAAAATGACAAATAATAACATACACAAATCAATATAAAAATCGCTCCATATAATTGTCTAATCAAACAGTGACTCCATTTTGTGTCCGGTGCTCCTTGGATTACCACATCCCAAATGGCTAAAGAACGAAATTCGTCCATTCAAGAAATCAGTAATAATTTTTGAATCGTATTTGCTTTTTCCTGAATATCGCTCCTGGCTCTGAAATGAGATATTTTTTTTAATAATTGTCTTCCTAATTATTGTTAGTCTTAGCCTTGACCAGCCTTGTCTTCATGACCGTCAAAATAAATAGCAGAGATAAGTTTTTGGAGATACTGACTATTTTTAAATTGTTTTATAACTTTCAGGGCGATAACAATATTATTACATCTGTTTCTAACGACGTCAAATCTTATTTCTACAACGGTATGCTGTTACAAGTTCAATGCTGTCTGAAGTTCACCCGCCAAGTTACAGTGGAGTAGCGTGGTGCATACTTTATACCCAACTCATAGAAGTGGATTATGCCCAACGTCCCTATGTCACCTACAGAACAGTACGGAATACCCACTAATAGTTCACGAGTTTTTTTTTCTGCTACCGACATATCGCGTTTTAGTACATCAATTTTGATAAACTATCAGTACTAATAGCATTTAAGTAAAATATTGCAGCGTTCACCAATAATGCTGCGTCGAAGCAGTCGAAGTCTCCAGTCCCATCACACTTGGATGCAAGTTTTAAGTTTAAAATACCTAAATAGCTGTATATTAGTGGAGTTTATATTTTTGTGGACTTTGATATTGATTATGAAAACGAAAAATATGGTATTAAGATTTAAAAAAAAAAAACATAATATTTTTGTTACAGACAAACGAAAAAAATCTGTTTTTGATAATTAAAATAAACGTATTATGAAATCACGTCAAGAATTTTAAACGATTTAATAAATATTTATAACAATTATGACTGAACTTAAAAATGTTTTGCTTAAAAAGACTCAAATATACTGTTATTGCATAAATTATTGATGTCTAAAATTATTTTTACTTATTTAGTTAGTCACTTTTAAACCAAGATTAATATAATGTGTCCATGGACAGTTGGTGCGCCTTTACAGATAATCTTAGATCAACAAAGGAAATCGATAGGCAGTCTTCTATTTATTTTGTGCGGACGCCTTGAAAAAAAGAAACATTGAATACCATTTGAACGCCATTGTATTTTAATAGCCTAAAATTTCATATTATTACATAGTGATCATAATAAAACGGTGAATAAAATTATTATACTTAAGTTTTCTAACTTAAAATGAGGTTAATAAAATAAATGAAAGAGACCGGCAACGTCGTGACTGCCTTAAGCATCGATGTAAAATATTAACAATTACCCGCGATGCATTAAACACATACAAATAACAAGTTTATTTTACCGTTTTGGCGCCATACACGATCACTCGGATAAGTTAGGTATGTAGGTACCGCAATTCGTGAATGCCCATGACAGCTGTTGTAATTTAAATCATAACGGTTACACGACTTCTCAACTTGCTCGGTGAATCATCTTTCCGCTTGATTCACGACGCTCTTTGTACTACGGTATCCATGTAGCGAACTGTTCCGTCGAGGAATGGAGTTGTAAGAATTTGTTATTCAATATACATCGAGAACAATGCGTCGTCCGTGCGTGAGTTAATTGTATGAATATCGTAATTCGTATCGACCGCCCGAACAGAATGATTCGTATAAAAAAACTAACACAAAGAAGTCAGCTGTTCTGAACACGATAGAAATATGCAAATTATTTGTTTAATGTCAGCGAGCTTTGCGAGAATTTACCGAAAATGTCCTTCATTTTGGCGGTCTGTTACGAATGGCGTATACTCGACTTGAGCGTAGCTGTGTGATACAATTTACGAAGAAAACCGGTCTGCCTGCACGGTGTTCGGTGTCTACATCGATTCAGTCACCCCGAACCAAATGTTTCACAAAATGAATCACGATAAACTTGTGAGACAAACTTTCTAATAACTATTTTATAAGATTACGATCTACCCTATTTAATAACTTTAATATTTATTATGAACTGCCATTTCGCTCGATCTAAATATTGCATTACCTGTGTTCCGCGACATGCCACGTGCACCGAACTGGCGAACCTGCTGCAAGCACAACAACACACACCAGCGATGACCGCGTGTAGGCCGGGATTGGTGCAATTTGATAGAAAACACAACATTTACACCAAATCACGTCCTATGCGTAGCCACTGCTGTGAACGACCGGCCGGGTAACGGGACCGCGCGCCGCGGATGCTGAGTGTAGCGGTCTGCGAAGGCCGGGCCCGTTTGGCTAGGCCGGGACTGGTGCAATATCGCTCACTAAACGAATATAGCGCCAATCACAACCTAGCCACCCGGGCCTCTTGAACAAAGGCAGCCGCTCCTGCGCCGCGCCCGATCCAACTCGTCTTCGATGAGTAGGTTCTATTGTGAACTTGCGAAGTTAGTGAACTCGCGCACGGTATCCACACGCGCGTTACCGATCCAAGAGCACGTTCAGCGCGCACAACGGTTGGCGCCGGAGTGTGGCTGAGCGGGGAGAGCGACGCGCGCGCAGCTGTCGCGCATCCACCCCCCTCCCGTTCCACGACGGCCCTTTATCGTTCTGGGAAGTGGTTCCTAAACTTCCCGACCGAGTTGTTATTTCGAATCCTCCTCGATACGTGGGAAATTATGCGCATGCGCCGAAAGTTACCCGTAAAAGTTGTGATCCTTGACATGTTAGTGCAACGTGTCGGTGTCGTACGTATTAGTAGAGCTTTTCGCGTCGGTCGCCTCGAAAGTGTACATAAGGTAAGGTTGTTCCTAGTCATGAATGGATTAGAGCAATATTTATCTTATGTTAGAGGTGGTCGACCTTACACACTACTTAAATAACGATATCCGCTTAACAAGTTATAAAATAATACTTAATACATGGTAACAATGATTACTTAATAAATGTTATTTATTTAAACTACAATTATAAATTTTTATTTAAAAAATAAAGTAAGGTAATATAGAATTTAGATATTAGCAACCCCAAATGTTCGCGTTGAAGCCGTCCATCCCGAACGCTTCTACCTGCCTGCCGGCTGCACAGAGCATAGCCTACACAGAGGAGTCAGGACGAACAAAAAAAAACAATTAATATGTACTTTAAATAATAATTCAATTTAAAAAAAAATCTATTAAAATAATTCTTTATTTGCCATTTTTAAGCAAAAATCAGTAGATCACAAATACCGGTTCGGAAAGTTGTTTTTACCGTGTGAAACCATTTCGTTAGTTCTTAAGACTTAACTCATTATAATAAATCGTTAATATAACAAAAATAGATAGACATTAGATTGCTTGTACATAGAAACAAATATTTTATTATTATGGTACCTTATTTAACCTCGAAGCATTATACGCGAGAAAGTTGCGACTTGGTAAAAGCTGTTGAAATACCCTTGTCTTGTCTCTATTATACTAATTGTTTTCTCTTTGAATAAGATGTGTTTAAGAAAATATCACTTTGTTTATATTTTTAAATAAAAGATAAGACTGCTTAAGGACTTTTAATATTGCGCCTTTATTTTTTGTTCCAAATTATTAAAAAAAAAAAGAAACCATGACTATCACTTATAATTTTTTTTTATATTGTTTTAGAGGTTGAATTTCAAAACTTTCAAATTTTTTTTTTTTAACGTTTTTTATATATATTTTTTAGTTTGTATATTTCTTTAAAACGAATTAAAACATTTAGCTCTATAGTATCGAATTTAATACAAAATTTATAAAAACTTGTATGCAAATTTAATGACGTATTTTATAATTTCCTTATTATCAATTCACTTAGCGTTTCGTTGATTCACAGATATATATTTTTTATTTTTTATTTATAAACTGGATATATTCTGTGTATTTTTTTTTTTAGGTTTTTACAGTTTACTAGGTCATTTTAACACACTCCTGATTCAATTTGTAATAATCTTCATCGGCGTTACATTGTATTGCAATATACGAGATGATTATGATGATTTATTACTTTCTTGACAAAAGATTTTTTTTCATAAAGTTGATACAACATACAACATACACGATAAAATTGGAACAGAACCAAATTAAAATCAAAACTGACGGTTAGTCCAAGGAAAGGGTCCTTTGTTACTATAAAAAAAAAATATTTTTTAATATTAGGGAAAATATTATAAATGTTCTAAATTTGTGTAGTTTTTTTTTTATACATATATCGCATATCTGTATTCTGTCTAATTCTCAACAAAAAATAAATAAAATTAACATGAGTAGGTATATGATCATTCATAGTTATTTTAAGTCATCAAACTTAACAATTATATAAAATAAAAAAACTTACATTTTTTATTTGCTTTATTATAATATATATAATATATTTTTATATATAATATAAAATAATATATATTTTTATATATAATATTATTAAATAAATAATAATATAATATAATAATGATAATTTATACATTACAATATTAAATGTGTCTGTAGCATAACTAATCTGCAATATAGCTATTACACAATATAAAGGATACGTACACTCGACCTAAAATATACATATACTATTAATTAAATATTATCAATATGTAATACTGTTAATAAAATAATTGTTATCAACAATAAAATACATAGTTTAACTTGGTAATGGGACTATAACCTGTTTATTTCGCATACACTTGCAAAAAAAATTAAAAAAAAAATTGATGAAATATAATTTTAATACTTATTTTAATTTATCATTATTTATTTAATTTTTATTTTTAATAAAAATATCGTATATAAGGAAAGGAAACGAAAATCGTATATATAAAAGGAATACCTAATGAATGTTTCAAATATTGAAAAAAAAAAAATATATTTTTAATCTGTCAGCATTTGTTTTCAATGTCGAGTAGGCAAGCTTAGTTCTTGAATTAGTAAGGTACTCTGAGAATGTTGAACTGTTACCAAATATTCTCAAAACCTTGATAGTATTTATTATTAATTTAATACAATTAGAATATTGTTGATAGTTTTATGTTTCCTCACTGCCTTTTACGTTTATATTGTAGTTCATAGTGTATTAATAATAATAACATTAGTATAAGTGGTAGTGCCGTTCTAATTCAATGTAAATAAATAAATTAAAAAAATATATTGTCAAAACTCACCAAATTTTTATTTATAACGAAAACTCGTTAAACAACTATGAATACAATTTATTCAGTGTGTTAGTTTGAAGATTTTTGTTGCGAACTGTACCTACGTCAAAGATATCCGAATCTAAAAATAAATTTCAAACTATTATAGCTGGTTCTACTGAAACCTTTAACTTTATAAATGTCAATTTTTATTATTTGATCGAAAACAATGTCTATCAATTTATATTTTAATTAATATTCTGACTTTACAAAAGGTGTTCCTAATACATCTAAAAATTATACCACTTATCATTGAACTCAAGTTAAACTAAACTCTCAAAACAAAACTAAACTAAAAAAAATTACTTTCTTAGAATAGAAGCAACCATCAGTTAAGTTCCACAGTCTACCCACTGAATCGCACGCTGAATGTCTTAACCCATTTTGATAAAGTAACGGCACTTCGGATTGAGGATATGTAGATACGGAACTAAATACATTTAAATACATTAAAATAACCTATATTATATAATATTTATTCTACCAAATATACATTAAATATTATTAAACATAAATTTATTTACATATTCTCTTTAATCCAAATGTAGTCTTGAGAAAATTGCTACTTAGCATTAGGACTGCCTTTGTACGTTAATATTCTTTTCTATATTTAAGTTATTAATAAGAAAATTATGTACAATAAAGTATATTCTATCTATTTATCTATCTTTGTATCTATCTATGGTTATATTATTAATAATTTACGTAAAAAGATCACCTAAATTATTATTATATTTTTATTAATTTAACATAATTATGATAACTAAATAAATCTAACTAAATCCACATAAAACCGGATCGAACTGACATATTTTATTTCTAGAACGTGAGAAATTATGACTATGATATAATCTTTACAATTCTACCCTTTTTTAATATAAAAAAGAATAATATCATTTTATTACAAGGTATATCGTGTGCTGTATTTCTTTATAAAAAATAATAATTTTCTTTGGTATATATGTTTTATACTCAATCATAATAATTATTTAAAATATATTTAGAATAGGTACATTCTTTTAACGTCGAATTTGTTTTGTCAAATAATTGAAATAAGTTATATAAATCAGATCACATAAAGTTACCATATGAAATATTGATTAATCAGAAAAGCATAGATACCTAATATAATTTAGCAAGTAAACTTTTTTACAATATTTAAAAACAATTATATTTATTGTCAATCTTTTTTCCTTCAAGTCAAATAAACAAAAAAAAAAAATTAAATAGCCTAACTTTTTTTAAAATTTGAAACAATAATAAAATTTCAACAATAAAAAAAAATCTCATTTTTGTTTTCGTATTGTATTTAAATTGTAAAAGTAAACAATAACTGTCGTAAACTATAAGAAAATTGTATTCTAGTTTTCATAAAACACAACCGAAACAGATTGTCTAAAAATCACACAGAGGAACAACAATTACGAAACCCTTATGACAGCCAGGTAATTTTACATTTAACTGACATTCAATAAGCCCATCGTTCTGAAATAACTTAGAGAGTTAACTTACAATAGATACGGGCAGAGAATTTTTTTGCAAACGAAATCAGTCGGCGAATTTCGTTCAATTTGGAACAAAACGAAAGGAGCGATGGTTTTGCAAATTTCTTACATTATTAACGAATGAATTCGAACTCTATTAACATAAAAAATTAGGTCGATATTATAATAATTGTTGTTTTAGCGCGGCCTTGTCCAAGCATCGATTCTCGGAAAACATAAAGTGTTCATTCCGATGAAATTTTTACACACAACTTTTCGAATGATATAATTACGTGTATATAGTTTTATAATCTGTTGATTATAATAGAAGATCTAGAATTTTCTTTCGGTTTGGTTATTAAACCATAATATTGTAAGCATACCGATTTTAACATGAATTGTAAAGTCAATACTACTTTTATCACTTAATTATTTATAGATTTTTATAACTTATTTAATATTTAAATATAAATAAATAAATAAATATGTTTAACACACACACACGGTCGTCTGTTCCTAAGTTAGGCAACTTAATGCCTGTGTTATAGGTAACAGCCGACTGATATACATTTTTTTAAAATAAATAAACATATAAATAATACATATATAAATAAACATATATTACACCCAGACTCGGGGCGGGAATCGAACCCACAACCTTTGGAGCAGAAAACAGGGTCACTGCAAACTGTGCCAACGGTCAGTCAATTTTTTTATTATGTATTTAGATATAAATAAAGAGTCACCAGATTAAGTTAAGTAATAACTACTTTATAAATTATAATCTTCGAAAAATCAAATCAATTTTTGGCAGTCTTGGACGGAAACAACAAAATAAGGTCTCTGAAGATGTACCTACTCCTAAAAATATATCTATGCTGTCTAAGATTATTTAATACATTAAATACATACATACATTATGTAGATAATATTACGCACTTCAAGAAAAGACTATTCTAATATATTTTTAATAAAATATAAAGTTTACCTATAAATGTTGTTCATATATTTTCAATGCACTATAATATTAAAGATAAATATGAACATTTAGTATTTAAGATTAAATAAAATAAAAATTTAAAGTGTTACAAAGTAATTTTGAGTTGAATATAAACAATAAGGATAATACAATACTAGGTACCACATCAACCGTTGGATATCCACAGCGTAGGCCTCCCCCGTCATAACATCGGAGCTTTGCTAAAACTCACCACGCGGCTCACCAACAGGCGGGTTGGCGAGTTCAGTCTATCGTGGTGAGATATGGTGACGACTGACGCTGCTGCTCATCACCGTCTTGTTTGGTATATAGTTATTTGCACTGTTATGACCTTAGTCGCCTTTTACGACACAGCAGGAAAGAGGTAAGTCGGTAATTAAAAATTACGTAACGCACCATGTAAAATTATCTTCATTATAATATATACATCCATATATATATATCCTTTTAGTATCTATATAAGTGAACAGTATGTTCTTCGAGATAAAATAAATATGATTGAATTCAAGTTATTGATGACACAGTAAGTTAGACAAGTTACTTTTAAGTTTAAAGAATTGAGAAAAGAAGGATCGTTTTTGAAGTCGCATAAAAAGGAGTCGAAAGAAAAGGCCAAACTTGTTATCTAAATATAGCCCAACACTAGACTATTATGTTATATGTGAACTATAAATCCCGCACGGTTTATATCTCTTAATAAGTTATAAACATGTATTTTGAGCTTGAATTAGAAGTTAATCAATTATTTTAATATAAGTTGTAAACAACTAAGTATAAGTTAAAACGTATAAAAATGACTTTAACTAAAAACTTAAATGGCTCGAACTACTAATTACAGCTTTCAATAAATTCTACTCAACTCTATTATGGACATTTAATTAAAAGTCTAAAATCGGATTTTATCGCGTTTATTTCAAATTTCAGTTTAACAATATTTATTCGGATACTCACCACCTCCCTCAGTCCCCCGAGATCATGGACGCTGTAAAGGGTCCGAAACGTCGGGAAATCATTTAAAATAAAATATTGTTAAACTGAAATTTGAAATAAACGCGATAAAATCCGTTTTTAGACTTTTAATTAAATGAGTAAAATTCGCGTAAATATAAGTGAACAGGCTATTATGACATTTATGACAACAAGCAGGACGAACGACTTTGCTCCCGCGCCAGCACGGTGGGGAAAGACCCACAAGGACCAAACCAAAAAGAAATATTTGCAAACATAATTATATGTCCCAAACGCGAATTGAACCTACAGCGTTTATGGAACTTCGCATCACTACACCTGAATGGTAATCGATATATAATGTTATCTCATCAATCTATTCATTAAACTTAATACAAATTAAAACAATGTATGTCTGTTCTATGTTTTGAAGTTATTCGATATCAAGCTGATAAAATACTTTTAACAACGGAAGTCTATTAGTTTAAATTCGTTACAATGAAACGCCTGAGTTCAATAACGAAAACAGTAATGTTAAAACTAAAATACATATAAATCACAAAATATTCATTCGTTCATTCATTCATTCATTTGACATAAATAATAATAATATCCAGGACGCCCGGGTAGGCCTAGACCTATGTCGGACTCGGCACTTTGGGAGTGCAATACCGTACTAAACCCCTGCAACAGGGTCCCTTCAGCGACAGGCTGGCCTCGGCGAAAAGCCCAGACTTTTCCTCCATGGGGACTGTCCGGTTCACCTCTAAACAGTCCTGACGACGCCGTGTCTAGCAGGACCGGGTTCCCATTCCGGCCCGACACGGGCACAGGGGCATTATTGGAGGCGCATTAAGTAGCGCCTCCTACGCACCCCCATTCGTCACCCGCGGATGGAGGCCACGTCGGCGGCCTCTTCTCTCACCCGCTCGTCAGCCTCCTTCTGGGACATTACTGTCTCGCAGAATGAGACCATCGCCTTCCAGGACTCGTCGTTGCCGAGCATCGCGGTGTTGACGCTCGGGAGCGACAAGTCTCCTCCGAAGACCGACGTCAGACCTTGTCGCAGCGCCGCCCATCTCGGGCACGGCTTTAAATAGTACCAGAACCAGTTAAAACTAGAATATATTAATCACAAAATATTCATTCATTCATTCATTTGACATACTGGCTTTCAATAGTGCCAGAACAGCACGGATAATTTCGCCAATATCGCGCACTTGTAGAATAGAGAAGACACGAAGGAAAATGATCGATGCTGTCGAGAGTACAACCTCAAAAAAGTTTTGAAGATCCTAGAAATAGTGGGTAATTTAAGATTAATCTTTTAAAATAAATATACCCTAACATTTTTAGTAATTTATGTAAGTACAGTTATACTGTGTTACAATAGTCACAAAATGTATTAACAATTTTTTTTTTATTTCGTTAAATATATTTACACAAGAAGAGACAAAATGCCGAAGTGTCAACAAATTACTTAAAATATTAATTTGATTGTTTCTTATAATTAAATATATATTGTTGTGTCTTTTGCACTATTTAGATATTTAAAAATATCATATTTATTTTTTTAAAGTCGTATTAGCTTAGTTTCCCATATATATTTATAATAAATAATGTTTACACCTTTAGAGATGTATCACTTCGAACAATACCAGCTACCTACGAGGGTTTTAATTAAATATTTTCTTAATGTTTAGTTATTATTTGATGGTGTGATTATTTGAATTTATTAATGAACAAACATTAAATATTAATGAGAGTTTATGAAATAAATATAATATACATTTTAAAATAAAGTTCAACAAATCTATAATCATCATCGTCATATCAGCCATTAGATGTCCCCTGCTGAACGTAGGCCTCCCACATCGACCTCAAGAGCGACCTGTTTAAAGCAGCCTTCATCCAACGACTTCCGGTGACTTTCCTCAAGTCGTTTGTCCATCTCGCGGATGGCCGTGTGACGCCGCGCTTGCCGGTACGTGGTCTCCACTCGAGAACCTTTCTGCTCCATCGGCCTTCAGTTCTACGAGCTATCGTCTCCGGATTTCATCATTTCGGATTCGATCTCGCAGAGAAATACCAAGCATCTACAATACAATTATAATATAATATATAACAAATAATACTTTTAGTCAACTTTTTAAAAAAAAATCACGTTGCAAATTTTGTAATTAAATATTTTCAAATGTTTTGATTTTTTTCTTTTTTGGAAATTGTATCCATTAATACTGATTTCCTTAGAGAGACACGTGTTTTCTTAACATCCTTTAATGAAGTACAGTGTAAAAATACAAAATAATTTATTTATAATTATTTAATAAAATAAATAAATTTATTTATTTTCTTTGAAATTTAAATAATGTTTTAAATTATCATAATATAGACAATGACCGATATATCAAATAAATTTTTATACAAACTGCTATGCGCACGTGCACTCAAAAAACGTTCCAAAGAGAGTAATTGCATCTCTTTTTACCATGGATTCAAGGCAACTCGTAAGAAAGAGACAAAATACCAGTAGTCAACGAAATGCCCGAAACGATTTTTTCACTTTACATGTTGGAAACAAATGTCAACCTTATGCCAGTTACTTCAAGGTGCATATTTGAATATACAATTTTATTAAATGAGCGTTCCAGTTATGATATAAATTCCTTTATTGAATACGAATATTGACACCGACAGGAATCAAACATTGCAGATTACCACAGATACTAGACATTGTATATAACAGAATCTTTTTATTTCAAAACCATCGAGAGATTAACTATAGCATCGCATTGCATTGGAAAATTACATCAAAAACGACACAGCGATTTTTGGGTCAAGGAATTGAAGGACGGTTAGATCGGTTGTTTACGTTTTCCCGCCATCTGTCGCTCTTATTATCAACAGATGACGCTTTAGTTATAACTTACAAAAAATGAGGTACTCGTTTCAACCAGCAATGTGTTCTGTATAAACGAAAACTTGTTGGCGCAGTTACAACAATTGGCTGTCCATCTAGCTGTCCAAGTTCCATCCACTCAGGACACTATTCATATGGACCATACGGGTCTTTTGCGTGGTCCGAATATTAGCAATTATATTTGTTTTATGTTGTTTTTTTTTTGGCTCGAGCTAAATCTCACTCAATTTCACGTGGAGAGCGTGTTCGCGACAAATATCACGTAAATTTTTTTCCGTCAGTAAAAATCTTAAATACTAGTGTTTAGTCTTAAAGAGTTATAAATAAAAAAATACCTATAAGAATATTGTGTTTTTTTTTAATTTGTTATTAATAAATCTAATGTGATCGAGAATAGATTAACTCATTTACATTACAAATATGCATTTAAAATAATCTCACATGAGATTAAGGGAGGGGGAGGGGTCGAGCAAAATCTCACCAAATCTTACCAAAGACGGAGTGGGGGTCGAAAAATCGCTAAAATTGTCTCACGTAATTAATGTATGCCCCCTAACACAGAATTTGTATCATAAAAAAGAAAATGGAAGAAGAAAACTTATTCTTATCCTTTTTGTTTTTTATACAACAATAATGTTTGGGTAAGTCGAGATGATTCAGTTGATAAAGCATATTAAACGAAACATCGTAAATGTAAATCCTTCCTAAAACACGAACTATTGAATTCGTAAGTGCTCTGTATCAGCCTGTAAACCACCCTCTGCTGAGCGAAGGCCTCTTCTTCATATAGAAGAAGGCCTCTTCTCCATATAGCGGGATCGGGATCGGAATCGGCGGATCGGTATTTGTGTAAATATTTGTTTCCGGTCTGAATTCTCATTCACTCACGTAAAGCCGTCGGTCTCGGTTGTTATCTTAGACACCTGATAACGATCATTACTCATGGTAGGTATATTATCCGCCAACCCCCAGTGGAGCAGCGTGGTGGATTAAGCCCCAAATCTTCTTCTATATGAAGAAGCCTTTGCTCAGCAGTTGAAGAAAGGCCTTTAGCGTCACGTTAAGGCTCATAGAAATGTAGCAGCAAACTGAATCAGCCTATTAACGTCCCACTGCTGGGCGAAGGCCTCTTCTCCATCTAGAAGAAGGGTTATTATCAATAAATTGGTCAATAATAACAGACGAAGACGAGCCTAGTTCTTTTTAACGCTTTTTTTTTTACATTATCGGATATAGAAATGGGACTGTGGGTGCCTAGCGATGTCATTACGTAATAAGTCGAATAGACGATGAGACAAATTTGTGGTGGTTGAAGCATTTAACATAAAATTTAATAATTCTAAAATTAACGAAATATTTAATTGTATGAAACTAGTAAAAATGATTTTTTTGATTAAATATCGCGTGTCGAACTGACGATACATCGGTCACAGCATCTGCCTGTTACGTTACGGTGGCAGTTTCGATATTGACTCGTGACAAATCTATACTATTATTTAGACCAGACAGATGTGATATGTGTTTGTGTTTAACCGACTTTTGTACTATGTGTTTTTCGCGACAGTGGAGCTCAGGACATGGACGTAGCGAGGTACGAGCGGGGGAGGGGGGAAATGCTCCTCCCTAGCAAGGTGTGAGATGCAACGAGCACAACTATAATTAAAAAGGCAAGAATCTTGCATATAAGTCGCTTCCTCAATGTTTACAATTATAATTTTAGTTTGGGCAACCATTTCTTTAATAATAAACGTTTTTGTAGCATGTATGCACACCCCTCTCTCCCCCTTAAAACACCCAAGTACGACCATTGCTAAGGATTACATTACTCCTTTATTACTCTTGAACGGAATCCGCCTGTAAACGTCCCACTACTGGGCAATGGCCTCTTCTTTATATAGAAGAAGGAGAAATATATTAATTTATTACTTCTATAAAAATGTAAAAGCGTTAAAGCAATTAACGCTTTACATTCTTCTAAGATCATTGTGTTAAAGCATTAACCTTCTAACTGCCAAGCTGTTTTGGCCATGACTTCCCCAGGTGCTAAATTGAAATATCAAGTGTAGGCTTTCCTTATGTGAAAATTTGGGATCTTTACCGGATTACCGGAGGGTCGGAAAAAAATAATATTCCTTAGATGTACAGATGAAAAATTGTGAGGTAGCCGGCGGCCCTCACGGCACCGATTGTTGGGTATCGTGAGGTAGCCGGCGGCCCTCATGGCACTTAAAAGGTTAAGCGTTAGCGGTCTTTATTTACTTATAATATTTAATATTATCTATACATATAATAAAATGGTGAGAAAGTCAAAACTGCACATTAAATATTTTTTTTTAAAGAATATTTGGGGTGTGATCTACAATCGATACCGAAGCTAAAAATATAGTTTTTAGAATTTTTGTCTGTTTTTCTGTTTGTCTGTATGTATGTCCGGGATAAACTCAAATAGTACTGCATGGATTTACTTCAAATTTGCCATGAATATTATTAAGAAGTCGGGTCAACATATAGGCTCCATATTATCACGCTATCACCTATCACCTACGGGGAACGAGCAGTGTACATTTATTTCTTCAACGTGTTCTGTAACAACGTGTAATCTAATAGCGTTCACGCAGACGACGTCGCGGGCAGCAGCTAGTATTCTATACAGAAAATGCTACATCTACTACATACTACACCGGAACGGAAATACGTTTAGAAAAATTTCATTAATTTATTTATACAATCTCATATGATAAGGTTAAGATATTATCTTTGAACAAAAAATAGTATATTAAGATTACGATAGGAAAAATTTAATATTATTAAAATAAGTCGCATCGATATATATAATGAAGTTGTAACCGACAGACTGTCCGTCTGTACCGTCTGTACATGAAATATATTTAGGAACAAACTAATTACATGGGTCTTTATGAAAGTGGGTAATTAGAAAATTTATCCATCTGGTATGTACGAGTATGTATGTTTGTTCTCGTATCACGCGAAATGTTGTACAAAATTGTATGCGGTTTTCACACTTTATACTGGAGGTCTAACTTCTAAAATCTGGTGTAGATTAATACATCTTCTAGAAGTTATTACTCTATAAAAGCCAAAACCATTTTTTTAGAATGTTTGTCTTCTTGTTTTTGTTCACACAAATATCGAAAAAAAAAATTACGGTTTTCACATTTGTTATCATGGAGGTCTACATTAAAATGTGGTGGAGGTTTCATCTTGATACACAGTATAGAAATGGAGTTGCTATTCTATTAACAATTGTATTGAAATCATAACGAAATCGATTACACATATCTACCGCGAGTGAAACCGCGGTACAAAGTTAAACGTTATCGAATTACGCTAGCAAGATTGTCGACGGTGGTCTCAGCCTAAACATCCTTAGCCCACGTCGTTTTAGTGCTTACGTCGGTTCTAGACTACTGGGTAAGTACTGATAACGATGTGCCGACCTAGGTATACTATGTTATACAGACCGAACTGACTTCCTGTTGGCTGATGATGGCATGTATTACTTGTCTACCTAGGGCTTAAATTATAGGAAGCCTTTTTTCACCTACACATACTAGATATCTAACGCGGTTGTTGAATTTATTATGTCTGTTCTTTATAATACAGATTTCCAATTTATCGATACTTTAAGTTAGGCCTCCAGGATCATCGGTGGCCTATTGGGGGGGTATGGGGAAAAGGAGGGCAACGCATCTGCATCCTGTTGTGCGGATGTTCATGGGCGTCGGTAGTCACCAAAAGGCTCCGACTGCTCGTTTGACCCCTATACTACTTATAAAAAAAATCATAACTATGAAAATCGCATACAATTTCATTCAGACAGACAGACTGACAGACTAAAGACCGATAAAATTTGTATTTCCTAAATATCTCTCATGTACTGACATCGGCCGGTTATAATATAATTATCTATCTTATATCTTTAAACGAGCAATTCTTGTATATATATAATCTGAATCTCGGAAACGGCTCCAACGATTTTCATGAAATTTAGTATGCAGGGGGTTTCGGGGGTGATAAATCGATCTAGCTAGGATTTATTTTTAGAAAATGTCGTTTTATCCCTTTTTTACGCAATTGAAAAATATCATTAGAATACGAAGGCAAATTTCGCTGTCATTGACAATTTTATAATAGCTCGAATAGGAATCGGGCGAATTAGAAATAAAAAAACCCGGGTTCGAAACCAAGTGTCTACAGACCAATTTTTTTTTCCTTTTTTTTTCAAGGTTTTTTCTTTTGTGAGAAAAACTATTATTGAAAGCTTTTTTTATTTAAATTACCAGTTCCTATTATTTTACTATTATGTCGGTAAGATTGAAAATATTATTTATGTTTCATCGGTATGTAATGTATCTACGAGTAAATATTATTTAACCGAGCAAAGCTCGGTCATCCAGGTACTATATATATATATAGATAACGTATAAGCAAACAAACAAATCTTACGTCTCTGTACTAAATAATATTTTATCAAGTGTCATATTAAGTTTATCGTAATTAGTATAAATTTTCTTGTAATTAACGATTATAATTATTAATTGAAAATGAAATTAAACATTATATAAAAAGTATTTATTATAATAAGCGTATGATTTGGGTAACCAATTTAATGTACGAATATATGAGATAAATATTTTTTTCCGTAAAATTAAAAACTACAGTACAGAATAAAACCTTTTACCCTCGTGGTCTCCTATTATAAGTTTAATAAGCAACTTTACTGATTTCCCAAAAATATTTCTTTACATACATGCTATGTCCTTGCCTTAACGTTTTAAAACGTCAGACCAAAAAAAAAAAACCTAGATGTAAATATTATTTAATTTCACAATTTTACGCTTAACAATAGATATAAGTATAACAAAACAAAAAACAACAGTCCCCACAATACGGTAAATATAAATCTTACTTATTTAATCGTAAACTCCCACGGACACAATTCAGTTGAATTAAATTAAAAAGTAAATTAATATAATTATTGAATATTAATGTATTCAGACTTTTACAACAGTAATTACATTTGAAAAAAAAAGTTAAACTATATAAACCATAATATTTTTAATGTATACCCGTATATATTATTTAAATCAAATATGTATTTGATTGGTTGACATTGTTCGCAGTGTGCGTAATGATTTGTAAATTAAATAAACATATTGTTTTACGTAAATATTTTAAACTCCCGATTCATTATACTAATTGCAAAAATATTTAAAATATATTTATATTTATTATTAATATGAATATAATAAATTTAAACTTGAGTTATCTATTATTATATAACTTAATTCGTAATATAATCTTTTTGCATTTCTTACTTGCAAAACTTTTATTAAAGCCTGACTAACAATAAGATCTAAACTATACATAGCCACCAACATTCTATTAAGCTTAAATATTTACGGTATAAACAAAAAAAAATATATATATATAATTTATAGACATCGAAGGCTCTAGTTTCAAGGTTAAATAATGGTTTAATAATAAAAGATTCGATGTATAAGTTTCGAGTGTGGACATAGTCGGCCATCGCGGCAGATGTGACAGCAGCTGCGCGCGCACGCGCACACCGTCCACCTTTCCCGCCTTTTTTCCTTTGTTCATACGTCAAAGATTGATTCCAAGTTTTTCTTAGGCATCTGCAAGTATATTGTATGTTAATTTTAACGCGAATTATTATCATTGCTCATCGTGATAATATTAATTAGATTAAGATAATGTCTACACACACGCTTCTGTTAGAATAATTGCTTTCATATTTAATATTTTTATGAGTTGTTTTAATCTGTTTCTGTTTTTAATGGCAACTATTATTCATAAGATCATTTTATTTTCTCGTTTTTTTCTTTTTATAATAAATTAAAGACAATTATATTGTGTATTTTCATATTTTATTTTATATTAAATTAATTACAAATAAATATCATTATCTAATTATTAAAACAGTAAAAAGTAAAGACTAGAAGTCCCGCGCGATTTTACTTTGAGTTTTAATACTTGACTGATTACAGTAGCTCACCAGACTCAACACCCGTCTGGTCGGAGGATTCTCCCTTTTCAATGGTGGATGAGGCACTTTACACCCTGTTCCACACTCCCCCCAAAGACGGAACCTTCATCAGATTTCAGACAGACAAAAATTATAAAAATAATAGTTTTCTCTTCTGTTACTCTAATAAAGACCCATGTAATTAGTTTTTCCTAAATATATTTCATGTACAGACGTCTGTCGGTTACAACTTCATTATATATATCGATGCGACTTATTTTAATAATATTAAATTTTTCCTATCGTAAACTTAATATACTATTTTTTGTTCAAAGATAATATCTTTACCTTATCATATGAGATTGTATAAATAAATTAACGAAATTATTTTAAACGTATTTCCGTTCCGGTGTAATGGTGCATGAGTTTTATTATAGCTGGTGTTCGGGGGTTCGATTGCCGCTTGAATAATTAGAAATATTTGTTTCCGATCTGTGTGTTTGTTTTGTGGGTCTCACCATCGTACCTCGGTGAGTATGTAACGCCGGTCCCAGATGTTATAATGGATGCGAAATTTTCCGTCAAGCTGCAGTAGTGCTCCACTGCGGGTTGGCGTGACGGGTTAATCTCTAACCCTACTCTTAGCTAGAGGAGAGGCATATGCTCACTCACTCACTCAATAGGTCCGAAAATAAATTGTCTATTATTAAAATTCTTTATAGGAATTAGATTTTAAATTAATGAACTAAACATGTTGTTAATATTAACGACATTAAAAAAAAGTATATTTAAAGAAATAATTGAAAACTTTTTTGAATAACTACATATAACTTTATCGACTTGAGACCTTTTTAACTGTACTTTTGCTCCTAACTTCTGCTGTATAATTTTTATACGTTAAGTATTACTTTTGCAGTGCGGTGACCGGCAGAGAAAAATAGTCCCGACCTCTTCTTGCCGAGGTGTCGTAAAATGTGATTAAGGCCATAGTTTGGCGAACAAGTGTACACCGACCAGGATGATGATACGCAGCAGCGCCAGTATATCCAGCTACAACGCACTGCGCTCGTCAACCCGTCTGCCAAGCGTAGTGAGTATTGACAAACCTCCGTTCAGAAGATGAAAGAGGCCTAAGTTCAGCAGTGGACATCTAACGGCGAATGTGGTGGTAGATTTTTTCATTCTACCTTCAAAGGCTATATATATTTGTGTGTATATTCATTTTATACACACAAACAATTTTATTGTATTATAAAGAAAAACATAAAATTGTAGACATATTTCTTGAATTCTAGTTGAAGTCAAATGTAATAAACAAAAAGAGATGGCGTTTATGATAGGTCGTATAAACCTACACGCTTACCTACACGCTTTACCTACACGATTACCTACATATCGCCTTATTACAAACTACTTATATTTACCCCAGCAGAGGATAGCCAAGTATTTATTTATTTTATTTATTACTAGTTACGCTACACGGTTTTACCCGCGTAATTTGCGATCCCGTGGGAATATCGTGATAAAAATCTTATATCTTATTCCGGATCTCCAACTATTTACGTGCCAAGTTTCATCTCAGGCGTTCAGTATTCGGGAAAGATTGTAAACACTTATCAAATTTTCCGTATTTATAGTATTAGTAAGAAAGATTACATCCACAACAAAATACAGACTAAATATTATTATTATTAATTAGAATTACGACTCTCACTAGTACCAAGACAGTACAGATTATTTCGCCAATGTCATGAAGAGTATGGCTGTTTTAACTAATTTGGTATGACGACCGTTCTGTACGTCTACGGTTTTTGTTATAAGCGCACATGACATTACTACAGTAGTAAACGTAGAAACGCAATAGTAATGACAGTATCAGCGAGAGGTGCTGCTCAACTTTCCATACAAATTGTCTACTACACTTACTAACGTGTATCGTCTCTGGTAACTCATGGTAGTGGTGCGAGTAGTAGTAGTAGCCTCAACCATAGCAGGAGGAGCAGATATTTGTATTTGTATAAATATTTGTTTCCGGTCTGTGTGTATGTCCTTGTGGGTCTCCCCATCGTGCCTCGGAGAGCAAGTAAAGCCGGCGGTCCCGGTTGTTATCATAGACATCTGATAATAATCGTTACTCATTCTAGGGAAATTATCCGCCAACCCGCAGTGGAGCAGCGTAGTGAATTAAGCTCAAACCCTTCATTTATATGGAGGAGAGGTCTCTGACCAGCTGTGGGACGTTCACAGGTTGATTCAACTAATTTAGTATACTGTTAGTACAATTTTGTCATTATTACATTATAAGAATAATTTTTATTACGGTGAAACTAAAAATGTCTGTCATAATAAATGTCACTGATTAAACATTGAATCGCGAATGAAATAGCAGAATTCTGGAGGATATTATTTTATTACACTACGAACATAGGTCAATTGATCTAATAAGTATAACAACTACGAAACGTGACGTGACCTCATTCATAAATTTTGTATCTTGTATTGACATGTACGATAAATATTGCTATCATATTGCTATCCTGTATCATGTGTAACATGTAATGGAGAAGACACGATTGATCAGTGCAAAATACAGACTGAACTGAATCAGCATATAAACTTTCCACTTTTGGGGCAAAGGCCACTCCTTCTTAATATAGAAGAACGGTTGGAGCTTAATCCACCAGGCTGCTCCCCTCGGGTTGGCAGATAAATATACAGACTAAAACATTGCAAATATGTACGTAAATAATATATCAAAATCTAATGGTATCTTGTAAAATCAAGTCGAATATCTATACCCTGACCACCCCGATATTAGTTGGGAATTCAACTCTTGAGTTTTTAACGAGTACATTTAGCAAGGTTAAAAGGTTTAACTTGTTAGGTCAAACTTTGAGAGAGTGGTTAATCGTCGAATCCAGCTAGGATGGACAGCGTTTGGGAAGTTAAAAAAAACGTCTTGCTATCCGTCATACCTCAGTGCCTTATGTCAAAAGTATTCGACCAGTGTGTGCTACCAGTGATGATATACGGATTTGAGACGTAGTCTCTAACTATGGGCTATCTAAACAAGCATAAACTCGCACAGCGAGTAATGAAGAGGAATATGCTTGGAATTTCTCTGCAAGATCGAATTAGGAATTATGCGATCAACAGATGAACAAAGGTTGGTGACATAGCCCAACGGATTTGCAAGCTGAAGTGCCAGTGGGCAGGCCACATAGCTTGTAGAACTGACGGCCGACGGAGCAGAAATATTCTCGAGTGGAGACCACGTAGCGTCAAGCGCAGCGAAGCAAACATAAATGTCAGGAGATTTTGAAAGTTTCGAAGACTATCCTGTAATAAAACCCCACTTTAGGCCGGCCGCACACGGACTGCTCGAGCAGTTAGCCAGTGATCAACATAAACGGACCGCTCTTGCAGTCATAGGCAACAGCTTGAAGCTGCCATTGATATCTGCTATAGCAGTTGATACCAAATATAGGGATGGGGAAGCACGCCTGACGTGGAATGAAGTGCGCTGGCAGTTAGTGTATGCCTGGCAACTGCTTGATCGCACGATAAAATCTCACCGCAATGACCACCGTCCGAAGCTGTCGCAACTGCTTGAGCGGTTTCGTGTATGTGTGTACATAGAAGACTGTAGTTTGTTATGCGGTCGCAGTTTGAAGCAGTCGATACTAGCTGCTTCAAGCAGTCCGTGTATGGCTAGCCTTATTGTATAGTATTTATTCTTTACATTTATTCCTTTTAATATAATTCCATTACAATATCTTCAATCACATTATCATAGGAACAATATATAAACTACGCAATATTAGTTCACCACTACCGCATACATTAATATACAATTTGATAGTGTGTGGCTCATCCTGGCAGATCTTGGTGGACCTATCAGGGTACGGGCCTCTAGGCTTACGCCTATCTACCCGGGCACATCCTCTCCGGTAGCAACCGCTATCGGGTGATTTATTTTCGGCCCGATTCGGTCGCGCTTATTTAGATATCGGCCTTGGGATAATCTTGTTCTTGTTTGTTTACTTATCTTCAGATGTCTCATCCTTGTGGTAGTCAAATCCGGTAATTATGTTATCTCCCATACGTCGTCCTCATTGTCGCCATATTTGATAGTAGATAGATAAATTTGATCTACGACGCTAACATAATAGATGGCGCTGATACTGCAATCCTAATTGCGGGTAGTAGTTAATACAGGTAGTAACTTCAATCTCTTACACAATTGCCTATTAAAGTAAAACTTATGCACGGGTGACTACGCGGTTACAGCTAGTATTTAAAAGAAATACAGACTACGAATTTTATACTATCTCTATCTCTCTTTCTTGTATGAAAAAGTTGAAAAACCATATGGACATACTAGAACTTTTTATTATTATTAAGATATAATTAACACCTTCTAGTAAGTATACCGCCGATAATTTGTTTTTAATAATTTAAAACGTCAAAATGGCGTTGACGTAAAAAATTTGAAGCCCGGCTATAATTACTTGGCATCTGTGATCACTCTGTGATTGTGACCAGGTAAGGTTTTATAGGTCTTAGTACAAACTGCTTGAAAAATATTTTGTTTTATTATCTATACTACAATGTAAAGTTAAAAAAGTATACATAATAAACGAATTACACATTATGTTAGTAGTAAGGATGAAATCTTAGGATGAAAATCTTGTGTCCAGAAACACATACATCACAAACACCACAAGAAACAAACCTATAAGATAGAGTACATAGTCCATCTTAAGATGAACCGTGCGTTCAAAGAATTATGTACATTCCGAGTTTCAAGTTATTTAGACCCAATAATAATAGAGGGTTATGATTTTTATCCTTAAATTTTCACAAGATCTGTACATACATGGGTAAACGACGGGACACACCTCTTATATTCTGTAATAGATATTTTGTCATCAATAATCCTATAAAAATAGTGAGTTAGATGATAATCACAAGCCAGGTAAGGTAGCTTGCCAATGGCCGACAAGTGAATCTCGATCAGCGCCGGGCTGCAATCTGCCGACCCAGCTGCGTCGACAGCTGGCATCTCATACGTTGATAGTACAGACGGATGCACAAGTTTAGGTATTTCATTAATTATCTTTCATTCGTGACTTCGTACACATTAATTTTACTTCGTTATAATATTATTACAATTGTTTATATATTCATAATAAAAACTTTTTGATTGAGTATAAAGATGAAACATGCACCAGGTTTAAGTTAGATCTTCAAGATCACATCTGTGAAAATCGCATCTAAATACGTGCGTGCAACCAGAGAGAAAAAAAAATGTCGTGTGTACAGAGTACACATGTCAGAAGTAAAACATCTTTGGCAAACTCAATTTAAAATTTATTAATATTCTATTACTTGTTTACGCGTTGCTAGGATATGTGTTGCTAAGATACGCGACATCATACTATCTCATTCTCTCCTACACATTTTTGTATTTGTGTCTCTTACCTGTCGTTTTTTCCGTCGCATCCCGTTTCAAATCACAACTATTCTAAAGAAGTTTCACTTCAAAATGGTTTTGGTCTGCTTTTATGACCTTTTTAATACGTTTTTTCTAAATCTATTGGTGCTTACTTTATTATCATGATATTTACTCCCGTGTTTACTGGTGTCATAGTTTACAAATTACAACCCACTTTCTTTGATTGTATATTTGATAAATAGATATCTGAACGCTTAAAGAAAATTTAAATCGGTTCTGGTGTAGTGGTGCGAGTAGTCGCCTCAAAACCGTGACTGCCGGCGGCCAGCAGTCGCGGTTTCGATTCCCGCTCGGGGCACATATTTATATATGTGCAAGTATTTGTTTCCGATCTGAGTTTATGTCCTTGTGGGTTTCCCCATCTGCCTCGGAGAGCACGTAAAGCCGTCGGTCCCGGTTGTTATCATGGACACCTGGTAATGATCGTTACTCGTGGTAGGGATATTATCCGCCAAACCACAGTTGAGCAGTGTGGTGGATTAAGCTCCAACCCTTCTTCTATATAGTGAAGAGGCCTTCGCTGAGCAATGGGTTGTTAATACAGACTGATAAAGTAGAATACAAATGCTGAGATTAACGCTTTACAACAAATTCAGACCCTTGGTTTCTCTTTCTCTTGGTTCTTTCATCCTATTTGTTTTTCTTTTTTTTTTAATTATTTATTTCAATCACGTCTTGTGTTGCAATGCTCATTTTCTGGTTATCTTAATAAAATAGGTTAAATAAGTAGGTTAATTCCATTAAATTTAATTAAAGCAATCATTATATTATACGAGTATCAACCAGTAAATAAAACCAGTAAATGAATAACAATTGCTTCCACTAGAATATGCTACTAGATATATTTCAACAAATAATACGTAAAAAAGCTCTGAATGTCTATTGATGACCCCCCCCCCCCCCATCAAGTAGGGTAGTAAGTAAGGGGGTTCGACCATGTCTTATTTTTTCTTACAAGGGGGTGGGAGGGAGTCTCGATAGTTCTTACGTAAGATCACAAAAATGAACAAAGTTAAATTTATACTTTGAAAAACCGCGGGCAAGCGCGGGCGCCGGGCACCAACCAAAAATTATTAGTACCTATCTTTATAAGTACAAATAAACATTTCTAAAACGTGTTACTTTGAAAAATAAACATTAAAACAAACCAAACGTGTCATAATTTTTCCTTTAGATTTTTACGTAATAAATATCAAAACAGGGGGAGGGGGTCGGTCTATTCTTATTTTTTCTTATAATAGGAGGGAGGGGGTCGAAAAGTAGCGAAATTCGTCTTACGTAATAAATGAATGGCCCCTATACAATCACGCGTCAGATTAACACGCAAGACTAAATGACTTCTGCCGCCAACTGTACGTAGTAGGTATCCGATGCCTCTGTATTGAGCGCGGTAACAACGGTGCGGGTTGAGCGTTAATACTCTATTCTATACATTTATGATAGAATGAAATTGCAACTCGACCGTGTCTTTACATAATTTTTTGTAGATCTCTACCTATATAAGCAAAATCTTTAGTGCAAAAACAACTAAGATGAGAAGATAAATGTAACAATAGGCGTTATTGGATGTTAAGTTTCCAGTTATGATTTTAAGCCTCTTGAGTAGGTGACGACTTGTAATGCGTAAGGGCTATTTTTACCTTTAAAAAAAAATGTAGGATCTTAAGCCGTCACGTTGTTCCACTGTAGATCGGTGTATTTATGTATTTCAGATTTTCTACCATGACATGCTAATTTCAAAACGTTTTACTTTACCACAGAACTGGAAAAGAATTCTTGAATAAATTTACCACTTGAAAACTCAGCCGTTCCAGCCCAGATTAGTACTTGATACATTATAAATCATAGCCGCCTCTGACCATATACTCGATACAAATATACTATGATAATCAATTCAGACAGATATAAAAAGGTCAAATATTATTAAACTTAAATTTAAAATTATTGTAAAAAAGTATAATTCATTTTTTTTTAAAAATTGGATGTCTGTAAAGTCGTTTATGTGTGATATTTAAGATCCTCCAATCTTCGTTATTGTTTTTCATTTACAAGCCGAACGCTTAGGCCGATCGTGCCTCTCTATCGTTTGTTCCGCGCTCTCGCTCGCGACACTTGACGTTTCTTCGTGCGTGCAGCCGGCATTCATCGATTTACAAGACGTTAACACGTCAAAAGAAAACCGTCTACCCTCATACTCTTTGTCACGCTGTTATGGAAATTATGTCACCTAACATGTTACGAGTCCTTAGTGAGTTACTCGTAAAATTCGTCATAGCGTTTATCCTGAGCGTACCAAGATTAATATGGATACATAAAATATAGCACTTGGCTTTGGTTGTCCCGGAGAACGTGTATTAACTTTATGCAAATTTTTACTTATTTTGTACAAAAATAAAGGAGTATTTTGAGAACAATAATTGTAATGCTATTACTGGTTTTGAAATAAAATTATTACATAATTAAATTTTAACAATTATTACTTCATTAGTTTTAGCCTAAATTAAAATGTATTGTGTTATGTGTATGTAAGTGTATTTATATTATAACTAATAACTTATGTATTTTATATACGAAACTATATAGTTTATGTTTCATTTTAAGTTAGGTGCAACACCATACATTATTATATATTGACTTTGTTTCAAAGTCCGTAAGATTGTCTGGAAGAGATCGTTACGATAAGACCGCCTTATTGTGCATCTAAGTACTAAGTTTCTCTTTATCTAATAGTATTTTGTAAGTAACATTATTATTATATTTTATTGCTACACTCCACCCGTTCAATATATACATATACACATATAAATAAATATAATATAATACAATACTTATATAAGGAATATAATAAATTTACATAGATAAATATAAGCGGGTGGAGGATTACGCCCCGGCAGGGAGATCAAACGGCCGGGGGTTAGGGCTGTAGGCTGAGGAATCGGCGGACAATCCTAGCCGAGTCGAGTAATACCGCCTTCTGCATCCTGGCTGCGAGCGAACCGTCACGGATACCCAGCTGCCTCAGATGGTGAGCGAGGCTAACCGGGATCAAACCGTTGGCAGATATCACGATAGGGATAATTTCAGTGGATTCAACACCCCACATGTCGACAATCTCGTGTGCCAAATCCAGATATTTACGCTTTTTCTCTGTTTCGGCTTTCACGAGGTTCTCGTCATGAGGGATGGTAATGTCCACTAAAAACACCCTCGACTGTGCCCTATCCATCACCACGATATCAGGCTTGTTCGCCAGTATCGTCCTGTCCGTGGCGATAGGTAGGTCCCAGTAGAGCCGGACTCCGTCGCGTTCGAGTACTGGCGCCGGTGTGTACTGGTAGTACGGCACCCTCTGTTCCAGGAGACAATACATTAGAGCAAGCTCTTGATGAAGAATCTTGGCCGCTTGGTTATGTCTGTGCAAGTACTCAGTGTTGGCAAGCGCTGAACACCCCGAAAGCACATGTCTGAGTGACTCGCCGGGATGACGACAAGCTCGACAGAAGTCGGGAGTGCCATCCTTCAGAATGTGCTTCCGGTAGTTGTTCGTCTTAACCACCTGATCCTGTATTGCACAGACAAAACCTTCGGTTTCCCCAAAGAGGTCCCCGAATCGCAGCCACTGCACGGAGGCCTTAACATCCACGTGAGGTGCGTGGAGCGCCTTGTAAAACCGTCCATGCAGCTCCTTCTCCATCCATACGGTCTCCCGGTCAGAGGTGCTAAGTACAACCGGTCTTCGCCATTCCTCTTTGGCCAGGGATAAGGGGGTGAGACCTTTGTCACATACTACAACATCACCATGGATAGCGCTCTCCCTCCTCGTTTCAAAATAGGCCCTGAGGCTGCACACCTCCCGGTTATGCATGGACTTGGCGCTTAATAGGCCTCGGCCACCACACTTCCGTGGGATGTACAGTCTCATGACCGACGATTTCGGGTGATGCATGCGATGGTAAGTCATAGTCGTGCGGACTCTTCTGTCCAGGGCGTCGAGTTCGGTCTGAGTCCATCTGAGCACGCCAAATGTGTACAAGAGAGTGGGCATGACCCAGCCGTTATAAGCTCGGACCTTGTTGGCGCCCGACAAGTAGCTCCGAAGAACTTTTGTCAGCCGTCCAAAAAAGACCTCGCAAACCGCCTGTTTCATATCCACCTCCTGCACCCCTATGCATTGTGACATGCCCAGATACCGGTATGATTCAGCTTCGGAGAGGGTCTTGAAGTTAGAAAGCTCTAGGCTAATTTCAGCCGATTGCGTCACCTGTCCCCTGTCCACATGCACGACCGCACACTTATCCACTCCAAGCTGCATCCTGATGGAGCCGCTGAACTCAGTAGTGATTTTCAGCAACTCCATAAGGCGTGCAGGATTAGGCGCCAGCAGCTTGAGGTCATCCATGTAGAGAAGGTGGGAGACTTTAGTACCTCCTCTCCGAAACTGAAAGCCTGTCCCCGAACGCTCCAGCAGAGTGCTTAAAGGGTTCAAGGACAAGCAAAACCAAAGTGGGCTCAGACAATCACCCTGGAAAATACCCCTTCGTATCCGTATTCGGTCATCGGCACCCGTCGTCAGTCTCTCGCCCTGGAGACAAAGGATCGTACTCCATTGCCCCATGCATACTTCGAGGAAGTCTCGAACTGCACCGTCGATCTTGTACAGCTCGAGGACCCTCAGAAGCCATGAATGAGGCACCGAGTCGAATGCCTTCTTGTAGTCGATCCAGGCAGCAGAGAAATTCCGACGGTTGCGTTTGACAAGCTGGCCCGCAACAGAGTCAATGATAAGGAGCTCCTTTGTGCCGCGGCCGCCTCCACGGCATCCGTTCTGAGCTACAGACAAGATGTTAAATTCGTCAATATGACGAGAGATCTTGCAGCTCAGAACGGATGTCAGTGTCTTGTAGATGGAAGTCAGACACGTTATGGGGCGGTAGTTGGTAGGATCCGCGGTGTTGGTGGACTTAGGAGCTAGGTGAGTGATCCCAGTAGTGAAGAGGTTCGGAAGCGTCTTCCGCTCTATCGCCTCTTGGTATTGTCGAGCCAAGGTCGCATGGCATACCGAGAACCCTTTCAGCCAATAGTGATGCAGGCCGTCGGCCCCCGGACTCTTCCAGTTCGGTGCCCGCCGGACCGCATCAGCTACGTTCTCCGAAGAGATGGCGATTGGGTTCATCGGTTCGATTCTAGCACATGCTTCCTGAACCGCCGCAATCCAAGGGCCCTCCTCATGCTCTACCTCCCGTGACCATATGTTTCGCCAAAAGGCGACGAGGTCAGCCGTATTCGGTTTTGGGGAAGTAGAGCACGGCGTCGGGTTCTCCAACTTCCTGTAGAACCTCTTCTGATCACTCACGAAGAGGCGATTTTGTCGGAAGCGCTCAACTCTCTCAGAGTACCTACGAATACGCTTCCCCCATGCCGCGATTCTCTGCTTCAGGCCGTCGATGCGCTCCGTCAGTTTCTCAGCTATATCAGGCTGGTCAAGCCTGACACCTAGCCCGTTGAACGCTATTCTAACGGAGCGCACAATCCTTGGCCTAGTGTTGCCCGACCTGAAGCTTTGCAGTCTGCCAATGAGGGCCCTGGCTAGGCTGATACGGCGTTCTATTCTCTTCTTCCAGGCTGGTACGTCACTACTCTTATTAGTAGTGCGTCCAGGCTCCTGGGTCTTGGCTCCAGTGAAGCGGTGTACCGCTAGAGCGGCACCGAAGAGAATAGAACCCGTATCATCCAAGCCCAGACTGCCATCCAAATATGGAGGTAGCAGCCTGTTAGCTGCCTCAATGGCACCCCGCGTCGCAGCATTAAGGGGAAGTCGGGAGAGTCGTGGTCTCTGTTCTAGAGGAGTGCTCCGGATCTCGGAAATCGCCTCCTCCAAAATCCCTCTCATCTGCTCTACTTTTTGGGAGACTGCTCCTTCATCGATCGCATCCACAGGCACTTCGCTACGAACGCTTTCCTGTTGTGTTACAAGTGCGTTATGCTCTGTCGACACGGGTTCGACTTCAGGAGCAGCCTCAGGTCGTAATCGTTCGAGCTCGGCGGCGTTGAATACGCCCTTTCGTTGGATGTACCGAGCTCTATCTGCCAGGTTTTGCTCCGTGACAGTAAGATTTGGCTCGAGCAGCAGGAACTCGCGGTGCATTACCGCTCGGTAGCCAGTCCGTCCGGTTTCCCTTCCTACAGCCCTATAATACGCGCGCATGACATTTCTATTCATTTCTTGTGTCCATCGCATGCGGCGTACTCCACCAGCGGCGGGCGCCGAATGCTGAGTCCCTTGAGACTCTGTCGGCGCCAAGCCAACTGGTGGGGATGGTGGATACACCGACCGGCTAGGTGGTGGTACCGGTCGGCGGGGGTTGCTGGCGGCCCGCATGCTGCCACGTCCAGCGCCAGCTCCAGACGCGCCCTGGCGCCCCCCAGGTAGCGGCCCTAGTCTCATTCTCTTATGTGTATCCATCATCAAAATTTTTTTTTTTGAGCAGTAAAATACTCACTCGGGGAGTTGCTCACGCTCCCTGAGGAGGCTGCGTCGGTGTAATGCAGCTTTGATTGCCTTTAGTCGCCTTTTACGACACCCTAGGCTGAGGATGGGTTGGTCCTATTCTACTCTGCCGGGAACCACACAGCGAACATTATTATTATTATTAAGACCTGAAACATTACAAATCATATCTAATGGCCTTCTCGGCTCATTACGTAATTTAAGGTTGATGGATACCGATCGTTATCACAAAAACTTGATAGTGATTATAACTCATGGTAGGAAAATTATTCTAATCTAAAGGGTTATTGCTTGCCTTGACTTGTCTTCAAGAAATGCGGAGGTCAGATAGTAGTCGAAATACGAAATAATACAAGTATATTTTAAAATACTTTAGTATCTCAATTGATTCTATATTCTATAATTATTTTTAGTAATTAATTTATTCGACTTCTTTTGTGAATTAAATAATATATAGAATTTATTTAGACTTATAGTAAAACCAAGGAATTTATATCATAACTCGAACGCTCACTTAATAAAATGGTATATTCAAATATGCTCCTTGAAATAACTGACATAAGGTAGACATTTGTTTCCAACATGTAAAGTGAAAAAATCGTTTCGAGCATTTCGTTGACTATTGGTATTTTGTCTCTTCCTTACGAGTTGCCTTGAATCCATGGTAGAAAGAGATGTAATCCCTAAAATTCCAGATTGTATATATTCCTTGAGTAAAACATAATGTTAGTAACGTTGGTAAATTAAAACAGACGTTGTTGAGATACAGTAAGATAACGGGTAAGAGACAGTGACGTACTTTTGTGTGAACTGGTGAAAATAAAGAACTTCAACATCTAAGAACTGGAATCTCACTAAGACTTTGGATTATCTCGGTGTGATCCCACCCTGTCATTATTAACATATAAGAAAAAAAAGGAAAGAACGTGTGAACTACAACTTTGCCCAAACGAAAGAAGAGAAAAACAGCCCTACCGGATGACTCTACACCGGGCAGTATTTAATCTCGGCACGATGACGCTGAAGTCGTATTGACGCCATGCATTCAAGGTATCATGATCGCAGCGAAATATGGCAATCACGATCACGTACATCAGAGATGACGTGGTCCAAGTCGCTGCAGGTATGGAGAATATTTCTGGCATGAAATAAGGCGCTGCAGAGCCAGTACTTCGTCGGGAGTACCTCCAGTTGTTACAGACTTTACAAGTGAATCAAGGTATGTAGACACTCAGAAACTATTTTTTAAGCAATTTGCTTTAATGTAATCCAGGGTATTAATGGTAAAAATACGTAGGTCACTCCATAAATTTTGAGAAGCTCGTAATTTAAAAATGGAACGCATCTGTATTATATATTTTTAAAAAGTATTTTTTTTTTAAATAGAACACAAGTAGCCAGGTTTCTGTAGTCATTTAACTACAACGGTTCCCATGTTTTTCTTTGCAACAATTGAGCTTAACCGCGAACATTTGCGGGCTATGATATTTTATAATTTTAAATTTGGTTTAACTGAAAAACTTAACCTTCGACGATTACTACCAGCGTAAGGGGAGTCTGCCTTATCTCGAGCAACAGTTTTTAGATGATTCAGTGAATTTAAAAGGGGTAAAACAAAACTCGAAGATGACCATGGAGGTGGTCGCCCACAAACGGTAGTAACTGCAGAAAATATGTGAAGTACTGAAATGATGGTGCGAGAAGACCCACAAACTACTTACTCGGAAATCGAAAAGATTCTTGACGTTAGTTCGGGGAGTTTTAACATTATTTTGCATTAGCATCTTGGAGTGAGGAAGCTGTGTTGTCGTTGGATCTTACGTTTGGTCAAATGGGGCAGACTCCCTTAACGCTGATTGTAATCGCGGTGAAAAAGAGGGGCAAAGTTTGTATAAGAAAACGTGATTCCTTGGTCCAATATACTTCAAATTTTGCATTTAAAATATTCTTTAACAGAATTGATTGAAGAAATGTTTCGTATTTTATCAAAATTCATCCCCTAACGGGGTAAAAAGAGGGTTGAAAGTTATTTGCTTCGAAGTTGATATCAATACTCATTAGAGCTTTTAATTTAAATTACATTTTATTTTGACACATGTTTGACAACTCAATCCGTCAATTATAAAATATTTTCAAGTATCGACGCAGGTGTAGGTGATAAAAAATATAAATTTATAATTTTTGAAATTTTTGTTAAATACCCGTGCGAAGCCGGGGCGGGTTCGCTACTTTAATACTTACTTGTAAATATATACATACTTGTAAATATAGCTTGATAATAAAATAACAAAGCTTTCCAAATTCCATTTTTCATCAAAGGGCCCACTTTCTCTCAACGTTAGTTTGAACACGGTCAAAGTTCGTTGTTATGACATCGATCAAAAATTTTACTTCTGACCCCTAAACCTTAAAAAACAATAAAATAAACATAAAAAGCTTTTCGAATAGTATATAACAATAAGATTTATTACCTAACACGTAAAGAATTTTAATATATTCATTTGTTTTATAGATATTTATCTCGTTTTTCGATTGAATACAAAAAAAAACAAGTATTTTTTGTTAAAAAAAAATTTAACCTGATCTGAGTTGAATCGGCCTGTAAGCATCAGATCGTTGCGTGAAGACCTTTTCGTCATATAGAAGAAACATTGGAACTTAATACACCATGCTGCTCCACTGCGGGTTGGCGGATAATTTCTCTAACATGAGTAACGATCGCTGTCAGGTGTCCATGATAACAATAGGTATCGACGGCTTTACCTACTATCCGAGGCACGTTGGGGAAACCCACAAGGACTTACACCCAATTTTTTTGTACAAACACATATATGTATCTGCCCCTAGCGGAGGCGACTACTATCACCACTAAAACAGAACGATTTTTTTAAAAAAACTCCTTGTAAAAACTAAAAAAAAATTAAAAAGTATTTATTATATATTTAACCACTACAGATGTCGATTCTTCTGACGGCGATAATGCGACGGACGGATCAATTCTATCTTAAAATTTAGACAACCTTCTGATTTATTTATTACATTTTTTTTCGTATAATCTGCATATAGTTTAAGTAAAACTAACTATTATTTATGAGGTACTACATGTATATATATATTTAAGTGTATTCAAAATAAATAAATAAAGTTTGCAAAATTCAAAATTCATGAAGCTCATAATAAAATTACATATGGCCGTTGTTGTTTGTCTTGTATTTTCGGGACCCCGACACGGGATTTTCATTCTACTGGAGGTTGTTGAGTATGAGACGTTTAGCTTTTCTTTTAATATAAAATAACGTCATAATCACGTATTAGAAAATTATTAAGCACAATTTGTAATTAAGCCAATAACATATGCTGGTCATAGAATCTGTATTTCCCATAAGAATTTAAATTCACTTACATGAGAAATGTAATATAAACTAAAAATAAACTAAGATACAACGGTGGGCCACTTTAAAAATATATAACACAAGAGAAACGAAAATTGAGGGTAAAACTGACTGAAGGCCAATTCCACTCCAAACAATCATTGACGTGAAATATTAAAGATCAGATCTTTGGATCAGATAGAAAGATCTTTCTGAAGAAAGACGATTTATTGAAACAACGGGGGTCGATTGTCGCTCGCGTCCGTAGGCTTTACCCTCGAGACCCTACACGTGACCCCTGGGTGGTGCTAAAGAGCGACACTCTTTCCGGTGGTAGGCTTCGGCCGTGGCTGGTCACCACCCTCAAGGTATAAATCAAGGTGCCAAGCGTTCGCGCGTTCCACCCTGCTAACCTTGAGTAGCCCTACGGAAAGTGGGTCTACGTAGTTGCGCCTACCGGTGTGCCGCATCCAGGCTCACAGTGTTGCCGTCCGCGGTGCCTGGTTCTGGAGAGCAGCGGGATCCGGAGAAACGGTTTTCCGCTGGCCGCCCGCCGATAGTTGGGAGCCCAATTGCAGATTAGCCACCTGCGAAAGGCTGCTCCGCCATCGCGCGCATAATCCCAGGGTTGCTTCTGTCGGGCCGGTTGGCAACCGGATGAGAGGCCTCGACAGCCGGCCCTGGGGGGGTCCGGGCGTCCCCGCGGTCTCCAGCCAGGTTTTTCCCCACCGGGCGGCAGTATTGTGACTTCTGGTGGAGTCTGGCTGGCGCCTCACGTAACTGCCACTTTTCGCCTTTCCTTCCCTCTTGCCCTTCAAATTCACAATGATAAAAAGAAAAAAAAAGTTGAGGAATCTGCAGCGGATGCACGGCCTCTCGCTTAAAGTGCACCTCACGAATATCCGAGGTCTGCACTCTAATCTCCTTCCAGTTCATCACCATCTCGAGACTGCCAAGCCGCATCTGCTCTTGCTTACCGAGACGCAAATCACAACCCCTGCCGATACGTCATACCTCCACTACCCAGGTTACATCCTGGAGCACAATTTTCGTCCCAGAGCTGGGGTTTGTTTCTTTGTGCGCGATGACATCTGCTGCAAACGTCTCCGTAACCTGGAGGATCCCTCTTCCTCATCTATCTGGGTGCTTGTGGATACCGGCATAGAACAAATTGTTTATGTTGGTGTCTACCGTTCGCATAGCGGAGACCAGGAGACAACAAGGCTTTTCCAACATCTAAGTGAGGCTGCCGACGTGGCTCAACAAAGGTACCCCACTGCGCAAGTCGTCTTTCTGGGGGACTTTAATGCTCATCATGAACAATGGTTGTTCCCGTACCAGAAAACTGACCATGCTGGTAGAGAGGCGTACAAGCTTGCCTTGACCATGAACCTCTCCCAGCTGGTTAACCAGGCGACTCGAGTACCGGATGTTGAGAACCACACAGCAAATTGCCTGGACCTTCTGCTGACGACTGAACCGGACCGATACCAAGTGTCTGTTTCAGCCCCTCTTGGGAGTTCTGACCACTGTCTGGTGAAGTCCGTCCTCACGTGTCCTCCACCCGACTCCAACCCTAGAAGAACTAGGCGGGTGTGGCGATACAAGTCAGCGGATTGGGATGAGATGCGACATTTCCTAGCATCTTACCCTTGGTTGCAAGTCTGCTTTTCTTCAAGCGATCCGTCGAGCTGCGCTGGTGCTATTGCCGAAGTTATTGGACAGGCGATGGAATATTATATTCCATTCTCCGACCAGCCCTCTGGCATCAGAGCTCAACCCTTCTGCTCAAAAGCTGAGGCTATAAAACAGTCAGCATACCACGCTTGGTTAGAAGCCAGAAATCGCAAAGCTCCAGATACGCGAAATAAGAAGAAAGCCTTTAACTCAGCAGCTAAGTCCTACAAAAAAGTGCTCAAAAAAGCGCGCTTCAACCACATAGGCCGAGTGGGAACCAAACTCGCTTCGTATCCATCGGGCAGTAAAGCTTTTTGGTCCCTGGCGAAGTGTGTTGAAGCAAACTTCTGTCGCTCCTCACTTCCTCCCCTGCAGAAACCTGACGGAACACTGGCACACACGGCTTTGGATAAGGCTAATTTATTTGCCTCTCTATTTGCCGAAAATTCTCGTCTAGATGCTGGTAATAAAACTCCACCTCAGTTACCTCCTTGTGGATGCAAAATGCCTGAAATTCACATTTACCAAAAAGAGGTTCTCAAAACACTACGCAATCTGGACGTGAACAAAGCCAGTGGTCCTGATGGTATTCCTGCTATTGTGTTGAGAAATTGCGCAGCCGAACTGTCTCCAGTCCTGACACGTCTGTATCGCCTTTCTTTTCGATCTGGGACTGTTCCAAAAGCATGGAAGCTCACGAACGTACAACCCGTACCCAAGAAGGGTAGTCGTGCTGATCCTGCAAACTACCGCCCAATCGCGATCACCTCCACCCTCTGCAAGGTAATGGAGCGTGTTGTCAACAATCGCCTTCTGGCTTACCTGGAAGATAATGATCTCCTCAGTGATCGGCAATACGGATTTCGCCAACGCCGCTCTACTGGGGATCTTCTCGTGTACGCTACACATCTCTGGGGGGAAGCCCTCGATAAATATGGTGAGGCCCTAGCTGTCTCACTTGACATTTCGAAGGCATTCGACGGGGTCTGGCACGATGGTCTTATTGCGAAGCTTCCTGCTTACGGTATTCCCACCAGTCTATGTACTTGGATCTCCGATTTCTTGAGGGAACGGTCAATTCGTGTAGTTGTTGATGGCTACACGTCTGACCTATTGACTATCAATGCCGGGGTACCCCAAGGATCTGTTCTCTCCGCAACGCTATTCCTGCTTCACATAAACGATCTGCTTAAGCCCGGTATCTTTGGGTACGCAGATGACAGCACCGTCGCGGAGAGATACTTCTCCAGTACAAGAACAAGACAAACTGAAGTGGACGATCTTAGAGAAGCAATGGTCTACCGTGCCAATCTTACTCTTCAGGCTGTCTCCGACTGGGGTGATGCCAATCTAGTAAGATTCAATGCTTCAAAAACCCAGGCGTGTCTCTTCTCCGCTAAAAAGAGCCCGTTTAACTTGGCTCCCACTTTCCGAAATGTGCCTGTTCCAGTCACGAACCACCTTGAACTACTCGGTATAGACTTATCGTCCAAACTCAATTTTGGAAGCTATATCGAATCCAGGGCTAAGACTGCTTCAAAAAAACTGGGCATCCTCTCCAAGGTCCGTCACTATTTCACACCGGACCAGCTGCTAAGACTTTATACAGCTCAAGTCCGCTCCTGCATGGAGTACTGTTGCCATCTGTGGGACGGTTCCGCCCGGTATCAGCTCGAAGCCCTGGAAGCTATCGACAGGCGTGCCAGAAAACTCATTGGTGATGAGATGCTTACTTCAAGACAGCTCCAGAGCCTCGAACATCGCCGACTGGTTGCTAGTCTGTGTGTCTTCTACAGGTTACATTTCGGTGAGTGTGCACAGGAATTGCATCAATTAATTCCCCCAGCACCATTCCACCATCGGACAACTCGACGAGGGCAGGGGTTCCATCCATACGTGGTCGACATTCCTCCGATTCGTACCTCGCGGTTCGCATCATCTTTCATTATTAGAACTGCAAAGGAAGAGTGAACAGGCATTATTTGAGTTTGCGTGCTTCACCTTAGACCTCATCATTGTTTACCATCAGACAAGATTGAGGTCAAACGCACTCAAATTTCCAATAAAAAAAAAAAAAAAAAAAAAAAAAACGGATTGCTAGTTATGGACCAGTTACCGTACAAATTTTATTTTCCATCTACCGTCTTACGTACTATGTATATATTACAAAAGAAGAGAGCGCGAGCTATTCGGTTTGTTTCGCAAAACCATCTTCCAATTCGATTAAGTGATACTAATTTTATTTTTATTTATTTTAATATTATTTATTTATTTATTTATTTTATATAAAGTATATACTGATCTACACCAAGCACTGACACAGTCTTCCATCTCTCGCAAATAAAAATTTAGAGTACCTATTATGATAATATTGATAACGCAAAATAAGCTATTTTAATCATACAAGTCAACATAAGCTATATATAAAATTGATGAATGAACTCACATCGTGTTCCGTAGTTGTTATAAAATGTACTTATTAGATCAATTGACCTTTAGTCGTAGTATAATATACTCTAGAATGAAACGCAATGCTGCTATATAAATCACGTTTCAATGGTTAATCAGTGACATTTAAGACGCATTTTTGCTGTACATTTTTAGTTACACTGTTACGAATATTATTATGTCATAATGACATGACGACCTTTCTGGTGTAGTGGTGCGAGTAGTCGCCTCAACGACATGATCCGTGTGGTCGCGGGTTCGATTTCCGGTCGGGACAGATATTTGTATTTGTACAAATATTTGTTTCCGGTCTGGGTGTATGTCCTTGTGGGTCTCCCCACCGTGCCTCGGAGGGCACGTGAAGCCGTTGGTCCAGGTTGTTATCATGGACACTTGATAACGAGTAAGGGAAATATGAGAACGAGTAAAGAGGTAGGGAAATTACCCGCCAACTCGCAGTGGAGCAGCATGGTGGATTAAGCTCCAACCCTTCTTCTATATGGAGAAGAGGCCTTCGCTCAGCAGTGGGTTGGTTACAGGCTGATACAGTACAGTACAGTATAATTATAATGACATAACAGGTTATCAAATCAATTAAAACAGCCATATTTTACGTGACATTGTTGAAATTAGCTATGCTATCTTGGCATTAGTGAATGCCTTTAATTCTATTATTCTGGTAACAACCAGATAAAGCTACTGGGTGACCACTGATACACCATTAGAGCACGATTGTAATAGCAAAACCGCGACGCACATTTTGTTTAACGAAAAAACAAAAGTTAAGATTAGAAAGTTATATAAAACTTATTATATAGAAACTAAAACTATTTATAATAGCGTTTAATAAACATACAAATTAATACCTCAGGTAAATATTTTAATTATACATTTCGCACATTTTTTTTAATTGGATAACCAACGAAAAATACATCATAAGATATCTAAGTTTTAATGTTATTTACGTAATTTATTTATTATTTTAATAATGGATAAATATTTTACATGGTTATCAGCAATCAAATAAAATGTTATATTTGAGTATCAGTGACTGTTTTTAATTTTGAATAACGAAATTACACGAATTTTATTATATATTTAAATTAGATTAAAAAGAAAATAATATCAGCCTACACTACAGATTACTAAGTACTTTTTTTTTTAAATATGTAATTTATTATTCTGTAGTATATCATGTTACATTTTACATTACATTATTATTTTCAAAAGAGTAACTGCGGAGTTTCTTGCCGATTCTTCTCTGCAGAATCTACATTCCGAATCGGTGGTAGCTTTACTATTACAAAATAATAATCACTTTAAAGTGTTAATTTGTAAAATGACGATTCGAAGGTGCTCTATGGGCCTATTTGAATAAAGTTGTTTTTGATTTCGATTTTGATTTTGACATATTCCTCTTATCATAATACATATGTATATGTACAACCCTGCTCAAATATCTGTCGTATTGTCTTTTGCTAATCTGATTGCCTGGAAGAGATCGTATTATTAACGATAATTTACTGATTGCTTACTGTTTGTTAAATTTTTTATTTTATATTTATTCTTCGTGTACAATAAAGTATATACTTCATTAACTCATTCATTTTAATCGAATCGTTATTGACGGCCGGCTGGTCGAGTGGTCAGGCAACTGGACACTTTACGCAGCGGTCGCGGGTTCGAATCCCGCCTGGTGCAGATAATCTGTATGACGAATATAGATGTCTGCACCGGGTCATGGATGTGTATTTATGTATATATGTATTTATATCTTAAATTTATTTCCGTTCCTAGTACCTGTAACACAAGTTCTTACGAACTTAGCACGGGGCTAGGTTAACGTGGTGTGATTGTTGGTTAATATTTATTTATATTTATTATTTATTTATATATTTATTAAATATAAAACCGCATTGAATATATTAATTAATATACTTAACAATCGATCGCTAGTTCCAGCTACAGTCGCCACAATTGTCGTTGTAGAGCCACGGCGTTGCATTTTGTGGTATGTCGTGTCAAGACCGGTCTCATCCGGGCCGACCGTTAGCCTGCCCACGTGCCGTTCGCTCGCTTTACACCGCGGTTTCGCTCGGTATTACTTTTATCTAATTAAATAAACATATTTTATATGTCCGTTTGTAAAGTTACGTATTGTAAAATATCACGTATCATGTGTCATCAAAGTATAAAAAAAATAAAGACTTTGTCTATCAGTCTGTCAGTCTGTGATTTCCAATATTATCGGGGAATGTATTAGAATTCTCTGATTTTTAGTAAAGGTGATGGTTTTATTCTGTACAAAAATAGATTAAATTCCACGAGAAGGAAGTCGGAAACGCTTCTACCAACTTTGTGTCATCTATACATGTAATAAAATGGTAGGAAATTAAAAACTTTACATTGAATATTTTTTTAAAAGAATACTTGGAGTGTAATCTTACAATCGATACCGAAGGCAAAAAATATAGTTTTTAGAATTTTTGTCTGTTTTTCTGTATGTATGTCCGGGATATACTCAAAAACTGCATGGTTTTAGGTTCAAATTTGGCACGAATATTATTAAGAAGTCGGGTCAACATATAGGCTACATATTATCACGCTATCACCTACGGGGAACGAGCAGTGAACCTTTATTTGTTCAACGTATGCTGTAACAACGTGTAGTCTAATAGCGTTCACGCAGACGACGTCGCGGGCAGCAGCTAATAAATAATAATATGATAATAAAAGTAAAATCTTTCAGATAAAAAACCATTAAAAAAATTACTTTAGAATTATATTAGTATTAAAAACATAAAATGATTAAATAATTTAATAACAAACAAAACTACATTACATTTAATTTCTTATTACATTTTTAGTGTACTTCACGCCAATATCGAATCCCTGCCCTTGTAAAGTCCGCTCCGATGGATTTAAGAATGGCATTACAAGAATTTTGGAGTTTTCCTAACTGGTATAAGATTCCTAATGATAAAAAAGGCAACTCCGCCAAACTTACTCGAAGCTCTGCAGTGTTTTAGCAAACCTATCATTGTGTGCATTATAAATAATAACGAGCTTGGATTAATAAATTCATAATTAAGGTTTTTAAACGCATTGATAATATTGTTCTGGTGTAGTGGTGAGAGAAGTCGCTAGTATGCCGCGCGCCGGCGGTCGCGGGTTCGATTCCCGCTTGGGACAGATATTTGTATTTGTATAAATATTTGTCTCCGGTCTGATTGTATGTTCTTGTGGATCTCCCCACCGTGCCTCGGAGAGCACGTAAAGCCGTCGGTCCCGGTTTTTATCATAGATACCAGATAACGATCGTTACTCATGGTGGGGAAAATTATCCGCCAACCCGCAGTAGAGCAGCGTGGTGGATTAAGCTTCGACCTTTCTCCTATATAGAGAAGAGGCCTTCGCTCAACAGTTGGTTATTTATAGGCTGATACAGTACAGTACAGACATAATAAGACAAATAAAATTATACGTATATACATTATACCTACATGTATATATATATTTCTGTTGCATGTATTTTCGAACCCCCGACACAGAATTTGTAATCTTACTGAAAGCCAAGTTGAGACGTGTACTGGTAGGTTTATGTTTATGATCACCAGTATATAAAACCATTGGTAAAGTCTTCTTAATTAAATCGTAACTCCTGCACATCTTCAGGTTCCATCACAATCGAAAAATCAAATCTTACATAAATCAATGAAATCGTTTTAATCTGCATAACACTTAAAGATTCCGTTCAATTCTCTTAGTCCACCAAAGGAGGGGTTAATATCATAACTTACAATACTGTTTACAAACCAGTATCACCTAGAATCTAGATGACACACTAACACCTTTTTTCCATCAAAATATCTTTAAAACGTATGTTAAAAAAATCAGGAGAGTTGAGCACTACTTGGCGAATGCTGTAACTTTTTTTTTTCTTTTCTTTATTTAAGGAGTTTTAGTCCATAAGGACTTTTTTTTTCCTTTTTTTTTCAATTCTCTTTACATGCATTAACAAGTATTTCCTATTTCTAATTATTCACCAACCACAATGCTCTTCCATGTTCCTGTTTGATCCTTCCTCCTTCTCTGTTCCGTCAGTCCATAAGGACTATGACACTCCATACACATCACACATGCCATCGTCGTCGCATACCAATCTTATACAATAATTTGGCAGGTTCTAAAAGAGGATAAGCCAAAATTAAATTACAATCTCCAAGTTCTTTAAAATTTTGGGTTAGCATATCATTTCTAATATCTTAATTTCGGACACATTCCACCATAATGTGAACTACATCTTCGATGATGCCGCACTCGGTACACAACGGAGATGGTACTTTTTTCATCATGTAAGCAAATTTATTAAGTGGAATGTGACCGGAACGCAGTCTAAATGCTGTGATTAATAAATTCCTACTCAGTTTATACTCATCAAACCATGGTATCTTCCACGGATCATTCTGCATGGTTAATATGCCCTTCTCCACTGATCGCTCATCAAAATAAATTTTCCACATATCAAAACAGTATATTCGAGTCATATGTAAACAGTCAGTTTCTATGCTGTAAGTTGATTTGCAGTTCATAGATCCACATTTTATCATCATCATATTATCACGTTTTAATAGAATCTATGTCACATAAGAGTATATATATATATATATATATATATATATATATATATATATATATATATATATATATAACATATTATATTATATGTTATATTATACCTATTTCAGGTTCTTAAAACTCTAAAGTTCTTCAAATCAAATATTTTCTAAGCTCTTATCATTGAGTTAACATATTAAATATTTTTTGTGATTTTTTTTAAGAATATACTCTTATTTAAATAAATTATAATCGCCAATATAAAATAAATAATCTTAACTGTTATGGTAACATGTTTTTTTTTTATTAAAATTTTTCACATCTAATGTTAATTTTTATACAAATGGGTTAACAATTAAATTTTGACAAATGACAACCGTTCTAGTGCGGTGGTGCGAGTAGTCATCTTAGCACCGACGGTCGCGGGTTCGATTTCCACTCGGGGCTGATATTTGTATTTGTACAAATATTTGTTTCGGATTTGGATATATGTCCTTATTGATTATCCCACCTTGCCTGGGAGAGCACGTAAAGCCGGCGGTCCTGGTATCATAGACATCTGATAGGATTCGTTACTTTTGGGAAATTATCCGCCAACCCACAATGGAGCTGTTTGGTGGTTAGGCTCCAATCCTTCTCGCATATGGAGAAGAGGTGAGCAGTGGTGAGTGAGCAGCAGCAGTGGGACGTTTACAGACTGATTCATTTCCTATATGGATAGGAGAATGCTTGAATATGTATCCGTCACGCTGCTCTACTGTGAGTTAGCGGATAATTTTCTTGCCTTGAATAACGATTGCTATCAGTTGTCTTTAAAAACGAACTGGACCGAGGACTTTGCGTGCTCTTCGAGGCAGACTCACAAGGACATACACACAGACAAGAAACATATATTTATGTAAATATGAATATCTGCCCCGAGCGGGAATCTAAACCTCGACCGCCGGCGTAACGGAGTTATAACTAAATTTGTTTTAATATTTCTTTTGTCAAGAAAGAGCTACATTATCCAGATGTAAAATAGGCTGCAAAACGTCACGTTATGACTCATAGAAATAAAAAAAAAAAAAAAAACAGCAAATATCTTTGAAAACGTTAGGGACGTCCCGTTACTAAGTGAATATATAATTTCTTCAATATCCATAATCACTTAGAGCCACTTGTACTTTGTTTTAAGGTTTCAAGTGTCAAATGAGTTTATCCACTTTTCGATCTCAAAATAACCATAAACAATTAACGAATTTTAAGCTTAGGTATAGTTAAAAAAATATGCGAAGTTTTATTTAGAGTATTCAGTACATATGAGTAATATCAAGTAATGATAAATTCATTCATTCATTTAGATTAATGGCTTGCAGTAGTCACGTAGAACGTAGAAGACACGAAGGAGATTAGTCAATCGGTAAAGTCGAATTATCAAATTTTGAATGAGTACTAAATTTTTTTGACAGCTCTTCTCAATGTTATCAGTGTATTCCGAACAGTGGCGGCGGCGGTATAGGGTAGATTGGCACCCCGGGTGGTATTGAGCACCTCTACTTATATGTATTTATATTACTGAAATGTTCCTTCTGCGAGACAGTAATGTCCAAGAAGGAGGTCGACTAGCGGGTGAGAGAAGAAGCTGCCGACGTGGCCTCCATCCGCGGGCGAAGAATGGGGGTGCGTAGGAGGCGCTGGTTCATGCGCCTCCAGTAACGCCCCTGTGCCAGTGTCGGGTCGGGATGGGAACCCGGTCCTGCTAGATACGGCGTCGTCGAGACTGTTCAAAGGTGAGCCGGACAGTCCCCATAGAGGACCGAGCAAGAAGACGAACAAGCAATAGCGCCGAGTCTGGAACAGATTCAGAATAGCTCCATTTTACAATGAATCTGAGAAGCTCCAAAGTAGTCCATTCAACCGCTTTTCGGACAGAAAAATTGGCAGTACACCAGAACGGTCGTCGTAAAAATTATATAAGGTTAAACAATACGGAACCCAAATATGATATCCGATCTGTTAACACGTCAAGTGGCCAATGTATTTCTAACTCGACAATAAACTTACGTATAATTTATACCGCAAAATTTGACTTAAACATAATTCTTTATTTCCACTCATAGAAATCCATGTTTAGAATAATAAAAACTAAACGCGTGGGTGTCTTAAACGAGTAAAAGAATCGCAAACTTGATAGACGTCAATAATTTTCGACTTTAATTTCAAATAAATAATAATAACACATTTTAACACTTTCACGGACAGTAGGTACGTCTATTTACGTGATTTAGTGAATTCACGATTCGACACAACGCCTATTTACGTTCAATTTTTTTTTTTCAATTCTTTGCCACCACGATCTGTGCCTTTTTACCTGTATCAGGTATATTAAACGTGGTACGTACATAGGCGTACTGCCACCCATGTACTACCCATTTATGTCGCTATGTGCCACAAAGTCTATGTATATACGTGGTGATAAGTCGTATGAAAAATTTTAGTGCTTAATTGCTAATCAGCACCCAGTTTCCGTGAAAGTGTTAAGGTTCTCAGTTAATTTTTTTTTCTGCTGTTTGAAATGTTGTAATGATCACAGCACAGTGGATTAGTGTGTGTAAATATTAACTATTCGCGGTTCAAATCTGAGTTAGTATCGCTGCAACGAGAATTTAATATATTGATCATTTAATGTTTGCGAAGATATTCCGAAATTTGTAAATCTGCCAATCTATATTGAACCAATGTAGCGGATTAAGCTATCTTTCTCCTTAATAAGAAAAGAAGCTTTTGCCCAGCACTAGAATATACACAAACTTTGACATTATTTTAAAAGTTTTTTTTTTAATTGAAATAAAATGCTTACTTTAAATGGCTCTAGAACTTTTATATTGGGCTTTATATCCTCACCTGTGAAAATTGTCAATTAGCCGCAAGACCGTCGGTTGTACTAAACAATCTACAACTAAATTTAATATATAATATTTGAGCTGTACACATGTATGAATAAATAAATAATAAATATAAATCAGGTACATCATTTTTTGTAATTGGTTAAAAATATATAATAGAGCACCTATTGTATTGTAGTAAGAGACGCCGCGGGCTACAATTAGTAGTAAATATATTTCATAAGTATCAGAGTGTTTATATTATGTAATCAGGGTTGCTTTATATAAAGTAAGTTATAGAAATAAATTTTGATAAACTTTTCTTTGTTTCATTTCCTTTCAGTAAGTTACTAACATGTGCTTACGAATATAATATTTATTATATATATTTATAAATAATATTTATTTTACAAAAATGTAAATAGAAAAATTTTACAATCGTTAAAATTACGATTTAAATAAATAAAAAATGACAATATTTGTATTTATCATAAAAATATGTATAAAATATATCAAATACTGCCTTTTAAACAAAACTTCATATCAATTTAAGAAATAATCTATACATATTATAAAATTGTAAGCGATTGATGTTTGTACATGAAAGATATTTACGAAAAACTAATTACGAGTATATGGGTATGTATGTTTCGATCAGGAATAAACTAAGACAGGAAATTTGATACGGTTTTAAAAATTATTATCCTGGATGTCTAACTAAAAATTTGATGTAGGTGTTATCTTGATACACCGTCTAGAAATTAAGTTGTTACTCTACAAACAATTATAGTAAAGTCGGTTTACACACACATTGACCGCGGTTGAAACTGTCCCACACATGAGCAGTGTATAAATATGTAAATTATAAAATATACACTGGATTAGCAAGTTTAAAAATTTCGAACGTATAACCTTTATATTTAACCTTCATTTCTGACTAAGCAATTATAAAGTAACAGCCCTATAAAATCCATGGTGCTAGAACTAAAACCGTAAGTTAAACAAATATCAAATATCAAAATCAGCGACTAGATGTGAGCGGAATCATTTAAATTTTATTACCGTAACTCAACACGACCACTCTGATAAGAGTAACTAAGTAACATATTAGATTATACTGTTTAATATTTGTCAGATTTTTTTTTATTATAATTAAAAATATGTATATCTCTTTAAATAAAACAATAGATATCCGATCGTCTGTCGCTAAGCGCATTACGGAAAAAAAACTTAATAGATTGCAACGTCTTCTAAATTTTGTTACTCAGACACATTCGCGTAATTAAAATAAAAGTGATGTCTTAAATAAATATAAAGTTATTATAGTTTTAAGAAACAACTAAATCTATAATCAATACCTTAGATTTTTAATCGAAGATCAATACGAATTTTTAAATAATTTTTTAAGCAAAGTTTATTTTCGCTTCCGATCTGCACATAAAATATATTTTTAATATAATAATTAATAAGCAAATTAGACGAAGTCACCTGTACCAGCTTGTATGTAATAAAATCGTATCGATGCCAATTCTATACATTATACATTGAATTTTATTTTCAAGGTAATAATTGTTACATATTTTACTTATGGTGGACAAAATGACAATTCATATAATTATGTAATTGAATGAAGACAAATATAAGAATGTTTATCTATTTGTCAATAAACCGATTTTCGTGATACTTTGCACAATTATCTATAATATAAAAATAAGTCGGGTTTTCCTTCCTGACGCTATAATTCCAGAACGCACGAACCGATTTCCACGGTTTTGCATTCGTTGGAAAGGTCTCGGGCTCCGTGAGCTTTATAGCAAACTAAATTCAGGAAAATTCTCAACAGAAAAGCAGGAAAACAGGGAAAATCATTTTTCACATACAGCGCCATCTCTGATACATAGCATGTACTACAAACCAATATGGTTTTGCATGGCGGCAGTACGTGGTGTGAGTATCCCTCACGAAAATAAGTTGGTGGCGAAACGGAGTTCGCCGGGTTTGCTAGTAGTTTACCTATATATCTGGCTTTAACCAAGGCTTTATATAATACATAATGCTATGTCTTATGTATAAGCGGAGCAGGAACGATAAAGATCAATACTCTAAAGCCGCATGGTTTAACTATTCTGAGGTTTAATATAGGGATGCTCATCGGAAAAAACTATCGATAGTTTTAGTATCAATAATTATCGTATCGTGTTATCTATAGTTATTGATAATTATCGAATGAACAGTTATCGATAATTATCGGATAAAAATTATCGATAGTTTGCAATAGTTATCGATAATTATCGATAATTATCTGATAATTCGATAATTATCGAATGATTTGATAATTATCTCATGGATCGGTTTTGCTCTCGTGGAATACGTTAAACCCATTGAATTAACCTCAAAGGTTAAGCCTTCGCTTGTTCATAAACACCTGATATACTATTGAGTACTATGTCATATAGCTTTAGCGGCAATCGATGAAACACAAACTAAGAATAACAAAGAAATGGTTACAGCCAAAGACTTCTAATACATAGTAGTCTTTGGTTACAGCAATGAGCTGTTACTCGTGTTAGCTCATGGTAAAAGTTTTTATAGATACAAAACGCCCATGACCATTAAAAATGTCGGATATAAAAAAAAAATAACTTTACAGGAGAGCGATGCAAAGTGTAAATTGCATGCGTCTTTTTACATATTTTTTTTTTAAATACCGACATTTATAAATTAAGTTATTAAAAAACTATGCATAAAACAATATTTTTCTTTTCACCTGATGTAAAACTTTATTTAGGAACGTTTTATGAAATCAATAAAAAAATATCTATTTTGCAGTTCCGACGATGTTAATACTCAATGGGCGAAAAGTTTGCCGTAAATATGTATTTACTAGTTTTAAAGTCGTTAATTTCATCTCTCGTCTTGTTTCGCCTTACCGAGGAGAGCTGGACACATTGTGTTTTGTATTTCTGAAACTCCACAGGATTTCACCCCATAAGTGGACGTCAAATTTATCACGCCTATTATATTATTATGAATATAGAAATATGACAAAAGTATGTCTGTTTGTTCTAGAAGGTCCATTAATGACATTTTTTCACTACATACGCTCCTAAACGAACGTTTGAAATAAATTGTTAAATTTTACGTTTCTATTGTTTTGTCGTAAATTAACAATCTTCAGCATTATTTTAAGATATGTTTAGAAACTTTAAAAGTCCCTTAAAGATAACAAAAACACTGTCACGCCAAATCACAGCCTTCGTTTAATGCATTCACAAGCACTGGTTCAGTACAATAGGACGGTAATACAAAACCTTCTTTTCATCTCAATACTGTTACAAAACCAACAAAAACGTATTTATTATTTATTGACAAATGCCGTACATCTTTTAAGATAAAATTAGTTTTTTTTTTTTGTCAAGGGTAAATTGTTTTCAGGGTTGTCGAACTCGAAGGGTGCCAAAAAATTGAACTAAGACACCGCTGTGCAAAGTCCGCCCGTCTTTCAGGGCTGCGTATCGTCTTTGTATCTTTAGAACTAGAAAAAAAAAAAAATCTTTAGAACTGTAATAGATAAATGAAAAAATAAATATTTAATGGACTTTGTCTGTTAGGCTTTAGTATTAATTGTAAATGTTTACTAATTAAAAAAATAACGTCACACATCATTTATTTAATTCTTTATTGTATGTACAATATTGTTTCATAAAGAAACAGTCATTGAGAATCACAAAGGAATCGTCATAGACATAAATCAAATAAGGTTTTTAAAAGGAACTTTATTTACAAGTATAATGATGGGCGAAGGCAATATAGAACATAGGTACTATATTTATATTAAATAAGTATATAATATATATGATATACCCAATATGACATACTGTATGTACTGTACTGTATCATCTTGTAAATAACCCACTGCTTAGCGAAGGTCTCTTCTCCATATAGAAGAAGGGTTGGAGCTTAATCTACCACGCTGCTCCATTGCGGGTTGGCGGTTAACTTCTCTATCATGAGTAACGATCGTTATCAGGTGTGTATGATAACAACTAGGATGAATGGCTGTACGTATTCTCTGAGGCACGGTGGGGAGACACACAAGGACATATACCCAGACCGGAAACAAATATTTGTACAAATCTGTCCCGAGCGGGAATCGAACCCGCGACCGTCGGCGTGCGGCGTAAAGGCGACTACTCGCACCACTACACCAGAACAAATATATAAATACATATTTAAATACGATAAAATATATAAATCATGTCAAGGAAAGAAAATGCAGATTATTTATTTCTTACGTTATAATTATACATTTAGGTATCTGTCGTAATAGTTTCTCTTCTAGGAGTCATAGCGTGACGTATTGTAGCCTATCATTATTCATCATCATCATATCAGCCGTTGGATATCCACTGCTGAACGAAGGCCTCCCCCGTCGATCTCCAGAGCGACCGGTTCGAAGCAGCCTCCATCCAATGGCTTCCGGCGATTGTTCTCAAGTCATCTGTCCATAACATATAATATAATAATTATATAATTATAATGTAACGTTTAATGGGACATCATTATTTAAGTGAGGCGTTTTAGGTCGAGCGAAATCTCACTCAATGGGGAGAGGGTAGTCTCGGCAAATATCACCAAAGTTTTTTTTTCTGTCATTAAAAATCTTAAATACAAATCTTAACTAGTCTTAAATAAATAAAAAAAATTAAGATAATTTTTTTTTTAAATAAAACTAATGTAATCGATCACAGACATGCCCTAAACTAGGTACTTCAATAAACACGCTTTATAAATTATTATTTAAAAAATCGGATAGATAGTTCTAGAACAACAAACAAACAAAATTGTTTCAATTTTATAACATTAGTATTGATAAGCATTAAGCACTGTTTTAAAAAACATAAATATTATTATTGTGTCATTTATAAAATGGAATAAAAAAATATTTTTATAAAGCATATTGTAAACAACAATAAAATATAAGGATGTGATAATTTATAAATATATATTAATACTAGCTGCTGCCCGCGACGTCGTCTGCGTGAGCGCTATTAGATTACACGTTGTTACAGAATGCGTTGAAGAAATAAAGGTTCACTGCTCGTTCCCCGTAGGTGATAGCGTGATAATATGTAGCCTATATGTTGACCGACTTCTTAATAATATTCGTGCCAAATTTGAAGTAAATCTATGCAGTACTTTTTGAATTTATCCCGGAAATACATACAGACAAACAGACAAAAATTCTAAAAACTATATATTTGGCTTCGGTATCGATTGTAGATCACTCCAAGTATTATTTTCAAAAAATATTCAATGTACAGTTTTGAGTTTCCTACCATTTTATTATAATATGTAATGATAATGTAATATATTTTTATTGGCTTTAGAATATATACAAAATAAATGATAATTAAACAAACATTAAAACTAATGTTTAAACTCACAACCTTTAAATGTGCTGTGAAAGATCTGTGGAACATATTTCAGCAAAAAAAAAATTAAGCATCAATAACAATGCACCAAGCTTTCTCTTCTATTGCACCCCAATAAGCCATACATACTTTGTCCGTCCGTATACCTGCATTACAATTACCATTACCGACAAAAAAAAATATGTATTGTGACGGTTTCCGGGACCCTATGGAATTTTTTCGTTGAGCGAAAATTTCTCGGCGTTGTTCCCATTTTTTACTTGATTCCGTATTCAATATTCATCCCTGTGAAGTTGTTAAACAATTATCAAAGTTACGGTCTTATGTTTCTAATTCATCGTTATAACATTTTTTAAATGTTAAGCTTATGAATCATAGAAGCATTTTCTAACTTAACCTAAACTTTAAACTTAGAGTTATCGACCAAGATTTTTAAATAGTATTAGCAGTCTTTCAATCAACCACTTCATCGACTAATGCAAATTATATTAACTTCCTGCTAGTATCTTATCGTGTTTTAGTACATATATAGTCTAGAACATGAGTCTCCAAACTTTGAAACCTTAGGGCTTATAATGATTTTTTGAATTCCTTCCAAGGACCAAAACAGTTTTAATTTTTCTGCCTTTAACTATATTTCTAGCTAGATTCGCAAAGTGCGCGACCTAAGCAAACATATGCTTTTTTTGCATTTCGATTACTATTGTGTACCTATTGTGTTTTCTTCTTCAATTTATCACAGCAATAGTACCAACAACAAGACATTGGCTGTTGCGGGCCAGATTGATGACACTCACAGATATTTGAAATATTTCTATTATGACACTAGTCTTAAGCTAACGCGGGTAAGATTGGTGACACTGGTGGGCCGGATTTGATCCGCGAGCCGTACTTTGGAGAACCCTGGTCTAGAACTAATTTTTACTTCTTATATTATATTATATTTATATTATATTATATTTATACTTTCCCAGAAAAAATTGTAGTCAAATAGCGAGTCACATCAAAATCGGATCATTATCCCCAGTTTAAAGACAATGTAATGGGATCATTAAACGTTTTTATATATCATATTATAGTAAAGTTATAAAAATAGAATTCGAAAATATTATGAATATATAAAGAATTTATCTAATCCATTAGTAATTATAGTTATTGATTCAGGCAGGCAGGGATTGGCAGGATATCGGATATCACACACACGTTTGTTCCTAAAGTCTACCTGTTTTTTAGGTAACAGTTGACTGATAGGTATATGATTTTTTTTTTGTAAATATATTTCTTTACTTTTTTATTCTTAAAAAACCTTTTCTTTATTTGGGTACATGACATAGCATGACAGGATATATTTATTTTAAATACACAGATAAAATAAAAATAAAATCTCATTTGTTTTATATTTAACCAAAATTATTATTCGAATTCAGTGAGTTACTTCAATGTTTGAATTCGTAAAAAACTACTATTTTACAGTAATTTTCATTCTATATTTTATAGACTTAAGGCGAGTTGCACGAAACTGTCGCTAACTTTCCGTTAATTAAGTTGCAATTAATCTTAAAATTTGTTGATCTCATGATTAATTTAAAGCTGTTGGAATTAATCGTCCGTTTGATAGGTCTTTAATTAAACTAAATTTTTTTGTTAACTTAATCAGATGTAGGTTTCGTGCAACAGATAATCACGATTCTTGTGATTAAATTAGTTTAATAAACACTTAAATTTAAAATTTGTTTCGTGCAACTCGGCGTTAATAGCTTTTACGAGTGTTAAAATTGTACAGGTTTTTTTTTTAAGGAAAATATTTTTTTCTTTTTCTCTTTATAGTTTAGTCTTAGCTCAACGCTCAAACAGCCAACGTTAGAAATTAATTAACTTAACTAGCGCACGTTAGTCGTTATCTAATGAGTCAAAGTACCGTTTCGTGATCCTCTCACCTTTAACCCTAAACTGTAAAACCATATCGTATAACCGAAACTAGTTTACATCAGACTTGCACAAACTTGAGCACAACACTCTCAATCACACACTCTCAAATGTAATTAACTATACCAAATTGATCTCTAATTGTTTTCTGTAAATTCTTTTTTGTTTTATATTTTAAATATTTATTGCGTTTAATATTAAAATTTTTACATACCATACACACATCTATACATAAGAGATATTTAGAAATAACATTTTACGTTTTATGAGTTTACAGAGTTATGATCCTGGAGGTCTCACTAATCTGGTGTAAGTTTGATATTGATACATTATCTTAAAGTGGAGTTCTTACTATATAAACAAATTTAGTAACCATCGGAGTTCAAGCAGTATAAACTTACAAGAATAAATGGCAATATATTTATTAACAGAAGTTATCTGTAACAATGTTCAATGCTGGACCAAGGAGTCGTCTTCTATGTTATGTAAGAACGGTTGGAAGACCCACAAGATTAAAACCCAACACAACAAATGTTCACAACGAGCAGAATCGAATCCGCGACCGTCGGCACCATATATATTTGTATTTAGCATATAATCGTGTTTTATGTATATGCCATGTAAGGCGACGACGGTGCACCACCTACCTTTTCCTTTCATATTCTATATAGTCTGGGTTGTCTGGAAAAAATCGCTATTTAGTGATAAGGCCGCATTTGTACTTTAAAATACTTTCTATAATTAATTTATGTGTGTTATGTTATAAATATAAATCTATCTATATAAAATAAACGACATAAAAATAACATAAAAAAACAGTAAATAAATAATAAAAAAATGTCGAAGAATACAATAACGTACATTGAAAAAAAAATGTCGTGTGTAGTGTACATGTGTGTCGTACGGAGTACACATGTCAGAAGTGAAACACCTTTGGCAAACTCAATTTAAAATTTATTAATATTAATAGTTAAACATTCTATTATTTATTTACGCATTATTTACGCGTTGCTAGGATACGCGACATCATACTATCTCATTCTCTCCTACACATTTTTGTATTTGTGTCTCTTATCTGTCGTTTTTTCCGTCGCATCTCGTTTCAAATCACAACGATTCTAAAGAAGTTTCACTTAAAAAAAAACGGTTTAAAAACATCATAAAAAGATATACCAGAGTAAATTTATTTTAAAAATCATGTCCATGACACAAAGCTACATTGTGACTACATTTTTCTGAGCTTTTTTAAAGAAAAATAAAACAGTTTATTATTTCTTAAAATACATACACGGAAATAGGTAGTGTCCCATCAAGATCAACTAACAAAATTTCCATCAATTTAAATATACCTATGTATTAATAATAATCATTTATTACGATTATTAAATGATTATTATGTATTAATAATAATCATTTATTACATCATTACATTACGATTAAAAAGTTTTAATTAAAATAAATAAATATGTTCACAAATTACAATGTTATATATAAGTACTTCAAAATACAATATAGGTATAACATGAATTATTTAAATTTTTAAACATTAATTAATCTCTCAAATAAATTTCGTTTATATAACATTTTAAATTAACATGGTTATTTTTATAACTACAATTATTTAAATCGGGATATTTACTATGTTTTTTATTTACATTTGGTGGAGCTCGATATTTCGACATTACCTAGCTACGATTCGTCTTGTTCACGAGACTGAACTCGTCTTATATCCCGCTTTAAATAATTGTACCTAGTTATAAATTTCGTTTAATTAAAATTATTTCTGAACTGTCATATATATTAATCTATTAATAAATTTTCTTTCATTAAATATATACGAGTAAATATTATGTATAACCTATTATTAGCTTAAGTTACAAAATTAAATCCTAAATAATTATAAAGTCGAAAAAGAAACACTAATATCGATGTCCGTAGTTAAGAAAATTGACAATCTTAATAAAATAATAATGTACGGTACATTATACATCGTACAAATATACATCGTTATTTTTATATAATAGATATAAGTAGATGTTTAGCAGACAGCTGCGCGCGGAAATCAAACCCAGTTACGAAGAATAGGAGATCAAGGTATACTCAAAGGCGCACCTGGGACCATTGAAATACACACACAGACAAAGGACAAAGATTACTTATCCTTTCAATGAGGGATAAGAATTTTGCGTGTGTTAGTTATACCTGGGGGATTTGAGATTTGGATGACAGTCTAGTGAGACGATTTTTTCATTTAACATTTTTACATAACGCCTCAACGGACATTCTAAGATTTTTCGTTTAAGATACCTATTCGAATTTACACTGATATGCATATACTGCATACATGCTACGATGGGGCAATAAATTAAACCAAGCTTAAAAAATTATACAGCTTTGAAATGTTATTTTATACATACTTGAAAAATAACTAAATTAACTATAATCAAACAGTCGCAGTAATCGTGCCAGGTCTTAATAACAGTTCTGACAGAAAATTCTTATAATGTGCGATCATCCTAAATGAGTCCCTTTTTCCGTTTTTACCGACTCTACCATGTTTAAAAAGTATACATGAAAAAATTATTTTTCCAGAAAAATTCCATTTAAATATATTACATTTTTCTTATGTACCTACGTAAGTCTGTGGCGATTTTTTTATATCAATCTAAGATTTGAAATGAAATTTCTCCTTAAAAAATAAAAGTATTTTTTCATTCACCGTACAAATATATAACAATCTTATATTATATTAAACTGTCTTCAATCTACTAAATCATAGTTACTTCAATCCTTATTTTAATGTCCTATTAATCTCAAGTCAAACGGTATAAGACATTGACTTATAAATCGATCCATTTCTATAAAAATAAAGTTATAATAAAAAAGATTTAGTTTATAAGGAATAAAATTTAAAGTTCAAATTTTAAGTTACAATTAGATTAGATTAACATTAAAATTAATAAAAATGTTTTGGTCTTATTGTTAGCGTATGTTTGCAATAACAATGAACAATTACTCTATGTGGACGAATTTTAATGTTCACGGAATGCAAGGGTTGTATTCACGGGTTGTATTAGTGTTGTTAGATGTCCCGATTTGCGTTGGGCGTCATCTGGTTTTCAGGGGTTCGGTGACACGTACCGATATATAAGCTTGACCGAAACGTCGAATGTCTAGAATCTAGATTATACCAAAGAAATTTATATCATAACTGGAACGCTTACTTAATAAAATTGTATATTCAAATATGCTCCTTGAAATAACTAGTATAAGGTTGGCATTTGTTTCCAACATACCTATAAATTAAAAAAATCGTTTCAAGCATTTCGTTTACAACTGGTATTTTGTCTCTTTCTTGCGAGTTGCCTTGAATCCAGGTTAGAAAGAGATGCAATCCATCTCTTGGAATGTTTTTTGAGTGCACGTGCGCATTCCAGTTTGTTTATAAAGTCCTTGTATTTAATATAATAAAATATATATTTTAAAAAGAAGGTTATAATGTTAAATGTTTCTATTCATCTCGATGTTAAGATAAGAAGAAATCAACTCGTTAACATACTAAATAATAAACAAGTTTAATTTCTTTACTGTTGAACTGAACTAAACTGAAACAACCTGTAAACATCCCCCTACTGAGCAAAGGCCTCTTCTCCATATCTGAGAAGGGTTAGAGCTTAATCCACCACGCTGCTCCACTGGCGGGTAATTTTCCTACAATGAGTAACGATCGTTATCAGGTGTTTATGACTACTTTACGTGCTCTCCGAGGTACGGTGGGGAGATCCATAAGGACATGGGTACACCTAGACCGGAAACAAATATTTATACAAATACAAATATCTGCTCCGCGAGGGAATCGAACGCGCGACCATCGGTGCGCGGCTTTGCGGCGACTAGTCGTACCACTACACCAGAATGGTCGTCGTTTTTAACTATGTAATACACAAAGTATATTTTTTCAAATTAACGATCTGTACAACCAGGAGGTGGCGCTGTAGATGGAGTACCTGGTTCTTAATTAGGATCTAGGATTCAAATCTAGACGATACAGCTAAATTTTTAACTTGTAAATATTAAATAAAGTCGTCTTATGTGAAACATTATATTACATTCTGTTCTGATTCTGGTGTCTTCAAATATTCTTATTCACAGGAATGGATGTATTTGCCCAGCGGTAGGACTTCACTGATAGTAAGCTATTGTAGTTATTTGTATTAAATTTTAGCCATTAAGACAGGCAAGGCAGTAGGTTAAACAAGGGTTAAAACCCTAAAAAATTTGAAGTATATTCTTAATCTCTTAAGCTGATTGGAAAATGTCCAGTTCGAAAATATTTTAAAAAGACAGTCAATAAACAGGTTTTTGAAAAAGACCTTTAGGGTACCTATACCTATTAGGTACGAACAAATATTAAATTTTACTTTTTTTTATTTTAAGGGTTTTTTTTTTTCATTTTAACCTATTATATTTCTGAGATTTTAACATCAGCGATAATTATAAGTGATAATGGCTCAAAGATGTCACACCTGATGTGACCTTGGCTCTCGCTCCCGTGGCCTTCGAGCGCCGGCCGAGGGGCCCGAATCGCACAAAGCGGGCCGTTAAACGAGTCCCGACTGAATGCCTGAATGCTCCGGAAGCACTCCCCTACCATCAAATTACATGCACGAACTTGTGCGAAATTACATCGACGGTTTAACGATTTTTCTATTCGCTGTCACTCGAGACCTTTGTTGTCGCTAATTGTCGCTAAGAAGGAGGTTGTATATCCGCGTGACGTTTATTATTCTTTAATATTCTGTTTGGTATAATCTGTGAGTTATAAAGTTTTTATTATCTATAGATTATTTTTTTATAGTTCGGATCACGGAGTTCGGATACACACTAAGCTATCATTTACATATTTTATTTTATTTTAATATTTTATTAAGATATACCTACATATATAATTTATTTTTTGGGAGCTGAATATGAGATGAATTTCATTTGTTAATATTTTGTAGAATATTATATTACAGTTTTTTTTAATCACAAAAACTCTAAACAATGAAAACAACAATATTTATTAAAACATTTAAATTTGATATTAGTTATTTAAATAAAGAAATTGTTTTCTAGTTTAACTAACAATCAATCATAATAATAATTACTAGTTAAATACATATCATTGTCAACGAAAACATTATTTCAATTTAGCATAAGTACTTCAAAACTATGAATTGATTTTTTAAATTATTCCAAACTATTCATTATAACAATAAAATATAATAAACTCCATGCTCGCCATTGTTAGTCGGGACTCGGGCACTAAACAAGAAAATCACAATAGTAAAATAGGGGTCGAACTACCTACCTACTTGCTATTACAGAAATTGTTATTTCATTTCAAAAGTTAGACTAGGATTTTGAAGTTTCTATTCAGTTGGGAAAAAGGGCTTAAGCTTATTCCTATAGTGAGTTATACAGAATTCGTAACTCAATACTTACGCCCATTACTTAACAAGAATTTGAACAATAATACCCGGAACTTAAAAAAAAAGATTTTGAAATATTCCTTAACTTTTTCCTTTTTTTTTTGGTAACATTTTACACGCACCTGTGTAAAACCTTTACCTTTGTGCTTAGCGACGACGATACCAACAGCAGAAATATCTTGTCAACGTTTAAATTCGAAATATTCTCAAGTTATAGATAATAATAATAAAAAAGGAAACAGCCATTGATATATATACCACAGCAAAATATTTTTAATTCATAAACCTAGATATAGTCATAAAACGCAAATAACAGTAAATATAAATAATATATAATAATTTAATTAAAAAAAAAAAAAAAAAAAAAGTTGAGAATTTAAAAATATTTGTCAACTCGCTAATACACATTTAAAAATATAGCAACAGGTTTTTGATATTGTATGGCGTAGTTACGATTAAGAAGACTCCTTAAATCGTCATTCAAGCAAGCCAAGCAAGGGGCACAAATGTACAATTATTGTAATTTGTAAAGCAATGGCAGCCCTCGATACGATTTACACAACAAAAGCCCTTAGACCTTGACCATGACATAAGATCCAGTTCCATTCAGGTTTAAACATCTACGTGGATCTAGTTGCGAACAGTTCTTAATATTTTTTGTATTTTCATAAAATCGATTACAAAGAAGTTTTTATAACGAAGCGTTTTACGGGGTCAATAAAAATTAGCAGTCGACCCAGGCAAGTAACATTAAAAAATATATAATTTGATTATGTTTATTTAAAACAAAATTAAAAAAAAGCCTGCGGCAGTGGTATATACAGAATGACAGGTAAATTACTATCAATATTTAAGGAGACTACTCGGTACATGATTCTCATTCGAATTATGTAAAAAAAAAACAGGTAAATATTAATAAACTTTTAAGTAAAGTTTCTCAACGTGTTAACAGGGTAGCAGGATAAACAAGCATGATCCAATCCCCCTTAATACTTTAATCCCGGCTTAGGATAGGCAAAAATACTAAGATATTTTACTCGTTTAAGCAACAAATTTGTTGACTAGGTAAATGATGTGAACTTTGGCAATTTTTAGATGTTAACAAGCGGCACAGTACAACACCTGTGCACGTGCCGCCGCCGCGCCGGCATGACTGTAGAGTGTCAACGCTTCATTTACTTGAATTGAAATTTATGAAAATTTGGTCAAAAATTAAGTACCTATTTTTTTTTACATAATTCGAATGAGAATCATGTACCGAGTATTCTCCTTAAATATTGATAGTAATTTACCAGTCATCCTGTATATTTCCTAAGGTAGGCGACATACTGCCTTACAACTCGAATTATATCGAATTATACTTGCTTATAATTCGAATTATAGGAAAGGTTACAACTTTTAAGTCAACTTGGTCAAATCACGGAAGTTGAGATTGGATGTCACAACGAAAAAAAAAACGAAGAAGTACAAAATTGCAGACCAAAAAAAAATATTTGCACAAATATCTGTCCCGAGCGGGAATCGAACCTGCGACCGCTGGTGTTAAGGCAACTGCAAGCACCACTAGACCATAACGGATGTCAGATGTAAAAATTGGTAAGAATGAGTATTTTATGCCGTAAACTTTATTTTAGGCTCCAAATTAATAATATAATAATATATAAATACTCGTTTAATTGATTTTCGAAAATTCTTTATTACCGGGACATAAGCCCCTGACGGCAGTTTCAGGAGCCCAAAAATCGTAATATAATACGGTTTAAAAAAAAAACATTTGCTTCATGAAGCGTCTTTTTTAACAATTATGTTATACGGTGGAGACGGTGTCATCTTAGTACATATTATTACTTCAATGGTGTCATCATTAAGTTTCTGCCCCAGATTGAAATAATCATAGATCCGACTTGATATGGGGCATGAAAAATTCTATGGTAGATCTGTCATTTTTTTTTAAAGTTAGTTTTCTAATTAGATAAAATAAATACGCATTTTAGACTTTTAAATTTCGTATCTGAAGGCTTAAGGACGTTTTTTTTTTGTCTAACATTTGATTGCTTCCAACCGATTTAGTTACGTACAACTTGGCTTAACTTAATTATTATGAATCCTTTCTTTTATTTCAATTGCACGTCTAACTCCTATATTTTTTCTATCTAGATCTGTTCCTTTTCGTGTGTGCTGAAAAAAATCTCTTCTCGGGATTTACACCTTCATATTTGTACTTCAATAACATGTATCTTTCTATATTTAATACTACATTCTGCCCGCAGTTTCGACCGCGTGGATGTCAGTTATCGCGACCAAAAAAAATATCCTATGTTACTTCTAATACCTCAAAGAATATGTGTACAAAGTTTCATGATGATCGCTTAAGTAGTTTTCGCGTGAAAGCGAAACAAGCAAACTTACATTTGACATTTATAATATTAGGGATTCTTTACGTATATTAAAATGTCAAATAAATAAATAAATTAATTTAAAAATTATACAATAATTTTGAAATATAATTTAGGAATACGAGCTCTTCTTATAAATAATTATACTTAATAAATTAAGAAAACTAAAAATTTATAAAACTTTTTTATATGCGAGTTTCTTCACTTCACACACACACACAATTTTCGATTTAAAAATATAATCTATGTTGCTTTTGATTAACTTAAAAATTATTGTCTATTACAGGTACAACTAGTCCAGTTAATAACTGAAATATTATTTAAAGGCAGAAACTACTTATTTGTATTTCCAAGTCAAAATAGAACCATAAAGATTACAATTTTATCAAAAGAAAATCATGATCGGCTTAACCGACTAGTCAGCCTTTTGTTACCGACGCGTCGACTAGTCGGTAAAATTCATAGTCAGCCCAACTCTAATAGCCTTAAAGTACCCGGGCAACCGAGTACTTCAGAGCAGACCCCTCTTTCCCACTGGGCACTCTGGGCACTTGCCCAGGGCCCTGTGATCAACAGGGGCCCCATTAGTTTTTGCCAGATCACTGAACAATAACCGATATTTATTACCGAAGTTTTTTTTTAATTCGAATTGTCCGCCAATGAAAAAAACACGGAATCTGATTACAAGGACTTATCTCAAAGAACAAAACGCAGGAGCTTTTTTGATGGCTCTGCAACGTCAATTGAACTGAATGGAAGACAGAAATAAATAGAAACCTTTCTTCCTATAATTGATACTCTGGGCTTTCATCTAAAACAGCGATTAAGTTCGTATCAGAACATTAGTAAACGTTTTGATTTATTTTGTTCGCTTGAAAGCTCTGAATTCCGAAGAGTTGAGAGAAATTTGCTCAGAATTTGCAGAATTTGATTATGATGACGTTAATGAAAAAGAGTTATAAATGGAATGTCTGCATATAACAGAATAGGTGGTTACCTACTTGAAGATTGTTCACAGTGAATTCGAAGGAATTCATATTATATTGGAAATATGTATATAAAATTTTAAAGGAAAACAAAATTGAAGACATCTTTTCAAATGTAGAAATCGTATTTAATTCTTTTTTAAGCATGATGGTAACTATCTGCAGTGGGGAACGCTCCTTCTCCAAATTGAAAATAATAGAAATCATGTTTATTTACCATGCATGTTTATTTACCTTCTTTGTCTATTCTAAGAAAATAGTGTTCTAAAAAAATAGTGTTCTGTCAAAGTCATAGGGGCCCCATTACCCTAATATGCCCAGGGCCTTCAATAGCTTAAAGACGGCCCTGCTTCAAAGCTATAATAGATGGGCTGATGATAGAGTCAACGGATTATAGTTGGTCGATTGTTCACCCACAAAAACCCCTATATTGCATGTCATTTACATCTTAATTCTTAGGCATTACTAAAGTAAGGTAAATATTAACCATACTTAGCTTCTTGTGTCACTTTTCGCTACTTATTTAAAAGTAATTAATATAAAAATACGTTAGAACAATCAGTACCTATTAAGAAGGCTTAGCATTTAACTAGCACTAAGAAGAATGTTTAACTAAAAGTTCTAGAGTTTAGTTAATAAAAGTTCTAATATAATTCGGGGTTAATAGAAATAGTTTGGAAAATCCAAAAGTGCACGCCTCATTTCATTTTTCAGAATTAGACCGTGAAATTAAATAGGGTTCTATTCCTAAATATCACAGAAATAGTAATAATATATTTCTGTGCTAAATATACTGAAGCGTAAGAAAAGAAAAGGAACTCGATTAGTGAAGTCTTTCGGTAGTTAACGTGACCACATACAGGATCCGCACATACAGATGTCCATGAGCGACATTTTTAAAGTTTTTAATTAGTTTAAATAGGTAACAAAAATGACATTAAAAGTATCATGAGTGTTAAAATAATGTTTTTTTTTTTAATTTATGTATGTATACATTATTTTATAAGTGCAATATACGACATATTGCGACATTTTTAAGTTCGAAAAATCACTCGTTTTGCGTAAAGTGAGAGTAGAACCCACCTAAACGAAGGAAAAAATCTAATATGATTATGATATATTATGACTTATAATTGTATTGAATTTCTATGTTTAAATAATGTTTCAGAACTTTTTTTTAATGGCTGTTATTATAAATAAAAAAATATATATAATTAGTGATAGACATACTTCCGAGATAATTAATATAATTATATTATTATTATTAATATTATTATATAATTCCTATTGTTTAATTATTAGTTTACTATCTTTATTTTTAATCTCATTTTAAGTGAATTGTTATGATAAATAAAGATCTTTAAACATAAAATTAAGTAAAGTTTGATTGTTGAGAATTCAATTTAAAAAATAAAACATTTTTTCTTATACCCTATGTCTACCCAATATATTGATTAATTAAAAAAAAAAAAAAAAAACTCCGTAATGATTATAACGGTGTTTTACGGAGTTTCTTTAGAGCTATGAAATTAAAAAATATCCAAATATCAATAGGGAAGACAGTTTCAGAATACCGAGTATGTGGAATCCGGTGATTAGTTTGTGTGAAAGTGCGTCACGGTATCGGTGCTCAGAGCCTAAAAAGACACTGTCAGTATGGTGTGCCGTAGTGAACAAGTGCGTCCGTGTGCCGAAACTAGTCGACCTAAACGAATAAGAAAGAGGGTAAACAGATTTTTCTGATCTGCCACCATCCACCATCTCTGTACGTCAGTCTCCCCGTGATCATGGCGATTGAAACATTGCCGAAATATAGGGAACTCAACAAAATTATAAACGCGGTAAGCACCCGAACAAATATAAATTTAAATATAGCTATAAAATTGTCATACGTCAATAAAGTATCATGATATATTTTCTTGCGACCTCTGACTGAGCTTAGTATCGCGTTACTTAAAATTAATAAGCGGTTTTTTGAGTTTTATACTAATACCTAAATGAAGCCATGTAACAAAATACAGTTTCCTCACATTTTTCCTCATTTGTAGTCTAATACTAAAATAGAGAGCTTCCGTTGCGTCCTTTATTATTTCTCTTCTCGAGACATTTTTTAACTATAGTTCCACTTTTACAGTAAATATAACATCACTCTTTTACTGTGAATTTTCGAAAAAAAAAAAACTCAATAATACGTTGAACGACCCAGGAATCAAACCTGATACCCCTTGCTCGGCAGTGATCCTTGTGACCACTCGACCAAAGAGGCAGGTACCCACTCTTAAAGTAATTGTTTAAAAATATTTAAGTAAATTTTTCCCTCAAATTAACGCGGGCGAAACCGCGGGGCACAGCTAGTACTTTATAAAAGTATAGGATATTTCTTATACGATTTCGACTCACACCTGCCCGGCTTTTTTCTTGTTCCTCATAATATATACAAACACGCTTCTTCTTGAATTGTCAAGTTATTTTATAAATTCATATCGCACACTTCCCACGATAGCTACCGGAAAATAACGGATTACGGACTTGTGTATGTTGTGTGCGTGCGTTGAGTCGGTCACAAAATCGGCGTAATTATCGGACCTACACGTCTGACGTGGGCGGGGATTCTCAATAAACATATTTTTATAGGCCTAGTGGATTCCGAGATAAAAGCGTTTAACAAATTCTTCCGCTTTTATTTTATACTAGATGGGCGCGCGACGTCGTCCGCGATAACATATTTCGATTTTCATCCCCTCTCTTTAAAGAAATCGTACTAAGGTACGAAATAAAATGTATCTAGTGTAGTAACTTCGTAACTTGAGCTCAAATCATACGAAGTTTAATTAAAAATCATAGATTCGGCGCGATGCGCTTCATAGATACAGTACGCGCGCGAGTTCATGTCCATCGGGGCCTGAGGTGAAGGGCGGGGGCAGCACGCCCCGCCTCGCCGAATTCGTCCGAAATCGAGTGTTGTCCGTTGACGGTGACGCGTGCTTGTCGATACTAAAAACTATTGACCGCTATTGTATTATTTTTTTTTTACGAAACCATGAGTACTTCGCCTTCAACAATTTCAAATAGAAAAAAACTTTTATAATACATAAGCATGATAAGGCCGCCATTGCACATTTACTGTAAATTTTTTTTCTTCAATGCTATTATTTAATAACGTGTGTAATAAAGTATTAAATAAAAATAAATAAATATTTAATTACTTAAAGTTGCAATAAATATGGAATAGATATTATGGTTGACCAAATGAGATTATCGATATCGACATTATGATAGGTCACAGAACTACCGCATTCCTCAGGATGGACATGAACTCGCGCGCGTACTGTAGGTACAGGCACGGAAGAGTAAAAACATAGTCTTCCGTGGATGCAAGCACACAAAAAAATGCTAAAAAAATTGTTTTGGCTTCAGTATCAATTATAGAATGTCCACAATCATTTTTTCAATATTTTCAATGGAATTGAACCTCTTGCAGGTTAGAGAAAGTTCCCATACTACGTGACCCATTTTTTACAATTTGTAAGAACCTCGAGTTTTTACGTAATAATTAATACGTGGTATAAATTATTTTTTGAAAACAGAAAGTTAAAAAAGTGTAGTCAGTAGTTAGTAGTGGTAGAGTAGCGTAGTGTTGCCACCCGTGAGTTTAAAAAGCGCTAAACGCTGCAAGCCATATTTAAATATAGCTGGAAAAAGCGCGAGATTTCTCTAGAGGATATTGACTATGTGACGTAAACCTAAGAACCAAGTGACCGCTCGCTCGCTTCGCTCGCTTCAGCCTATCGCGGTCCACTGCTGGACATAGGCCTCACCAAGTTCGCGCTAAATATCCAGGTTTTCCGCTAACCTCGTCCACCCTCCGCCGGCAACCTTGCTTAAGTCGTTGGTCCAGCGGGTCGGAGAACGCCCCACACTGCGTTTACCGATACGAGGATTCCACTCCACGACACGTCTGCTTGAGCGGTTATCGGTCCTGCAACATACGTAACCAGCCCACTACCACTTCAACTGGCTATGTCGGTTACTTTGGTTCTCTCGCGTATAATCTAAATTTAGATTTTATCCTTGAGAGAAACTAATAAGTACTAGTAGTAACCTAGTAACTGTAGTTAAGGAATTGAATAACCTCTTCATATGTCTAAGAACCGTTTAAATATCTGCAATCTAGTAGTTCAACAACGAAACATTTCAAAGTCACTGATCACTAGAATTATCACGGCCTTAGAGTCGACGTAGTTATTAAAAATATCAATAGATGGAGCTATAACTTCAATACGTATTCGTTTATTTTAATTCCGCTAAATGATAACTGAGACGTGGTCTCTGATTATGGGCTTTCTAAACAAGCTCTAACTCGCAGAGCGTGCAATGGAGAGGCCAATGCTTGTGTCTCTCTGCGAGATCGAATTAGAAATGATGAGATCCACAGGCGAACGAAGGTTACCGACATAGCTTAACGGATTTGCAAGCTGAAGTGGCAGTGGGCAGGGCATAATATATAGCTCGTAGAATTAGCGACCGATGGAGCAGAAAGGTTCTCGAGTGGAGACCATGTAGGTACCGGTAAATGCAGCATTGGACGGCCGTCCACGAGATGGATAGATGACTTGAAGAGAATCGCTGGAAGCCGTTGGATGGATTCCGCCTCGAACCAGTCGCTCTGGAGGTCGATGGGGAGGGCTTACGTTCAGCAGTGGACATCCAATGGCTGATGTGATGATGATGATGATAAGATAATACGACTTATAAATTAGATATTAAAAAAAAAAAACTAAAATTATATTTGTAATTAATATTTGAAATAATCATATTTACATCAAGTGTCATCCAAAAAAATTTATTTCAACTTAATTGGATAAATAAATAAAAAAATATTAAGTTTGAAAAATTGAAGAAGGAGATGAGAGAGAGTGTAAAGTTGTAAACCGCAGCAACTGAATAAGAGACAAGTCATTTTTGTGTCGATGAAACCATATCCAAGGATTACTGATCTGAAGATACTCAAGCAATTTAGTCAAAGTCAAAGTCAAAATATTTTATTCAGCATAAAATTATTACAATTATTTACTGAACGTCATGAGTCTACCACCTAGTTCCTCTTCTTTATGATCTAATTAGCTAGTAATCAGCATTAGTCAAGAACTAATAGTAAATTGATTGTGCTAACGCAACCTTAGTTGGCTAATAACGAAAGTGTTTAAGCTGTAATTTGAACTTGATGGCTGCGAATAGCTTTTGCCTCATCTCACTTACTTGAGGAGCTCAAGAGTGACACTGACAACAAAGGTATCCAGATTTTTCACTTTGTCACGGAAATTAATTATTTTGTTATCAAAAGTCACTAGGTATTCAATTCTACATAGTAGTTATGGTGTACCGATAATAATGACTTGACATTTTAAGGGATTAACTTTTAATCCGCATGAGAAATTATGAATATTGTTCGAGTCATTACCTAATTTATAGATTTGGGTAAATCAGTTTTAAATGGGAGAAAATTTAGAGATCGTCTACAAACGATAGAGAAATGCGTGAACTTATTATTGACGTGATAACGTCTAGTAAATTGATGAAGGGGTGCCCGTTCGAAGAAGATGACGTCATCATTGTCACAATTAGTGAGCGAGAGCGCAGAACAAGCGATAGAGAGGCACGATTAGCCTAAGCGTTCTGTCTTACACTCTATCGGACCGCGTTCGAGTAAAAGAGACAGTGGCGCCACGCAATCTACACGCGAACTGTTTTGTAGGGATGTTCATCGGAAAAAAATATCGATAGTTTTACTATCGATAATTATCGTATCGTTTTATCGATAGTTATCGATAATTATGGAATGAATAGTTATCGATAATTATCGGAGGAAAATTGTCGATAGTTGACGAAAGTTATCGATAATTATCGGTCGATGGTTATCGATATTTATCGAATGAAAAATTATCGATAATTATCGGATCAAAATCATCGAATAACATTTATCGATAATTATCAAATGGAAAATTATCGAGTATTTACGAATTATCGATAATTATCGCACACCCCTACTGTTTTGTGTTTTGTCAATTGTTTGGTAGAAGTAGGGATGTTCATCGATAAAAAATATCGATAATTTTACTATCGATGATTATCGAATCGTTTTATCGATAGTTATCGATAATTATCGTATGAACAGTTATCGATAATTATCGAAGAAAAAGTTATCGATAGTTGGCGACAGTTATCGAAAATTATCGGATAAAAATTATCGATAGTTGACGAAAGTTATCGATAATTATCGGTCGATAGTTATCGATATTTATCGAATGAAAAATTATCGATAATTATCGGATCAAAATTATCGAATAACACTTATCGATAATTATCGATAATTATCGAATGGAAAATTATCGAGTATTTACGAATTATCGATAATTATCGCACACCCCTACTGTTTTGTGATTTGTCAATTGTTTGGTAGAGAGTACCACTTGAAACACTCCCCTTTATTTCCTACTTTTCTTATCATCTTCCTATCCTTAACAAAATAACTCAGATTGGAAAATCTTGAATATCACACTATCATATAAATATAAAAAAGTACTACACTATCATATATATGCAAAGTAATACACACTATCATATTATATATGTGATAATAATTCAATTCGATTCATAAAAGTATACAATTCTACATCTATATTTTCTTATGACGTTATCACGTAAAAATTATCGTCTGTAAACCGACTTTACAGACAACCATTATTTTTAATAATAATTTAAAATAGGAAAGACGCCCTAACTTATGGCCTAATGTAGCGTTTACATAGACTTATCTTAATACGAATCCTTCTGCAACTGCTGTTAAATTGCCAATCACTCATGCTGATACTTTATGACAATGTAAAATAGCTAGCGATACGTCTGGCAAAGTTAACAAAACAATGAGTCTTAATTGTTCATAACAAGTCTTTGCCCACAAGACTCAAGATTTTGCCGAGAACAGTTGCCGTTTTGTACCTTTTAGGAACCGGACTGATAAGAATTTCAGAGATTATTCGGGGGAAGAAATAACATAAGTTATTGATAAAAAAGACGATCCAAAACCTTCGAAAATAATTGGTCGATAATTGACGTAATCCAGATAATGCGGTATGGGTTTCTTCCTTATTATATTTTCGTAAAGGAATAATTTGAGTGTCTTTTGAGAAGGGAATTATTATGGGCAAGTGCGGAACATGTGGACACTTTCCAGAATTTGGAATAAAACATTTTTTATATCTGAATTAGATAAGTTTTATTTATTTTTAACATATCACATATCTTAAGAGATAATCAGCCTTTCTTAAACTAAAATTCTAGTCTTAATATCATCTATACTTACAAAAATAATCACTTTTCTTAAAAAACACCACATTTGTCCACAGGTTCAACAGACGATTGTACCTATGGACAGTAAAATTGTACCTGTGGACAGTTCAAGTTAATTTGAAAATAAAAATAAAAAAATAATTATTATACCTATACTTCTAAAAACAACTTCAAACAAACGTAAAAATAATAGAGTATTTTTAATTATATTTATTACGAAAAGCTTCGAACAGTTTTTCAGTAAATTCATCACTATCGTCATGTTGTCCAAATACGATGCAGGCCACGCATTCAAAATCTTCACTCTCATCATCAGACTCAAAATTTTATCTGTATGACTTCGAAACACAACAAATGTGATAGCTATGATTGCAAAAACAACATATGAGTATTTGGTTTTTGTCTTTGGAATAAGTTTTACACTTCAAACATCTAACAAACGATAACTTCTCTTGTTAAATTATTTTAATCATTTTTTTGCCGGATTTCTCAGTGTTTTCATTCAAAAGTGCTTTGGAAGGACTAGTTTCAGAAAGATTATTAGCTAACAGAGGGTTTGGATGACATTTTGAGCAACTAGCATCGCCTTTGGAGGAACCAGAAAAAGCTTTGATAACAATTTATTGTTTTTTAAGCAGATTTTTTTTGTCCATTTTCCGGGCCTACTATTTCCTTCTTTTTGGCTTTTTTTAAATTCTTCTGGGCTTTTATCCACGTTGAACACACTTTCGTAGGCCATCTTTTTCAAATGGGCGGACGGTTTCGAGTGTTATTTGTAGATCAATAATCCAGCGGGGTGCGAAATCCAGATTGTTCTGGTATCAGCCGATTATCCTTCTGGATAAGCAAGATTGGTTATGTGATAGTCTGAATAATAGGATCTGCAAATAGGTCGTTTCGATCCAAGTCCTCCAGATAGGATAGATTTGGCTGGAAATCTGCTCAACTGGTTGCTGTAATCTAATTTATCTAAATTAACCGTTGGTGTTTCTTAATAAGTTCCGGTGACTTTAATATAAGAAATAACAAATCAAGTAAAACGACTGATCATATTTTGTAAGTAAACATTATAACACTTTTGTACTTGTGGACAGTCCACAGGTACACTCGTATGTTTGTCCACAGGTACAAATTGAGACTTATAAAATAAAACAGATCAAACTTTGATAACAAAACAGACTTAAAGACATGAGATAGCCACCAACTAAACGATAAACAACGCCCATTATACAGCAAACACGATCTATCTGATATCATAAGTATTTTGACGGTAAAACACATTTAAATTAAGGCCAGTATATCCCAAATCACCTGTTTTTGATAGAGTTTTAAACATAGTAATATTCATTTTTTTGATCCGTTAAAAATATATGTTATAGTTTAACAAACGTTCTTGATTATTCAACGGTTCAAAACACGATAATTGTAACTTGACTCGATAAAAAAAAAACATAAAGAAAGGATGTTTTTGATTATTTTTCGAGTTGTATTCGAAGAATATCAGATTTTAAGTTACAATATTCACATGTAAAAATAGGTAATAACTTTTAGTAGAACATTTAACGGTTACTTTTTTAAATAAATGTTTCTATTTTTTTTAAATATTAAATATTTAAATTATATAAGAAAACGGCCCGCGCGCCTCGCTTTAGTTGCCTGCGAGGCGTCATCGAAGTAGGACCTGTATCTCTGCTGTCTGGCGGCGTCCCCCCCCCCCCCTCTAAAGATTGGATTTTTTTTTATAACAAAAATATCCACGGGCTTATATTTGCCCGTGCCTTTTTTTAATTAAATGTATAAGATTGTTAATATAGTTTCATGCGTACTATTTTAGACTTACATTAGCTAGACTTATTGTCAGGATCTCTATGACGCGAGTCCGTATACTGACCATTATTTATTTATTATTATTATAATTTTTTTTAATACATATAATCATATTTACATACATATAATCATTTTTAATAAACATAATCTTTATTTACAAATATAATTTACATATACAAATATACACACATACATATATAAACATATACATATACACACACACACTCATATACTATGGCGGTATATTATATAATATATATATAATTTTATTTTGTCTTTTTTTTTCTTACATCTATTTACATCATGTTTCTTATTTTCTATGTACATGCGTTTATTCCTTGATCTAATATAATCTAATATTTCATTGCTTGTTAGTACATACATACCAGCCACCACATTTTTACGGCTTGTCTACATTTACATTTGGGCTTTTTATTTTTGTATTATTTATTGGAGACTCTGCCGCAGCCATCCCCCGAGGGAAGCTGTTCGGGCACATCCTCAATGACGGCGGTGTCTCTTTTATGTATAGCCATCTTGAGGGTGTGCTCGAGTATTTCCTTTGTTGTGGCCTCCACCGAGGCCGACAAAACGACCGATTGCATCACCACCGTCGTCGGTGTAGTAGACACAGGTCTTTGTGTGCCTGGTCACCGCAACCACAGCATGCGGAACACTTTGTCTGGACGATGATGACTGCCTCGCGTGTCTGTCCCTGTGCCTCGTGGATAGTCATGACGCTCGATCCCTGTCCGGTGCCGTATCCCTTGTCTATCAACGTCTTCTTTTCCTCTTGTGTGAAAACCGATGTATAGGGTCCGGTCTTGTCTCTTAGGAATTCGAGCGCCAGTGAACCTCTCTATCCTCAGAGAATGAATAGTGTGGTTTGAGAAATAGATTGGATAATTTTATTTAGTACTAACTGTGCCCCGCGGTTTCACCCGCGTTAATTTGAGGGAAAAACGTACTTAAATATTTTCGCCTCGTTGGTCCAGTGGTACCAAGCGTTACTGCCGAGCAAGGGGTCTCAGGTTTGATTCTTGGGTCGTTCAACATATTACTGAGTTTTTTTTTTCGAAAATTTACAGTAAAAGAGTGATGTTATATTTACTTTAAAAGTGGAACTATAATTAAAAAATGTCTTGAGAAGAGAAATAATAAAGGCCGCAACGGAAGCTCTCAAAAAAGATTATTTTTTCCCGTTTTTGTAACCTTTCTTATTATTACTCAGCCCCTATTAGTCGTAGCGTGATGTTATATAGCTTAAATTCTTCCTCAGTAAATGGACTATCCAACGCAAAAAGAATTTTTAAATTTGAACCAGTGGTTCATGAGATTAGCGCGTTCAAACAAACAAACTCTTCAGTTTTATCTATTAGTATAGATTATTATTGATTATTTTATTAGATTAGTTTAGTTAGTACTCTAACAACGTTGGAAGTGTTTTTACTGTATAGCAGTGTAGTGTAGATATAAAATGGGGAATAAAACTAGAAATAAAAAGAAAATATCTAGACGTGAACTACGTAAGCTTAGAAAAGCGATCAGATAAGTACTCGTAAGTTTAATGAACACTCAATCTATTTTTAGCTAGAATATAATGATTGTCATCGATATCTTAGACCGATATATTAGTATATCCAAAATTTCAATAAGTTATATTAGTATTTTCACCTAACAGCGGCTAGCTAGCAGCTAGCGGCAATTGAAGATTCTTCGACGGTCAGCGAATGGCGATGGGTCCCAACCAGGCTAAACGTAGCCGACGACGCGGCGCGGGACGTACCAGCGGGATTCAGCAGTGGTCACAGATAGTACACAGGTCCTGAATTTCCTTATCATCCGGAGTCCACCTGGCCCACGGAAACGTCCGCCTTGTCGTCGTCAACCGAACCTACAGGCGAAGAAAAAACTCATCACGTCACCGATCGTAAACAGCCGCGACTCAAAGAAGGGTTACCAGACTGCACACGGTACTCCAGCTGGAACAGACTCCGCTACACGACGGCTCGAGTGCTACAGTTTATAGAACTCTGTCGAGCCAATACACAACGAGTCAACTATAAAAGGACTAAGAAAAGCGCGTTAAAAGACCCAGACTGGAAAAGGACGAACAAGAAGCTGAAAACACGCCAGAAAATAAGAGTAGAGCTCGAAGAAACTTTGGAGGTTCGTCCGGTCTCCGCGGAACTTATCAGGAAAGCTGAAGACCTATTCATGAGAACAGTCCAAGAAGAATCTTTCCCAAATGAAGTAGAAAGCATTAAAGACGGGAAGTCGTTTACCCGAAACAGTCGCCTCAAGCAGCTGAGCATCGAGTGTGCAGAGAGAGCCCTCCGAGTCCGTAGTCGTATTAACGCCGCGGAGCAACTATCAACGCCATCTAAAAACCCGATGATACTAGATAGAAATCATCACACAGTGAAGTTGTGGATCATAGCGATGCATAGAACGAGGCATCACACGGGAGTCGAGGCGACTGTGAACGAATGTCGACAGCACTACTGGATACTACGCCTGCGGCCCGGCACAAGAACGCTCTTTCCACAGTGTCTACACTGCCGGATTAGGGCAGCGATCCCGCCACACCCGAGAACAGGAGACCTACCTGCGTGTCGCCTAGCTCACCATCAGCGACCCTTCACATACACAGGGGTGGACTACTTCAGACCATTAACAGTCACCGTGGGACGCAGCCAACAGAAACGTTACGTGGCAGTATTCACGTGCCTCACTGTAAGAACGATCCACCTAGAGATAGCGACGTCACTGAGCACAGACTCAGTGATAATGAATTTAAGAAGAATGAAAGCTCGACGAGGACAACCTGCTCAAATCTGGTCCGACAATGGGACTAACCTGCGAGGTGCCGACAACGAATTGAGACAGGCAATGGACAGAGCGACGTCCTCACCTTCGTCGCTGGGTCAACAGGCGGCATAGGGTCCTTACGTTTCGGCTGTCGCCGGTGCTTACCGGGCACGGTTGCTTCGGTAAGTACCTGCACCAAATCGCTAGGCGAGAAGCCACCCCTGATTTTGCCACGAGTGTAGCGCGCCAATCGACTCGGCGCGTCACACCCTGGAGGAATGCGCCGCTTGGGAGCCCCAGCGCAGGGCCCTGGTGGCAGTAATAGGTGGAACATAAACATTTAATACCTAAGAGAAGAAATAAAGTTTAAATCTACTTCTCTTAGGTATTAAATGTTGTAAAGTGTATTAATTAACAAAAAAAAAATTACTGATAATTAATATAAATTAAAATATTAATAGTAAATTTTTTTTTTAGCTATAAACCCATAAAAAATTAAATAATGGTTTTTATCTACTTCTCTTAGGTATTAAATGTTTATGTTGCATTTTATACTGTGCCTTCAGGATCGAAAACAAAACTGAATTATGAAATAACCTAAAGTAAAAAAAAAAAAAACCTAGTAAGTTACTGTAAAATTATATATTTAATTATTTCCGTGCGCCGTCGCCGCGCGCGGGGTCATCAAGAGTTCATTTGATCGGAGACTTCGCGTAACTAGTCGCGCGGGGAGGGAGGTAGCGCTAAATACCTACAACGCTCGAATATACTGGCCTTAAGCAAAAAAACTTACTTTTTGACGAAAAAAACTTTCATAACCAGCACAATATCAACCATAGCGAAAACAAAGATGGTAATACGTCCAAACAGTCAACCATAGACAAAGCTTTACGGTCAGGTTTAAATTAGAATTTTAGGGTTACTAATTTCGACGGAATCGATTGTGTCCACAGGTACAAGCGTCCATAGGTACAGCACTTGCCCCTATTCATTATTATGAAGAATTCGATAAAAATATGTAAAATCTGATGTTCATCTTATAACGGCTGACAGAGCTGCTACAGCCTAGATACAATATCATTTATCTTTACCTAAAGGCACAGAAAAGTAGTGGTCCAACCAACGCCTCTGAAGTTTCGCGAAATGTCGCTTCATCATTGCCGCAGAGTTGTCAGATATTTTTATTTACCTTCTCAATTTATTTACTAGTAGATAAATGGAGTACATTGTGTACCAGGAATATTTAAGACAAACAATCATGGTGTAAAATAAGTTTATTATAAAAAAATTACAATATAAATAAAATCAGTACTATTTATTGTGGCGCATTTTTAATTAAAATCCAAAGAACAAAATAATACATTTTCAATAAATAATAGAAATTAGAAAATAACTGAACTACATATATTTACAAATTCAATAAAAAGTATATTATACTTGTTTATTCATATGAAACTGAAATTTGTTCTATATATCGTATATTTCATTTTTAACAATAAAATGCGTCAACCCTTATTGCTCTGTACCGAGTTTGTGTATCGTCACTTGGGCTCTATATTACACCGTATGTAGCCTTGCAATTGCTACGTATGACGTGTCCGTTGGGACAATTGTATGAAACTTTGATTAGCACAGTTAATTATTGTTAATCGTAATAGAAAAAATATTTTACAGAGTTCATTGATGTAAAATAATTTAAAGTAATGTTTAATTTATTCGATTATTAAAAATTTAACACTGACAGTACACTTTCAATACACTTTTAGGCTCACATTTAAGGATTCATAAGTTGTAAGTATTCAAACGAAATAAATGAAACAAGCGCACAGTGTTGCCACCATTTATTTGAATTTTACTAAAAAAATTGAATAAAAAATATTGTATTTCATCAACATGTTATTTTAGAAATGAATAATATACAGTTGTAGAAAACGTCCCGCACGTTTGCTATGTCCTAATGGTTTATTATGTCAGTTATTGTTATTATATGATGGGGTCGGCAGCCGTGGCGCTAACGGTGGTCGGGTGTCGTGATCACGTGGTCGCGTGGTCACGGTCGCTCGGCTGGTGGTGTGTGGGACGGTGCTGTGTTCTCAGTCTCACTCGCTGCCCTTAAACTAATCTTCTTCTTCACCACTCTCAGATTCTGTGAAAAGAGATGCTAGTAAAGTCTATGTATTTATTTATATAAACTTTCTGCGAAAAAATACAAAGCAACATAATTGTAATATATAACTAAGTTGCATCGGTTGCAACAGACAGCCTTATCGCTTGGTTCTCTAGCTGTCGCTGGCTGTGGCGACCCGGACCGCATGGCAGGTGGAAAAAAATCCGCCTTGGTTGTCGCCGGCCAGGCATATTCAACAGGGGGTGGTGTATCCTAGGGGGTATCCACTGTCGACGCTTGGAGCACTGGGGCAGTGTAATGGAGGAAGATCGAGTTCGCTCTTTTCCTTCAATGTGGGGGAAGCGCGTAAGCGCTTGGACGGGTGGCGTGAAAGCGCGTGGAGGGGCGTGAAAGCGCAGCGGAGGATGTAGCACTGATGTGCGGCGTGCGAAATCGTCGCGCCGAGAGGGCGCGGAGGGAAATGGAGGGAGATCGAGCTCGCTCTCTCCTTCCACGAGGTGATAGGATTGGGCGGGTTTACTCACCCAAGCCCGAATAGGGGCGCGTGTGTAGCACGTGGGATAGCGCGGAAGCGCGGTAGTGTGTTCGACACGGTGTTTCGGCCGGTGTGGGTAAGGCAACGAGAAGGCGTGAAGAAATGAGGGGGAGATTTTTCCCCCATTCAGTGGCAGGAGCGGGGGGGCTCGCTTGTCTGCTCGTGTACGGGGCGCGTGGTGCGCGGGCCGCCTGGGTCAAGCCTGGCTCCCTGCAGTTGTTGCGGGGCTGTCTGGATGCGATCCGGCGGCGGAGGTTGGGTCGCTCAATGCTGGCACTGTTCTGCTCTGCAGACGAGGGCGGGCGGAGAGTGGCCCGGCTTCGCTAGTTGGGCCGCTCCTGATTCATCTCTGCCTCGCGCAGAGTAGAACGGTCGAGCGGCTCGGAGTCGGGGCCGCAAGGCCAGGCGTCGGGGCGTCACGGTTGTATGCGCGAGCTATCCCGTGGCGCCCCACTACGGCGCAGATGGTCGATGGGTTTTAAGTGGGTATTCTGGCTTCACAGTCAGCGAGTCGAACATACCCGTCACCCTCGGGCGGCGGGATGCCGATATGGAAGAAAGACGTTATAATTTTGCATGACACCATCAAAAGATTAAATATGTCCTGAATATTAAATTATATTAATATTTTAATTATCATGCTACAATATATTTAAGAAAGAAGTGCGCCAGTCGCATTTCATTTAAACTTGTTGATATTTTAATTTAATATAAGCACTTGTAATAAATCCTTAATGTCCAAATAACTAATTGCAGCACACCGCACCATCATCCTCTATCACACGTCTTCATTATTATTTGAAAGTCTATTAAACTCATTCACAAACAATAAAACTAATAATTGTAGAATATTCAACTCATCATAATGCAAGGTGATCTGTGAGTATGTGCGTGCAGTACTTTTGCTATCAATACTCTTTCCTGTAGAGTACAGTAATAATTACAAAATAAAACTTGACATTATAATATGTAAATGTCTAATTTAACACAATATTCCACAAGCATTTTTGTTATGAAAATGAACTTGAATTGTACTTTTTCATGCACACAATTATTATACAAGCTTAACGCACACATAACTTGTCTGCGAGATGACATGAAAATCTGTCCAGTAGAGTATGTGAAGTATAGACTGTACGTACCCTCCTCTGCGCTCTGAAGCCAGTCTACGAACTTCTTCATCTGGTCAAGGAACATCATCTTGCCCTTGCTGGAGTTGGGATCACGGTACCACTTGAGGATCACTTCCTCGGAGATCACATTCGTCTTGTACAGCATCAGTACCAGTTTGCTGAACGCGCGCATGAAGCTCATGTTCTCGTAGCAGTACTCTTGGACCTGCGGACATTATTAAGATATTTAAATATATTGGTATTTTCTCTGTAATGCTAATTTATACAAATTCTAAAATTTCTGATGATGTATGTACAGATAACAATTGTGAATTAAAAAAAAATCTATTTCATCAATCATATTCACTATCAGCCAGATCAATTAATGACTAAAGCATTTAGTCCAGTGTACCGCAGATAGTAACATCAAACACACATTTATTATGAGTTCAAGACGACAACTGCGATTTCTCTGGCACACTTCGACACCGGCAAGATCGTTTAAAGTACAGGCCGGCTCTAATTGTGTGCTTTAAAATTTTTCTAACAGTAGAATCTCACTAATCCGGCACTATTTAAAACCAGAGGGTGCCTGATTATTGGAATGTTCGGATTACTGGAAGCCTGGATGATAGTCTAGATGATAAAGAAAAATTTCTAGTAAATACAAGTATTTCACAACCATAAACCACATATCTCACAATTAACTAATTAAATCGTTTACAATAATCTATAATTGAATTTCGTTTTTGTGCAACTTGTAAGTCCTTGTTTAAAAAAACCTTTCTCCGCATGTGCGGAAGGTGCCGGATTATTAGACGTGAGGATCTATTAAAGTGCCTGATTAGTGAGATTCTACTGTACTTAAATTATGCAGACTGTTGAGGGTAAATATAAGGAAGTTTGTCAACACATAAATTATGTCTACATAGACCTGTTTTACATATTGAATTATTAAAATCTCTTAAGATATATATTTCTTACTAACCTTAGCCAATAAAGCGAGCTCAGCCTTAGCCGACTGAGCGAACGCGGCCAACAGTGGCGTATAATTTCTCAAGTGCTTCGCTGCTTGCTCGGCCAATAATTCCTCCTTTTTGTTCCATTCGCCACGAGACATAACGCACTGCCAAATCTGGAAATATTTCTCTGAATCATATTCTACTATATAAATACGTTTTTAGGTAGTGTATGTGCTAGTAGCTCAGATTGCCATGTCGACAGTGTGATGCAATTAACTAAACGGGCATAGGAGCGGTCGAAGTACTCGACCGAACCGAGCCCGTAAAGTCGGATTTGCATCGCTCCGACTCGTCATCAAGTTTCATCATTGGTAATTTGATTGTTATTAGTGATGTGTCGGATCGTTAACAAAGTATATCCGCGGATACGGATCCGAATACGGATATTTGGTGTCGTGATAATCGGAGCGCGTGACCTTGATAGTTGTCGCCACTTGACGCTTTGCCGTTGACGCCTGCCAGACAGGTCAGTACATGTTTCGAGTTTTCGACTTGCACTGCGCGGTTCTTTCTTTTGTTTTGTATTTTGTTTATAGTTTAATGTGACACTGCGCGGCATACATAACGTTTGTTTGGTAGTGAGACTAGCGAGTTTCAGTTGATCGGTCATTTGAATTGAGGATCGAATTTTTTTTTTTTTCATTTCGACGTTGGACAGAAAAAAAAGTTGCTGTTTATAATGTTACTAACATGTACCTAAGAGTTTTTCAGTGAATATAAAATCACCTTATATAGAACTTCATCTATGTTTTAAAAATTATTAAGTTAAAGGATCCACCAAAATTGTCATGGATATGGATACAAATCTCTCTTCTCCCTCGGATATCCGCGGATAAAGATATCCGGCTCATCACTAATTGTTATATACTACCTTCTTAGTTGTCTAATACTAAACCTATCGAATCATATTAATTGTAAAATATAGTATCTATATTTCAGATTTTTTTTAAAAGTCTGTTATCATGCTGGCGATGTAGACCGTAGTGTGTGGGGTGGCGGTACGTACGATGGCGACGACCTCGTGGTCGGGGATGTCGTGGCGCTGCGCCATGTCGCGCGTGTCGGCGATGAGGTCGCGCACGGGCCGCTCGTCCGCCAGCGCCTCCAGCAGCGCCGCCGTCAGCTCCCGCCGCGCCTCCTGCATAGCGCCACACGGGTTACGGCTGCTCTCTACTATACTTTGCATTCAATTCTACTTGTACTAATATTTTTGTTTACAGATTGCTCACCAGAACCTCGGCTATCATTACTGTACTGTAATTAGCTTGTAAACAACCCACTGCTGAGCTAAGACCTCTTCTCAATATAGAAGTTCGGCGTTGAGGCGACTACGTGCACCACTACACCACAACGGTCGTCAGTTGTTTTAAAATTTATCCCCAATAGGGAAAGGCAAAGGACTTGGAAAGAAGGAAAATCTATAGTTATATTATGCCACTTTGAAAAAAAAAATCCCCTTCAGACACTTTTTTCAAATAGCTCCTCAATTGACTAAGATATAGAGCTAATATCTCCTGGATCAATTGCTATTAATACCCTCTACAAGATAACATAGGTTACGATATAGATTCCTATGGGAGGCAGTTTCGTTTTGTAAGTACGGTTAGGACCTCTTGTAAATATCATTCCGGTATAACCAAAGGCCGGAGCCAAGTCTGAAGTAAGTTAATCTTTGTTCGGATTCCAACAAGCCGCCTACGCTACCTGCGAGGCCTGGGCGCGGTGCAGCCGCAGCAGCTCGGCGAGCCCGCGCGACGCGAAGGACGCGGCCAGCACCTCCTCGCTGCGTCGGTTCAGCGGCAGGAACTCCAGCAGGCTGCACATTACACGGACTAAACGTTAGGGGGAATCCGTTGATTACGTGAGACGTTTAGGAGGGAGGGGTCGATCGAAATCTCACGTGGAGGAGAGGGTGGTCTCGGCAAATATCACGTAACTTTTTTTTTCCGTCATTAAAAATCTTAAATATTAGTCTTAAATAAAATATATAATTTTTTTTTTCCAAATAAATGCAATGTAATCCATAAACAGATTTACATTACAAATACGCATTTTTCGCCAAAAATTCGTCAAAATTGTCTTACGCAATTAATGGATACCCCCATATGCTGAGGCTACGACATTAAATTGTGGATCTGTGTATATGTTAAAGTGACTACAACACTTTTAACAATTTTAATTTAGGAAAATGTCAGATTGTTAAAGCTTTCTCTTATTGCTTCACTTTGTTTTAACAAACAGCTTTTAAACTTATAACTTTTACAGAACAATACAGAGGCTTCCCGACACAAAAAATAATTTTTCAAATAAGTGCGGAATTCAAATATAACAAATTCTTTTTATTGTAACCCACAACCAAAGCATAATCAATCAATCAAAATTATCTTAATGACATGAAAAAGACAACAAAATTGCGATAGGACGCGTTATATTAATATTTAAGACGACGACATTTATATAAAATCTAGCATATCCAATGTTAGAATATTTTTACAATATATAGCAAAAAAAATTTTTTTTGAAGTGAAACTTCTCTAGTATCGTTGTGATTTGAAACGTGATGCGACGGAAAAAACGACAGGTAAGAGACAAATGTGTAGAAGAGAATGAGATAGTATTATGTCGCGTATCCTAGCAACGCGTAAATAAGTAATAGAATATTTAACTGTTAAATATTGGATAGAATCAGGCGTTACTTTGCGGAAGTTCATGATTAGCAAGAAAAGGTTAAAATTATTTTGCTATACTAGACAATACAGAAAGAACTAGACAATACAGCATTGTAAAGTCGATATCTCCTGAGGATGCTCCGGTGTCGGAGCGAAACGTGCGTCGAGAGTAGTGTTAGAGTCTTGTGTGGTGGTGCATGTGAATGGTGGTGGTATTGCTTGCTTGGGAACCTGGCTTTCTGGCTTGGTTGGGAAGGTGAGCGGTGCTTAGCTTTCAATTGCATGTTTGACCATACAGATTCTTGTTGGCGGATTATAGCAAAATAATTTTAACCTTTTCTTGCTTTAACTGTTAATATTAATTGCCAAAGATGTTTCACTTCTGACATGTGTACTCCATACACACGACATTTTTTCCTATATGTGTAGTTCAATCTGTCCCCATGCTGGGACATTGATAAGTTGGTCAAGGTCTGTGATGACATGCCTGGTACATGGTATATGTCACATCTTTACTTTATGGAGGCCAAAAAAAAAATTGTGTATTCAGTTTTTACAATAATTGTAGTGACATCAATGACAGCATCACCAAGAAAGCGACGAGCCAGTACGTGCCTCGTTTTTCTGCCCAATGAATTAGCGTGCTACTTTTATTCATAAAATAGCTGCTTCATCTAATGGGCGTTTGAAGATATTTGGATTCTTCGTTAGTAGTAGTAGTTTTTTTTGTTTTGTTTTATTTTAGTATGAAAAAAAAAAGCTTTGATCATTGATGACAATTGTGTAGAAAAAAGGTTGATGTCTGAACAGCAAAAATCATGCTGTTCAGACACCAACCTTTTTCTTCCTATTCTAAGTTTTGTGAAGCTGCGGACTGCCCAGAGGGCTAAGGGTCCGAGGGGTGCTCACCGGCCCTCCAGTTGGCCCTTCTTCAGCGCGGTGACGAGCGAGGTGACTCCGCGCTCCTGCTTCACGGTGGCGAACACCTCCAGCACGAAGTCCAGCGCCAGGTTGTCCTTCAGCAGGTGCTCGTTCACCAGCACCAGCAGCACCGACGGCGGCACGCAGCCGTTGCCTGCGACACGCACAATATACATTACCACTTACAGTTTTTTTTTACTCTGTACAATCCTCTCTGCTTTTTCACATTAGGGATCATCCATAAATTACGTCACACGTTAAGGGGGTGGGGAGGGGGTTGACGAAGTGTGACGTTGTGTGACAAGGGGTGAGGAGAGGTCCTAAATTCCGTGACATCATATTTCAAAATATATGTAAGTAATAAAACACGAAATTTAAACTACATACCTATGAACGAATAATAAAATATTTCCTACTCTATATGCATGAGCATAAGCAAGTTCCATATGATAGGAATTGCCTTAGTGTTTAAGCATACTTAAACCGATCGTGTGGCATCTGTGATCTATATTTATATATGTATATCATACAAGGCCATTAAAAAAGTAAAAGTAAGTAGGGGGGATCTCACAAATGTGACCAGCTGTGACAAGGTGGGATGAAAAAAATCATGAAATTCGTGTGACGTAATTTATGGATGTTGTCTGGAAGAGATCGCTTTTTAGCGATAAGATCGCCTGTTGTACATAGTTCTTTTATATTATACTTAAACAGTATGTTTTTTTTTGTGTTTACAATAAAGAGTAAATAAATACCGCTGTCATACTATACTCTACTGAGCGAGCCCGTCCCTTCAACATCTGAATGTCAGTTTATACTTTTCATCTTTAACACCAACTACTTAAAAGTTCTAAGCATCTAAGCAATAAAGCCTCCATCTATATTTGAGCATTAAAACTATACTTATTTAATCAGTATAATGCCTGTTTTTGTGGTAAAAAAAAGTTTGTAATATCCTAAGTTTGATTATTTGGTTAAACTTAAAATCTTTTTTTATACATGTATTACAGCCAGTGAATCGAATCACAGTAAAGTACATGGTCCGAGGATGAGCTGTAAGTCACTCTCGCACAACTTCGACACCAATGCTACTAGTGTAGTATGCATTGGCTCTAATCGTGTGCAAATGAGATTTATATACTAAAATATTGTATAATATTTAAACCAATACTAGTACCAATAGTAGTTTAATATTACAATCATTAAAAAGAAAATTAAAAATTTAAAGTATGACTTCCTCTAAAGAAAATATGAATAAAATACTATACTAAAATTCTGGAATATTCCAATTGTCGAAAATTATGAAATAGTTAATTTATAAATGAAACTTACCGATCCATAATGCCGTCATTCGCGCCAATTTAATACGTTGTTGGGGTTCAAAGCCTTTCAGGTACACTAGGACCTGAAATTAAAATAATTATTTTATCAGTTAAATGTAACTGAAAACCAATTAATTGATCACCAATAGTTAATTTTTCCGGTTAAATTAAATACTGGTGTATGGTTCTGGTGTAGTGGTGCGAGTAGTCACTTTAACGCTGGCGATCGCGGATTCGATTTATGCTCGGGGAAGATATTTGAATTTGTACAAATATTTGTTTCCAGTCTGGATGTATGTGCTTGTCTTATATTGTGGGTCTCCCCACCGTGCCTCGGAGATCACGTAAAGGGGTCGGTCCCGGTTGTTGTCATAAACACCTGATAGTGATTGTTGCTCATGATAGGGAAAATTATCTGCCAACCCGCAGAGGTACAGCGTGACGGATTGTGCTCCAACCCTTCTCCTATATGGAGAAGAGTTCCAGTTCAGTTCCAAATTATATTTTTATAACAAAACTCATATTCGAAATCCTCAAGTGAATAAAACTTCCTAAATGTCGTAAGCTATTTTTTTTTTTAAGTTTCACGACAACAGCTTAAATAAAAATAGTCAATATAGTAAATACTTTTTCTTTTCAATTACTTTAGCTCATGTGTAATGTAGGATTGATTAAATATTTGGAGGAGTTAGGTTGGCAGGACTAGGCGCCCGCTTTTCAAACGCAAAATAGTCGCACAGTAGACGTCGAGTTGCGGACACAAGCCCGTGAATACATATACATATAATGTAGGATTGTGATAATTACCTTTTTCATTTCCTCTTCAAACATCTTTTCTAGATATTTGTAGCGACGCATTAACTTCACGAATACCTGTAGGAGAGAATATTTTTTATAGAAACGACTCCATGTTAATGTAAATTATAATTATTTTATTATAAAATCAGCGTTAAAATGAACGAGAATGTGATTATCCACATAGTATTTCAGGACTCTAGCCATTTTTATCATCATTTTAGATTTTATTTTGAGATGTATTTATAAATACAAATTTTTTTTTAACCCAAAAACAAGTATTGTATATTTTTATATCAAATACTATTTTAGTAGGTACACTCACTTAGCTTTAAAAGTAACTTTTGTACTGTTATTAATAGAAATTAATGATAAATTAGATGTAGATAGTATAACTTGAAAAGACCTTTTCACTTATATACCTGTTCGAAGTTACGCATTGTATCCATATCTTCGCTGGCATTGAAGATACACGTGTTGGTCTTAGGGCTTTCCCCGTCCATCGACACTGAGCCACCGGGAACTGGAAGGTTATATTTTATTTTTATATGCACTTTACACAATTAAAAAAAAATCTAATAGTATAATAATCAGAAATAACGAACGAGATATTTCAACATGAAATTTCAGGACTCTAGCCAAATTTTTCATCATATTAATCATAGAATATCTTAACAATTTATACATTAATTAATATTATACAGTAAATTAATAGTTTTGTTTTTAATGTTAGTATTACATCTATAGGCTTACATACATGCACCTACACCTTTTTTTTTCATATATTCGATTGTTACATAGACAGGCGTTTTTACCTAGCAAATTTAAACAAAAAAATTAATAGAGTTAGTTATATTCCTGAACTTAAATGATAGTATCAAAAATAAATGTAATAGGTATAATCCTATTATCTTGATAAAACGAACTTGTAGACAAAATTTTCTGTTTACTGACAGCCAGACTTAATAAGGTTATTTAAATGTATTCCATACGACCACACTAGATTTAAAAAGTAATCTTTTTTTAATAGAGATATTTTCTTGACTTAATAACTAAAACTACACTATATATATATATATACTATATATAATTATATATATATACTAAACTATATATATATTTGTTTATTTCATCTATATATTAAGTTTATAGTAATAGTACACCACCTGCCTTTTCTATACATATGGGGCGTATATACTATATACATACGTGGGCCCCACGTTGGGAAACACTGCTCTAGACTAAATGTCATTAGTGTTACTAAATTTTTCTTGATAGAGAATACTGAAGTTAATTTAAAATAATAAATAGTAACCTATGTTAATAACTTACTACAACAGCATACAAATGTTCTAAATTTTTTAGTACTAGAATATAACTCTTAAAAAGGAGGGTATTTCTAAAAGGTTTTGTAATGAAGGAATCGTTTACGGCTCGCTGAAGGCCTCGAGTCAGGAGCAGGGGGCCCGAGGGTATAACATAAGTGACTCACGCAGCAGCCCCCCGGCGATGAGGACGTCGAATATGACCTCGCCATAACGGCGGTAGTCGAGCTTGGAGCCGGCCGCGTCTAGGAACTTGTACGCCGCGTCCAGGTCGCCGCCCGCGCGCTCCAGCCCCAGAACGAGCGCGTCGCGGAAGCCGTTCGGATCGTACTTCTCTTTCTCATCTGGAACAATTGCACACACGCTCATTGATTAAAATTTTTATGTTACAAAGTCTGTGGTCAATAAAGATGTAGGTATTAACTTAGAAAATCGTTGGATTTTTTATACACGATAATAATGTAATAATGTAAATTTAAAATTCATACAAATTGATAAAACTGTAAAACAATAATAGGATCTAAAGGCAAAATAATATATGTATAAAGAACTACATTATACAGGAGTACAACTTGGAACTAGTTGAAATAGACAAACCATTTGATATTTATAATCGTACCATCTGAATTTTTACATGCTCATCAGTGACATTCTCAACGAAATTATTATTTTGTCGACATATCTAAACGCGAGTAACACCGAAGGAAAAAGCGCTAGTGGGTACATAAAGCGGGACACTGATCGGAACTAAATATTATATGAGGAGCTGAGTTTCAAAAGGGTATCTTTTGATAAATTATCGATTTTGTTTTTTTTTTTAGAATGTGGTAGAAAACCTCAAGTTCTAGTGATATTTTTCATCAAATTTCATTAATTAAAAATTTTTTCGATATAAAAAAAAATAATAAAATTTACGTTTCGGATCAAAAGGAGATCTTTTTGTAAATTTTGATAAATAATTCAGAATTTATTATTATAATTATAATAATAATAATTATTATTATTAAATTATACAAATATTATTTATGTATTTTCTCTTATTATTATGTTATTTATGTGTTTTTATTTTGATTTTGAATTATTTAATATTATTAAAATCAATATCAATATAACTTTATTACCGATAATATCAATTTTCTAAGATAAAAATTCATTACTTAATTAAAATTCATTAATTAATTTAAGTACTTTTTTTATCACTTTGGATCAAAAGGGTACTTTTTTTATAAATTCGGATCAAAAGGGCACTTTTTCTAATTTCAACTAATTACAACACTGAGAATTATGAAGTTTTTTTCATGAAAATTAAATTACGCCTTTATCACCACGAGCACTATGCATAAGAATAAAAAAAAATTGATAAAAAAATTTATAGTTTAAAATAAACAGTTTTTTACTTGTATTGAAAAAAACTAAAAAATGAAAAGATACCCTTTTGAAAATCAGCTCCTCATATAATACGTTACGTAAATGCAGATAAAAGGTAAGCAGCGTCTGTATGACGTTTATATGTCATAGTATTCCAGAGTGGGCGTTATATACAAAATAAATCGAGTGTAAAGATTCGTCCCTCTAAAAAGTAATAAAATGAATTCTTAGGAACGTGACAGTCGTCTAAAGACGTGGTAAAATATATAATATATTTAAAACAACAAGAAAGAAACAACATTAAGTAAATACTTTACATATTATCTATTAGAAGGCCGCCGCGGGTTGAATCGTGTAACTGTCGAGGGACAGTCCGACTGCTAGTTGATCGTTGTGTATTATATTGTATATTTTTCAAGAAATTTATATTTATTCTATATAGGTATTAAGTTAATATTTTTTAGGAGTTTTTTTTTGTAATATTCGCAATCCGCCATTTTGATATAGACACGTAGGTACTTATAACTCACAACTAACAAACAGGTTTAGGAATATTAAATGGGAAATATTTTAAATACTAATGACTCACACTCGAGTTATTAGTTAGAAATAAACATTTCTATGAACTAAATTATAAATCGTTATCAAAATTTTGAAAACCAAGTATACAGATGCTCGCTCTCGTCCTCGTTTGAGATTATTAGGGTGCCTGTCTATTGAAGCGAGGCTGCAGAGCGGAGAAACGGAGAAATATTGACAACAACCCTGGAGCGGAAAGGAGGTTCACTGTCAACTGCGCCTAGTGGTCAATCAAATACTATAGAACATGACATTTGACAACTAGATCTAGTATTATCAAATAATATCATTTGGTAATTTTAGTTTTTATGTCGAGCTTCAACAAGAGACCATAACTAACATATTTGACGACCGGCTGGTCGAGTGGTCAGGCAACTGGCACTTTACACAGCGGTCGCGGGTTCGAATCCCGCCAGGTGCAGATAATTTGTATGACGAATATAGATGTCTGCACCGGGTCATGGATGTGTATATTTATGTATATATGTATTTATATAAATTTATTTCCATTCCTAGTACCTGTAACACAAGTTCTTACGAACTTAGCACGGGGCTAGGTTAACGTGGTGTGATTGTTGGTTAATATTTATATTTATATTTATAACTTTTTTTTTAAATTATTTTTAAGAACATCCCAATTCACTCATATACATATAATTGATTAAGCTCCTAACGACATACGGACGCCATGTGTAACACACGCGGGGACACAGCGGCGCCTACCGTCTGCTTAGCGACCATATAATATTTACAGCGTGAAATTAAACCAATCAAATTAATTAATCACTACACTAACAACACGGTTTCGCCCGCGATAACTTTATAAACTCGAATTCTCGTGATTCACAGAACTGTGTCAGCCTGTAAACCACCCACTGCTGATCGAAGACCTCTTCTCCATATAGAAGAAGGGTTAGAGCTTAATCTATCACGCTGCATCACTGCGGGTTGGGGAATAATTTCCTACCATGAGTATCGATCGTTATCAAGCGTCTCTGATAACAACCGAGACAGACGACTTTACGTGCTCTCCGAGGAACGATGGGGAGACCCACAGGAACAAGCACCCAGAACGGAAACAAACGTTTGTACAAATACAAATATCTGTCCCGAGCGGGAATCGAACCTGCGACTGTCGCGTGGTTTGAGGCGACTACTCGCACCACTAAACCAGAACAGTCGTCAAATTCACAGAAATAGTAAAGATTTTTTAATTTATATTTCACTACAGATACCCAAGGTCTAAACTCTAAATTAAAGTTAAATTAAACTAGGGTCGGATGACGGGGACGATGTGGCGCGAAGTTTTAATTACGTACGGTTACCATCAACTTGCGAGCGAATTATACAACTTTGTTAATACTTATAAAAATATTATAAAAATAGCTATGCCCCGTGGTTTTACCCGTGGTGGATGTATGTATAAAACGACGTCGATACGATTTCATTTCAATTGTATATAGATTACAAATCTACACTAGATTTAAATTTAAACCTCCATGATCACAACTGAAAAACCGCATCAAATTTGATGAAGCAGTTTTGCGTTATGCAGACCCAGATCTACGATTTTTTCGAACCGGGGCAAAATTTTATAGTGGCGCCCCCTCCGTTCAGTGTTCGAGAAAAACTGTTAAAACTGACAATTGAATAGCACTTTTTGTGAACATTTGTAAAAATAATAAGTCTTTAATAAATTAATTATGAGAAGAAAATAGGCCAGTTCACTTGTTTGATATTTCGAATTCGTATCAAGGATTTGGCGCCCCCATGAAACTGTCGCCCGGGGCCAGTGCCCCGGTTTGCCCGATGATCCGGGGCTGGCGTCATATAGGAACAAACATACAGAAAGAAATTCTAAAAATTATAAATAATGAAAAATGTTTTATCTTCTATTTCTCCCGTAAAGATTCCTATAATCAATTTTACTAAATAGGTACCGCAAGTACCTACACATAAATGGGCCGTTGACAATTTTATTTATATGATTTATATTTTACTAACAATAGTTAAAAGTGAAAAAAAAATACATCATGGAAAGAAGGACCTCAATAATATAATCGTAAGAAGTTTTACCTTACGATTGTCATTATGAAGGTACTTTATTGCGTAGTGAAATAAGTGACACGTACACACGGACGTCATCGCATATTATTAATAAACAACCCTCGTAACATTACGCTAATAAATCTATTATTAGACTTGTTTTTTATTACTCTATTCAATCTTATTAATGCTATCTGTAGCTTTGTTCATTTGGTTATTAGTCGTTCCTTTCAATACTATATTAAACCCGCGAATATGCTTGTATTATTATTTACGTTTCTATTTATTTATCGCATTAATTGCTATTGTTAATTAAATAAAAGCAAACTTATGTTACCTAACATAAAATAGTACCTAACGACGTTTAAATTCTGTACATGGATTTTTTCCTCCCGATCATCGGTGGGGTTGCCAATACTCGCCACGCTTGGCAGGCAGGTTGGTGAGCGCAGTGTGCTGTAACAGGATATTGTAATGCTGCTGCCCATCACAATAATGGTTGGTGTACAATTGTTCGCACCACTATGGCCTTAGTCACCTTTTACGACACCTCTGCAAGAAGTCGGGACTATTTTTGTCTGCCGGTCACCGCACAGCATATATGGTTTAGTGTCCGCTTCTTCACGTTCAACCAGTATAGGAGATCTGGCTAAATATCCTTCGCATTTGTATAGTAATTCCCATTAGTGTTCATAACGATATATGTTATAAAACACACTGACATCAAATTTATTTTTATGTATATATCAAATTTTCCTAAAGACATTTGGAGTGTTCTGCGATTATTAAGTGCTGTGATGCAGCAAAATTATTGTTATCGTTAACAATAAAACGATTCGACACCAACAATAGATTTCCCCATTAAAACTCAAATTGAGATAAAAGATTATACATTATAGATATTATATCTAATATATATAAATCTCGTGTCACAATGTTTGTCCTCAATGGACTCCTAAACCACTTAACCGATTATAATAAAATTCGCACACCATGTGCAGTTCGATCCAACTTGAGAGATAGGATAGTTTAAATCTCAAATTATAGTCGCAATTTTAATTTATTGCTAATTATTTGTCTGTTATTATTTGACAGTCACAATTATCTGTTAACTCCAAATGATTCTAACAGATGTCGATACCTTTCGACTGGGTTGAGTAAGTAATCAATAGATGGCGCTACTATGGTAAATCTACGAACGTGTCATATAAGCTACATTTTAACAGCATAATTACCACGTGTTGTTGAGGCTAAAGTATAATTAAATTTATTTTTATAATTTTTAAAATTTTAGTTAAATACCCGTGCGAAGCCGGGGCGGGCCGCTAGTTATAATATAAAAGATTATTACATGCATTTTTTTTCTCATTTTGCACCCTTCCCATATGTTTTATATTAGTCCTCTGCCCAAAGGTTGCCTGGAAGAAATCTCTGTGTTAGCGATAAGGCCGCCTGTTGCAACTGATACAACTTGGATATTATGTATTCTATTTTTGTTTAGTTTTAGTATTTTGTATTAGTGTGCAGAAAGTATAAATAAATAAATATGATTGTTGTTGTATATTACATCAAAAGAAATATATACATTTATAGTATTTTAGTTTTTAATATACCAGGGATTACAAAAGCGGTTGATATCGACTTCTTGGGGTCGAAGTCGGTTTTCTAGGGAGTCTACATAAACGAAAACCGATTTTGGGGGTCGACAACCTATTAATCGACCCCTATTAATTAAAACAAGTTCTGATTTGAAACTTTGAAGATACTTTATAAGTTATGTTACGTGTGTTAAGTTGGTAACTTGTTAAAATAATGAGTAATATTTTTGTATTTTTACGTAATTTGTATTAATAATTATTAATTACACTTAATATTTACTGAATTTCATGTATATTTATTTTGTTAAATTTTGATAAGAAAATTATGTCAAGTTTACTCACTTAACCAACTGCAAAGTTTTTAAATTGGTAAGTATTTTGTATCAACAGGAAAAAAAACTAGAGATAGGATTTTTAAAATAATTTGGCTAAGGGGGTCTGAGGTACATGAGGTTCATTTTGGGAAGGAATATCTTGCCCAAAATAGATAGATATATTTGAAAATCCCTGGAATATAGGATTCAAAGCGAGTGTAACTTATCTACCTTCTGTATAAATATCAAAAATCTTCAAAAACTGCGTTGTACTTAAACACATATATGAATGGAATAAACTTAACATTTCGATTTGTATTTATGTTAAAAGTAATTTAATGATATTTCAGTCAGTTATTTACCTGGTCGCTAAGTATGCGCGTCCTTAGTTTTTATGATACCATGTTATCAAAGGCGAGTCATGTTTATAAGGAAGTGTCAATGAAATGACTCAATGTCATTGGTAAGCCTCGTCCCAGTAAAAATAATGATTATTTTAAAATGAGATATTCTTTTACTGAATGTGTCGAATTTTAATTTTCAACTTCTCGTGTCATAAAATTATTTATATTTATACAATTGTAGTTAAAACAGAATAAACTTAGTTAAATTGTAATTTAATAATTAAGAATAACATTTAAGAATATAAAAAAAAAAAATTGTTTTGTGCCCAATTAGAGATATATTAAAACACAAAAACAAAGACAAGGATAAAAAATGCATTTACAAAAAAAAAAAAAACATAAAATATTATTTTTTGTTAAAATAGTTTGTGTTTTCAAACATGAAAAAAAATGCCATTTATTAATAAAATTAATAGCAGAGTGTGAAGAATACTTATATGAGGAAAACAAACAAATAATATAAATCAAATATAGCCTAATAAAATTGAATACTATTAAAAGTGTAGGAAAATACCATAACAACACTAAATGAAATAATAAATACACTATAAATATATTGCAATGTTTTGCCAATAAGACAAATGTGTGAACTGTGACAAATTTATTAACAGAATTTATTGAATTATCTATTTTCAACCAATTTTCATATAATAAAGAGTAAACAACTAAGACATTTTTAATCATTCTTTTACTTATAAAAATAATATTTATAGTAACATTATTTAGAAGTTTTATCATCAAATGTTTAATTTATCATAAAGTTTTATTATGTTTTCTACTTTTTTCTTCGGAGTAACACGCTGTGTTGACTGTCATTTAAATAATTTTGCCATATGTTTTTTTTTTTTAATGAGATTATAGTAGAGAAAAATATCAAGCATTACTTGGTTCACAATAGCCTATAAACTTAACAGGTTTATTAAAATAATATACTAATTAATTTTAGATCTTTTAAAAGTCTGCATCATTGCCGTACATCTATTACTCAATATTGACTTCCCAGTAATCATTATCTTTAAAATATTTAATAAAAGCCAATTTATATTTTTTAAATTGAATTGTTAATTTTTTATGTGGTATACAATAGTGTTAAATGAAATAAATAACATAAAATCTGTGAAGTTATCTTCAATTAAGTATTAACAATTATACACAAAATTATATTTGTTACGAACGGCCATAAAACGAAATTAAAATTATCCTATGTTATATAAACGTTTGTTTTACAAAACATTGTCGTTAATTATTTAGTCGTTAATAATTAATAAATAAATAAATAATAAATAAATATTAACCAACAATCACACCACGTTAACCTAGCCCCGTGCTAAGTTCGTAAGAACTTGTGTTACAGGTACTAGGAACGGAAATAAATTTAAGATATAAATACATATATACATAAATACACATCCATGACCCGGTGCACACATCTATATTCGTCATACAAATTATCTGCACCTGGCGGGAATCGAACCCGCGACCGCTGCGTAAAGTGTCCAGTTGCCTGACTACTCGACCAGCCGGCCGTCAAATAATATCATTGTATTAACAAACAAAATGGTTAAGTGGCACATTGATACAGTAAATCAAAATAATTCTTTATCCAAGTAGACACTAAAAGCACTTTAAATTGTTATTTTACAAACTATTATTCTTTAATTATAGTTTCCTTTTTTTTCCGTTTCCTTCCTTAGCCGTATAGTCAACACATAATTATAATGAGTTTTATTCAGAAATAGATTTGTTCAACATGCCAAAAACAACTTTAAAAAAAACTCAAAAGTAAAGATGCAGTTAATTAAACATACACACAGACACACACGCACACGCACATGCACACGCACACACACACACACACAACCATTCACTCAATTAGATTTTCAACTTAATTTTTTTTTTTTGCAAATTCCCATAAGATGTCTTCTAGTTTGTAAAATAATATATTTAAGAACAAACAGTGTAATCCTATTTTGGTTTTTAGTAATTGTTATATTATATTTTAAGTAAAAAGTTTGTATCGAAACTGTTGGATTACCTAATAAATAAATAAATAAATAGTTAATGTGAAGCTACAGCCGATTTAGAATGTAGATTCTGCTAAGGACCGGCCAGAATCTAGACAGTTACTATTTCAAATACCATTAAAATGCAGTTAATTCTTAATAATTTTGTCCCATGAAAAGCCAGTTACATTAGTAGGCTTTAAAATTTAATTAACTCAGTCACAAAATCAGAATAATAGTCAAATATGTCGAATATTGTAAAAGGGTGGCAAAAGCGGCAAGTAATAGTTTCAACTAATGTGTCAAATCATAAAACAGAAGTTTACTATTAATTAATATTATTTATATACTTCAAATGAAGGTTTGTATAACTGAATTTGTGTAAATAATAATATTATTAAACGACAACTAAAATGTCACAAGATTTAATATTTTGACGGCCGGCTGGTCGAGTGGTCAGGCAACTGGACACTTTACGCAGCGGTCGCAAGTTCGAATACCGCCAGGTGCAGATAATTTGTATGACAAATATAGATTTCTGCACCGAGTCATGGATGTGTATTTATGTATATATGTATTTATATCTTAAATTTATTTCCGTTCCTAGTACCTGTAACACAAGTTCTTACGAACTTAGCACGGGGCTAGGTTAACGTGGTGTGATTGTTGGTTAATATTTATTATTATTTAATATTTTATACTCAGTACAAGTAGTCCCTTTGTTAACTAATTTATAGTTAATATTATATAGCATTTGTGTTAATAAGAGTATTTAAGTATTTTAACACTGTATATTCATGAGTATTAGAAGTCTTCAAACTGCTTTGTAAGTTAATTATGAAACATAGAATGTTTATTCATTCAGTACAAAAGCAGATATTATACATATTATAATCCTATAATATTTGTAAGTTTTTAAGTCAGAAAATAAAAATTATCCCATTAGTATTTAAATAAGAAATTCGGTAATTGTATATTTATATATTTTGTATTAATTGACAAGGAAAAAAGATGAGTAATATAAGGCATTAAGTTGTAGGTCATTGAACTGTCACAATGATTAATCTTTATCCTTAGCACCAATTAATAATAAACAACTATATCTTTCAACTAATATTCATAAGAGAATGTGAAATTGTGAATGATATTACACACTTTCTTCAACAACAATGCAATAACAACGATCAGACTTGACCTACTTCATATGAATAATTGCCAGCTAAGGAGATTTCTGTGTTACACTAAACACATTTCCTTGCCAAATATTAGCGACCAAGGTTGGGAAAATCTAGAACGTTTCGAAACAACTTGTATAGAACATGACCAATAATTGTATTCAAAAACAATAGTTTGACTTACGCTCAAAAAAATAACACTTAAATCATCTTGAATGACTAATTCGAAAACACTAGTTGTTCATTTCGAACATGTTTTTTGGGAGTGATCTTTACAAAAAAATGTCCGTTTAATTTTATTTAGGTTTTACTGAATGCACTTACCTCTTTTTCTGGTCTTGATCCGTTGACCCGATAATACTGGTTTTTCTACCTTCTGACTCATACAATATATTGCTGAAACAAATACACGTGGCAATTAGGATTATGTTAGGGGTCCGTTATGTGCGCGACGGGGGTCATCGGCCGCGCTACCTGCACATCGCATTACAACTCAATTGTAGCTTGTAACGCCTTATTATATGACGCCTACTTACTGAAGAGGCTATTTAATCACCCCAAATAACAGCGAATGTCTCCTTTTAATAAAACTTTATGAAACCTTCGCGAACCTGTCTTATGACTCAGCAAGGACTTTATGAATATCGCGTGATTCTAGTTAAATAAGCGCAAAAAGAACAAAGATCGACTTATAATGTATACAATATACTTATGTGATATGCACTGATACTCACATAGTTACAGGTTATGTAGGAGCCTTTTACTCCTTTTGCGAGTTCTCTCGGACTGCGCCTGTTCAGAAAAGAAAGAAACGCTGCTACGGTCTCTATTCCTATGAGAGCTAGAGACAACGTGTATGGAGTCACCGGATATCCGGTAATGTAGGTCACAAATATCGATTTGAATCTTCTGCGCCTTTATATTTCTTTTATTTATTTACATTAATTTGAGAAATTTAACTAACGACTGTAACATATGAACAGTAATAACCGAAACTAAAACTGTTAAACAATAAAATTTATTAAATAATAACAAAGACAGAGCTCTGAAATAAGAATTCGCAAAAAAAATATATGGAACGTTATTATCAGTAAAATGTACCTTAAATTTAATAATGGTATTTTAGAAGTACGACAGGATAATTTGATAAATTTTGTGACGCTTTAATAAAAAATCTTAATTTGAAAGGAAAACATATGACTAAAAATGGCAGTGAAATATATTTCCATAGATAAGTTTTTATATCTTTTGGCTTCATTCTAAATAGGTAACGGCATAAATTTTTTCATCTATGTATACTTCTTATCTACAAATAAATAATGATTTTAAAAATATGAAAAAGTGTATGCATGTACTCGATAAAATTAACAAAAGTATTATAAATTTATATATTTTTACAGATGTAAAATCAATAAAATATGCTGTAATTATTTTAACAATGCTCAATCAATGTATTTATTTGACATTGATTGACAGCGAAAGTAAATTGTTTTTAGGTTATGTTTGGTACAATTTATCTGTATTTTATTTATTATATTATATACAATTAATTTATTACATAAATATTGATCTAATGTTTAAACATCTAAGTTTAAGTTCATATAAAGAAGTTTAAATTTTTATAAAGCTGTCAAGAATATCCACCATGGCGAATTCCATATTATCAAAAGTAAGTTTTCTATTTTACTTTTATGTTACTTAATTTCCTAAAACTATAAAATTAAAATTGTGTCGAATATTAAGTTAATAAAATTGTATGTTCTTATAAACGTCCAAAAAAATTACAACAAATTGTATTTATGCTTATACCTAAATTGCTTTTAATTAAAAAATTTCACTGCAGAATTTTGTTTATTAATGTTTTAGATTGGTCCGATATGGAAACTGTCGTCATCAACTTTAATTCCTCTCCGCACGACTACTAACAAACACTACAACCCAAAATATAAGAAACATCGTAAAATGAAATTTCTTAAAATAGACCTACCAGATATGAATGAGGATGAAAGTAAAATAAGTCCAGAAAAAATGAGGCAAAAGATGAAGGAACGAGGATTGATGCCTCCTCGGCCGTGGATGGAGCGTCCATTTTATATATCTGCAACAGGTATATAAAATTATTCTTCTAACTAGATGTAGCAGTAACTTAGTTTGTTATTACACATTTTTCCATTTATCTTCTTTTCTCAAGAAAATGGAAGAGAATTTCAGAAGAAAAAGTATGCAGTGTCCTAGCTCATATTGTAGGCTTAAGCTAAGTTTAATTTAAAATTAATTCATTTGTTTCAAGGTGATGTTCAACCAAGACAACGACAGACATACAATCAAAAATAATAAGTTTCAGTTATAGATTGCACACCAAAAAATATTTTAAAAATATTTTCAATTTACAGTAACATGTAACACAGTACAATATATAAATAGAAGTTTGATCACAATGTTTTTAACCGACTTAAAAAAGAAGAGAACATCATCAACATAGTCGAAGTCAATTAAATACACATTATTAGGGATAGCTCAAAAACTACTCGTCAGATCTCGCTCAAATTTTAATGGAACCACACGACAAGCACCAGTTTTCGATTATAAAAATAATCATTAAAATCAGTACACCCAGTAAAATGTTAGAGGAAACGCACAAAAAACTAGTCTAACTGAGAACCCCTCCTTTTTTGAAATCGGTTAAAAATGTTTTTAAATATGAAGTAATTGTTTCAATAATCTTTTATGTGGAATAATTTTTAATTTTAATTTTCAATTTCAACAGAGTACAATATAAATACTACTACATTTACCACACATTTAAGCATATGAGATTTATTTACAAAAAAATTAAATTTCTGAGAATATATCTCTTACATTATTGTGATAATAATTCCTATTATCAAGTTCTTCGGTCTTGATATTAAGAATTCCAAACCCTTTAAACAACCAGAAACTAAAACATTGCTTTATAACTCCTTAGCACATGGTTAATTGGAATACCCCATTTATATAGAGCCATGTTTTTATGACAAATTTTTATGAGTTGCACGAAATCCGAATAGAAAATGTACAAAGATTTTTGGTTAGCTTGCCATTTCAAACGGCAAAGCTGAGACAGTTGAATTCTTATGTGCAGAAACTGGAATAAATAATGGGTAGATTGAATAGGAGACGACAAGAATTGAATCTTTTGGTTCTTGCACAAGTTACTCGATAACAATATCAATAACTCATTTCTGCTGAATGTAATCAATTTTTTAGCGACAAGACAAATTCCACCCCACAGATCACATAAGTTGTTCTATCTCCTTACATATTGCACTAACCTTGGAAATTTAGAGAGGTGAGGAATAGGGTGTAAAGTTCCTCATCCACCATTGAAGAGGGAGGAAGGATCCTCCGACCAGATGGGTGTTGGTCTGGTGGGCTACTGCCCCGACGTTTGTTGTCGGGTTCTTGTATATCGCGTACGCTCGGATAACTTTGATAGCGCGATGTAAGATACGTCAGATTTTTTATTCGTATGTGACGAGATAGATGTCGCTACAGAAATACTTCTCCATTGTCCAGAATGACTAGGCAATAAATTCTCCAGCTGTCTTGATTAAGATATACTGCACAGTAACATACATAAACTTAAGTCACTTCTATCAGAGTATCTCACAGAGTTTATTTTGTAATTAACTTTTTTGTATTTATTTCATTTAATCCTTGTTTTTTTTTTTAATGTTACTTTTTTGTTTAAATTGAAGTCATGTTTTCTCATCATCATCTTCATCATCATATCAGCCATTGGTTGTCTACTGTTAAATGTAGGCCTCCCCCATCGACCTCCTGAGCGACAGGTTCGATCTTCGGGTTTCGGTTTTCTCAATGCTTAGCTGTAATCACCTACGATAATTGGGAAACTAGTATATTCATTATTTGTTAATTGTTTTGTATGTAAGTGTGGTGTCCATTCCGTTGGTGATTCCATGAACTGATTGCATTGTAAGAAAACTTGCTTTGTAGACGGCTGGATATCCAGAATAACATTTAGACTTTTTATTCCGACATTTCCACTGGATCGTGATTAATACATTTAAAACCATGAAGCGCAGCTAGTATTAAAATAAATTCTTAAGACCTATTAACAACAAGGCACATAGACGAATATCTCACCTCTTTCATACCTCTTTCATAATTATGATGTCCTAAACTATGTATATGTATGTATATATTATATCCATCTTTATATATTTTTATTCTACCAAAAAAGACTATAAGAGTGATATTGATAGATAAAATTTAAAATAATACATTTTTCCAGGTGGAGTCTTCGAAGGATACATTCCTCCGGAAGGAGATGGCAAAGCTTCGCTCGTATCGACGACTCGGGCGAAACAGGCCGTCCAATTATTGGAGAAAAAATCGAAATCAATGATGGCCATACGTAAGATCAAATCGTTTGATGAGGATTTTGATGCCAAAGATTTTGCGCAGGAAGCTCAGCGCATCTATATAAATGCTCACGAAAGTTTGGCTAACAACGATAAGTATGCTTTAAGGAAATATGTCACCGAAAAAGCGTATCCGGAATTCCGACACAATAGTCATTTGAAGACGATCCGGTGGAAGTTCTTGGACTCGCTGGAGCCGCCCCGGGTGGTGCACGCCAGGTGCACGGATATTATTAGTAAAGATAATATCTTTGGTCAGGTACTATTTTGTCCCTATTTATACATTACTAGCTTTTATCCGCGGCTTCGCTCGCATTGAAGCCATTAAATAAGTATTAGAGATCATTAAAATAGAAATGAATCAATTACTGGAATGCTAGATGGCGTTGAAGTTGATAGATTTTAAATTTTTTTGATAAACAATTTTTTTATCTGTCGTAAAAAAAATGTTTGTGGATTTCACCACTATGCCTCGGAGTGCACGTAAAGCCGTCGGTCACGGTTGTTATCATAGACACCAGATAATGATCGTTACACAATAGGGAAAATTCTCTGCCAACCCTCGATGTAGCAGCGTGGTGGATTAAGCTCCAACCCTTCTCCTATATGGAGAAGAGGCCTTTGTCCAGCAGTGGGACGTTTACAGGCTGATTCAATTCAGTTCAGATAGTAATTAATCTTTTCTACAATAAAGAAGACAAGTTTGTTAGAATAGCCTGAATCATTTTTTAAGGCATTATTGTATAATATCAGAAAGATCTTTGAAATACTTTACACGTCATTTATAAATATGGTTAATTATTTTTTAAATGTTTTGTTGAATTGTTTTATATTTAAACATTTGTCTTAATTTTGATTCATATAATTATACCTATCAATACATATTGTAAAACAAAGTCCTCCGCCGCGTCTGTCTGTTCGCGATAAATTTAAAAACTACTGCACGGATTTTTATGCGGTTTTCACCAATAGATAGAGTGATTCATGATGAAGGTTTAGGTACATAATATATACCCCGGGCGCAGCCGGAGTGGGCCGCTATTGATAAAATAAAAGGTACAAGTTTGCAATATAAGGTTCTCAATGGAGTACTTCCCCAATCAACAATGATCAATATATGTCGATTTTCCACTGATCACCTTGTATCTTAATCAATGACACTCATATCCAATTTTAATTCGACAGCCAATCCAACTTTAATCTAACAGTATTTCGGGTTGTCTGGAAGAAATGGCTAATTAGCCATAAGACCGCCCCTTGTACTTCATATTTTGTAATTGTCATAAAACTATCTTGTTTGTATATTTGTAGTGTACATACATACATACATATAATCACGCCTCTTTCCCGTAGGGGTGGGCAGAGACCACTTCTTTTCACTTGCTACGATCCTTACATGTTTCGCTTCGTCCACTTTCATTATTCTCTTCATACATGTTCTTCAGTTTAGGGCACTCTTGACCTGGCCTTTTTTCAAGACGTCCCTGATTTGGTCTTGAAACGTCCGCCTAAGTCTACCCCTTCCAGTACTTTCATTCACACTCGCCTTATACACTTTTTTCGTCAACCGTTCTTCATTCATTCTTTCGACATGGCCAAACCACCTCAGTATACCTTTCTCAATTGTTCTCAATTGTAGTGTACAAAAAATGTAAATAAATAATTCTATCAATTCTCAGGTGACAGTCCGTTTCCACACTCGTCAGCAGCTAGCCGTATATGACAGATTCGGTCGCTTGATCCACGGCAGTGAGATCATCGCTAAAGACGTTTTAGAGTACATAGTCTTCGAAAAACATCTATCCAACTTATATGGCACTTGGCGTATTCACGATAAGATCATACCAGACTGGGCGCCTCCCAAGGACCCCTCGAAGCTGACCAGGGTCCGCCCCCCTCCCGAGCCGGTCGTGGTACAAGTACAAGAGGAGAAGGAACAGCCAGCAATAGCTGACAAATGATTTGTATATTAATAAATAGTTTAGTGATGTTAGTTGTGTTTTATTTTGATAGCCATGCTGCGTTAAAGAGGTCCTTCCATGTTTCCCATTACACCAAGGGTCAGACTGTAAGGAGATTAAAATTATATATATATATTAGGGGCCATTCATTTATTACGTAAGACGAATTTTGCTGGTTTTCAACTCCCTCCCCCTGTTTAATATTTATTACTTAAGAATCAAAAGGAAAAATGAATAAAATGTTTGGTTTGTTTTAATGTTTATTTTTCAAAGTAACAATTTTTAGAAGTGTTTATTTGTACTTACAAATGTACTATTAATTTTTTATTTTTTGGTAGTGATAAACTTTTGTTTTTATTATTCATCTTTACCTACATAAGATAAGTCCAGGGGCTCAAAAACCACTCGGAAAGTGCATGGATCTGTCACTGGAACATCTGTAATATCACCTACACCCATCTGAGCGAACCTCTGCACTCGTGCGGTTGTCCCCGCTTTTTCAAAGAACAATTTTAACTTTGCGCATTTTTGTGATCTTACGTAAAAACTATCGAGACTCCGAGAGCGCGAAACAAGCGATAGAGTCACGATTGGCCTAAGCTAAGAAATCATAAATAGGGGAGAGCGGGGCTGAAAGTGCCGAGGGTAAATTGTGCCGACGAGAATACCTCGAAAACAGAAAGAGATAGATATTCGATCGTATTGTGTCATATAATGTCTAACAGTCGGGCACACGCGGCTGCCATTTTATTTGCGTCAGCGACGCAGACCAAGTGGCAGTGCATGTAAGAGTCTTTCAGAGCCACGTAAGTAAATATTTTCGTTTCGATACTTTTTGGTCGTAAGCAAGCATTTTTTGTGCTATTAATATGAGACTTTTAGTAAAATGTTCATTATTTATCGTAGTTTGTTATACAGTGTAATTTTAAAGCTTTGAATAGAGTCATTTTTATTTGTGAGACAAAATATCACATTCTCAAAAGCGGGGTAAAATGTGCCGTTCATATGGGGCTGCTTGTGCCGCGGCACAACCAACCCCTAAGAACTTTATTGTTTTAATATTGTTTACGCGAGCACTTATGAAAGTAAGAAATTACTTTTTGACACGATACTTTATACTGCATTTATTGTTTTTGACAGAATGAGGACATACAAGCGAAAAACTCAAAGGGGAACTACATCTCAGGATCTTTTACAAAGGGCTACTGATGAAGTCATCAAGGATAGATTCAAATTAAAAACTGTTGCACGTGAATTAGAAGTCACACAACACTAAAACACTTTCTCAATAAAATAAAAAATCGACTTACTCATGAGGTTGGATACAAACCATTTTTTTTTTGTCGCAGGGGAATCCATTTACGGATAATATCCAGGATGCCTGGGTCGGCAGTCCTAGACCTATGTCTGACTTGGCACTTTGGGAGTGCAATACCGTACTAAACCTCTGCGGGAGGCTTCAGCCGCTGTAATTGGAAGGTCCCGGATCTGCAGGCAACAGGATCCCTCCAGCGACAGGCTGGCCTCGGCGAAAAGGCCAGACTTCTCCTCCAAGGTTGGATACAAACCAAGACTAGTATTTAATAAGGAACAAGAGGCATTACTGTCGAAGTACATCTTAAAAAGCGCTTCTATTTACTTCTGTCTTCTACCGGCAAAAGGACGACAACTTGCGTACTAGTGTACCACGAAGTTTAATGTATAAAACATCCCACCATCTTGGCATAAAAATGGTGAGGCTGGCAATTATTGGTTGACAAAATTTCTGAAGATGAACCCTACACATTGTTTAAGAACACGTGAAGCTACCAGTGCAGGACGCGCGAGATTATTTAACCGATATAACGTAAATCAATTTTTCGAGAAACTTGGCGAATTGGTTGCAAAGCATAATTTTACTCCTTCGCGTATTTGGAATTTGGACGAGAATGGTGTCCAAACTGTGCTGAAACTGTTGATTAATAGTAAAAAGTATAATGAATAAATATATTATTATAAAATTGATGTCTTTTAAAATTTAAATTAATTTTCATTCATGTAAAACACCTAGCATTATCAACGGCACAACCGACCTCAGCTACGGCACAACTTGCCCCAGAGTGGGGTCGGTTGTGCCTTGCCGCCGCGGTTTAAAAAAATTCACTTTTTCTTAAAAACTATTAAAATGTGCAAAATCTGTAAGTAAATTCGTATTATAGACTAAATTTGGCTTAGGATGAACCACTACTTTCAGACATAGTACTTGTGTTATCCGAATTATATAAGGATTTGTCAAAATCGGCACTTTCAGCCCCGCTCTCCCCTACGTCTGCATTTTAGTTTGCCATTCATGTTATATCACCGAGCGCTCAAGATCCGTGCCGGTACTATAGTAACTACACACCGGGCCCGGGCTGCGTCAGGACGGAGCAGGGAAAAATACCAGCCGGTATTTCGCTACTGTGTCACTAAAGACACCGTCAAATATTATATAAAAATGAATATTAATTACAGATGTTGGATGATCCCTCCAAAGATATTTTTAGAGATATCAGATTTTTTTTATTTATAGTGTCATCAGATTTTTAAAACTACGTATTAGTTCATCCTCTATACCCTTATAATAATAAGAAATTTTTATTGTACACCTTGGTGTAGAATTACAAACATTACAAAAAAAATAGGAATTAAGTACAAAAGGCAACCTTAACGCTAAAAAGCAATCTCTTCTAGACATCCTTAGGGCAGAAGAAATGGTATATTGATGTTATTTTTTTTTTGCTATATGTCATTTGAATCTACTAGAATTTACTAACATAAGAAGTAAAAACTAGGTGATCAATTAAAAATTTTCCGGTATTCATATTCTTGATTGTTTTTAACTGGATGTACATCGTGTAAATGCCGATTTCAAAAACAATTATTAAAATGTTCCTGCTATTTTGACTTTGACTTTAAAAGTTAAGTATTTATATCAATAAAAAAAAAGCGCCCAATCTATTATATAACCTAATCTATATAATATAACCTCCATTTGTTGACGTCTAAGAAAGTTTAAGAATTGTTGACGAAATTATAAAATTAAATAAAATTTTGATGCAAATATTAGTTCATCCGAGTTATCGGAAAATTTCTAATCCAAAAATAGTTTTCTTATCTAAGGTTTGTAAAAAATGAGGTTTCCAACATGATTATGTCACAAAATATTGCATGTTCTTCTTCCTCCTTTCTTTCTTTCTCCTATTCTTATGAATCTTTTTTTGAGAATTAAAATTAAAAAAAAAAAAAAACGAAACGTTATAATTATACAACTTTATTTTACATAATCTATAAATCTGAGCTTCAATGTTGTCACACTTTATATTACAATAAATTAATTTGGATTCTATGTAACAATACAAAATCTTACACAATCATTAGATGCCTTTAACTTATGAGCTAAGCACTGTTTAACATTAGTAAGATATAAAAAATCCTCTGTATTTATACAAAACTATAAAGAATGATCATATAACGATGCGATTTTATAAAATACCTTCATATTTACAATTTATTTACACATTTATTTATAAAATTCTTATTTTCTACATACACTGGCAAAATTAGATGGTCCATATAATATCAACATTATGTGCCGTACTATAGTTTCGAATTTGTAATGAGTTTTTAATAAATCAATACAAAATTATTGTTGTGGAACCTTTTTGGTGTTGACATTTATTTATTTTTTAAATAATGCATTTTGTATTTGAAATAATTACTTTTCAGCCAGTGAGAAACAATAGATTTTTAGAATTAATATAACAATGTACTTAAAGTTATAAATATTATATGCAATATGTATTGGAGATTGAAAGATCGTTCGACATCACTGTCGAAGACAGTTGTGTTACGGATTAATTACTAAAATAATATTAACAGATTTAAAATTTTTATAAATTTAAAAAGAAACGAAAGTAATTCACTGGTTCTTTTTAAACACTAGTTATAAATACATATTACATAAACTTTCGGCATTCGTTTACAGAAATATATGTACAAGTATATATTACATAGTACATAAGTACTATATAAGCCATTTATATATTTATACCCTCACTTAGACTTTGTAACGAACATAATCACTTACTTAAAATAATACTTTAGAAAATTTAATGTCTTCAAAATTAATAACCCTTAAGTCTTACATTATATTAATTTTATTTTCATATTCACAAACATAACTTCAATATATAGATAAAATGTAGGTACATACTTCTATCGATAATTAAAATTTATATACATTGTATTTTGAGATTTTTTATGTTATGTATTTAAAGAGAATTTTCAATAATTTTGAAATTTTCATTGTTTTTTTTTCCATCACTTCGCGTCTTGATCTATCGTGAGCTGACGTAACACACAACAATACTAACCCGCTTTCATGTTAATTAGTAATTAATATAAATTGCAACAGTAGATATTAAGATCGATTAAATTTGTCAGGTTGTTCTGAAAACTGTCCGAGTTATCTGTAGCCGTATTTTTACATCTGTCGATGTAGAGTGCATTCCTCTTGGCTACGATAGCTTGAATTTTCACAGCTTGTCAGCTGTCCGCTTCCCACGGTGCAGTGTGTCCCACGGCCACTGTCGGGCCGGTCGCTAGTGTTCAGACGACGGTGGGCGCGGCGCGCTGCGTGGGCTTGGGGGGGAGGGGGGGCGGCGTGCGGGGCTGCAGCCTCTGTTTTTGAGTTTCACGGAGATTATCTAAGAAATCTGCGGAGAGATAAATGTTACTGATGAGAATATGATGATGAAAACTAATATACAAACATATGACTTTTTGTACGTGTGTTTTGTTAAATGCTCCAATAAAAATAAAAATAAATCTCCCGTTCAGCGTCAGGTCTTGTTGTTATGAAAAACTCCGAAAAAAAAAAAAAATTAGATACATAAGCATAACTATCCGTCAGCGAGACGATCAAAGATGATCTTTATGAACATGAGAAAGGTCTTTTGTTCGCTATTTGTACGTTTGCAAGCTGTTAAATTACGAGTACACTAGATTTTCTCGTATATAGTCAGAGACAAAAGTATGTGTACATGTTACATGAAAATGTGGTCGTCAAAAGTACTAACAAATTGTATTCAAAACAATTTGTAGTAGGCAAAATTACGTAGATAACGTGAATATATCAAAGTTATATAGGCTAATCAGCCGCTAATCGGTCTGGTCAACATTGAGCCAACTCTCGTCAACATGCAACACATTCGCTCTAATACGCTAAATAGTTTTGACACGCTGGACATGCTCGATACGCAGGACGTGCTTGACACGCCTAGCGTGTCAAAATATAAAAATACTCACCAGGCGGGTGGTGGTGCAGCGGCGGGCCGGCGCGCAGCGCGGCGCGCACGCGGCCGCTCTCCGACACGCTCGACGTGCTCGACACGCTGCTGCGGCTGGCGCTCTGCGACTGTAATAGACCATACGCGTTCATTAATTTTATAGGGCAGTAGTGGTAGATACACCACATACACTAGTACCTACGGAATTGCGATTCCAATAGTCGATCAGTGGTCGATCAGTTGTTGTAATTAATTTAATTTAGGCCACCAATTCGATCATGTCACGACGAAGTCGTACGCGTCATAAAAAAGATACACACACACATGGTCGTATGATGTATATTATCTAGACCTTCGTCCACATGTATCGGCGCAGCAACTCGGCTCACCTGCGAGTCGTCGCAGTCGTCCTGCAGCCGCAGCGCCACGTCGCTCAGCGAGTCGCCGTCGTCGTCCGCCGCGTCCAGCGCCAGCTCCGGCGCGGCCGCCGTCTCCACGACGCGGATGCGCGCGCCGTCCAGCTCGGCGACGGGCGTGTCGGGGTGCAGCGGCGCGCCGGCCAGCAGCGCGGCGGGCGCGCGCGCGGCGGGCAGGTAGCGCTGCAGCACGGGCCGCAGCACGTGGCGCAGGCGGCGCGCGGGCCGGCAGCGCACGGCCACGGCGCGGCTCCCGACGCTGACGCGCAGCACGACGCGCCGCTCCACGCGCGCCTCGCGCCCGCCCAGCGCGGACGACGGCGCGCCGCAGTCGACCAGCGCGTCCCGCACGAGCACGTCGTAGCTCGCGCACGGCAGGTTCCGCCGCTGCAGCAGGCGGTCGACCAGCCGCCGGACCTGGAATCGGAAGAAAAATTAACTTACTTCAGACTTGGCTCCGGCCCTTTGTTATACCGAAATGAAATTTACGAATTTAGACTAGGCTGTATGAACTATAGTCCTTTGCCTTTCCCTATTGGGAATAAATTTTAAAACAGCGACAACAGGCGACGTACCGTCACTCCGTCGTCGACGCCCACGACGGACGTCGCCCCGTCGGGTAGCACCACGCGGCACAGCGAGCATGACCCGTTACCCGATTGACTCGATTTTACCACCTAGAAACAAAAAAAAATAATAATTATTATAACTTCACGCTCAACGGCTAACAATAGTTTAAAAACTTTTAATTAAAAAACATAAATAACAAAAAACAAAGGCTAAACAACGAAGGGGGCATGCATTAATTACGTGACGTTTAGAGAGGAGGGAGGGAGGAAATCGAGCAAAATCTCACAAAATCTTACCAAAGAAGTCAAAAAATTGCCAAAATTGTCTCAGTTAATGAATAGAACAAATATATGTGTGCCATGTACGCACTCCCGACCGCTAGCGCATTACCAAGTTGCTGTGACAACTGTATGCGTAAAAACAGATATAAAACCAAACTGAACTTGACCACGATTCGCTGCCGTATGTCTGATTTTTTTATAACACACTTTTATTAACGCGGTATGTATCTATGTAACGAAATTTTTGATCATGATTTTCACCCCCTTCAAAAGGTCGGATTGATTTGAAAATTTGCACACTTATCAAAGACCGATGACAATGCAATAATTTAAATAGTTTGTCGCATTATAATTGCCAAGACACTTTCCTTCCTTAACTTTTAGAATTTTGAGACCAAAAACATAAGTATTTTTATGAATACATACTAAACGACCCGCGCAATTTCACCTGTGTTAAGTTTTGATATATATATCTCATATTTACTGTTTTCTTTATACCTAAAACCTAAAATTAACAAAATAGGTTTTCTATATCAATTTTTTTTTAATCGATCATAAATAAATTCTTCTTCCTTCTACTATTCATTATATTATATAAAATCGATAAATAATCAGATAAATCATTAGTATATGATATTTGACACAATATTCTTGTTTATAGTAATTACGTCATAAAAATATTAAGATGATTCATTCACACCTCAATCATAAATACCTGCGCTTAATGAGATAATGTTAAAAAGTTCAATTTACTCATAGATTAAATATAAATAGTCTTGTACGTCTATTTTTAAAGGATTATATTATAATTTTATCAATATAATTTGCATTGTCATTATTCGTTTCGAGGAAATGAAACGACATCAGATTGAATCCAAGATAAATATTAAATCAACGACAGATTGTTTCTCGACGGCTTTATAACTCTTAAAATAGATTACAGCGTATGTAATCTCAATAACTAGATAAAATTCCTATTTTAATCAATTCGAATTATTTCTAAATATATATCTATTTTCGTCTAACATGTGTATATATATACGGTCGTCTGCTTCTAATTTTAAAATGATACAAACTTGCATGCATGCACGCATATGTACGTACACATGCACGCATATTTACGTACACATGCTCGCGCGTACACGCACACAAATTACTACTTTGACGATTTATTTTAGTTATATGTTAATATGCTGTGTACCTGACACATATTATCATAACGCGTTCACCGCCTTGACAAACATTTATTCAACTTATCGAGGTTTTCCATTAAAATGCAAACTTGTTTCAGTTTCACAATATTATCAAACGTGATCGTTGTAAACAATGGGCGTGCGGTCATGATGACTAGTCGATATTAATATTAAATTAATTATTTAGTTTATTTTAGAATTAAATTGTTAAATAAATTATGCAATTGTTTGATCGTATATTATATTATTAATCTACTATTAATCGCGTAATTTATGTTTTTATATACAAGTTATTACTTGTTAAGTTCGTATACATTTTAAATAACATTAACTAATGTTTGTCAAATATAAATCCAATTTATGTATTTTTAATTCGTCAATATCCATATTCTATTTTATAAATGAATAATACTCATAGTGAATTGTGTATTCAACAAGTAAGTCGGTTTCGTTTACCATATAATCTTATCTATGGTTGACATGAAACTTTTTAGTTAAAAAAACGTTTTTTTTTTTTTTAATTTAAACTATAATTGTTAATTACTGTTTATAAATATTTGTTTTGTTTAAAAAAAATTTTTTTCACACTTCTTATAAATAAGATTTTATAAAAATAAAAAATAAAAATCTGGAAAGTTTTAGTTGTAAATCACTTAAACTGAGACAGTTGACGTTTTATTTTTAAAAGGATCGGTTCGCTTATCAATAGGAAAAATACTGATATTACATGTTTAAATAAACTAAAAAAAGCATGTAAATATTGCAATTTCGAGTAAAGGCGTTTTCTGGTGAATAGAAGATTCGGAGTTTGAGGGTTGGGTTAGCCATGCTGCTGAACTAAGGGTTGACGGATATATATATATATTTTTTTTTTTGGAGTTTACTCCTTAAGAATCGATTTTCATATATAAGGCGCCCGGTATGAGAAAAATATGAGAGGTAAAATCTACTATTGAATGACCTCGTTACTTTTTCGGTGCGCGCGCACCTATGGTGCGGTGCGAAAGTAATGTTGCTCTAATTAATATTGAAAAATAATATTTAAAAAATAAATGATAATTGTCAGATAATGACATAATTTATCAACATTCCTAATGAAATATTTGTGCACATCTGAAATTGACTATTGTGAAAAGTTTAATGTAAAATATTTCGCCGATTAGTTATAATAAATGTATATAAAATGAATAAATATATATTTATATATATGTATATTATTTTCATTAATTTGTTAATTTACCCTTTCATATGGTATTAATCTTATTTTCAGTTGGATAAACTCTTTTTGCGTATGTTTAGACAATCGTACTTAAGGAGTAAACTCCAGTCGTGCGTCGGAGCTGACACACACAATTTTTTTTTTATATGTGTGTGTGTGTGTGTACTATTGTTGTGAATTGTATATAGGTACATACCACATGTATTTAAATTTTTTATTGTACAATACAAAATGATCGTAATATAATATTATAATATACTATAATTTTAAGATATTTTTTACAGGTTTGTTTATTTTATTAAGAATGCCTTGTTTTTATGTAACCTTTTGAAGAAGAAATATATAGTGATAACGCTATCGTGAGCCACACTAACATTTTTAGATACAATTAGTCACTTATTTATATTTGAATGAGGTTTTAAAAGACAAATACTATGAATGTAGCGGTGCGATACTGCGCATAATATAATATATAAATAATCATGTGACAGTATAGATATCCGTTTTGTATACACATATATATCATATACATATTTTAGTGTCAGTTAGTTTTTCACTCTTAACCTATAAGATAAAATAACTTAACAGATAATAAAAACTAATCTGTTAGATTTCTATTATGGCCTTTGAAAAAACCAAGACACTTAAAGATGGTAAAAGATGACACAATGAAATATTTTTCTTCGTAATTAATTTAAAAGCTGAATAAAGCTCAAAAAAGTGCGAGATTTCTCTAAAATATATTGACTACGACCCTCCCGCCCCTGTGACCAAGCGTAGTATTTTTGAAGACCCGCCGCTCCCTGAAGGGATGACGTAGTATGGATCCGTTCTAGGGATGATTGATATTCATCGAAGTCATAACCATCGATGTTACCATCGGCACATCGATGTAAAAAGAATGAAACATCGAAAAGTCAATAATTCTTTAGAGCGCCATCTGGCGTTCATTGAATGTACTAGGTTTTGTTTGTTTGCTACCAAAAACATCAAAACATCGATGTTTTTCAATCGATATGTCGTACATCGATAATTTTGATTCGATGTTGACTTCAATGTAAACATCGGTGTTTTTCTAATATCGATCATCCCTAGTCCGTTCCCTTGTAGTAAGGCTGTACTCACATCGGTAGGCGCGGTCTCGTCCGGCGGGGAGGTGGCGGACGCGGCGGAGGCGGCGGAGGCGGCGGAGGCGCTGCGGTCGCGCGAGGCGGCGCGCGCCTTCCACGGCAGCAGCGAGCCGCTGCGGCGCCGCTCCGACGCGTTCGACGACGACTTCTTCACCTGGAAGTTCGTGCTACCACTGATGATACGGTCGAAGCGGGATCGCGACGGGATTGCTCCAGTGTGAATGACACGTAATCGTTTTGTCTATTACGTAACTTGTTCTACTACTGACGATACAGTCAAAACGAGATCGAAATGGATTTGGTCAGGTGTGAATGTCACGTAATCGGTGGACTATTACGTAACTTGCGCAAGTTACGTAATAGTCGCACGATATCGGACCGTCGGAGGTCGAATCAGGGCTTCGCTGAGTAATATAGTCCTATACTTGTTTCTGATATTCATCTCGTCTTCTGATGAAGGAAAACATTGTGAGGAATCTTACTTCAGAAAATCCACTACACCAGAATGTTTGATTAATTTTGGAAGCGTAGCTGTGCTTACTCATGATGTGTCGGATCGTTAATAAAGTATATCCGCGGATACGGATCCGAATACAGATATTTGGTGTCAAGATCCGCGGAAACGGATCTTAGCTTTCTTACTCAATCGGAGCGCGTGCGGCGTGACCTTCATAGTTGTCGCCACTTGACGCTTTGCCTTTAACTCGTGCCAGACAGGTCAGTACATGTTTCGAGTTTTCGACATGTACTGCGCGGTTCTTTCTTTTGTTTTGTATTTTGTTTATAGTTTAGTATGAAACCGCGCGGCATAGATAACGTTTGTGTTTGGTAGTGAGACTAGTGAGTTTTAGTTGGTCGGTTATTTGAATGAAGGACCGATTTTTTTTTTTTATTTCGACGTTGGCCAGAAAAAAAAGTGGCTGTTTATAATGTTACTAACACGTACCTAAGACTTTTTCAGTGAATATAACATCATCTTTTAAATATAATTTAATCTATGTACCTATTTAAAATTAATAAGGGAAAAGATCTGCCAAATAAGTCACGGATACGGATACGAATCTCTTCTGCCTCGGATATCCGCGGATACGGATACGGATATCCGGCACATCACTAACGCTTACCTTGTTGTCGGTCGGCGCGTAGGGCGGCGCGTAGGGCGGCGGCAGGCCGCGCAGGTCGGCGCGCGCGCACTCGGCGTGCACGCCGGAGCGCAGGAAGCGCGGGTAGCTGTCGAACTTCATCACGTTGAAGATCTGCTTCTGCGCCTGCGACCGACGCCGGTGCGCTATTACGTAACTGGCGCGATCGCGAGTAATCGCTGCGGTGTCGAATTTCAGTACTAGCTGAGCCCCAACAATTAGTATTGAAATTCGACACCGCAGCGATTTTTCGAGATCGCGTAAGTTACGTAATAGTCCCACGGAATAAACGCTACGTCTACAGCTATATGTACTACAAGATGACAGCTCCGCGACTGCTCTACATCGACCGTAGCCACATTGTTCCTTAAACTTAGAAAGAGATATAACAATTGACGATTTAGTAATAATATTTGTTGAGGAATAAAATATGACCACTAAAATAAGAGTATATTAATAATAATTTATAATTGTAATTTTACTTTAATTCTAGATAAAATAGTTTTCTACAAAAAAAAATTAACTAAAGTTGGAAAACTAAAATATTTACTCTTTATAATATTAATATAGGTTTGCTAACGCATGTTTCAGAACGACTGCTGCGCTAGCGGTCGCGGGTTCGATCCTCGCACATAACAAATGAATGGGTCATTAAGATATTTTTTGTTGTCTGGGGGTTCGTCTTTTTGTTGCGTGTTCTTGGACCCCCTGGGGACTGTTGAGTGAAGCGTTTATAGATACCTGAGCGAACAGATCTTGGGGGGGCGGTGTCATGTGTAATTTCAAGGCAGCCGCCCGCCTCGCGGCAGCGTCCACGTTGACGGGCTCCGAGGCCCCCTCCGCGAGGTGCCTCTGCCATATCTCTTGGGCGAGAGCATTTCTCTTCTCATCTTCCTCGCAGCATCTGTACTGTTCACAGGACCACCAGAATCTGTAACAAAATTGGAAACATTTTTAGTAATTTTACGAGTAACTTAAGTAAGACTCTTATGTTCGATTTAGATAAAGATATATCTACATATAAGGCTGAAGACAATTTTTTTGCTTACATTTTTTTTTTCTATTTGGCCTAAATGTCGACTTGGAGAGATTGCCACTATGCATTAAGTCCACCTTTTGTTCCTACTGGTTTTTTTTTACATTGTTTGTCAATAAAGTTTTTAAATAAATAAATAAATTGAGAAAAATATGGAGCATAATCTACCAATAAATTTAAATAATTCAAAAAAGCAAACAAAACTGAAAAAAATAGACTAAAAATATATACGTTTAAGCATCTAAAATCGCAGAAGAAACTGGGATCAAGTCTAGTTTAAACAAAACGCTACAAGTTGTATATTGTACTTAACGTGTAGTAAACAACAATCAAGAACCTAAACAAATTCCATATGAATCCGAGAGATTATGATTCTTATCTCGGGATTACACACGACCTTCTGCGAGGAAATCTCAACCTACACATACAATACAACAGGCTTTACTACGAAATAGTAAAGGACTTCCTTGAGGCTTTGTTAGTCAGAGTAACAAATTTTATTGAAATATTCAATGAAACACGCATTTGATGATGTATTACAGCCTTATTTATATCGCAACTTCGACCAAATAAGATATGGATAATGAATTTTCAAGATCTTGATATCGAGATATCGAGCGTTGAAAACTAACCAGTACACTTTCAATATTTTTAAATAAATAAATAAATATGTTTAACACACGCACACGGTCGTCTGTTCCTAAGGTAGGCAAATTAATGCCTGTGTTTTAGGTAACAGTTGACTGATATATACATTTTTTTAATAAATATACATGTAAATAAAACATATATAAATAAATACATATTACACCCAGACTCGGGGCCGGAATCGAACCCACACAACCCTGGAGCAGAAAACAGGGCCACTGCCAACTGCGCCACGGGCCAGTCAATGTCAAATGTTTACATATGGCGGGCTTAACGCTAATGCATTTTCTACCGGCCAACCTTGGTATGTGTAAGAAAGTAAAGTTTGTAGGTGTACAATAAAAAAAAAAATACATCGAAATGAATCGAACCCACAACCCTGGAGCAGAAAACAGGGCCACTGCCAACTGCGCCACGGGCCAGTCAATGTCAAATGTTTACATATGGCGGGCTTAACGCTAATGCATTTTCTACCGGCCAACCTTGGTATGTGTAAGAAAGTAAAGTTTGTAGGTGTACAATAAAAAAAAAAATACATCGAAATGAATCGAACCCACAACCCTGGAGCAGAAAACAGGGCCACTGCCAACTGCGCCACGGGCCAGTCAATGTCAAATGTTTACATATGGCGGGCTTAACGCTAATGCATTTTCTACCGGCCAACCTTGGTATGTGTAAGAAAGTAAAGTTTGTAGGTGTACAATAAAAAAAAAATACATCGAAATGAATCGAACCCACAACCCTGGAGCAGAAAACAGGGCCACTGCCAACTGCGCCACGGGCCATTCAAGAAGAAAGAAAAACAGAATTAATTGTAGTAGTCGATTTAACTTCAAGATATTTGTCAGAACTATTAGCCATTGTTTATGTGTCGACTACAACTAATGAGGAAGTTTTTGTACTGTTCTCTTATATTTACGCGAATATTACTCATTTGATTAAAAGTCTATACCGGATTTTATATTAAAAACTTTACAGTTTAACAATATTTTGATCTCGGGATCATGGACGCTGTAAAGGGTCCGAAACGTCGGGAAATAATTTAAAATATTGTTCAACTGTAAAATTTTGAATAAACGCTATAAAATCCGGTATAGACTTTTAATCAAATGAGGAAGTTTTTATTTCTTTTGCGTCTCTGATTGCTCTAGTACTCATTGTACAGTATTGTTATCAAGGGCATCCGTAAGCAAATTAGCTTGAAACACTAGGGCAACCAGAGCAATCGTTTTTGCGTTACTGGCTAAAGAAATAAAGGGGAGTGGGAGGGAGATTTGGTTGATAAACGGATACGTTGGCCTTCAATACATTATAAATAGATTTTGCAAACCATACCAAAATTTTGGGATATTACTTTAAATTTCTCAAAGTTAACTTCGAAAATAATTTTTCGAACTGCAATACCACTACAGGTAGTCCTCAGTTGCAATTTTTCTTAAAATTTAATATAGGCAACATTACAAGTTCTTGTTGTGTATCATGAAATCATCAATGCATCGTTACCTAATATTTTCAGCGGCGAACTCCTTGGAGAGGAAGTGAGCGAAGGCCGCAGTACCAGCCGGATCAGCCAGGAGTTGTTCCAGGCCCAGCGACCACCGGGCGACGCCACCGCAACTCCCGTTATTGTTGGCCGACGGCGCTGAGCCTTCGCTCATTTGCTGCTGACAAAACAACACCCATGATAAGGGAAAGTTGGCGCACTCAGTGGAATATTAATCCGGAATGTGAAATTAAGCAAGTTTCTAAAAAATAACGTCGTCCCTTTAATATTCAAAGCAATGGAAATCTTCGTGACATATTTGTATACGAGTAACTTATCATTACAGAAAAGACAGTACCGTTCACACGAACTCATGCGATTTTCTGTGTGATATTTAAAAAAATCCTTCTTAGAAAGAATATGCTGGTACTCCAGGAGAGTACCAGCAGCTATACAGACAAAACATTCCAGCAGGCTGCTGTCTTTTACCTACTTTACTTAATAGAGATAGCGACTTGACATTAACTAAAATTTAATTCCCTCGTCAATTTCAAAGATTAACAAGAAGAACTAAGAATTAAGAAAGATAGGTTGTAGAAAACGTCTGACAGCCGGTACTATGTGATTTTCATCGATTCGTTTGCAGAAATCAAAATGTACAGCGATTACTTAAATTTACAATTAGTCTATTATATTACTATATATAGATATATAATTATACGCGACAATGAGCTCGTGGAAAATAAAAAGGAAATGCCTAATTTTAAAATGTTCATCAGAACTAATATTCATGCGACTTTCATATATTTGCGATATTTTTTGGTCATAATTATTTTTTTGATAAAAGTTTTTATATCTGACTTTGTTAGATATTGTTATTAATATATGTTTCATTATTGACATTTAACCGTTGAAAATAATAAATGTTTAGAAGCATTGCTGTTTAAACAAAAAACAATTGTATTCTTAGAACATTGTTTGTAAATATTTTAGAATCATTCATATAACATTGTTGTGTATTTACTTTAAATATAGAATTATCTATTCCGATCATATTTATATATAGAAACATAGTAAAACCTTTAAAACCATTTACAATCTTGTAAATAATATGAGTAGTAAAAGATTTGATCTTCCGTTTTGAGAGACGTTCTTTTTTTTTGTATAGAAAAAAAATTAAAATTTTCATTAATTTCGAACATAGAAATAGGTTTAATAAAAACAATTGATTGAAAAAAAAATGAAAAAAAAATTAGGATTGAAGTTGAAGAACTACTCAATCGTTTCATCAATTTTTAACCGATTTCAAAAAAGAAGAACGTTCAAGTCAACTTTAGTAATCTTTTTACTTAACGGTGTTGTAAATACGGTCCTTTTTTGAGACAATTGAATCAGCAGATTACCGAAACTGTCAAAAACTATTATTATGTAGTTAGTGATCAATCACTGTTCTGACAATTTTTTCTGGTATAATGGTGCGAAACGATCCCAGATGTTATCATGAATATCTCTCTCATGAGGATCTCGGATATCCGCCAATCAGCTGTGGAGCGACATGGCGAGTTAAGTTTAAACTCTTCTCCTATATGCTTTTATCCAGCTATGAGACGTTAATTAATAGAGATCCAGTTCATTTCAGATCAATCGCTGACCATTGGGTATTGGTACAATGCCTACATTTCATGAAATGGTTAGTACCTTGGTATAAATGCCGCGGTGGTCGTGATGCCGGTACGAGCTGCCGGCGCCGCTGCCTGTCGTCCAGCGTCGGAAGGGCGACGACTGTTCACTCTGTCGACAACGATATTTCTATCATTAGTATCGGTTACAATGTTAGAGAATCATTTACTTATGAAAATAAAGAATTACAGAATACGCTGGAATATATTATAATACGAAATAATTATTATTTCTTTGACTATTTTCATTTTTACTTTAAAGAAAAGAAAGGAATTTGAGAATAATAACATCAAATGTAGACACGTATTTATGCAAAAACATATCTACAGATCGATTATCAATTTTTGTTGATAGTTTAACAATTCTAACGACCAGAAAAAAATTTGTTTTTACAATGATCAAAATATGTTTTGTTACATATTTATTTAGTTTATTTATATACACAAAAATTACAGTTAAATAATCAACAAATTAAAACAATACATAACATCATTAGTATAGAGAACGTATCAACATTAGTATAGAGAACGTATGTAAGAGCGATCTCGTACAAAAACATCGAAAAAAAAAAACCTTTCCGAGAACACTGTACCTATATACATAACTATGGTTCAACGAAGATCAGATTTCGCGTAACGTGGGAAAGGTCTGAAGGTCACTGGGGTCGTGACGAGAAGACACAGACCTTGAATTATAGGGAGTTGTTAACGCGTCTGTAACATTTAAACTAATACTATAATATAATCAAATAAGTTCTACGATAGGATAGTTTTAATATTTTTTTTAATATTTGGCATCATGGTTTAGTCGCTATGATGAATCACAGTGTGCTTTTTTATAGCCTATCTCAGTAAACAGGAAATTAATGAGAAATATAAAAATAAATTAACGAGGAAAATTAACGAGACTAGAAATATTATTATCATAATCAATAATGGAATGGAATCAAGAATGGAAGGAAGCGAAGTCCTCTGGCGCGAGAAATAGATTTACTTCAACCTAAAAGAAAGCTCCAGCCTAAAAATTTCGTCACATAATGTAGGATATCGATTTATTTAATAAAAAAATAGTTTTTCTATATAAATTACGTAAATATATAGAATTATATAGCTCAGCACGCTGCACGCATGGTCGAGTTATCCCCGAAAAGCGGGACTGAGCATGTCCCGCGCGGGACATTTAATTTTCTTTAAAAAATCTGAACGTCCCGCCAAAACTGGGACGTCTGGCAACGCTGGCGCTGTCTGACACCACAGAAAAGTTTCTATTACACACGCTCCACATTCGCCATCTGACAGATAAATGAGTCCGCGAAAAGTTCTGAGTGTTCTGACACAATTAAAATGTATTGCCTTAGATTGTCGACCTAAATGATCAAATCTTTATTTATCGAATTTTATACAAACATTGTATGTAGGATGAAACTGAAACTAGCAGCTAGCAGCTAGCAGCCAAAATTAAATGACGTTAAAACTAGCAATCACGCTTTATATCTCTGCTTCTAAGCAACAGATTAAGTTGTAACTTAACACAAATTAGTATCGTTATACCATCTAACTATGGAAAAAAATCCAAGGGGTAAATTCCACCCCTACTATTTCTTTTAATTTAAAAACCCAAAAAAGGAAGTTAATTAGACATAAAAGCTAAAAATCTATGTTTCTAAGCATTAAATAAGGTTGAAATTTAAAATAAAGGTCATTTATAATAACAAGAAAGATAAGAAAAAAAATTTAAGAAATTAAACCACTTAATTTTTTTTTTTAATTTTTCTAAGCAGGCAATTTTATAACATTTGTTAAAGTTATCATATCTCTGCTCGTAAACACTAAATTTTGTTGTAACTTCGCAGAAATCTTTATTTTACCATCAAAAAACGATGAGAAAATTTTCAAAAGGGATAATCAACCCCTTCTATTTTTTTTTTCTAAGCAGCTGTGTACTATTTTCAAATGTCTATATCTCTGCTCGTGGACACTACGTTTTGATGTAACTTCGCAAAAACCTTCCTTTTACCGTCTAGAAACGATGATAAATATTTCAAAGGGGATACTCAACCCCTTCTATTTTTTTTTTTCTAAGACAGCAGCTGTGTACTATTTTTCAAATGCCCATATCTCTGCTCGTGGACACTACATTTTGTTGTAACTTCGCAAAAACCTTCCTTTTACCGTCTAGAAACGGTGATAAATATTTCAAAGGGGATACTCAACCCCTTCTATTTTTTTTTTCTAAGACAGCAGCTGTGTACTATTTTTCAAATGCCCATATCTCTGCTCGTGGACACTACATTTTGTTGTAACTTCGCGAAAACCTTCCTTTTACCGTCTAAAAAAGATGATAAAAATTTGGAAGGGGATACTCAACCCCTTCTATTTTTTTTTATTTTTTTTTTCTAAGACAGCAGCTATGTACTATTTTTCAAATGCCTATATCTCTGCTCGTGGACACTACATTTTGTTTTAACTTCGTAGAAACCTTTATTTTGCCCTCTAAAAACAATGAAAAAAATTTAAAAGGGATACTCAACCCCTTCTCTTTTTTTAATTTTTTTTTTCTAAGACCGCAGCTATGAACTATTTTTCAAATGTCTATATCTCTTCTCGTGGACACTACATTTTGTTGTAACTTCGCAAAACCTTTCCTTTTACCGTCTAGAAACGATGATAAAAATTTCAAAGGGGATACTCAACCCCTTCAATTTTTTTAATTTTTTTTTTCTAAGACAGCAGCTATGTACTATGTTTCAAATGTCTATTTCTTAAAAATTTCTTATAAATGTCCTTTTGAAATTTTTTTCATCGTTTTTAGAGGGCAAAATAAAGGTTCCTAAAAAGTTAAAACAAAATGTAGTGTCCACGAGCAGAGATATAGACATTTGAAAAATAGTACATAGCTGCTGTCTTAGAAAAAAAAAAATAATAATAGAAGGGGTTGAGTATCCCCTTTCAAATTTTTATCATCTTTTTTAGACGGTAAAAGGAAGGTTTTCGCGAAGTTACAACAAAATGTAGTGTCCACGAGCAGAGATATGGGCATTTGAAAAATAGTACATATCTGCTGTCTTAGAAAAAAAAAATAAAAAAAATAGAAGGGGTTGAGTATCCCCTTTCAAATTTTTATCATCGTTTCTAGACGGTAAAAGGGAGGTTTTTGCGAAGTTACAACAAAATGTAGTGTCCACGAGCAGAGATATAGACATTTGAAAAATAGTACATAGCTGCTGTCTTAGAAAAAAAAAAATTAAAAAAAAGTAGAAGGGGTTGAGTATCCCCTTTCAAATTTTTATCATCGTTTTTAGACGGTAAAAGGAAGGTTTTTGCGACGTTACAACAAAATGTAGTGTCCACGAGCAGAGATATAGGCATTTGAAAAATAGTACATAGCTGCTGTCTTAGAAAAAAAAAAATAAAAAAAAATAGAAGGGGTTGAGTATCCCCTTTCAAATTTTTATCATCTTTTTTAGACGGTAAAAGGAAGGTTTTCGCGAAGTTACAAAAAAATGCAGTGTCCACGAGCAGAGATATAGGCATTTGAAAAATAGTACATAGCTGCTGTCTTAGACAAAAAAAAAAAAAAAAAAGTAGAAGGGGTTGAGTATCCCCTTCGAAATTTTTATCATCGTTTCTAGACGGTAAAAGGAAGGTTTTTGCGAAGTTACAACAAAATGTAGTGTCCACGAGCAGAGATATAGGCATTTGAAAAATAGTACACAGCTGCTGTTTAGAAAAAAAAAAAAATAGAAGGGGTTGAGTATCCCCTTCCAAATTTTTATCATCGTTTTTAGACGGAAAAAGGAAGGTTTTTGCGAAGTTACAACAAAATGTAATGTCCACGAGCAGAGATATAAGCATTTGAAAAATAGTAGGGGCAAGTGCTGTACCTATGGACGCTTGTACCTGTGGACACAATCGATTCCGTCGAAATTAGTAACCCTAAAATTCTAATTTAAACCTGACCGTAAAGCTTTGTCTATGGTTGACTGTTTGGACGTATTACCATCTTTGTTTTCGGTATGGTTGATATTGTGCTGGTTATGAAAGTTTTTTTCGTCAAAAAGTAAGTTTTTTTGCTTAATTTAAATGTGTTTTACCGTCAAAATACTTATGATATCAGATAGATCGTGGTTGCTGTATAATGGGCGTTGTTTATCGTTTAGTTGGTGGCTATCTCATGTCTTTAAGTCTGTTTTGTTATCAAAGTTTGATCTGTTTTATTTTATAAGTCTCAATTTGTACCTGTGGACAAACATACGAGTGTACCTGTGGACTGTCCACAAGTACAAAAGTGTTATAATGTTTACTTACAAAATATGATCAGTCGTTTTACTTGATTTGTTATTTCTTATATTAAAGTCACCGGAACTTATTAAGAAACACCAACGGTTAATTTAGATAAATTAGATTACAGCAACCAGTTGAGCAGATTTCCAGCCAAATCTATCCTATCTGGAGGACTTGGATCGAAACGACCTATTTGCAGATCCTATTATTCAGACTATCACATAACCAATCTTGCTTATCCAGAAGGATAATCGGCTGATACCAGAACAATCTGGATTTCGCACCCCGCTGGATTATTGATCTACAAATAACACCCGAAACCGTCCGCCCATTTGAAAAAGCTGGCCTACGAAAGTGTGTTCAACGTGGATAAAAGCCCAGAAGAATTTAAAAAAAGCCAAAAAGAAGGAAATAGTAGGCCCGGAAAATGGACAAAAAAAACTCTGCTTAAAAAACAATAAATTGTTATCAAAGCTTTTTCTGGTTCCTCCAAAGGCGATGCTAGTTGCTCAAAATGTCATCCAAACCCTCTGTTAGCTAATAATCTTTCTGAAACTAGTCCTTCCAAAGCACTTTTGAATGAAAACACTGAGAAATCCGGCAAAAAAATGATTAAAATAATTTAACAAGAGAAGTTATCGTTTGTTAGATGTTTGAAGTGTAAAACTTATTCCAAAGACAAAAACCAAATACTCATATGTTGTTTTTGCAATCATAGCTATCACATTTGTTGTGTTTCGAAGTCATACAGATAAAATTTTGAGTCTGATGATGAGAGTGAAGATTTTGAATGCGTGGCCTGCATCGTATTGGACAACATGACGATAGTGATGAATTTACTGAAAAACTGTTCGAAGCTTTTCGTAATAAATATAATTAAAAATACTCTATTATTTTTACGTTTGTTTGAAGTTGTTTTTAGAAGTATAGGTATAATAATTATTTTTTTATTTTTATTTTCAAATTAACTTGAACTGTCCACAGGTACAATTTTACTGTCCATAGGTACAATCGTCTGTTGAACCTGTGGACAAATGTGGTGTTTTTTAAGAAAAGTGATTATTTTCGTAAGTATAGGTGATATTAAGACTAGAATTTTAGTTTAAGAAAGGCTGATTATCTCTTAAGATATGTGATATGTTAAAAATAAATAAAACTTATCTAATTCAGATATAAAAAATGTTTTATTCCAAATTCTGGAAAGTGTCCACATGTTCCGCACTTGCCCATACATAGCTGCTGTCTAAGAAAATAAAAAAAAAAATAAAAAAATAAAAATAGAAGGGGTTGAGTATCCCCTTTGAAATTTTTATTATCGTTTCTAGACGGTAAAAGGAAGGTTTTTGCGAAGTTACAACAAAATGTAGTGTCCACGAGCAGAGATATGGGCATTTGAAAAATAGTACATAGCTGCTGTCTTAGAAAAAAAAAAAAAAAAAAAAAATAGAAGAGGTTGAGTATCCCCTTTCAAATTTTTATCATCGTTTCTAGACGGTAAAAGGGAGGTTTTTGCGAAGTTACAACAAAATGTAGTGTCCACGAGCAGAGATATGGGCATTTGAAAAATAGTACATAGCTGCTGTCTTAGAAAAAAAAAATAGAAGGGGTTGAGTATCCCTTTTGAAATTTTTTTCATTGTTTTTAGAGGGCAAAATAAAGGTTCCTACGAAGTTAAAACAAAATGTAGTGTCCACGAGCAGAGATATGGGCATTTGAAAAATAGTACATAGCTGCTGTCTTAGAAAAAAAAAAATAAAAAAAATAGAAGGGGTTGAGTATCCCCTTCCAAATTTTTATCATCGTTTTTAGACGGTAAAAGGAAGGTTTTTGCGAAGTTACAACAAAATGTAATGTCCACGAGCAGAGATATAAGCATTTGAAAAATAGTACATAGCTGCTGTCTAAGAAAATAAAAAAAAAATAAAAAAATAAAAATAGAAGGGGTTGAGTATCCCCTTTGAAATTTTTATTATCGTTTCTAGACGGTAAAAGGAAGGTTTTTGCGAAGTTACAACAAAATGTAGTGTCCACGAGCAGAGATATGGGCATTTGAAAAATAGTACATAGCTGCTGTCTTAGAAAAAAAAAAAAAATAAAAAAAATAGAAGGGGTTGAGTATCCCCTTTCAAATTTTTATCATCGTTTCTAGACGGTAAAAGGGAGGTTTTTGCGAAGTTACAACAAAATGTAGTGTCCACGAGCAGAGATATGGGCATTTGAAAAATAGTACATAGCTGCTGTCTTAGAAAAAAAAAAAAAAAAAAAAATAGAAGGGGTTGAGTATCCCCTTTCAAATTTTTATCATCGTTTCTAGACGGTAAAAGGGAGGTTTTTGCGAAGTTACAACAAAATGTAGTGTCCACGAGCAGAGATATGGGCATTTGAAAAATAGTACATAGCTGCTTTCTTAGAAAAAAAAAATAGAAGGGGTTGAGTATCCCTTTTGAAATTTTTTTCATTGTTTTTAGAGGGCAAAATAAAGGTTCCTACGAAGTTAAAACAAAATGTAGTGTCCACGAGCAGAGATATAAGCATTTGAAAAATAGTACATAGCTGCTGTCTTAGAAAAACAAATAAAAATTTCTAAAAAAATAGAAGCGGTTGAGTATCCCCTTTTAAATTTTTATCATCGTTTCTAGACAGTAAAATAAAGGTTTCTGCGAAGTTACAACAAAATGTAGTGTCTACGAGCCGAGATATGATAACTTTAACAAATGTTATATAATTGCCTACTTAGAAAAATTCCAAAATAAGAATAAAAAATTAAAGTGGTTAATTTTTTTTATTATTTTGTCTTATCTTTCTTCTTATTATAAATGACCTATATTTTAAATTTTAACCTTATTTAATGCTTAGAAACATAGATTTTTAGCTTTTATATCGAATTAACTTCCTTTTTTGGGTTTTTAAATTAAAAAAATATAGAAGGGGTGGAATTAACCCCTTGGATTTTTTTCCATAGTTAGATGATATAACGATACTAATTTGTGTTAAGTTACAACTTAATCTGTTGCTTAGAAGCAGAGATATAAAGAGTGGCTGCTAGTTTCAGCGTCATGTATGTAGGTTAAGTAATCATTTTATATCAAAAATCATAATCAATTCAATTGAGATGGCACAGAGTTACTTCTTATTTTGTGAATATATATATATATATATATATATATATATATATATATATATATATATATATATATATATATATATATATATATATATATATATATATACATATATATATATATACAAAATAAACTACCTACATATGTCTTTTAGCTTACGGTTTAGTTATGCCTTATGCATGTAATTATCGATTGGATGTCGTCTATTGATCATTTGTTAATAGCTTGCTTATTGTCATTTGTACTTGTGTTAGTATCGATAACTTTTAGTGAATCGATTGCTCAGCAAAGGCAGTCGTCACAACTTTTGAATAACAATTTTACGGCAATCACTGCATAGTCTTATCTCTCGGCTTTTGAAAAATATATAAAAGGTGGCGGAATACCGCACAAATCAAAATCAGATAAAATCTCGTAAATTTACATGAATCCTAAACTCATTAGACTCTGTCGTCTATTTTTACGACTCTAATATTAAATAAAGGAAGTTTTATTATTAAATAAAATTTGTTGAGAGCAATATAGCTCATAATTGTCGTTAATATTACTTACAACGACATTTTTATTTCTCAAAACTGTAAGACATTTAAGGCTTCTCTGTGAAGCCTAACAGAAGTACCTACCGGTAGTACCTACATTTCTTTTTTAAATTTTAGCTCGCAATTTTAAGTCTACTATTTTTAAAATTATTTTTCTATAGGTAAGCAACCTCGTTTGTAAATATATTTAGTATATACTTATATAACTTAAAATTACTAATACATTTAAATACAAAGGAAGTTATAAAAACATGTTAATATTATAAACGCAAAAACAAAAATTCAGAATTGTCTGTCGCGTTATCATAAAAGCAATCTCAAACATCCTTGGAGCGGAGGAAGCGATCTTGTGACGGGAAAGGTGTTACATTTCATTATTTACTATTATATACAGCGAATATATAACGGCACATACTTCTATATAATGATACACAATATTATAAACTGTTTATATTTATTTGTACTGGTGGTGTTTAATATTTGAAATAAAAGTTATTTTTTTTAAATTTTATTTTATAAATTTATGTACATAATTTTATAAATTTATTTATTTATTTATTTAAGCCATAAACTTACATCCAACATTACAGGTAAACCCAATGCGTTAGACGTTGATTACAAACATTATTATGTATAATAATCTCACTGTATTTTTGGACCTAAAAAAAGATAACAATAATTCCAATCCATTTTAGCAATTATAGTACAAATCATTTAAATAATTCAATATAGTCAAATAAAAAAAAAAATGTTTAACGTACACACGGTCGCCTATTCCTAAGGTAGGCAACTTAATGCATGTCTTAAGTAACAGCCGACTAATATACTTTTTTATATAAATATATACATACAAATACTACATATATAAATAAATTAATATTACACCCAGACTCGGGGCGGGAATCGAACCCACAACCCTGGAGCAGAGAGCAAGATCACTGCCATATGCGCCAATGGACCATTGAAAAATTATAATAATATACAATGATAAAAGTCCGGAAATAATGCGAATTATAATTAATACAACTGACAACATATTATCCTTAATTGGTATGTACATATACAAAGGTATATGTACATACCAATGTTGTCGAATGATTGTTTAATTCGACGTAACGACGACAAATAACGACGAATCTAACTAATTTATTCGAAAGGAAAATACCGTATCCACTAAATATCATGTTATTCCATGTCTGAACATTGAATGCTATCTTAATATGAATGGCATAAATAAACATGTCCACAGTGATAACTGATGGACGGGTTGATAGTGCTTTGGAAAAAATCTGAATAGGTTGCACAATACTTAGGTATTGTGTGGATGTATTCACGATTTCGATGATTTTTATCGCGAAACAGGAAAAAATCTATTTTATTTTAAAAGGTGTGATCTTAATTTTTGTTTTTAATTTAAACTTATAATGAGTTTGATATCATTCTGGATACAATTTGCCTTCTAAACCAAACGGATTAATAAAACAACGTGTGGTTGAATTTTAATAAGTGTTTCCGTCAGAATAAGTAACAATTTAGTCAAATCAGTTTTATATTTATTTATTTATATACACTTTATTGAACACCACACATAAAAGAATAACACAAGTTCCGCGTAACATATACAAAGAAAAAGAGAATGATGACAACTGGGCGGTCTTATCGCTTATTAGCGATTTCTTTCAGACAACCTTAGGGTTAGAGAATCATGGATCTGATAGGGGTAGGTGGTGTAATACAGTAGGTACATACCATATAAACATACTAATACTACATACACTACACATACATATATACATAAAATTACATAAAACTACATAAAATACACATACATATATACATACATACATATAGATAATAAACATATACATATACATATAGAAAATATATACATATACATACATACGATTAAATATTCATATATAAACATAAGTCAATTAAGAGATAGATAATAGTCCTTAACTCGTCTTTTAAAGATGTCTAAGCTTTCGGCCTTGCGAATAGATAAAAGTAAAGCGTTCCAAAGAAGTATAGCTTGAACTTCAAATGATTGCTTAAAGAATTTGGTTTTATGCATAGGTAATCTCAGTGTCAGATTCTCGGAAGATCGCAGTACCTTGCTATGGTCTCCAATAAATTCAAATTTTTCTTTCATATATGTAGGGCTAGTTGGGCTAAATAACACACAGTATAAAAGGGAGAGAATATGTAGATTCCGGCGAAGACGGATAGGAAGCCACTTGAGCTTTACGCGAAATTCAGAGACGTGGTCAAATTTCCGTAATCCAAATACGAAGCGAATAGCAACATTTTGCAGTCGCTCAAGTTTGTTTAATTGCTCTTCTGTTAGATTAGGATAGCTTGCATCAGCGTAATCAAGGACAGAGAGAAGAAGAATATATATAATTATGAAGAACGAAAACATACTCTAATGAGTAAGTTTAAATGTTTTAGAATTTTTATTAATTATCATGGATGTTTGAATGTTTCTGTCATTTCTTTGTGCATCAGCTATCGCTAAATCATTTAACTGGCCCTCTACTTAAGAGTACGATTATAGATACTGGCAGTATAATCTTGGACTCCTGCCAGATGTAAAAATCAAGTAGCATTTTTTTATTCTACTGCAACATTCATAGCGCTTTTTTAATTATATGTAATGGATGTCGATATGTATACCATTTGACCAAAAAATAATCATTTATATAATATTTTTATTCGGCTAATTAATTCATCTTATCCTTGTATTGATAACGTTATATATAAAACACGATCCCACGCAGCTTGCGTATATCAATTTATTTCATATGAATATAAATTTATCCTTGATAAATATGTAATTAACTTACACCATAATAAATCCTTTATAAAATAGTAGAAATTAAAGATCCATTAATTGATCAGTTAGTCGGATTTCATTGTAATATTTATACCAAAAAAAAAAAATGATCACATTTTTTCCAAAAATTGAGCGCTTCGTATGATTTATATAATCGTATTGAACTTGGCACTAAATGATTTATGTTTTATAATAAGGAAAACCCAATGAGCTGGATAGGATACAGTGGTTTGTAAAAAAAAAACCGCACAGCATAACATAACAGTCAATTAATCAATCAATTAAAAAACTGATATTGAAAGCATTTTTTTTTAATTTGTTAAATAATGGCTAGCTAATTGCGATTGCTATTTCTAAGTCAGCGATATTTTGAAGAACGATTCATTTTAATCGGGAGAAACCTGTCCCCACATTAGTTATTTACTCCAAAACACTAGTAACATCTATTTAAACATAAAAATAATTAAAAAAAATCAAATTAGGTATTGTATATTGATATTAAATAAAAAAAATTACCTCCTGTTTAGAATCAGATATGTACCAGACAACCATTTTATTTGACATCAACAAACAAGTTGGAAATATTTCACAAGACTCAATAACGTGGTAACCGCAAAACAATTAACACTCAATCTCTAAACTTTTTATACGTTAGTCACATTCGCCGTGTACAAAACTACTGAATGATTTAAAGCGGTCACAATTGCGAATATAATGTCAATATGATTAAGCATTCTACGGACCGAGCGTACCGAAAACGCGCACAATTGAATACGCTCCTTCTTCCTACAATACGTATACACTTACGACGCAGTCATCAATGAGGAATGGTGGGTATTTTCCCAGGGGGCGGGATTCTTGCGTCAAATGACGAATAAAATATGATGATGGTGCAGCGGTCACGGCGGCTGGCTGTCGTGGGTTCGATCCCCGTTTACGACAAATCTTTGTATAGGTCACACGGATGTTTGTTGTGGTATGAATATTTGTTTTGTGTTGTTTGTTTCGGGACCCCGATAAATGTTTCTAATGCTACAGGGGCGGTTAAGTGTGAGGCATTTATTTATTAATACAGATCAACAATTTTACTTTTTAACATGTGGTATTTTATTAACATTGAAAGTGTAATTGTACGGTATATAGTAGTTTTGCAACAATCGAATTTTTAGAGTCCCAACATTTTTTTGACATGTACATAATGTATCTACCCACCAACCACCACATCAGCCGTTAGATGTCCACTGTTGATCGTAGTCCCCTATCATCTCTGTTTGGGGAGTTGGCAATATTTGCCAGGCTTACCACGATGTTGGCGAGCTTAGTGTGCTGTGGCAGGATATGGTGACGCTACTGCCAATCACCATCCTGATTGGTGTACATTTGTTCGTACCACTACGGCCTTAGTCATCTTTTACGATACCTCGGCAAGAAAAACTCGAGACTAGTCTTCTCTGCCGGTCACAGCACGGCAATTACGTAACGTATACGCGTTTTAATACAGCGCGTACAATAACCGCGCAGTCAGTATATGACTTAACGACAATCACAGATCTAACATTCCCGCTTCCGTCGCGCACAATGCGACCGCGGGGAGCGGAAAAAGTTAATGATTCAACATGTCATCACTGGAACGTACTTTGTACGTGAACGAATAATTAAAATCATAATCAAGTGCGAATCGGACTCCCACAGAATGCCCCGTATCAGTTTAGTTAACAATACATGTTAAGTGTTAACTAAGATTGAGTCAAAAGAATAAATCGACGATTTAAAATCACCCACATTAACCTTGACCCCTTTAGACCTCGGGACTGTTGATCGTTCTGTAGAACAAGTTGCCAAGATGAAACATTATCAAGACCTTGCCTTCGGACTTCTAACAATACCTCAATGCAGTTTGGTCAACTAAGAAAAGAATATTGTCGATATCTTAGTTTTAAAAATTCTTCCGATTGGTTAACAATACTTTTAAAATATAACAAAATTTAAAAATTCATAATATCATTAAGTAGCCGACGTAATCTGTTAATTTCAAAAATACACCATTACTGTTTACTTAAAATATATAGAAACAAAATTTAATTCTTCCGATATCGAATAAATAAACGCGCAGACCTCGATAAGATCAAATATCTGAAACGATAAATGCTTAGCAAATGACAGCCTATTACTAGAATATGGTCAAGGGCGAGCGTTATTTACAATCATCGAACGGCCGACCTCCTTTAAATCTCGACGTCCTGGCTGAAGATGGATGGAAGACGCGATAATCGTATAACCAATGTCAAATAAATATTTGCTATAAATATTTAACTGCCGACATTAAAATTGTTTAGTATATTATTATTTGTTTATATTTAGTTTTTAAATTTTGCTTGATAAACTAAAAAATAAAAATACTTAAGTGACAAGGCCGTTCTTGCAACATTACAGCTTTTTTGTTTCTGTATTGTAAAGATTATTTTAAGTGTATTGTTGCAATATTACATCTAAAAGGTGGACAATGCCCACACTATTTACTTCATTTTCCGCCCTAGAATAATCAAGATTTTTTTGTATAATTACGACAGACAGGACTACACTCACCGGCACGGAAACTTGGCCAAGTATAAAATTTGTGATAACTTCAGTTTTTTTCAGTTTACACTACAAATTTAGGCCAATTTTGATCGTTGTTCATCCAATTAACGTCTTTAATCATTTTTAAGCATAAATAATGTTCTTTTTAAGTTTATAATGAAGTTTAAGCACAAAATCACATTTACACAAAATTAAACACTGCAGTTTTGAGCACTAGTAATTAAAAACTGTTTGATCTTTGGTAAACTTTTTAACTTTTTAATATCGCGTGTTTCCTCCTCTAGCCCTTATGACCACCTGCATTCGATCTGGCATGCTTTGGATGACATTTTTGATGTCCAATTGCTATAAGTCACGCCATGCAGTCAGTGCGGCATCTCGAAGCTGGCTAAGAGTTTGTGGTGGGTTCGATGCTGTTTTAATTGTCCTTTTTAGCTTATCCCAAATATGCTCTATTGGATTTAAGTCGGGGCTGCGAGCTGGCCACTGCAATTTTTGAATACCAACCTCTTGAAGGTACTCATTTACGATATGAGCGACGTGTGGACGTGCATTATCATGCATTAAAATGAATTGATCATATCCAATAAACCCTCCAAAGGGTACAACATGTTCTTGAAGGATATCCTCGATATATCGTGTTGCAGTTAGAGCGTTATTGACGATGACCAATTCTGTACGTGCATCAGAACTAACGCCACCCCATATCATTATAGAGCCTCCACCAAAACTCACTGTTGGAGTGGTAGTAATCGCCAGATATCGTTCACCTTTCCTTCTCCACACACGTTGTCGACCATCAGGTGCATTTAAAGCGATCCTGCACTCGTCCGTAAACAAAACTCTTGCCCATTGTTCATGAGACCAGTTAGCATGTTCGCGGGCAAATTGAAGTCGAGCTGCTCTATGCTGTGGGAGGAGCTGTGGGCCACGGGCTGGTCTTCTCGCTCTTAAATTAACTTCCTCCATACGTCTTCTCACCGTACGCTCACTAACATTTACATTCCTAGAGATTTGAAGCCGCTGCTGGATCTCGACCGCAGTAAGGAAGCGATTTCTTAAAGTCTCTAACACGATAAAGCGGTCGTCACGAGCTGACGTGCAACGTACACCACCACTACCTGGTCTGCGTGTACAGAGACCAGTCTGTTGGTACCGTTTTAATGCATATTGCATTGAAGAACGTGGTACGTTAAGGATAGTAGCCACTTCACGATGGGTCATCCCTTGTTCCACTAATGACACTGCTTGTGCTATCTGACTTGGTGACAAAGGCATTTTTATGGATCCTTAGGCGCCTTTAGATGTTTATTTATCACAATAAAACCAAAGAACTTCGGCAACTTAACACTTACAAATTCCACAACACAATTCAAAATGTAGAGTTCGTCGGATAAATGACACAATTCAACTAAACTTCAGAACCCAAACCATAATGCACTTCAACTTAGTTAATTACCCTCTTAGGATTAACGTAAACATTATTTCTACCCACTTATACAATAAAAACAAAGTTAGACACACTTAAAAAAATTTTATCGCATGTTATGAGTTTGGCCAAGATTCCGTGCCGGTGAGTGTATTAAATTTATATATTAACTAGGAGTGAAGACACTGTGATAACAAGGAGGAGGTCACTTCTCCTTGTAAAAATAGACTTACACGCAATGATGTATTCATTGAAAAAAAAAAATTTCAAATTTAAGAACAGCATAGATTATACGCAAAATACAGATAAAAATATAATAAGATTTGATTTCCAGATTAAAAATATTTATTTTTCGGGTCTATGTTTTTATAAACGGTAGTTATGACGTCAGGTGGTCGCGCTGGCTACCATACAACCCGCCACTTACCACTATGGTAAAGATATGCATTGTTCTACGTATGGAAACAACTTACAATATCAATTGACGCAATTCGGATGTTCGCCTTTGATGCTTACAATTGTCCTGCAAATCTATACTAATGTTTGAGAAAGATGGTTAAGAATAATTTTTATATAATTGGCCCGTTGGCACAGTTGGCCCTATTTTCTGCTCCAGGGTTGTGGGTTCGATTCCCACCCCAAGTCTGGGTGATATTTAATTTAAAAAACAAATGTATACCAGTCGGCTGTTACCTAAAGCACGGGCATTATGTTGTCTATCTTAGGGACAGACGACCTTTGTGTGTGTTAAACATATAAAAAAAAATTTATCTAATGAGAGTGAAATAAAAATAAAAAACTTTCCTTCGGAAATCTCTCGAAACACGCTGCGGTATTATTATCTATATCAATTCCTTGTCATTATTTATCAACAAATATTTTCGTATTCCATTTTTCGTATTTCTAAAAAGTCCGTTTTTCTCAGTAGTAAATAACATTTCTTTCAAGTCGTTTTAATTTCTAACTTTATCGATAAAATTAGATTATTTACATAATGTAATATTTTATTAATGTATATGCATATAAGCTTATTAGGCCACATAACATAAATTATCTCATTTGTAAAAATGAATGCACAGTTTGTGCCGAAATCAGGATGTTTATATTTGAACATTTATCAGAACTGAGAACACAGAGATGAAGGCGATGCGTGTTCCGGATGACGCCAGGATGCTAGAAGGTTAATTACAGGACATCGTTTCTTCATGTTTATTTAAGACTAACCTTCCCTCGCCATTTCGGTATAATATTTATACTATATAATTACTATGATTATTTTATTATGGTGATATTTTACATAACTTACTTGTAGATTATTAAAATTTTATTTATTTTTTGCTTCGACTGAATTGATCGCGATTGATCTGTGTGAACCTTAAAGAGTTTTATCTTCTAAACTTTCCATTTAATGCGAAATAGCCGTTTCTCGCAACTTCGTTCGCGTGTTAATCTATTCCACGGTAACCGTACATTTTTCCGGGATAAAAAGTATCATTTTGTAATTCCAGACTATAATTTATTTCCGTGTCAAATTTTATTTAAATCTGCTCAGTCGTTCTGGCGTGACTGAGTAAGAAACATCCGTACTATCTTTCGCATCTATAATTGTAGTAAAATTCAAATATATTATAATTGTTAAAACTAACACTAATTTTAAAGTTATAAGTCAGGGGTGTCCAAACTTTGAAGCCTGGGGGTCATTATGATTTTTTTCAGCAACGATGTTCCAAGGGCCAAAACAGTTTTTGATTTTTCTGCCCTTAACTGACTGATTCACTGAGTCCCCGTTCCCCTAATTATCATCATCTGTTTTCTTCTTTAACTTATCACAGCATAAGTAACAACAATAAGACATTGGCTGTCGCGGGCCAGACTGATGACACTAGTCTTAAACTGTCGCGGGCCGTAGTTTGGAGACCCCTGTTGCAACAAAAAAAGATAACGAAACGTAAAACAATACGACTAATATTAAAATAAAACAATGTTTCGTTTTAAAGTCGATGTTATTTTATGAAAATTGCACATTGTGGATGTATTAAGTAATAAACATAGTACATAAAGATAAATATGTTTATTACATAGACGTTATGTAATATTCGTAGAACGGTAAATTATAGTGCGGTTAAACATTGCGGTGCCGTGCGAGCGGTGCTATCTATCGTATAAATATCATGTATAAACAAGGCATTTTTCAAAAATACACAAAGGGCGAATTCTGGCAACCGAGCCGAACTACTACCCAAGTTACCCAACTAGTCTTTGACCCAAAGTCTTCATACTCTTGAGGCAAATGATTTGCGATCTCGTATTATCTGTAGGTATACATTTTAAAATCTATATAAATGAAGTAACAGTGGTGTGAGCAGAATGCTGCGTTCATCGCGGAAAAACTATTGGATAGATTTCAAGTGCCAGAACGCAGACGAAGTTGTGAGTATCGGCTAGTCATGACGTAACGATTATACAACGCATGCTCTATCCGCTCGAGTGTCCGGGTAATGACCTTTTATTTCACCAACTGCACAAAACTGCACAAGGCCTCTCACATTTTGTTACGTAATTTCTCACCGGTGATAATGTAATATTTTTTTTTTTTTTTTTTTTTTTGTCGCAGGGGAATCCATTTACGGATGATATCCAGGATGCCCGGGTCGGCAGTCCTAGACCTATGTCGGACTCGGCACTTTGGGAGTGCAATACCGTACTAAACCCCTGCGGGAGCCTTCAGCCGCTTTAATTGGAGGGTCCCGGATCTGCAGGCAACAGGATCCCTCCAGCGACAGGCTGGCCTCGGCGAAAAGGCCAGACTTCTCCTCCATGGGGACTGTCCGGCTCACCTCTGAACAGTCCCGACGACGCCGTATCTAGCAGGACCGGGTTCCCATCCCGGGCCGATACGGGCACAGGGGCGTTACTGGAGGCGCATTAAGTAGCGCCTCCTACGCACTCCCATTCGTCGCCCGCGGATGGAGGCCACGTCGGCGGCCTCCTCTCTCACCCGCTCGTCGGCCTCCTTCTGGGACATTACTGTCTCGCAGAAGGAGACCATCGCCTTCCAGGACTCGTCGTCGCCGAGCATCGCGATGATAATGCTCGGGAGCGACAAGTCCCCTCCGAGGACGGTGATAATGTAATATACGTTAATCAACCTCTAGTTGACAGGCGCACTTCGTGTACTAATGTCCGTGTTGACATGGGCAGTATAACCATGGCGACCATTACTTGACACGGGCAGTGCAGCGGGTTTGCAGTGTACCACCTCATTCAGTTAGCAACTGAATAAAGGCAAATTTAGGCGTACAATTATATCAAATCAGTCAGAAATTATTTAATTTGACAGAGTCAGCTAATTCACAGTAGGTACGCTACAAACAATTAGTCTTCCTAACGAATACCCTTAAGCACGTATTTTCACAGCTCGATATGAACTTTAATTGCATATGTCTAGCACAGAAACTCAGGTCGTCCCCGCGTGTATCTTGACTGTTTCCATCTCTTTTTGCACATAACTAGAGCTGCTTCCCAATTTCATCTACGTTGAAATTTATGAACTAGTCCGCTGTTGTAAGTAAGAGCGTAACATCTTAGTCTATTACTTCTGAATATTGTGTAAATTTTTAATGATGAATGAATTATTAAAAAGTTTATTAATTACAAACATAGAAATAAATCTTCTCTTTTATTACATTGATACGGATAGGATTATATTTGACCTACTATAAACAGCGATGCGGCGCAATTTGTTCCATAACATTCTATGTTCGCGCTATCATTTAACCGTACACTAACATTTCATTATTTCTTTTGCAATTAAAGTTTCTCAATTTAGCGAAACCGATTTATTAACAGTAATAACTGGTTGTTAATGATTGATTGATTTATAGATATAATTTGATTCATTAAAATTATCGCTATTACACTATTATTTAAAATAAAGATAACAAATGTTTTTTTTCATGAACTATGTAAAGATATCGATTTATTGATAAAACAGGGAAAACCCATCAAAGCTTAGTTAGATTAGTTAAAATTCTCCAAGGAATTGTTATACACACCAAGAGAAAAATAAAATAATTACTATTTAATATTTATACTCTGTTATATATTTAAAATATGTTGAAAATTAAACATATCAAGGCACGCGATTTCACCCGTGTTATAATAATATCTGTATGCGTCGCAGTGACGTTTTAAGGCCGTGGTCTCGAAATCAGCGCGTTCAAACCGACAGACATGATGTATAAGTATACTGTATAATACTAATGCATATAAATATTTCTGCTCGTAATAGTTACTATGAACATTAGCATTTAATACGTAATTTGTAAATATACCCTTATCTGTCTTATAATAGCCTACGTTAGTATTTTCCTGATTCAAATTGTGTCAATATACGTATTTCTTAAAAACAGGAAAACAATATATTATTTTATTCTTATAAATGAAATAATTTTGTAAATGTACTTATTATTTTAAATATCTACAAAGTTACGAGAAAATATTTAATGAAGTTTAAAATAAAACTTTTCGTTCCGCCATCTTTGTTAATATGACATTAAATGTCATTTAAGGTCATTGATCTTGAGAACTTTAAAGTTTTAAAGCCTACTTAAAACGGCCTAACAATAAATATTGTTGGAAAAACGAAGAAGTATTATAATATCTAAGTATAAAAGTCAGATGAGGGATTATAGGTACTTACGATCCATTGTAACTTCATAATTAACTTCTCCACGATAAGCGTAGGCATTGTTACGAGTACAAGGAACAACGCGAAGGATAACACCACTCAAATTATCGACTCGACGTTTATCTATCGATAAAAAACACATCCCTTACAACATTGAAATTATACGAAACTATTTTTTTTTTTTTTTAATTATTTTAATTTTTCTAATTCTTAATATTAGTCGTGCTTCGAATATAGATCCGCAGCGGAAGCCATTTTATGGCTGAACCGAAATTGACGACAAAACATAAAAAATCGCTAAGTATGAGTCGGGCACACATACATTGGGTTCAGTCGTGAAGTACTTAACTCGAGCTTATAATCACCAAATATATTATATACATACGTTACACGGATACAAGCATTTCAAGGTTTCCGTTGATAACCTTTGCGTAAGGAACCCTAAAATACAGTAGTAAAACTTTATCACGGAATTAGTAACGATTAGACGAATTCTTTTACAAGATTAATCATATTGAATAAGATAACATTTTTCATTGAAAATGAAAACACTTCGATCTAACGTGATTATATTTTTCAATTTCAATAAACAATCATTACGTTATAATTAATAAAATGAATGTAAAATTTATCGTTGTAATGATTCGATAACTTAATTAATTTCTAAAAAAAAAATGACAAAATAATTCTGACTAATAACAGATCTAGATTGAATTACAAAATATCACCTACAGTTCGACTGCGTATAAACAAAACTACCTAAGTACCTAGAACGTATCACAAAAGATCACGTTTAGCGAAAATATACCGCAAAGTATATTACAAAATAATACATCCCTGTTTCTCAGTCGGATGATTGACTTCGAAAATTATATTACGCTTTAAAATAATTAAGCGCTTCCATTGCGGTATCAATATTTGTCATTTTATTGCAACGAATAATAAAAAGTACGTTAAGAAAAAAAAAATAAAAAAAAACGAACAATTAATTTCCATACAAAAAAAAAATATGTCAAAATCGTGAGATTAACAATGTATTAAATGAACCATAAAATAACTTCCGCTGGCTGGTTCTATTAAAAAAAATTAAATCTTATATAAACTATTTACATGTTAACACTGCGTCGAAATAAAAAAAAAGAACTATTTTTGGGCACTTAATGGCAGGCAGATTTTCGAGACGTCTGCCTCGCGATGTAGTCACGTATGAACTAACGAAGGTTTTGCCGTGGGCGTTGATTAATTGTCTCCCTTATCAAATGTTATCAGATTAGTTAGCACGTAGCCACTGCGTGTCGTGAAGCTATAGTGTGAACCCACACACAGTCTTCTGAAAGCACTTCAAACAACGCTAAGGATGAACAAACGTGCTTTGAGATTAGATTGTTTAAATTAATTTCAGAACGAAAGGACAATGGATATACTTGTAAAGGAAATCTATATCATGCTAATGTTATAAATGCGATAGTTTGGATGAATGTTTGTTACGCAATAACACAAAACTAAATCAGGATAAAACTAGAAATAGAAATCTAGAATAAAACACGAAGCTATGCGGGTAAAACCAAAAGACTCAGCTAGTTAATTGTCTAATCAAATGTTTCCCATGCGATTAGAAAATAAAAAAGCGTTAAAAAGTTGTGTTTTTAAGAAGTAACACATGTTGTCTAAGAACATGCTAGGATTCATTGTACCATAACAGAGATTATAATTATTGCTGATGACCATTCTGGTGTAGTAGCGTGGAAGGTTCCATTACTGACCGGTGATGATTGTGGGTTTGATATCGCTCGGAGCAGCTCTCTGGTCTAGATCTTTTTCTAGGAGAAAAGTTATCGATCCAGGTTGTTATCACAAGCACATTATTCGCTAATCTGCAAGTGAGTTAAATACTAAAATTATTATACGTTTGTATTTATATAATTTAATTTAGTTAGGCATATTTAACAAATGTGAAAAGTGACGGGGCCGCAAGCACTCGAAAGAAATTTCCTTCAAATACATCATTACAAGTGCATTCTTAAAACGTTACATACAATTATGTACTCGATTTTAAATACAACAATAATAATATAATATAATATAAACAATATCTGGTTTATGATAACAATATTACCGATATAATTCGAAATATGTGAAAGACCTAGACAAGGGCGAGCTTGCAGACAATATAACAATGTACCTATAATCCACTGAATGATTTCAATAAATGAGTCTTATCTTATGTAATTTATTTGATTAGATACTAGCTTTCAATATTTATTTAATTTAAATTTCATGAAATTATGTGTCATATGTATCAGACTGTAAACGATCTTTATTTGACAAATTTACATGGCAAACTTTACTTTTTCATCAAGCAACGGCTCGCGATCAAACAATACATACATACATACATAATTATAATCGCGCCTCTTTCCGTAGAGGTAGGCGGAGACCACTTCTTTCCACTTGCTACGATCCTCACATACTTGTTTCGCTTCGTCCACTTTCATTATTCCCTTCATACATGCTCTTCGGTTTAGGGTACTCTTGATCTAGCCTTTTTTTAAGACGTCCCTGATTTGATCTTGAAACGTCCGCCTAGGTCTACTTCTTCCAACACTTTCATTCACACTTGCCTTATACACTTTTTTCGTCAACCGTTCTTCATTCATTCTCTCGACATGGCCAAAGCATCTCAGCAAACAAGCTTCAGATTTTCAACTGAGATGTTGTTTGATAAACAACGCTGTAAAACTTCAAACTTCTCATCATATGTGCCGTCAAACGATATTTTTTTTGTTAATTACGATGACTAGTAGCGCGTCAAACTATCTCATAAAAACTTATAAAATTAAATACTTGTTCATTTATTTAGATTGATGACTTTCAGTAGCGCCAAAGTATCAAATATTTGATCAAACGCGTAAAGTTTGATAAACCGTTTCATTGTTTACAGAACGCTTCATAATTTTCCATTCAGTCGTTCATTTATAACAAATCGCTACTGTTGATATCATAATTTGGTCGTTCAAACTAAAATAAAAACAAACGAGCCCTTCACCGATATTCATCCGTCTTCAAAATTTAGAATCTCCTTCCTGTCTTCTTCATGCTATGTACATTGCCTACAATTATCTGGCTAATATGGATCTATCTATATCTATGATGACGACCGTTCTTGTGTAGTGGTGCGAGTAGTCGCCTCAACGCAGGCGGTCGCGGAATCGATTCCCTCTCGGGTCAAATATTTGTATTCGTGCTAATATTTGTTTCCGGTCTGGGTGTAGGTCCTTGTGGGGTCCGTGCCTCGGAGAGCACGAAAAACAATAATCGTTATTTGGTAGGAGTATCCACCAACCCGCAGTGAAGCAGCGTAGCTGCAACTCTTCTCCTACATGGAGAAGAAGCGCCAGTCAATGGGACGTTTATAGGCTGATTCGGTTTATTTTAAGTTCATAATGCTATCAAATAAACGATTTTATGGCTTATAATGTAATTGAAATAAATAACATATTCATACCAGCGTACTGGTAATCAACCTGCACTTAATTTTTTTACTATTCTCTTAAATTTACGCGAATTTTACTCATTTAATTAAAAGTCTAGATCGTCTAGATGAGAGTTCCCCAAACTTTTTTGTGTCGTAGACCCCTTGCTATGTTTTTCCGTGTTGGGTAGACCCCCTACTTACCTGATATTGATTTCCTGTAAATTTCTAACTGTAGTAAAGTTTAGTGTTAAAAACATAAAGTAAAAACACATGTTAATTTATACATTTATTAATTGAATTTAAATTAAAACTACTCAAAATAAAATTTTGTATCTGTTATGTAAAATATACGTAACATTAAATAGACATAAAATAAACTATAAATAAAATAACATATAAGCAATAAGTCAATATTTTTAGTGAGAAGGATGAACCTGATGCTTTAATAATAAATTATCAACATTTGGCGTCAATTTTGTAAGGATTAATCTTAAATCTCCTCGGCTAATGATGTCCTGTCTGTTTCTTTTTTTCGTTAGGAGATTGGTAACAGCGCTGAACCCCGTTTCAGATATATTATAAGATAGTATGATGTAAGTAAATAGGTACTATCAGTGTATGTGTTGAGATCCACTATCGTGGACCCCCATTTTCATTTCATGGACCCCCAATTTTTATTCGCTGACGTAGACCCCTTGCAGGTTGTCATAGACCCCTAGGGGTCGATATAGACCACTTTGGGAATCACTGGTCTAGATATATTTTTTTAAATATCTTGTTACATTAAGCTAAATAAGGAGGTTTCACTGGGGATGAATGTGTCACTTTTAAAACGTTAGGAAGGAAAATAGACGTTCATAATTGATAGCAATCGAAGCGCGACTTTAAAAAGAAAAACAAGGACAATAGGTCAGATAACTCAAGAAACTAAAATAGACGCGCGGAATTGTTTTCGTTTGTTTAAAGATAAGCGTTCACTCTCTTATTTTAGAACTCTAAGTATATGTATATTTATTTAAACATATATAATTTGTTGAGTTAATATTACACCTGGTGTATTTTTAACTGAAAATACAATGTTATACCTAACGTCATATGAATATGATAAATGACAAAGCTGTGTGATAATGAGTTTAGTGACGCTGTTTTTATACAGGTCATATGACTTAATTTTGATAATCGTACGTCTACCAAGAGTTTTTGTTACAAGCGCACATGACATAACTACAGTAGTAAACGTAGAAACGCAATAGTAATGACAGTATCCGCGAGAGGCGCTGCTTAACTTTCCATACAAATTGTCTACCACACTCGCTAACGTGTATCGTCTCTGGAAACTCATGGTAGACGTACTGTTCTGGTGTAGTGGTGCGTGTAGTCGCCTCAACGTCGGCGACCGCAGGTTCGATATTTGTATTTTTTACAAATCTTTCTGGTATGATGGGTGTATGTTCTTGTGGCTTTCGACACCGTGCCTCGGAGAGCACGTAAAGCCGACGATCCCGGTTGTTATCATAAGCATCTGATAACGATCGTTATTCGATTAGGTAATTATCCGCCAAACCGCAGTGGAGTAGCCTGGTGGATTAAGCTCCAACCCTAAGATTGAAGCAGACTTGGTACTAAATTATCAATTAACATTAATATATTCACGACATCGTCTATCAAAATAAACGTCTAGACTCGTCCATCCATCCATGTATTTTATATTTAACTAGCTGATACATATGACTTCGTCTGCTTTGTCTATTATGTTAGCCATAATATATTTTATGTGCCGGGGAAAGAACATCAAAAGGACTACACAGCAAGAAAACATATCACATCATATCACTGAACATGACTCGTTTTTAGGGTTCCGTAGCCAAATGGCAAAAAACGGAATCCTTATGGATCCGTCATGTTCGTCCGTATGTCACAGCCACTTTTATTCCGAAACTATAAGAACTATACTGTTGAAACTTGGTAAATACATTTATTCTGTGAACCACATCAGGATTTTGACTCAAAAATATAAAAAAAAAACAATAAATTTTGGGGGTTCCCCATAGGTACTTAGAACTGAAACTAAAAAAAAATTCTTTAAACCCATATGTGTGGGGTATCTATGCATAGGTCTTCAAAAATGATATTGAGGTTTCCAATATCATTTTTTACTGAACTGAATAGTTTGCGCGAGAGACACTTCCAAATTGGTAAAATGTGTCAATTGAAATCTATATAGTAGTTTTTCCGCTCACAATTACAGACTTCTATAATTTTATTTACATAGATATATTTCTATGATCGTCGCAACTTTCCTATGTGTTAATTGGCATATTAAACACGGTGCGAATGTAATTAAAATATCATTAATTATAGTCATAAAAGATTATACAGCCGCTTATAATTCTAGACGATATAATTATATATCAATAATAGGTTATTAGGTCTTTTTTTAGGTTGTTAGGTTCTTTTTTTTTTTTTTGTTGAAAAAATAGACCTATTTATTAAAAATATTTATTAAAAAAAATAGGCGACCTAACAAAAATTTTGGTGGACCTATACAGACCTAACGTAGACCTATCGATTAAAGTCATTTTGATTTCAAAAATCCTTCCATGGGGTGCTAACTTTGTGTAGCTCCGTTGGAGCGGTTGAGTGTTGACAGTGACCTTGTCTTCTCCTGGGTTGTGAGAAGGAATGGATTATCAAACGTATTATAATCGTTGAGACACATAATTATAAACATGGGAATCCAAATATATTTTCTAATAAAATCGAATCGCCTACGTTATCAACCTACATGATAATTGTTACAAAAATACACAGACATAAATCTTAATAGTATTTATTATGATTTAAAATTAACATGGTTATTTTTATGACTAAAATTATTTAAAACGGGATATTTATGGTAAATATCGTTTTTTATTTTCATTTTGTGGAGCTCGATGTTTCGACATTAATCTACGAATGTCTTGTTCACGAGACTGAAGTTTGCGGGTAGATGTTGACAGCATTAGAAGCGTCCATAACGGACTACCTTCTTTCTTGTAAAAATAAAAAGCATAGTAACTGTCCCGTTTTAAATAATTTTAGTATTATTTATTAATATATAACTATTAATTTTTAATATAAACAAATAAATCGCAAAATTGAGATAAAAGTGAATAGAAAATATAAAATATGCACACCAACGAAAAACCACATATTATAGAAAAAATATTTGAATTTTTTTAATCGTTAATATTTTTTTAAGAAAAAACAAATTTAATGGGACATACCGGGATAATGTTAATTAATTAACAATTACACACACACAAATGTGAATCTTACTGTGAAAGAAATAAGACTCAACTGAAGCTCTGTTAGAAATTTAAAACTTTCACTTGATTCAAATCACTTTTACAACCACACAACTATCGTAATAAAATAAGGCACTTATTAATTAATTAATTTTCAACTATATTGTAATATTTGACATCCGATTCACGTGGAATGATACAAATTACGACTTTAATTAACTCGTAAATAAGATTCGATTTTGTTTCAACTTTCCCGTGTCTATTAACTTCGTATTGCAAACGTTAGATTCAACCATCGAAGCCTACGTTCAAAAACCAACTGTTAAAACAAACTACGCTGTCATGCTCGGAATCACGTTCCCACATTAATCTGTATGGTTTTAAAACAATAGCAATAATTTTAGTTCTTAAGACGGTCGAGTTAAAGACCTGCTTCGTTTAAATTTATTAAGTTGCACCTTTTAAAGTTTAAGTGCGGTCGAATTAATAAACGTAAAAGTAGAAATTTTAAAAAGATGAAAGTATGTCTTTGAATCTTGTGTATTATTCGTCTACGCGTTTTTACTCGCGTCGAGTTTCAATTCATGTCGTTTCATTGATATTTTTGGTCAAACCAAAATATTTTGTCGTATATTACCTACCTTGATAAACATTCTGTTTAACGTAAAAAAAGTGTCGAAAAAGACTTTAAGATTACGTTTTTTATTAATCTTAACATTTAAAATTGATGTTGAAAAGAAGGGTGAGAAGACGGGGCTTTTCTATTTAACACCCCTAATGCCCTTTGAGCTAAATTACCTAAAAAATGACCTTAAAAAGGTAGCACTCAATGCATGCCACGACATCTATTTACAAGCTTATTTACATCGGATTAATATCAACTTGCGCACGCGCCGGCTTGTTAAAACACGCGACATTTGTGCAAACACTCGTTTATTACATGTTTCACTGTTCTAAATACGTGAAACGAAATTCACTCTTATTACAATAAAGATAGATGATATATTCCTGTATAACAAAATAGTTCTAAGATTGAACTTTTCATATCGTCTCGAATGTCACACGCGGTCATAACGCAAGGTCGAGGATATTTTGTTCTTAAGGCCGAGACTCCACCAGAGCGGAGGTGTGTTTTAACAACCAATAGAATTTCGTTCAGTTGTATCCACTGAAGCGGAGGGGAGACGAGGTGTGTGAATAACGAAATTCTATTGGTTATTTAAACACATCTCCGCTCTGGTGGAGTCTCGGCCTTAAAGTGATATAATAATAATATAATAATAAAAAGATGTATGGCTTGACTGACGCTGTACCTATTTCATGCAAACCATATGACTGAATTTTGAATGATTGAATATTATATAGACGGGTTCTTTTTAAAGTAACTGTTGATTTACTTGCCGGTTCTAATCAGAAATTTGCATTTAGAATCGATGGTAGCATCACACTACCATAGTAAATTATTTTGCAGTGATAATTTAAGTGCTTGTATAGCTTCTCTTTAAACATGAGTTAGTGAAATTTCACGTATTTTAAATGACTATTCACTTTTTATCAACGTGAGAATAAGTGACTATTCAATGTGAATATGTGAATATCAGAGTCCACTGATTTGATCATTGAATATAATTATATGTATATTAGTTATTCAGTAACATTTTCGACGAACGAGAACGAGAAGTCGTCTCAACGCCAGCGATGGCGATTTAGATCCCCGCTCGTGGCAAATATTGATATTTGTAACAATATTTGTTTCTGGTCACCCAGTTGGTTCTTGTGGATCTTCCCATCGTGCCTCGGAGAGCACGTAAAGCCGTCGGTCCCGGTTGTTATCATAGACATCTGATATCAATCATAAGTCATAACTCATGATTGGGAAATTATCCTAATTAAGATTAAGCTCCAAAGCTTTTCCTATATGGAAAAGAGTACTTTGTCTAGCAGTAACACGTTTACAGATTGATTCAATTCAGTATCTAGAAATACTATTACTATTACTATTACAGTATTTTCAATAATTCGATAAAGTTATGGCGTGGCAGAATGTACAATAATTTATATTAGATACTAGCAAACCCGGCGAACTCCGTTTCGCCACCAGATGGCTTCGTTTTTTGTAAAACGTACTTATTTTCGTGAGGGATACTCACACCACGTACTGGCGCCATCTGCTCCACCACCATGCAAAACCATATTGGTTTGTAGTACATGCTATGTATCATAGATGGCGCTGTATGTGAAAAATGATTTTACCTATTTTCCTGCTTTTCTGTTGAAATTTTTCCTGAATTTTGTTTGCTATAAACCTCACGGAGCCCGAGACCTTTCCAACGAATGCAAAACCGTGGAAATCGGTTCGTGCGTTCTGGAATTATAGTGTCAGGAAGGAAAACCCGACTTATTTTTATATTATAGATATAAATTTCTTTACTACCAATGGCACTCATGGTAAAGACCAACACAACGGGGTATCGATACAAAGTTTTACTTTGGGTTGTAGTAGGTATATATAGTTAGAACACGCCATAAAATATATAGTGTTTTCGAGACGTTACATTATAATGCTAAATTTATTTATAACTTTCGTCACATAGTCAATATCCTCTAGAGAAATCTCGTGCTTTTTCGAGCTATATTAAAATATAGCGCGCTGCTTTTAGCGCTTTTTAAACTCACAGGTGGCGATACTACGCTACACTAACACTTCTACTGACTACGTTTTTGCAAAAAATGATTCATAGCCATATTTATTAATTACTACCTGAAAACTCGAGGGGAGAGGGGTTCTTAGAAAATACTAAGAGTAGTAAATATTTTTTAAAAATGGGTCACGTGGTATGGGTCGAGGTATATTGCGTATGTATAACTTCTACATGCCATGCGGTTTCATATTGGCGAAGTTCTTAACTATATTATTAACAACAATTTTGAATAAACATTTATTTTAAGTTGTAAAATAAAGAAAACAGTACGAATTAAAAACTAAATCTAAAAGATTCGATTACCCCGTAAGTCCGGATTCGCGTAAGGCGGGGAAGCGTAAGTCGTACTGTAAGACAATTAACAAACACTACAGCTACCGGAACGATCAAATGACCGCTTTTGAGACTTTGATTAAAATTGTTAAATTCTTTAAATTCATTTAATTTGTTAAATTTTTCTCAATACATAGCTACTTAAGTCGCTATATATTTAGAAAAAGGCGTGCTATAAGTACAAGAAAAATATAAATTTTAGTGAATGTCTCAAAAGCGGTAATTTGACCGCGCTGGTAGATTTAGTGTTAAAATATAACACGCACATGTTACTCAGCTTCCGCATAGCAAAAAGCATAACGTAAACCCGATATCCGAGTTTACCCGACGCGTTAATTGACAGACAACAAGTTTAACTAGACAGATAAAAATAACTAAATAAACGTTTACAAAAACTACGAACTATTCAGTCTATGGAAAAAATTCCAACTTCTAAAAGTTCTTATAAATAAATATTCTTTCTCATTCGGTTTACTGTATCGTATTTTAAGTCCGTAAATGACTCAGAGCTTTGAAAGGACTGTTTACACTCACTAAAGTCATAAATTGTGGTTAAACGGTAACCGTCACGCTGTTCAACTACGGTACAGCTGTACAGTATAGGTATTCTCGAAATACAATAATTAGGGTGCCTATCCATTGAAGCGGAGCGAGGCGGCGGAGCGGAGAAACGGAGAAATATTAACCAATAGGATTGCAAACACTCTCCGCTCCAGTGGACAAGGGATTGCGAGCTAGTTTAAAAATTCATAGATTTTCGGAAGCGGCGCGTGTCAGCGAGGCGGTGGGGAAACGGACAGATTTAAATAAATAAAAATCTATAAGCATATCCGAAACTAAAGTGTCATATTTTTATCAATGTGTGCAAATTTTGTGTGAATTTTTCTAATACATAGAAACTTTACTAATACAACTGACAAACACAGACTTGGTAGAATCTAGATGATGTTAAACTTATAAAATAAGATATAATGACTGACTGACTAAATCCAATTCAGTTCAAGGTCTGTTTGTTTTTTAGAAGTCTCTTATCTCAGCAGTTATCAACCTACTTGAAAAGAAAAGAGTTATATGACTCTTTTTAAGAAAGGCTACTGAAAATGAGATAAGTTACGACAGCATCACGATGTATTTTCGCCGGTTTTCTTACAGATTTTTACTTAACGTGGACTTTAAACTCCAAGAACATTAAAAATAAAATGACTGTATCAGTCTGTAAGCGTCCCATTACTGGACAGAATCCTCTTCTCCATATTGGGGAAGGGTTGGAGTTTAATACACTGCTCTGCTCCACTGCGGGTTGGAGAATATTTTCCCTACCGTAACTATCGTTATCAGATGTCTAAGATAACAATCGGGACCGACGGCTTTACAAGTTCTCCGACGTGCGGTGGGGAGATCCACAAGAATCCAGACCAGAAACAAATACATATTAGTATAAATACAATCAGCTCCGAGCGGGAATTAAAACCTGCGACCGCCGGCGTTGACTATTCGCGCCACTACACCAAAACGGTTGGCATTGAAAACGGAGCAGAAACTACAAGGTTTACCGAGAAAGTTATTACTAAGACGTTCATATGACACATTAAAATAAACATAACTATGTATTAATATCTCGAATTGTGACTCAAGGTTACCGTGTAACCTTACAAAGTTACACCAATATAAAAGATTCTTTTGACTACTTTATTTTTGTATTTTAAAGTTAAAAGACTAAATAAAAAGTCAACAGGAAATAATATTGATAAGTTCTTTAAAACAACCAGCAAGATAAATTGGTTTCTGTGTTCCTGGAGGTCCAGAAACACAAACGACCAGACCACGAGAAAGATCTGTATGACTTATAAAAACATTTATAATGAGCAGTGCTGATACCAGGGCCGGATTTAGAGGTGTGGAGGCCCGGGGCAACAGAGGAGTGGAGGCCCTATGATCTCAAATTTTGTTTCCCAATTTTTAAAACGATAACGACTAAAAACAGGGTCGTCCCAACTTCAGACCTCTGTTGTTTACTCTGTCGGGCTATAAGTACTTCTAAAAAAAAAGGTCCTCTCCTATCCCTAAAAATCCTGTTACTGTGTTAACCCCTCGTCAATATTTATAACCTAACCCATCTAAATGCTACGGTACCCGTATAAGGTATATGTGTTTGTAAACCAGAGAGTTAATAATACTAGGGATGTTATCAATACGAAATTTCGGATCTGGATATGGATACGGATATACGAACAATATTATACCGGTTTCGGACACGGTTACGGATATGAAAATTATTTCGGATTATCAGTTACTCTCGGATAGTTTCGGTTATTAGAGTTTTGAGGAATTTAAATTGTCAAAAATATATATAACGCGCGCGGCTATCGTCTCAGCTCAGACAGTACAGTAAAATGTCATAGCATGTCTTATAAACTCCGCCCCTATTCGAAATTATTTGAAACTTTAATATCAAATTCATTTACGGATAGATAATAAATTCGGATATCCGATACTTTCGATTACGGAGCTCCTTAACATACATACCTAGTTAATACATATTTACATCAGGTCGTTACACCCAAATATTTGGCGACGAGTCTCGACATTGAACTGTCACCGAGATTAAATGGTTATGTCGTAGTAATCCTACATCTTCTTTACGATGTGGGGTTACGACATGTTCTCTTTGAAGATTTTTAGATACTATTTATAATTTTCTTTTTGTACACTTCCTAATCGCTGCCACTATATCGTTCGCCCGAAGGTTGTCTGGAAGAAATTGATCCTTCAGCGATAAGACCGTTTTTGTACTCGTACATCTTTTATTATTTTGATGTACAATAAAGAATAAATAAATATGTTTAACATACACACACGGTCGTCTGTTTCTAAGGTAGGCAACTTAATGCCTGTGTTTTACGTTACAGCGGACTGATATACATATATTTTTAAATAAATATACATATAAATAATTCATATATAAATAAATACATATTACACCCAGACTCGGGGCGGGAATCGAACCCACAACCCTAGCGCAGAAAACAAGGCACAACCAACTGCGCTAAGGGCCAGTCAAAATCAAAATTATATAATAAAATTAATTCCTTATTGTCTTAATTTGTATTACGTTTATAATGGAATAAAATAAAATGTGTCTTAGAAATAATGAAATGAAATAATGAAATGACAACCGCTCTTATTTAGTAATGACGATGATGAGTAGCATGAATGTGCTTTCAACCTTTATTTCATATAGAAAAGGAGGACAGTAGTGAGATATTTAAAGATGTAAATAATTAAGCGCAGGAGCGCGTAAAGTATAATGTAGGTAAAGGAACACCGATACTTTATTTTTAATTGAATAATTTAAGATAAATGATGTCAATGTGTCTCACACACACCTCATTCTTATTTTTTATTAGAGCCATTTTTTCATCCACCACCACGTCAACCGTTGGACGTCTACTGTTGAACGTAGGCCCCATCATCTCTGGGGGGTTTACCAATATTTGCCACGCTTGGAAGGCGGGTTGGCGAATGTAGTTTGCTGTAGCTGGATATAGTAACGCTTCTGCCTAGTCTGCCTATACTGGTTGGTGCGCAGTTGTTCGCACCATTATGTCGCCAAGTCGCATTTGACGACAGATCAGCAAGAAAGTCGGGACTATTCTTGTCTGCCGGTCACCGCATTGGCCGTAATTCATAAACACTACTAAATGTTTAATATTTTGATTCTCAAATATTAATGTCGTCATCAAATATTTGACGGTAATAAATAAAACAGACACACAACATTGTTAACGTTAGAAAACTTTCTAAAGATTCTATGCATATTATCGTAATGAAGTCGTAGTTTTTTTGATAAAGCGGAATTATTAAACATACTATTATTAATAACTAAAAATACGGAAAGCAAATTTGAGAATACTTTGTCCGTTGCCGATAAGTAAGTTTAGTTACGTAAACAATACAATATATTTAGCTTATTAAGCTTTACCTATCGATAGCTGAAACAATAATTGAGATTTTGTTAAAAATAATTAAGTTTTAAGTTTCAGTTTAGTTTAAAAAAACCTTAAGATATATACGTAAAAAAATTAAGAAAAACAGCGGGAGTATGAAACTAAAACTAAGCAATTTACAATAATTGAGCCCTCATCGCGCGATAGATTGCTTTATAACCACATCGTAATCGCACAAATCAAATAGAAATCAATGTTTCATTTAGAACTACTTTTACTTCTTATTATTTTATTATTAACTTTCTATACAAAATGCTTTTTGCTTGTCTTTGCCCACCAGTGGAACATAAATAGGCTGTTTCAGTTCATTATTACAAAGTAGAAGTATACTTTCCATTTGCTTTTTTAGTATTATCTCTTTCAAATGTTGGGGTATTTTAGCTGGAACTTTCTTGTATTTAAACAGTAAAGTGTTATATTGTAAAAAAAAAAAAAAACGCAAATAATATTGGCTTCTAATTCCTTAAACGTAACCGAAGTATGTAGGTACACTTTGCCCTTAATGCTCTATATATCTCTTGTCTATTATTGTCTCCAATTAGATTTGCGCTGAAACGGCGTCTTTCGAGTCTATGGCACAAACGAAAAGCGCCCTCTCTGGTTCCGGCTCGCGACTACAGTAACAGCATATAAAAATAATAAAAATAAATAAACGTCTCACACTCAACGGCCTCCAATACGATGTGAATCCTGTGTCGGGGGTCCGGAAACACACACGATACACAAGCACCAACGCCCAGACCACGACAAACATCTTTATGGCCTATACAAATATTTGTCATGTGCGGGGATCGAACCCGCGACCGTCAGCGCATCAGCCAATTGCTGTGACCACTGCGCCAACGTGTCGTCAAAATATCAATCATCAGTCATATCGAGTGTCTCCGCATAAATATTTTTGAAATATAATATAATTTGTTTGTTAATGTAGTGTCAATTTAATTTCGTTTAAGTAGATTTTTTTTTTGTTTTACGTGTAAAACAAACTTATCCAACCTTATCTGTTTTATGTCTAAAATGATTCCTTTTCGGGTGTGCTGGAAGAAATCTCTCATAGCAAACCAATACATTATATATTTCTGTTACTTGTACATTATTTTTGTAATTTTCTGTACGTATAATAAAGAGTTAAATAAATAAATAATATAGTATCATAATCTACAGTTAACGAAGCTTCAAAGGAGAAACTCGAAAGGTGTGCTATGATATGACATAGACTTTAAATTCATCGTTTTAAAGCGTGAAATTAACTGTCCGTCATTATTGTTTTCGCGGTTAAACACAAATGGCGCCGCGTTGTTGTTTTCGAATTTCTAACGATATTGCGTTAGAGTATAAGATTATATGAATGATAAAGATTTGTAATTTTTATTACACTATCTAAACATGAAACTTTCATTAATTATTACGTGAAGCTGTATTCACTACATATCAGTGAATTTCAATAAAAAGTTAGTGAATATGCACTAATACACATACAAATGTTCAATGAACGAATCAGTGGACTATGATATTCACATATTGAATAGTCACTAATTCTGCATGGTACGTTTCTCACATTGATAAAAAGTGAATAGTCACTTAATAATTAGTGAAATTCCACTGATTTAAGTTTAGGGAGCACTGGTTTTGATGCTAGACGTTTAATTAAATTTATAATTCATAAAATTTTAATAAACAAATTTTAAAAGAGTAAGTGATGAGTTTATTGCGGTCTGTTCTCGAAAGAATATTGAAAAAAGATTGAATTGAAAATATTTTGATTTTAATAATTGTAAAAGTTTTCAAGTGAAATTCCATACAAATTAATTGTTTTAAGACGTCACGTGCATAGGATGGTTAAATCAATTTAAATGCATAATTACAGTCCGAGTCGGCGGTAGCTTCTTATTAAATAAACGTGTAAAATGACGATGCATAAACTATATTTTGAATTATTTTTATTTATAATCGGTGAAATCGTATAAAATCCTACAGAAATCCGTGTTCAAAGCAAAATGCAAATTAGTATTAAATACCTACCGCGGAATAATTTGTTGACATTGTGGTGGACTACTCGTTGGATTTTCGATTATGAAATATCAACCAATGGTAACCATAAATACAATACTAATTTGACATAAGATATGTACCAATTCTTAAAAACCCATACCAGGTAACTGACACAAGCTTATGCGCATTGGAATTAGGGCTCAAAACGATGGAGCGATGTACTATGATTTGTTAGCCGATTGCTATTGCTATCGCTCAACTATCGCTACTGCGATTAAGCAATTATGTGTACTGATGTTTGGTTTTTTCACGTACGTCTTTCAAGAGTAAATTATGTTAACGCTAAGAAAATGCGAATTATATTATCTAACAAAGCCAATATTTATGTACGTAGAATATAAATATATTATGTATAATAAAAGAGTATTTATGACATGTCACCCTAATAATAAAATAATTATCCTCATTAATTGAAATTAATTGTACGAAATTGCTTCTGAAACTTTTTGATATCAAGAGCTTTGTTTGAAAGACTACGCTATTGTTTTGAAACACTTGAAATGAGATGAAACTAAGATTTTCTAATTAAAATAAAATATTTCCCAATTTCAGATTCTCACCAAAAATAAAAACGAAATGTAACGCATTTCGAAAACATATATATTTACATTAAATTTATCACGTACTATCAAGATTTCTATTAATTAGCGTAATTAAAATTATTACGATATATAACACGAATCCGATTTCCTAATACAATTTAAGTAATGACACAATATTATTAAACATTTAAAATTTAAACACAATACCGAGGAAATACTGTGCTCCCATTATGATTATTTCAATTCTTACGAATTAAACAAACCGTTTCGTCGAAGCGTCCTCGACTGACTCACAATTAATTTTAACGTCAAACGATCGTCTGACACAATTAACTGTAATTTAGACGAAGATTATCCTTATTATTTAACGAATGTTACAGACACATTAAGATCGTTTATAATTAATATAACATTATTATTGTTTTTAAATAATCGTACCACACCACCATATCAGACGTTGGAAGTTCACTGCTGAACGTAGGTAGGTCTCTCTTATCCTCTCCGGGAGGAGTTTGCCAATACTCGCCACGCTTGGCAGGCGGGTTGGTGAGCGCAGTGTTCTGTAGCAGGATATGGTTACGCCGTTGCCCATCACCATCCTGGTAGGTGTATAGTTGTTCGCACCGATATGGCTTTAGTCGCCTTTTATAACACCTCGGCAAGAACTACTGGGACTACTCTTCTCTACCGGTTACCGTTTCATTAACGTGATAGGCAGCAGTCAGACAACGCACTACGCGCGCCAATCCACCAGCAAAGCGTTAGCCACCACCACCACCCAAATGATTAGCAATACAAAGCCCAGGCTGTCGCTCTAGAAGTCAATGGGGGAATGTTCTACCTTCAACAGTGAACATCCAATCACTGATATGATGATTGGTATATGTCTGTGCAATCGAATCGAAAATTAGAAGATTCTTAGAAAAGCCAAACTATCCGACATACCTAGTTGAACACACGCAAAACTATCGTGTTAATGGGTACATATAGTGAAGAACCGATAGTCGTCGAGAAACCAAGGTGTTCAAATGAGGATTCCAAACCGGAAAGTGCAGCATTAACAGATCTCCTATCATATGGATAGTTATCCGTAAAAAGAGAAGGGTTTCGTTGATTTATACTGAAGTTAGATTGAAGGCTTTTGGGTTACATTCAGAAGGCCTTTTTCCATCATTGACAGTGCTAATAGTCACCATCGGGTGATGAAGAGTGATGACAACTAAGAAAAAGTTTTTTTATTTACTTTCTATTATTTATGTTTCTTATATGACTTGACTGGCCCGTGGCGCAGTTGGCAGTGGCCCTGTTTTCTGCTCCAGGGTTGTGGGTTCGATTCCCGTCCCGAGTCTGGGTGTATTATATATTTATTTATACAGGGTGACTGGTGAATTACCATCAATATTCAAGGAGAATACCCGGCACATGATCCTCATTCGAATTATGTAAAAAAAATAGGAACTTAATTTTGGACCAAATTTTCATAAATTTCAATTCAAATAAAAGACGCGTTGTCACTTTTCCAGTCATGCTGGCGGCGCGTGCGACGCGGTGTTGTACTATGCTGCCAGTACCCGCACCCCCGCCCCGCGGCTAATCGCTTATTCGATCGACGAATCACGTTACTAGGTCACTAGGTCAGTAGGCTAGCGCCAACGTATGGTTTGGACGTCTGTTTTGTGTTTTCCCGCGCGTGCGCCTAGCGTTCGATATTCCGAGTATACCTAATCTGTCGTGTGTGAGTGTGACCCTTAATTAGGTATGGCTTATCAGTACACAAATGAAGAGTACTTGAATATGGTTCGTGTTAATGTAATGATAGCTTACCGGGTACTATCAATTTGTATCCCGGGTACTATCAAAATGTTCCCCAATCGCAGAGTACCTACTGTTAGCGTAATATTAAGCACTAATCCAAGACTACGAGTATGATTCCATTTTTAAATACGCCGGGAATACCAAGATAGGTGAACAGTTAATATTATTTTATTTTTGTTCCAAGTTTACATCATTTACCTAGTCAATAAATCTGTTGCTCATCACATCAAAATCAAATGGAATAAACATATCTTTCAACTCGTAAGTAATATTTAAATTAAATTATTTATTTTGTCTAGAAAGTTCGGTGATTAGTATGCCTCTATCGGCAAGTAGCAAAACTACTGGTCCGCAAGGACCGTAGTTCCTTGCTTTTATTTAATAAACAACAGTTGGCTGTTCAACAATTCACAAAGTTTATTTTTGTTGTGTTTTTTTTTTAATATTTTCAAAAGTAACTTTATAATTTTTCAACATATTAAAAAAATTATTCTATCAAATCTGATCTTTATCTAGCGACACCTAGTGAAAAAACCATTACACTGTCTGCTAATATTATAATCAATCAATTGTTGTGGCTACTGGTCGCTAGATGGCTTATTCTTGCTATTACTTTTTGCTTTTATTTACTACAATATTTTTTTCGAGAATAAATAAGTGGCCTAACACTGTTTGAGTTAAAAAAAATATAATACGTAACGAGCTATTCACGGTCTTACTTATAAAAATCTCGTTAATCCTCTCATAATCTACAAATCAATGATTAACTTTTGTTTACTTATAAACATTGACTAGCTGTTACTTAGTTAAGAAACGAACAAAGAACGATACATAGATGGTTGGCACAGATTATACCAAAAATAATCGATTAGATAGAGAAATTGAATGAACAAAGTTGTTAAAAATTACATTAATTAGCGACATCTATGAACATTATAGAAAACTCTAGTTCGATATTGTAGTGAGTCAATACTAGTGACCTCTATTGACAGTTAGGAACTTTGAGATGTTTTCTTATCCTGACAGGGTCGCCATGAGATGTGCGACGTATGAGAGATAAAATAATACGACCAACGTTGATTCTCAAATGATCATCGTTTCATTTATTATGTAAAAATATAAGGTTTTTATATTCGTACACGAGTTATTAACATACATTTTACTTATTTATTGTCAGAGAAATAGAATGTTCAATGTTTATAAAATAATGAATTCCTATTTAACAGAATCATATTAAGAAATTTAATATAATTTTAAATACAAGTTTATTTTCTTGGTTTACTTGTCATTTACGTCGTACATTACAAACTTGTACTTTTATTTACAGCTAGATGGCTCTGTTTAAGAGATCGTGTCTAAAATTGATTTTATTACTTTAATTCATCTTGAATACTAGTTTTATTTACTAGAATATTTTTTTCGAGAATAAATAAGTGGCTTAGCACTGTTTTAGTTAAAAAAATATGACAAGTCCTTATTTATGAACGACATCATTGTCCACTTCATCTGTGTGTTCTTATTAAATTAAAGCGATATCTCAATTGAAATTCTTCATCCGTAATTTTTCCTACGCCTTAAGTTTCTGGGTAGGGATATATTAAAAATAAAATCCATTGCTTCCAAATCAGACTCTGAGGAGCTGCTCGTATTCATTATGCTAACACTGATTGTTTTTTACCCGACTGCGACAGAAGGAGGGTTATGTTTTTCGAATGTATGTATGTAATATGTATGTATGTATGTCCATTTCTTTGGCACGCCCTACAGCCCTAACGGCTGGACGGTTTTTGACATATGAGGTGTCGTTGGATTTGTCTAAATTATAGTAGTGACATAGGCTATATAAATTTTCAAAATGGCGCCCGCAAATGGCGGAATGAAGGGGGGGGGTTGATTTTTTTCTTACTGTAGCAATATGGGTTTCAAATGAAAGCTAGTAAATTGTTTTATTCTTTTTTGTTTATAATAAGAGTATTTTACGCAGTTGGGTTTTTTGTTTGTGTGTTTTTTGCGTGTGTCTTCCCGGCTCCTGCGCGCCTAGCGATCGATCATACGCGTATACCTAATCTGTCGTGTGTTAGTGTAATCTGTCATTAGTAATTAGGTATGGCTTATCAATACACAAATGCAGAATCACCATTGCTTTCGAAACTGTTAAAAGTGACTGTGTGTGTGTTAGTGTAGTTATGTAGGTAAATAGGTAGTTTAATGATTGAAAATCGTTGTAAATAATTCGTTAATATCATTAAATGAAAACACGACACGCGACGTTCTGGTGTAGTGGTGCGAGTAGTTGCCTCAACTGCAACGCCACGCGCTGGTGGTCGCGGGTTCGATTCCCGCTTGGGACAGATATTTGTACAAATATTTTTTTCCGGTCTGGGTGTATGTCCTTGTGGATCCCTACCGTGCCTCGGAGAGCACGTACAGCCGTCGATCACTGTTGTTATCATAGACAAGATAACGATCGTTACTTATGTTAGGGAATTAACCGCCAACCCTCTTAACACTTGGCGGTGTTTGGACGTAATTAACTACCGCGTGGAAACTAGGGTGTCCAGACGACTCGTAAATAATTAGATAACTGTTGGGCAACTTTACTTAGAAGCTTATCAATATTTATGTTATATTTTTACATAATTCGAATGAGAACCATGCACCGAGCACTCTCCTTAAACACCGATAGTATCTCGCCAGTCACCCTGTATATGTATATTTATTTAAAAAAAATTATATCAGTCGGCGGTTACCTAAAACACAGGCATAAAGTTGCCTACCTTAGGGACAGACGACCGTGTGTGTATGTTAAACATATTTTATTATATATACTTTCAAATATCGTTACATGGGTTAAATACGTGATAATGACTGACAAAAAATATTTTGATAAGAAACAATGGATATCTGATGGAGATATAATTATTATCTAACCTAATCTCAATAGATATGAGATTAACTAATCTTGTTTTATTATATTTATTTTTTTATTTTATTAAGGCATAAGTACTCATGTTTTATCAATATAAATATTTTAAAGTCGATTTGAAACACATATCACTGTTGCATTTTTAAAACTTATTGTAACATAAATTTAAAATTAAATATTAATTTAAATTAAATTCGTATTAATATATCACTAATATATAATTGTAATAAAGTTGGTATTAAAATAAATGGGCAAAACTTTCTTTTATATGGAATAATACTACACTTTTTAATTGGAATTATATTATAATAAAAAGTGAAAAACCCTGATATATAAATTTCATCTATAAGCTACATTTTAAGCTCGGTACCTACTTCTTTTTTTTTTTTGTTTTTACAAATTTTTAATGATAAATATTAAGAAGGAAGTGACTTAGTAGATTTTAATTCGCCTCGTCTTATTTACTTCGTCAAAAACTATATTCAATTACTATTTGAGCTTGTAATCGTAAAAATATTTTGTAATCATACATGTTATCAAAATATTTTATTTAATAAAATTTATTGAAAGGAGTTTACTCGTCAACACGCTCGTACCGATAATACGAGGAGATGAGGTGACATAACTCGAAGCGTCATAAAATTTACATTTTATTATTTTCGTGACAGGGTAGTAAGCTAAAAGATGTCACGGTGGCATGCGCCAGCGATCCCGCGGCGTCCTTGTGCGACGACGAGGGCACCGTTGGGTTTTAGTGGGTATTCTGACTTCGCAGTCAGCGAGTCCCACATATCAGTCACCTTCGGGCAGCGGGATACGTAAACGTATTTACCAGCGTCAAAAAGAAAAAAAAAAGTAAGCTAAAAGATATTAAAGTGATAACAAACACCTTACACTCAACGGCACCTTGTGGGAAGATTTTGTTACGAATAAAAAAAAAATTAAACCTTAGATTTTGAATAAAGTACAGTACAAGTCTAAAACGACCCAGTTATGCATCGTAATTCATCAACAGATATGAAACTACAAATTAATCACGACCGAAACACCACAAAGACGAAATGAAACGAAACAGCGGTTATTAAAAAATTAAAAAAAAAAAAACTTTATATTTGTTCCGCGGCGGTCTGAAGTATTTGTTATTGCCAAAATATGCAGTAAAAGAAACGTAAAGTCGTTGAACTAGCCATAAAAATTACAACACACAGACAATCTTACAGTAACGAATTTTTATTAGCGTTTATTTTAGGAATCAGTCGGATCGCTGTTGTTTCGCGTATATACATCAAAAGGCATAATATTTATGTATTTACCATAAAACAACATTGTACTTGTGACATTATATCATTGGCACAACAACAATTATAATAATTAATCTATAATATAAAAATAAGTCGGGTTTTCCTTCCTGACTGATTTCCACGGTTTTGCATTCTTTGGAAAGGTCTCGGGCTCCGTGAGGTTTATAGCAAACAAAATTCAGAAAAAATTTCAAACAGAAAAGCAGGAAAACAGGTAAAATCATTTTTCACATACAGCGCCATCTCTGATACATAGCATGTACTACAAACCAATATGGTTTTACAAAAAACGAAGCCATCTGGTGGCGAAACGGAGTTCGCCATATTTGCTAGTATATTATAAATATATTTTAATATACACACACGGTTGTCTGGTCCTAAGGTAGGCAATTTAATGCCTGTTGTGTTTTAATAACAGTCGACTGATAAACGTAAATATATTTTTTAGTAAATATACATATACATGCATAATACACAAATATTACATCCAGACTCGGCGTGGGAATCGAAGCCACGATCCTGGAGCGGAGAGCACTGACAACAGCATTAACGAGCCAGTCAATGTCAGTCAGTATTTAAACAAATTTATTAATTAAAACCCAAAACATTGTTTTTTACTGTCACATAATTATTTAAATTCAAGCAGATACCTAATTCGTCTGGGTTACTTGTTACATTTGTGTGGCTAAAACGACTCCTTTACGATTTTACGCCACTTGTTTATAGATAAACAACATCATTTCCATCAATTTCCCAGATGTTAACTTAGACCTTCAGGAAAACTTAAGTAATATATTGTTTTAAACTAACGCGATCACTATGAATATTTAAATTTATATTTGTACGGGTACTTATCGCGTTTATAATTTTGTTGAGTTCCCTATATTACGGCGATGTTTCAATCGCCATGATCACGGGGAGACTCAGTCTCAGTCAATTATAAACGCGGTAAGCACCCGAACAAATATAAATTTAAAAACGTAAAAGTAATGTGAAAAACTGCATTACATTATGTGCATCAAATTTTGCATGATACCAAAAAAACACACAGACATACAAAATTTCTAGAAATAATAATAAAACTTATTTGAATTGCTCTCATAGATACTCTTACAATTCATTTTTCCAAGTTATCTCTCAAGTAAAAACTTCGGCTGGTTAAAATTTTCTCATATGTATAAATATTTAATAATACCACAATAAGCTTTAGTCAGTTTATTAATAAATTATATTTAAAACCTATTACGGCAGGCTTCAATTATCAATCTATGATTTTTCTAACAAACAATAGATTCATGACACGATTCGTTTCTAATTTACGTCATAAATTCTATCTCTTGTAAAAGGAATCAGATAATTGCAACCGATCGTTAAACAACAAACAACACGTATTCATATGACGGGCAATCGTAATACTGTTACGTCAATATATGTAATAATTGCATTGATCTCGTAACTCACAGCGTATATATTACAAAAGAGCTACCGCCTGGCTTCGTTTATTGAACCGGTAACATTAATATATCCGAGTTACTTTTTAAATACATGTAATTATCTTTAATTACATATTATAGCCTTCCATTTACATGTTAAAACGTGACAAACAGTTGAACATTCCTTTCAACGTATAGTATTACTTATACTAGCGCCCCGACCCGGCTGCACCCGTGGTATTTATATGTACGTAAACCTTCCTCATGAATCACTCTATCCATTGGTGAAAAGCACATAAAAATCCGCGCTGTAGTTTTTGAGTTTATCGCGAACAGACAGACGCGGAGGAAGACTTTGTTTTATAATATATAGTGATTCATATTTTAACATGAAAATTACCCAGATACAATAATCCTCTAAACATCTTTACAAATAACCGCGAAGACTCCATTCTTAAACGAATTATATAAAATAAAATAAAAAAAATAAACCATTAGCAATGAGATTTAAGCTGGTGTACCGTCTTTCTGGCTGTAATTACTCACGTCACCGGAAGACGGTAATATGGCACATTGCTGTTTTGGAACGAAACGACCGGTGAATTACAGTCAATTACCTAAATGAGCTATGATCCGACATCATACTAATTATAAAAAGAGATGGAACTTTAAACTTTATTTCGGCTCAAACAGATAAATAAATATATAACAAACGTCACTAACAAAAACCTTATAATTTATTCCAGTATTTTCATTACCACAGACTAAGAACTCTAATTTATGATCCGCATCATAAAAATATTTTGTTACATTCCAATAAATTTTATATCGATACAGATTATATGAATATATGTATAAAGATAAAAAACAAAAATATATATATAATAATGGCAAATTTGAATTTAACATAGATAATAATTTACCTAAGATTTTTTTTTTACGAAATACATAATTCTTCAAATCTGTATAAACTAACGATAATACTTACATAACGCCTCTATTAGGATGAGATATTCTTTTTCTAATAAACCCTCTATAAATAAATAAAGAAAAAAAAAATATCGAAGAGGGATTTAAATCAAAATTAATAAAAAAATATTATTATTATTAATTAGGATTAATGGATTTCACTAGTGCCAAGATAGCATAGATGATTACGTCAATATTATTTAAAAAGTCACTGTGGAAATAATATTTTTCTAGTTAAAATCTAGCTAATGCTGAAGAAAAATCATCGAAGCAATTGAATATCTATCGATTGAATAATCTTATTTGTGAGAGCAAAAGATATATTGTTGGTCATTACAACTGTCCTGAATATTTCCTAATTTATCGTTAGCAAATGTAAATGCTATCCGAGATCTCTTCAGAGTTCAAACGATGTAAAAATTTTACAAAAGAATCAACTGTTTCCCATTTGACTGCTGGTGATAATTTCGTAAATGAATTAGCAGGATGTTAGAAAAAAATCGATGATCTCGAAGGAGATATAAAAATCTCATGTGCGTAAAAAATATATACTACGGCAAAGGATAAACGAAGGACGCGTGATACTGAAAATTACATTAATATTTATAAACGATAGAGACATGTGAATGGGTAACTCACGGCTACTAGATAATTATGTATTTGCTTATAAAATGTTCATGTACCATATTGACATGATTCGTGACGTGACGGTAAAAATATTTGCTCTCTCCACATATAAGTGTTCGGCTGGACCCGACGCTCGGTTTAATTAAAACCACGTGATTAATATTAATGGTTCTAAGCTACAGTCTAATATTAATTTATTGGTTTATTTTCAAAGTCTGTCGACTACAGGAATAGTATGATATAAAAGAAATATCAATCAAATTAAAAACTACAATGATTAATGTTCTAATAAACTAATACATATAAAACCGTTGTAAAGAATAAATATTAACCTGCTTGTTTGGGAACTGGAATTTTTGGGGATACATCTCCTGTAGACGCTGACATAGCTGAACGGCACTGGTCGCTAGACGAGCCATCTTCGTCATTAAAATTATCACGAGTAATGTTAATTAAAATAAGATCAATGAAAAACTTTGTCCTTAAAATCTTTCAATGCAAGCACTTATCGAAGACATTACTTCCGAACTTGTTATCACCAAAATACACAAAAAACGGTTCAACGTCGCAACATTCACTACGACAACAATATTAATAATTGTCAACAAAGTTCATTAAACTTCATAATTGATGGTGCAGAACTTTTTCGGCCGTATATAATATAATTCTTAGCTCGGACCGGTATTGTGAACGCGCGAGCGGCGTGCACTCCATACATGATTTGGAGGCAGACTGGCTAGCCGCTAACATCGCCGTCCTACATTAACTCTAAAAACACCGAACTCGTAGACGTCATTATTTGTATCGAAGTGCTGAAATAACACAAACTTTTCAGACGATTTTCTCTACGATAATAAACGCTTCTTTGTACTACGCTTCTTTGCATAACATTCAATGAAATAGCATTGAGGCGTCATCGGATCGCGGAATTTTAATAAGACGCACGCATTTATAATATTTTTTTTAGAAAAGGTTCTAAATTAAGAAATTTATATTCATACGTTCTGTTTTTTAATATTGGAAGATTTTTATCGTATAGCTCTAGAAAATCGTCGTAGCTCAGATATAAATCTAGGATACCCATTCTTGAACATGACGTTATCAGCCTAAACATGGAGTTGAATGCAGTATGACGCACATTAAACCATCGAATATCGATTTTAGGGGCGATGAATCGATTTCGAGTAATATACAATACCTGACAATCCATGGACAAATTGAATGACAACGTAATCCCATGATAACGACGACCCACGCCGAGCTTTGCTGATAGCACCGAGTAATTACACACCTGATGCAAGCTGACACAGCTCTTTAAATAGACATTGGATATGATTCGATAATCGAACTAAAAGTATGCATAAATCTGATGGGTGGAATTAAAAACCGCAAACGGGTTTAGATACCTTAAACTAGGTAATAACTAAAAACCAAAAAACAATTTTGTTCCTCGCGTCAGACAATAACGGCATTGGATGAGATGTCCAAGATATCCAACTTGGGAAATTGACTATTTTATTGCGTGATCGACCAAGGCTTTACCATTCACTGAAATTCTGCGTCAATGAGCTGTATTAGCTTCATTTCGTGCGGTAAGAGAAAGAGCCAAAATCACCTCACCCCTTTCCTCATTCTAGGAGAGCTAACTCCTACTCTTTAAATGTATCAAGTACCTCCTTTTTAAAGTCGGTTAACAAAAATACGACGAAGCTTTTGTCGGAAAATTCTATACACGCTGTTTTTCCGAAGGAATTTAAATTAGAACGGGCATGTCAATTATATTAGCACGCGACGGTCACGACGTCGAGATGAGCCCGCAGTTAGCGCCTCATCAAAATTTATGTTTGTATTTATATTATACACTTAAAAAAAGGCTCCTCGGTTAACATTTCATGATAATGGTAACTGTCAAAAATGCTTTAGGATGTTTCGTGGTTGAGGAGTAAAATAAAATGGTTTGTATTTAATAGAAAATAAAAATCTTATGAATAAAAATGCACATGGAACCGTACCTAACTGAAGCAACTATTTGGTCGTATACTAGATGATTTGTTCGATGTCACCTGCAATAAAATTTGTGTTGACTGGAATGTTAGTTTCTAAGATCAGCACATTCAAATAAACTTCTCGTCTTACAATACATAATATATTAAAAAGACTTTAAAAAACAATTTCTAATATGTGTGCTTCTCATAACATAAACGCCAAATCTCAAAAATTATTAAAAACTACATCATTTAAATTAAACTCCTATGATCTTTATTGCCTCTTCAAAAATATTATCTTCAATAGTTTCATTACCAAATTTATTCTATTTACAAGTGTGTAAGAATCAATGCACTTTACACAATTATCTAACTATCATCATCAGATCTGTGACACAAGACATCTTAAAAAAAACTCCCAACAAGTTACAAAAACAACACAGTATTTACAATACAGTTCACAAGTTCTTATCACGTGTAAAATGAGAATACTAAAACCTCGCCGTTTTTATCCTTCATAATCAAAAGTGAGATGCATTTTTTTATTTTACCTTGTGATAATTGAAATGGCTATCAAGACATCAACGCCACAGGATTTAGTTTAGAGACTGTTTTTTAAAACAAAAACTATTTATAAATAAGATTAAAATAATGTCTTAAAACAGTAATTTGTTAAAGCTGTACCATTAACTAGCTAATAGCCGAGACTTGGTCTGCGTTTCTTATTATATGAGTTTACTAAACTAGTTTGTTAGAACTTCATTACATTTTCTTTAGAAGCTTCTCGAATTCCAGATGGTGTATCAAGATGAAACCTACACCAGATTTTAAGTTTAGCCTCTAGGATGACAACTGTGAAAATTAAATCCAATTTCCGGCAGCAAATTTTGCGTGATGCCAGAACAAATATAAAGACAGACATTATTACATATGTATGTATATTAAATAGATTTAAAAATTGAATAAAGTTGGTTTTCTTTCTATAATTTATTTTTCTTAAGCCCCTTTCTCTTTCGTCATAACGCAAAGACAGATATTTAAATCATAATTTTTGTTATAAAACACTACATAATATACGCGACTTCTCATGCCTCACGTCGGTACTAACGTTACAAATAATCACGTCGGTACTTTAAGGTTAAAAACGTATCCAATTGACTGCACAGATTTTGCGTGAAAAAACATAAGACAGAGGGACGAAAATTCTAAAAATAATCGTTTCGTCTTCTAATACTCTCATAAATACCCAAAATACGTCGTTTTTCCTAAATATCTCTAATGTCAGGCATTGACCGGTTACAGTTCTATTATATTTATGGAACTATAGTGAACTATAGTGTAGTTTCGTGAATGTAACATGTGTATATCTTGTTTGAGATCCATTGCTAAAGTTAGGCCACCCCATCATCTCTATGGGGGTTTGTCAATACTCGCCACGCTTAGTAGGGGGGTTGGCGAGCGTAGTGTGCTGTGCACGATATGGTGACGCTGCTGCCCATCACGATTGTGGTGGTTGTACAGTTGTTCGCACCAGTATGGTCTTAGTTGCCTTTTACGACACCTCGGCAAGAAGCAGATCAGTACTATTCTTCGCTACCGGTCACCGCACGGGTTAATCTATACAAATAATAAATCTGTTAAAACCTCTGTTTTATTAATACACTATATATCATCAAGAATAAATTTCAATAGCGCGTATTTTTTGTATCAGCGCCATCTCTTATCGTGTTTTTCTCTGATCACGTATCACGTAAAAAGTACAAAACCAATGTTAATAACTTTAATATATAAAAATTGGAAATAACTCACAGTATAATTTAGTTTTTGTTTCATTGTAATTAAATTTTAAAAATAAATATTTAAGAAAATAGAAATAGGTACCTACGCCGCCAACGCCATCTGGTCTAAGGAATCTTTAAAACTCACAAAACTTATATTTGAGTTATTATTTTGTTAAACTTAAAAGTTTACTAAATATGTCGGATAGGAATAGAAATAGTTTTAATATTTTAGATAAACATCATTTTCAATTAATATACTACTATGTTAAATATTAATTATGTTAAATGTCACTAAATATAAAAACGATATTCTACAATTATACGATAGATGGCGCAGATAATTTTCTGAATCGCGCTGACCAAAACTTCGGCCAAAAGAATGACACTCGCTCGTATTTAAAAATCTGTTTTTCTTTTTTGTATATAATTATATACTTTAGGGTACTACGGTCTTGATTGTTTGTTCGTTGTTAAAATTTAAAATATTTGGTCGTTATTTGTTTGTTGATTGTACAAAGTTGGATGGTTATAGCTATTTAAGTTGTAATCTATATATATATATATATATATATATATAAAGTCGTGTTAGTTACAGCGTTTATAACTCGAGAACGAGTGGAACGATTTTTATGATTTTTGTGTTTTTGGATTTGTCTTCGTCGGGAATAATTACTTATTAAAATATGGCATTCAGCAATAAGAGAAAATAATTAATAAAAAAAACAGTTCAAATGTTTCATCAGTACTATTTATATACATATATATGTATGTATGTATGTATGTATGTATGTATGTATATAGATATAATAAATCTGTCACTCAATCCGTCTATTATAAAATATTTTCCAGTATCGACGCAGGTGTAGGTGATAAAAAATATAAATGTATAATTTTTAAAATTTTAGTTAAAGACCCGTGCGAAGCCGGGGCGGGCCGCTAGTAAATAATAATTAAATAAACTATTATTTTCATTAAAATCAAACGAAACTTATTTTTTACCTACGCACTTAAACGGATTACCAAAATATGTATCGCTTAACATGAAAAAAGTAATAAAAAAGATTAATATTATTAATTATTAGGATTATAGGTTTTCTATAGTGCCACTATGATTTTCTCAATGTCACGTAAAATGGACAGGACACGAAGGAGATTGAAGATTAATATATAAAACGAATGTGAATTATGATTTATCTGAAGAGACTGGGAGAATCTTGGAGGCTGTTCAGTTAGCTATAGTTAAAAGATGATGCATACCTAATATTGTGTGTGACATAATCAGCCATGATAAAACCCTCATAAAAAAAGATGTGATGTCTAAATCAAAACAGACACCTACTTAGTTATTTGAGATTGTTTACAATAACATATTATGATAACAATGACATTAGAAATTCGACGCCAACGTTTTAAGATTTCGTTTGAAGAAATTTAAAAAAACAAATAACATTTTCCTTTCAATCGACGATCTAAAGTGCACGTGTGGTTATTAAAAATTAAATAGTCCAAGACTAATACAATTTATTAAAATCTGAAATCGTTCATTTTTCATCGTTGCAGTATTTCATATTTATTATATTATTTCGACGACCGTTCTGGTGCGCACCACTACTGTGCGAGTAGTCGCCTCAACGCCGCGCGCTGACAATCGCGGGTTCGATTCCCGCTCTTGACAGATATTTGTATTTGTACAAATATTTGTTTCCGGTCTGGGTGTACCTATGTCTTTTTGGGTCTCCCCACTATGCCTCGGAGAGCACGTAAAGCAGTCGGTCCCAGTTGTTATCATAAACACCTGATAATGATCGTTACTCATGGAAGGGATATTATCCCCCAACCCGCAGTGGAGCACCGTTCGCTCAGCAGTGGGTTGTTTACAGGCTGATACAGTACAGTAAAGTATAATATATATATATATATATACATAATTATGTTTGTTGTGGTCGGGGTGTTAGTGTTTGAGTTTATGTGTGTCGGTAGCTCACGATTTTATCCTACTGGGGGCCGTTGAGTGTCAAATATTTATTTATTTATTTATTATACATTAAGGATGACGTAATATTTATTGACTTCGTCTGAAAACATTTCGCATCTCGTTTGTAACATCGGGTGTCTACGTGACCGCGTGGTGTCGAACACTCGACATGGTCCACCAAATGCGTTTAAAACAGCCCATTGTCCCCAGTGACGTCAACACTAACGCCTATTACAGAACACGGTCTGATTCACTCTAACATAATAATACAATAGATATTAATTGTAAACAATCTCGATGACTGCGTTCGGTCAATCGAATGTAGGGTACATTAGCAAGGATTAAGATTTATGATTTACTAGCTGTTCCCCGTGAATTCGTTCGAAAACAAGCGGACCGTACATTTTTTCCAGATGAAGATTTAGCCTTGGATTAATCTATACAAATAATAAATCTGTTAAAACCTCCGTTTTATTAATACACTATATATCATCAAGAATAAATTTTAATAGCGCGTTTTTTTTTGTATCAGCGCCATCTCTTATCGTTTTTTTCTGTGTTCACGTATCACGTAAAAAGTACAAAACCAATGTAAATAACTTTAATACATAAAAAATAAACATAACTCACAGTATAATTTAGTTTATGTTTCATTGTAATTAAATTTAAAAATAAATATTTAAGAAAATAGAAATAGGTACCTACGCCGCCAACGCCATCTGGTCTAAGGAATCTTAAAAACTCACAACACTTATTTTTGAGTTATTATTTTGTTAAACTTAAAAGTTTACTAAATATGTCGGATAGGAATAGAAATCGTTTTAATATTTTAGATAAACATCATTTTCAATTAATATACTATTAAGTTAAATATTAACCCTAGAGTGCTCGCGCTATGAGCATTTTGCCGCTCGCGGCACAATATTTATATTATTTTGTACACGATGCGTTTGTCAGTGTCAAGCGTCCTAGTAGCTGCCCCCCTGTTCCTGACCACCTTGCTTTAGAAATTAGAGTAAATTCAGTGCGCGAGTAACTGCAGGAAACAAAGGTTGTCGTAGGTGTGTCGCGTTTAACGGCAAATTGCTCACTGCGCGACTACTCACGTAAGTAAAATTTGTGGTTCTTGTTTTTTATTATAGTTGAAATCTTATTCGTTTTAATTGCGAATAGTATTGTTTTGATGTAAATATCGTATTCAATTTTGATTTTTAGTTTGTTTTTATTATTTATTGGGCGTTGTGTTTTGGCTTTGTTTGGCTCAGTCTATTTTATATCTTTTTAGATAATCGCCGCGTGAAATGTATAAACAAGACAAACCAAATTTTGCATGGTTTGAAGAGGAGATGATGAAGATGATGCACATAGTTCATCGCAAATAGTCTCTGAAAGTAACCGGGACGTGAACGTAGTGTTCATAATACTGACATGGAGCAATGAGCGGCAGAATCTGACAAGGATGTGAGATCTCGAGTAACACCTGTACTATCCCCTGCGTCTGTCGAGGAGTCATTACGACGTGATCGTGGACGTTATCGCGGACAGATGGTCAATGAGATTATTTTTATCTTTTCTGAACATTTCTGGCTTAAATAGTCAGATAATATACAAAGAAAATACTGATCAGTTATACGAAAATTTCTGAAAGAAATTGCCCTGGCCATGACAAGACAACATATCATTAGAAGATCCAACGTAAACAAATTGCACAAACAACTGAGAAACCAAATCGCCCCATTCGTGCCATCGGATCATCAAAATATACCATCAGGTAGGGAAGATATAGGTGCAGTATGTCCGTCTAAGAAAAAAAGAAGGACGAAAAAAGGGTGCAATAGATGTGCAAAGTTACTGTGCAACGAACATTGCATGTACATGTGTCATGATTGTTTTGCTGAAATACAGGCTGTAGATTGTGAAAATGCGTAAATTAGCTATTAATTTTAATTTTTATTTCTTTTATATAAATAATTATAAAAAGGTTGCAAAAAACCGATAATTTTTACCTAATATTTCCCAAAGCATTATTATCCAAATTTTAAGTTTAAAACTTTAATAAATGTTTCTCATTCTGATAATTTATGCTTTACTCTATCCTTTAAACATAAATATAAAATCATATAACTCATATTTTCTAAAAAAAATCGTATTAAGTATGGGCGGCAAAATGCTCCCCACGCGATCACTCGCGTTCTACGGAAAGGCGCGATTACTCTAGGGTTAATTATGTTAAATGTCACTAAATATAAAAACGATATTCTACCATTATACGATAGATGGCGTATGTAGGTGATAAAAAATATAAATTTAAAATTTTAGTTAAATACCCGTGCGAAGCCGGGGCGGGCCGCTAGTCTAGACTATAACCTATCACTGTGCCAAATAACATTCAGATCTGTTCAGGCGTTCTGGCGTGATTGAGTAACAAGAATGTATCTGTTAGACATGTAGAATATAGACTACTTTACACGTCCTTTTCGCGCAGTTGGCAGTGATTTTGACCCTACTTTCTGCTCTGAGTCTGGATGTAATATATTATATTATTTATATGTATTTTATTAAAAGAAAAATGTATATCAATCAGCTGTTACATAAAATATAGTTATTAAGTTGCCTACTTTAGGAATAGATGACTATCTGTGTATGTTAAACATTTAAAAAAAATCTGGCCAAACTTTCGCATTTCTATTAGGGAAGTAGGAACTACGCATAAGGCAAATCGGCAAACAAATCATACGTACATACTTAAAATGCCTGACTAAAATGGTACAAAGCCTAGGACCTAGGCTATAGTTTAGGCCATAACAATGTAGTAGCAAGGCGATATTAGTTGATAGTTATTTTTGTGCAATCTGTATATTGAATTTGTATTGTGATTTACGGTAACAATACAAAAATATAATGTCAATAGTTATCATTAACGCCCTGGTCACAGAGGATGCGTAAAACGTCAAAGCGTAGGTATAGCGTCGCATTTTTTCTTCGCTAAAGCTTCGCATTCTGTTCTATTTCTAATCTTATAACACTGTCAAACACAGCTCTGTGCTCGAATGTTCGAAGCATTGAGAAGTCCTGAGACAACTTTGTTTATTCCAACAGTAAGAAACATTCAGCATATAATAACTAAATATTGCTAAACGCTTCTAAACAAAATTCTTAAATAAGTTTCCACTAAAAGACATTTTAAAAAAAATAAACTTAAAATTAGTAGTTTAAAATCAAATAAAAATAAAGAACACCAAAAATTAGCACAATTTATGATTTTTTAACAGGTGTGCGAATTTTTTGAATCTGTTGCTGAACAAGTCGATGTCATGATACCGCTTATTATAAAAACTACATGATCTTACAATCAATTAACTGAAATGTACGCACACAATATGTCGAAGGCACGATATAGTTTATTTGTTTTAAAGTTACACTCGAAATAAATTTGGCCTTCATCAGTACTTCAAAAGACTTGGATTTTGATATTGTTTTAAAAATAACATTAAAGATAGTTTAATCCGAATGTTTCATATCATTTTATTTGTATCCCAGTGCCACGCTTATCGATATTGCTGAGGTGGTCACCATCTAAAAGCGATTATAATGATAACTTGCTAAAATAAACAAAGACTGTGTGGTCGGGTTGTCTGGAAGAAATGGCTAACTAGCCATAAGACCGCCCATTGTACCTACTTCACACTTTTTCGATTCTAAAATTTCATAGCGACGCTATCACTGGAATTTAGTTAAGCGTATCGAACGACTTACAAAAGTTATAAAATTAGAATATTTAAACTTGATTTCTCTATGTAGGTACATACATTCATGCATATATTACGGGATATCTTCGATTCTCGATAAACCCGAGTTTATAAAATAATTATGCAATCGGTTATGCTGCAAGAATGGTTTCATATTACGTCCAAGATCCGGTGGAAACTACCCGAGCTCGAGAATGGAACTGACGGCTAGCGTTAGAAAAAGACGTAGAACTTCCGAAACAAGTCGGTTTCCTTCCATCGTTTTCCGTCACCGTAAAGCACGATGGACGGCATAGATGAAATAAACTTTCCACGCAGTTCCACACGCGTTTAGTTCCGCTACATACGTGTTTTGTTAACATTCAAGGAAACTGCTTTGTTATTGAGTCGATGATTAATAAAAGACATAGGCACAGAGTGACACACGTAGATACGAACATAGGTATATAGAGCACATATTGCAGCTTGGTCCGACAACTAGCAATTTCAATTGCAATTATGTCTCTATTATGGAAACGCATACTTTACAACATTATTAAAACAAAGCCGATAAAAAACTAATTTATGTAAATCTTAATCAAATTACATTTAAAATATACCCACTTTTGCTTACTAAAGACAGAATATTGACACAATTCATAGAGTTCATGTCGAAATTATATAGTCACTCTTTAAAAAAAAATGTAATTAATACAAACATTGATTAATAATAAAAATTAAACTAATATATTCTATATGAGATTTATGCTTTTAACCCAACGTACAGTACCTAATAATTTCTCTGATGATACTTAGGGCAAATCGCGGCAAAATCTTCCCAACAATAGAACAACAATTGGCTGTAATCAAACATGTCGAGGCACAACTAACGATAACTATTGTGTTTACCGAAGCCATAACACATAACTTTGAGTATTGCCTTCGATAATCTCCAAGATAATACATGGATATTTCTACATTGACGTCACAGTCAATTATCTTAGAGAAAATCATCTAAACGCTTATGTCGTCACAGAGCGATCAAATGCATCTTGTCCCATTGAATATTCATTTGTAAATGCTACTTACTGCAATTAACACGAAATGTGAATTTTTTTAATCTATTAAAATATTGTTATGGATGTGTATCGCATTGATATATTGACTGAATTGTTAGACTGTAAACGTCCCACAGCTGGGCAGAAGCTTCTTCTCCATATAGAACGGTTGGAGCTGTATTCGTTTATGTAAATTTATTTTATTGTATTATACGGTTAATATACAGAACTAACTGACCAAACTGATACGGCCTGTATATGTGTCACTGCTGGACGAATATAGCTTAACTAGCAAACCCGGCGAACTCCGTTTCGCCACCAAATGACTGGCGCCATCTGCTCCACCACCATGCAAAACCATATTGGTTTGTAGTACATGCTATGTATCAGAGATGGCGCTGTATGTGAAAAATGATTTTCCCTGTTTTCCTGCTTTTCTGTTGAAATTTTTCCTGAATTTTGTTTGCTATAAAGCTCACGGAGCCCGAGACCTTTCCAACGAATGCAAAACCGTGGAAATCGGCTCGTGCGTTCTGGAATTATAGCGTCAGGAAGGAAAACCCGACTTATTTTTATATTATAGATTACGCCTCGCTACGCCATAGTTTCTATAATAGCAACAATCCACAACAACGTCCACGAAATGTTTACGATAACAACCGGAACCGACAGCTTTACGTGAAACTTTCGAAACACGAATTATGTTTATGCTCGATGATGATTACTACATGATATTGTTGGGCAAAGAATTTTAAAACTAAGGGTTAACGGCGAGTTGCACGAAACCGTCGCTAACTTTCCGTTAGTTAAGTTGCAATTAATCTTAAAATTAGTTGATCTCATGATTAATTTAAAGCTGTTGGAATTAATCATCCGTTAGATAGGTCTTTAATTAAACTAATTTTTTTTGTTAACTTAATCAGATGTAGGTTTTGTGCAACAGATAATCACGATTCTTGTGATTAAATTAGTTTAATAAACACTTAAATTTAAAATTTGTTTCGTGCAACTCGGCGTAAATCTCCCTATTTCGATATGACTAATGATAGATTTTATTATTCGGTACAAGATTACCTTAATGACGAATATGTTGAGTTTAGAATTGATGGTTTTTAAAAGAACTAGTGGTCGCCCAATTGTCGAAATTCGACCTAAATCTATAATTGACAGCGTTGTCAACATCATAAAAATATGATAACGCATAGCATGGTGAGCATATGCAGCAGTCATTGGATCTGATCTTTGATAATAAATTTCGATAAAAAAATTCGTTGCAAGACCTGTATTTAAGATCGTGTTGACAACAGACTTCGACAATAAACAAAATTTATGTACCTATATATGTCATTGTAGATATGTGTGTGTGCCGTAGTGCGTAGTGTTTTAATGATTTAATGTATTTTTTGAGCATTATTATAAAAAGTATTAGCATTCTGCACTTCTTCTCCGTATAACTTTAACTGTGCCAAATTTCATACTTCTCCGTCCGCGTAATTTTCGTAAAAAGGGGTAAAAAAATTTTGTTATACGTATTAATATATACTTATTATATAGGTAAATGTTTCTTGCCAATTCTTTACGTCAATCAACAGTGTTTAATTAACTAAAGAATATTAGGTATATACTTTGTAAAATTACGATTCAAAAATGCTTTTGAAGTCTACTTGAATAAAGAAATTGCGATTTTGATTATTTATCATAAACCAGTGCTTTACCACAGTCTTGTCTGATGAAGAACAGAGATGTGGAATAAATGACTGACTTGTCTAAAAAACTATTTATCCACTCAACTTTTGAAGGTACACAAGTTCAAATAAACAAAACATATAAAAACTTGCAAGTTTGACGACCTCAATCAAAATAAGCAATTACCTGTATCTTTGGTTGACCATTACAAATTATTGCCATGTCTTTATAGAGGAGTAAGCCTGCGACCATTAATGTATTTATTTGCAATAATATCTTAAAATAATCTTATCTTACTATATCTAAAAAAAACTCAAACATCGTGAAACCGTCTACATCATAAATCTTCTAATGACAGTTCAAAAACATAACCAACCACAAAATTGGAATTCCTGGTAAGAAGATATATTTTTCTTGACCGAAATAGATTATCCGAATATAAAAATTCAAGATTTGGACGTAAATACACGTTCTGGAAACGAATGAATAGAACTATAAATATTAATTTATGAACATACTCGTAGGTAAATTTTTAAGACTTTAAAAATACTTATTGATCAAACAACTTCCACAAAAGGAGGAACTTCTATTCGTTTGTGTTTTTGTAAGCTACGCGATATCTTCAACGACTGTGGATATATCCTTATAATTATTTACTTCAAAAAAATAAGCGAAAAAGTGCAAGCCAGGCTCCTAAAGATATTATTGTGTCATTTAACGTTACTTGACACCGTGTAGTAATGACAGCTAATCTTGAATGTCCTTTGATGTTTATCACTTCGAAAAGTTTTAATAGTTCAGTTTTCATTTAATTTATTGATTTTTAATGCACTTTTTTTTTTACATGTTAGTTGGATAGGCAAACTGGCAGACGTGCCACCTCATGGTAAGTGGTCGACGTCGCCCATGAACATAAACTAGTTTACCTGGAACCCAGCCAGGTAATTCATTTATGTGTTGCCCATCCTGAGACATATGATGTTAAGTCTCGGTGCCAGTAATTACACTGCCTGTCTTGCCCTTCTTTCCCAATCACAGCAAAGCTGTTTCACGGAAGAAACAAGCAAGATGGTGGTACCCATGCAGCCGGGAGCGCGGCTCAGCGCATCCCTCCCACCGGCGCGTTATGTTTGTAGATTAAGTATTTTTGTGTTGCACGTGACGTTATTTACACGGTTTTCGAATTGAAAAGACAGAGAACTAATGAATACGTCGTTACGTTTACACCACCGGCCTTATTAAGATCGAACTAAAAACATCAATGCATGTTCTTGTACCACCTGCTTATAAATATGTGTGATATCACGATGACCATAGAGACAGAGATACGATTTTTTTTTTCTATTGTGGATTTGGTCTGTTTCATTTTAAAGACAATACCAGTCAATATTTAAAAAAAATGTGTGTATAAAATAACTATATTACGATTTCATTACAACTGTTTATAGTGTGTTCAGATGAAACCTCCACCAGATTTTAAGTTAGACATCCAAGATTTGTAAAAAACCTCACCCAGTTGAGTGCAGTAGATTTTGCGTGATGCAGGAAAAAAAAAAATTCTAAAGATTGTGTGTGTGTGTGTGTTTTGTCTTCTATTGGTCTCATAAAGACCCCTATAATTCGTATATTATAACTTTTTTGTATTGTTACAATTTTATTATAATGTATAGATAAGAGATATCTACATTATGTTGAATGAGGAATGTCAATTCATAAGTCGTCTTAATTCGACCGCACTCTCGAGACCACCCGCGATAAATAAACATTAACTAGCTCAATCAGACATCTGAGACGCTTGCCACTCTTACTTATCTATACTTAATATCATAAAAAAAATACTTTAATTCGACTGGCTTTATATTAAGTGATACTTGATATTTTTATTGAATTTAATAATTGCCTTTGAAATTGGGCCACTATTGTTCTTTTAAAATATGTGTGTAATATGTCACCGTAATATAAGATCCCACAAACTATTTTAAATTGCCAATCAATAAATTTAAAGTTTATATTAAAAAGTATTTAATAACCGACTAACCGAGGCATATCACTCCGTGCATGATTATGTAAATGACAAGGAAGTGTGGGTTTAGTGGCACTGCCTTCGTGCAGGACATAATATACACTAAATTTATCATATGTGAGTTATATATTGACGGTATTTTTTAAAGAGTAACTTTGAGTTTCTTACCGATTCTTCTCAGCAAAACCTAGATTCCGAATCGGCGTTAACTTCACAATAACTATAGGTAATTAATTTAAAATATTATATATTGTGTGACAATGACAATTCAAAAGTCCTTATGAAGCCTACTCGAATAAAGAAATTTTTGATTTTATCGTACTTTGTTAAAATCTATCTACTAGAAATTGTCAGGTTGTGAAATATTACAATATTTTTATGTTACCTATATTAAATTATTTTCATCAGGCGCAAACCACACGCTGCCGCAGCACGCTCTGTTCACTCGACTCAGCAAGCATCTTAAATCTAACAAGAATAACCGGTGATGATAATATTCCACGTTTTCTGTTCATCAATTATTTACAATATCAGGATTTAAAATGGATTAAATTTAAGTTTGACAAATTCAAAATATTATTATATAACCAAAGTGTATCTTATCATCGAGATTAGGAATTTGGAAAACAGAACTCGTCAACAAATTCTAACCTTCATCATTTCAAATGTATGACCATTGTTTTTAGTTATCTACATTTAAAAGGTTAATAATATTCTCATGAAAACATACCTATATAGTATATTTATGTATGTGTTAGGGGTCAATCGAGCCGTAACCACGATGGGAATTCGTCGAAACGATGAGCAAAAATAAAAGGCACATAATTAAATACCTACATAATAATACCGCGATAACATCGTATCATATAAAATTAATAATGTTGAATAAATCTAAAGTTTTTATATTTTTATTCAGTGTGTTAGGTTACAAGACTATAGTTCAATACCAAGAAGTCACGCTAGTTTTTACCAGCGTTGTATTCCAATCTATACATATAGGTAATAAAATGGTAGGAAAGTCAAAACTGTACATTGAATATATTTTTTTAAGAATACTTGGGGTGTGATCTACAATCGATACCGAAGCCAAAACTATAGTTTTTATAATTTTTGTCTGTTTTTCTGTTTGTCTGTATGTATGTCCGGGATAAACTCAAAGAGTACTGCATGGATTTACTTCAAATTTGGCACGAATATTATTAAGAAGTCGGCTACATATTATCACGCTATCACCTACGGGGAACGAGCAGTGAACCTTTATTTCTTCAACGCATTCTGTAACAACGTGTAATCTAATAGCGTTCACGCAGACGACGTCGCGGGCAGTAGCTAGTACTTTTCTAAATGGTTGAAATTTATGATAACTGGGAAATTTGACGACGGGTTGGAACAGTGATGAAGACAACTGGCTGCATCAATAATAATAATTGTATAGATTATTCAGACGCTTGTCGTGGTGCGGGTGTAGCTGCTTGTATTGTTTGTTTATAGACTCCTGACACTGGATATCGTCCTCCTGGAGGCCGTCAGGTAAGGGATATTTATTAACTGTTCTGCTACATTAAGTCATGGCGTGTAGATTTGTAGTCTACAATCTTACATATAATAAAGATACAATATAACAGAAAAAAGAAAGATATTTAAAAATATACTTTTAACCCATGAAATAACTCAAAATCAAGTTTTATTACACACACATATATATATAATAATTTGTAAATGTCCTTTTTCATCAATTTTCCTCATACATAAAATTGTTTATTTATGACGTATTTATAGAAATCGACTCCATTACTAAGGAAATTAAAAAGAAGACATATTTTTTCCTTTAATTTATAAAATTATTTACTATAAAGCTATTTTCAACCATTTCAAGTCAGTCTATGATTCATTTTCTCCGTACCCAAATTCAATTGAAAATGTTCAATTAATTCGGCCGACCTATTTGTTTTTCCGTCTAGACTGACACTAATAAAAAACATTTTAATGGCTATTAGAGATTTGGAATATTTTATTAGTACACGACCTATAACCACTACGTATATTATTTTTTAATCTGACCTCATTCTTTTGTATCATCTACGAAAATCTGTCTGGCAAAGAGCAATTGATGTCACTATAAATGTGTGATGATTATCGCATATTGGTTAGTGGAAGCTATACGTCCGAAACACTGCTACAATTAACTTATTATTAATTTTTATTAAGATATTGGAAGTTTATTTATTTAATTATTTCGATACAAAATTAAAAGGGAATACCTATACCCGAGTCGAAATTTAAAGCCGACTAGCTCCCTCAAGTCCGACATACAACCGATTTAAAGCCCAGTAGTCCGAAATAGAACCGATTTAGAGCCCAGTAGTCCCACTTAGCGCCTATAGGCGCTAATTTTTATTCCATTTAGGTCCGATTTTAGTCGTAAAGTGGAAAAAACGAAATTTGTGCCATTTTTGGGTGCTAAGTCGGACCTAAATTAACATGGGTTAGAACCGACTTTGAGCCCAGAGGTCCAACATAAGTCCTACCGTAGGCGACGCTAAATCGTCTCTAAATGTCGACTCGGGTATTTCCAACTATATTTACTGATCTTATCCGATAGTATCGAACTAGTCTTAAGATATTACTATTAAATATATCTCTTGTATGACTTATTATCTGTATTATCTATCGAGACAGGTAGGTAGGCTATCTCGCTTTAATGAAATGTCGTCTGTCGAATGCAGCGCTGGCCTCGATTAGGAGCAATTAAACGATTTATCTCAGATAACCGCTTATGGGAAACTGTCTGTTTCACGTCACTATGCACGCCTATGGTTTCGCTTGCGTTTCATTCGATTTGTAAATGGCCTTTTTCGTCAATTTTCCTCATACGTAAAATTGTTTATTTATGACGTATTTATAGTAATCACTGGATTAGGTACACAAACATTATATATATATATATATTGTTACAACTAGCCCCTCGCTCCCCTATGTATTGGTTTATTAAATTTCAAATAATATGTAAGTTTACAGATATTAATATAATAAAACGAAAATAGTTTGCTTGTTTGTGTTACGTAAAGGAACTACCGACTGGTGAAATTTGTTATGAATAATGAATAATATTGATTGCGTGATATGCTCTATTTATAGGAGGTACCTGGAACACCTTTTTTTTTTGGTGAATCGTGTTTTTTGAAAATTATATTTAGATACGAATTACATACTGATGATATATAAATATTATTTTTCGATCTTTCCGATATAATAATAAAAAAAATATGAACTGACTATTTACATAAAAAAGGCCCCCAAAAATAGTTTCTCTCACAAAAGAAGGAACTTGAAAAAAAAATTTTCAAATCTTAATTAGTTTTTGAGATATTTGCAAAAAACTAAACGCCTTTTTATTTTTTTAGTTACTTGTTAATAACTTTTGCAATTTCTGCAAGCGGAACTTAATTTTTTTTCAAAAATCATCTACGTGCTATTCCGAATCGAATGACATCTCAATCAAATTTTCGGAGACCGCTGAAAAAAATTGACCACAATGGCACTTGTTAACTAGACTATATAGAGCAGAGACCTTTGCCAGGCAGCAGGACGTTTACAAGCTGATTCATTTCTTAACACGATTTAAACCAGTGCTTCCCAACGTGGGGCCCACGCCCCACTGGGGGGCAATTTGATAGTTAAGGGGGGCAATTTAAAAATGGACTCGACACGACTATAACCCTTTCGCTTTGGATTATTTAAATGCAATGCTATGTCTTGTCCAACCGTTTATTATCTATTTGACAGCTTACGTCTATAAATATCTGTTGTTTTTTTATATTATATGTTTTGAAATTTTACTTACGATGTTTTGATAAAAATTTCATAGTGATTTCTTCCTAAAACTTATTATTTATATTATGCATGTGGGCATAAAAAATTTAGAAATGTTAAGGTGGGGCATGGCCTAAAAAAGGTTGGGAAACACTGATTTAAACTATATTTGACTTCTAGTTAATTAAAAACAGTCAAATAAAATATCCGAGATTACACACAGACATATCTCTATATGTCTGTGTGTAATCTATCTACATATATATTTGAATCTTTAAAAACAAAATATTCTTTATAACTCGAAACGATTAAGATTCCGTTACGATTTCATAAAATGATTCTTTCACGGCACGTTATCTATAATTATTCTTTATCGAATTTATAAAAGATAGATAACAAAGCGGTCTGTTCCTTTCATAACGTTCTCTTTCTCTACCAGTGATTTCTTACGAAACATGAAAATCTTTTATGTGTTTTTAACTACCTTTTATTACTTCCCGCTTTTATATTCGGAGAACAGGCGTCTTTTATACGAGAATATAATTCGAATAGATTGTGTGGTCTTCCGGTTTCCGAGTATACTGGTAATGATTTTTTTTATATATTATTTATTTATCTAATTCAAATTAATTTTATTCGTTTACAAGGATGACATCAAATATAATTCAAGCACGTGCAAGCTATATTCAGCCGAGTGGCGTGCAATATTTCCATTGTTTTTATTACATATATACACAATAAAAAATATAAAATACTTTTTAAAAATAACATTACTCACAGATTTAGTTAAAACACCACCAGCAGTCAATTACTTAAATAAACTTAATATAATTTAGTTTGGAAAGCTTGCGCAGATAATACGAGTATGTTTAAGCAGTCCAGATCTATAGGAGAATGTAATTTATAGTTGAAACAGCCTGTAAACGTCCCTCTGCTGGACAGAAAGACTCCTAGAATCTAGGCTCTAATAAATTCCCTACCATGAGTAAGTCACCAGGTGTCTATGATAACAAGTTACGGCTTTACGTGCTCTCCGAGGCACGATGGGGAAATACACAAGAACATACATATCAATAGGTTCTTTTATAACTAATATTCAAAAGAAAAAAAAATATTCGAGTAGGCTTCAAAAGCACTTTGACGATTTTTTGAAATGACGATTGACGTCATTTTAAAAAGAGTATATTTTAAATAAATTAACTATAGTTAATGTAAAACTACCACTGATTCAGTAGGTATGTAGATTCTGCTGAGAAGAATCGGTAAGAAACACAACAGACACTCGTTAAAAAAGCCGTTAAAATAATATTCAATCATTACAAATACAGTAGTATGTCCTACATGAAAAGCAGCGTCACTAAGCCCACACATCTTTATCATTGATATAATCTTGTACCGAATATTATGCTTTAGCTATTAAATACTTTTTAATATAAACTTCAAACTTATTTATAGGCAATTATAAAATCTTTTGTGGGATTTAATTATATATGCGTATATCTTGGTTAATAAGGGTTTACTTTGCGATATATAGTTATAATTATATTAAAGACAAGGATTTGTGTTTTGGTGTAAATAAATACCATAGAATAAAGACGAAATTTGAAGTTCCACGTGGTTTTACTTCAAATTCGGAGGGGGTTTGGGGAGACTGTATTAAAAGCATATAAGAGGTTAACAAAGTTTAAAAGCTAATATGTTATATTCTATATGTAGCTTAAAAGTAAATGGTACATAAGCACTGATCGCTGGTAGCAGTTTCTTGTTAGAGCCGCCAACTATTCTACATCAACCCGATTGTTATTCGTCGACAAACACTCGGTCAGCCGTTGATCGAAGTGCATTATCATTACCGCTAGGATCTAGGTTCTATTTGGTGCTTCCTTTTCACTTTGTCCGTGTCAAAGTGATATATATTCACGTTACGTGATATATATCACTTTGACATACGATTATTTTCGAAAATACTTCGACAAATTAAAAAATCGACTTGGAATAGCGATATTTAAAATACGCTGATGAAACAGACGTCGTTCTGTCAAAATCACATGAAAGTTTCAGATTATTTTTTTCAATTAAAACCTCTTTCGATTATAACGAAGATTTTAAAAAAAAGTTAAATCATTTTAGGCATTTTCGTAACGAACAACATTTCGTTTACAAAATACAAACGAACGAAATAGTTCTCTACAGACTAAAAAAGCCTTAGAAATAATATCAATACGTGTCTCAAAAATATCACTCAACATAAGTCTATATAAATTAAACTGAATCATTCTGTAAACGTTCCATTACTGGGAAAAGGAATTTATATTGGAGAAGGATTGGAGCCTAATCCACCACGCTGCTCCACTGCGGGTTTACGGATATTTTCCCCTAAAAATGTCAAAGGGTTCACAATTTGCTCTATATATCCATTATCAATTATTCTCTATATTTAGATTTAATTTTTACATCTGCGCTTAAACGCCATCTTTGAGTCTGTGGGCAGGCCTGTGTGGCGCCCTCTCTGATCCGGTTCCGACGATTGGAAAAGTTTATCAAGAGTCCCCTTAAAATATATTTGAATTAACCGAACATAGTGCAATAATATTATGTTAAACAACAAACGACGCGCAATTGTTGTTCGAAAACATCGTGATCAAACAGCGAACTGAAAAATAAACCTTGAGATCTAAAAACATGTGAACATTGTTATTGAGAGAATACAATGTTGATGATATTATTTAAGACGCAGTGCTTATTTATTTATACTTAATAATTGTACATCACTTTCAAAGGGATTGAACATAAAAAAATTAAATACACAAAATATTGTTAATGTACAAAGGCGGTCTTATCGCTAAGTAGTGATTTCTTCCAGAAAAATCAGATACATGGAATACATAAAGAAGGTTTGTGCACCTTTGTTACCTACATAGCATATACATAAAATATAATCATGTACTTAACCCTTTCGCTACCAGCGTCTCATATAATATGTGAGGTCCCAATTTTCTTTACTGTGCCCGGTGTCACAAATATATGACGAGTGTTCATCATCAATTTACGATAACTGTTGTATCAGTTCCTACTACACACAGATGTATAATCTTATACAACAATTTAAAAAAAATGATAGATGTTACTGGTCTGGCAATAATGACAGTTTCTTATAAGATCTGAGCGGTTTTTCTCTTGAGGTCCTGGTAGCGAAAAGGTTAATGCATAAATTAAAAAAATATATGAATATATAATTATATATACATACTTTTCTATAATAGCCTGCACTAGTATATCACTACATATTATAAAACAAAGGGTCCTCCGCCGCGTCTGTCTGTCTATTCGCGATAAACTCAAAAAATACTGCACGATTTTTATACGGTTTTCACCAATTGATAAAGTGATTCATGAGGAAGATTTAGGTAAATGTATATACATACCCCGGGCGCAGCCGGGGAGGGCCGCTAGTTATAAATAATTTAGGAATGTTGATGTTATAGAACTCTGATACCACTCATCAGATTTTAATACAATGGTAGTTTCATATAAACAAAAATAAATAAATGTGTCAAACTTATAGATCAACCAACCACCAACCCAAGTCGATCAACAATGACAAACATAATATATATGAGCCATACAAACATTTGTCGTCCGATGGCATCGAACACGTGACAGTATGAGCAACAGCCAGCTGCTGTGATCACTTAAAACAACCTATCGTTCTATGTCGATTATACAAAAAAACTCAAAAAGTTTATTTTTTTTTAATTTCTTAAATGTAAAGAATTGAACCTCATTTTTATTATAAGTATAAATAAATAACCAGTGTCAATTATTATTAGCAATAAGCACATTTCATAAATAAGTAAAATTTCCACATATACAGAATAAGATCCAGTAAGAAATAAGCGGATATTATAAAAAATAAAAAGTTAGAATTAAAAATAAGTTTAAAAATATAAAAAAAAGAATAATAAGTAACAAAATCGATAAAAATTTCCCAACATTAATTTTGAAGTAGTGAAGCAACAGAAAAGTTTTTTTTTTTTTTTTAATTTAGATTTATAAAACACAATAGAGTTAGTAATAGACTTACATACTTATTGAACCTCACTAAATCACCAAGTTTTGTCAGGCTCTGATAGAGGGGTGACCACCTGCCGTGACGGGCAGGTGGTCTCCACCTGACTTTGAACTATAACGGTCTTAACAAAACTATATTATTGGAATAATATAGAACGACTAGATTTACTACGTGTTTATAATATTGTAATATTTAAAAAATATAATTTACTTATACAAAATTATTGAAATAATAATATATGTATGTATTTAAAATGGTGACACATTCAATCTCACTTATCTTTACATCAACTGCATGATGTAATATTATAAATAATTACACTTACAAATATTATATATACATTTTGTTATCAATTATATAAAAAAAAAGTCTTCGAAATATAACCAAATAAATTGTAATTATAAATAGAGGGACGCGAGAAGATTGATAATGTTTGAACATAATTAAGCGCGCATGATTTATACCAAAACTGTTTGTAAATAATTATTTTAAGTTTTGAATTGTAAATATGTATAAAATGGTTAAATTTCTGTAATAAATATATTTCATTCTTTTTACAATGTAATAAAATTACGAGTACATAAAAAAAAAAAATTTAGACTGCACGAGAATTCAGCATGTACCAATGTTACAGAAGGTCATTATAATTTTACATCTATTTTAGGAGAACGACGAAAATTTACTCAAAACTATTTACCGCTTCAAAAATAAAAAAATCAAAAAACAACAATGTCACGGAGAGGGTTTATAGTATAAAGGAATAAGAAGGCTTTATTTAATATCTATTAATATTATAAAACTAAATAATATGTTATATCAAGATGGAATAATCATAACAATATTTATGTTATCGTAAATTGTCTTAAAAATAATTTAAGTCTATTTTATGTAGAAGGTAAAATGAAAAAGTCAACTAAAGGAGCAGAAGATCGTGCGGGCCATTGGAGGTACCTGTCCAGCAGTGGATGAAAATAGGCTTACGATGACGATAAACAGCTCTAATCTAATAAATTATAAAAATTATTTTAGCTTAAAAATAATATTATATTATATAGATAAGAAATTCCAAAACGACTTATCAATCATCAGTGGCATGGCAAGTTACCTTTAGTACGAGTAAAACCGAAACTGTCGGCTAGTTAAAAATATATAATTACATAATTGGAAGCAACGAAAACATTAATAGAATAAAGATGAAGTAATACGTAACAAAGAACGTAATAAATCCACAATACATATTACAGGCGTACTTAATTTTAATTGACTTTAAATATTCAGTGTACGTTTTTAAAACAATTCACTTTTCGCAACAATCGTATCAACTATGGATAGCCGTCCATTTAAACTTAGACGAAAACGAATTTACCGAATAGATACAAAACAACAATGTTATTTTTATTGTTTGTTTGTTATAATTGAACAAAATATTCTTTATTAATCGCGCGCTTAATGATAAACCGAAATAAGTCAAAATTTGTGGATTTCTACTTTTTCTAACAAAATTAACTAACTCATCTCAAAGAATAGGTACAATCTGTTTACCACGCGAAACAGAGAAAAATGACCGATTTAGTGGATCACAAAGACGATAGAATGCCTCCAACATGGTAGAGGTTCAAAACTTTAACAGCGATTTCCCACAAAAGTATTTTTTTTTTTTGACTTATTTCAGTTTATTATTAAGCGAGCGTAATAACAATGTTAATAGATTCAAAGTTATGAAAATACAGAGTAGATAAAAGATTACCTAAAACGTGAAAAACGTAATAGACATTCTTATTTTATTTTTAATAACATTTGGTTTTAATATTACTATTATAGATGTAGAAAAGTCGACAAGACACGTGGATACGAAGGTCGCAAGTTCATATCTAAGAATTACTTGAGAAATCGAGTGACAAGCGTTTTGGTATGAACAAAGGAAATATTTATAAATGCATGGATAAAATTTTTGTACGTTAGTTTGTGACGCAGAAGTCACGTGAATTGGTAAAACACTTCAATCCAAGAGTGGGACTGAAGCTTCTTACAGAGTTAATTAAATTAACTTTTTAATATATATTGAATTATACAAAGAGTTTACTTGAACGCGCCGAGTTCTGAATCAATCGGTCCTTTATTGAAAATTCTTATTATGTAAGAAAGTCTGTTTATCAAGGAAGATATAGGCTATAAAAGTTCACATTACGACTCATAACAACGGCGCAGTGGACATAAAAGAGAGTGAAACTGCGCTTATTGTATAGTGAACGATAAAATTGGGCTTATCATACGACAGCGTGCTCCACGGGAGGTTAATGATCGTCGCTATCAAATGTTATATAACATGTCTGGTAACGCTAAGATCACATAAACATTAGATTTAATCTTCACTGATATTATAATAAGGAAATAAGTTTAACTCTATATAGTTTTATACCACTGATTAGCGTAGTGGTTAAACACTCGGTTATGATAAGTGTTTTTATGGGTCATACACAACCTATTGCAGTCTGTTCGTTTGTGCTTGTTATGGATTTCGTCTTACTGAAGCCTGTTCAGTGTGAGACGTTAAATTATTAACTCTTTAATTCCCACTGTCACTCGCAGGTGACAGAAACTTATTAATTATTTTCTAACGCATGAAAATGTTATTGTTAAAATTCTATCACTATTGTAGCATAGCCAAATACTCTCTAAAAATACATGAGTGAAATTCAATAAATAAATAATAATAAAAATCGACTGCTTTCAACGAAGATGCGGATATTGTCATCAACGCACTAGACAATGAGTCTGCCAAGTGCAATATTGGCTAACATCTAAAGTGTTGATATCGCTTTCACAATAAGTAAATGTTATATTTTTTCATATAAATAAATATTATTATAAAAACTGATGTCTTATTGCTACCGAAATAATAAAAGAAATCGCGTGTCCTTCTTTATTTAAGATTTTTTTTTAAACTCATTTAGACATGGGAATTGAAGGGTTAACCCTGAACCTACTCAGTTAAGTAATAACATATAATGAGTTAATTTGCTAAAAAAATATAATTATTATACCTAAGACAGGTAGGTAAATAATCCAGAAGCACCACTCTACTTTTCAGTCGTGTTTCAATGGACGAGCAATGACGTTTATTAGGCAAGCTTTTGTTACATATTTTAATTTCACTGGTATGCTATGGATCTATCATGATGACACTTTAATGACGTAATCTTCATACTATTGAAACAATACTACAGCAAATTTATCAAAAATAACAAATTTAAAGTTACTGATCAACAACTAACCTACCACCGTGACACTATTGCAATAACAATCGCACCCCAGAAGCAACATAGACTGACACTCATAGTCACGATATAAAACAAATTATATGACGTCGCGTCGGAGAGGAAAAACCTAACAAGAATATACATTTATATATTTCGCTAAATAGCCTAATCTTAATACTTCGGACATCCAAAAGCTTCAATAATGCATAATCTTCCTTAAATAAAAAACATAATGCTAATAACAATAATTCATAAATTGTCTTCAAAACTAATTGAAGTCTTCATTGTCTGCGAGGAAAAAATGTAACCAAATTGTCCGACAGTCCCTGATTTATTTGAAAAAAAAAACAAAAAAAAATAGCTTTAATATCTACACGAAAAATGACATAATTGTTATTGACCACTGAACAAAATACTTATAGGTCTATCTCTTTTTTCTTATAATATTATATTATAGAGTGACAGAGACAACAATAATGTACTACCTATATAATATGTTCTAATTTTAATTAAATTTATGATTGAAATTGCAATTAATTGATGATGCATCGTCTATTACATTACTATTTTTAAGTAAGCGATTTTAGACTTTATTTCTAGTAATAATTGAGTTAGAATTCCTATTTTTCTAATTCTTGATCCATTCACATTAGTCAGCCAAAATATTATATACTTGATATCTAGTGCAGTATTTGCAAAATATAATGTAACTTAACATATAACATAAGTTGACCTCAATATTTTTATTTTTCGAAGTAATTTACTTTGAGGTTAGTAACAAAATATAATTATATAAAATTAATTTAAAATAGACAGATTTAATGTTATTAATTAACATGAATCATGACACAATCCTATTAAAAAAAAAACCCTTTTAAATATATATTTTAAGATACTCAAATATACTACAATATGGTGTAAACTTAAATCCAACGTTTTCATATGAAACCGTTAAACAATTAAATAAGGAACAACAAAAACGAACCGTTGTTTTCGACTGAGGCCTGCGCGCGCGCAGCGACATGTACGCGCGGTCCATCGCCGCGACCGCGCCCGTTCCGCACAACATGACACGACTGTACTCACACACGACACACGAATAACTGACTGGAATATAAAGGATCTCCCTTTTCTGAGCCCTACTTCTACTCCCTTTCATACTATAAAAGATACGAATGCATTTTTTTTTTGTGTTTTTTTATGATAGATATTCACTCATTAAGTCCCACCCTTCCTTACCTACGTTTTGTTAAGCCTAATTAGGAAGTATAAGGTACTCTTAATTATTTTAATAAAAATCCGAGTTTATTGTTTTAAGAGCCTTTTGTATAGTAATTTAATATTTACCACGATGACCTACTTTTACAAGAAATTAAAAAAATATATATACGTTTTACCGTCATAATACTGACGACAGTTCTGGTGTAGTGCTGCGAGTAGTCGCCTCAAACCGGGCGTCGACGGTCGCGGGTTCGATTCCCGCTCGGGACAGATATTTGTTTCTGTACAAATATTTGTTTCCAGTCTGGGTGTATGTTCCTGTAGGCCTCCCCACCGTGCCTCGGAGAGCAGGTAAAGCTGTCTGTCCCGGTTGTTATTATAGACATCTGATAACGATCGTTATTCGTGGTAGGGAAATTATCCGCCAACCCGCAGTGGAGCAGCGTGGTGGATTCCCTTCTTATATACGGAGAAGAGGCCTTCGCTCATCAGTGGGTAGTTTACAGGCTGATACAGTACCTACAGGGTAATTCACAAAACTTTATATTCTATCAAACAAAATAGAGATCATTTAAAAAGAAATATTGAATTTGAATTTCGAATCCGTTACCGATACTGACCGATAGTTACCGATAATACACACCATTACGCCATATGTGAACACGCATCAATAACGACATATTTATTACCGTCACGCCATTTACGTATACGCCGTTTGGTATCGTATTTGGAACTGTATTACACGATCAAAGGGTTTACAACACATTACCAGTTTACCACAGCGCCATAGTTCACAAACGCTTCGTCCCGTTTTGGATCTGTCAAGTGTCAATTACTGTAAAATGCTGGGGAGGTATGTTACGAAATGTTAATAATAGGAAACCTATAAATAAACCATGAGTTAAACGTAACACTAACAAAATGTCGAGAACATGGTTAAATTTTACGATTGTAAAAATTCAAATCGTATAGTGTCGAAAATATTTTGTTTTGGAATGTAGCACTCACTTCACGCGCGCTGTCAGTGAACGCGTTGTTAAATATTAAAGCCTAGATTTACTTAAGTTATAATTCGATATTGCTGTTACTGATATTGAGCTAGATGTTCCAAATAAATTATTACCCACCGTCCGCTGAAACAGCCTACCAAAGGTACGATGTCCAGGTGCGATGGCGTCGCACAGGAGAGTGCCCGATGGGACTGCCGCCTGCGAGCCACGGAGCAACGTACGCTGTACCCGTGGTCTGTTAAGGCCGAGACTCCACCAGAGCGGAGATGTGCGGAGATGTGTTTAAGCATCCAATAGAATTTCGTTATTCACACACCTCGTCTCCCCACCGCTTCAGTGGACACCACGAAAAGAAATTAAATTAAACTAATATGGCTTCTAATTATCCCAAAATTTGTACTCGATCGAGAATTGCGTAAGTGCAACAACGAGACACAGTTAGTTAACGTTATACGAATCCAATTAAATTATTTAATCGATTATTTGAATTAAACAAAATCAAGAAAAGTTAACTGAATTGGATCAGCCTGTCCTGTTCTCCATATATTAGAAGGGTTGAAGTTCGATCCACTACGCTGATCTAATGCGGTTTGGCGGATAATTTCCTTACTACGAGTATCGATCGCTATCGGGTGTCTATGATAAAAATCTGGACCGACGGCTTTACATGCACTCGAAGGCACGGTCTGAAGACCTACAAAGGCATAAATCCAGACTGGAGACAAATATTTGTACAAACACAAATATCTGCGACGAGTGGGAATCGAACCTGCGACTGCCGGTGTTGATTCGAGTAGTCGACTCGAACCACTAAAACAGGACGGTTGTCATACTTAAACAAAACTTAGAGCAAAAAAGTATTACATAATATTTGCAATGTTAAATGCTCAGTCTAATTCGAGGAATGAACGTTATACTTTTTTAATACTTTTTATTTGCAATAAACAATGTTATTTGCAATCAAAAACCTCAAAATGAACTTCCGCAAATATAAAACTCGTATTAATTGATATTTTATTTTCAACATAAAAGTCACGATTAATTTAAATCGCATAATTTCTTAATAAAGAGTAATGTTATTAATTAACAGAGAAATGTGAGAGAAATATATTCGGGATAAGGTTCTCTTTTAGTACGATTCATCAATATCGTAGTATACAAGCTCCCACCCATCTTCTTTATGGAGATCCTTTGCCCGGTAGTGGAACGTTTACAAACACAAAATTAAAATTAAAAATTTTCTTTATTCAAGTAGGCTTCATTAGCATTTTTAATCGTCATTGTACACAAACACAGTACATAATATTTTAAATTAATTAACTTTAGTTGATGTAAAGCTACCACCTATTCGGAATGTAGATTCTGCTGAGAAGAATAGATAAGAAACTCAACAATTACTCTTTACAAAAAAAAAGGTGAATAAATAACTCATACATTATAAACTTAGTCATATTTCCTGTATGAAGGAAAGCACTGCGAAACCTTGCCATTTAATCCTGCAGAAGTAACAACAGGCTAAACATGAATCAGTGAAATTTTCATTAATTACGTTATTAAAGCTATATCCACTACATATCAGTAACTTTCTATAACAAGTTAGTGAATGAATACTCACTAATACAAATATTCAATGATCAAATTCTGCGTGATACGATTCTCACATTGATAAAAAGTGAATAGTCACTTAAAATTAGTGAAACTCCACTGATTTATGTTAAGATAGTACTTTTGGTACTATTAAAACTCATTAAACCAAATATTTTTTATTTATTTTATTTATTTAAGACACAATTATAACATCCTAACAGTATAAATCCAATACGATGTTATAAGTAGATACAGGAAAGCATGTGTTCATGCAAACAACACATGGATAACAGACAGACACAATTTTACACAAATTATATACATTAATTACATTGATTATATACATTAATTTAAAAAAAAAGCATGGTAAAAAGAATAGTAAAAAATCAGCTAAATAAAATTTAACGTTTACTAATATATTCCTCCTTCTCAAGAACCCCCTGGACTAATTCCATTAGTTTCGGCAGGTTATGGGCAAAGATGTCTATATCATTATCTGATAGTTTATTCAATAATCGAATAGCGCGTAGCATTGGAGATGCATTTAGCAGCTTTGTTTTTGAAGACGGAAGGCTGAGCATAGCAGGACGCCGGCGGAGGCCCACGTAATTATCGGGGACCCGCAGCTGTAGTGCCGCCAGAACCTCCGGGTGGTGCAGTTCTCCGCGCAGCACGCGACACACGTATTTGACCAGCGCCATATCTCTCCTGACCGACAGCCGACAGTACCCTACCATACCTAGCACGAACTGGCTTGGGTACACGCGCGGATAGCCCGGGTACACTCCGTACTCTTTTAAATAGAGAAAACGCGTCAATTTATTTTGTATTTTTTCTATCATTTGTGTGTACTTAACTTCGTGTGGGTTCCAAATGATCGAATTATATTCTAACTGACTTCGTACCAGTGAATTGTACAATACTTTAATAACCTTTATATCAAAGGATTTTGAAGTTAGTCTTAGAATAAAACCTAAATTTCTAAAGGATTTCGTGCATAAATTATTAATATGGGCACGGTATGACAAATCGGGTACCATCTCGATACCCAAGTCGCGCACGCGAGTCACTCGCGGCATCCCCGCGCCCCCGACGATGTAATGGTGCTCCAGCGGCGCCCGCTTCCGACTATAGCTGATCACGCAGCATTTTTCCACGTTAAAAAATAATTTATTGACCTCACTCCACCTAACTATTCTATCTATATCCCTTTGAAGACGCTCACAATCGGAAGTGTTTTGGACCGTTCGAAATAACTTTAAATCGTCTGCAAAAAGCGAACATTTTGATTCTTTTATCACCTCGGGGAGATCATTTATCATAATGATAAACGCTAATGGTCCGAGGTTGCTCCCCTGACTTACGCCCGACCAAGTATTGTACGGTCGAGAGCGGTATCCCGCATATTCGACGTACTGTTGGCGATCACCAAGGTAACTCGCGAAGAATTCAAGAAATAATTTGAAGGTATAAGTTAAGATAAAATACTGGTGTTATTTCAAAGCTCCAGGTATATGGAAACGTCCATTCGTTTATTCCCGGTTTAACGATCCGAACGTTTCCGCTTCCTGCATCAGATAGCATCAATTGGAACACTAATTAACTCGACACTACAAACTCCAATTATTTCAGACGCCTTAGTTATCAAGTCTGAAATAGTACTAACGGGAATTCTCATTTAGGTACATGTATATATTATTGACAACAAAATATTTATTAAAAAAATATATTTTTTGATAAAGGAAATAATAATATTTTGCGTATATAATTATTACCTTTTTATTAAATATTATTACAATAGCAACTTATTAAATTCAAAGTATGTACTAAAAATTTAATTAAAAACCTAAAATCCGACTACGGAAAAATCACGCCTAAAAAAGTATGAAACAAGACACTTTCATATTTTATATTTATTTGGACTTTTTTCATATTTTATATTTACTTCGACTGGACGCGCAAATGGTAGCGATCCTGCTTTCCGCTCCAGGATGGGATTCGGTTCCCACTTGAGTCTCGGTGTGTTATTTATACTAAATAATACAAATAGCAATATAAGTATACCTATATATATATATATATATATATATATATATATATATATATATATATATATATATATATATATGTGTGTGTGTGTGTGTGTGTGTGTAAATATGTATATCAGTCAGCTATTACTTAAAACACAGGCATTGAGTTGCGCCTATACTTTAGAAACAAACGACCGCGTGGTCGTGAGAGGTCGTGGAGTGTTAAAAAAATTCTCATCTAAAATTGTTCTGTAGAAACTATTAAATATTTATATCGTCTAATAAATAAACAATTTACACATAATATATTTTTATGTACATATTTCACGCATATTCATATATCTATAATATAAAAAAAAAATCGGGTTTTCCTTCTTGACGTTATAATTCCAGAACGCACAAACCGATTTCCACGGTTTTGCATTCGTTGGAAAGGTCTCGGGCTCCGTGAGGTTTATAGCAAACAAAATTCAGGAAAAATTTCAACAGAAAAGCAGGAAAACAGGGAAAATCATTTTTCACATACAGCGCTATCTCTGATACATAGCATGTACTACTTCATCTTTTAATCCCCAAACGAAATGTTACAAAAAACGAAGCCATCTGGTGGCGAAACGGAGTTCGCCGGGTTTGCTAGTTATGTATATATTGATGTTCAGTAGACAGCCATAGTCGTATAATATACCACTATGCTTGTAAGGTGAGAAAAAAAACTAAACACCTAGAAGAAAAAGATATTAAATATACTTTAAGCTTCCGCACACTATCGATTTTTATCAATTGATGTTTACTCACATTATAAATAACAAAGATCAACCAAATAGACATAATATTACAGTCGTCCTTGTACTGAAAAAAGTCTAAAACATGTTGAGGAAATTACAAGAGAATATTTAAAAAAAATTGTCACTGTCAAGGCAAGCAAAAAGGTAAGGGTGTGGGAGCGCGAGCCGAGTGCAACACGGGCCACGGCCATTACGCATCGCTGTCGACAGAAGGACATTACGCATTTAGCGTCTCTATTTGCGAAAACCAAAACTAATGTAAAATGTAATAACAATGGTTAATTTGGTGTGTGTCTAACCAAAAACTGCGTTGGACGACATTTTGATCGTTAATAACTTTTAGTCAGTAAACGACAGGTTAAGATTCTGTAGCGGATGATGTTTTATATCAATTAACTCCCAAATACAATTGTACAATTTGTAATAGTCTGTAGTCTGCGGGATTCTTAACGCGTTGATTGAAAGTTGTCACTTGAAATCGGATTTCTTTGCTCCGTTTTCTTCAATTACTTTCGCTCTATTTCATTAGAAAGGATTTGCAGATATATTTCAATTATTTTTAATAATAAATGTAAACTAATTATTACAATTAAAAGTAATTCACGTATGGATTTTTATTATAGAGTTCCGCACTGACCAAGGCTGATACTATGACGCGGCTTTCTGTCCGTCTGTTACAGGGCTAAATCTTTGAAACTGTAACAGAGGCTTGAAATAAAATAAAATAATAATTAAACTAGTTAATTTTATTTTATAAATATAATTTGAATTTATTTATTTATTAATTCATACACTCCACTACATCTACGCTTCGTACTTTTGTAATATGTGCTATTTAATAATTAGAAACAGTTAGCTAATTCATATTTGTTATATATAAATATACGTATTATGAAGAAATCGAACCCACAACCCTGGAGCAAAAAGCACTATCAACTACGTCTATGGCCAATTCAAAGTGTTTGTTACATTAAAAGATCTTTCCCGGAAACGTAAAACCCTGAAACATTTCAGAAGTGATTATTCATATCAAATTTATCTCTCGGACCCAGGATGTGACGATACAGTGACTGCAGAAACAATAGTGACTAACTGCAGATGACGAGCCCCGCTGCCTTCAATCAATTACCAGTCAGGGAATTGAACGTGGGAACAGTTACGACGACATCGTTTATACAATTGTCTCTCTGTTCATACATTGTATTATACAAAACATAGTATAAGTTTTTTTTATATTACTTTCTAAAGAATGTTTTCAATTAAATTGATGATTTCTTGGAATGATTTTGATCTATTAATAACTTTACAAAAAAGTTGGTAAAACCAGTGAAATATAGATACAAAAATGGAAACGAATAGACAACTTTACTTGAATTCGTTGAATAAATAAAAACTACAACATGTTTACGAGAATTCAAATCAACAAACCGAAATATCAAAAAAAAAAAAAAAACAATCAACAGGTTAAGCACCTTTCAAAAAAATATTAGCACAAGTATTAGCATGTGCGACACATAAAAACAAACAATATTACGGTATATGAAAAATATAAAAAAAAGGAAAATAAATATTCAAAGCACACAGTTTAAAACGTATTTGATGAAAACAAAAAAACAATACTTGCTTGACTTTTTGAATTGTGCTTTGACGTCGAACATATAAGTCAATCTTTGTTCAGACTTATGTACACAAGTCAAAATTCACGCAAACGAAATTAAACTCGTGCTATTAATACATTTCCGGTGTTTGTACAACTGAACATAAATTAATTTCTCTTATTATTTTATATATTATGCTAAAATGTAATTAAATATATATATTTCAGTAGTTTTTCGGTTCAAAAGCATATTTAATAAATAAGCCCGGTCGAATTATATTATATTTTGAATTGCTACGGCTCTAAACGAGAAAAAATTAAAATTTGACTAAAATTAACTAATCCTGTCTATACACAAAGTTAACAAGTATATTAAAAGCGATTGTAATTAAAAATAAATATCAAACCTGATTATGGAAGGCTTGCGCTTCGTTGGAAGTCTTCCTTAATCTTCTGGATTGGTCGTAGTAGTTCTATGTACATATATCAATAAGTATGATAAATACGTCACAACACTACGACTTTCCGACGATGTAAATATACTGACAGAAAACTTGAAAGACCTCAATTCAAATAAAAAAATGAGCACAGTATAGTTTCTGAATAGATGAATTTAAAAAATATATGCGAAAAACACCGAATAGGTTCAATACTCGAGACCCAATCCATCAAGTAATTATTGAGAAGTGGAAATTGTCGAATACAGATGTACTATAATATAGATTTATGTATTTATTTTATGCAAATATTAATAAAGTAATTTTGAGGAAGAGGTAAACCGCAAACCTAACTGAAATTTACTGGACGGCGTTCAGGAATTTCCATTATGTCATTCGTCCAAAATCTATCAATACCTGAGCGTTCGAGTACCTAGTGCGTATTACCAGTGATCAATTACGATCAACAATCATGAGAGGCATAAATAATGTCACGGTCACTCAGGGTCACTTAGTGGGCGATGACAAGATGTATACTCGTCGTGGACTATAAGCGGTCCAAATGAGTGATGTAGGCGTAAATACCGATTATGTCTTATCCAAGGAATTTATATACAATACAAACTGGAATGCGCACGTGCATTCAAAAAACGTTCCTAGAAGAGGGATTGCATCTCTTTCTACCATGGATTCAAGGCAACTCGTAAGAAAGAGACCGGTTTTACCGGTGGGAGGGATGCGCTGTGCCGCGCTCCCGGCTGCATGGGTACCACCATCTTGCTTATTTCTTCCGTGAAACAGCTTTGCTGTGTTTCGGAAAGAAGGGCAAGACAGGCAGTGTAATTACTGGCACCGAGACTTAACATCATATGTCTCAGGATAGGCAACACATAAATGAGTTTGCTGGGCTAGTTCCAGGTAAACTAGTTTATGTTCATGGGCGACGTCGACCACTTACCATCAGGTGGCACGTCTGCCAGTATATAAAAAAAAAAGAGAAAAATACCAGTAGTCAATGAAACGGTCGGAATGATTTTTTCACTTTACATGTTGGAAACAAATGTCAACCTTATGTCAATTATTTCAATAAGGTGCATATTTGAATATACAATTTTATTAAGTTAGCGTTTCAGTTATGATAAAAATTCCTTGGTCTTATTATAAAGACTATTTCAATATCATGAATTTTCATAGACAACACATAATTATATGAACGTGATGCTACTTTTGAGTGAATATAACAGTCTAATTTACACACGTTTTTTTTTTAAATTGAATCATCCTGTTGATGTAAATGTATTTAAATCTCTGAAGGTAGAATAGAAAAATCCTCCACCAAATCAGCCGTTCTGAAGGACCCCCTTCCTTCAGCAGTGGACAACATGGACGGGTATTCCTATACTAGCCACGCTTGGCAGGCGTGTTGGCGAGCGCAGTGTGTTGCGGTAGGATATGGTGACGCTGCTGCCCATCAAAATCCTGGTTGGTATAAAGTTGTTTGCACCACTATAGTCTTAGTCTAGTCGCATTTTACGACAGTTTGGCAAGAAAGAGTTCGAGACTATTCTTCTCTGCCGATCACCGCACGACTTAGCAATCTAATTAATCTATACATACCTACTTACAATAAAATTGTAACTGGTAAATCTATTTAGATATTTATATAAAACTAAGTATAGGGTACTTTATGAGATCTATATAAGTAAAAAAATCTGTTTTCCTGACTGTACTCGTATGTTCATCACGGCAACACGCAGTCTGCTGCCTAAAATTGGATGCGATTTTCATGGTTGTGATCGGGGAAGTATAGTTTAAAATCTAGTATAGGTTTCATCTCGATACACCGTCTAGAATTTGAATTATTATTTTATAAACAATCTTAGGTAAAAGCAAAGTAGTAATTAAAATTCATCGTTTATAAACATTAAAAACATCCCTCATAATAGCTCTCCTTTATTATTTACTAGCTACCGCCCGCGTGGATGTTGGTTATCGCGACAAAAAAAAAGTATCCTACGTTACTTCTAATACCTCCAATAATACGTGTACAAAGTTTCATGATGATCGGTCAAGTAGTTTTCGCGTGAAACTTACATTTCACATTTATGATAAAGAATTTTAGTATACACATATTCACAATATCTACGAGTACAATATATTTCAATAATCACTTAGTATCTTAGACCTAAGTACCACCACGCCCACTGCGCATCAATAGTGAGTCAGCGTGACGAGAGGAGACATGGCGCCTTTGACACATTCCGACGTATTTATACTAAACGTTACGTACGTCCGGACGAACTTAACCATTTTAGTATTTACTAGTAATAGCATTCACGTGTCATCGGTACTTAGAATCGGTGCATTAGCTGAGTAACAAGTGATACGATTGTAATGTATTCTTGTGCTGGACATGGATGATGGAATGTTATACGTAATTTTGATATCGTCATTGTTAATGAGAGTATTAGTAATATTTATTTCAAGACTATAAAATATGTTAAACGAGACTTAGGGTTATTAAGTCAATAATTAAATATAATAATTATTTTTATTCAATTTGTAATTTCACAAATTCGTAAACATTTGGAATTTTGCACGTATTATATAAGCAAAGCGTTGAGGAGGATTCTACTCTCACTTCACGCAAAACGAGTGATTTTCCGAACTTAAAATGTCTCTATTTATCATATATTGCATTTGTAAAATAATGTATACACACACACGATACTTTTAATGCCATTTTTGTTATTTAAACTAATTAAAAAACTGTTTAAAAAAAGTTCTGTCTTGGACGTCCGCGTGTCTGTATTTGCGGATCCTGTATGTGGTCATGATAACTACCGAAAGACTTCACTAATCGAGTTCTTTTTTTTTCTTACGCTTCAATATAGTTAGGAATAGAGCCGTATTTAATTTCACGGTCTAATTCGATGTGGTTTAATTATTTTTATCAAATTTATTGTGAAAAATGAGATTACGAGGCGTGCACTTTTGGATTTTCCAAACTATTTAATTCTATTAACGTTTATTTCAATGTAATATCTTGTATTGGTATTAAGCTTACATAACTCCGTGGGATTAAATAAAATAATTAAGCGTTTTTTAGTTCTATTGTGACAAACGAAAATCTATTAATATTTGATAGTCCTACAGTACCTGATAATTTTTGACATATTACACGCATTGTAACATACGTTTTTCATACTAATATAAAGAATTATAAGTATTATTGTCATTGCAAGAACGACACAGTCCCATAATTATATCAATTTATAAGAATAAGAAAAAAATATTTGGACCTTAAAATTAGAGATATTGCGAATACAATTGAACAAAAGTATAAAAACAAAAACATAAAAGTTTGTCCAAAAAAAGTATACACAAAAAAAAAGTTAAATTGAAAAAAGGTACTAATAATGTGGTTTATACGTAGGTACATATAATTGCACGTCTAAAAAAATAACAAGAATAATTAAAAAAAAAGAACAATAATTCTCAATTTAAAATCAATCACATCACATATCAAAAAAAATTCACTATAATAATTATTTGGTGGCAAAGTCCTCCCTGAACCTAAACATATTAACTCGGATTACGCTAAAAATTTATATTTATTCAATAAATAATATTTATTTAATAATATTAAATTTATTATTTTTTTTTCGCTGTAACCCAAAATTCGGACACTCAGTCACGACTATCCGTGCCAGTGTTAAATCAATTTTTCAATTCGAACTCTTAGTTCACACTCTCCCTATATAATTATATTTATTTATATATCTTGTTCAAATTTTCAATCGTTTATATGATACTTTTTATTTATTCACTCAAGTTCAAATATAATTATATTTTTTTCTAATAATAATTGACTAATTATGGTTTTATAAGGGAGAAAAAAAAATTTTTTTTGTTAACCTAAGTAGGAATTGACTTTAATTTTTTTATATAAGTATTACTTATTTTTATGTTACAAAACAGTAACTTGAAAAATTACTGTATTAAGATATCATTTCGATTAATTACCATTATGTGCTTTTACCGACTACTGATCAAACATTGACCTTATTTTTGACCGACTTCAAAAAAGGAGGATGTTCTCAATTCGACTGTTTTGTTTGTTACGCGATTATTCCGTAAATTATGAATCGATTTTTATGTCAATTTGAATCAATAGGTCATACTTCAGAGGTGGTACCATAGAAATTTTATCAGGATCAATTTAGCGTTTTTTTTTTTTTTTTTTAAAGGAAAATCAACAAAAACAAAAAGTTTATACATGTGGGTATAATTTTGAAGTCGGTTTTTGTTTTTTAAGCCTTTAATTATTTGGTTCAAGAAAATTTCTCAGTATAATGGAATTCACTTAAGAGAAACAATATTTTTTTAACAATAAATACGACGACGGTGGAATAACAAATTTAAACGTTCCAGTTTTTAATTAAAACAAAAAATGGTAGGTATGGCTAAAACTGCACAATGTACCTAATTAGGAAACAGTTACCTGGAAATGACATAGTAGTGTAGCGTGTGTACTGTACTTTTAATATATTGCAAGGTTACATTTTTATAAGATACTAGCGGCCCGCCCCGGCTTCGCACGGGTATTTAACTAAAATTTTAAAAATTATAAAAATAAATTTAATTTATACTTTAGCCTCAACAACACGTGGTAATTTAATTATGCTGTTAAAATGTAGCTTATATGACACGTTCGTAGATTTACCATAGCAGCGCCATCTATTGATTACTTACTCAACCCAGTCGAAAGGTATCGACATCTGTTAGAATCATTTGGAGTTAACAGATAATTGTGACTGTCAAATAATAACAGACAAATAATTAGCAATAAATTAAAATTGCGACTATAATTTGAGATTTAAACTATCCTATCTCTCAAGTTGGATCGAACTGCACATGGTGAGCGAATTTTATTATAATCGGTTAAGTGGTTTAGGAGTCCATTGAGGACAAACATTGTGACACGAGATTTATATATATAAGATTTTAAGTTGATTGTTTGATGTTAAACATCAACATTCAGATTTATTTGAATGTTTCGCTTCACCGAGTACAATGAAATTTCCATTCAAACACCAAACAATAAACTGACTCACGGCTCCCGACGGACAAATATACCGTTTCGTTTTACACGAACGGTGCGTTTCAGTTTTGATTGGCTGTTTAATAACATTTATTTATCTTATAACAAGTTTTAGATATACACTTTGTTATATTTCACTACACGATAAACAACTTGACGTTAGATCGATTATATTTTATATAAATAAAATGATAGAGGTCTCTCGTTGTGGGCGAATTACGGAAAAACTACTGGAATCAATTAAGTATTCTAAGTTTTATCTCTCGACACATCGCTCTAATCTTAAACATATTGTGATATCTACATTATATATAGTTATAAAAGTATATACTAGGTATGCAGTTATATTTGTTGTTAAAATAAACGCAGGACAAAGTCGCTAATATCAATTAGTAAATTTAAAAGTACACTACACATATACACTTATATATTAAGTATTAATTAATATAATAAAGTGTTTGTTTATAATACTAAATCTATAAATCTAAAATATAAATAATTCTTTCATCATGAGAAAGTTACGACGACCGTTCTGGTGTAGTGGCGCGAACAGTCGCCTGAACGCCGGCAGTCGCGTTTTCGATTCCTACTCGGGACAAATATTTGTATTCGTATCAATATTTATATCTGATCTCGATCTACCTACATCCTTGTGGGTTCAGTTCAGAAAAAGTTACATTATACAGAAATAACATGTTTTATCATATTAGTAGAAAAGTTGAAACCGCGAAGGAAGTCTACATAAAGTCTAGACTAGATTAGACTAATTATTAAATGAGCTAAACTAATACAATTTGTCAAAACCCACTACTGAAGAGAGGCTATCAGGTGCTTATGATAATAAGTGGGACCGTCAACTTAATATGGTCTCAGAGCCCGGAGGCATAGTGAGGAGACCATCGAGGACAAGCGCACGGATCATTAAATCACGACCATCGGCGTAACTAACACAACTAAACCGGAACGCTCTTCGGACTCTCTTCAGAATATAAATTGTATAATTTGCGAGGGCGTTAAGGCGACACGAGATGAACAGTTATATGCGTATCAAGAGCACCTTCCCGGTGATCTAGTTTGCTACCATATTATCCTGGATTCATTCCGTCACGTTAAATCGGACTTGTTATGTGGGCGTCATTTAAATAAATCGTCTCCGTCACATATATTCAAATTACCTCAATTTAAACATTGACAATCGTATAAATTATTAACTTATCAATGTTTGTTATTATCGTATCTGGGTTACCATTTCTTTTGCAATACGGTACAGGTAAAAAATAACTAAAAATAATAAATAATTATATAAGTAGGGACTTATAAAAAAAATCTTTATTTCTACATTTTCACAACTTTCCTCACGTGTGTATTTATTTATATTAATATTTATATTAAGCTCGAAATCGTTTACAAATAATCTAAATCAAACTGTCATTAATACACGTTACCCCAATGTGAACAGGAATAAATATTAAACAAATACGAAACGGAAATTCCACGTTGTCAAATGTCTAAAATTAGAATTACCTAATTGTTAAGCGTGTATGCTTGAAGGACATGATATGTATTTATAAGTACCTACTTCAAGGAAAAAATATTTCATTGAACTATTATTTTCTTATATTGAATAGCTGTTCAGGAGTCACATATTATTTAATGCTTAAAATAATTTATTTAGAAATGATTTCGAAACGATAAATATCTATGAAATACATCTAATCTAAATAAAACCCATTCTCATCGCTTCCCATTAGGATGAGAATCCTGTATGAGGACCGTCCAGGAACACAAAACTTGGAGCGGTCTAGAGAACGACGGAGTTGAGATTGAAGCCGCGACCGCTGGCACAAGAGGCTGTTGGTGTGGCTACTGCGCTAACCCGTCATCATTATTGTCGCAAGATATGTACCTATATCTAATTGTTGTTAAGAAATCTTCATAATATTTTCTTTTACAAAAATGTATCTACTTCTTATCATTTAATGTATATTTTAATATTATTTCAATTTAATGTTAAATATTTTATCAATGAAGATTTATTTTACTTGTATTTAAATTTGTTCTTAAACATTTATTCGACAAATCATCATTATGCAAACTTATTATATTAGGTAACTTCCGATCACGTGACAGCCAATAATATAAAAGCTATCTGGAAGAGATCGCTCTGTTTGTGAAAAGATCGTTTATACATTATCAATTTCTCATTATTCGTAAATCTTGTTTTAGTTCTACACTAATAAATATATTTATAGTTCAATGTAGTTTTTTTTCTAAGTTACAGGAGAATATTTCTATACTAACTAACGCAAACTGTGTATATCCCTGGTACTCTGGGTTCGATCCAGTTCCAACGGCATCCTGAGAGTATTTGCTGATAGGTTTGATTGTAACTAGATGAACCATTGTACACAAGCTGATAAGTAAGGCCTAATATTTTTCTTTTCTTATTTTATTTTGGTACTTTTTTCAACAAAGATGAAAAATCCTTACCACCGATAAAAAATTAGCTCTTATTCTTATGTCTGATATAAATTAAAATAATCAAGCATCATAGCCGCTTCAAACATAGGGGTCGCAAATTTACATTTTTTTTTTATTATTAAAAACTTCTTCTATCACAATGTCACAATAAGAACTAATCTTCTTCATCATAGGTCCTTTAATCAGAGGATCGTGACTAGACCGAATTTTTAAAGCCATCACAAATTGTTGACGATTTTATCTTGTATCAGAACCACGGGGTTCGAGGTGGCTCACATTGCAAAGTTTTGAACCAGATTCCTTTACTTTTCAATCTTTCGTCAAAATATACCTTTAAAACTTTGGAACATTTCAATTTATACTTTCCCAGATTTTCAGGATAATTTGCCAAAGGTAAGGTTTTAGAATTAAATAACGTAATATTAGTAACATTAGATTATATTGTGTCCATATTAACAAAATGACGTATATTTTCGACGAAAGAAATGATTTTTATTTATTTGTATTAATTTTAAAGCGTTATAAGGATAAGGTTAAGAATAAAGCCGCCTTATTGTGCATCTTATTTTTATTCCTAGTTAAAATGAAAATAATGAAATCATTTCTACAATACAAATAATTTACTATGTGGTATACAATAAAGTATATATTACTATTATCATGGTTAAGTTATAAGTATAATTCCAAGGTTAATCCGGGCATTACGTAATCCAGTAACAATAGCGTCCACCACAGGACATCCTATATCGCTTCCCGCGCGTCCCGTACCAAGCTGTGGGTAGAATTATAACCATTTATTTTATATTGACTTATCCTTGACGGCGGCGGCGCACGTGGCGGGGTCAATCGAGTTCAAATTAACAATGACCAAATTTAAATTATCGAAACGATATCAAATCGAATTAACGCGATAGACAATGGACTCGTGTTTCCTTTCCGTGTTCAACAGGAGGCACTACTGTCTCGAAACGCACGATTTTGTTAAGCTATCTCATGCGGTTTTTTGTCTACTGTACTGACTGTTAAGCGACGAGGCGGATTCAAACCAAATAGTTAATTTACTTTAATCAAATAGGCTTTAAAAGCACTTCTGAATCATCACTGTAAAATAGCACAGAATAAGTAATAGACAATAGTATATTATTTTGTTTTGTTGAGAAAAAAACGGCAAGAAACTCGACACTCTTTTAAAAATTGTAAATACATCGCCGCAAGTAATAATTAGATATTATTCTTAAATTGTGTCATTTGTTCTGTATTCGATTACTGCTTGATTATAATATAAAATTTATTCTGTATATAATAATATAAAACTCGTGGTTTGGAAAATATTCGCCAATCTACAGTAGAGCAGCATGGTGGATTAAGCTCCAACCCTACATGGAAAAGAGGCTTTTGCCCAGTAGAGGGACGTTTGAGACTTTTTTTTTTTTGTCGCAGGGGAATCCATTTACGGATGATATCCAGGATGCCCGGGTCGGCAGTCCTAGACCTATGTCGGACTCGGCACTTTGGGAGTGCAATACCGTACTAAACCCCTGCGGGAGCCTTCAGCCGCTTTAATTGGAGGGTCCCGGATCTGCAGGCAACAGGATCCCTCCAGCGACAGGCTGGCCTCGGCGAAAAGGCCAGACTTCTCCTCCATGGGGACTGTCCGGCTCACCTCTGAACAGTCCCGACGACGCCGTATCTAGCAGGACCGGGTTCCCATCCCGGCCCGACACGGGCACAGGGGCGTTACTGGAGGCGCATTAAGTAGCGCCTCCTACGCACCCCCATTCGTCGCCCGCGGATGGAGGCCACGTCGGCGGCCTCCTCTCTCACCCGCTCGTCGGCCTCCTTCTGGGACATTACTGTCTCGCAGAAGAAGACCATCGCCTTCCAGGACTCGTCGTCACCGAGCATCGCGATGATAATGCTCGGAAGCGACAAGTCCCCTCCGAGGACCGACGTCAGACTTTGACGCAGCGCCGCCCATCTCGGGCACACCTCGAGGGTGTGCTGGGCGGAGTCCACCGCCGCGCCACAATCGTGACATTCAGTCGTCGGCTCCCTCTGGGCCGTCCGGCACAGGTAGTCACCAAAGCAACCGTGCCCGGTGAGTACCTGCGTCAGACGGAAGGTGAGGGGCTTGCGTTTTCGACGCATCCACCGCTCAAGGACCGGGCGAATGGCAGCCGTTACGCGTGTGCCGTACGGCTGCCCCGCCAGGTCCTCCCCCCACCTCCGCATAAGCGCTTCCTGCCCTATCCGACGCACCCGCAGGATCCCGTCCAACGTAGGGTTCTCACCAAGAGCCCTCCTACCCGAGACGTATGAGTAGGTCTCGGCAAGAACCTCCGCCACGAGGGACGTTTGAGACTGATTCAGTCCAGTTCAATATAAAACGCGCTTGATTTGACTCTGCGCTTGAAGTGACTCCGCACCGCGCACTTCGCTGACGCTAAGAACATTATAAATTACCTGTAAGAAGCCTGGGGCTCTATTTTTGATTCACTCGTATCGCGTCGAGCGCTCGATTTCTACTGATTTTCGTTCGCCATCTGAAATCCCGTATTTTTGAATCGCTCGACTGCAACGAATGATCCATACCACTCGTCGCGTATGGCGAACGGTATCGATATTTCTTTTTTAATTTGTGTGTGGAACGGATAAATAACAATACTTCAAATTGTAGTGGTAACATTTCAGGCGAACGATTCAAAAATACGGAAAAACGAGATCATGCGACATAAAAGACGTAAGAATAAGTCGCGTTCGACGATACAATTTTATACGAGTGAATCAAAAATAGAGCTCCTGGGCGGATCGCTAGTTAAAAATATAATAATATTACATAATTTTCTGATTAAGCTTCAAATAATACTGGCTTAATATACTTCTCCCATAACAAAGGCTGGAGCTTTCCGCCATGCTTCTCCACTACGTCATACGTGTTAGCGGATACAGAGAATCAATAGATAAAATAGATAGTTTAATAAAAAATATTATGACACGGACGTGACACACGTGACTATTCAGAATCTTAAATCTGGTTACGATGGATGAGATAATTTTTTAGAATTACTATCAACGAAATTGAGTGAGAATTAAATAAGAAAATATATAAAAATAGATAAATATACACATGTATGTGTGTATGTATTTATCATTAGCGTATGTATGATATTTAAAATATTATTTATTCGATCAATTTGTTACATCGAAATTCAGTAACCTTTTTTTTTAAATAAGTATTATATAAGTTATTTCAAGATACGTCGACAACATCGTCATATTTGTCTCATATATGACAAAGACATAATATGAACTGAACTAAATAACGCTGTAAATGTCCCACTAGTGGACAAGGGCCTCTTCTTATACATAGGAGAAGAGTTGGAACCTAATCCACCACGCTACAACTATACTTTGTCCATTTTATAAATGGTTTTTTGACAGCTCGACCTTATTTACATATTAGCATTTATTTCTACCGATTATTTGTAATCTGGGGCACAATCGTAGTAACCGTTATGTGTGGCGCATCAACAAGGGGGTTGGTACCCGTCCATGAAGTACGATATTATTTGTATGAAGCGTGAGCTATCAAAAAACCATTAATAAAATGGACAAAGTATAAATAAGTAACAATATTTTCATTCGCTCAATAATATCCACTTCGCTTCAGCCTATCGCAGTCCACTGTTCGACTATATAGGCCGCCCTAATTAGTAATTTATATCAAACGTCTCACTCACACTCTTTCACGTCAAGAGGTCAATGATTAGCTCTTATTCATACGTCTTATTACAATTTAAAACTAAAAGCATCTTGCCATCCACGTTCAGTAAGATGAGAAATCTGTGTCGAGGGTACGGAAACACACACAACACAAACGTTCAGAGCACAACAACCATCAATACAAACATACAAACATTTGTCTCGACGAGGATGCTAGCGCAAATTTAACTCGTATTTATTTATTATATGTAGAGATACCTACTTTACAGTACAGTCAGTACAGTCTACAGTAGTAGTACAGTCTATTGGCTGTTATATCTTCTAGACATCTCAAACAATATACACAAATGTAAATGGTTAAAAAAAACTACATTATATTAAACCATTTTTACTCAAATCTCAAAAGTGGTAACCCTGGATAACGAATTATTACAATTAAAACCAATTGCTCCATGACCTGGCCATGAAGAGAAGTAGGTAATTATAAAACGGTCATTTTATCCTCGAGGTCTGATACTTGACACATTTTTCAGTCACAACATGATGTTCAGCACAAACATCATTTTCGAGAAAATTAAATTAAAAAAAACGCTCACGCATGTTTTTCTAAATATCATTATACTAATATTGATATTTATAGGATACCTACTCGTTCCGTTTTTTCTAAAGCTATTTAGCATACATAGCATAACGAAAAAAAAAAAGTATTAACTACTTTTAAGTGACAAAATCTTTTAAAAAATATATAAGTATTATTTAAATCCGTTTCTTAGACAGAATCATACAGAATTTATATTAAAAAGTACAATGTTGGATAACGGCTTTTTAATCACAGGACGGTATAAAATTCTTAATAAAACCGGTATAAAATTCTTAATAAAACAATAAGGTTGTGCGAAGAAAAAATTATTTTTAAATCGATCACGATCTACGTACTTGGTAATAATTGCATTAAAAAATCTTTATAAGTTATAATTGCTCGTCGTACAAGAGATCGCCTCGCTGACCCGTTTTTAAGACGCCTTGATACATTTTATGCGAAAGGCGTATCTCGATAACCTCTCCAACCCCAAAATTATAGCCATAATATTACTAAGTTTTCATCGATTTTAATCGTAGTAATTTATAGCAGTTTTTATACGTGTACCGTTGAGGTTACCAATGCTGAATTTTGATACTTTTTGACGTGATAACGTCTTGTAAATCGATGAACGCCTGAAAGCATTAAAAAGCATGACTCATTGTCACATTCCGCGAGCGAGAGCGCGAATCAAGCGATAGAGAGGCACAATCGGCCTAAGCGTTCGCCTTGTGACGCATCTATCTCTCTTCCACCCCATCAGCAGATGCGTCCGAGTGTAAGAGATAAAATATTAGAATCAACGAGTGCAAATAAATGTTAATTCATTGAAAAAATTGTAATTTTCAATTAACTACTTCTTTGTATTATGCAAAATAATGATAATTCAGTGATAATAATTCAATTCAATTCATAAAAGTATGCAATTTTTTTATCAATGTTTTCTTATCACGTTATCACGTAAAATTATCGTTCGTAAACCGACTTTACAGACAACCAATATTTTTTAATAGAAGTTTCAAGTTATCTTGATAATAGGTGTTTGTACGTGAAGCTTGTATATATACCGAATATATATGAACAAGCGGCCCACCCGGCTGCGCCCGGGGTATGTATATGTACCTAAAACTTCTCCATGAACAACTCCGTCTATAGGTGAAAAACGTCCATAAAGCTAGAATGTTCAAATGGGCAGAATCACTTAATTTTATTATGAAAAATAAGTGCTCATTTAGTGCTAATTTAATGCTGCAAAATTAAATTTTACGCTCCAATAGTTTACCGAAAAATTAGAAAACTGCTAACTTTATATTAAGCTAGCAGTGCACTACTTCTTAAACGCTAACCGCAGGATATAGCATCAAATCGAAATGTAGATAATTTAGTGCTCAATTAGTGCTAATTTAATGCTGCAAAATTAAATTTTACGCTCCAATAGTTTACCGAATAATTAGAAAACTGCTAACTTTTAATTAAGCTAGCAGTGCACTACTTCTTAAACGCTAACCGTAGGATATAGCATCAAATCGAAATGTAGATAATTTAGTGCTCAATTAGTGCTCCTGACATACGAAGACAAAAATATGAAATAATAATAATAATATTTTTTTTCATAACTGAACTTGCCAATTTAACAATATGAGCAGAGAACCTGCTGAAAACTTGAAATCTAGGTAAGTTATCGCCTAATGACCTAAATGAATTATTAAGTGCTCAATTAGTGCTCTTGATACATGAAGACAAAAATATGAAATTATTATTTTTTTTTATTTTAATAACAGAACTTGCTAACTTAACAGTATGAAAAGTAAAAAATGCTTAAAACTTGAAATCTGTGTCAGTTATCGCCTAATGACCTGAATGAATAATTAAGTGCTCAATTAGTACTAATTTAATGCTGCAAAATTAAATTTTACGCTCCAATAGTTTACCGAAAAATTAGAAAACTGCTAACTTTATATTAAGCTAGCAGTGCACTACTTCTTAAACGCTAACCGCAGGATATAGCATCAAATCGAAATGTAGATAATTTAGTGCTCAATTAGTGCTAATTTAATGCTGCAAAATTAAATTTTACGCTCCAATAGTTTACCGAAAAATTAGAAAACTGCTAACTTTTAATTAAGCTAGCAGTGCACTACTTCTTAAACGCTAACCGCAGGATATAGCATCAAATCGAAATGTAGATAATTTAGTGCTCAATTAGTGCTCCTGACATACGAAGACGAAAATATGAAATAATAATAATAATATTTTTTTTCATAACTGAACTTGCTAATTTAACAATATGAGCAGAGAACCTGCTGAAAACTTGAAATCAAGGTAAGTTATCGCCTAATGACCTTAATGAATAATTAAGTGCTCAATTAGTGCTCTTGATATACAAAGACAAAAATATGAAATTATTATTTTTTTTATTTTAATAACAGAACTTGCTAACTTAACAGTATGAAAAGTAAAAAATGCTTAAAACTTGAAATCTGTGTCAGTTATCGCCTAATGACCTGAATGAATAATTAAGTGCTCAATTAGTGCTAATTTAATGCTGCAAAATTAAATTTTACGCTCCAATAGTTTACCAAAAAATTAGAAAACTGCTAACTTTATATTAAGCTAGCAGTGCACTACTTCTTAAACGCTAACCGCAGGATATAGCATCAAATCGAAATGTAGATAATTTAGTGCTCAATTAGTGCTAATTTAATGCTGCAAAATTAAATTTTACGCTCCAATAGTTTACCGTAAAATTAGAAAACTGCTAACTTTTAATTAAGCTAGCAGTGCACTACTTCTTAAACGCTAACCGCAGGATATAGCATCAAATCGAAATGTAGATAATTTAGTGCTCAATTAGTGCTCCTGACATACGAAGACGAAAATATGAAATAATAATAATAATAATTTTTTTCATAACTGAACTTGCTAATTTAACAATATGAGCAGAGAACCTGCTGAAAACTTGAAATCTAGGTAAGTTATCGCCTAATGACCTTAATGAATAATTAAGTGCTCAATTAGTGCTCTTGATATACGAAGACAAAAATATGAAATTATTATTTTTTTATTTTAATAACAGAACTTGCTAACTTAACAGTATGAAAAGTAAAACATGCTTAAAACTTGAAATCTGTGTCAGTTATCGCCTAATGACCTGAATGAATAATTAAGTGCTCAATTAGTGCTAATTTAATGCTGCAAAATTAAATTTTACGCTCCAATAGTTTACCGAAAAATTAGAAAACTGCTAACTTTATATTAAGCTAGCAGTGCACTACTTCTTAAACGCTAACCGCAGGATATAGCATCAAATCGAAATGTAGATAATTTAGTGCTCAATTAGTGCTCCTGACATACGAAGACGAAAATATGAAATAATAATAATAATATTTTTTTTTCAAAACTGAACTTGCTAATTTAACAATATGAGCAGAGAACCTGCTGAAAACTTGAAATCTAGGTAAGTTATCGCCTAATGACCTTAACGAATAATTAAGTGCTCAATTAGTGCTCTTGATATACGAAAACAAAAATGTGAAATTATTTTATTTTTATAAAAGAACTTGCTAATTTAACAGTATGAAAAGAGAAAATGCTTAAAACTTGGAATCTGTGTTAGTTATCGCCTAATGACCTTAATGAATAATTAAGTGCTCAATTAGTGCTGTTGATATACGAAGACAAAAATATGAAATTTTTATTTTTTTTATTTTTATATCAGAACTTGCTAATTTAACAGTATGAACAGAGAATATGCTGAATACTTGAAATCTGAGTAAGCAATCGCCTAATGACCTTAATTAATAATTTAGTGCTCAATTAGTGTTGTCTACATACGAAGTTTATCAACAGCACTAAATTTGTACTTAATTATTCATTAAGGTCATTAGGCGATAACTAACACAGATTCTAAGTTTTAAGCATTTTCTCTTTTCATACTGTTAAAATAGCAAGTTCTGTTATAAAAAAAAATAATTTCATATTTTTGTCTTCGTATATCAAGAGCACTAATTGAGCACTTAATTATTCATTAAGGTCATTAGGCGACAACTTACCTAGATTTCAAGTTTTCAGCAGGTTCTCTGCTCATATTGTTAAATTAGTAAGTTCAGTTATGAACAAAATTATTATTATTATTATTTCATATTTTCGTCTTCGTATGTCAGGAGCACTAATTGAGCACTAAATTATCTACATTTCGATTTGATGCTATATCCTGCGGTTAGCGTTTAAGGAGTAGTGCACTGCTAGCTTAATTAAAAGTTAGCAGTTTTCTAATTTTTCGGTAAACTATTGGAGCGTAAAATTTAATTTTGCAGCATTAAATTAGCACTAATTGAGCACTAAATTATCTACATTTCGATTTGATGCTATATCCTGCGGTTAGCGTTTAAGAAGTAGTGCACTGCTAGCTTAATTAAAAGTTAGCAGTTTTCTAATTTTTCGGTAAACTATTGGAGCGTAAAATTTAATTTTGCAGCATTAAATTAGCACTAATTGAGCACTAAATTATCTACATTTCGATTTGATGCTATATCCTGCGGTTAGCGTTTAAGAAGTAGTGCACTGCTAGCTTAATACAAAGTTAGCAGTTTTCTAATTTTTCGGTAAACTATTGGAGCGTAAAATTTAATTTTGCAGCATTAAATTAGCACTAATTGAGCACTTAATTATTCATTCAGGTCATTAGGCGATAACTGACACAGATTTCAAGTTTTAAGCATGTTTTACTTTTCATACTGTTAAGTTAGCAAGTTCTGTTATTAAAATAAAAAAAATAATAATTTCATATTTTTGTCTTCGTATATCAAGAGCACTAATTGAGCACTTAATTATTCATTTAGGTCATTAGGCGATAACTTACCTAGATTTCAAGTTTTCAGCAGGTTCTCTGCTCATATTGTTAAATTGGCAAGTTCAGTTATGAAAAAAATTATTATTATTATTATTTCATATTTTTGTCTTCGTATGTCAGGAGCACTAATTGAGCACTAAATTATCTACATTTCGATTTGATGCTATATCCTACGGTTAGCGTTTAAGAAGTAGTGCACTGCTAGCTTAATTAAAAGTTAGCAGTTTTCTAATTTTTCGGTAAACTATTGGAGCGTAAAATTTAATTTAGCAGCATTAAATTAGCACTAATTGAGCACTAAATTATCTACATTTCGATTTGATGCTATATCCTGCGGTTAGCGTTTAAGAAGTAGTGCACTGCTAGCTTAATATAAAGTTAGCAGTTTTCTAATTTTTCGGTAAACTATTGGAGCGTAAAATTTAATTTTGCAGCATTAAATTAGCACTAATTGAGCACTAAATTATCTACATTTCGATTTGATGCTATATCCTGCGGTTAGCGTTTAAGAAGTAGTGCACTGCTAGCTTAATATAAAGTTAGCAGGTTTCTAATTTTTCGGTAAACTATTGGAGCGTAAAATTTAATTTTGCAGCATTAAATTAGCACTAAATGAGCACTTATTTTTCATAATAAAATTAAGTGATTCTGCCCATTTGAACATTCTAGCTTTATGGACGTAGGTGAAAACCGCATGAACATTTTTATGAAGTAGTTTTTGAGTTTATCGCGAACAGACAGACAGACGCGGCGGAGAACTTTGTTTTATAATATGTAGTGATATATAATAATGTATCTATGTGTGTGTATCGTGAAGTACACTCAAGTTTTTTTTTTTTTGGTAAAAAAAAGTTAATGTTGTGTATTATATACACACATAGCACCGCACAATGAGTTGAAGTTGAACGATGTATATTTTTGTAATCACTGCTCTGTTCTTATGAGTCAAAACGTGTTGTTTTATGGCCTATTAAATTTCTCAATGAACAGGATAAAATTGAACTGATAATGACTGATGGGTGTTTACAGACTCGATGTTCTCAACATGCTCATTAACAACCAAACTTCATTATATTAACTAGAAAACACGCACGGTTTCACCCGTGACATATTTGGAAACTAGATATGTTTTAATAGTTTTTTTTTGTACCAAAGCAAAAGTTTCCATTTCTATGAAACAAAGCGTAATTTTTCAAAGCATGTAGCTAACCTTCCTAAGAATCTAATCGGACTGGTAACTTCTGAGATAAAAGCGTTTAAGCAAACACTCCTCGGCTTCATTATTAACTACACGATACGTGCGGTTCTACTTGCTTTATATTTAGATACTTTAAAAATTGATAAGCATTTAGTCACTGAATCATTCATCTGAAGTGAAACAGCCCGTAAATGTCCCACTACTGGGTGTAGGCTATTTTATATCATGTACCAATAAACAAACAACCGCCTCTTTTCCATATGAATAATACGAAGAGTTGAAACTCAAACCATCACGCTACTCCATTGTGAATTGGAGGATAGCTTCCCTACCAAGACTAAAGATCGTTATCAAGTCTCTGTGATAGGTATTCTCTAAACATGAATAAGTAAAAAATTTATTAATTACGTTAGTGAAGCTGTATTCACTACATATCAATAAAGGAGATGGATACGATTCCATACATTCTTGGGCCAAAATGTAATGAAATGAAAATGGTATCAATTAATGCATTCAGGCTTATAGATCACTCGCTGAAAATTTTCTATATTTTGGCTATCTGAGAGCCGAGTTATTAAACGTTTTGTAAAACATAACCTATGTTACATTGTCTATTAAAAAACTCGATCACTAACTTCTTAAAGCACTAATGTTTCTTATATTTAGTGAAGAATGTTTAAAAACTCATTACAAATATCAGTAACTTGAAACACTAATAAATATCGTTCAGAATAAAAAAAAACCTTTAAATGTATTTCATACTTAATTCTTCTTCTATTATTATTTAAATGTCATCTAGGAAATGTAGGTAAAAAATAAACGGCTAGTATCAATGTCAGTCAGTTGTTAGCTGTCACAAAAGATATGATTTATTTTAAATCGATACGAAATCGATATTATTTTTTAATATTAAATAATATTTTCGCTATTAATGTAACTTTATTTAAATGAACTTTATCGTTTACAACTTCAATATTGTGCATCTAAATACTTTGAGTTAATTAACTAGTAGAAACTCCTTTCTTTTTTAATTCTGTAATCGATTTTAGTTGAATCGATACCCGATTAATTTGATGAAAACAATCTTTTTCATTTTTCTCCGCTTCCAGATTCAGAATTAAGTTGATTTTTTATATTGTAAGATAAAAAAATATAACCAATTTTTTAAACCATATCTCTTCTTATTACATTTTGGCCCAAAAGTCCCCATCTCCTTTCAATAGCAAGTCAGTGAATACCGACTAATACACATACACATATTCAACGATCAAATCAGTGGACTCTGATATTCATATATTTATACATTGAATAGTCACTTATTCTGCGTGGTACGATTTTACATTGATAAAAAGTGAATAGTAACTTAAAATTAGTGAAATACCACTGATTCATGTTTAGAGACCACCGTGATTATCGTGAATTGGACAGAACACGTAAAGCCTTCGATCCCGCTTTTTATCATAAATGCCCAATAACGTTTATTGGTAGATTAAGTTTTTCCGACATGGAAAAAAGCGTTTGCCGTTATCAGACTAATTCAATTCAGTTCATAGCATACAGATGTAGGTTGTATATGTATAATTCGCAAATTCAATTGTGTAGGGTATACGTACAACATAAATTTAAAGATTTTATTTAAAAAAAAAAAATATAGATAAAGCGTATTATTCGGTGCAGGATTACTTAGTCGATAAAGATGTGTAGACTTGTACTAAAAGACAATTTATATATTATTTTCAAAAGAATCTACATTCCGAATCGGTGGTAGCTTTACTTTTACAAAATAATAATCACTTTAAAGTTTTAATTTGTAGGTGACGATTCGGAGGTGCTCGTGGGGCCTATTTGAATAAAGTTGTTTTTGATTTTGATTTTCATTTTACGACATTGGTGTATGTGACATATAAATAAATTTATATAAAAAAGCTCGGCTAAACATTTTGACGACCGCTAGACAAACTGTATCGCACGCGTCGAGGGCAAGGCCCTGCAACGGTGACGAGACAGAGATGGTGATATCGGAACCGTGATGAGTGTGAAAGAGATGGCGGATATTTAATGATCTTATCTGCGACACCACACCTGATGCATGGAGTCGGTTCGAAAGTTTTTATAAACGTTAAGTAAACGAAAGAAAGAATCGAGTCACAAACTTGTGTAACATTTTCGTTATATTAACTATACTGTACTGTAACTACATCAGGCTGTAAGCCACCCACGGCCTCTTCTCCATAGAAGAAGGGTTGGAGCTTAATCCACCACGCTGCTCCACTGCGGGTTGGCGGATAATTTCCTTTTAATGGGTAACGATCGTTATCAGGTGTCTATGATAACAAAAGGGACCGACGGCTTCACATTCTCTCCGACGCAAGATGGGGGGACCGGAAACAAATATTTGTACAAATATAAATATCGGGGTAGATCGACACTGACCAAAGCGAACAAGAATCGGATTATTCCGACCAAGACCTGATTGTCTGCAGAAGAAATCGTAATTGAAGAAAGATAATAGATTCTGATGTTGAAATTACCCCACCAGAAGAAACTCGTTGATCTCAAGCTCTAAATCAATATACGATTATTTAGTCAGATAATGATTAGGATAGGGTATGAGTGTTAATCGTAAGACTAATAGGTGGCCTCAAGCAACATTTTATAATATTTTAAATTTGACCATGGTCAACATACATGTCTAATGTAAATAATATATGTGTAAATAACATATGTGTCTAATATGGTCAGGCTGTGTCAAAAGCCCTTAAAACGTCCAATCTCCATCCAAAGACTAGCTGATGACCTTACTGAACCTTGGGCTGCACGAACGCTATGGTACACCAACTTTGAGGAGAGATATAAAAGCAACCATAAAAGATATTTAGAAAATTGTTGAACCTGCTTCTAGTTCAACTCAAGAACAGACAAACAAGCGTAAAATTTGTGGATTTTGCCCATATAAAAAATTCGGGACAGCCGAGCGGGAATCGCACCCGCGGCGCGCAACTACTCGCATAACTACACCGGAACGGTCGTAACATACTTGGTTCTGGTATTACATACTTGCTATGGTAATTTAACGTTAAGAGATTAAATTCTTCCGTTATATTAAAGTCATGAACAATTAATATTTTATTTTGGTGTTATTGCTTTCTTTGGTATTAAAGAGAAAGTAATTGATATCTGACATAACCGTTAGATATAGGTTCAAATTCTAATCCTGTCGAGTGTATATTGTTATAATGTAGTCAAGAACAAAATCATAAGTAAGTAAACCACATCAATCTTCAATCCGCAGTAGAGCGTCGTCGCAAATTAATCTCAAATACTTTTCTTAATAGAAAATGAGTGAGACCTTTACCCATATGTGGGACATTTTGAAACTGTTATCGTTATTATGAATAATTTCAGTAGTGAACTCTAAGTAGTTATTCAGAAATGGAAGATTGAGAACTGACCAAACAGAAAATAAAAAATACGGAACAATAGGAATGGAACCCCGTGCATCTCAAATATAACACCTTAGGTGCCTTGGTAAGGGTACCATGTGTCCAGTAAATTAGTTCGACGGTTAGTTTCCACTTAATTTTATAAAAAAACAACAAGCACTAAGAAGGCAAACATGCCATAAGTATTATTATTATAAAACATTTCTACAACTCTTCTTTAAATAATTTCATTTCATTTGTTTTTTATAAAATATTTATAATTATGTTATTGTAACTTATTAAAAGACACAACACAATAAACACGATTAATCTTATATGTTGCAAAACATATACTTCAATGTTATTGTTATCCCGATGCGTTGTCGTAAAAAAGTAATAATCCTTCATCACGAAGCAATTAATTTTCTTGAAATGGAAAGTATTTCGAAAACATCGCAACAAGGAAGAGTGAAGTACAATCAAACAGACAGTATCACGGTTTTTGTTTGTACTAAAATGAACTAAATCAGCCTGTAAACGTCCCACTGTTGGGCCAAAACTTTATCTACATATTATAGGAGAAGGATTTGAGCTTAATCCACCGCGCTTCTCCATAGCTTCCCTATCATGAGTAACAATCGCTATCAGGTGTTTATGAACTCTATGATAACTGGGAACGACGGCTTAACGTGCTCTTCAAGGCACGGTAGAGAGACCCACACGAACACACCCATACCGGAAACAAATTTTTTTCAAATACAATTATCTGCTCCGAACGGGAATCGAAGCCACGACCGGCGGTATTAAGGCAACTACTCGCACCACAACACCAGAACGGTGTTGTTGTTGTTTTTCGTTCAGTTACTAAGTATAAAGTATACTATACAGGTATATATTTTAATAATCGTGACAAACACGATTATTATTTGAACAAATAAGAAAAGTACATATAAACTTAATTATATTTTATATAGAATTTAAATAGTGTATGTATGTATGCATATTTGTATGTATGTACGTATGTATGAGTGGATGTATATGAGTATGTATTTACATATTTATAAAATTCACTAATCGAAAACCTTGGAAAAAAAGACTTTATGCACCGTTTCCACATTTGTAATTTTCATTTAATCCATCCATAAGGTTGCCTGTAAGAGATCAATTTTAGTGATAAGGCCGCCCTTACACCATTTTCTTTTCTTTTTATATTACTGTGTATTTCATTATTTTGTGTATACTTTTATGTGAGCGCAATAGTGTTTATCTGTCTATCTATCTATATATCTTAGTAACCAAACGAACAAAAACGATTAAAATTGAACCTTAAATGCAGTAATGCATTATGTACCGCGAATGAGGTTAAGTATTAAAAAAGTACCTAATATAAAAAAAATTAAAAGTCAATTCCTACTCGGGTTACATCGATGTCATCGCGTGCTGTTCAAGGCATATTTAAAACGTGTGACAAATTCGAGACGAGATCTGAATAACAAACTGTGACATAACACGTTAACTGCTTCGTCTATTTTTAGTCATTTAATGGATTTTGGGATATATATGGCGTAAGTAGTAATTAAATGACTGACCCGTTGGCGCAATTTGCAGTGACCCTGTTTTCTGCTCCAAGAGTTGTGGGTTCGATTCCCGCCCCGAGTCTGGGTGTAATATATGTTTATTTATATGTATTATTTATATGTATATTTATTTAAAAAAAAAAAGTATATTAGCCGGCTGTTTCCTAAAACACAGGCATTAAGTTGACTACCTTAGGAACAGACGACCTTGTGTGTGTGTTAAATATATTTATAAAAAAAAAAAAAAAAAATAGCAATTGGTGTCAAATATCCCACTTCTGGGAAAAAAGCCCTTATTTTATATAGAATAGAGTTTAATACTCGACGTTGTTCCACTGTTGGATGATTTTTAGGAAAGCATTGGACCAAGAAGTATTTGTTCAGTAAATTTTTATTAAAAAAATTAAGCTTAATACCGGATTACCGAAGTTTTAAGCGTGAAACGGATTTCAGTCATTACACGTAATAGTAGTTTACACATCATACATTTCAAAGAAAACGAAAATATGTTCCCGCGTTGAATGTAGCGTAACTCTCGCAACGTCAGCGTTCAAAGTATTATCTTATAAATAGCAATCATTGATACGGGCGGTTATTTCAGGCGCCACTACCGGGTTTGTAGTACTTTTTGCGTTTTATGATTCATGGAACGAATTGGAGCTCGATGTACTCGATACACGTGCTGCAAATATGTGGATAATAAAATACTATGCGGCTATTTATCATTTTTTTTTTTAATTTTTTTTTATTAATTATTTTTCTCCGGAAATTATTATTTTTATGATAAAAATGGGGCAAACGAGTAGACAGCACCACCTGATGGTGATTGGTCACTGCCACCCGGACATTTGCAATATTTAGAGTTGCGGATGCATTGCCGACCTGTTTCTGTAATATACAACAGCTAGTGAAGCGTTAAATAACATTATTATTCTATAGTTCGAAAACCACGAGTATCGTTGTTTAAAAACAATATATAACATATTTTTAAATTAACTTATAAGCCATACATATACATACATACATACATACATACACAGTATATTAAAAACAACGTAAGTGTAGTAAGTGTAGTATAAGTAACGTCAAGAGAGTCACGTCAAGAGATTATATTCTTCCGTTATATGCTGAATGCTATGTTACGAAATACTTAGTGTGTTGCTTGCTACGGTTTTTAATTTCATTAAATTAATAGTTTAGTATTAGTACTTTCATCCCTACTCCCTAAACATTAATCAGTGGAATTTTCATTAATTACGTTAGTGAATACTCACTATAGCATGTTATATGTTATATAAGTATAATAAATCTAATACACATATCAATGATTAAATCAGTCGACTCTAATATTCACATAGTCATACATTGAATAGTCACTAATTCTGCGTGGTACGATTCTCACATTGATAAGAAGTGAATATACTGTTCTCTTATATTTACGCGAATTTTATTCATTTAATTAAAAGTCTAAAAACGGATTTTATCGCGTTTATTCAAAAATACTGTTTAACAATTTAATTTAAATTATTTCCCGACGTTTCGGACCCTTTACAGCGTCCATGATCTCGGGGGACTGAGGTGGTGGGTGTCCGAATAACACCCAAGTGTGTGTTACGCGATAAAATCCGTTTTTAGACTTTTAATTAAAAGAAGTGAATAGTCCCTTAAAATTAGTGAAATACCACTGATTTATGTTTACAGTGTAATAATAATGAGCTACGCTAAAGATTATTCTAAATTCAACGCGTATAAATACTGAATAATTAAAAGAATATGTAAGTACAAATGTACTGGAATAAAATTATCGACTTGTCGGCACTTCTCAGATACATTATATGTAAGTCTGCGGTCGGTTTCTTGGAATGTTAATAGGACAATACAAAACTGTTTATAACACCTATAATTAATCGTATTGTTTAAAATACCTATAATATATCAACACGTACATACTTTACCATCTTTTTTCTATTTAAATTTCAACATTTTTTTATAAAATATTGATATTAGTAGTAGTATTGAAAACAATAACAATACAATTTTCCCCTTGACATTATCTAAATAATGTAAATGTATATATGCAGGTCGTTAACTTGGCAAAATTATTCCATAGTGTTGTTCCGTAACAACTGTATGAATAATTTTTATACGAAGTCGCTTCAGTGACGAATATTTAGGTCCGAGTGACCTAAATTATATTATAGAACAGAGAAAAATAAGTAATAATAATAAATAACAATATATAAGGATACAAGTACACTTAAAACGTTGCGCTATTACGTAACATGCGCGATCGCGAGAAATCGCTGTGGTGTCAAATTTCAATATTATCTGAGCTTCAATTAATATTGAAATTTGACAGTACAGCGATTTCTCGCGAAGGCACAAGTTACGTAACAGTCCCATCTACTACTACATTTAAAAGAAAACGATTCGTTTTGCTTACGAACCGTTCAATTTGAAACGAGTTGACTCTAAATATTGCTTATAAAAAACTTTTTAATTGCATCAACACTCAGTAACTACATAGGTATGGTATTATAGTATCGTTATATTTAAATGGGAAAAACGTATAATTATAATTCACAACAGGCCGAGCGATAAAGAAATTCGAAATGGTTCGTTTTTGACAGTTGTTTGACATTTGAACATATTTTTTAAAATCATATTGTGTATCCTTCCTATACATTTTTACTACAACACAGTTCTACTCTCTAAACATGAATCAGTGGAATTTTCATCAAATACATTAGTGAAGCTGTATTGACTACACATCAGTGACTTTCATTTTTTAATAAATATACAAATATTCAATGATCAAAATCAGTGAACTCTGATGAATATCGACTCTGATGAATAGCGGATTATGTAAATATATATTCATACATTGAATAGTCACTTGAAATTAGTGAAATTTCACTGATTCATGTTTAGAGAGTACGCAGCCCTCCCAAAACGAAATCTTTCAGCAAACAAATAATAATTGGATTATTTTATATCGTCCTACCCGCAATGGCCCCGGGTTGACAATCCTATGTCTGGAACCACTCAACGCTAACATCTGTATAACCTATATAATCATTTCTGTCATGAGCGGAGATCGATCCCACGACAGTAGATAAGTATAACAGACTGAAATAGCAGAATAACGTCCCTGGATATTTGAAAAGGTTATGCCGCCATCAACTTTCTTATCTTTTTGATTGATAAATAGTGAACTGATATTTAGAATTTCACTACAGAAAGTTTTTAAACAATAATAATAAGATACTTACGATTAACTTCATACAAAAATATTTAGTCATAATAATTCGTTACAATTAGAACGCAGTGTATAGTTATTGATTGCTTCGCATCGCATCCTCGCGTAATATTCACTGTCCTTAACATTTCATTGAAACAAATTGTTTGTACGACCATTTATTTATTTATTTATTCGCTCTTTTTGTATACCGACACACAATAATAAGAATAAATGGAATTTAAAACAATCAACTTGCATCAGTTGCAAACAATCGAAGTTATACATAAAGAAAAAGAGAAATGCGTATTTTGAGCAATCATAAATATGAATGATTGATAGTTTTTATTAATTTTTCTTATATTTTACTTAATTTTTGTTATTTTAGATATAGAAACTTTATTTTTCTTTTATTATTGTTTGCTGAAATGAACTATATTTTTTTGAATAATTGTAAAAAAATCTAAATTCTTCTTGTTTGCATTGTTGTTACGAAATTTTGTCAATGTTTTTTTCGCCTTTAGTTAAATAAATATAATAAATAAATATTAACCAACAATCACACCACGTCAACCCAGCCCCGTGCTAAGTTCGTAAGAACTTGTGTTACAGGTAGGAACGGAAATAAATTTAAGATATAAATACATATATACATAAATACACATCCATGAACCGGTGCAGACATCTATATTCGTCATACAGATTATCTGCACCTGGCGGAATTCGAACCCGCGACCGCTGCGTAAAGTGTCCAGTTGCCTGACCACTAGACCAGCCGGCCGTCAAAAGTTAATATACCACTTGCTTATTTTTTTATTGTACTATTTATGAAAATGTTTTTAGTTTTAGTGTGTTATTGATGATCTCATAAATAAAATAAAAATAAAAATCTTAATATTAATTGTTATTGTATAATTACTTGTTTTAGGATTCATATAAAAGTAGGGGAAAAACATATATTAACAATGACAAGCATAATGGTAACTATATCCTATAGTAAACTTTTTGACCGAAGCGCTTTGTTAGGAAGATGATGTTAATAAATACATGACATACTCAGACCACAAACAAATATTTGTACGAATACAAATATCTAGCCCGAGCGGGAAGCGAATCCGCGATTTCCGGCGTTAAGGCGGCTACTGCTCTATATATCTATTGTTTATGAATTACTCCATTTAGTCTCTTGTTCTTATTATTTACGCTCAAACGGCGTTTTTCGGGTCTGTGGACATAGAGGGCAAAGCGCTCTCTCTGGTTCCGGCTAGCGTCTTGACATCCATGTTTATCGAGTGTCTCCTTAAAAATATACAAATTAAATAGTAAATAGTACAGCTACCCATACCACTAAACCAGAACGATTGTCAATCCGATTCTATTAATTAATATTTCAATATCTATTGAATAAAATATAAAAAAAAAATTAAATTAAAGGGGAGATTATATCGTGGTTTTTACCCGCTTTTATCTTAAAAATAAATAAATAATAAATAATATTTGAAAACCACGTGTCTAATTGTAAGCCCTAATAGGATACCGTTGTTATCTCGCCACGGAACCCAAAAAAACTATAAAAACAGACGTGACAATGGGTGACATTTTCCCATGTTTAACGATGTTACGGTCGCGTCTTGCTTTCGATCGAGTTTCGCAATTTATCGTGAATTAGAATGAAGTGTTTCTTCCTTACGCATTCTTATGTTCTATGTGTATACTTCTTATGTTCTAGGTGTTTGAGAATTTTTATCACTTATATATTATATATGTACTAATATTACAAATTAACAGTTTGTTAATTTGAACATGCTAATCGATCTACCGGATCAATTTTGGTAAAACCTACTTTTAGCGTTAGAAGGGCTCTTAAAAGAGACTATGTTATTATATTTATTTATTACAAGAATTTTTTCAATATATTATTTACAATAATGATGGCGTAAACATAAATTTAAGAAATACGAATTTACCGTACACTACAATCAAGTCGACAATACAAAAATAAATTGAACATAAACGAATACATTACATACTAAGACCTGTACAAAGTAGATAGGAATATAAATCAAATTTTATATTCTACACTTGTAATGCCTATTTATATATAAAGCCTTATAAGCAATAACATAAAAATTGATATATGAAAATAATACAAAAAATAATCAAAAGTGGGTAAGTTAACAATAGTTCAGTTGTTCCGAGGCCTATTATATTAGATTATACTAACAGAGAAGGAAAATTACTGTACCATTACATGTTTTGATGAAAATAGTTCATTATTTCGTTACGTCAACAGTATATAAGCATTATATATAAGTACCTGGATGACCGAGCTTTGCTCGGTTAAATTATATTTAGATCCATTACATACTGATGAAACATAAATAATATTTTCGATCTTACCGACATAATAGTAAAATAATAGGAATTGGTTATTTAAATAAAAAATAATAAGAGCTCTCAATTCAAAAGAAAAAAAAAGGAAAAATAAATGGTCTGTAGACACATGGATTCGAACTCAGGTTTTCTGATTTCGAATCCGCCCGATTCCCATTCGAGCTATTAGAAGCTTGTCAATGACAGCGAAATTTACCTTCGTATTCTAATGATATTTTTTAATTGCGTAAAAAAAGGGATAAAACGACATTTTCTAATAATAAATCCTAGCTAGATCGATTTATCGCCCCCGAAATCCCCTGCATACTAAATTTCATGAAAATCGTTGGAGCCGTTTCCGAGATTCAGATTATTATACAAGAATTGCTCGTTTAAAGATATAAGATTTTACCCTTATTAAACTTTATATTTCTATATTAGAAAATGGTATATTCTTTGAACAATTAAATTTGTTAACCTCAGTATAATCGTAGTTCGGTTAAAATAACCGTCTCAAATATTAAAAAATAGTGTTATTCAACTGAGATCAACGAGTATTACCGACTAATCATAGTCCAGCACTTCCTGTAGCCTTTTATCCTTAAATGGTTTACTGCTTAATAAGTTCAATAATCAGAAATAAATAAATATGATGACTGATTGACTGACTGCTGAAGTGATTTTGGGATTGTTTCACGGGTTACTGATAAAGTTTATAGCGCACATAAGTTACTGATAGGCTGTGGTGTTTCAACTAATAAACTACAACTTAATTCCACAAGTTGCGAATAGAAACATCTGACGGATAAAGTGAAGTTTAATGATGAAACCAAATAGAATATATCAAAAACTTTTACCTACGTGCTGTGTGCTCATACGTAGGATAACTATCTCCTACTTTATCAGTAACCTATGATTAAAAAGACCTTAATATTTATAACTTATACCTATATAAAATTAAAATATATAGGCTTTTTTTGTAATTTGTCGACGTAATTGTCAAAAACCCATATTCAAGTTCTAACTTACAAAATGTTTGTGATAACAAGCAATTTAAACTTAAAACTTAACTTATTAATATTATATTTGTATTAAATTAAACATTGGATTAATTTATGTCAACATCGAACAAGAAATCGAACCCCGAGAACACTTACCATCAAATTGTCGACGGAGTTGTAACCGCATATTACGTATCCCATCACCCTGTTCGCCATGTTTATCACATCACTATCTCACCAATCACATCACTAGTATTACTGACATCACCCTCGCTCCTGTTCCTCTGAAAGAGCCCGCATCAATTAACTGGTAGCTGTTTAAAATTGTACAGTCCCTTTTTCGAGCTAATTAGACACACACATACATATATATAACAACTACACTTACAGTTTTAATTAATAACACTGTTATATAGATAATAAATTAAATTCGAAATTCAAAATTTACGTAAAACGTTAGAAATCAAATGCCTTGTTACGAAAGACGTGTGTCATCTACAATGTTCCGTGAGAGACTGATTACTGAACCATTTGTGCTACGAAGGCGTTATGTACAACTTCATGTACCTTCTTACAATGAGATAGAGTCTAGAATTGTTTAATATGGTACATCAATTAAGGGACGCTGTAAACACGGAGAGCATTAATCTTAGCTACAACTGACCAACGAAACAAACTATCCATTGTAAAACGTCGTACATATATTGAATGATATATTACGGCTTGTGAAATACAGAAAAACTTTGTTTCATTGCGTCTGACAAATATTACTACTATTATGTTTTTGTTTTTTTTAAGGCAATAGAGCTGTTGCTCGCGACTTAGTTGGCGTGGAAATCAATCCCACGGTGTTAAAATGTAAAAGGTAATTGTAGTTTTATGTCCTGTCAATAGATGTCGCTGTTTAGTTTAAGCGTGTTTCTGTATCACGCTATCAAGATTTTCATTCCAATAATATATATGTACATATATCACTTATCAGTGCTTGGGTGTGGACTGGTGGGTGCCTTTAAGGCCAAAATGCTATTTTGTCTTAAATAAATAAACAAAAATGTATCTTTTATAAGTTAATTTCAAAATAATACTGAATTTTTTAATATTGTTTTTACTAGTTAAGTTTAAGTATTGATAAAGATAAGGTAGACCTCATTTGGTGACCTTACTATATGTATATTAGTTCAAAGTCGTCTTTGACATTAAAAAAAATTTATAAATACTATACTTTCTGTCTATAATGCCTAGTTCGCACTACGCCAGTATTTTAGTCGAGTGTCGAATTATTTAGTAGCTAAACGTGTCTGAACACCAAAAATTTAGTCGAGTAGGTTAGTAAGTTGTTAAGTCGAGTCGATCCATTTCATTCTATTTTTATCGGGCGAGTAGCACCTCCCACCACGCATCCGCGCTCTCTGGATCACCGACTAAACAACTAACAAGTACGAACGTGTCGAAGTAGTCGAGTTTATTATTTCATTAGTTGCCGCAAAAATGTCGTTTCGCTGGAGCGAAGAAACAACTTAAATTTGTTTCCAAATATGTAGAACATGAATGTTTTGTGGAATATTAAGTCCCCGCGTTATAAAAACAAACAAATGAATTACATCATACTTCATACACCAGGATTTGGTGAAAATGAAATTAAATTGAAAATAAAAAACATCAGGTTAGTGCATAATTTTATAATTATATTTCAAATGCATATTTATTTAACAATAAAGCATATTTATTACTATGTTACAATAAGATCTCAATTATTATTACTTATATTGTTTTTGGAAGTATCTATTCATACGATTATCGTACGAATATTTCTTTTTTGTTATTCATACGATTATTGGAAGATAAGTTTTTATTCGTACGATCTATTTTATATTAATTAAAAAATATTAATTCATTGTTTTTTGGCAGATGATTTGTATGTGACCACATAATAATTATTTCCTATATGTGGTATTGACCTCTCAGTGCAATTAATGGCACTTATCAATAATTGTTAAATTGTTAATTGTTAATTGTTATATTTAAGTGTTATAACATATAAAAGATATTTATTCATTCAAAATAATTCACTACATGTCTTGTTTGTTTATTGGGAATTACATTTATACTTGAAAATTGTGTATGCTTAACAATTAATTATAAAAAATGAAATAACTAAGAAGTATAGAAGTTCAATTTGTATTTTATTTAATTATAGGTATAGTTCTGGAAACATATTTATTTATTAAAAATAATTCACTACATTTCTTGTTTGTTTATTGAGAATTACATTTATACTTCAAAATTGTGTATACTCAACAATTAATTATAAAAAATAAAATAACTAAGAAGTATAGAAGTTCAATTTGTATTTTATTTAATTATAGGTATAGTTCTGGAAACATATTTATTTATTAAAAATAATTCACTACATTTATTTATTTATTTATTACTTTATTGCACAATATATCAAAGAAATGTACAAAAGGCGGGCTTAATGCTAAAAGCATTCTCTACCAGCCAACCTTAGGACGTACAAGGCGGACGTTTGTAGGTGTGCAAAATTGAGTATTAACAAAATTCACTTTAATAGAAAAAAGAAAAGATGGAAAAAAATAAGATTACGTTAATGACAATCGTTATATTATATACACAATACATACATAAATACATAAACAGATACAAACATACATACATACACATATGCATACATACATAAACAGATAAAAACGTACATACATTCAAACATACATACATATAAACATACATACATATAAACATACATACATACATACAAACATACATAATATTTAATACATAATAATAAGCTGACAATAATAATCAAAACACAATTACACGGCGTTTATTGAGATCACCACATATTAGATTTTGGCTAAGAAGAACTCCTTAACTTGTCTCTTAAATGATTCGCGTGAAGGAGCTCTACGGATAGACTCAGGTAACGTGTTCCAGAGACGAACAGCAGAAACAGCAAATGAATCAGACATAAACCCAGACCGATGAATAGGAGTAGAAAGAGATAGATTATTTAAAGAGCGGAGAGATCTTTCATGAGAGTCGGAAAGGAAGGAGAACTTACATTTAAGGTAGGGAGGGGTAGTAGGATGGAATAAAAGAGTGAAGAGTAAGCAAAGGATTCTCGAGTTCCTACGCTCACGGATTGGTAGCCATTTAAGTTCAGATCTGTATTGGGAAATATGATCATACTTCCGCAAACCGAAAACAAAACGAATACAGGTGTTGAACAATCGATCAAGTTTGTTCAAAGAGGCTTGGTTGAGATCCGAACAACACACATCGCCGTAATCAATTCAACATTTCTTGTTTGTTTATTGAGAATTACATTTATACTTGAAAGTTGTGTATGCTTAACAAAATTAATTATAAAAAATGAAATAGCTAAGAAGTATAGAAGTTTAATTTGTATTTTATTTAATTATATAGTTCTGGAAAGATATTTATTTATTAAAAATAATTCAGTACAAGTCTTGTTTATTGAGAATTATATTTATACTTGAAAATTGTGTATGCTCAATAATTAATTATAAAAAATGAAATAAATAAGAAGTATAGAAGTTTAGGTTGTATTATATTTAATTTAGTTTTTAAATTATTCTATTCTTTTACAACATTAGACATTTATGAATAATAATCATAATTTTACTTAACGAGATCCAATCTTTTTTAGATCAACCTACTCGCAGAAGTTAAAAAATTAAAGGACACAAAAAATTCAGTCGCTGGGGCTGACATCAGGTTTCCATCCATCCATCCAGGTTTCCATCTGGCCATATAAAGAATAATGAAATGTAGAGTAATGTTACAATTAAATCAGAGTTAATTTTAACAGCAATGAAGAACGCTAATGTTGCTAATCAGAGTAATAGGAACAAAACACATAACAAAAGTTATAACTAAAAATGTTGTAAACAATTTTTTTTTATTTATTATTATTTCTTTTATTCAACATTTTTCCCTATAATTACATTTTTAAATATATTTATAAAAAATACAAATAAAAATATTTAAAAATATAAAAAAGGTATTCCTCCGGTGGCAGGTTGAGTCCCAGGCCATCGGTGGTTAAGGCTCCAGGCTGAGGAACCTCCTCACAATGCGGGCCGTTTTAAGTAACACCGCCTTTTGAATCCGACCCTTGATCCAACAGTCGAGCGAGAGTTTCTTAAGGTGTTGGTCGAAACTCTTCGCTAATAGGCCATTGACCGACACAACAATAGGAACAATTATTGTTGAGTCCACATTCCACATGGCGGTAATCTCATGGGCAAGGTCTAAATATTTACTTAATTTTTCTTTTTCCGCCTTTACGAGATTATCGTCATGCGGGATTGTAATATCAACAATAATAGCTCGGCGCGTTGATCGGTCTACTAGCACTATATCAGGTTTATTGGCTGCAATAAATCTGTCAGTGATAATAGACCGATCCCAGTAGAGCAACGCATGACTATTTTCAAGAAATGGCGTTGGATTGTATCTATAGTACGGTAACTCATTTTCAACGAGGCCATATCGAAGAGCAAGTTGTTGGTGGATAATCCTGGCTACTTGGTTATGTCTGTGCAAATACTCACCGTTAGCAAGACGACCACAACCGGAAACAATATGTCTGATGGATTCGCCAGGCTTACGACATGCTCGGCATATGTCTGGAGTTCCATCTTTCATGATATGTTTCCGGTAATTGTTCGTCTTGATAACTTCATCCATAATTGCACAGACAAAACCTTCAGTCTCCCCAAACAGATTCCCGTGTTGTAGCCAGGACACAGAACTGGATTGGTCTACATCTATATCTGTCAGAGCTTTGTAGAACCGACCATGTAGTTCTTTGTTCCTCCATATGGCCACGCGGTCAATGGTACTCATTACTATAGGTTTACGCCATTTCTCTTTGCCTAAGGACAGCGGAGTAAAGCCCTTATCAACGGCAACAACATCCTTGTGCATATCGTTTTTGATGTTTAAAAAATATTCTCGGAGATTATACACCACACGATTGTGGAGGTCTTTTGCGTTTAAAAAGCCTCGACCACCACATTTTCGTGGGATGTATAATCTCATCAAAGATGAACGAGGGTGATGCATTCGGTATATTGTTAACATTTTACGGACTTTGCGATCAAGGCAATCTAACTCAGTTTGAGTCCATCTCAGAATGCCGAAGGTATAGACGATTAAGGGCATAACCCAACTGTTAAAGGCACGTACCTTGTTACCGCCCGATAAAAAGCTGTTAAGCACTTTCTTCAGCCGGCCAAAGAATCGTTCCCTTATCAGTTGTTTCATGGCTCCGTCATCAATGCCCAATGCCTCTGACATTCCGAGATATTTGTAGGTTTCACCTTCGTTGAGAGATCTAAGAGACAAAGAGTTGGTAAGTTGCAAATTTTCTGATGAGATAATTCTACCTCTTTCTACATGGATGAAAGCGCATTTATCCACACCAAATTCCATTTTTATACAAGTGCTAAAAGTTTCTGTTATTTTTAGCAACTTGTATAACTCTGGTCGTTTGGATGCGAACAGCTTCAGATCATCCATGTAAAAAAGGTGAGATATTGCTTTGCCTCCTTTACGAAGGTGAAAGCCTAACCCTGAATCCTCTAATAAAGTACTTAAAGGATTCATGGCCAGACAAAACCACAATGGACTCAAACTATCGCCTTGAAAAATACCCCGCTTGATCCTTATCGGTTCGGTCGATTCAGGAACATTGATGCCGATAGGATACTGAAGATACGTGGTCCACTGCTCCATACACGAGCCTAGAAAAGAACACAGCTGTATCAATCCTATACAACTTCATGGTCTCCATAAGCCATGAATGTGGCACTGAATCATATGCCTTCTTGTAGTCAATCCAAGCGGCAGCCAAATTTTTCCGGTTTCGACGTACCTGTTGGCAAATAGTCATGTCTATGAGGAGAAGTTCTTTAGTACCACGACTACCTGACTTACATCCATTCTGAGCTGTAGCCAAAATATTATTTGTCGTTATATGTTTCATAATTTTAGTAGCAAGAATGGATGTAAGTAGCTTATAGATGGTTGGTAAGCAAGTAATGGGACGGTAGTTTTTTGGATCAGTGGTACTTCCCGATTTGTATAACAGGAATGTGAAACCAGTTGTCATAAATGTTGGAAGTGAACCCGTAATGAGGGCATCCTGAAATTGGATTGCCAAAACAGGGCGCGAACTACGAAACCATTTAAGCCAAAAGTTGTGCAATCCATCCCTTCCAGGACATTTCCAATTCGATGAGGAACGGATTGCACGACTTACATCATCTGGACTGATTGTGTTTGGTTCGATTTGTGGAAGTGAGTTGCACCTCCTCCTGACAACACTCATCCAGTCACTATCAATGTGGTCAATGGGACCCGACCAAATATTTCGCCAAAAATTTGTTATCGCGTCTCGGTCCGGTAAATCATCATTGACCACATTAGTAGTGCACTGTTCCCAATTCCTGTATACTTTTCGTTGGTCGCTTTGAAAAATGCTATTTTGATAATATCGATCCCTGCGCTTTTTATACCGCTTTATGCGCTTTGCCCATGCACAGAGTTTTTGTTTCAGAAAATCAATGCGATCTGCGACTGAATTTATGTACTCGCTTGATGTTATATTTGTACCCGCAAAAGCTTGGTGTATAAATCGCATAATTTTCGGGCGTCTATTACCATTCCCGAAACATATTAATTTGGCTATTAGGGTTCTGGTTAAATGTATTCGTTTTTCAATTCTGACTTGCCAAGCTGGAGCTGTGTTAGATGGTAAAGTTGTTTTATTTGACGGAAAATTCACATGAGCTACATTACACACAGCTGCAGCTCCACAATACAGAAGTGAATGCGTATCAGATAAATTTTGAGTGTTGCCTAAATATTCTTTTAAAATTTTATCCATAGCACCTACTAAAGCCAAATTACGTCTGTGTATAGGCAAACGAGGTAGATGTGGCCTAATATTAGGTGGCATGGTTCTATATTTCAAGATAGCATCCTCCAAAGCTCTCCTCATATGCTTATTATCCTGGTCATTTACTGACAAATCAACACTGTTAGAATTTATTAAATTCAAATTTGTTACCTGTCTCTGCATATTTTGTGATGATTGCATAGCACAAGTATGACTAACAGTATTAAATTGTGGTAAATTTGTACGTAGCCGCTCAAGTATCGATTCATCCAGGAGGTGACAACGCTGAATGGCTCGTACTTGATCCGATAATCGTTGTGCGGTCACGGTGACAGTTGGTTCAAGCGTCTGAAATAGAGACAGCATCGTTGAACGATACGCAGTGAGGTTAATTCCCCCTCCTGTTGCCTCATAGTACGCTCGCATGACACTCTCATTCATTTTTTGAGTCCATCTCATGCGGCGCACAGCACCACCGGCAGCGGGATTTCTTGTGGGAGCGCGTTGTCCCTGAACCTCCAAGCTAGCTGGTGGCGGGCGTATGACTCGTCGACGTTTTGATTTTCTCACAGGCGAGTCAGCATCGTTAATGTCCGATTCCGCGGTGGACAGCGGAGTTTGGTATTCATCGTCTGACGTTGATGATTTTGTATCGGAACACGACAAAACCCTTGATCTTGGTTGTGCGAGTCGTCCTCTGGCTTTTTTCATTTTATTTTCGCGTTATATGTCATTTTTATGTTGTTTTTGTTGTATATTTATATTTAAATACATTTTAAAATAATAAATACAATGACAAGATATAAAAACGCGTCATTTCAGTTGACAGCTGCCAGGTTTTTATATTATTATATATCTTACTAAATAAAGTTTTCATAATAAATATGTTATAGTTATTTAATCTTATTTATAATTTGATAAATTCCATCAATGATTAATAGATTGCTTTACAAACTTCCTTTAATCTACATCCAGTAGCAAGAAAGTATAGAACTGCTTGTAATTTTGTAATTGCAGGAATCGCATTTTTTAAAAGGTTATCTTTACGCTAAATTTTGAGAGTGTATTTTCATTAACAGAAAATTCACATAACTTTCGATGTTCTTAAACTATAGAAGTATTTTTTGGGATCTTCCAATGCTAATTCCTTGATAAGACAATTAGTAGCTCCTAGTTTATCTCGTCTATCGATCTATTTTCGTACCCATAGCTTCTTTTTATTAATTACACGACTTTACGACGTTACGATTAGCTTAATCAATTTATTCACTTTATTGCGTTGCAGCATGTTCATCTTGTACAGCACCACTCACTTATGTACTGTACTCGACCGTAATCCGAACGATTTCTGAGCAGTAGCGCGTAGTTTAGCCACTAAATAACAAGCCACTCGTCTAAAATACTGGCGTAGTGCGAACTAGGCATAACTTCTTGTTACGTTTTAATAAACGACTTTTAGGTTTTAGTATTATACGGTTAGATTATTAAAGGGTCGGTATTTCGTTAACGCGATTGTGATGCTGTTGGTGTCGCAGGCGCCCACGAGCTATGGTCACCGCTTAGGGAAAATACCTATTCCTATTTTTCATAATTTCTACCCCCTCCTTCCTATCGGTACCGCCCGTAGCATTTGCTAAGAGTAAGACCACCCCTTCTCAAATTGTCACGTAGTAATTCATAAATAATAATAGGTTTCTAATTGTTTTTTTTTTGCAAACAAAAAGTTAAAAAAGCGTAGTCAGTAGTGGTATTGGTAGTATAACGTAGTGCTACCACCTGTGCTGCTGCGCGACATATTTGAATATATGTTACTCGAAAAAGCGCGAGATTTCTCTAAAGGATATTGACGTGACGAAAACCTAAGACTCCCCCCCCCCCCCTGAACGGATCACGTAGTATGAGTACGTACCTTTACTATCAGATGGACCGTACGCTACGCTTGTTTACCACTATAGTGGTTTATCAACAAATTATTACATAATGTTATTAGTATTAACATTAAGGTGATAACAACTTACATAAACCAATGTATACAAAAACTACGGAAAATTACGTGTAATAAATATATGGTTCATATATGATTTAATAGCATTAAAATAAATAATAAAAAACAGTTCAGACAGATGCCCTTCATTTCTCATTATGATTCATTACTTCCCGGGTATCGCTTAAGCAACTCCAGTTTGGTTAACATCATCGATGTATGATGAATAAGTTTTAAAATAATCCATGAAATATTAATTTAATTTATAAATACGTTTAGGGTAATCCCATAGTGAGTAACTTTATGGACATTTTTTTTAAATGTAAGAGGGGACAAACGGACAGTCGGTTCACCTGGTTGTAAGTGTACACGACATCCATAGACACCCGCTAAATCAGAGGATTAGCAGGTGCGTTGCCGGCCTTTCAAATGGGTGTATGCTCTTTTCTTGATCGGTTCGGAAATACCGTCGATGGCAGCCGGTTCCATATACTGGTCGTGCGAGGCAGGAAATGCCGGAAAAATCGGGTTTTTGTAGATTTCCGGACATCGATATGATGTTGGTCAAATTTAGAATTTTGAAGCGATATCCGGTGGTGGAATTCTGCTACAGGTATTAATCCGAACAATTCCTCAGAACACTCCCCGTGATAGATGCGGTAGAAGATGCAGAGTAATCCGACATCTCTACGCAGTGCCAAAGAATCAAGCCGATTGGAGAGAACCTTATCGTCGACGATTCGAGCCGTCCGGCGTTGAACGCGGTCAATAGGAAGAGACATTTACGAACAAGCGACAATCATAGACAAGAACACTCGAAAACACACGGCGGACATAAGACGAGACTCCATGGTCTGAACGTTATCCAAGGACGAATGAGAAGACGAGTTCCACCCAGGGAAATCTTACGGGGTGTACAAGACTTGAGAGGACAAGTGGACATGTATACACTGAGACACGTAAATTACAATAAGATAAACGCCTCACTATAAACAATCCAACCCCCAGTGGGAGGATACTCAATTCTGTGTCAGGGGTTCGGATACGCACAACAAATACTTGTGTGGGCTATATAAACATTTTCGTTTCGAGCGTGGATCAAAACGAATCATGAGGGGAGTTCGAGAATCGTTAGTGCAATAGCCAGTTGCAAGTCAACTGTCATCTAAATAAATGCTATAAAAATAAATAGTAAACAAAGCCAAACTATTATCAAGTGTTCTAAATAATAAACATTGTGAAACCTTGGCAGTTATTTTTAACCGTATTCTATTAACATGAGTAATATTCTAAATAATATAAGTGACGCAACCGATAACCTATTTAAAACCTAATTGTAATGATCTATTTGTAAACTATAATTCATTGAATTAAACTTAAATTTGTAGCAAAAACTTATATGAACAATATCGGATATGAGGAATGTACAATTAGGTATAGTTAAAACGACAATTTAAAAAATAACGAAGAACGATTAACACTGCTGTCCTTAAACTAAAAAGGCGTTAAGCCCAAAATAATTACTTTCAGATAAACACAAAAATAATTAAAATAAAATTGTAACTTCTTCAAGTTTTCACATATTAATAATGAATAATGAGACTCGGTATGTAGATAGTTGGAGATTCAAAATAACGTATAGGATATTTTAATCCCGATATTCTCAAACGATAAAATGTTACACGGGTAAAATCACGAGACGCGAATAGTTTTTTTTATTACTGTCGACGAAGATTTATCAATGAGAATGACCAAGTTTTAAATCGTTTTCAATTTCACCGGGTTATCGGTCGCGACGAGAAATCGGGCAACTTGTCGCTTTGTAATTGCCACTTGGAACCGTTTTTGTCTGTAATTCAAACGTAGCGATAAGACGACGAAATGTATTTGATAAACATATTATATGTAATTCTAAAACATATTATGTGTTAATTAGTACAAGTATATTAGTCTTTCATAAATATAGTACACAGGCTTTTATTAAAAATGTCACACTCACTACCGTGGTCACAGTAGGATGAAAATCACCAAAACAAACGTTCAGGCTACGACAAACACCCGTATGGCCTGTACAAACATTTGTCATGAGTGGAATCAAACCCGCGACCGCTATTGCAACAGCTAGTTGCTGTGACCAAAATAATCAATATACGCAGTAAGCATTAACGTAAATACGATTTTTTCTTATGAGGAACTCCTTTACAAGTGACCACTATAATTATTTTAAGAAAAATACAAAATTACTCCTTAGTAACTGTTATACAATTCATTAACTTTCTTTATTACGTGATCTTCTAAAACATTGTTAAAACCTTCTATGTGGGCATTGTCCACCTTTATCATTAGATAGGCCCGTAGTTTGTATCCTACATCGATAAACACCAAAAAAAGACAAATAGTTCGTTCTCAACGTATTGAAAATTGACGTTATTTTCGTATCAAAAACTTGATCAATATCAGAGTGAATAAATAAAGTACTTGTTTATAAATAGTCCTGTGGTTTAGATCGTGATCGAACGATCGAGTCAATATCGGTGATGTGTCAATACTTTCTGCACCGTATTTAGGTCGCAGCCTCGTTACATAGAGACATTGCGCATCTAGCGACTGAATTTGAATTTATTAAAAAATAAATTCATGTACGATACAGGCTTAGGGCGTTTGAGCACTACAAGGTACTGTCCGATTTTTACGGTCCGATGTGACATGAGAAAAATAATCGAATAAAAATGAATGGGGAAAAGTAAAATGTCGGACGGTAAACTTACGTATAGAGCATAAACTAGAATATACATTTACATGACTTGCCATATCGGACCGTAAAAAAAACGGACTGCCGGACATTAAAGTTCCTGTAGTGCACTAACGTCCTTATAGATGTTAAATTGAGCATGTATAATAATAAGTAGATGAAAAAAAAATAATCAAATACAAAAATTATAAAATGACCGACGACCGTTCTGGTGTAGTGGTGCGACTAGTCGCCTCAACGCCATGCGCCGATGGTCGCGGGTTCGATTACCGCTCGGGACAGATATTTGTATTCGTACAAATGTTGGTTTCCGGTCTGGGTGTGTCCCCACCGTGCCTGAGAGCACGTAAAGCCGTCGATCCTGATCGTCGTCGTGTTATTATAGACACCTCGCCTATGACTATTAAAATTGTCGGATATGAAAAAGAAATAACTTTACGGGAGAGCGATGCAAAGTGTAAATTGCATGCATCATTTTACATATTTTTTTTAAATACCGACATTTATAAATTAAGTGATTAAAAAACTATGCATAAAATAATATTTTTCTTTTCAGCTGATGTTAGACTTGGTTATTTAGGAACGTTTTATGACATCACTCAAAAAAATCGATTTTGCAGTTCTGACGATGTTAATAGTCACTAGTATGGTTTGGGAATTCCCGACAATTTCAAAGTCCCGGGACACGAGACAGCCTACAATCAAAGTCCCGGGAATTCCCGGGACTTCGAGACTTTTAAGAAAAAAATAAAATCCCTTTTTTTAGAGGGTAAGCCTTTTTTGAAGAATTTTAAATCAATTAATTTCTGGTGAAGCGTATTAAAAAAGCTAATTTTTTGAAAAAATCAAAATTTTTAAACAGAAAATCTTAATAAAATCGCCAAATGATTATTAGTTGTTGTTGATTGCATATTTTTGAGCAACACGTCAATTGTTGCTTCGGCTGTAATGAAGCGTTTTGTCAGCTTCTAAAGCTTCTACAACTATCTTGATTGGATACAACAAATCAACAATTGACTGCAAAAGAAGAAGATTGTCTTCATTCCACTTGTCTGACATGTTTAAATCAATCAACGCTTTTTTCATGCAATTTTTGAGATTCAGAAACCTTTCCGTAATCAAAATGATGGAATTCCATCTTTTCTTAACATCCAGTAGTAAACTGATTTCTTTCCCAAATTATGATATCAAATAATTCTGTAATTGGCTGTTTTTCAGTAGGCATTTTCTAAATAATTTCACAAAAAAACCTTGTTTCATCAAGCACTCTTTTAATTTCATCTATTGGTTGGTAGTTTGTTTCGTTGTCCGTTTCGTCATCAGTAGAGTTCTCCATAAATTCATCCTCACTATCTTCGCAGCTAGAGACTGTGTATGTGGTAGGAGCCTCTTTCTTTTTATAAAATGTATCTACCATTCCTAGATGAATTGCGTGGTTCATACATAAAATCATCTTGCTAGGGTTTTCATTACGTTTGGGCAACGCATTTATTGTGTTGTGTAGTCAGTAGTTACATAGTAAACCAAGTAATTATTCATTAAACTAACAGATGGCGCTAGGCTCCTTCAATAATTTGAAAATAAAAATGATTACATAACAATTTCGACAATCTTGTCTCGTCTCAAGTCTCGACCCGAAAGTCCCGGGACTCGAGACAACTAAAATTACGAAAATTCCCGGGACTTCGAGACACGAGACGTCCCGGGACCCAAACCCTAGTCACTAGCGACCTGATAACGATCGTTACTCATGGTAGATCGTTACTCATATTATCCGCTAACACGCAGTGGAGTAGCGTGGTGGATTAAGCTCCAACCCTTCTTTTATATGGAGAAGAGGCCTTCGCTAAGTTGTGGGTTGTTTACAGACTGATACAGTACAGTACAGTTAATATAAAATGTCATCAAATACCAACATACCAACGCGTTTCCTTGTGACATATTAACATGAGATAACGACACAGATATACATCAAGTGCGGGGTAATATAGTTTTATAAATAGATATCTATAAATAGCGCCACGTTGATAAGATCTCTGCGATAAGACTCGTGCAATACACCGCAATGAGGATAGAAATATGGACATAACCATGTTTAAATATATAATTTAGATTATATACTAGATCAGTGTTTCCCAACGTGGGGCTCACGCCCCACTGGGGGGCAATTTCATAGTTAAGGGGGGCAATTTAAAAATGGACTCGACACAACTTTAACCCTTTTGCTTTGGGTTATTTAAATGCAATGCTGTACCTTATCCAACCGTTTATTATCTTTTTGACAGCTTACGTCTATAAATTTCAGTTTTTTTTTTTAAATATAAATTTTGAAATTTTACTTACGATGTTTTGATAACAATTTCATAGTGATTTCTTCCTAAAACTTATCATTTATATTTCTTAAGGGAACAAAACATTTTTAAAGCTTAAAAATTATGCATGGGGGCATAAAAAATTTAGAAATATTAAGGTGGGGCATGGCCTAAAAAAAGGTTGGGAAACACTGTACTAGATGTAGCTTGCGGTTTAATCGACATCCTGAAAAATAAAGGTTCTTGTATAAGCTCCATATGATCATCATCATAATCCAGTGTACAGTGTGTGTGTGTGTGTGTGTGTGTGTGTGTGTGTGTGTGTGTGTGTGTGTGTGTGTGTGTGTGTGTGTGTGTGTAGTAGTACCCATCAGTCAGTGGATGTCCACCGCTGAACGTAGGCCTCCCCCATACCTATACCTATACATAAAATAGTAGTTAAATGTATTTTACGTTAACGATTTACATGCGAACTTCCGCCAATGTAATTAAGATTTTATTTGATTCACGAGAGATCACGATTTCATTTGATTCACTAATACTTAAAGACTTAAACCTAGCATGTCATAATGATTAGAAACAGTTTTGGTATTGTACAAAATCGGTCACTTACCGCTCATTTTTGTTTTGTTTTTGTGGAACACTTAAGAATGTGAAATGTGTTGACAGTATTCTACTTGCGAGTCCCTTCAATAAACTGGCTTACTCTGTAGAAACGGATCACCCTACCGCTCATTTTTATAACACTGTTAACACTAAACCTACCAGAGCGGTCAAGTGACCGCTTTTAAGACTTTTATTATAATATATAGCTACTTAAAAGTAATTAGTAATTTAACAATTTTAATTAAAGTTTAAAAAGCGGGCATTTTACTGCTCTGGTAGGCAAGCCCTGTTCGTAATCAAAACGAATCGTTATCTGAATATGGAAAGCGGGCTTTAATCAATTGATCTACGTTTGTTACAGGTAACTTATGGTTGAATCATCCAGTCCGTCATAGTAACAATTTTACAGATTAATTTAAAAGATAAAAAATATATATATTTTATCTAAGATTTATCAATGATCTATCAAACAATATATGACAACGTGATCCTTGTATTTGATTTTATTCTGACATATTTATCGAATAAAGTTTTCCCAGACGCATGGACGTCTGACAATAGGAGCTGATTTGATTGTTCTAAAATGTTTTTATCATAGACAGATCTTACATAATCAATCATACTATCTTTTTTTCTATTTTTTTTTCTAGTAATACTTATCTGATAACCGTTCTGGTGTAGTGCTGCGAATAATCACTTCAACGCCGGCGGTCAAGGATTCAATTCCCGATCGGAGCAGAAATTGTACATTTCCTTCTGGTCCGGTCTCCTATCCTCGGTTGTTATCATAGACATCTCGGTAGTTATCGTGGTAGAGAAAAATATCAGCAAACCCAAAGTGGAGCAGCGTTGTGGATTAAGTTGCAAACCTTCTCCAATATGGAGCAAGTGAGCTTTGCCCAGCAGTGGTACGGTTACAGGCCAATTGAGTTCAGTTCGGTTTCCGAATATAACCCAAATAATATTGTCTCCTCCATACTACTTGACATTGGCAAAATAATTATCAAATCAGCACAGCTAAAAGATGTAATTATAAATATACATAGCACGTCTTAAAGAAATTATTAGAAGGGCTTATTGATTTACGGCGAGTTGCACGAAACCGTCGCTAACTTTCCGTTAGTTAAGTTGCAATTAATCTTAAAATTAGTTGATCTTATGATTAATTTAAAGCTGTTGGAATTAATCATACGTTAGATAGGTCTTTAATTAAACTAAATTTTTTTGTTAACTTAATCAGATGTAGGTTTCGTGCAACAGATAATCACGATTCTTGTGATTAAATTAGTTTAATAAACACTTAAAATTTGTTTCGTGCAACTCGGCGTTAGATTAAGATAACTAGCGACCCACACCGGTTTCGAGTAAAATTTATTAGCGAAGAAACTAATCAACATATTTTTATTGAGATTTTCATTCAAAGTTATAATAATATGTACAATTCGAATTTCAGACTTTTCTAGTAAACTTTACGAAGGATTTTATTAATAAGAACCTTATCCGGACAATGTGATCAGTTTTAAACTGATCTTTTCATTGATGCTGTAATTGTTTTTTGTTCTCAATTCGACTGAATTTTTATTTATGCGAGTTAAACTCATAACTTTTTACTAGGTGTACCGATTTTGATGATTCTTTTTTAAATTCGAAAGCTAGTGCTTGAGTAGTTTTTTAGTTATTCCCTAATAATGCGTATTTAATAGATTACGACTACACGTTGCTGATGTTCTTATATTTTTCGAAGTCGGTTAAAAACAGTGTGATCAACACTTCTATTATTTCGACACAAAACAGGTGCTGTTTACATGTTTGATAAATAATAATGATAAAAGTATATTACTCAATATTAAAAACTAAAACTGCTTTTCGAGGCTCTCGACCGGCCAATACGTCATGATAACGTTCCGATAACGGGTACACAGGAGAACTATTGGAGGCACGTATGGATATTATTTATTCCTATTTTATTTTTTATTTACATTAAGGGCCAGTTTCACCACTTGCTATTAAGTTCCGGATAGCCTAACTGGCACTTATTTTGACAGATAACCCATACAATTACCTGTCAAAAATGTGCCAGTTTGGTTAGCCGGAACTTAACAGTAAGTGGTGAAACTGGGTCTAAACCTTTTAAAGATATATTTATATTTATCTACTATGATTTTGTATGAGGCTTATTAAATTAGGTGAAAGTATTTTTTTCGAGCGAATCGTGGATAAGTGAATGACTATCCTATTGGGATCATCAACCGGCCTTTCATTAAGCACTTGCGTTTAACTAGCCTCAATTGAGTCTGAATTAGACTCGACGGCGCTGACACAGCGCCCAGACAGATATACATAAAAATCATAGTAATATTATACACGAGAAAATATAAACCATACTACCCAGACCTTAAACACATATTTGTACAAATAGAAATATCTGCCCCGAGCGAGAATCGAACCCGCGACCGCCAGCATTGAGGCGACGACTTGCACCAATACACCAGAACTGCCGTAAAAAAATATGATACATAATAATAATTTTGGTACATGAAATTCAAACTAATACTCATAAAACAAAAAATATTTGATTTATGACACTCTTCCATATTATTCTGTAACACAAACTGTCAATATGCTCGTTGATATTTTACGTTTAATGACAAAAAAAAAACACACGAGTAGGTAGACATTATTACACAATCGGGCGTTAAAACAAAAAAGAAAAACTCATTTTGACATAAGCTCGATACGAATCGTATCAGAAATCTAATTGTAGTTTGTATTCGTAAGCAAAATCGGAGACGGATTGATTGTTGAGAACGAAAACCGTATGACGTTACGTAAAATGTTGTTTTTTAAAAGTTTGCCAAATTCATAAATATTATTTATCTGAAGCCATCGAATCGAATTATTTTTATCTGGATTACATAATTATATTATCCGTAACGTAAAATACAAACTGGCAACATATACACAAAAAGAAAAAACATATACGAGAAAGAATTCCTCTCAAATTTTCACGCAGCAATTCATAAAAATATTTTGAAATGATTTTTTGCAAACAGAAAGTTTAAAAAGTGTTGTCAGAAGTAGTACTGGTATTGTAGCGTAGTGTTGCACCTGTAAGATTAAAAAGCGATAAACGCTGCGCGCCATATTTAAATATAGCTAGAAAAAGCGCGTGACTTCTCTAGAAGATATTGACCACGTGATGATAACGTAAAACCATCCCTCCACCCTCGTGAGTGTGGTATTTTTTAAGAACCCTCCTATCCCTCCGAATGGCTAACAAAGTATGAATACGTTACTTAAATATAGTCAAAATGCGATCTGCAAACAATATCGTGATCATTTAACCCATGACAAGTTTGTAATTATATGAGATAATAGATCACACTAAGATTAAACATTGTAATAATTTACTGTCGCGTTTACGTCGTAGGTATTACGTCAGCACAGATAAGACGGACAAGGAACAGCGAATGGGGATGTGGCATGTGCTATGCAACTTTGTATTCCATGTTTAAAGGATGCTAACCGAACTCTGAATCTTTAAACGCCTTTGAAACATATTTATATATTTTATAATATATAATTGAGTTTATTTATGTATTGTCAGTTTTTTTTAAAAGTTACTGTTGAGTTTCTTGTCGATTCTTCTCAGCAGAATCTACTTTCCATATCGGATAAATCGGATTATAACGTACTAGCGGCCCGCCCCGGCTGCGCTCGACTCGGCGGCGCTCTTATGTACCTAAACATTCCTCATGAATCAATGTATCTATTGGTGAAAATCATATGAAAATCCGTGCAGTAGTTTTTGAGTTTATTGTGAACAGACAGACATACGCGGCGATTGATTTTGAATATGTCGATACTGTCTTTATTTGTAATTAATATGTCTCTAGTTTTTTTGAGTTATTTTATTATAATATATTTTAAGTAGAGAGAGATAAATAGAGAGGAATAAATAATATATGAATAAAGAATTTTTTAAGACCCATCACTATCACTCGGTAACCAGAATTTCTAAAAATTAAATGTTATATTACTTATTACGTAATTATGTTATTGTTACAAAGTGTCCTGTGTCATTTCTGTGTCGATTAATGTTCTTGGTCAACGAAAGTTATGAATGAGTGGCCATTACATTCAATAAAGCATAGCGACGAGTCAGTGCAGTGGTCACAGCGCTGGCTGCTGCGATATCAACCGCAAGTTCAATCCCCGCACATGACTTATATTTATATAAGCTACACAAAAGTTTATCTATACAAAAGTTTAGCTACACAAAAGTATATTTATTAGAGAAAGCGCGGGAAATAGAAAAAAATACCCAAAATCAGTATATTCCTACAGTGCTGTACTTTTGTTATGTGCGAACACAGTTTGATTAATGTAAAATAATCTTATAGCAATATAATTTATTTTCAAAATCTCTTTTATACCTATAATAATTACATATAATATCGATTTGTAAAACTATATTTCTAGTTAAATATAAAAGAAGTTTTGTTGCACGAATGTCAAAATTCACTAAGTGCACTAAAACTTTTTTTTCTGACCTCTACCTTTTTTAATAATGTTACGATACGAGATATAAGTTTCGAAATAAAGTCAGATTCACCTCTTTTTTTTTACTTTACACTTTGTACTTTTTTTTTTAGTTATTTCGTTTTTATTTTAATTTTTTTATTTCAATGAACCCGTTGGGATATTTTTCAAAATACCGAACCACCTTCTTAGTTTTCAAGTGATCAACTTATTTAGATCCAAAATTAATTAAAAAGAAAAACCTTTTATCGGGTAGAGGTCATCGCCTGCCTTTCGTAGTTGCAAAAACCAGAACACATGACCCCAAGCTATTGACTAAGTACTAACCTGTGCGTCCCGCAGGTCCGGCTCGCTGGCGGCGGCGGACAGCCCCTCGTCAGCGCCCCCGGGGCCACCTGGCGCGCCCCCTGCGCCCCCTGACACGTCCCCAGCGCTCGCGCTAAGCGCCTTCCTCTCGCGATCACGCTCTGTCTTACCCGTCAGGATGTGCTTGGTCTTGGTTAAGATGTTGAGGGGTTTAGATTTTCGTATCTGGAAAAACGAAATAATGCGATAAAAGTTGTACATTATTCTTTTTAAAAATACTTTTGAGTTGAAACCTTTATTTAATTTTAGTTTGTATTTTTTGGCCCCAAAAACTATATATTTTCAAGATATGAAAGATGAACAAACTTATTTGAATATTCTATAACAAATTACACTCACCTTACACTTAACAGTCGCGGGATGAACAAATTTGTCATCATCCTTATCTTCAGGCGGAGGGGGATCTCGGAGTCCACACACGAGCATATCGTCCAGTGACGCTTGTAAGTGCTTCTTGCGAGTCGGTCTCGCTTCTTCGTGACTTCTAGAAGAATAAATGGAAACTGAATCCATACTCGCCTTACTCGTCCCTGAGATCACCGTTACATTTTCAACAGATTCGTTCGACTGGTAATCCACACGGCGCTGTCTCTCCTCGTATATCTCAACGGAGTTAAAAGTCTCCGATACCCGATCTATCTCATCCATCTCTAACTGAGACGGAATGAATTCGTAATGGCCCTCGTTTTCGGTGTACACTTGGTCATAAATTACCCCGTTATAACTTCTCGAACTAGATGGAACATTGCCGTAGATATTGTTATAGTTGTAGGTATCTTCATCGTTTCTATGATTGACTTGACGCGGTAAATCATTTGCGTTTAAAATGACGTCATCTAAGTTCAAGGGCCGACCTTGTCCTCCAAATCCGTCAACGACCGGCGTTGTGTTAGAAAGAAATGATCCATCCGCTTCGAAGCTGCTACAACCGACTAAACCTAGAGGCCTTCGCGGCATTTCTTGACGGAATCGATTCGGCGCCGGTTGTTGTCCATCGAATTCGACGACCAGTATTCTATCCGCTATATTGCGACAGTCGTTGTGGAATCCGATTCCGGAGTCACTATTACTCGATGTCGTTGTCACTTCACTGTGGTTGCTCGGCTGCGGAGAGTTAGCCACGAACTCCTGCGGTTCCGCCCTTACCTCTTCGTGTCGACACGGTCTTCGCTCTCGAGGTCCTCTAATAACTGGCCGATTACACCTCGAGAAATTTCCCAAAGCTGGACTGTCTCCTTTTACAGCTAATTTTGATATCTGTTGAATTGTAGGACTAGCGCAGTCGTCCGGTGGGAGTGAATACATCCCTCGTATAACGCCGACCACATACTCCGCGGACGGGGGAAACTCCAAACATCGTTCAGCAACAGGATCTCTGGTGCAGGCCACTTGAAACTCCCTTGCTCTCGCGTGGTGAGCCTCGTGTTCCGCCATCCGAGGGTCGACAGCGAACACGTGACAGCTATGTGACTCTCCCGCCTCCAAGTCTGTATTCTCAGCTGCGGTAACAAGTCCGAAGAATCTTCGATCGGCATCAGAGCCACAGCCAGCGTAAACGATTCTTTCTCTTTGATACTGAGCAAGAACTTGGCCATTCGGCCGGCGAAGGAGAAGAGCGTTTGGAAGAACTGATAGCAAGACAGGAGCAGCCGTGCGTCTTTCTTGTCTTAATTTTCTTACAGCGTTGCGTACATTGCCTGGAGCAGCACTGGGAGCGGCTTGAGGCGTTTCTATAGTTCCTAAGTAGCCGACAACAGCGCGACACTCGAGTCTGGCCAGGTGACTGGGCGTGAGCTGTGCACGACTCAGATTCTGCAAGATTTCATTCACACCAGAAGTATGCGGAGCTGCATGACAACCTGAAAATTTAAATATATTATAGCATGAGCATATGAAATTTCTAGGATATTCCATGAAGAAAATGGTTTAAGTGTATAATTTGTCAAGGTTTTTGGTAAATTTTTGTAGCATAGTTTTAATTTATTTTTAACCATTGATGTTGGTTTTGCAATGATATATTTCTGATTATGTAGTGTTTGTAGACTTAAATTAAATTACAAATTCGTTAAATGGTTCTGATTATAAATAAATTGGCAAAAATATGACGATAATTATTGAAAATGTCAGAATAAGTCATGCCGCCTGAGAGCTTTCATTGAAAATTCTGCCTAATCCCTTTGAGATATAACAAAACAATGTATGGTGGGAATGGCTGGTGGCCCAATATACCTAATATTGTATAAACGATGAATTTTTAACCATTGAATATTACATTGACCTTTTATGTTGAGTTTCATGCCGATTTTTTTCAACGACATCTACATTCTGAATCGGTGGTATCTTCACATTAATTACATAATTAATTTTGATGTACTCGGCATGTCTCTGATTAGGTTTAAGAAGATAATTGCTCATAAGCTGAATTAGTAGTCTTTATTGCTTCTCATGTTCTATACTTAGCACTTAATTTAGTTTGTAAGACATAATTGTATATTACGTAAAATCTAAAAATATAGGTATAGTATAGGTATGTAAAAAGCATGCGGTGTATATTTATAATTGATTGTGCAATTAGAACAAATAATTTAAGTTTTAAGAGTAATAGTAACCAACGTTGGTATACCAAATAAATAAATTAATAATTATACATATATTCTTTGTAAAATTATGATACAAAACTGCCTTTGAAGGTGATGTAAATAAAGAATTTTTTTATTCGATATCATTTGATTCCAAAATTTCTACGCGATCGAGAATGATGTAAATAAAATCGCGAGAAACGGATTGTATACATATCCAATTAAATTATTTAATCTATTCTTTCAATTGTAATACCCCCAATTGTAATAAACCCCTATGACGATTGACGATCACGCCACTGATCAAAAGTGTTTTGAAGCCGACTTAAAGAAATATTTTTGATTTGATTTAACTGGATACTTTTTATCGTGAAAAACAGGAGTTTCCTTGGGAGAGCGCGATTGCAAAGTAACAAGTACAAGTAGTTGAATAATGAATTGTAATGCATCAAACAAATAGGGTACAATGTTTGGGAAAATATGTACACATATCTTTTATGATGGTATCAAAAAAGTATATAAATACATAGTCTGGCCATAAATACTGTTACAATTAAAAATAAACAAAATATTACATTTGAATTTGGAATCTATCATTTTTATATGATTGTTTATTGTGTTTTCTCATTTTCGCGCCAATACATTGTAAAATATTTTGTGATACTAATTGTAAAATGGAGTGGGGTGATAAAGAGAACCGAATCACTGATTGCCTTATACAAAGTATGGTATGGAGGTATGGAGTCAAATACAATTTTTAAAATTCTCCATGCGCTTGGTATTAGTCAAATGTTTGTGTACCGGGCTATTAATAGGTACAATGAAACCTCCTCTGTTTGTGACAGAAAACGATCTCTCCGTCCACGTAGTATTCGTACGAAAAAGGCGATCAAAGCAAAGTTATGGAAATAATTCGAAGAAATCCTGTCCGAAAGCAAAATATTTTATCTCGGGAGATGAAAATAGCACCTAGAACCAGGTCGCGTATATTAAAAAATGACTTAGGACTTGCAGCATATAAAAGACGCACTGGTCATTTCTTAACTGATAATTTAAAAAAGAATAGGGTTTTAAAATCAACTACTAATGAGAAAATTTTTACAATTGAGAAATAATTTAACATACAAAATGATCGTATTCGTCGTCGTATCTCAAAGCTCTAAGGAATCTTTACAAATAGTCAACAGAGTAAAACGTGGACATTATTCGACTTCAGTGATGGTTTGGTGGAGTGTTAGCTATGAAGGAGTGACTGAGCCGTATTTTTGTGAAAAAAGGGATCAAAACATCGGCACAAGTGTATCAAGATACCACTCATGAGAAGGTAGTTAAACCCCTTAACAACATCATGTTCAATAACCAGGAATGGTCCTTTCAGCGGGACTAGGTGCCGGATCATAAAGCTCGATCCACCCAATCTTGGTTAGAAACCAACGTTCCGGACTTCATCAGAGCTGAAGATTGGCCGTCATCTAGTCCCGATCTTAATCCGCTGGCTTATGATTTATGGTCAGTTTTAGAGAGTATGGCTTGCTCTAAATGCCATGATAATTTGGGAGTCCCTATAACAATCCATACGATTGGCAGTGAAGAGTTTTCCCATGGAAAGAGTGCGTGCTTCTATTGATAACTGGCCTCAACGTTTAAAGGACTGTATTGCAACCAGTGGAGACCACTTTGAATAAGCTTTATATATTTTTATTGGTTTTATATTAATGTATTAAACTAACACACTGTAATAGAAATAAATGTTACGTGCAATAGAAAAATATATTTTTTCTTTGTAACAATATTTAGGGCAAGACTATGTATTGTGTCACAAGGGACGAAAGTACTACTTTCTGTCCCGCATGTGAAATAACAACATGCGGGAAAGGATTTAGTACTTTCGTTCCGTGTTACACATACTTTTTTTTTCCTACCTAGGCCGAAAGTTCGAGTATTGCCCCTGTGAAGCGGGGGAAAAAGTGTGACTTTCTTCCTACTTGGAGGCAGGAAGAAAATAAATATTATTCATCATTAATTATGAACAAGCATCAAATACAACATCTAACAAACCACTTAATACAAATTTTATTATATTTGTGTACTAAAACTACCACCATTATTGCCTGGCCTATTGGAGAAGTTGGCAGTGATACTGCTTTCCGCTCCAGGGTTGTGGGTTCGATTCCCACCCCAAGTCTGGGTGTAATATTTATTTATGTGTTATTTATCTATACATTTATTAAAACAATGAAAAGGAGTCGGCTGTTAACTTAAAACACATGCATTAAGTTGCCTTCCTTAGGAACTGAGGATTGAGTGTGTGTATGTTAAAGTATATTTATTTTATTTATAATTAAAAGTATTTTTAAGTTTCAGAAATACTTGACTAAAAAGTGATTTTTAAACACAAAATGTATATCAAAAAATACTATTAAAATTACCTACAAACTCAATCTTCTAATATACAATTTATTTTAATATTTAAATAACATATGACATGCATAAAATATGTAATTATAGAGTGAATATTAATTCATTTTGTGTAACAATATTCCTGATTAATTGTGCATGTGTATCAGCGTTGCCAGACGTCCCGATTTTGGCGGGACGTCCCGATTTTTAAATCAAAATTAACTGTCCCGCGCGGGACACGCTCAGTCCCGCTTTTCGGGGAAAACTTGACCATGCGTGCAGCGTGCTGAGGAAGTGTGGGCGGGTGACACAGACAAGTGTGGACTGGCCGCTCGCCCTTTTATTTCCGAAGACGAATAAGACTCCTCTATTTAACGATAGGGTAAATCTGATTTCAAATATTATATTTTAATTAAACTACATTTTCTATGGCTATTTTTGCTATCTATTGTCTCGTAAACGTAATTTTGTTTTTAATTTGAATTCAAATAAAGAAGATAAATATTTAAAAACTTCTGATTATATACGTTTTTATACTATGTCCCGCTTTCGACGAATGAATCCCGCTTTTTCACTCAAAAAGTTCCAAAATCCCGACTTGGCAAAAATAAAATCTGGCAACGCTGATGTGTATATACACTTAAGTGAAGTAAGATATATTCAAAACTTACAGACACAGCTATTATTTTAAGCCTGAAAAGATTAGATAATATTTAATGATAGTAAAACTTTTAATACCAATGATAAATATGATATTTCTGAACTGATTATATACATATAGGCTGACTGGTGAATTACTATCAATATTTAAGGAGAATACTCGGTACATGATTCTCATTCGAATTATATATTTAAAAAAAAAGTACTTAATTTTTGAACTGCATAAATTTCAATTTCAATAAATGAAGCGTGGACATATTTCCAGTCATGCCGGCGGCGCGTACGCCGAGGTCTTGTATTGTGCGGCTTGCCAAATGCACACCCCGCCCCACGGCTAATTGTAATTACCAGTAATTGGATCGACAATCAATGTCCCGTTAGTCCGGCGAACGCCACAGTAAGGTTTGTACGTGTGTCGAGAGTCAGAGTACTTGGACAATAATAGCTTGCCGGGTGCTATCAATTTGTACCGGGAGATGTTCCCCAATCGCGATTCCAATACATGCCCAAGGACGAGGTGGAGCGGCATTGCTACAGACACACACAGGTGGGTTGGACCCAAATTTATGCCAGGTATTTGTATTTTAAAAAGTTGTTTTATAAGTATCTAGAATATCGCTAGTCCGTAACCGGACACACTGTATAGTATATCCCTAAATTTCATCCAACAAAAATATATCAATAATAAAACTTTTATATTTAAAAAAACATAATTAATATATTTAAAAAGAAGCAGTGTTGGTGGTTATTCTGTATCTTAATAATGGATAAGTAAATAATAAAGCCTCAATGGCCCATAGTACATATACTCCTGAATCGGAGTCCATAAACACTCACCACACAATCACAAACATAATTGCAAACATAAATTGCTATTAAAAAAAAGTTTGTTTTGATTTGAAAAAAATAAATAAAATAATTTAGTTTGATCTGAAAAAAAAAACTTACGACCACTAGCACATCAGTTAGTTGCTGTGACCGCTGCGCTAACGAGTCATCATACCTTCATTGTATGTATTTATTGTGCTTCAAAGTTTTATCAAATGTGAATTTCTTCTTTTAGTTTTATGGTAAATATTACATGTGGCATTGTATTGGTAATTGTATCTTTGAGATCGCATCTACATTTCATTTTTCTAATAAAAATACTATCGTTAGCCCATTAAATACAGTAAATATTTTCAAGATAAGAAGTTATAATATAAAAATGTAAACATAAATATATATATATATATATATATATATATATATATATATATATATATATATATATATATATATTTAAATGTATATCATGCAGAGGTAACCTTCCCACATATTATAGCACTGTATCCATATGCATATAAAAATTATTTTATATCTAAATGGTAAATAAATAAAAGAAACTGTTAAGTTATTTTATATCTCTCTATATCTAATACTAATCTCAGGGACTATAAATCAGATTTAAAAAAATGTATATTAATATTCGAATGCCAAATTCTGAAGAACTTAAATGATATAGAAGATAAATCATAGGAGCCAACAGTAATTATAAATATGTATGAAATGACAGGATTGTCTAGTAATTCAAAAATAAAATTTTCTAACCCGGATGATGCGTCATGGCCGCTTGTGGCCTCCGTCTGGGAGGAGGGTACCTCCGTCTTGTCCTCGCTCGCTCCTCAGGTTCGGTGTCCTCTGTGTCCGTAGGTGGCGACTCTCTTGGTGCCACACTCAGTGCTATCGGCCCTGGGGCAGCTGCGATTAACCGCGCCACAGATGCATGTGGAGCTTTGGCTACGCTCGCTCCATCAACAGCTAGTAACGCATCGCCAGCTCGTAAGCCAGCTCTTTCCGCCGGTCCTCCCGCTGCCACGGCAGACACTACACATGGTCGCTGCCCCGCTATAGTAAACCCAAAGCCGCCGGGACCCCTCACCACCACTACCCGTCGCTCTGCAGTGCGTGATAAAGCGGCTCTTCGGCGTCTCCTTCTTTGCTGTTGAGGCACCATCACAAAAACTTTTTACAGATTTATAGTGTGTTTTACATAACAAAAACCTAATATTGGAGCATTTCTTTAATTAAAGTACTGCTAAACTATTGAGGTAGGCGTGCCAGAAAATTGTTTAAAGTAAAGAAAACTAGAAAAACAAGAATTTCAAACTGCAAGAAAGTTTCGAGGTCCTTATAAAAGAATTGACATTTAGAAAGTTTGAGTACATAGTACATTCAAAAACGGCATTTATTCACAACAAAACTAGTTTTATTCATTTCACGCAATATTTTTCGAGAACCTAATATTATAAGTAATAATATTATGTTACTTTTCTCAAAGTTAGTATAAAATAAAAAAGTGTTTATTTAGTAAAAGAAAAATAATAATATTCACAGATGATAGTTTAAAAAATATTAATAATGTAAGTACAATAATGTAAATAAAAAGTTACTGTAGAGTTGGAACGTTAAATTGTTAAACTGTCAAATACGCATGCTGTTTTTCTTGTCAAAAAGTGGTAAGCGGTGTCAATAGTAGTCACGTTGAGTTTTTAAAAACAAATTATTTATTTAATTACAATTTAATTTTTGATTGCATTAAACAAATCTATAAAAATGGCGGTAAGTCTTAACTTAAGCGTAGTTTTTATTATTTTTCTTATTTTGCAATATATACTTATTCAACCTAAAAAACATTCCAGAAAAAAGGCAAACCAAAGATCAGTAAAATAAAAAGAAACAATCAAACAACGAATAAAATGAAGAAGCAAGGTAAACTGAAACTGCAGAGACATAGAACGAAAATCCAGAAACAGAAACCGCCGACGCAAGTTCAGCCGGAATACAGCAGTGAGAGTGAATCTTCTAGCAATGAGTGGGCTGATATGTTAGACGAAGAAGAACAGAAGTACATCACGAGTAGACTGGCCAAGCAGCCGCAGCTCTTGTCTAACATACCTGAGAAGGAACAGGGAAATAAGTATGTGTAATAAATGTTATTATAATTTTTAAAATAAACAAAATATTGCATAATAACCTCTCTTAAAAAATAAAAACGAATTTAATTATTGTTATAATGTAAAATATATAATAAAAATATAAAGTTCAATAAGTGTAGAATGTTGTCAACTAAGTATATGAAGATAAATGAAAAGCTTTTGCAACATTTCAACTGTTTATTTACTTTTTGTCTGTAAAGATTCTAAACAAACTTTTATTGATTTTATTTTTTATTTTTATAAATTTAGTCATTCATAACAAAAAGAATAAAAAATTTAATATTTTTTTAAATAAAAACTTTAACAATTGAGTAAAATTAAATTAATTCTAAACACATAATGATCATAATTACAAGTATATAACTTCTGTAAGCCAACGTTATAAAGCTTTCTATAGTATTAATATACATCTAAAAAATATCTCAATAATTTCAGACGTGGATCAAAACGTAAACGAAATAAAGAGAAGATGCCCAAATCTGTCAAAGAAGTTGACATGCACAGTGATAGTGGACCAGAGAGTGATACAGACGATAGTGGCGTAGAAGAAAAATATGAGAAGGAGCTCTCTGAACATCCCAAAAAGAAAATTAAAACACTATTGCCAATTAAAACTAAGGATGGAATTAAGGAGAGAATAGAAGAATGTGAAGGTATAATTTTTTAGTAGTTTAATTATTATTTATTAAATCCATAAATCTTATATGTAACATTACAGAGAACCCAACGTGTTAGTTAATTACCAAAAACATTATCATATTTTCCCACAATTATTTTGTATATAAAATAATAATAATAATTCAATGTCTAATTAATAAAATAATTAAAAAAATAATTAAAAAGATATAAAATATACATTAATTATAAAAGCGACAGTGGAAGACTGCAAAAAAATTCAAATTAAAACATTTATATTTCATATAAAAATCATTTTCAATATTTTAGATTAAATAATGTCACATAAAAGTAATTATAAACGGATTGCTAGTAAATATCCTTTATTGTTCACCAATAAATTAAATACAGATAATAAATTTAAGATATAATTCATAAAAGTTATAATGGTGCACCTGAAAGAACAATTCCTATGCATGCAATTGTTTTGTAGGTTCCTCCATTACTAAGACTGATGTCTGTCCAACTAGCATACATACATAGCTATTTATTAAAATTTTCTAAGAGTATAATTTTACTATGGTAACTATAATGACAAGTAATAAAAATAAAACAAATTTAAGAATTAATAAGGTCTCGACAGACAGTAAACGACTCATACAGTGAAAGTTGCATAACTTAATATTTATACTCATTATTTCTAGAATCTGAGACAGAACAAAACACAGACGAACAAAATAATCAAGAATCAGACAAGGCGGAACCAAATACTGAAACAGACACTGAATCTGATTCTGGCATGGAAGTGTCTGCAGAGGAACAACCTGAAGAAGAGAAGGTTGTGACAACTGTAGAACTAATGGCAGAGAGACGAGATCGGCTAAACCATGAGAAACTAAGGATAGGAGCTCTTTGCTCATCTCTGTTGGAGAATCCTGAGAAAAAGGTTTATTTTTGATTACAATATTATTTATCGTTATTATTAAAATAAATATAATGTGAAGCTATCCATTTTGTTATTTTCTCCAGAATTTAAACATGCATGTCACAAGATTTTCATTCAACAAAGTATCAGACAATTTGTTTAATGTCATATTTAGCATTTGAAAAACGCAAAATAGGCGCACAGTAGACGTCGAGTTGCAGATACAAGCCCGTGAATACATATATTAGCATTTGAAACTTGAGCTGTGAAACTCCGGCTTTGAATCCATGACCATATGTCGTTGATTCATTTGATCTATTGATAGGAACTCTCTTTTTCTACTATGACTCTTATACTATTATTATTCATATATACCTTTTTAAAATACATACCACAGCCAATTTTTCTTTTAGATAAAAAATTTATTCCCCATCCTATATCTGATGGAAGAGAAACTGAGAGATGGCACACCAAACCTGATCTCAGTTCGTAAGCTAGCCACAATATCAGCAGCAGAGGTGTTTCGTGATATCTTGCCAGACTACAAGATACGTCATCAAGACTATTCTGATGTCAAATGTAAGTGCTTAAAAAGTTTATCATATAACCTTGCCTAAATAATGCACATTTTATTTGTTTGTTCAATATATGTATATTAATTAATTTTAACTTTATTTATTAATTTATTCTAACACTTAAAGAAACATTTAATACTATCATTTATCTCTACATGTATGTAAAATACTCCTTAGTTCTCTAAAAAAAAAGTCCATTAAATACCTAAAAGCTGATCTTACAAGAGTTTGGAAATTAAAATGTACTTTGTAGGTATCCAAAAATTACCCCTACGCTTAATACTGGTTTAATACTTGGAAATTAATGGCCTTAAAATTTATCTTAAAATAGGCAGTAGGTAATACATTAAATATAGATTTTTAGGTATACATAACAATAATTCCAGCTACATTTAATTTTTTTAAAGAAATCAGGCATTCAATTGTCAAACAAATAAACATATTGGCTTAATGACCTCTGTCATTGTTTTAATGTTGCCAAGTAAAAGTTTTCAAATCAAGCCCAATTCAGCTTGACTGTTTTAACTGTACATACTGTTGAGTTTGTGGTCTTACAAAACTATAAATATCAATCAAGTATTCTTGTACTTATTACATTATATATCCTTATATATGTCTTTTACATAAATAATAAAACTGAAGAAATTAGATTTATACTGTATATAATAAAACTGTAGAAAAGTTCAATTCTGTACATTTAATAAAAACTAAAAAAATACTCCTAGAGATCTTCATACAAGTAACACAAGCCAAAAAAAAATATTTTGAAATTTTCGTCTCTGGCTGTTGTCCGGCTTTCATGCAAAAACTACCGGACAGGCGCAAGCATTGTGTTTGTCAATGTCAATTACCATTAATTTACCATTATCGTGAATCATGAAAGTTTGTGGCAATATGCATAATGCCTAAGCGTAAAATATATATTGTTGTTCCTATACCGGACCCTAGTCGAAAGAAATAAGAAGTGGATTGTATAATATGCGATGTGACGAGGAGACGTCTGTTTCTAGGGCCGGTATTTATCGAATGCGAAGGGTGAGCTGGTTCTAGTTCGCCGTGTGTTCAGTGAGGGTGTACGTCAGTGAAACGCCAATTAAATGTTGAAGATTTTCCCGCTTGAGAGGAGCAGAATCGTTGGCTAGCTTTTATTCGCGATCTCTTCTATGATCTTTTCTTTGCTATGGTCTATTGAAGACTGGCATACGGTACCCGAAATGGCACCGCAATTTATATGTCTCTGATTGGCTGGCCAGCGATCCCTTTACCTCACCCCCGGAAAAGGACTTTATTTATTAAACTCATTTTTTACAATAATTGAGCTTATTTCTATACTTATCCTGTATTAATTTAGCATCCTTTATTATTTTAGCATACAATTAATGCGGCGCGCGCGCTAAATATTAATAAATGGGGTCGGGTCCTCGTCACGGTATTTATATCTACCTCGTCCCCCACTGCCTGATATAAAAACGCCCCGCGGATCCTTAATCCGCGTTAGTCTGCCACGTGCGCGCGTCGCTAATCTATCTATTAATTTATGCATGTTTATTGACAAAATTCTATTTTTACATTTAAATTATCATTTTTACACTATAAAAACCTGTAAAACATCTATAAATCGATAAAATATCCTTAAATCTATGCAAACTATATATGTAAACTTTCTTAAATTAATATTAATACAATGAAATATCCTTAATCCTATAAACCTATTGCTATCTCTATTTTTCTATACAAAATTCTATTTCTATCTCTCTTTATACGAAAATATTAAAAACTTTATTAAATTTACAAGTCGATAAAATATTGTATGAAACGATACGCAGTACCTCTTTAAGTTCCTAACTACACGAATTATTTCTATAAGTACGCTCGATATTGTCGGCACCATTATGTTGTCTCGCTCACACACGTATGAGGGAGACCGTCTATGCCTATCTCTTTCGATTGTCTCGTATAGTTCCTAATAAAATTTAATTTGGATTTGAATCTTCGCACGCGCGAACCAAGTCGCAGGCATAGCTAGTATTATATGAATGTAAAGCAAATGCAAAATATAGACTTTAAATAGAAGAAATAAATTGCGAAAAAGTACTAAAAAAACATGCATGGTTTATATTTTCTATATTATAAATGTTTAATTGTTACAGTAAAAAAGGACACACTCGCCCTATACAAATATGAAAAGGAACTATTGGAATTTTACAAACGATATCTCCAAAGATTAGAGAAAGCGGCCAACATTTTTAGGCGCAAGAAGGGCGATAACCGGTATGATCGCAGAATACATTTTTTTCTTATATATTCATATTCATAAATGCATTACGTGTTTTTTTTTAAATTATTTTTAAGCGACTATACAGATGTTTATAAAATAATGAGTTTGAGAAACAAAAATTGACAACTTTCTGTAGAAATAAATGAAACTGCTTTATGCATCCAAATATAGTATTCCATAAGACCCATATCAAACACATACCCCGTTTTTGTAAGTTACTTCGTAAAACTTAATCTCGTTCTAAGTTGTTATACTGTTCTCTTATATTTACGCGAATTTTATTCATTTAATTAAAAGTCTAAAAACGGATTTTATCGCGTTTATTTAAAGTTACTGTTTAACAATTTAATTTAAATTATTTCCCGACGTTTCGGACCCTTTACAGCGTCCATGGCGAGATCATTTTTAGACTTTTAATTAAACTCGTTCTAAGTAAAAGTAACTTATAAATAAAAGTCAATTTAACTTTCCTTAAGGGAAGTTGAAAGTGAATGTGTTACAAAAGAAAATCATCCTCCAGGCAGGCGGACGAGACTGCCGTGGGGCTGGCGCTGGTGTCGGTGCGCTGCATGTGCGACGTGCTGGTGGCGCGCCCCAACTTCAACTACGCCAGCAACATCGCGCAGAGCCTCGTGCCGCTGCTGGCCGCGCGCGACCCGCGCGTCCGGAGCCTCGTCACCGGCTGCTGCGTCTCCGTCTTCGCGGAGGACACCAAGGGAGAGATCACTCTCGTGGTGAGTCTCGTCGTCAATTGAGACCCCCGTGTCCGGAGCCTCGTCACCGGCTGCTGCGTCTCCGTCTTCGCGGAGGACACCAAGGGAGAGATCACTCTCGTGGTGAGTCTCGTCGTCAATTGAGACCCCCGTGTCCGGAGCCTCGTCACCGGCTGCTGCGTCTCCGTCTTCGCGGAGGACACCAAGGGAGAGATCACTCTCGTGGTGAGTCTCGTCGTCAGTTGAGACCCCCGTGTCCGGAGCCTCGTCACCGGCTACTGCGTCACCGTTTTGTCAAACGTCTCTGATTTATGAGAAACAAAACTTAATTTCTGCCAAACTTCCAGGGTTTTAGGAAGTTTTAGGAAGTTTTAGTTCGGGCTGGTTTTGGAAAGTTAGGTGGTAGCAACCCTAACATTAGGCTAGGACTAACCCTAGCGATATAAATCCGTCATTGTTTATTAAAAAAATGTAATAATATTAATACCACATCTGTCGTCACAGATAGTCCGTCTCATAAACCAACTGGTGAAACGTCGCGGAGACCGCCTGCATCCTTCAGCACTCGACTGCCTTCTCTCGCTGAAAATCAGAGACGTAGACCTGGACAAAGAGGTTGAACTGCAGCACAAAAAGCGACAGGAGGAGAAACATAAGAAGAGAATAGTCAACTTATCTAAGAAAGAGAAAAAGGTATGTGTGTGTTTTAAGTCGTTTTGAGTTTTATATAATAAATACTTCAAGATTAATATGTCCTTCTATAAATTTTTATTCATGTTTGTCTAACAGTTTGTATAGAAATCAACCTCAAAAGCATTTAAGTAATACAATAAACTCCAGAATATATAATCGCCAAGACTATATGAATATTTCTTTTTTCTAGTCACGGTCATATTTTATTTATTTACTAGCAGACCCGGCAACGCGTTGCTGTGCTGTGTTGCTAAGGTTTTTGTTATATTACATTGTAGTAAAGTATTCAAGGGGAACGGTAGGAGAACGTCAGTCATGGGGACCACCATGCTTTTTTACATAGATGCCGTTTGTAAAAAAACCTGGTGACCTCCATGACTGATTTTCTACTACCGTTACCCCTAAATACAATGAAATTATTATTTACGAACGAAGACGGACACGTTAAAGTTAATATAAAATATTATAGTTCAGGTCAGTTAAAATGTTATCTTATAGTTATATATTATTAGTATAATATATAAATAAGTAATTATATACTTAAATAATATATATACATGATTAAACAAATTAATATCGTAATATAGATTTTATAATTTTAAAAATTTAAAGGTTAAAATTTAAACTTTTAAATTTCTTGCATAATATATAATTTTATAATATACATTGTTGTTTGTTAAAAGTCGGATATTTTTTTATAAAATATATTTTTTAATGTGCTATATATTATAAATTATAATAATAATAATAATGGCCGTGTGGTTCCCGGCAGAGCAGAATAGGACCAACCCATCCTCCGCCTAGGGTGTCGTAAAAGGCGACTAAAGGCAATCAAAGCTGCATAACACCAACGCAGCCTCCTCGGAGAGTTTGGAGTGCCTCTGCGGGTGAGTAATTCAGTACTCCAAACACATGGATGATGGAGACAAAGAAAGGAAAGCGCATAGGGCCGCTGCCTGGGGGACGCCAGGGCGCGTCTGGAGCTGGCGCTGGACGTGGCAGCATGCGGGCCGCCAGCAACCCCCGCCGACCGGCACCACCACCTAGCCGGTCGGCGTATCCACCATCCCCACCAGTTGGCTTGGCGCCGACAGAGTCTCAAGGGACTCAGCATTCGGCGCCCGCCGCTGGTGGAGTGCGCCGCATGAGATGGACTCTTTCAATGAATGAAAATGTCATGCGAGCGTATTTTAGGGCCGTAGGGGGGGGAACCAGTCGGACTGGCTACCGAGCAGTAATGCACCGCGAGTTCCTGCTGCTCGAGCCAAATATTACTGTCACGGAGCAAAACCTGGCAGATAGAGCTCGGTACATCCAACGAAAGGGCGTATTCAACGCTGCCGAGCTCGAACGATTACGACGTGAGGCTGCTCCTGAAGTAGAACCCGTGTCTACAGAGCATAACGCAGTTGTAACGCAACAGGAAAGCGTTCGTAGCGAAGTGCCTGTAGATGCGATCGCTGAAGGAGCAGTCTCCCAAAAAGTAGAGCAGATGAGAGGGATTTTGGAGGAGGCGATTTCTGAGATCCGGAGCACTCCTCTAGAACAGAGACCACGACTCTCCCGACTTCCCCTTAATGCTGCGACGCGGGGTGCCATTGAGGCAGCTAACAGGCTGCTACCTCCATATTTGGATGGCAGTCTGGGCTTGGATGATACGGGTTCTATTCTCTTCGGTGCAGCTCTAGCGGTACACCGCTTCATCGGAGCAAAAACCCAGGAGCCTGGACGCACTACTAATAAGAGTAGTGACGTACCAGCCTGGAAGAAGAGAATAGAACGCCGTATCAGCTTGGCCAGGGCCCTCATTGGCAGACTGCAAAGCTTCAGGTCGGGCAACACTAGGCCAAGGATTGTGCGCTCCGTTAGAATAGCTTTCAACGGGCTAGGTGTCAGACTAGACCAGCCTGATATAGCTGAGAAACTGACGGAGCGCATCGACGGCCTGAAGCAGAGAATCGCGGCATGGGGGAAGCGTATTCGTAGGTACTCTGAGAGAGTTGAGCGCTTCCGACAAAATCGCCTCTTTGTGAGTGATCAGAAGAGGTTCTACAGGAAGTTGGAGAACCCGACGCCATGCTCTACTTCCCAAAAACCAAATACGGCTGACCTCGTCGCCTTTTGGCGAAATATATGGTCACGGGAGGTAGAGCATGAGGAGGGCCCTTGGATTGCGGCGGTTCAGGAAGCATGTGCTGGAATCGAACCGATGAACCCGATCGCCATCTCTTCGGAGAACGTAGCTGATGCGGTCCGGCGGGCACCGAACTGGAAGAGCCCGGGGGCCGACGGCCTGCATCACTATTGGCTGAAAGGGTTCTCGGTATGCCATGCGACCTTGGCTCGACAATACCAAGAGGCGATAGAGCAGAAAACGCTTCCGAACCTCTTCACTACTGGGATCACTCACCTAGCTCCTAAGTCCACCAACACCGCGGATCCTACTAACTACCGCCCCATAACGTGTCTGACTTCCATCTTCAAGACACTGACATCCGTTCTGAGCTGCAAGATCTCTCGTCATATTGACGAATTTAACATCTTGTCTGCAGCTCAGAACGGATGCCGTGGAGGCGGCCGCGGCACAAAGGAGCTCCTTATCATTGACTCTGTTGCGGGCCAGCTTGTCAAACGCAACCGTCGGAACTTCTCTGCTGCCTGGATCGACTACAAGAAGGCATTCGACTCGGTGCCTCATTCATGGCTTCTGAGGGTCCTCGAGCTGTACAAGATCGACAGTGCAGTTCGAGACTTCCTCGAAGTATGCATGGGGCAATGGAGTACGATCCTTTGTCTCCAGGGCGAGAGACTGACGGCGGGTGTCGATGACCGTATCCGGATACGAAGGGGTATTTTCCAGGGTGATTGTCTGAGCCCACTTTGGTTTTGCTTGTCCTTGAACCCTTTAAGCACTCTGCTGGAGCGTTCGGGGACAGGCTTTCAGTTTCGGAGAGGAGGTACTAAAGTCTCCCACCTTCTCTACATGGATGACCTCAAGCTGCTGGCACCTAATCCTGCACGCCTTATGGAGTTGCTGAAAATCACTACTGAGTTCAGCGGCTCCATCAGGATGCAGCTTGGAGTGGATAAGTGTGCGGTCGTACATATAGACAGGGGACAGGTGACGCAATCGGCTGAAATTAGCCTAGAGCTTTCGAACTTCAAGACCCTTTCCGAAGCTGAATCTTACCGGTATCTGGGCATGTCACAATGCATAGGGGTGCAGGAGGTGGATATGAAACAGGCGGTTTGCGAGGTCTTTTTTGGACGGCTGACAAAAGTTCTTCGGAGCTACTTGTCGGGCGCCAACAAGGTCCGAGCTTATAACGGCTGGGTCATGCCCACTCTCTTGTACACATTTGGCGTGCTCAGATGGACTCAGACCGAACTCGACGCCCTGGACAGAAGAGTCCGCACGACTATGACTTACCATCGCATGCATCACCCGAAATCGTCGGTCATGAGACTGTACATCCCACGGAAGTGTGGTGGCCGAGGCCTATTAAGCGCCAAGTCCATGCATAACCGTGAGGTGTGCAGCCTCAGGGCCTACTTTGAGACGAGGAGGGAGAGCGCTATGCATGGTGAAGTTATAGTATGTGACAAAGGTCTCACCCCGTTATCCCTGGCCAAAGAGGAATGGCGAAGACCGGTTGTACTTAGCACCTCTAACCGGGAGACCGTATGGATGGAGAAGGAGCTGCATGGACGGTTTTACAAGGCGCTCCACGCACCTCACGTGGATGTTAAGGCCTCCGTGCAGTGGCTGCGATTCGGGGACCTCTTTGGGGAAACCGAAGGTTTTGTCTGTGCAATACAGGATCAGGTGGTTAAGACGAACAACTACCGGAAGCACATTCTGAAGGATGGCACTCCCGACTTCTGTCGAGCTTGTCGTCATCCCGGCGAGTCACTCAGACATGTGCTTTCGGGGTGTTCAGCGCTTGCCAACACTGAGTACTTGCACAGACATAATCAAGTGGCCAAAATTCTTCATCAAGAGCTTGCTCTAATGTATTGTCTTCTGGAACAGAGGGTGCCGTACTACCAGTACACACCGGCGCCAGTACTCGAACGCGACGGAGTCCGGCTCTACTGGGACCGGCCTATCGCCACGGACAGGACGATACTGGCGAACAAGCCTGATATCGTGGTGATGGATAGGGCACAGTCGAGGGTGTTTTTAGTGGACATTACCATCCCGCATGACGAGAACCTCGTGAAAGCCGAAACAGAGAAAAAACGTAAATATCTGGATCTGGCGCACGAGATTGTCGACATGTGGGGTGTTGATTCCACTGAAATCATCCCTATCGTTATATCTGCCAACGGTTTGATCCCGGTTAGCCTCGCTCACCATCTGAGGCAGCTGGGTATCCGTGACGGTTCGCTCGCAGCCAGGATGCAGAAGGCGGTATTACTCGACTCGGCTAGGATTGTCCGCCGATTTCTCAGCCTACAGCCCTAACCCCCGGCCGTTTGACCTCCCTGCCGGGGCGTAATCCTCCACCCGCTTATATTTATCTAAGTAAGTTTATGTAAATTTATTATACTCCTTATATAAGTATTGTATTATATTTATTTATATGTGTATATGTATATCTTGAACGGGTGGAGTGTAGCAATTAAACAATAATAATAATAATATTTAGGATGTTAAGGCCTCCGTGCAGTGGCTGCGATTCAGGGACCTCTTTGGGGAAACCGAAGGCTTTGTCTGTGCAATACAGAATCAGGTGGTTAAGACGAACAACTACCGGAAACACATTCTGAAGGATGGCACCGTTGACTTCTGTCGAGCTTGTCGTCATCCCGGCGAGTCACTCAGACATGTGCTTTCGGGGTGTTCAGCGCTTGCTAACACTGAGTACTTGCACAGACATAACCGGGTAATAAGTGGGTAATGTATGAAACAAAAGTGACTGATGATCTGCTCCCATTTCTCGACACACTGCATTAAAAAAAATAGGAGTTCAGCGGTCGCGACTTGTTGTAATTTACGATTTCGATAATTTCTTGACGCGCAATAGTTCGTCAGGCAGAGACTTCGTCATAAGAACATAAGAGCATAAAATATTAGGATTTTTTTTAGCAACACGAGTTATAAAGCCTTTATTAACCTTTCCTGTCATAGCTGCTGCGCCGTCTTAGCAAACACTTATACAGTTACACCATTACAAATTATGCTCATTAAAATATTCATACGTTACTTTAAATATTTCTTCACCAGTTGTATGGTTAGGCAGTGGCAAACAAAATAAAAAGTCCTCTTTTAATTTGCATCCATCAATGTATCTAACGTTTGAGATGAGATGCGCGTGACCACTGATATCAGTGGACTCATCAACTTGTAGCGCAAAAACTCCTAACTCAATTTTTCAATCAACGTCGATTTAATATCGTTAGATATGTCATTGATTCGATGTTTCATTTTTCAATTTCTTAGCTAATTATTATCTTGACAATTTTTTTGCAGACAGGTAAAACTAAAGTTTCAGCAAGGGAGTGCGGCTTTTTAGCTTTCACTAACATATTAGCGATCACGTAGCTTGTTTTTCGTTCTTTGTCTGAGGTTTTGAAAGACAAACTCATGAGATTTACCTGTTTCTTCGATTGGTCCTTCAAACGTTGTAAATACGTTTTGTCTTTTTGAGCTACTGATGGGTGTTTAGTTGTTAAATGTCATATTAGTTTACTGGGCACCATCGAATTATGATCCCAAGTTTCTCCGCAAACAAGACATTTTGGAGAAGGACAAGATTTGTCTCCGCAATATGTAAAACCGTAACTTAAGTAGCTTTCGTCATATTTTCGATGAATAATTTTGGGCTTCTTTTTCGTTGACTTTTTTTTCTTCTTCATTACTTTCACTTAAAAAACTTACACTACGTTTAATGAATTTATCCATTAGTTATAATATTGATTTTACGCTTAGAATAATAAACATAACAATAAGCAACGAAACAAAAGCATGTAGTGAATTTAAGCGGCGCACTTATACTAAATGATTCGTGAGCCATGAGATGAAAGGACATGAGTAAAGGAGAGGAGGTACTAAAGTCTCCCACCTTCTCTAGATGGATCACCTCAAGCTGCTGGCACCTAATGCTACACGCCTTATGGACTTGTTGTGTATAAGTTTCAGCGACTCCATCAGGATGCAGCTTGGAGTGGATAAGTGTGCGGTCGTGCATGTAGACAGGGGATAGATGACACAATCGGCTGAGATTAGCTTAGACCTTTCTAACTTCAAGACCCTTTCCGAAGCTGAATCTAACCGGTATCTGGGCATGTCACAATGCATAGGGGTGCAGGAGGCGGATATGAAACAGGCAGTTTGCGAGGTCTTTTTTGGACGGCTGACAAAAGTTCTTCGGAGCTACTTGTTGGGCGCAAACAAGGCCCGAGCTTATAACGGCTGGGTCATGCCCACTCTCTTGTACACATTTGGCGTGCTCAGATGGACTCAGACCGAACTCGACGCCCTGGACAGAAGAGTCCGCACGACTATGACTCACCATCGCATGCGTCACCCGAAATCGTCGGTCATGAGACTGTACATCCCACGGAAGTGTGGTGGCCGAGGCCTATTAAGCGCTAAGTTCATGCATAACCGGGAGGTGTGCAGCCTCAGGGCCTGCTTTGAAACGAGGAGAGCCCTATGCATGGTGATGTTGTAGTATGTGACAAAGGTCTCACCCCCTTATCCTTGGCCAAAGAGGAATGGCGAAGACCGGTTGTACTTAGCAACTCTGACCGGGAGACAACTAATAAAATAATCTTGGATAACTTGTACCCACCAGCAGAACAATAAAATATTTAACGATTAAACAAAATTTTTATACAATGAAATTATACAGTTAAAAGACATAAATAATGTCATATTTATTTATTTTCTTAATTATTAAGTAAGGAATATAAACAGAATAGAATAAAGAAATATGCACGAGCAGAGCACATTAGTCACACGCAATATAGTCTATTCGCGTTAAGAAAATAGTGACTCATCGTTGTCACTCAGCTTAGCCACGCCTCTTGACCAATAAGATCACAGTAAATTACAATTATTACTTTGAAAAGTTGAAGCCCTTCAGACAATACGGACGTGTTCTTTGCCAATTTTAAAAATGAATACCTCACCTATTCTTAAAAATAATAGTGGATCAATATTACATAGCGGAGAAAGACGAGTGATTTACAATTTTTTTAAGTACTTTAAACAGTGTGGTGAGCAAAACGTGACTATGGAGAGTATAGTAGTGACAAAGGCTAGTGCATGCGGTGTTTCTGAAAATACGGTTCTGAAAATTCTAATAATTTTTTTAATGTAATTAACTACTTAATTTTAATATTTTAAAATACTGTCATAAAAACTTTGCTTTAATATTAATGGTTTAATTTTTACCCCAGTATGAATACGCCTTTACTTTGATGAATCACTATTTTCTTAACGCGAATAGACTTTAGTAAAAGTAATAATGAATAATTGTGAATTATATCCATGTAACAGCGAGCGAAGAAGCTGAAAGAAGTAGAACGTGAACTGCTGGAAACGCGCGCCGCAGAAAGCGAGGCGGCTCGGAAGAAGCTACTGACCGACGTCACCAAGACCGTGTTCCACATCTACTTCCGGCTGCTGAAGACGGCACCGCGCGGAGGCCTGTTGTCCGCAGTGCTCGCCGGCTTGGCCAAGTGAGAATTACTTATTGGATATCATTAGCCACAGTCGCCAAGGTAATAGAACGACTGTATTAAGCTTTCAACTTTTGCTCGCTGAATAAGGAAAACATTAATGTTTTAAAGGACTATTAAACTAGTAGGTGTGTCACCTGATCACAAGTAACCTATTTATAAACATTTATAATACCAGAGAAACCACAAATTAACGATCAAGGGGCTAGTGTTGCGTAGTTTGCTTACGGCTCTCTTGCTACACAATAGTTTTTTGGAAGATTATTAAACTGACCTTCTCGAGCCAGCTGTGTACAGTCAGTTATAGCGTTAGAGCATATACTACTGAAGGCAACTTCCCGTAGGCCAAAAGTGTAGGCGAGGTTGTAGAGAGAGACAGACATATCAGACTACATGCTATCTCTCTCTAGTCGCACGCGATTTGTCACAGCTGACTTCACTTAATAAAAATGGTTTATGTCATGTCATCTATAAAATAAAAATAATATTAATCCTTTAAAATCCATGTCTAAATTTCTATTTACCGCAAGCTCAGTAACGTCGGCCACGACCCCCAGGTTCACGCACGTGATAAACTTGGAGTACTACTCGGACCTGGTGGCGCTGCTGGCGCGGCTGCTGCGCGACGAGCAGCTGGGCGAGCGCGAGCGGCTGCAGGTGGTGCGCGCCGTGCTGGCCGTGCTGGCGGGCGCGGGCGACGCGCTCAACGTCGACCCCGCCACCTTCCACCGCCACCTGTACGAGCACCTGCCGGCCGTGCACGCGGGTCGGTGCCCTCGCCACTTCTTATTCTGTATTTATTAGACGACCGTTCTGGTGTGGTGGTGCGAGTGGTCGCCTCAACGCCGATGATCGCGGGTCCGATTCCCGCTCGGGGGGTACAAATATTCGTTTCTTGTCTGGGTGTATGTTCTTGTGAGTCTCCCCACCGTGCCTCGGAGAGCACGTAAAGCCCTCGTTCCCGGTTGTTATCACAGTCACCTGATGACGATCGTTACTCATGGTAGTTAAATTATCCACCAACTCGCAGTGGAGCACCGTGGTGGATTAAGCTTCAACCCTTCTCTTATATGGAGAAGACGCCTTTGCCCAGCAGTGGGACATTTACAGTTTAATTCAATTCAGTTCAGTTCAAATTTACCAAAGGCCTTTGATTGTGTGGAACATAAAACTATTATGTAAACTTGACTCTTACGGTGTTAATGGCTCAGCTCTTGATCTCATTGCTTCATATCTAACCAATGAAATTCAGCATGTATCAAATAAGCGGAACAAAGTCTTTTGGATCTGTGCTAAAAGTGGTCATACCACAGGGATCTATTCTAGGTCTTTTTCTATTTTTAATATATATAAATCATTTTATGTTAAAGATATTTGTAATATTGGCTATGATCGCGGCCCCCTTCTAAGTGAAGATTATCTTCACTTTGATAGGAGCACATGCGTACGTCATATATTGAACATGCGCGAAAATGTTTTATTTATTGTTTAAAAATATATAAAATTGCATGATATATAAAAATAGGGCACGGGCAATTAACAAAAGCCCGTGGATGTTGTATTAGCATTAAAAAAAATATTTACAGATTTTTGAAAAGTTTGTTCTATCGTAAAAGTCTATCTTGAATGAAAGAATAAGAATGCTTCTTATCTGTTTTGATTATTAAACATGCATCTGACTGAGCACAAATAATTTTTAAAGTCAAACTCTTTCAAGATTTAGGATTGATATTTTTAAATAAAATTTTCTGTTTTACTAAATCAGTAGAGATATAAATGTTTCCTTTGGCGACAGGTAGCACGGCGGATTGCGCTCCCATCGTAATAGAGGCGCTAGTGGAGCTGAGCTCCCGCGCGCGTCGCATTCCGGCGGGTGTGCTGCGCGCCTTCGCCAAGCGGCTGTGCGGCGCCGCGCTGCAGCTGCCGCACCACGCCGCGCTGGCGGCGCTCGCGCTGCTGCACCGGCTCGTGCAGGTACACCCGCGTGCAGGTACACCCGCGTGCAGGTACACCCCGCACTAGCTGCCGCGCTGCAGCTGCCGCACCACGCCGCGCTGGCGGCGCTCGCGCTGCTGCACCGGCTCGTGCAGGTACACCCGCGTGCAGGTACACCCGCGTGCAGGTACACCCCGCACTAGCTGCCGCGCTGCAGCTGCCGCACCACGCCGCGCTGGCGGCGCTCGCGCTGCTGCACCGGCTCGTGCAGGTACACCCGCGTGCAGGTACACCCGCGTGCAGGTACACCCCGCACTAGCTGCCGCGCTGCAGCTGCCGCACCACGCCGCGCTGGCGGCGCTCGCGCTGCTGCACCGGCTCGTGCAGGTACACCCGCGTGCAGGTACACCCGCGTGCAGGTACACCCCGCACTAGCTGCCGCGCTGCAGCTGCCGCACCACGCCGCGCTGGCGGCGCTCGCGCTGCTGCACCGGCTCGTGCAGGTACACCCGCGTGCAGGTACACCCGCGTGCAGGTACACCCCGCACTAGCTGCCGCGCTGCAGCTGCCGCACCACGCCGCGCTGGCGGCGCTCGCGCTGCTGCACCGGCTCGTGCAGGTACACCCGCGTGCAGGTACACCCGCGTGCAGGTACACCCCGCACTAGCTGCCGCGCTGCAGCTGCCGCACCACGCCGCGCTGGCGGCGCTCGCGCTGCTGCACCGGCTCGTGCAGGTACACCCGCGTGCAGGTACACCCGCGTGCAGGTACACCCCGCACTAGCTGCCGCGCTGCAGCTGCCGCACCACGCCGCGCTGGCGGCGCTCGCGCTGCTGCACCGGCTCGTGCAGGTACACCCGCGTGCAGGTACACCCGCGTGCAGGTACACCCGCGTGCAGGTACACCCCGCACTAGCTGCCGCGCTGCAGCTGCCGCACCACGCCGCGCTGGCGGCGCTCGCGCTGCTGCACCGGCTCGTGCAGGTACACCCGCGTGCAGGTACACCCGCGTGCAGGTACACCCCGCACTAGCTGCCGCGCTGCAGCTGCCGCACCACGCCGCGCTGGCGGCGCTCGCGCTGCTGCACCGGCTCGTGCAGGTACACCCGCGTGCAGGTACACCCCGCACTAGCTGCCGCGCTGCAGCTGCCGCACCACGCCGCGCTGGCGGCGCTCGCGCTGCTGCACCGGCTCGTGCAGGTACACCCGCGTGCAGGTACACCCGCGTGCAGGTACACCCGCGTGCAGGTACACCCCGCACTAGCTGCCGCGCTGCAGCTGCCGCACCACGCCGCGCTGGCGGCGCTCGCGCTGCTGCACCGGCTCGTGCAGGTACACCCGCGTGCAGGTACACCCGCGTGCAGGTACACCCGCGTGCAGGTACACCCGCGTGCAGGTACAGTCCGCACTAGCTGCCGCGCTGCAGCTGCCGCACCACGCCGCGCTGGCGGCGCTCGCGCTGCTGCACCGGCTCGTGCAGGTACACCCGCGTGCAGGTACACCCGCGTGCAGGTACACCCCGCACTAGCTGCCGCGCTGCAGCTGCCGCACCACGCCGCGCTGGCGGCGCTCGCGCTGCTGCACCGGCTCGTGCAGGTACACCCGCGTGCAGGTACACCCGCGTGCAGGTACACCCCGCACTAGCTGCCGCGCTGCAGCTGCCGCACCACGCCGCGCTGGCGGCGCTCGCGCTGCTGCACCGGCTCGTGCAGGTACACCCGCGTGCAGGTACACCCGCGTGCAGGTACACCCCGCACTAGCTGCCGCGCTGCAGCTGCCGCACCACGCCGCGCTGGCGGCGCTCGCGCTGCTGCACCGGCTCGTGCAGGTACACCCGCGTGCAGGTACACCCCGCACTAGCTGCCGCGCTGCAGCTGCCGCACCACGCCGCGCTGGCGGCGCTCGCGCTGCTGCACCGGCTCGTGCAGGTACACCCGCGTGCAGGTACACCCGCGTGCAGGTACACCCGCGTGCAGGTACACCCCGCACTAGCTGCCGCGCTGCAGCTGCCGCACCACGCCGCGCTGGCGGCGCTCGCGCTGCTGCACCGGCTCGTGCAGGTACACCCGCGTGCAGGTACACCCGCGTGCAGGTACACCCGCGTGCAGGTACACCCGCGTGCAGGTACAGTCCGCACTAGCTGCCGCGCTGCAGCTGCCGCACCACGCCGCGCTGGCGGCGCTCGCGCTGCTGCACCGGCTCGTGCAGGTACACCCGCGTGCAGGTACACCCGCGTGCAGGTACACCCCTCGTGCAGGTACACCTGCTGTGGCAGCACCATTAGCCGCCAACCCGTTGTTATTTTAAAGTTTTACGTACGAGAAGTAGTAGCACTAAACGCAATGTTTCCTCAGCAAAACAAATCGCTGGCGACGCTGTTCGAGCCGGAGGAGGCGGTGGGGTCGGGGCGCTACGACCCGCTGCTGCCGTCGCCGGAGCACTGCGGCGCGGCCGCGGCGACCGCGTTCGAGACGTGCGCGCTCCGCCGCCACTACCACCCCGCCCTGCGCTCCGCCGCCGGCGCGCTGCTGGCCGACCGCCCGCACGACTTGGCCAGTTTGTACGTACCTAACTTATATATTAACTAACATTTAAGAGTGTATGCTACCTTAAATTGCTTATTTTCCACTCGGTAGGATGTTCATATCTTCAAAACTACGGAATATTTTAGTTTGAAATTTATGTATGATAAAGTTCAGGACATAAACTATCTTTCATATGTTTCGAAAACTCGATTCCATAAAATTTTATCGATACAAAAAAATCGCAAAGTTACCTGTATTTTTTTTATTAAAACCTTAATATCTCAGTAAATATAGAAGTTGTGGACTTGAGATTTTAAGCATGGTAATTGAAATGAGTATGAAGAACATTTAATATGTTGCGTTTTTTTTTAAATAACTATTGATAAGGTTTTTGGAGAGAAAATACCTATAATTCGCGCGACGAACAACCAAGCGCTCTCAATTCTCATGTGTCAACTGTCAATACCGCTTCGGCTCTCGTGAGGGATACCCGTGTCGCTTGCGCTCGAATTGAACGGAGAACGGTACTATACTATTTGAGTGTGTATACTTTCATTCAACATGCTAAATAATCGTAAGAACAAAAAGAAAAACATGACGTGGCGTAAGAAAAGATCTTTCTAGATAATGTTTATTCTTTTTAGGGTTCCGTGCCCAAAGGGTAAAAACGGGACTCCGAAGACTCCGATGTCGGTCCGTCTGTCTGTCTCCAGGCTGTAGATACAGACTATAAACCATAATTGTTAGGTAGTCGAAATTTTCACAGATGATGTATTTATGTTGCCACTATAACAACAAAAACTAAAAATAGAATAAAATAAATAATAAAAGGGGACCCCCATTCAACAAACGTGATTTTTTGCCCTTTTTACAGTACGGAACCCTTCTTGCGTGAGTAGGACTCGCACTTGGCCAAATTTATTTTAAGACTTGTATATCTATGAGACGAAAAATATATTTGATGATTGTAAAATCTTTTACGAATTGTTTTCAAAAGTTATGTATTTAATTTTTTTGTTCGCTTTAAATATTCATAGAATAATTAAAAAGAATATAGTTAGGTATAAAAAATTATTATTTGTATTATTTGAATTTAATGAAACTATGGAAAATAATTCGGAATCAGAACAAAACAGCGAGTCGTCATAATTTAATAAAAACCACGTTTTGATTTATTAATTTGGAAAGAATAAATAATTAAATTTGTTACCGTATTTTATTTAACATACCTGTATAATAAAATATTAATATATTTATTAAAATTATTTTTTTATACCTAATTCAATTATTTTTAATTATTCTATAAATATTCAAAAGTATCAATACTGGTTGATTCGCAAAAAAAGAAAGGTTATGAATGGGCTCATGTGAGTGTTTGGTTTATTACCCCTATTGTTTACGTTCATGTGGAACGACGTCCGTTTATTTGGAATCTACTATACCTACTCGTAGTACAAGCGAGAGAGCTCGCCGAAAACACATGAGTGTAAACTTTAGTCGTGTTCCGAAAAGCCGCGCGCGCTCCCCGCTAGCGGGTGGTTGCGGTTGCAACGAAGTGGGGGGTGAAATCTGAATTCGAGCTGAGATAGGGATGCGTTTTTAAGTGGGTGGAAGAAATATCTTTTTGGGTTTAACGTGTTCATAGACTCAATTAGTGTAATAAATACGAAGTTTTATCGTAATTGTGGCATATTAGTCTTTGAACTATCCTCGACTTGCTTGGGTCGAGGTCGAGTCGGTTGATCATTCGATAGGAAAAAAAATTTGTGTGTACTATGAAAATATTGACCATCGCGCTTTTATAAAGTCCCTTCCCAAGCAAGAGTGTGCAAACCATAATCGAAGAGATGTGAAAGTAAACCATCGGTTTTCTCTCTCTAACTCTTTCCCGGGAAATACAATGGTTTACAAGTGGCACAGTCTCGTTAAGCAAGGTATGGAACAACTTGAAGACGATCCACGACCGGGTCGGCCTCTTGAAAAGATCACTACAGAAATCCATGAAAAAAGTCGAAAAATTTATAACGGAAGATACTCAGCTACCTTTACCTAGCTAGAGAAACAAATCGGTTAAATAGTTGGAGTATCTTCATGATCGTCTTGGCTTGACTAAGGTCAGCGTGTGTTTTGGTCCCAAAGTTTTAGGTGCTTAACCTCTCCTGTCATTATTTTAATATTCGTCGATATGTCTAATCAATATGACTTCTTTGACATTTCTTCTTTCACTTAAGTAGTAACTTTTATTAAATACAAAAGTATATGTAATACATAGTATAATTTTATTACATAAACCCAAAGTTAAATTCTATGTAACACATTCAAATTCATTTTTCAAACTGTTGTATTATAAACATATATTTATTAGAGTAATGAAAATTATTTAAACTTATAATTTTAGGACCCCAATGCAAATACTAGAAGAATATGACTCGTCGCAAATGGCGTTCAAACCGGCCATCCCTCCTCCCAAGCCCGCCCAGCCGGCTAAGGGCAAGTCAGCCCACGCGTGGACTCAGAGCGATTTTAAGGCACACTGCTCTAAAATCGAAGATAGCGTAGAAATGAATTTAAATGAAACAGTAGTGAGGTGATTATTATAAAATAAAACTTTAAACAATACTTGTATATGTTCTTTTATTCTTGTGTATTATTTTAGCTTCATGATAAAATCACGCAACTAAATTAACAAATACTAAAATACTGAATTACTAAGTAAATTCTAGTTTATCTTAAAAACATCTATTTTTTTATCCCGACTCCTTCAGATGACCCAATACAAATGTAATTGTACCCTAAATAAAATAAATAAATATGTTTGACATACACACACGGTCATCTGTTCCTAAGGTAGGCAACTTAATGCCTGTGTTTTAGGTAATAACAGTTGTATAGCACTGGGTGTGCTATGGCGCCTAGCGATCGACTATTGAACTAGTTGTGAACTACTTGAAGGGTTAAATAAATAAAACCACGACAGTATTCTGATCTGATGATATCGACCACCGACACCGACCGATCGACCTGACCGATGGACTGATCCGACCGACCGACCGATTATTTAAATAATTAAACTTACATACTATAACGTATACAACAAAGTTTAAGCGTGATCCATTTTGATCTGTACGCCATCTGTCGAGTGTTGGACAACTTTTACATACAATTATTATACAAATATTAATTGAAATACAATATTGATTAGAGTTTTGAACAACAGTTGACTGTTATACATATATATTTTTTAAATAAATGTATATATAAATAATACATACATATATAAATAAATACATATTACACCCAGACTCGGGGCAGGAATCGAACCCACAACCCTGGAGCAGAAAATAGTGCCACTGCCAACTGCGCCACGGGTCAGTCAATAAATCTTCACTTGATTAAATTAACTGAGATATAATTATTTATTTAACAAAACAACTAATATATTATGTTCAGTAAGAAGAGTGAAATATTCTATTTATTACTGAATAGACAAATAAAAATGAGAAAAACTAATATAATATATTTACATAACTCTAATAAAATGAAACTAATTGATTACATAGAACTTTATTTACATTGTGCAAACATTCTCTACATGCAATACGAGTACAATTTATTATTTATTCAAATTAAACTTAAACATGATTATAGAAGTGTCTTTAATCATTATGAAACAGTGTAGCCAACAATTACAACAGTGAATACATATTGAAATATGTAAATGTTAGTCAATACACATTATATTCAAACATTATTTACTAAGGGCCAGTTTCACCACTTGCTATTAAGTTCCGAATAACCTAACTGGCACTTATTCTGACAGATAACACATACAATGTCAAAAAAGTGCCAGTTAGTTTAGCCGGAACTTAATAGCAAGTGGTGAAACTCCCCCGATTCCTCGGAGCTCGCGCGAGTCATAGCGGCTTGCCAGTCACTGAAATTGCACTAAGAGATACGATTCATATTCGACAAATAATAGATCAATATTACCAACCTAATCAGTCGTGGAAGAAATTATTACCGCAAAAGGGGGTGAATAGGTACGAATACTATGTTACGGTACTAAAACTAGTGACAGATTATTAGAAGCATCATCTTCTGTCAACAAAATGAGCCTATAATTAACCTTGAATGGTCTCGAATATAATTCATAACTTAAATAAATTCTACATGTTATTTAACCCTTTCACCGCCTGAGTCGGATTTATCCGACAAAAAATTTCGGGCTTATTCCGCCTGAGTCGGATTTATCCGACACAAAACCCTGTGTATTATATATTCAATTTCTAAACGTATTATGATGTTTTAGCCTAAAATACATTTTTTTTTCGAAAGTTTATCTATTCATCCTTTTATTTAGTGCTATAATTCAGATTTACTATATCAAGAAACAAAATAAAATACTATTTCAATTAAGGTAAATTTACTAATATTATCCCGGAGAAAGTGTATTGACTTCCAACGCCTATGTCGTATTTATCCGACAGTAGTGATGAGACGTAATGTTTGAATTTATAAGATATGGAATATTCATAAACAAAAGTATTATATAAAATACCAAGTTTTTGAATAAAAAAATTACATTAAGTGATTGTTATTTAATAACGTGTTGTTTTTGCTCTGTGTAAATCTATTTTTTGGTAAGAAATTAGCGATTTAGTTTTTTTTGTACCGACAACTATAAATGGAAATTCCCATCCCTAGACTGTGTCCTTTTCGCTAGTATAGCCAGCGCCTGCGTCGGATAAACACGACCGTTCATGACGTCACAACCGAGTTGAGCCGTATGGAATTTTCCATTAGTGTTGCGCGTGTTTTTGTGATATAAGTTAGTAATTATTACGTTCGTGTTTTAAAAAAATAATTATGTATATAACGGGACTCGGAAGTTTAAAACCAATAATAAGTCAACTAAATTGTTGCAAAAAAAATTTGTTTGTTAACTGTATGATGCAAGTAAATAATTTTTTGATCGGTTATACCTACTTCCTATTATTGAAAAATGTTACTTGTAATTGTTAGACTGATTAGGTACTACTGAGAAATGAAAAGGCGAGGTTCATTCAGTATAGTTATAGCTCAGTATAAGAATGCTTAATTTAATTAAATACCTACTAATAAATCGATCAATGTTTTATTTGCTTACAAAAAATGACGGATATTTTCATAGAGTATACAGTAGTATGTACGTAGTTGTTGGTTAACCAAGCTCGTAAATAAAAATATTATTATTATAACGAAATATCGACATCGAAAAATTTACCTACAACAACCCTATTTGTTGTAGGTATTTATTGTTCGATTTAGATTCCGGGCGCTGGGGGCACGCCAACTGCTAAAAAGTCGGGCGGTTAAAAGGTTAAGCAAAAGTATTTAAATTTGAAGATTATAAATAAAAAAACTTTAGTGTTGTTATTTCAATCAGTGACACCACCACAATTACCACTTGACATTAATTTAAATTTTTATGTTTGTTAATGTGGTATAACGTAATCTATTATTTTAAATAAGAAAGTAGAAGGGGTAAGAAGTTGCAAGCCGCTGCGCGCGTCTATAGTAGTTGAGAAAGTAGAGTAATAAATCATCCCAGCTTGTCGGTCCAGAGCGCCAGAGAGCCGCGCACGAGCTTCAGTCGGCGCTCGCGCGCGGCGGGCAGCAGACGTGCGCACTCGTCGCGCTGGCTCTCGACGTACCGCCGCAGCTCGCCCAGCCGCGTGCGCCATCTACGCGCGTTCAGATATTTCGCTTATCATCAATTCATTTCTCGTTTATTATTCGATTTATTTAAATAATCCAAAATAAAGCATTACTTTTATAATTGACTATAATGAAGTAAATTTCAATGACTAATTTTCATAAATAATAGGCATCACTACTGCTATTGAACGGACACATTTAACTTTCCGAAATTTCATCAGATTATATCTGTATTTAAAGATAATATTCTGAAAATTTCAATATACTTAGTACCAAAAAAATATACGTGATTTTGGTTATTTATTCTAAAACCTCACCACACATCACCAGGACGGAGGAGGGGGTTAAAAGTTGCTAAAAACATCAGGTGATTAATGGACGATCCCTAAAGTGGTAGGTCGAAATAAATAACGGTCGTGTAGAGTGACTCACGCGAGGTCCTGCGCCTCCCAGAAGTCCAGCTCGGCGTCGGCGTGCGCGTACTGCTCCTGCAGCGCGCGCAGCTGCTCCAGGCGACACGACACCTGCGGGGGGGGGTCCAGTCTGTTATAGTCATCTCGGAGCTTCGGCAGCGAACTTCGGTAGATTACGGGATCTCGCGCGAAGATGGCACAAGATAACGAGTAGGAATGATCGATATTCATCGATGTTTCATAACCATCGATGTTTAGCTGAAAAACATCGTGTTTTTACATCGACGTATTGACTTCGATAACATCGACAAATCGATGTAAAAAAAAAATAAACATCGAAAAGTCAATAGTTCTTTAGAGCGCCACCTAGCTTGCATTGAATGTACTAAGTTCAACTTATCAGTTCGATAATTATTAGATGACTATTAGATTCAACAAGCCAAGTTAAAAAATTTTAAGTTTTATTTGTTTGTTACCAAAAACATCGATGTTTACTTTGGTTTCATAAATAAAAATACATTTAATAAAAAATTTAAAACTTTAATTTGTTTGTTACCAAAAACATCGATGTTTTAGATATAATACATAGATGTTTTCCAATAGATATACATAATATATCGTACGTCGATACTTTTGATTCGATGTTGTCATCGATGTATACATCGATGTTTTTCTAATATCGATCATCCCTAAATTTAAGGAGCGACCTCGAGAAGAACGGAGGGAATGAAGCGGAAACTTAGAACGGTCAAAGGAAGACCATCGCAAATAGCAGAGCGCACTATCGGCAGACACCGAAGGCGTTTCTGTACCGTCCGCCCCGGAAAGGGGAGAAGGACTAAGGGACAAGTAGACAAGAATTAAATAACTTGTAGGGAACGGAAGCGTGCGCACCTGAAGGGCAGAGAACCCAAGACATTACCCGTACAACCACGAAAGGTTGATAGGGCCATGGGTTGGTGGTGGGACTAGCCGTCGTCCATGGTTTTGCTTGCGTAAAAACATTTGCTTGCCTACTAATGTTTGCTTAAGTTATTAGAGCTACGTTATTAAAAACACAAAACGACGTATTTATATTACAGACGAAAGTAGATACTGGTCAAAAATATTGTATTTAGCTTTAATAATTTAAGTTTAGCAACGAGAAATCTGTGCGTCGGGTCAATTTATTATACAAACGCTGATAAAAAATCTGAAGCTTCGTTCGTTTGATAGTGTGAATTTAATCTAATGATTGAGTTTACGTTGTTTTTATAATGTTACTTACTGTTGTTTGCGATTTACTTTACAGCAAATCGCAAATAACAGTGATAACCTAAATAGAGCTAAACACGAAGCGGACTTTGATAAAAACCCTTTTCAGTACTCGAAAAATATTTTCAAAGATCACAGTGGTAAGCTTCTCTTGACCACTGAGCAAACGACGACTTTAAGACTACTTTAAGACTACATATGATGTACCTAAGACTGAGAGTTCTTACATAGACCCGAACAAGCAGAGACCTGTGAAACCTAGGGTTGCCTTCGAAAGCTCTCCACCTAATATAGAGGAAATAGACTATCAAATTCAAAAGAAAGCATCAAAATCTGCTCCAGGCCCAGATGGCATTCCCTACATAGTGTACAAAAAATGTCCTTCAGTGCGTAAACACATCATGAACATTTTCAGTAGGATCTGGTCAAGTAAGCAAATACCATCAACATTTGGCAAAGCAATCTTTGTCCTGATACCGAAAACACATGAAGCAACTCACCCAAAAGATAACAGACCGATAGCCCTTACAAACACAATCTCCAAGATCTTCTTTAGTGTACTTCAGTCAAGGATGTCAAGATTCATGATCGAGAATGGGTATTTTGGGCTCAATCACCAGAAAGGGTTCCTACCTGGTATTTCTGGATGCCTTGAACATAATACCCTACTAGCAGAATGTCTGAAAGATGCCAGGTTGCATGAGAGACAAGTAACAGTCTGCTGGATAGATCTTGAAAATGCTTTTGGTTCTGTGCACATTGAATTGTTGATATTTGCTCTGAGATGGTATAATTTTCCTCCTTTGGTACTAAGCATGATCACCTCATATTACTCACAACTAAAATTTGTCATAGCAGTAAACAAAGAATACACAATGCCTTTGAACTACAATGTGGGCTTGTTTCAGGGTTGCTGCTTATCACCAATAGTATTTAACATAGTGATTAATATCTTAGTGGACAAACTAATAAACCATGAAAGGAAATGGGGTTATCGATTTAAAACGAACAACAAGTATACTGAATCCATCTTGGCATTTGCAGATGACATTGCACTGCTAACTAGAAATCCAAAGCAATGTCAAGCACTACTAAGGGAAGTGGAAGAGTTTTGTTCATGGACCGGTGGACTTAGAACAAAGCCAAGTAAATGTCATTGCTTGTGTCTGGGAAGACGGGACACCAAATACACATCTTACGACCCAGAACTCTCTATAAATGGGCAAAAAGTAGCCACCGTTGCAGAATTGGTCCCTTTTAAATTCCTTGGCAGAAAAATTGATTACAAAGGACGCACACCTTCCTTAGAGGTAGTTGTTGAAAATTTCATAAATGACCTAAATTTGGTAGACAATCAGCCAATCAGCAATATCAAGAAAGTATGGATATACGACAACTACCTAACATCACGTCTTACTTGGGCCTTTTCTGGTTTACGACATCGGTAAAACCCTCTTAAGCAAGTTAGATGCTAAGGTTATAAAGAATTTGAAGTTATGGTTTGGACTGGCTCAATCAGTTGATCCCTCAGCTTTATTCAGGGATCAAAATAATTTCGGGATGAAACTAAAGAAACCTTCGGAACTCTATAAACACCTTCGAGTAACCAAAATGCTTGTCTTAGGAAAATCACAAGACAAATTAATCAAATCACTCCCAAAAGATAAAAGTACATTAGAGCTAGAATCAAGACTTCAATTCCATAAACAATTTATGGCTGGCGCTCAGACCAGTAAAGTAGGGTTAGGTACGAGAAGGAAAAAGGAAGACAAAGACATAGTGAAATCATTTCTGCAACAGGATGAAAACGACCGCTATAAAGTTCATGCTTTAAATCTGGAAATCCAAAACGACTGGTTAAATATAGGTGAGTTCTGTATCCCCTTGGCTCTGAAATTGCGCACCTTGTTGTATGACTGGTCTCCTGCCTTAATCAAATTCTATCTAAATGCCTTTCCTTTTTCACGAAAGTGAAAAATTGCACTCTGGGCATCTTGGTCATGCGGACAAGAAGACTCCTATATATGTGACTGAGCACTTATCACCAGCCAATAAAAAGCTTCACGCGGCGGTAAGGGCCGCAGTCAAAGAAAAACAATATCAGTTCATCTGGGTGCGAAACGGCAAGATATTTGTGCGGAAGAATACTACCTCGCGATCGTTGGTTATCAGCACCGTAGATGCTATTAAAAGACTTTAAAATTTAATATTGTAAATTGTAAAATTGGTTGTAACAAGTAATAATAATTTATCTTTCTACTACCAGAACGTGAGGGGGTTAAGAACGAAGTGTGAAGAATTTTATATGAATGTACTTAAATATGATTACGATATATTAATTCTAGTAGAAACGTGGTTGAACGATAGTATTTTTGATTGTGAATTCTTAGACGCGAGATACAACATTTTTAGGCGAGACCGAAGTTCCACCTCATCCTCTTTATATAAAAAAGAGGGAGGTGGTGTTTGTATAGCGGTAAACAAGAACATAAAAGTAACTAGAAAGATCAAATGGGAATCAGAGTGTGAGGATGTTTGGCTTACCCTTAGCTCAGGTGATGCCGATGGTACCGAGCCATTCTTAAACATCTGTGCAGTGTATATACCCCCACCGGTAAATCAGGACTATTTAAAAACCTTTCTCTCAAGTGTAACTAAAGCCATTAGTAGTATGACAAACACATCAACAGCGATCATCTTCGGAGATTTTAATCTGACAAATATAATCTGGGAGTATGACGAACATTTATCCGCTTACATTCCTCTACCGTGTAATAACACAACAGATAATATATTTATGGACGAAATGCAATTTAATAATTTATATCAATGTAATCATGTTAGAAATAATAATAATCGAATTCTTGACTTGATCTTAACTGACTCACCGACAAGACTTAAAATTTCAGAATGCTTATCTCCCTTGACAAATTTAGATGTTCATCACCCGGCTCTGGAAATTAATTTTAACATGATACAAGTAGAACGATCACTTAAAAGTAACAGGACCCCAAGATTAAACTTTAATAAATCGGATTACCAAAAAATCAACAAGGAAATTGCAACTGTAAATTGGTGGGATAGATGGAAGGATATGGATGTAGAGGAAATGGTAGGTGATTTCTACACTATCTTAAATTCAATCATAGAAATGTACACTCCATACTCTAGGCCTCACAATGAGAAATACCCTAACTGGTTCACCATTCCTCTAATAAAGTGTACACGAGAGAAATTAAAGTTCCATAAAAAATATAAAAAATATGGTAACCCCAGGGATAAAGACACATTCAACCTTCTTAGAAATAGATATGATAACATGTTAAAAGAATGTTACAAAATCTTTAAAGAAAATGCTGCAAATACTATTAGATTTCAACCTAAAAAAATTTGGTCATTCGTAAAGAGTCAAAAAAGTAATAACCTTTCTATACCCAATCAAATGCACTTGGATGATAGAGTCGCAGCAGGTGGTCAGGAAATAGCCGATTTATTCTCCGAATATTTTCAATCGGTCTATACGTTGCATAAAAACTACATTGCTGGAGATTATGACCCTGTGCTTGAAGAGAGTTCGTCATCCTTCAGTAAATGTGCATTAACCGAAACTGAAATACTAACTGCTCTTAAAAGATTAGATCCAAATAAGGGACCAGGATTAGATGGAATACCAAATAAGTTTCTAAAACAATGTGCTGAAACTTTAGCAATGCCATTGCATATCTTATTTAATAAGTCCCTAACAGAGGGTATCTTCCCAGCAATATGGAAGCAGGCTCGGTTGACACCAATACACAAGAAAGGCGATATGTCGAACATATGCAATTATAGGCCCGTGTCGATTCTCCCTGCAATCGGAAAGGTCTTTGAGGGGCTAATGCAGAAAAAAATTTATTGGCACGTGAAGGAAATTATTCACTCAGAACAACATGGTTTTATGCCCAAAAAATCAACAGCATCTAACTTGATAGGTTTTATTAGTGACATCGCTGAGGCTCTAGATGATGGAGATGAAGTGCATGCTGTTTATACAGATTTCAGCAAAGCGTTTGATTTAATAGACCATGCTAGGTTACTTAAAAAAATTTCGGCAGTCGGTATTCATGGCTCATTGTTAAGGTGGTGTGAGTCATACCTTCAAAGAAGGTCACAATTAGTAATGATACGTGGCTACTCTTCCAGAAGTAAAATTATACCAACTGGTGTCCCGCAGGGCTCGCATATGGGTCCTTTATTGTTCGTGATATATATAAATGACTTAGCTCAACAGTTGAAGTGTCCGTTTAAGATGTATGCCGATGATCTAAAGATATATAAATGTATCAAGACTGAAAACGATGTAAAAATACTACAAAAAGATTTAGATAGGGTACAGACATGGAGTGAAAACAATAAAATGAAACTTAATATTGAAAAGTGTTATCACATAAAATTCACGCGTAAAAAAATACCTATTACAGCCATATACACATTACAGAAAGCCCATCTAAAAGAAGTTAATGAAATTCGAGATTTGGGAGTAATAGTAGACAGTCGTTTAAGCTTTATAAGTCACGTAGATAGCATTGTTAAAAAAGCCTCTAGACTATCTGGGTTTATATCAAGGCAAACAAAAATCTTTAAAGACCCCAAAATTCTTATACCTATATACAACTGCTTAGTAAGAAGTATCTTAGAATACAATAGCCCAATATGGTCACCTGGGTATGCCGTGCACATCAAAAGAATTGAGCGGGTCCAGAAAAGATTTATTTATCACTTAACTTACATTAACAATAAATGTAAAGAGTTAGAAACTTATGACTCTAGACTAAAATATTTTAATCTCAATTCATTAACTACTCGTCGGAAAATAGCGGATATTTTGACTTTATACAAAATTATACATGGTTTAATGATCTGTCCAAACTTTTTAAATAAAATTTATTTTAAGATCCCACGTTCTGGTAGTCGTCTGTCAAATATGTATAGTTTTCAATTACCACATTTTCGTACAAATATTGGATATCACTCGGTTTTATATAGAATTCTGTCATCCTATAATGCTTTATGTCCAAACTTTGATATTTTCAATGGCTCCTTGGCAACGGCCAAGAATATTATTCATGTATTAGTTAAATAGTTTGTAGTTTTTGTAATTAGTTTAAGCTGAACATGTTAAAATTGCATGCTGTGTTCACTGTAATAAGAATGAACATTGTACGCCTTTTAAATTGTTTACACACATAATATGTTTTTATATTGTATCATTCAATTTGTGAACCTAATAAAAAAAAAAAAAAAAAAAAAAAAAAAAAAAATGACTTTACCTGATCAAAGTAACTTAGTACGATGGGGAAAAGCCTCTGAAAAAAGTTGTTTTGCATGTGGTGAGGTGATATGTACGGCGAAGCACTTATTGGTAGGATGCAGGGAGCTACTAGAAAGAGGTCATCACTCACGCCGTCATGACAGAGTACTTGAAATCATACGTGAGGCAGTAAGCCTTTCGGTAGCTAGAGCGCAAAAAGGATTGACCACGAACATTAGACAAATAAACTTCGTAAAAGAGGGTTCAAGGGCAACGGCCAAGAACAAGCCCTACTCAATCCTAGGAGCTGCACATGATTGGATTATTTTAATGGACACGTATGAGAAACACTATAAAATACCAGATGATGTGGGTGTCTCGTCTTCCAGGCCAGACATATTCCTTTTCTCAAGAAGTACTAAACGCATAGTACTTGTAGAGCTTACCGTGCCGTGGGAAACCAATATACCTAAAGACCACGCAATGAAACAGAATAAATACTACGACCTAAGAAACGAATTAACGAGGAACGGTTATGTAGTAAATCTATATGCTGTAGAAGTAGGAGCGAGAGGTATACCAGCTAAGTCTCTCTACAATTTACTAAAGGACCTTGGATTATCTAGGACTGCGGTAAGTTCTTTATTAGAACGTGCATCTAAAGCTGCGGTCGAAGGTTCATACCGGATTTGGCTGGCCAGGGAGAGAGGTATGGGTGAATAAGGGGAGTGTTGTCAGACGTAAAGGGGCCCCTTAACCCTGCACCCGGCTCACAAGCTCCGGGGTTCACTCGTGCCTCTCTTCCCCGGCCACACAATGGACCCGGCACCCGCACAGAGAAACCATTGAATGCTAAGAAGTTTGTCTTTCTTATTTATCTACAGTACTTATGGGGAAGTATTAGCCATAAATGTCAATGTGAGAGTTACTGCGAACATATATATAAAGCAATATATGTTACTATTTAACATTACAAATTAATTTATTGATCTTTTTACCACCATCAGACATTCATGGTCATTTTCATGGTAAACAACATTTTATGCTAATAATCAAAGCGGAGACTACTCTATCTATCTCTATACTAATTTTTTATTAATATACCCGTTATGGCCATATAGTGATAGCTATTCGGCGCCTTATCTCTAGCCAAGTACAAGTACCAGCAGTACTCACTTCCAACTCCTCGGATGTCCAGGCGGCGGCTTCAGACGTCTCCTTGGCCAGCTCCGCGTCCAGCGACTGCTGTTCTCGTGAGACACTCGCTTTCACTTCCGCTATTTTTGTACGAGTTTCTTCCTGAAATTAAAGAAACGACGTGTTTAATTGAAAAATTACACTGAATGCACCGGTTCCGTTATTGGTTTGATGTTTATATATTCCAAACTGTCCTAATGTTAACTGGTACAAAAATTCAAATTAAAATAATTTAATATTTGTTTGTGCGCACTAATTAGTAACAGTTCGGAATTTTACCGTAAGCAATAGGTGGTTGTAAACTGAAAATGTTTATAATAATTACATCAATATTTTAAACATTGACTGATTTGATTGATTCAGCCTGTTGATGTACATGTATTTAAATTAAAGCCTTTGAGGGTAGGACGGAAAATCTACCACATCAGCCGTTCGATCAAGCGGGCATTTTTATCTCTCGGGATCTTGCACCTGTCGCGAGCTGCTACAACCGCCGCCGCCCCGTGTACTCACGAGCAGCAGCGCGCGGCGGCGGGCGAGCGCGGAGCGTGCGCGCGCGCAGTCGGCGCGGGCGGCGGCCAGGCGGCCCGCCTCGCGCCTGTCGCGAGCTGCTACAACCGCCGCCGCCCCGTGTACTCACGAGCAGCAGCGCGCGGCGGCGGGCGAGCGCGGAGCGTGCGCGCGCGCAGTCGGCGCGGGCGGCGGCCAGGCGGCCCGCCTCGCGCCTGTCGCGAGCTGCTACAACCGCCGCCGCCCCGTGTACTCACGAGCAGCAGCGCGCGGCGGCGGGCGAGCGCGGAGCGTGCGCGCGCGCAATCGGCGCGGGCGGCGGCCAGGCGGCCCGCCTCGCGCCTGTCGCGAGCTGCTACAACCGCCGCCGCCCCGTGTACTCACGAGCAGCAGCGCGCGGCGGCGGGCGAGCGCGGAGCGTGCGCGCGCGCAGTCGGCGCGGGCGGCGGCCAGGCGGCCCGCCTCGCGCCTGTCGCGAGCTGCTACAACCGCCGCCGCCCCGTGTACTCACGAGCAGCAGCGCGCGGCGGCGGGCGAGCGCGGAGCGTGCGCGCGCGCAGTCGGCGCGGGCGGCGGCCAGGCGGCCCGCCTCGCGCCTGTCGCGAGCTGCTACAACCGCCGCCGCCCCGTGTACTCACGAGCAGCAGCGCGCGGCGGCGGGCGAGCGCGGAGCGTGCGCGCGCGCAGTCGGCGCGGGCGGCGGCCAGGCGGCCCGCCTCGCGCCTGTCGCGAGCTGCTACAACCGCCGCCGCCCCGTGTACTCACGAGCAGCAGCGCGCGGCGGCGGGCGAGCGCGGAGCGTGCGCGCGCGCAGTCGGCGCGGGCGGCGGCCAGGCGGCCCGCCTCGCGCCTGTCGCGAGCTGCTACAACCGCCGCCGCCCCGTGTACTCACGAGCAGCAGCGCGCGGCGGCGGGCGAGCGCGGAGCGTGCGCGCGCGCAGTCGGCGCGGGCGGCGGCCAGGCGGCCCGCCTCGCGCCTGTCGCGAGCTGCTACAACCGCCGCCGCCCCGTGTACTCACGAGCAGCAGCGCGCGGCGGCGGGCGAGCGCGGAGCGTGCGCGCGCGCAGTCGGCGCGGGCGGCGGCCAGGCGGCCCGCCTCGCGCCTGTCGCGAGCTGCTACAACCGCCGCCGCCCTGTGTACTCACGAGCAGCAGCGCGCGGCGGCGGGCGAGCGCGGAGCGTGCGCGCGCGCAGTCGGCGCGGGCGGCGGCCAGGCGGCCCGCCTCGCGCCTGTCGCGAGCTGCTACAACCGCCGCCGCCCCGTGTACTCACGAGCAGCAGCGCGCGGCGGCGGGCGAGCGCGGAGCGTGCGCGCGCGCAGTCGGCGCGGGCGGCGGCCAGGCGGCCCGCCTCGCGCCTGTCGCGAGCTGCTACAACCGCCGCCGCCCTGTGTACTCACGAGCAGCAGCGCGCGGCGGCGGGCGAGCGCGGAGCGTGCGCGCGCGCAGTCGGCGCGGGCGGCGGCCAGGCGGCCCGCCTCGCGCCTGTCGCGAGCTGCTACAACCGCCGCCGCCCCGTGTACTCACGAGCAGCAGCGCGCGGCGGCGGGCGAGCGCGGAGCGTGCGCGCGCGCAGTCGGCGCGGGCGGCGGCCAGGCGGCCCGCCTCGCGCCTGTCGCGAGCTGCTACAACCGCCGCCGCCCTGTGTACTCACGAGCAGCAGCGCGCGGCGGCGGGCGAGCGCGGAGCGTGCGCGCGCGCAGTCGGCGCGGGCGGCGGCCAGGCGGCCCGCCTCGCGCCTGTCGCGAGCTGCTACAACCGCCGCCGCCCCGTGTACTCACGAGCAGCAGCGCGCGGCGGCGGGCGAGCGCGGAGCGTGCGCGCGCGCAGTCGGCGCGGGCGGCGGCCAGGCGGCCCGCCTCGCGCCTGTCGCGAGCTGCTACAACCGCCGCCGCCCCGTGTACTCACGAGCAGCAGCGCGCGGCGGCGGGCGAGCGCGGAGCGTGCGCGCGCGCAGTCGGCGCGGGCGGCGGCCAGGCGGCCCGCCTCGCGCCTGTCGCGAGCTGCTACAACCGCCGCCGCCCTGTGTACTCACGAGCAGCAGCGCGCGGCGGCGGGCGAGCGCGGAGCGTGCGCGCGCGCAGTCGGCGCGGGCGGCGGCCAGGCGGCCCGCCTCGCGCCTGTCGCGAGCTGCTACAACCGCCGCCGCCCTGTGTACTCACGAGCAGCAGCGCGCGGCGGCGGGCGAGCGCGGAGCGTGCGCGCGCGCAGTCGGCGCGGGCGGCGGCCAGGCGGCCCGCCTCGCGCCTGTCGCGAGCTGCTACAACCGCCGCCGCCCCGTGTACTCACGAGCAGCAGCGCGCGGCGGCGGGCGAGCGCGGAGCGTGCGCGCGCGCAGTCGGCGCGGGCGGCGGCCAGGCGGCCCGCCTCGCGCCTGTCGCGAGCTGCTACAACCGCCGCCGCCCTGTGTACTCACGAGCAGCAGCGCGCGGCGGCGGGCGAGCGCGGAGCGTGCGCGCGCGCAGTCGGCGCGGGCGGCGGCCAGGCGGCCCGCCTCGCGCCTGTCGCGAGCTGCTACAACCGCCGCCGCCCCGTGTACTCACGAGCAGCAGCGCGCGGCGGCGGGCGAGCGCGGAGCGTGCGCGCGCGCAGTCGGCGCGGGCGGCGGCCAGGCGGCCCGCCTCGCGCCTGTCGCGAGCTGCTACAACCGCCGCCGCCCTGTGTACTCACGAGCAGCAGCGCGCGGCGGCGGGCGAGCGCGGAGCGTGCGCGCGCGCAGTCGGCGCGGGCGGCGGCCAGGCGGCCCGCCTCGGCGCGCAGAGCCGCTACGGCCGCGCACAGTCGGTCCGCACACTCCGCATCCATCAGCGAGCTGCCACAACCACCACCGTTAATTATCTATACACGACACGGTACGTGATGATGTGTTTTCGGAAAAAGACCAGGAACTGAGACAGTACCGTGAAAATAGAAGCTCATGTCTTAACGTGAACTAGCTCAGAATAAAGCTTTGTCGTAAAATTTGATCTCAGTAAAATCACACCTCAACTTGAAACATCGTCAAACTAGAGGTCACTTTAAGATGCAGCTAACGACCCTATACATCTATACCAATTTTAAATGAAAAACACTTTATTGGCATGTGTCATCTGATACATACTTCTCATCCACAGTTAGTAAAGCTAATGCAGGTAGTTGTGCAGACAAATGTATGAGTCCCTGCTTGTATTCCACACAGCTATCGAGTGTCTTTTTCTGCCACAATGCTAGCTCTGTTTCTTTACTCGTCACCATCTGGAATTCATCAAAAATATACGTTTTTGACTTAAATAATAAGAAAAAAATACAACTATTTTATAATCAATAGGGGATCGAACAAATTTTCAGAAAGTGTTTTAAATTAATCTTTATGGATACTTATTCCCATAAAAAAATAAAACTTTATTTTTTTATAGCCGTTTAAGTACTCAAAATCATATTTTAATATTGTCTGTTTAAAAATCCCGCCAAATTGCCACGCTATATCATCTGAGAGCGCGTGACGTCATCTGGGGCTATAACAAAACAGCTGCATGAGCATAAGTTCACGAGAAGTTTTGTTTCGTGGAGTAGATTTTTTATTTGTTCTTATGGAACGCAAAAAATATCGTTGGTATGCAGTACCTCAATGTACGAACACATCAAAAAGTACTCCAAATAAAATATTCATTTGATGTGCCAAGAAAAGCAGATAAACGAAAAAAATGGTTAGACTTAGCGAGTAGAAAATGCAACGAAATGAATTCACCAATTTACTTTTGTGAAGATTATTTTCACGTAAATATACATTAATTACTACAAATAAATAGAATGAAATTTGCTTAAATTAATTTTTAATAAATATATTATATTGTTTTCTCTCTACGGTCAACTACTATTATAGATTTTTTCTTTTTGTATTTTTTTTTTTGTAACACTAAAGAATGTGATATAGTGTTGACAGTATTCTACTTGCGACGACCGTTCTTGTGTAGTGGTGCGAGTAGTCGCCTCAACACCCCGCGCCGGCGATTGCGGGTTCGATTCCCGCTCAGGACAGATAATTGTATTTGTACAAATATTTGTTTCCTGTCTGGGTGTATGTTCTTGTGGTTCTCCCCACCGTGTCTCGGAGAGCACGTAAAGCCGTCGGTCCCGGTTGTTATCATATACACCTGATAGCGATCGTTACTTATAGTAGTATATTATTCGCCAACCTACAATAGAGCGGCGTGGTGGATTAAGCTCCAACCCTTTGTCTATATGGAGAAGAGGCCTTCGCTCAGCAGTGGGTGGTTTACAGGCTATTACAGTACAGTAGGTACAATACATATATTGCGTAATATTAGAGGTTATTTTTCAAGGAGGTATTTTTTCAAGTACCTAGGTATTTATGGCAAATAATATATTATTATATATTTATAATAGTAATACAGAAGTTTTCACATTTCAAAACACAAATTTTGTCACAAAAGTCTGAATTACTTGCAAAGAAATTGCAAATCAGAAACGTATTCACTCTGGGAAGATTTCGATTGTCGGCTTTCGTAAATCCTGTTTTCATTATAAAAAAAACTGGTTAAACACCACGTGACAGCTTTTAAATCAATTACCGTATCCTAATTTATCAATAATGTTTTAGCAACTTTTATAATTTCAACAAAATTATGGAAATAACTGAGTAAACTAAGTAGATAGTACCCATGCAGTCAATGATTGTCCACAGATGACATCACGCACTGTGATTGGTGTTTCAGTACTGTTTAAAAATATTGAAAATAACAACATTTTATTTCTTCATTTAAAAATATTTAAATGAATTATATTAAATTATTATTAGGTAAATAATCGTAAAACAGTATATTTATTTTATCTAACCACATTTTACATTTTAATCTGATTACTGTCCGATTCCCCTATTAGGGGGCATCCATAAATTACATGAGGCGTTTAGAGGAGGGAGGGGTCGAACCAAATCTCACAGAATCTCACACTTTTTCTCGGCAATTATCACGTTTTTTTTTCCTCATTACAAATCTAAAATAGTTTTCATGTATCGGTGATGACCTTTTTTTTTAGGAATACGTACAGCCTGGAGGTTGAAACATCGGTACGGGAGCCGCAATGACCGTTGTTTTCGCGTGCACTTAATAAAAATCTTAAACTTAAAACAATATTTTAAAAATACGCATTTTCAAAAATCTCACGTGCGATAAGGGAGGGAGTCGAGCAAAATCTCACGAAATCTCACCAAGAAGTGGGGGGTCGAAAAATCTCCAAAATTGTCTCACGTAATTTATGGACGCCTTACTTATCCTTTTGATGCTTCTAACAATCTAGGCATATATGTGTGCATAAGATTGGATAGATGTAACTGAGTGTTAACTAAAGGTACAGTCAATTGCATTTATTTCGACAGTAAATTTTATTGAACTTTCATGAAAAAACGATAAGTTCACCTGTTGCTCGATTAAATTTTATGTCAACAACGATTGCAACGTCATTGACACAAAATTTATGATTGTTAACAAGTACACATACCCAATACCGTTTGCCAAATAGTAGTCAATGAAAATAAAACATCGCAACTACAATACCAGGGGTATTGTTATATTTTAAACTTAAATTACTAATTAGAAATAGACACGTAAAAAAAAAACAACTTGATTACCTTTTGTCACACTAAAATTCAGTTACAGAACATATAAGCTTCATGCATACATTGCACGGTGCAATGACTTCAATGTTTATTGTATATACCTTAGCGATTTGCTCAGCGAGCGCCCGTTTGGAGTCGTGCACGCGTGTTGCGTAGTCTACGTCATCTAAGAGTCGAGCCCGCTCTGCCACTGACAACGACTGCGAAGACAGCTCCGAGCGAAGACGCTCCAGTTCCGCGCTGAAAACATTGTTCAAAGTTTTATAAAGTATTATGCTGGTTGTACACACTCGTCGAGATACCCCGAAACAGGCCGAGCGAGCGTGTGTACAGGGCGCTCTCGTCTCGTCTCGGTCGCTCTCGGTGGCTTGTCGGTTTTTTGCGCCCGAGTCAAAGGGTCTCGTTGGCTCTCGCGAGGTAAACGAGAGCGAGCATGTACACACTCGTTCATTTAGTTGCTCGCTAACGGTATTTATGAACGCACGTGTTTTACTATGTGGTCTAATAAACGAGAATTATATTTTTTGGAGTGCTATCAAACAGAACCTGTTTTATGGAACTCGAAGGATGTGAAACACAAGGATAAACAATGTATCCATGACGCTTGGGTGCGAATAAGCGAGCACATGGAAAAATGTCCGGTCGCAGAGTTGAAAAAGAAGCGGGACTCACTTATGGCTACCTATCGTAGTCATAAAAGAAGGGTTATTGCCTCAATCCAGTCTGGAGCTGCAGCTGATTTATGTTTATTGTCCTATAACAGCAAGTCATTTCACACACGTGGTCTCGGCTTCTTTTATGGGGGAAAGGATTAAAGTTTAATCAGCCACATTAGGATGCGGGTTGTCCGATATATTCTAGTGAATTAAAACTAATTAAATATGATTAAAAAACTACAATATTTTATATTTTTACATTTGACAATAAATCTCCATACGCATTTACTGTATGTGTATGTGTGGACACTAGGGTTGCCAACCATATTATAATACAGTAATAATATACAGTATTGTACTCTATTTCGGGACTCCGTACTAATATACTATTGAAAAAATATAAAGTACGCGAAAATACTATATTTCAGACCGAAACTTTCAGTAGAATAGATCAATGTCTATATTTTGCAACACTAAAACTAATAAAAAAGAACAGATTCCGCAATTTTTGACCACGCCTTTCGTTCGACAATTTTTTTTTTCAAATAAAAAAAAATCAGTGTCAATAAATAGCTAAGGCACGATCATTTTTTTCATTGAATACTCATCATCATCTCCCTGCCCTTATCCCACTTCTGTAGGGTCGACACAATATGTTTTCTTCTTCCATTCCTCCCTATTATTCGTCACTTCAGCGCTTACTCCTTTCTTTCTCATGTCCTCTCCCACACAATCCATCCATCGCTTTTTTGTCCCGCCGATCGCTCTATGTCGTTCGACATTCATCCCTAACATTCTTTTACCAATATAGCATTCATCCCTCCTCATTACATGCCCATACCATGCTAACCTACTGCTCCTCATTTTTTCCGTCACTGGTGCTACTTTCAAACTTCCCCTTATATACTCATTTCTAATCCGATCTTTCCTCGTCACTCCACACATCCATTTCAGCATTCTCATCTCGGCGTCACTTTCGTTGCCCAACATTCTGATCCATATAACGACAGGTCTTATGATCATTTTGTAGATTTTCCCCTTAAGTGTAAGGGGCATTCGTGGATCACAAGCTGTTCCAGAGATCTGTCGCCATTTCATCCATCCCGCATTTATTCTATTTTTCACGTCACGGTCTACATTCCCGTCATTTTGGATTAATGACCCAAGGTACCGGATGTTGGAGCATACTGGTGGGGATACACCATTAAGGCAATATGAGAAAAACTGGATGAACCGCTGAAATCGCAGAACAAGTGCTCAATTTTGGTTCTACTTATTTTTAACCCCACGTTCGCCAGGCTTTCCTGCCATTTTTTCAATCTGCTCTGAACCTCAAGAGCATTATCTCCGACAAGAACAACGTCGTCGGCAAACAGTATACACTAGGGTGCTTCCTCCTGTATGTCTGATGTTAGAACATCCATAACTACGAGGAAAAAATACGGGCTTAAAGCCGAACTCTGGTGCAAGCCGACAGCCACATTGAAACATCGACAGCCACTTACCAGTTACTCCGGCTTTGGGCCGGACGTGTGTACTACCTCTATCATACATGGCGTGAACAAGTCGTACATACTCTCTGGCACACCTTTCACTTTCATAGCCCACCATAGAACCTTACGGGGGACCCTATCGTATGTCTTTTCAAGATCTATGAACACCATATGCAAGTCTTTTTGTGCATGTCGCTATTTTTCACAAAGTTGGCAAAGTGCAAATATGGCGTCCATAGTTCCCCGGCCGGGCATAAACCCAAATTGGTTCTCTGTGACCTCACTTTCTTCTCTCATTCGTCGCGCTATCACTTTCTCCCATATCTTCATACTATCTACTATGTACATCCCATATCTACATACTATACTTCACCGAAGTAGCGCCATGCTGCTTGCAGCTGAATGGGTCGGCGCGCCCGTGGAAGTACTTCGCTCTCACTTAACATCGACGTGAAATGACGGCACTGTCGTCGTGTTTCGTTCGGTTTGTGAGATCCAGTGGCCCATCCGTTCCCTTACCTGGCCCATCCCTTCCCTCCACAGATCCGGTGGAACATCCCTCCCCTTCCTAAAGGCCGGTAACGCACCCGCTAATCGTCTGATGTAGCGGGTGTCTAAGGATGTTGACTTTACCACCAGGTGAATCGACTGTCCGTTTGCCCCCTCTAACATAAAAAAAAACTATGTGACATAAGCTTTATTCCCCGATAACTGTTGCAATCCTGTATGTCACCTTTATTCTTAAAGATTGGCACCAGTGAACTATTGCACCATTCCTCAGGTATAACCTCTTCTTGCAACAACTTATTGAAGAACAAAGTCAGCCACTTTCATCCATCCGCATTCAAAGACTTCCATACTTCCGCTGGTACACCATCTTTTTTTTTTTCGCTGGAAAATGCATTTACGCATCCCGCCGCCCGAAGGCGACGGGTATGTGGGACTCGCTGACATGGCAGAACGTGTCAGAATACTGCACTAAAACCCAGCGGTGCCCTCATCGTCGTAATGGGGCGCCACGGGATCGCTTTCGCATGCAACCGTGACGCCCCGACGGTTGGCCCGCCTGCGCCTATGCGTCCGCCTTCGCCTATAGAGCGCTCGCGGGCACCGTGAGCGCTCTATTTCTCTGGTGGCGAGTGGGAGGATTATAGGTGCCCCTCCCACAGGTACACCATCTGGCCCAACTGATTTTCCATTCGTCATACTCTACACTGCCGTCTTCACTTCCTTTATACTTACTTCTATCACCATCCCTTCATTACTTCATACATTTTCTAACACACCGCTCCATTCATTTTCTTCGTTCATTAATTTATTTAAGTATCTTATCTTATCGTATCTTTAGTTCCTCATCGTTCGTCAAGATCTTCCCCGCTTCGTCTTTTAAACATTTCATATAGTTCATATCTCTTGCATTCATCTCTCTCTCTCTTGATATTCTAAAAAGATCTTTTAGACCTCTTGGGCTCTCCAGAAAATCGTACAACTTATCTTGTACCTTGGCCCTTGTAATTGCGACTGCTTTCTTAGCCTTCTTTTGAATAAAACTAAATAAAAGCAGTTGACTTTTTATATGATCGTAATTATATGAGTCATAATAAGTTATTCGTCAAAATTGTAGTATAACCTATTATCACTGCACTCGCCGACCGATGCTATTTTTTTAATAATCAAAGAACAAATATATGAAATTATATCGCTAATCAAATTCTTCAAATGTAAGAATTAATTACCTTTTTTGCTGCAATTGTTGTTGTAATAAACAATAGAAACCACATTTACTTTTCACTAACTTTACAAACAATAAATTGACAAAACAGTTCGTGTGTAAATTGCGTGCGTTTGCCGCTGTCTCTTCTACTTGCACGCGTCATAAGTTGGGATCGTGCCTCTCTATCGCTTTTTCCGCGCTCTCGCTCACTAATTGTGACAATGGCATCATGTTTTTTGGAAATGTACCCGGTAGCTTTCATCGATTTACTAGGGGTTATTAAAATTAAATATTTAAATATTAACCAACAATCACACCACGTTAACCTAGTCCCGTGCTAAGTTCGTAAGAACTTGTGTTACAGGTACTAGGAACGGAAATAAATTTAAGATATAAATACATATATACATAAATACACATCCATGACCCGGTGCAGACATCTATATTCGTCATACAGATTATCTGCACCTGGCGGGATTCGAACCCGCGACCGCTGCTTAAAGTGTCCAGTTGCCTGACCACTCGACCAGCCGGCCGTCATAATACTATATTCAGACAAAATAATGTTGGCAACCCTAGTGTAGACCGTGTAACGTGTGTGCGTGTGCGTGTGCGGGTGAGCGTGTGTGTGACGCACCTGGCGCGCTCGATGTCGAGGTCGAGCGTGCGCGCCGCATCCGCGTGGTGCTGGCGCGCGGCGCGCTGCGCGTGCGCGCCGGCGGCGGCGTCGCGCCGCGCGCCGCGCACGTCCCTGAGCGCGGCGAGCAGCGCGTCGCGCCGCTCCACGCGCCGCGCCTCGTCCGCGCGTGCCGCCAGCTCCGCCTCGTCCTCCAGGCACATCTCGTACTCTGGACGTTATAAACGATATGGTTGTCAACAAATTATATTTGTTATTTACCTGGTGCATATTTAATATACGTTTTTATATGTATAAAATTGATTCATAGTTATTTATGCAACTGTCGTATAGTAAGGGATATTAAATCATGAATGTGGGTTTATCACATGAGGCGAAGCCGAGTGTGATAATAGTATTACATGAGTGTTTTAATACCTAATTATCAACGTTCTTTTGCATACAAGATTTTATCTACACCCATATTTTTGTAAAAAAAAAAAAAAAACAATAAAAATATTACAGAAAAATGGCAGGGATTCGAATAACCTACATTTTTTACGGCGCGCGGTATTTTGGTAGTGAAACGCGCGTGAATGACAATGTTCTTTTTTTGAAATTCATACAGATGTTCTTTTTTTTTAATTTATACAGAATCTACGCATCGAGCAGTAAGAATACGTTACGTGAAGTGTAAACACCTCACGTATCGGGGGTCGAGCGAAATCTCACGTGGGGGGGAGGGTGGTCTCCTTTTTTAGGAATATGTATATCCTGGAGGTAGAAATATCAGTACGGGGGCCGCGATGACCCTTTTTTTAGGAATACGTATAGCCTGGAGGTGGAAATATCGGTACGGGAGTCGCGATGACTTTTTTTACCCGACTGCGACAGAAGGAGGGTTATGTTTTTCGAGTGTATGTATGTATGTATGTCCATTTCTTTGGCACGCCCTACAGCCCAAACGGCTGGACGGTTTTTGACATATGAGGTGTCGTTGGATTTGTCTAAATTGTAGTAGTCACATAGGCTATATAAATTTTCAAAATGGCGCCCGCAAATGGCGGAATGAGGGGGGGGGGGGAGAGTTGAATTTTTTTTCTTACTGTAGCAATATGTATAATAAGAGTATTTTACGCAGTCGGGTTTTTTGATTTTTTTAATTAAGCATACTTGTTTAAGAATACGTATAGAATCAAGCTGGAAAAGCATTTTCAAAAATCTCACGCGAGATTAGGGTAGGGGGGAAGGGGTTGAGCAAAATGTCACGAAATCTCGCCAAGGTGAGAAGGAGGGAGGTGTCAAAAAACGCCAAAATTGTCTCGCGTAATTTATGTACACCCCTAAGCTCTATGCGCAGAAGGGATCGAAAAAAAAAACAAAGGAGTTGTAGGATGCCAAAGCCTTAGCGAAATGTTTTATGTATATGACGGCGCATTCGAAACGCCACCTGTCAAATTACGTTGGAACTAGATTTGACAACTACCGTCATCTAGCGGAGCGTCGTGACGTTGGCTAGCGCGGCCATGTTGGCATCATTGTTCTCGTAACCGCCATCGTGAGCGCACCACGTTTTCGACGAATCGCGTTTGTTCCACGTAATACGATAACTATCGCTAATTGTGATTGATCCTTAATAGTAAAAGTGATTGTTTTAATTATAGTGAACTGATTTTTTGGATTAAACTGTGACTTTCATTACTTTGTGAAGTTAAGTGATTATAAGATCGATTTTGGACGATCGAATTTGTTCTTCGCCTAGACGCCCACGTGAATTATCATGGCTGACCCTGTAACAAATATAATTAAGCAACCTTTGCGTAGGGTGAAATTAAAGGTAGCATTGTAACACTGAATAGTTTAGTGGGGATCGGAGGAGGAGCCGCTCGGGGCCTTATAAAAGGACGGGCTCGGTAGAATCTTTTTTTTTTCTCCTCTTCTGTGCAGGGTGCGAATTGTTGGGGTCCGGGTAGGCGTACGGAGCGGTCGACGCTAACTCTTCCCACGTGGCGACTTCTGCGGGTGAACCTCGGACCCCAACAACAGGCTTTTTTCTTGATCTCGCTACGAGAAGGAAGCAGGGGGGCAGAGAAGCCCATCCCTACAACCGTTCTACGGCGAGAGACGTCGAGCGTCGGACGGGGTACGCCGTCCACGTGTCCCGGCGCGCACATCCTGCCCGACACCTACACCAAGGCGGAGACCGGCTTGGGGTCATCCATGCTCCACGTGCCAATAGTTAAGTGCCCGTCCGGTTAACCTCTAGACCTGAACCAGGAATAGTTATAGAACCATGTAGCTCGTGATCTTTTAAAAATTAATAATAAACATTGTTATTGATAAATTTCTAACATTATTGTAACTTGCCTACCTACATATATGACTATGAAAATAAATGTTGTAGTTTTGTTCATTTAATATTGGTTTTATTTATTTCTCTTTATGGTCCGTCGGTATAGTATATAAAAAACTCCGCGACAACCCTGATAATGGGAACGCCTTCGCCTTTATATAAGTTAAATTATAAAGAATTATAGGTTCAAAATATTTATTAAATTGAAATGTTATTTACGTTAATGTTATGAATGTTAATTAGCACATCCGCTTAAAGACACTATAAAATATGCACTGAAACTAAATGCACGGCGTAGGCCTAATTTATTCAGCGCGGCGCCATGCGTGTGCGATGTTGTTTTGCTGAGCAACACCTAAAAGTTCGGTAATTGACCGAACAGGAGTGTTATTATGAAATTCAGTACAACATTATATTATCCGTTCGGGTGTTATTATGGTTATTAGGAAATTGGGTGTTTTAATGTTAGCAATAAGCTACCTTCTTCAGAATATTTTATAAAGAATTTAAAGCATGAGAGTAGATAAAGAAAAAAAAATTACTCACTTTTAATAACTTGTTGCAATTCCGCTATTTTCTCGTCGTCATTTCCGAGGAGAGATTTTAAATTCTGCAAGTAATCCTCATTCAAATCTTCAAACTGGCGATCGGGATTTTGAAACCTATTCACGAGTGACTTCATTAAAATTCGTTACACAGATATAAGAATATAATGGTAGAAGCTTGTATTTTTAAATAATTAATTTAACCGAAGTAGCGCCATGCTGCTTGCAGCTGAATGGGCCGGCGCGTCCGGGGAAGTACTTCGCCCTCATTTAATACCGACGTGAAATGACGGCACTGTCGTCGTGTTTCGTTCGGTTTGTGAGAGATCCGGTGGCCCATCCCTTACCTTACCTGACCCATCCCTTCCCTTCCCTCCACAGATCCGGTGGAACATCCCTCCCCTCCCTAAAGGCCGCAACGCACCCGCAAATCCTCTGATGTAGCGGGTGTCTATGAATGTCGTTTTTATTTACCACCAGGTGATTCGACTATCCGTTTGCTCCCTACAATATTAAATAATAATAATAATAATAATAATAATAATAAGAGAGAGAGAGAGAGAGGGGTAGAGCATGAGGAGGGCCCTTGGATTGCGGCGGTTCAGGAAGCATGTGCTAGAATCGAACCGATGAACCCAATCGCCATCTCTTCGGAGAACGTAGCTGATGCGGTCCGGCGGGCACCGAACTGGAAGAGTCCGGGGGCCGACGGCCTGCATCACTATTGGCTGAAAGGGTTCTCGGTATGCCATGCGACCTTGGCTCGACAATACCAAGAGGCGATAGAGCGGAAGACGCTTCCGAACCTCTTCACTACTGGGATCACTCACCTAGCTCCTAAGTCCACCAACACCGCGGATCCTACCAACTACCGCCCCATAACGTGTCTGACTTCCATCTACAAGACACTGACATCCGTTCTGAGCTGCAAGATCTCTCGTCATATTGACGAATTTAACATCTTGTCTGTAGCTCAGAACGGATGCCGTGGAGGCGGCCGCGGCACAAAGGAGCTCCTTATCATTGACTCTGTTGCGGGCCAGCTTGTCAAACGCAACCGTCGGAACTTCTCTGCTGCCTGGATCGACTACAAGAAGGCATTCGACTCGGTGCCTCATTCATGGCTTCTGAGGGTCCTCGAGCTGTACAATATCGACGGTGCAGTTCGAGACTTCCTCGAAGTATGCATGGGGCAATGGAGCACGATCCTTTGTCTCCAGGGCGAGAGACTGACGACGGGTGCCGATGACCGAATACGGATACGAAGGGGTATTTTCCAGGGTGATTGTCTGAGCCCACTTTGGTTTTGCTTGTCCTTGAACCCTTTAAGCACTCTGCTGGAGCGTTCGGGGACAGGCTTTCAGTTTCGGAGAGGAGGTACTAAAGTCTCCCACCTTCTCTACATGGATGACCTCAAGCTGCTGGCACCTAATCCTGCACGCCTTATGGAGTTGCTGAAAATCACTACTGAGTTCAGCGGCTCCATCAGGATGCAGCTTGGAGTGGATAAGTGTGCGGTCGTGCATGTGGACAGGGGACAGGTGACGCAATCGGCTGAAATTAGCCTAGAGCTTTCTAACTTCAAGACCCTCTCCGAAGCTGAATCATACCGGTATCTGGGCATGTCACAATGCATAGGGGTGCAGGAGGTGGATATGAAACAGGCGGTTTGTGAGGTCTTTTTTGGACGGCTGACAAAAGTTCTTCGGAGCTACTTGTCGGGCGCCAACAAGGTCCGAGCTTATAACGGCTGGGTCATGCCCACTCTCTTGTACACATTTGGCGTGCTCAGATGGACTCAGACCGAACTCGACGCCCTGGACAGAAGAGTCCGCACGACTATGACTTACCATCGCATGCATCACCCGAAATCGTCGGTCATGAGACTGTACATCCCACGGAAGTGTAGTGGCCGAGGCCTATTAAGCGCCAAATCCATGCATAACCGGGAGGTGTGCAGCCTCAGGGCCTATTTTGAAACGAGGAGGGAGAGCGCTATGCATGGTGATGTTGTAGTATGTGACAAAGGTCTCACCCCCTTATCCCTGGCCAAAGAGGAATGGCGAAGACCGGTTGTACTTAGCACCTCTGACCGGGAGACCGTATGGATGGAGAAGGAGCTGCATGGACGGTTTTACAAGGCGCTCCACGCACCTCACGTGGATGTTAAGGCCTCCGTGCAGTGGCTGCGATTCGGGGACCTCTTTGGGGAAACCGAAGGTTTTGTCTGTGCAATACAGGATCAGGTGGTTAAGACGAACAACTACCGGAAGCACATTCTGAAGGATGGCACTCCTGACTTCTGTCGAGCTTGTCGTCATCCCGGCGAGTCACTCAGACATGTGCTTTCGGGGTGTTCAGCGCTTGCCAACACTGAGTACTTGCACAGACATAATCAAGTGGCCAAAATTCTTCATCAAGAGCTTGCTCTTATGTATTGTTTCCTAGAACAGAGGGTGCCGTATTACCAGTACACACCGGTGCCAGTACTCGAACGCGACGGAGTCCGGCTCTACTGGGACCTGCCTATTGCCACGGACAGGACGATACTGGCGAACAAGCCTGATATCGTGGTGATGGATAGGGCACAGTCGAGGGTGTTTTTAGTGGACATTACCATCCCTCATGACGAGAACCTCGTGAAAGCCGAAACAGAGAAAAAGCGTAAATATCTGGATTTGGCACACGAGATTGTCGACATGTGGGGTGTTGAGTCCACTGAAATCATCCCTATCCTGATATCTGCCAACGGTTTGATCCCGGTTAGCCTCGCTCACCACCTGAGGCAGCTGGGTATCTGTGACGGTTCGCTCGCAGCCAGGATGCAGAAGGCGGTATTACTCGACTCGGCTAGGATTGTCCGCCGATTTCTCAGCCTACAACCCTAACCCCCGGCCGTTTGATCTCCCTGCCGGGGCGTAATCCTCCACCCGCTTATATTTATCTATGTAAATTTAAGTACATTTATTATATTCCTTATATAAGTATTGTATTATATTATATTTATTTATATGTGTATATGTATATATTAAACAGGTGGAGTGTAGCAATAAGAAAATAATAATAATAAACATGGATGACCTCAAGCTGCTAGCACCTAATCCTGCACGCCTTATGGAGTTGCTGAAAATCACTACTGAGTTCAGCGGCTCCATCAGGATGCAGCTTGGAGTGGATAAGTGTGCGGTCGTACATGTAGACAGGGGACAGGTGACGCAATCGGCTGAAATTAGCCTAGAGCTTTCGAACTTCAAGACCCTTTCCGAAGCTGAATCTTACCGGTATCTGGGCATGTCACAATGCATAGGGGTGCAGGAGGTAGATATGAAACAGGCGGTTTGCGAGGTCTTTTTTGGACGGCTGACAAAAGTTCTTCGGAGCTACTTGTCGGGCGCCAACAAGGTCCGAGCTTATAACGGCTGGGTCATGCCCACTCTCTTGTACACATTTGGCGTGCTCAGATGGACTCAGACCGAACTCGACGCCCTGGACAGAAGAGTCCGCATGACTATGACTCACCATCGCATGCATCACCCGAAATCGTCGGTCATGAGACTGTACATCCCACGGAAGTGTGGTGGCCGAGGCCTATTAAGCGCCAAGTCCATGCATAACCGGGAGGTGTGCAGCCTCAGGGCCTACTTTGAGACGAGGAGGGAGAGCGCTATGCATGGTGAAGTTATAGTATGTGACAAAGGTCTCACCCCGTTATCCCTGGCCAAAGAGGAATGGCGAAGACCGGTTGTACTTAGCACCTCTAACCGGGAGACCGTATGGATGGAGAAGGAGCTGCATGGACGGTTTTACAAGGCGCTCCACGCCCCTCACGTGGATGTTAAGGCCTCCGTGCAGTGGCTGCGATTCGGGGACCTCTTTGGGGAAACCGAAGGTTTTGTCTGTGCAATACAGGATCAGGTGGTTAAGACGAACAACTACCGGAAGCACATTCTGAAGGATGGCACTCCCGACTTCTGTCGAGCTTGTCGTCATCCCGGCGAGTCACTCAGACATGTGCTTTCGGGGTGTTCAGCGCTTGCCAACACTGAGTACTTGCACAGACATAATCAAGTGGCCAAAATTCTTCATCAAGAGCTTGCTCTAATGTATTGTCTTCTGGAACAGAGGGTGCCGTACTATCAGTACACACCGGCGCCAGTACTCGAACGCGACGGAGTCCGGCTCTACTGGGACCGGCCTATCGCCACGGACAGGACGATACTGGCGAACAAGCCTGATATCGTGGTGATGGATAGGGCACAGTCGAGGGTGTTTTTAGTGGACATTACCATCCCGCATGACGAGAACCTCGTGAAAGCCGAAACAGAGAAAAAACGTAAATATCTGGATCTGGCGCACGAGATTGTCGACATGTGGGGTGTTGATTCCACTGAAATCATCCCTATCGTTATATCTGCCAACGGTTTGATCCCGGTTAGCCTCGCTCACCATCTGAGGCAGCTGGGTATCCGTGACGGTTCGCTCGCAGCCAGGATGCAGAAGGCGGTATTACTCGACTCGGCTAGGATTGTCCGCCGATTTCTCAGCCTACAGCCCTAACCCTCGGCCGTTTGATCTCCCTGCCGGGGCGTAATCCTCCACCCGCTTATATTTATCTAAGTAAGTTTATGTAAACTTATTATACTCCTTATATAAGTATTGTATTATATTTAGTTATATGTGTATATGTATATCTTGAACGGGTGGAGTGTAGCAATTAAAATAATAATAATTACTACAATAGATCGGTTAGAACATACCTAACCCAGCACTTGCATATGTAGTCGCGTCGGAGATACGCTATTTCGCCCTTTTCCACGTAGAGCGATTCATCGAGAACTGGCATTTCCTATAAAAATTGAAAAAAAATATAATTTAAAAAAAAAGAAACAAAATGTGTGGCAAAACGAATCACAACGGACAAGTGGAAAAACAAATGGCTACGGACTAATCTAATACCTCCAGACTTTCTCTTCCTCCGCCGCTGCCGTCTCTCACCACGCGAGATATGGTCTACTCCCTCCACGCAGCCGTAACGCTTTATCGTGACATAAAAATCCTAATACCCCCGTATTAGGATTTTTATAGAAGTTTCACTTCAAAAAATATATAAATTAGAATTAGAAAGTGGAGGGTGTTATCGTCGTACTCACGATGTGCGAGACGAGGTCCAGCAGGTAGGCGATGAGCGCCAGCGCGTGCGGGTAGGCGTGCAGCGTGTTGACGGTCCTCAGCCACGACTTGTGCACGGTGCCCGGGTACAGCAGCCGCTTCGACAGGTGCGGCACCTGCGCCCGGAACCACTCGCTGTAGCTTCAGAATCTAACTTCAAACTTAAACACTTACTACAACTAGTAATAGTAGATAATTGTGCCATTAAATTAGCGTTTATTGAAGTGATAACTTCTTATGGGAGGGTAAACGGCTTCATTACGTAACACGTAACGGCGCCAGTCTGTCTAACCTAACCTTTTCTCAAGTTAAAAATATTCAATATTAAATAGTTCAACTTAGATTAGTTATCACTTCTGTCGGGCGTTACGAGACGCACACGTTTTTTTTATTAAGTTATTTATATATGTCGAAATCGAATCATAATCACAACTAATCGGAACGCCAGCGCCATCTACTGATGCTTGACAGAGTCAACAGTTGACAGTCGTCGCGGCTGTCGGCCAGACCGGCGGAGTTACTACTTGGTCGGTCGCACGGTACACTACAAGGAACTGTCTCGCGTTCTGTATTAACTGTACATAGTGATTGTGAAGTGAAGTGCTATAATATTATATAATAAAATACTGAGTGATTATTGTTAATTTGAAATATAATATTGATTGCTAATTTCACTTTTCTTTATTCGAACCAATACTTCCTTTTTTATACAGAATTCTGTGTCCTTCCCATAATTTATATGCAAGTACTCTGCCTAAAGGTTGCCTAGAAGAGATCGCCGTAATAGCGATAAGGTCGCCTGATGCAAGTTAATTTGTTTTAAATTCCATTTATTGTTACTTTTATGTATTGCTATGCAATTAATATTATAAATACGAAAGTTTGGATGAATTTTTGTTATACCTTTATGCAAAAACTACTGAATGGATTTAGATGAAACTTTACAGTAATATAACTTATACATCAGAATAGCACATAAATTACAATTTATAAAGATTCTTTTGTAATTTGGCAATAATATAACAAACATAGTTAGAAATTATCACGAGAAAAGACGTAAGTGACGCCTATACCACGGCGTTTACAACTTATTTTCGGGATAATTCACTAGTTTCGAATTGGAGCATTTATTACTGTGCACTAGGCGAGTGTGGAAGAACGTTTTTTGTATGTCTTTGTTACCAAACGGTTGTACGAATTTAATACGGATAGTCTGAAAACTGGGGAAGGACATAGGCTACTTTTTGTCAATCCAACCACGCAGTATGTACACATTCTCGGAGGTATTAGAAGTTAGTTCTATGTTAGAACATTTTTATTTTGGTCGCGATAACCGACATGACCGACACGCTCGCGAGGCGCGGATGCTAGTAAAGGACTGGTCACCCTGGCGACGTAGTTGTCGGTGGAGAGCTTGGCGTCGCGCGAGACGACGGCGAGCAGCGCGCCCACCACGTCGACGAAGCGCGCGATGGTGAGCGGCCGCAGCAGCGCGCCGCCCGCGCCGCGCGCCGCCAGCGCCTCCGCCACGCGCGCGCTCTCCGCGCGCTGCCACGCCGCCGTCAGCAGCGGCCTGCGCACACCGTGGCCGAACCCTCACTCACCGTACCCGGCCGAACGATCTCGAACGATCTCGAACCCCGGAGATTCGAGTACAAACGTAGTTTTTCCGAGGAATATTTCCAAAAAATATATTTAAATGAATTTTATAACTTTGATTTGTTTTCATTGATTATGTGTAAAAACAACAAATAAAATTATATTAGTCTTTTTTTTATTTCCTTTTTTTTAATGATCATTGGCCATTAACACTGCAACACCAGAGAATGAGAAATACAAATAAATTGTTGGCTAAAAGAATGACCAGTAGAAGGTATCTTAAGATGTGGAACAAGAAAGACAATTTTATAGAAGTATTCAGTCACATATCTGTTTTTGTCTAATTGCAATTTAAGAGCATTAATCACAATATTCCCATTATCACTCATCAACAGATGTCAAAGTACCTTGATAAGTTGGGTTTGTAAGTTTGTTTCTTGCAATAGGCAAGAGGATATTTGAAAGGCAAGTTAGGTTAAATTAGTACAAATACAATGCTTCGTGTACTATTACTTCTTAAAGCTTAAACATTTTAAATACATGATTTTTATTTTAATAACTTCATCACCACATCGGTCATTAGATTTCACTATTGAACGTAGGCCTCCCCCATCATCTTTGAAGAGGTTTGCCAATAGTTGCCACATTTGGCAATCGGGTTGGCGAGCATAGTGTATTGTGGCAGAATATGGTGATACTGCTCCCCATCACCATACTGTTATACTTGGTGCAGTTGTTGGTACCACTATGGCCTTAGTCACTTTTTAAGACATCTCAGTAAGAAAGAGGACAGTACTATTCTTCTTTGCCGGTCACCCTAGGGCTTAGTAACTTCGTGACCCTTTCACATTATTTATTTTTATTGGTATCTAATTAACATTGATAAATTTAGTAATGATTAATATTATTGCAATATATGGAATGTGTTAAACTACAGAGACTGAAAATGGAATAGATCGAAAAATCAATATAAAACATATTGTAATTAATATCTGTAACTATTATAAAAAAGACGAGAACCTTCACTGCTTCAACTGCAACTCACTGGGGTTAATTCTAAGACTATGTTGCATTGAAAATATTATTATTGTAGTATTTACGTGCACTGCATTACCTTTGGTCCTTGATAGTGACAAAAGCAAGAGCCCGCTCTAACGATGTCTGCCAACTGCGGCTACTTCTGTCCTCTGATGGCGTTCTCTGTATAATAACATCGAAATTTATTCATATATTACATGTTGAATAATAGAATACAATAATACTCAAAATGATTCATATGACCTTATCATTATACTATCTAATACTACTACATCTAATTTACTACAAGAAACTCATTTTAACAGAAATTTATTACAAAATTTTTTTCTTTCTCATTTAGATTTATTATTCATTTACATAAATATTTTTAATGTTCAAGTACAATGATTATTACATAAAGTTAATGATACAGACCACTGGAGTTGTGGTAGACCTCGAGTAATAACTAGATTTCAATGGAGTGGTGGTAGCCTGACTGCATCTCGCCTCCCCTATCTGAGACCGAGACCTCTGTGGAAAAAACTATATGTACAGCTTTTATAATGATTGATTGATTGATTTTATGGCTTTCTGTAGTGCCAGTGAAGCACTGTTGATTCCGCCAATGTCACGTAGGATGGAGAAGACACGGAGGAGATTGATCAATGCGATTGAGATATCAGTCTCAATTTAATTTTGAAAGCAAGTGATATAGTCAGATTTTCATTGTTAGGCTTTACCTCTAAAACAACACAAACATTCAATATTAAACTAAAACTACAAAATATTAGTAACTAGCAAACCCGACGAACTCCGTTTCGCCACCAGATGGCTTCGTTTTTTGTAACATTTCGTTTGATATACAGTGACTCCACAAAGTATTCGTACCCTAATAAAATTTATGATATCTTTATATAGAATGAAAATTATCCGTAGCTACTCATTTATTTGTGGCGTTTTAGATTAGTGTAAATGAAATATACAGTTACTTAAAGATTACACCGTCAATAAAAATAAAAAAGTGTGTCAGTACTTTTGACGGGACCCATATATCTCTATGTATTTCGACCCGCTGAATCCGAATTTGAGATCAATTTGACCTGTACACCCTCAAATTTTCGAGAAAACTTTGAAAAACCGAAAAAAAATGACGAAAATCGGCAATTTAGGCGTTATTTACATTTTATTACATGTAATAAAAAATTTGCAAAATTATGCTCACCATAAAGTATTCGTACCATAACGCAAAATGAAATATATATAATAAATAATTTTACTCTGATATTTTATTAATACTTTGTAAATAATCCATTATTATCAATTACTAGTTGTAAACGTCGTGGCATTGACTCAATTAAATTTTGGACATATTTAGCGAATACAGAATACCATTGTGATTTTAAGTGTTGTTTCAGTTCATTTTTATTTGATATTTTGAATGTTCTAATTTTCTTGTCAAGAAATGACCACAGTTTTTCTAAGGGATTTAAATCGGGCGACTGGGGTGGAGTTTTCGGCTGATGAGGAACTCTAATTACGAAGCCGGTTCTGGACAATCTGAGCAGTATGCTTCCGATCGTTATCTTGCTGAAAAATAAAAATTTTCACCAAGTCCCACAATTTTAGCAGATTTAAATAATTTACCTTGCAATATTTTCAGGTACATTTTTGCATTCATTATACCCTTAATGAAATGAATTTTCCCCACAGCATTATTTCCTATGCAACCCCAAAACCATGACACCACCACCTCCGCATTTAACTGTTGGAATAACATTTTCTTTCAATAACGCCATACCTTTTTTTTCTACAAACTTTTCTTTTGCTACTAGAACCGTAAATTTGGAACATGCTCTCGTTTGAGAAATTAACAGATTTCCAAAATTACAATGGCTTACTGAGATATTCTTTAGCAAAATTTAATCTTTTTTTTCTTTTAATTTCACTGTTATACGGTTTTTTAAGTGCAGTTTGTCCCTGATTCCTTTTCTGAATACTCTCTTTACAGTCTCAGCACCGACACTCTTTCCTCTTAATATCGCGAGGTCTGTTGCAATTGTCTGTGCGGATACAAAAGGATTGGCTCGTACTTCATGCATAATGTGTCGTTCATCTCTGTTACTTAAAACTTTAGAACGTCCCTTTCTTGGTAATTTTTTTCCATTTTTGTATAACGTATTGTATAGTCGACTTATTTTTATGAAGCATTTTCGCAATCTTCTCATAGCTATTGCCTCCCATGTGAAGCGAAATAATTTTTAATTTTTCATCACTAGAAAGTTCTTTCGTTTTCGCCATTATAAATATGCTCACGTAGAAACTGTGAATAAAACTGTTTGATCGTCCACGTGTCGCGACATGCACTGCTTTGTGTGATGCATCGCGATCGGCAGCTCATGTTAAACATGATGCTGATGGTAAGGAGGTGGGGCGTACGAATACTTTGTGGTGCTAAACTTTTTCATGTTCATGATTTTTTTTCTAATTTTTACAGCTAAACGGTAAATAAATAATGTGTAGTGTAAATACTAATGATGTACAATATTTCACAAACTTTACATTTAATTAAATATTTACATTAATAAAAATAATATAGTATTTGCCATCGTACGAATACTTTGTGGAGTCACTGTATATTGGTTTGTAGTACATGCTATGTATCAGAGATGGCGCTGTATGTGAAAAATGATTTTCCCTGTTTTCCTGCTTTTCTGATGAAATTTTTCCTGAATTTTGTTTGCTATAAACCTCACGGAGCCTGAGACCTTTCTAATGAATGCAAAACCGTGGAAATCGGTTCGTGCGTTCTGGAATTATAGCGTTAGGAAGGAAAACCCAAATTATTTTTATATTATAGAAATATACCGTAATAGACTGACCCGTTGGCGCAGTTTGCAGTGACCCTGTTTTCTGATCCAAGGGTTGTGGGTTCGATTCCCGCCCCGATTCTGGGTGTAATATATGTTTATTTATATATATATTATTTATAAATATATTTATTTAAAAAAAATGTATATCATTCGGTTGTTACCTAAAACACAGGCATTAAGTTGCCTATCTTAGGGACAGACGACCGTGTGTGTGTGTGTTAAACATATTTATTTATTTATTTATTTATTATTTATACCTCTAACTATTATACTAGGACAGACACATGATTTATCTACAACTTAATTCTATTACATTCAATGTATTTACATAGAAATGAACAGTAAGGACTAAACACCAACATTGACAAACATTGAACTTTTATAGGACGAGGAATATCACGAGGAAGGACGTCATATATAGGAGGGAGGAGTTGTGGAAAGAAGGCATGTCCCCCCAAGCGAAGGTTCTAAATGAGGTGATGGAAAAAGAACCAATGCTGCTGGCGGTAAGTGACAAGTTTCCAAAGCAATTTGTTTTTGACAAAAAATATAAAATACAGCTTCATGAAGATCCAAACGAGGGCCTGAACACAAAGAACGTAAGGATCTTTACTGATGGCTCTAAGACTGGATCAGTCCTGTCGTGACCACGATCCACGCAACTGGGTCGAAATATTGACACAAAATCACTGTGTTATATCGTGGTATGTACCCGTTTTAAGCATAATAATATGTCTTCAAACCACGAAATAAGTCTTAAATCATTAGTTTAGCTGTACATTTGTGAGATCGGCACAGGAACCGTGTATCATTTTTACAGTTAGTTAGCCCAAGTTACTAAGCCTTCCTGGAAAGACTTGCGATTCAGCCTTCGTGCTTTCACAATAATACCACAGCTAGATGGTAGCTCTAATGACTCCACTAGTTCCTCCATTGACCAATCCACAGAAATACCCTTAACAAGACCCATCCGTGTAATATTGAATGTTGGTATAACCGCTCCACTGTCCGTGTCAACTACTAGTTGACAAGAGTTTACAAACTAACCGCAATAACCGCAAGCGCCCGTGTCCTTGCAATGGTCGCTATGGCTATATTGCTCATGTCAACTTTTTTTCGATACGGTCATTAGTACGCGAAGTGCACCTGTCAACTACAGCTTGATTAACGTATATTACACTGTCACCGGTAAGAAATTTAGTAACAAAACGTGAGACGCGTTGGGCAGTTTTATGCAGTTGGGAAACTAAAAGGTCATTGCCCGGACACTCGAGCGGATATTAGCATTGTATTTGCACATTACAACAACCGGATTTTGTAAAAGTTTATTTGCAGCTTGAGCCGAGCTAAATTCAATAAAAATTTTATTTCTAGCTACATTTTTTACTCCGTCCTTAACTACTGAGTCAATTTTATGCGTATGTAAGAACTGTCCAAACTTTAAGGCGCGAATAGTAGTTCCCGAGGCTGGGTCTGGAGTTTCACGTGACACATGAACAATGAAGGGACCCCGGTCATCATTAGAATAACTTTTAGGGCCTTTGGAAAAGGATGGGTGAGTTAAAATTGATTGTATAGACGGACTAGCTGTTGATGGATGTACAATTGTTTTCTTGGATGAGGAATCACTTGAAGGGTTATCAATAGCAGGACGTTTTCTTAAACTTTGTTGAGAGGAGGAGGAATTCGATATAATTTGACCGTCAGTCGTACCACCAGTATCCGGCGGATAAGGAGGATGGTCCAGATCCATTTTTAAAAATAACATATGTAAAAAAAACAAACAAAACAAAATACAACTAAAAGCTAACACTTACCTGTAATAAATATGTTAGTTAACCACAATCCCAAGAAAATCTACTATTAACACTATAAACATATGAAAAAATAAAAAATAAAACACCAAGATCACTCAAACACGTGTTTTAACCACAGTTAACAGAAGCGGATCCTTTTATAATGATAATAATTACTAAAATAAAACAAATTACAAATGATTTTAAAAAGTCATATTCTAGAACTATTTGTTTTATACACAGCTGTATAGCATGTATATAACACAACTGCAGCTAGCAGTCTTTTAAATATATTTAAATATTTCTCTTTAATTTTAAATATTTTTTTTCTTTTTAAATTTGGAATATCAGTCAATTTAGATTCTTAAAGCTTAGAAGCTAGAAAGGGTATCAAAAAAAAAAAAAAAAAAAAAAATTTGGTGGTAAAAATACTTATTAGAAAAAAAAAATTTGTTATTCAGGCCATTTCACCAGTTGCTGATAATTTTCAAATAGTTATCTTGTAAGGTGCGGAGCTCGGAGTGTTTAGGAAAACAAGTGTATTGTTACACGTCCAGTTTATTAATGAATTTAATTCACGATGTCGCCTCATTATAATGTATTTAAGATACTGAGAGGTAATATATATATATATTCTTATGTACATATATTTAATGCATACATTACAATCTGACATACAACAGTATCTAACAGATAAGTTTCTGATGTTTTTTCTGTTTCACCATCAAATTCCACTCTCTCTGTCAAGTATTTTTATTTACAACTGTGAAACCAATATTATAGTTAATTAGCTGTCATGAACTTTCTGATGATAAAGTATCTAGTAGCCTATTAGTAATTTAAGTGCGAGATAACTTTTTAGCAATTAGTGAAATTGGGCCTTAGAATTAAAAAAAAAGTGTGACATCTTGAACACTTACCCCATTTGTATGTAATTTTGTTGCTGAAGCCTCTCTGCTCATGCGAGCGCCATGTGTACCCTTCGTGGGTTCAGCGCTGCTTGAACGATGTCCTGTGGTAGAAGGACGACGAGCCTCCATCGATAGACGATCGACAGACCCCGGCCGACGGAGCCTTGGTAGTAATGATGGCTTGCCTTCAAGTCTACAAGTAAAAAAAAAGATTTTATATATAGAGTTCCTCTCATATATGAAAATATATTTTATCTTAAAGTACTTTACGATGTCTCGTGATGCGTTCTGAGATGTTAAGCAGTGTTAACTAAAATTAATTGGATAATTGTATTCATCATTTATTGTATCATTATTTATTTGTTTGTACAAAAATCCACAGCTACATTTTATATTTCTTAACTAATACAGAACATCCAAACAAAAGCCAATTTCGGATTTTACATTATTTAAATTAGACTGTTTAGGTAGACAAAATTGAGTTAAGGTAGTAAAAACTATGATATATGCACAGTTACAATAAAAATAAACATAAAAATTATAAAACAGAAAATATAAAATTCCATGGTCAATAATGTGTGGATATGTATGTGTAATTTTGTGAGTGTGTGTGCATAATATGTATTTGATTGTGATATTATTTTGATTAATTATATCATATAGTTTTACTTTTTCTAATAGGTACCTAAATCAAAATCATTAAATAAGAATATTAAATTGTTCTTGCCTTGATTTTCGAATAGATGATGATTGCCCGGTAGTATATTTGTTTGACATTTTAATATAGTTCAAATCTTTATTATTAACTTTATCAGCAAAACTTCAATTAATTCTTCGTTATATGGCATCAGCAAAACTAAAAAGACTGTTTTGTTTTTAATTCAAAAATTCATAACAAAACCAAACAAAACAACAAATGTGGAGATAACGATTTAACGATTGCATTCAAAATTTCAAATTTCCCTTTTTTTCTCTGTATTATTTCCCTTAAGTATAAGGCAAATGCTTTACACCAAACAGCCTACTTAATATTAGTTCTATTAGGGGTACATTCATAGCCCTCTTCTAATTTTCATCACTTTGATAGGAGCGCATGCTCACGTCAAACACATCAACACACGCGGAAATTAAACCACATAATGTACGCATGCGCTCCTATCAATGTGAAGAAAATCTTCACTTCGAAAAGTGCCGTGAACATAACCTAGGTACCTATTTACAATACAAACAATAATAAAAAATTAGAAAAATAGAATTTTTACTTCATAAGTTATTTCAATAATTTTGAATAACATTTTCTAAAGAATAAAATAAATTATAAAAATGCTATTTTTTGTACAACATTAAAAAAGTTTTTTTCAATTTATAAACATCAAATTATTTATCAATATTTTCTATTAATTGCACATACTTATATGATTTCATGGTAGAATATTTATGTATGTACGGCCTACATAAATATTTCTTATTAAAACTTTAAAAAATCGTAATGAAATTCTTCTTTAGTTCAATTGCTCACTTTTATATTATAATTATAATACAATATAAAAAAGCCTAATAAGACAACTAACGCATTATATGCCGTAATTATTTATTTTAAATAAAACAACAATTAAATTCATCTATAAATTAAATTTCATTTTTGAGTATTTCTTCAGTCTCTGCCAAAAGTTGCGGAAACGTTGGATCAATCAGACACAATTTTAAAAAGTTTTTGAAACCCAGTGGCATTTTACGTGTTTGATTCAACTGCGCTGTAAAATAAATAGCACTGATAAATAGCTATTATAGATCAAACGATATAAAAATACATAAGAATGAAAAAAGAATTAAATGTAAGAAGTAATTACAATTTCTTTTTATTATTCTAATTATAAATAAAGTTTAAAAAATTATATATTGCTCTAGCCTAAGGGCGTTTGTGCAGTCGGATTTTTACGGTCCGATGTGGTATGAAAAAAAATAATGAAAAGAAATAAAAAAGAATACGGTAAAATTACGTATAGTGCACAATCTAGTATAATATTTATACATTTATATGGCGTGACATATCGAGGACTGTAAAAATCGGACTTCCGGACAGTAGTGCACAAAATCCTAAGGGTGTATCAGTCCAATATTTAAAATGTTTTTTATAAAGACTTTTTTTTTAGAAATGCTTAAGGCTTAAAAACATCATGCCATGGCTTGAAGAAGCAGTAACCGCTAACTATATAAGTAAGCTCGCTTCTTTAGTAATAAATACCATTTATGAATATCATTATATAAACCTTTTCCCTCCACGACATCTTTAATTACATCTTCTATTTTACGATATTTAGTCGCAATTTTAGTTTTAGATGCAATTGAACCGTAAGTTAGAATAGGGAAACGTGCCCTTAGTTCCTCGAGGCATTTTGGTAAATTTTCTCTTACTTGAAATTTTATTTTTCGAACCTGTATTTAAATTATTAAAACATGTAAAAAAAACTATCTGAAACTTGTGTATACATTTTCATATTAAATATACATAAATAAAATAATTAACGTACAACATGATCAAAGTGATCTATTTTTAATATATATGATTATTATAAATAGAAAAGGTTTGTTGGTTTGTATGGAATCAATAATCTCCAGAACGACGAAACTGATTTTCAAGGTAGTTATTAATTTATTTTAAAAAATAACATCACCCAAAAGTAGCATACTTAATTATGCAATAATTTTAATGTTATTATTTTTTATTTATTATTATTACTGGTACTATACTATACTATACATATATTATGTATAAAACAATAAAATATTGAGACGCACTTCCTGACAAGTAATGCTGATTATCAATACTAAGATGTCATCCTTAAGAATTCCCTTGAGTTTTCCGTTCATGCTTAAAGATTCTAAAACTTTATTCTCTGTTGTTATTAAAAGCTGGTCGTATTGCAAACGTAATAAAAAGTGTGACGATTTTGATTCATATTTCACCCAACTTCCACTTCTCCACATTCTTAAATTTTCTATAGGATGAGCCATGGTAGCTTAAAACTATAAACTGTCTAAAATCTTAATTTTGCTGTCGCAAACAAAAAAAATAGTTTAGTAGACTAGTTTGCACTGTTGATGTTTTAGTTTTAACTTTTAATGTCTATTCGCTAATACAAACTAATTTTTATTTAATATTTTGGCGCCAATTTTTTATTGTATTTTTTTCCCGTTCCTTTTGGAACAGGCTAAGACCAGAGGCAGTATGCTACCTATTCTGTCGTAATCAATATTGTTTTAAGAAAAATTAAACGTCTTCCGTTTTTCCTGGTCCTTCAGTGTTTTTTTTTTTATTTTCATATTTTGTGTCTGATAAACGTCTTTCACATATATCCCTTTCTGTCGTATTTTGGTTTTCGTTAATGTGTATTTTTTTTTTTTAATATTTAAAAACAAATGGTTTTTGACGAAGTTTATTTGATTAAGAGCAATTCATTTAATGTACATATCTAAAATGAATTCTAGAGGTGTGAAAATTGAAGGATAAGTAGTTTTTTTTTAAATTTATAATCAGTTTAACAAAGTATTATTAGTTAGTTATTAGAGACCTTATGTATTGTTAGTGGCTGTTGTCTACGAACCTCAAACTATTTTTATATACATAGGGTACGTTCGCGGGCCCTCTTCTAATTGATTTCATTACTTTTTTATCTATGCATTCCACAGACCACATGCTCGGAAACGGAAATGGGACATGCGCAATAGTTTTTTATTTGTCAGTTTTAAATAAAAATAATAGGTAGTTAATAAATGTAAAAAGATAATTTTGTTTATTATCTTTGATGAACAACAGCAAACAATTATTTACTAAAGACAGTTAAATTCAGTTTTTGATTAAAGAAGTATCATTTCCGCGCCTGTGGTTTATAACCCTACGTTGTCATAAATTTACGGCGTTGACCATACTATTATAGGTACTAATCTATAGCGTTGACCTCTTTGGCCACGAAGTATGGATGACAGGAGTGCATAAAATGGCATCAATTTATGTAATAATAAATAATAATTTGTAGATAATTATTTTGCCGCTAGAGCGCGGTAGGATCAAACTTCGAACAGGGTTGCCAGATGTACGAGATTTAGCAGTTCCTGTACGAGAAACAAAAAAAATAAAATCTCGTACACTTTTGTACGAGATTTTAACAATGTTGACTGCTTGTGCCATGTTTCGACATTTTTTAGGAAATCGGATACAACAAGGTTAAATATCGGTGGTGGATCTCGGACGACCTTTTTTTTTAGGAATGGAGGTGTTGGAAATTAGTCATAATTATTTGATTTAGTTTGCCTAAACAAATTATTATTAATAATTTTATTACTTAAATGCTCATAATAAATAATATCTGAGTAGATACTAGAAGAAGTAATATTATTTCTATCAGTCCGTATTTACTTGTAATAACAATAATAATCGTATCGGTACCATACGAATCCTCGCGCACTCAGTGGCAAAGAAGAGAACTATATATATATCTTTGTTTATTTTTGTGTACATAAATACCGTGAAAACTCGTATAGAACTACGTCTACCGTTCTGTATATCCATACTTCGTGTCTTTGGCTTACGTAGTTAGTAACCAAGGAATTTATGATATAAATTTAAATAGGAATTTATGATATAAATTCCTTGGTTAAATCTGTGTCTTTGGTGTTGACGCTGTCGTGTTGACCTAAAGGTTGTAGATACCAGGTCATAAAATCCCAAAAAAAAAAAAAAAAAAAAAAATGACGCTGTCGTCTGTCACCAATCTGTCACTTTTCTAGTTTTCTGAGAAAAACAAACGAAATGGAAATAATAATAATTTAAAATCAATACGATTTTACTGTAAAAGTGTCTTTAATTATATAATAATTTAAACTTTGAATTTTATTTAAAAAGTGAATATGGCAGGAACATATTATTTCGTCATAGTAGGTCACTCAGATAATCCTATTTTTGAGATGGATTTCATTCCAGTCACCAAAGATGTGAAGGTAAGTTGTGATTGTACTTCAAAAATTATTTAAAAATTTGCTAAAGGGTTAAGTGAAATCTATAAATTATTCTTGATTTATTCTTTATCTTGTATGCAGTAATTTAAACATTTTTGTATCAAATTATTGCTGTAAAATTTATTTATTTATTTTATTCAACACTATTATACATACAGTATTATAAAAAGATAAATGTCATTTAAAGTCACGAGTATAAAAGATGTGCTTTAATCCTTAGACCAGATTTTTTCCAGCACTCTCAAAAATGAACTATTACAGACAAATTAGAAGACACTAGAGATACAAATATTAAGAATTTTAAATAATGACAAGGAATAAAATAATAATATAATACAAGTATATATAAATTATAGATATATACTTAAATACAAATATACATACATATTATATTGACAATAAAATCATGATAAGGAAAGAAAATGCTCTTTTAACTTCTATTTATTTCTGATGCTTCTGTTTCCAGAAAGAAGATAATAGACACTTAAATCAATTTATAGCTCATGCTGCACTTGATTTAGTTGACGAACATATGTGGAAAGTCACAAACACTTACCTAAAGTCAGTAGATAAGTTCAACCAATGGTTTGTGTCTGCTTTTGTCACTGCTAGTCAGGTATGGGTATAATTTTATTGTTTATTTTTGTGTCACAGATTAGATAATGTCACTTGGGGTAACTTTGATTGCCAAGGGCAACTTTGACAGTCAAATTGCAAAATATTTTTTTTTATTTTTTACTTGGTCTACATTTAGTGCATAGAGTTAAATTTATAAAATTTGTGTACTTAACAAAGGGTCAAAGCCATACTTTCATAGCGAAACTGCCTCCGATAGGAACCTATATCTTAAACTATGTTCTATTGTAGAGGGTACTAATAGTAATTGATCCAGGAGATATTAGCTCAATATCTTAGTCAATTGAGGAGCTATTGGAAAAAAAGTGTCTGGGGGTGACTTTTTTTCAAAGTGGTATATTTTTGTTAATTTTAAAGCTAGGAAAATAAAACCATTTCCAGTTGTTATGATAGACTATACAGCTTATTTTATAGCAATTCTCTATGAGCCAAGGCTAAATATAGATATGAAAAAATGCATCAATCAAAAGCAATCAATAAAAATAATTTTTTTTTATTGATTTCTATCAGATCAAAGGATGATGACCATTTTTGTATGAGACCCGTCCCCCCACCCCAACAGATTTGTCATGTGTGTTAAAGGGTACATAAGGATCTATATGAAGACTAGCAACCAGTTATAACTTCAAAATCAATTGGGTTTAGGAGTAAAAATAAATAGATCATTTAAAAAACACTATTTATTTTTCTAATTTTTCCCTGCTTACAAGTATGATATAAAAAATAATAAAGTTACAAACATTTATGAACACACATCGAACGCGGTGCGGTGCGCAACATTATAAATCCAATTAATTATTAAGGAGCTTGGAATTCCTTTATTTTAAAAAAATGACCTTTTAGCTAGCTACCTAATCCTAAGCTCCTTGGTAATTAGTTTTATATGTCGCCCGCCGCACTGTGCACAAATCATCTCAATTGCTTGGTACACCATAATAACCTTTAAAAATACAATAATACAAAAATGAAACATAAGTACTATTAAAATGTTTTTGTTGTTTTTTTTTTTAAATATTATTCAGCATCTATGAAAATGTTATCAAGCATTTCCGCTGGTGGATTAAAATTAATATAACGCCCGAGCCCCATGTACCACACAATCGAGATTATATGTGCGCAGCTACCTACAGTTCGATTTCCAGTTAGGCACGTGCAATACCAGTAAGCAATACTGTTTCTATCAAACGCATCACGATTTATTAAAATATAGGAATAATAAATGCGTGACCTTACATGTCGCGATTGTGTACGAACTCGGACCAACCACACATTTCTTTGATGTATATTACATAGATGTAAATCACTCAGCTCAGTTTGTCTGTATAACTCAATGTGGTAGAGCCCATCGCGTAAGTGCTCTGCACAGTACGATTTCGCCAGCTTGATATGATAGCTTCCTAAAGCAAAAAGAAAAACATCGTGTTCGGATAAACGAGGAAAATCTTCTAATTGAGGAATATTTGCTTCCATTGGTACAAAAGCCACTCGTTGTCTATTTAGATTTTTCATGTGCACATAATCATTCAATAGATTAGGTGTGTTCATTTGAGTGTGAATTATGTCTAGAATCTCAGGAGCGTGCTCATTATCTGTAGCTACATGATAGTAGGCATTTATTATCGCCGCAGCAATTTTAAAATCGGTGAACACGTTAGGTAACGTTTTATTAAAATATTTTTGTCTTAGCAAGTTGAACCGGTTTTTGAATTTTCCATTCACTGCCTCTACTACCCATCGACAGATTGTAACTAAGCGGGACTTATTTGCTTGTTCCGTAGTCAATTGGGTAGCATTTCGGTCCTTTGAGGGAGGCATATGAGCTTCATATCCACATGCCTCTATATCATCGATACTGTCCCGAAATCCCCGGTCCAGATTGAAGACGTCACCATGGTTCAAAAAGACATGCAGTGGATGTTCTTCATTATTCATAATGGATTTCATTATTAACGCATCAGACGTAGTTGCGGGGTAAGGCCCGAGTACATCTATGATGTAGCCATCACTGCAAACGATTAAAAATGGTTTCAACAGGTTTCTAAACTTGTGATGACTGTAACTTACTCGTTGAAAGGAGAAATTCGCACTTTTTTCTATATATATGTACGTGCCATCACAGATTAAAATAGCTTTTGTATTTGCCTCATTTCCAAAAATCTGTTTTGGAATTAAAAGGTTTCTATCGAGAACGTTGTCTCTTGTTATGTGATCTATTCCAAGATGTCTTATAACAAAATCCTGGGTCAAACATACTCTCGCTTCTTTTAAGTTTCTTTGAAGTTGGCTACGTGACATATTAAATAATGTCGCCAGCCTTTCGTTTGTTTCGCCAGTCCTAAGTTTTGTCAGGTAGATTCCTAAAACAGTTCGCGGGCGCTTTCTTTGTGATAAAGATGGTGTTTCTTCCAATATATTATTAAATTGTTCACTTCTTAGACCCGTCCAGAAATGGAGCTCGTTTTCGTCTAATCCCATAGGGGATTCAAAATCCAATCTTGAGGTATTATTGACTGCTTGTATCAACATATTTGTCATATCTGTAATTAGACGCGAGTTGAAATAATGGGTCACGTTGACAGAATCCAGTAACTCCTCCCATCGTAAATGCATCAAATGATCTTCACATAGTCGGGCACTCGGTGACATATACAAACGATAGTTACATATCCCGTACAGTTTAATAGAAGCTGGGATTCGTCTAAGATTTTCACTTCTGCAAGCCCTATAAATGCAACGCCGAGATGAATTAGGAGTTCGCACATGATCAGGCATGAAAATCTCAGCCTCCTGTTGATCTGCACTTGAAATATCCATAGGTTCGGGAGCAGGTTCTTCCAAAAGCTCTAGATCATTCGCAACATTGACCTGATCTCGTGCTCTATGATCAACAGAATTGTTAACTCTTTGCCAGCATCTATGGCATGTAGCCATAACGTTGTTAAAAACAACCTGAAATATAAAAGAAGGTATTACAAAGGGACATTTTTAATTCCATTTATAATAAGAAACACACTTAGCTGACTACCAAAGACAGAACTGAGTGCAGAACTCCCTCATAAGTTTGTGACATAAAAGTCCATTTTATTTCACAGTTTTTATATCTGTCTCTGATTATTACTCAGTTCTGTCTTTAACCCTGTTCATATGGAAGTTATATTATTATACTGATACTTGTTTTGTGGAATATATCCTAATACCCTTAAAGTGCAGCGCACACCGCCAGTAGTGAGCAATGGCGAGCGAGCTAAACTATACAAACGAGGCGATGTTACTATACAAACTAAGCGAAGCTTTGACGAGCTAATCTATGTGGGTTCACACCGCGGACGAGCCAGCAGGAGAACGAGGGGAGAGTTCCGATCTTCATCATCACAACTTTCGTCAATTCATCATCTGAACTTTCTTCAATATACATCATATTAATGAACTAATTAAACACTACACTGTATTCGAAAGACAGGCGTCGACTAGTCGGAAAAAGATTGCCAAAGAGGGAAATGGGCGCGAGCAACGCTAACGAAGTGAACGATTAACTCGCTCGTTGGAGTCGTCGGATGTTTCATTGGCACAGTTTGTATCGCTGATGTAGCTTATCTATCTAGTTCGCGATGTGAACCAAAGCATTGAAAGAGGTGAAACGATGCTCGCTTAGCTCGCTCGCTTGCTCGCCAGCTGGTGGTGTAGCCTGCGCTTAATACTTAGACAGGCATTTTACTACATCCACCAATTACCTACATACACCATCCCTTATAAATCAACACAACCGAATTTTAAACATTTCACGAGTTTTTATAAAACGAATCTGCTGTGAACTGTTACCTACTTAGTCCAGTATAATAAATGAAAGTAGTAGTAGGTACATACCTGTACAAGTCCATTTTGAACAATATATTCAGCTAAATCAGGTCTTCTTTGGGGCAAAGTATTCTGCAGAATATGTCGCCGTTGCCGTAGTATAGAACGGGGACACAAAACACATCGGCGTCCGGATTCCATTTCACTCAACCAAAGTCCTTTAACGTGCCAGGGTCAAACAAGAAGCTATCAATACGAGTCCATAAGCAAGCAGTGGTTAGCACAAGTAAAACGATCCAATAACGCACAAAATAATCACGTGACGTCGTGGGCAGCGAACGAGCAACGAACGACTAACTCCAGGTAAAAAAAGGTTCAAGTCAGACGAAACCGGTTGTGGACTGAAGAGAGCGGAGGGAGCGGGGTTGTTATTGTCCTCTATATGACCGTGCGTACGCGCCGCTCTTAGCGCGTTGTATAAAACATTAGTGTCCTACTAATATTTTAATGATTTTAAAGAACGTCATTCCCAACAAATGAAATAAAACAAAAACTTTCCCAAGGTTTGCTTCTAATATACCTAGTCAGGTTTCTTTTGTTTGTTATGTTTAGTAAAGAAGATAAGTAATTAAAGCTTACAATCTGATATTTTGGATACCAATATAAATAATAATAAAACATGATTTTCTCGGAATACCCCATGTCTTTGAGCAATGTCGCCATAGTAAAAAATTACCACATAACCATGATCATTTAATTGAGATACATTTCAAATCTGTTGTCGATGTTACGTATGGGGGGACATTTTGACACATCGTCCTTTAATTACCACTTTGAAAAAAAAAATATAATAATTGTCTATACCTTGCCTAAAAGCATGCCAAGTTTCATTAAATTCCATAAGGTGCAACATGTTCAAAAAAAATAATGAAAGTATAAAAACATTGATATTTTAAAATGTGAAACATTGATGTTAAAAATATCGAAGTTTATGAATGATATATCGATGTTTTATGTGATCTTTTCATCACCATTTAAGTATTGAGACTGACATACACAATAACTGACAAACAATACAACTATACTACTGATATATATAATATTTTTTTTATTCTGTGGATATAATTGCGTGCAGTGTCAGTCGTTATAAAAAACTCATAATTAATATCCTTTCTGAAAGTTGAGATCGGCCACTAATCATGGGTCATAAAAAAAAAAAAGAAAAAAGATTTAATAAGTATATGTATATGTGTATATTTGTATATATAACTATAGTAAACTTGTATATGTAGTACATACTAAATTAATTTTTATTAATAGGTCTTCAGTCGCACTTGCAAACAGGTTTCACAAATGTTGTAACATAGTTTTAATTAAGTAGTAGCCATTGATGTTGGATTTGTAATGATAATAATATATTCCTGATAGTTTTTTTAGACTTAGGTTATATTACAAATCTGTTAAATGGTTCTAATTATAAATAAATAAATAAATAAGTAAATAAAGATATAACAATAATCAGACTACTACTACTTTTTTTTTCATAAATATCAAATTATAATTCCATGAAATGTAATAGGATTTTCTATATTTTACTTTATTAAAGTTTGATTTTGACAAACAACTCAGTAGGTATAATTTGCCATTTAATTTTTTTTTAAACGAAAAGGAATCATCGCTATTATAGCTATTAGCTTTGAGTATGGTCGCAAAAAATTGTTGTAGTATTGAGTATGAATACAAATCAAAACTTTCATTTTTGTCTACAGATACAGTTTATTATAATAAAATGATAACAAGACCAATTCTGTATACTAAAGATATTAATCATAAATAAATTTGTTTAATTTTAATGTACACACATCCAATCGAATTAGTATTTTAGATTTACAAATGTATATATATATATATATATATATATATATATATATATATATAAATATTAACGAACAATCACACCACGTTAACCTAGCCCCGTGCTAAGTTCGTAAGAACTTGTGTTACAGATACTGGGAACGGAAATAAATTTAAGAAATTTATATAAATGCATATATACATAAATACACATCCTTGACCCGGTGCAGACATCTATATTTGTCATACAAATTATCTGCACCTGTCGGGATTCGAACCCGCGACCGCTGCGTAAAGTGTCCAGTTGTCTGACCACTCGACCAGCCGGCCGTCAACATTATATATATATATATATATATTTAGCAGAAATTTTCCTTCGGATTAGTTAAAAAACACCCCCTCCCCCATTTGTTTTCCTATTGTTTTCCTAAAATTGTTCCAATTTCTTTTCCTAAAATTGATAAGAAACAAAATTGTAGGAAATTTAATTTTAAACAACTTTTGTAATAACTATTTTCCGTGTAAAATTAAAATGAACGGGTTATTTAAGAGACAAAAATAACCCTTCAAATCAAGATGGCGGATGAAGCGAAAACTCTGGTACCTCTGCTTTTTGAATTTAGGCTACCAGTGACCAAACGAATTCCGAAGGAAAATTCCTGCTAAAACTTTTTGTAAATTTTTGCCCGTTTTTTTGAGCTGATCCGACTGGACTGACAGTCGTCTGTTCATAAGGTAGACAACTTAATGCATGTGTCTCAGGTAACAGCCGACTGATAAATATTTTCCGCTGTTTTCAATTTTTTATCTTCTTCGGAACATTCCGTGATTTTATTTCTTTTTTTCTCTCTGCATTTTTTTATTTAATTTCTTCGTACTTCGAAGGATTTTGGGTTCGTAACTTTTCTCGATATTTTTTTTTGTCTTTCTACATTTGTCAATCTCATTGGTCTATCTGAAATTTAATATGTAATATAATATATTTATTTTACCGACATTTATATATTTTGAGTAAACTGTAATCTCCGCCTTACAATCGGTCATGATTCATTTCGTTACACATTGTCACATTCATAAAATAAAAAAGCGTGTGACATAACTTAAAATTTAAATATTATTGCATTGCAAGCAACTATGGATTTGGACGTACATCTACCGTTTTCTGTAATAGTAAGTCTTTTAAAATATGTTAACAGTAAAACGTAATAAACAGTACTTGCCTTGCATTCAAACACACATAATGCAATATTTTTAGCGACAAATATGATATACCAACGAAAATCACGATTTTCATTCGGAAAATAGGGCTGACTTTTATATCTGAATGATGGTATATAGCTCAATAGTTTTACTATTTATGAAAATAGTAAAGTAACTAAATTACTCAAAAGAAAATGATAGAAACAACCGTTATATTCATGACATTACACACTCATTAAAAAAATGGACACTTTTTAAAAACGATTTATAATGTTAATGAAATCAATATTTTTAAATGCACATTTAGAAACACGTTGAGAAAGTATCGTAAAGCGTAAGTGCAATTTAAAAATATGAAAAAACAATTATGTTTGTGAAGTGTTGTCATTTTTTGATACCAAGGATGTAGTTGGACAATTTTTTTTCTATGGTAGTGAAAATAGTACCAATAGAACACTAGACCAGTACCAATAGAAGAACTGCATTAAAATTGTACTGTTCTCTTATATTTACGCGAATTTTATTCATTTAATTAAAAGTCTAAAAACGGATTTTATCGCGTTTATTTAAATTTACTGTTTAACAATATTTAATTTAAATTATTTCCCGACGTTTCGGACCCTTTACAGCGTCCATGATCTCGGGGGACTGAGGTGGTGGGTGTCCGAATAATGAATCAATTGTTACATACCCCGCTTTTTATACAATTATAAATTATTACTTTTGACCGTTCCTATTCACACAGAATGAACTTGTTGTGTCTGGAAGTCGTGCTGTGTTCTTATTTTCTTTGGGTTCAATTAATTTTAGAACTGGTTCCCAAGCTGGTGGTACGTTCCAACCATCCTCTCTATTGAAATTAGGATGTTTTTTTTATTTCAATAGCCTCGCGAATCATCCTTGGTAGGAATCGGTGTTCTTTAGCGAGAATTTGTGGCTTATCAAATCTAATGTAGTGGTTGGTACCTTGTTGAGTATGCTGATACACAGCAGACTTTGTCGACCGTTGGTGTTTAATGTCAGCTATATGTTCTTTTACGCGTGTCTCTATACTCCGTTTAGTTTGTCCTATATATGAAAGACCACATTCACAGTCTAATTTGTAGACCCCTGCATCTTGTAAAGGTATTTGGCACTTGACAGATGGTAATAATTGACTTATCTTCGTTGGCGGCTTGTAGTAAGTTTTGATTGAAGCTCGCTTCAAGATGTAGCCAATCTTGTCAGTGACTCCTTTAACATATGGTAGTACGGCAGGCTGGCGCTCAACTGTGGCAGTCCTCTTCCTCCGGGATCTGTGACGCTGACGCGGTGCTCGGAGCTTGTTGTCTCGCAGTACCTGCTTGATGTGGCGTAGCTCTAATCATCATCATCCATAATATGTATATAATAGCAGGTATATATATGAAGGACGAAAAAGATATGTAGGTAGAGTAGGAATAGAGTAATTCATCAATATTGACCATTGGATGTCCACTGCTGAACGTAGGCCTCACCTTCGCTATCACTTCCAGCGACTTTCCTCAAGTCGTCTCTCCATATCGCGGACGGCCGTCCGACGCTGCGTTTGCCTGTACGTGGTCTCCACTTGAGAACCTTTCTGCTCCATCGGCTGTCAGTTCTACGAGCTATGTGCCCTGCCCACTGCCACTTCAGCTTGCAAATCCGTTGGTCTATCTTGGCAATCTTCGTTCGGCTGCGGATCTCGTCAGTTCTGGTTCAATCTCGCAGAGAAATACCAAGCATAGCCCTCTCCATTGGACGCTGTACGACTTGGAGCTTTTTAAAATGCCCAAGATCAGTGACCACGTCTCAGATCTGTATGTCATCACTGGTAACACACATTGGTCGAAGACTTTAGACTTCAGGCACTGAGGTATGATGGATAAAAAGACGTTTTTTAACTTCCCGAACGCTGCCCATCCGAGCTGGATATGACGATTGACCTCTCTCTCGAAGTTGGACCTACCAAGTTGGACATTTTGTCCTAGGTAGATGTGCTTGTCAACAACTTCGAGAGTAGAATCTCCAACCGATATCAGAGTGGGCACGACATGGACATTCGACATGATTTTTGCCAATTGGAAAAGATGTCCATATTCATTTTAAGGCCCACCCGTCAGGATCACTGAGTATAATGTCGAGGTCTCACAGGGATTCCACCATAAGCACATTATCGTCAGCAAATCGAAGGTGAGTGATCCACAAACGCCGATCACAATGGCCGATTATACTCATCGGTTTTCTCTATAATCTACCACAGCGTATGTGTGTAGTCTATGGTACTATAGCCTATTCGGAAACCGGCTTGTTCGGAAGGCCCAGCCTTCCGAAGTCATCAAACTTGCCCGTCAGACGATTCGTAATCACCCTAGAGAACAGCTTATAAACGTAGCTCAGAATCGAAATAGACCTGTAATTCTTCAACAAGGTGTTATCACCCTTCTTGAAGAAGAGCATTACCACGCTTCCGTTCCAGGCCTGCGGGGTTGCGCCCTCGCGCGAGATGGCATTAAAGAGCCTCTAAAACTTTAAGTACCGGTGTTCCACCCGCTTTCAGAAGCTCAGACGTAATACCGTCCTCACCCGGTGCCTTATTGTTTTTAAGCTGTCCCAGAGCCATACAAATCTCATGCATGCTTATATCCGGGACATCTTCGGAATAATTTCGGGTAATCTCTGCTCTTGGATCTTCAGCCGAACTGCAAACAGGTTGGTTGACCGAGGTATACAACTGTCCGAAAAACTTCTCGACCTCCCTCAATATCTCAGCTCTAGCCAACGCTGTACCTCCATCCTCAGTTTTCAGCACTAGGAGCACTTTGGAGCCCCGATTCCGCTCTATCGTATCTTTAATACGTTTTATATTAAAACACACGCATACCATGCCTCAGAGATTTCCAAATCTGTCTGTTGATCCGCTTATATGCTATAGAGTAATTAATTAATTATAATTAGAAACAAAAACATTTTTATTGATTTATTAAATGCGAATTGCGATTTTTTCGGACATTAAATTCGTGGTAAATATTTTTTCAGCCTAACGTTTTAAGCATATTGGATTCGATATATGTATAATAAAGACAATGCATCTAATCTTTCTTGACCCATGGTCGTTCTTTTTTCTTTTTTCATTTTTTATAATTTTTAGTTTTGAAAAAGATATTTCTAAGAATTTTGAAATTGCTTTATCTTTAGTGTGCTCGTTTTTTCTTCTCGGTCGTCTCTGGTGCCCCCCAAGACGGGATGCCCTAAGCAATTGCTTAAATAGTTTTACTTTTTAGTTTTGGATGATGTATTGAGTCGCTTCATCTATCTCGTCAGGCGTCTTCAACGATATTTTCAGTTCGATGTTTTCTTTGATATAATATTTGAAGCCCTCTCAATCAGTAAGGTTGTTCTTGTCAAAATGAATATTCATCGTACTAACAGTTAGTAAAACAGGAGTGTGGTCAGAATTACTGTCTAGGCAGGACTCAGCCTTGAGGTAATTTCTCGAGAGTCCATTAACTATGAAAAAGTCCAATAAGTCTGATCTTTTGTTTGGATCCACAGGCCCGTATGGCGGTTCTGAAGACGAAATAGCGTTGAGGTTGTTTTATTCTAGGCTTAGGCTTTATCTAAGTTATGCCTGTTCGCTAAAGTATTTGAACGCATAGTGTATTCTCAGGTTTATCAATCATTATCATCTTCTTTTATTCCAGAACAGCATGGATTTTTAGCGATGCGTTCTACTTCATCTAATCTCTTATCTTTCACAGATTTTGTTACAGCTTGTATAGATTCTGGGGGCCAAGTTGACGCTATTTTTACGGATTATAGCAAAGCTTTGATTGTATTGATCATCAAATATTGCTACAAAAGCTTCTCTTTGCTGGAATTCATGGTAATTTATACCGATGGTTTACATTCTATATTGAAAATACATCACAAGCAGTAGTAGTGAATGGATTCTCATCAAACTGGAATAATGTCCCTTCTGGAGTTCCCCAGAGGTCATTACTGGGGCCCTTACTTTTTAATATTCTTATAAACGATGTAACCTCTTGTTTCCAACACTCTAACTTCCTTCTGTACGCCGATGACATGAAGATATTTAAAAAGATTGATTTACTATGCGATTCTAAGCTGTTACAGGAGGATTTGGAACGTTTCGATCAATACTGCCTTCGTAATAATTTACAGCTAAACATTCAGAAATGTTACTGTATGATTTTCACTCGCAAATTTGAATTCCGAAAAACTATACAAATTTACAGATCAGGTGTTACAGAGAGTAAATGAGGTCCGCGATCTGGGTATTATACATGATCCTAAATTAACATATGAAAGACAAATATACCAGATCTGTAAAAAGTCTAATAAAACTATGGGCTTTGTCTTTCGGTCAAGCTCCCAATTTAATAGTATAAAAGTAATTAGGATCCTTTATTGTTCCTTGGTGTGTAGTATTCTCGAGTATTGCTCAATGGTATGGAACCCACCAACCAGATTTTTGAGATATCTGCAGTACAGGCTGGGAATCAACGACTGCAATTATGAGACAAGGTGCCGTAGCCGTAGACACCATTTACTAACCTTACAGGAACGGAGACAAATTGCCGACGTTGTCTTCCTAGTTAAAATTGCCCAAAATCGTGTAGATTCTCCGCACTTACTCTCTAAGATTAATTTGAGGGTGCCTTATAAAACAGTAAGGCAACCTATATGTTTGGATATTCCGCAGACTTCAACCAACTATAGAATTTATAGACAAAATTCTTTCTTTATTCGTGCAGCAAAAAGTTTAAACAATGTGGTGGTATCTCCGCAGCTTGATTTTTTTACTTCTTCAACACTTTGTTTCAAAAATACTTTAACGAACACTTGGTTTAATGGCTCTCAAACTGATCCTTAGGTGGCATTTGTTACCATTTTAATGTAACTGTATCAAACGAACAAGCTATTATTTTGTAATTTAATTATGAAAACATGTAATTGGTGTATAGTTTTAATTTAGTTACGTTCTTTTTGTATTAAATCACTGTTTGTTTTCCAAAGAAATAAAAATAAAATAAAATTAGCTTTAGTTACTTACCCCTAGTTGTTGTTAGCAGCTTGAGCCCCAGTAAGTGTTTTTAGCGTTCCAATCTCCACCAGCCACAATTGTTTTCCCCAGTGTAGCGAAGTAATCTGTAAAGTTTGTTGCGCTTATAGTATGTCTTGGTGGGCAGTATGACTGAGTTGATGAGTAGCTGACAAATTCGGTGGCCCACAGCGAGTTTCGACTGCAATTATGGTTGCTTGGATGTGGTTTGTCCTAAATTCTGATAGCCCTTGGTGTTTTATTGACTTTCGTATCACAACGGCTGTTCCCGCATGACCAGTGCCGTCAGGATGATTAGTCACATAGGTATTGCATCCTTTGATGTTGATTTTACTTTTAGCTGTGCATCAAGCTAGTTATTATATATCAACAGTTCTAATTCATTCTTGTTTGGGGTTCATTAATATTTCAGGTGCAAACACTTATTGCAGTAATTTTGAAATTTTTTCGACTATGGTAACTATGAGACTCATGACATTGCTCATCTGTTGTAAGGTTAGTTCGAATTTCTCCGATTAATTGATGAATAGTTCTTCTATTTTGTTGTTGGCTGGATTTCTTTCTTTTTATATATTATATATGTATGTCAGAGAAGAAAGGTTTTTTTTTCTGATTCTTTAAGAGGCTGTGGTCGAGAGTCTATTGGGACAGCCCTGCTTATCACTTTTTATGTTTTAGTTCTGGAGGTTAGATTCCTGGTCATACGTCTTTTAAGGATTGCCCTTGGGCACACTTTATACATCGGTATGGTCGCATGCAGTAGTTTTTCGAATGACAATATTGCTAGCATCTTTGACATTGTGGCAACGTTGTTCTTTTTTTTGGATCCTCGATTATAACTGATTGGTGGTATATATATTTAATGTCCTTCACTGCTGCGTTGTTGTCGCCTGGTGCGATATTGACAAAGAATGTGGACATTGGTTTTTTGTCTGGTCCAAACTTAATGTTTATAATTTCACCATGGACTTTGTTTACCGTCTTTTCGACTTCTTCTCTGATTGCGCTATGTGGGGTTGTATGGTGCAGATTTTTTATGACTACTCTGTAGCAGCGTTGGTCTTTTAAGTTGACGATATAAGGCCTTTGCTTTGAACTAGGATTATGACATTTTTATATATTTCTGTGTCCTTGCAGACTACTCTTAGTTGGTTTCTGTTGACAATCTTTATTGTAAAACAGTCTTTGTCTACTATGGACTCCAGCAATTCTACAAGTTTGTTGACGTCTTCAACTCCATATAGTATTATCGGTGGTGGTTTACTGGGTGGTTTTTTCATTGGCTCTTTCACGGGTTCTTTGGGATCAAGAGGTAGCTCGCTAAAACTATTGCTAGTTGTGATGTTTTCTGGTGAGTGGGACTGTAGTTTTTGTGAACTGTAGTGATATTTAGTCACTCATGGTCTCCGATGACCAGTTTGATGGATTAATTGACCGCCGCCCATGTCTCAGCGTTGAAGAATTTTTTTAGCCGGCCTGTTTAGATGTTCCACAGTTTCGTCATTCCCAACTTTATCATAATTACTAAAAATTCCGGTGTCATATTTCGAACGATTTCTGGGTAAAATTGACAGTATTAATGTTACCCTGTCTTTTTTGTGATCTACCATTTTTAGTGTGTGTATATATGACATATAATTGTAATGTACAAAAAAATATATAGGCGTACATATACATATACTCGTATCCGCTTGAGAATGTAAATATATTTGAAGGATACATTATATTTGAATGACGCACTCATCATTTTTCAGCTCATTTAGCCCACCAACGTTATGCCTAGAAAAAAGAATGTTCCAGAGGTTGGTACCCGCAGATATGGAACAAAATCCAATTACACCCTCGCGGTTTTAGAAGAATGCGTAGAAAATGTTAGATGTGGTACACTCAGTGCGTATGCTCTTGCCAAAGAATATAAAATACCTATAAATACAATTAAAAAAAAAAAAAAATAGGCACATAGAGAAAGTAGGGAAACCCACAGCTTTACCTGAAGAGAAGGAAAACATTATAAATGTTGGCAGATTCCGGGATACCAATAGACATTGATGATGTTACCCTTATTATACAAAAAGACTTGAACTCAGCAAACAGAAAAGTTAAGGTTTTTAAAAATAACCGTCCTGGCTGGGAATGTAAAAAACTGTACTGTGTCAAAGTAACCCATAAAAGGGGCTATAACTTTGACACACAACAAAATTGCCAGCTTTTGATGTACATATATTATGCTTTTTATAGACATTAAATAACTTGAGAGTATGAAAACTAAGCTGAGAGCACATATTAAATTAACTCTTTTGTCTCATATTTCACATTGTCAAAGTTAGCTAAAAATATATAGTGATGCTCTATAGCTTTGTTTCAGAATTTATTAAAGTATATGTATATGCGTATGTATGTAGAAATATGGCTATTTGTGTATGTGTATGTATGTATTTGTATGTGTGTATTTATATTTATGTCTATATATTTAACCCTTAATAAGGCAAGGGGAAATAATTTCCCACGTAGGAGGGAATTAAAATTTTTTTTTTTTTTACCTAACAGCTGGCCAATACACTAAATGTAATCATAAAATACACTTCTATGGTTATTTTATTTTTTATTTACTGGCAGCACTGGCACCATTAATGTCAACTAGAGCTGATATGTCAATTTCATGTTGACATAACGAAGTTTCAGTGGGTGAAAAGTGCAAATTGTCGGACTTTGTTTTGAAAAAAATTATTTTGTTCTACAAAAATTTCTGTGAGTAGAGTTTATTTTCTGTATCTTATAAAACGATTATTTTAGCGTAACTGTATGGTATTTTTATTCGCTTTGAAGTGATGTTTCTATGCAAAATGTTCAATTTATAAAGTGGGAAAATAATTCCCTTTGCCTTATTGTAGCATGGTGGATTATATGTATATATATAAACTTGTCTGTATGGATACGGACAGGTTTATATATATATATATATATATATATATATATATATATATATATATATATATATATATATATATATATATATATATATAATCCACCATGCTGCAATAAGGCAAAGGGAATTATTTGATAGTGCACTTCCATCTTTAGCCTTAATAATATAATAATAATAATTCAGCCGTAATGAAGGCTTAAGTGCTACCCCGTTGTAGATTTTAAAAAAAATAATAAAAAAGATGAGACCTGGGACTACACTGATTTGACTTGCGTAGTAGCCGATTTCTTAATTTTCCTATAAGAAATCGCTACCGCGCAGGTCGAACCACGTGATCCGTCAAGTCTGCTCTTTCGTGGCGCGGATTGTAACAGATAGTTTGTTTGATTTTATAACTTCAAGTTAGCAGAAGTAATTGCCACTTGTTTTTGTGTCTTTTCCTCTTTTCAAGTTTTCTTTTTTTTTCTTGTAGTGTTTGGCAACAATGAACAAGAAAAAGAATAAAATTAGTGTAAGAAATGAGCGAGAGTTGGAATTTATCGTCAACAATCTTTCAGATTTATCCGATATAGACTCCGACGATGATGCCTATTATAATACAGCACCTGTAACTAGCCCAGCAGATTACTGCAGTTTGCCTGAAGAAAATATTATCGAAACTCGTCTCGAACAGCTTTTCGGTGTACAAGAAATCACACAGCAAAATATTGAAGACAGAGAACAATATTCAGTTACTTCACTAAGAGATATATTAGAATCAAATAGGCCTGGCAGTAATGTTTGCGACACAACACCACAATTATCTGGTGATCCACTATTACAAGTAATAGATGAGCACATGGAGATACATGAAGAAAGGGAACATGATCTAACACAAAGAGAAATTGTAATACAGCAATGTATTGATGCGATCAACAATGATAATCATACAATCCAGGCAGATGACACAAGTACAGGGCCGTCAAATGTAAATAATAATGAATCAGATTCTCAAATAATGGGACGTCATAGAATTGTCAATGTATCCAGAACTAGTGTATCCAGAACAAGACAACCACGAGAGTGGAAAATTGAAAAGAACATACATAGTATTCCAGAATTTATCAATCCCATTCGTCCACAATCGACATATAATCACAAAACTAAGCCAATATCTATTTTCGAAAAGTTTTTCCCTGAGTATTTAGTACAAGTTATAGTAGAACAAACCAATAAATATGCAGCACAAAAAAATAGTCAAAATTATACACCAGTATCAGCAGAGGAAATGAAGGCGTACTTAGGAATATTGATTATGATGGGCCTTAACCCCTTGCCGGATATGGAGCTATATTGGTCAAATGATCCATTCTACAATAATCCTGAAATATCAAAAGTTATGCCTATTAAAAGATTTAAAAAGATTACAGAGAACTTACATATTAATGATAATGAAAAAGAACCAGATAGGAGCTCACCTGATTATGACAAATTGTATAAATTAAGACCCATGATAGAAGAACTAAATGAAGTTTACCAGCAAGAAACAGCAAATTCTAGTCAACAATCAATTGACGAATGTATGGTTAAATTCAAAGGGCGATCCAGTTTAAAACAGTACATGCCCAAAAAGCCGATCAAGCGTGGATTTAAAGTGTGGGCACGTTGTGATGCTAAAACTGGCTATTTATACGCATTCCAAGTTTATACAGGAAAAGGAGACGACATGGAAGACGCAGGGCTAGGACACAATGTGGTCATGAAACTTGCCACAGGCCTTCCTGAAAACACATTACTAGCTTTTGACAATTTTTTTACTGGCTGCGATCTGATGGAAGCCTTGTATGAAAAGAAAATTTTCGCTGTTGGCACAGTGAGAGCAAACCGAAAAGATCTTCCAGATATAATGAAAAGATTACAACCAAAACCTCTTAGGCTAGAAAAAAATCAATTTGCAGCTGTAACTGCTAAGCCTATTACAGCTATCAAATGGCTTGATACTAGAGACGTTAACATTCTTACAACTGCCCACCATCCAACTGACACAGTATTAGTAAAACGAACTCAAAAAGATGGAACAAAGAAAGAAATTCTTTGCCCCAAAGCTATCGCTTGTTACACACTCATTATGGGCGGAGTTGATCATTTTGATCATTTCCGATCGTCATATCCGATTAATCGTAAGTGTAGAAAGTTCTGGATGCGATTATTCTTTTTCATGTTTGATGCTTCAATAATTAACAGTTACATAACATATAATACTACTCACATTGTAAATAACCATTCCCATAGAGAGTTCAGGCTACGATTAGCTAGAGAGTTGGTTTCAAATTTTACCAGTAAAAAAAATCGGCAGGTCGTGTTCAAAAACAAAAAGGGCTCTAACTTCGGCGTGCCAGATGAAATTCGCCTCCTCAATGTTGGGATCCACCTTCCTGAAGAAGGAAATACCTACAAAAGGTGTAGATTCTGCAGCACCAAGAAAGAGGAAAAGAGAACAAAAATACTTTGCACAACCTGCAAAGTTGCACTATGTGCAAAAAAATGTTTTAAATCATTCCATGAAGCTTCTGCTCAAAACTAATTTTGATTTGATTTTTTGTAATAAACCATGGTTGTCATACTTTTTGTTTTAATTACTTATCTCCTTGTTAAAAATTCAAATTTACAATTTATTCAAAACGCTATATACATTATACAAATATAATATATTTATTACGCAATTATGCATATATATTGTATATGTGACGCACACTCTTTTGCAGTATGTAATATTTTATAATCATATTTTTTCTTAGAAAACTAAATTTCACGGGCAAAGACAGGAGCCAGCGCTATATTTGAATAGATATAAAATAACTGAAAATACATGCTACCGTAAACAGGCAAGGGGAATTATTTTCCCACTTTTTGACTAACAGCAACTTAATTACGGGCAAAGGGAATTATTTTCCCACTGCAAAAAAGGGTTTTTCCCCCCTCTCCAACCCCCTTTAAATATATTTTTTGGAATCCCCAGCATTAAGTTACCCTTAACACGCCTCTTATTTAAATCTAAGTATTACAGAAGCTCGCGCCTTATTAAGGGTTAATGTGTATATGTATATATTTGTATTTGTGTATGTATATGCATGTATGTATCTATTATATTGTGGATATGTTTTGTACACCCCTACCGTTCTATTTATATCCTATCTACCTAAGGTTGCCTGGAAGAGATTGCTGCTTTAGCAATAAGGCCGCCTCTTGTACATTTCTCTTATAATTTTACTGTGTATTTGTAAAAAAAAAAAAAACTTTTTTTGGTGTACAATAAAGAGTACTTGTTGTTGTTGTTGTTGTTGATGATCTGTCAAAGTTACCCCGATTGACTGTAATTTATTCACTAGAAAATAATGAAAAAAAAAAAGAAAAGAGTTTGGGTTGTCTGGGAGAAATGGCTTAATGATGTATTTGTGTTATAAAATTTAAGTATAAATAATGTATTAAAGTGTAAAAAAGCTCTTACATTTAAATTTAAGAGATTTTCTTTTTTTAATTCAAGATGAGGTTCATTATGGTACATGATGCTCGTAATGAAGACGGTATCAAGAATTTCTTCACAGATGTCTATGAGGCCTACATAAAACTTCTCTTAAATCCATTCTACAAAGAAGACACACTAATCACATTCCCAGCGTTCGAAAAGAAAGTACAGCTACTGGGAAAGAAATATTTAACATAAAATTATTTAATAGCTTATGTTAAGGATAATTTATTTGTACATGATGAGAGAAATTAAGAACTACCATGTGTACTTTAACCTGAATAGTTGTTTCAATGTTCAATTTAAAACATTCAGTAATTAATGTATATAACGGTTTATTTGTTAATGTTATATTAAAAAAAATGTATATATATTGTAGTAAATCTTTTATTGAACAAAAAAATATCCAATAATACTTAATACTGTTTAAATATATTATAGCTACTGAACTTTCAAGCTTTATAAGCCACCTACATGTGTCAAATTTTATTTAAGAATATGAAAGTACCAATATGCTGGTATTGGCGTGAAAGCAATCTTTAAAAAAAATAGGTTTTTTTTGTTATACACATGTCTTGACACTACTACAAGTACACTATATCATTCATACTTAGAAATGTCAATATTTTTTTTGCGTTTAATCAATAATATTTAAAGTACATTTGAAAAATTAACATAATCCAGTTTTAATAGATGTCTGGAAGGCCCAGATCGTCATCAGGAATGCTCTCATTCGAGAAATCATCTGAAACAAATATTTTTTAATTAAAATTTATAATTTGGATAAAACTATAGAGATGTTCCTCTACAGAAATATTATATAATATACATTATATTGTCAATAATAAGGATTTCTTTACATTGTTCAAATAAAGGAGCAGCAAACTGCTCTCAACAATTTCATATAAATAGATTACTTTGTAAGAAATAGTCTGAAATTACTTAACCAATTTAAATAGTTTATTTTATTTTATTTATTAATTTTTTTATTAAAAAGCTATTTACACATGTAACACAAGCCAATAAAAGGTAAACCACAATCCACATTAGCATAATTTTAAAATAATAATCACATGTATATATTGACAACCATTATGGTGTAGTGGTGTGTGAAGTTGCCTTAATGCCGGCAGTCATGGGTTCAATTCCTGCTCGGAGCAGATATTTGTACAAATATTTGTTTCTGGTCTGGGGGTGTGTCCTTGTTGGGTTTCCCCGATGTGCCTCGGAAAGCATATAAAGCCATCAGTCCCGGTTGTGACCATAAACAATTGATAGCGACTGTTATTTATGGTAGTGAAATTATCTGCCAAATCGTGGTGGAGCAGCACGGTGGATTAAGCTCCAACCCATCTATATGGAGAAGAGTCCTTTGCCCAGCAGTGTGTGGTTTACAGGCTGAATCAATTCAGTTCAATAATACTGTATTTCCGTGGTTGTTCACTAGAGAATATAAAAACTGGCATCACCAATCTGTGTGATTTGTAGACTTATATCATGTTTGTTACTTATCAAAGAAAAAGTAAAATCTATACTACTTTAAGGATAAATTTGTCTTTTATAATTTGACTTTCTGTCCAGTTATCTTTTTAATACTAAAACTTTTTAATAGCTTTAAACACACAGTTATACTGTATTATTTGCAGTAATTAAAATTATAATAAATCTTTTTCTACCTGTAAAGAACTCATCCTGGTATGAACAATCAAATTCTAAGCTGTGATTTCTGACTGCTGGAGGCGGTGTGTTTGGAGGTGAAAATTGTTTTGTTACTTCCGGTTCTGGCGCAGGAAGAAAGTCCAGGAGATCTTTGTGATAATTATCTATGAAAAATTACATAAGCAATATTATTAAATATTTAACTTTTTCATCATCAAGAGAGATAACTTGACCTTTGTTCTCCATCGTTTAATTTTATTAATATAAATACTAACGAAATATGTTGACGAAAATTGTATAATATTTAAAAGCATAAGGGTAGTTAACACTTACCATATTTGTATGTAGGTTTAGTAAATTCCAGCTCAGCAAAATTAAAACCTTTGTCATTAATTTTTGTATCTGCGTCGCTGTATATCAGCGAGCCGACGTTTATAGCGCGCGGTGTAAAAGCTTTCCTCAGTGGAGTACTTTGCAACGCCTTTCCAGTATTTGAAAGAAAAGATTTCTTATTTTCGCCCTTTTTCACGGGTTCATTCGGCTTTATCGGTCCAGAAGACACTGTTTTTCCCATATTTTCTAAAAAAAATAGTAATTTTAAAATAAATAGCGTGTAAGTACGAAAAATAACTTCGCAAGTTTCTTTTCTTACCGATATTAGATAACGGCTGCCGCGATACATTTTTTACAGCTTGCCTTGTTAAATGATCTCCGAAAATATCAAAAAGTGATTCAGCCATTACGTTGAAATATAATAATATCTCGTATTCTGTAAGATTTACAAATTCGATTACTTCGACTTTGTACAGCAGAAGACGTTAGTTTTTAAACTCAAGTCTCCGAGTTGTCAAATTTGATTTTAGTATCACACAACTGTCAAAGAGAAACAAAAATAATACCTATTTAATAAAATATGACTTCTGATTTTACTTCCAGTAAAATTAATTTTACTTTTTTAATGAACTTAATGTACCTATGCACAATTACTGATTATTATAATATGAATTTAGCTATTATGGAGTCATTATTAATGTGCATCTTATAATAATAATCTATATACATTACTTTTGTAAATATTTTTAAGGTACAGTTACACATGCTTATTACTAGCATGAAAGCATGCTACTATTGAGTATATGATACTTAGTAGCATGTGTGTCGAAACATTGCTAGTAATAAGCATGCTAATTTTGAGCATGCTTAAATCGACGGTCGTGCGATTTTTGACCATGCTACCTGCAGTTTGACGCGCTAAAAGCACGCCCCCTTCCACCCGGAAGGGGGCGTGCTTTTAAGGTGTCAGAACAGGTTAGCTAATTGAAATATATGAAAAAAAGCATGCTAAACAAGAGCAAATGTGTCAGTTTTAAGCATGCTAGTAATGAGCTTGTGTAGCAGTACCTTTAATGTACCTAAATATTTAAATATTAAATATATATATAAATATACATATATATATATATATATATATATATATATATATATATATATATATATATATATATATATATATATATATATATATATATAAATCACATTAAAATCTTTTATCAAATGTAGTTGTGGTCGGTAGGTACCGTGGTTGTGATCAAAAATGATAGAGGGTAGAGGTAAGGAGAACTGTCTTGTATGGTGGATTAGTTGAAGAAGTGTACCCTTGTAAATAGCAAATTATTGTTCGAACACTCACCGAAATAGCGTTAGTGTAGGAAATGAAGTCATATGAAGTTAGCAGTTATAAGAAGAGTGAAGTGTGTTGGGTTGAAAAATGTAGTATTTGTATTGACTTCTGTAGTTAAGAAATATGCAGTATTTAAAAACTCAACTATTTACGTAGTCAACTGTAATTTAGTAAATAATAACTTATGAAACTCCTGAACTAACATGCATGTGATTTGTTTTGTCTTTTATTGTTGTTAATTTATATTGTTTATTACGTGTTCAGTCTATGTTGTGACTGCTTTTGGCGCTTCCTTTATGAGTTACCTTCATGTTAATATGGCATCACCCTAATTAATTGATGCATTTCGATGGAGACTTTTCGTAATACAAGGACCGTGTTCCAATATATACTGGGTACGTTCGCGGGCCCTCTTCTAATTGTTTTTATCACTTTTTTATCTATGCATTCCACACACCACATGCGCAGCATGACAGCGCGCATTTGTTATTATTATTAATTAATATTGTTATTAAAACGTCACCAATATTTAAATAATTTTTTTTGTTAATTAGAAAACGTGTACCTACATGATAAATATTTTCATTTGAAAAAAAAATGTCGAAAAATGTGGATAGTATATTGGACTGTGTTCCGTTATAAAAAGTAACCAGTGTAGCACAGTATAGAAAATTAAAAAGGAACGGCTTCGCAATATACTGAATTGACGTCACACCTCACAGCGCTCCAGTGTACATCGGAACACGGCCAAGATCTTATATTATTAGACCATACCTATAATTTTTACTAGACCGTGCCTTTAACTCTATAGTTCATGTCACTCCATGTCAAAAATAAAAAATTTAAGTACAAATGTCAATGTCATCCTCGTTTCTAAAATCTTCCTTTTCATCTGTTTTTGTGTTTATAATTTTTCTAATAATATGAATTGAACTGAAGCCATATTGAAGCTCTTTAAATTGATCGCTAAAGAGTAGTGGTTGTATACTATGTGCATGTATATTCTTTTGTTTTTATTTTTCGCGTGAGCATGTCCACTCACATGCGTTTGTTATAAGTAGAACCTTAAGTGTTTGTATGTGTGCTGTGCTTCAACACGTGTAGGGATTTGTGTGTTATTGTTTATATTTATAACTAAGTTTTATAACTTTTAAGTTGAAAATAGTTTTTAAGATTAGGTGAGTTTTTTATATTTTATTATGTTATTTTATACTTTTTAATTTTTAAGATGGACTTAGATCGACCTCCAGATCCTCATGATCCCGATGGATTTTAAAGTTCCGGAAAATGTTTTTCGGTTGATGACGCTTCCATTTCTTATGTCCCATCAAAAGTAATAACAAATCACCCCACTACCTGGCTTCCTGCGTATATTCCCTTCCTCCTCATTAGCTTTTCCTTTTCTAGATTACTCCTGTCTAAGGAGTGACATCAATGATTGGTATGCTGGTGGTGCCATTTCTGTCCTCTTCTCAACTCTCCAAATCCTTTAACTTTCTTAAATTAATGCAGTTGCTATTAGACATGTAATTTTTTTTTAAGAAACCGGATAGTCTCTCTAAATTTTTGTTTAGCACTTGACTTGGCAGAATCATCATCGAAAAGCTGATGGAGCTGTAATTTATAAAGAAGAAGAAGAAAAGAAAAATATGATGTCAATTTTTGTATTCTTAATGATGAATCACCAACATGTAGAATTTGCCCTAACCAGAATCTGCTGTTAATTGATCCTTATCTTATGTTTTATTTTCATCAACTATTATCTTATTAAGAAAGCTTTTATCAAAAATCATAATTTAATCATTAACTTTCAACAGTGATCATTATCTTATCCTTCTTTCTTTAACTCGGGTTTTTTCTCAACATTTTTTCCCTCAAGCCCTTCTGTCGAAAAATATAAATTCTGTAATACAGACTGGCATGCTTATGCTGCAGCCATTGGTAGCATAATGGATTCCTGCTCTTAATTTTATGGTGATTGAAATGTTGTTCTTTAAAGCAGTAAATTGTATAATGCTACAGTTCTTCTGCAGACTTAACAAATTTGTTATTAATTTTTTTTAATTTATCTTTCTATTTCTTTAGATCATGGTGGTATGACAATAACAGTCTTTCTTTAACATATAGAATCTGATCAGAGTGACAGTGAGTGATTCTTGTGCTAAATCGGCGGTATTTTAGACTACTTCTGTAATATTGTCATTTCCACTTTCTGTGCGAAGAATGGGGTATCGAAAATGGTTAAGCATCTCATATCCCCTTACAAATTATCACAAACTCTTTTATCCTGTCACTATGCCCCCTCTTATAAAATCCCCATTTTATATGTAAATAATAATTGCAATTTAATTTAATTTTATATTAAATAAAATTAAATTGCAAATGTATCTTGTGATTGTTCTAAAATAATGTAGCTGTAAATAGTTTTTGGGTTCTAAATTTATGTTTGTGTTGTTCTAGGTTAAGAGGGTACTATAAAGAAATTAAATTTCTACACTCTTCAAAGTTTTATTGAGGTTCTAGTCTTGGACCACCGATCAGTCTTCTTTGTGTCATCTCCATCATACGTGACATTGTTAAAATCATCCGACTATTTTGGCAAAAGTAAAATGATAAATTAAATTTTAGTACCTGATTGATTTAACGGCATATTGTAATAAAACAAAGTACAAGTGTACAATAATGTCTAATTCAGAAGATAAATCCAAAACAAATGTTGCTGCTGACCCTCTTCAGAGATTGGCTTCATTTAAAGCTCCAAGAGATCTTACACTCGGTGGATTGAAGCCTAATAAGAAAATTTTCACACCTAATTTAAATGTGACCAGAAATAAGAATAAGAGGTAAGTAGAAATTATATATTACAAACATTTTAATGCCATGTAATGTAATACATATAAAATAGCCTGTTCAATTAAATATTTAGATTTGTAGTTAATAAATGATGATCGTTTTGGTGTATTGGTGTGAGTAGTCGCCACAAACCGCGCGCCGGCAGTCACGGGTTCGATTCCCGCTCAGGACAGATATTTGTATTTGTACAAATATTTGTTTCCGGTCTGGGTGTATGTCCTTGTGGGTCTTCCTACCGTGCCTCGGAGAGAACGTAAAGCCGTCGGTCCCGATTGTCATCAAAGACACCCGATAACGATTGTTACTCATGGTAGGGATATTTATCCGCCAACCCGCAGGGGAGCAGTGTTATGGATTAAGCTCCAACCCTTCTTCTATATGGAGAAGAGGCCTTCGCTCAGCAGTGAGTTGCTTACAGGCTGATACAGTACAGTTATTAAATTATTTTATTATATACCATATGCCGTGCGGTGATCGGCAGAGAAGAATGGTACAGCCCTCTTTCTTGCCGAGGTGTCGTAAAAGGCGACTGAGGTCATAGTGGTGTGAACGACTGTACACCAATCAGGAAGGTGATGGGCTGCAGCGTCATCTTCCTGTCGCAACACACCGCACTCGCCAACCCGCCTATCAAGCGTGGCGAGTATTGACAAACCCCCCCAGACATAATTGGGAGGCCTACGTTCACCAGTTGACATCCAATAGCTGATGTGGTGGTGGTGGAGATTATTTTATTAAAAACAGGAATACTATACATAATATTTAGATTAGTTACAAAAATTATTATGTAATATTTAATTTTATATAACTAATTATTTCGTGGCCATATCGTATGATTGCCCACATCATGAAATTATCGAGAATGGTCGCATTTTCATGATGTTGTTAACAAAATTTGACCAGATCATTAAATCGTAAACGTGATATAATGAAAATAGGGTGTCTATGAAATATATCGCATGTTTGTCGCATGGTCACACTACTATCCTTTATCTATACTAATATTATAAAGCTGAAGAGTTTGTTTGTTTGAACTGAATTTTCTTTTTTTTATGTTTGTAATGGAATAGGTATTTGTCTTCCATCTCACCTGATGGAAAGTGTAGATGAAGACGAAGGTGGTACACGCCCATCCAAAAGAAACCTGTTCACTCTACTCTTAAAGGCTCCAGAGTTCAACCTATCTGGAAAAATAGACCTAGACAGGTCGTTCCAAATCTTGGCGATTCTCACCAAAAACGAGCTGCCAAACCGATTGAAAAATTCTTTTTGTGTTGGATAGCCCATTTACCGAGGAAGGCTATAGGCTATATAACATCACGCTATGACCAATAAGGGCTGAGAAATAATAAAAAAATGTTACAAATTCGGGAAAAAATAATCTTTTTTGAGAGCTTCCGTTGCGTCATTTATTATTTCTCCTCTCGAGACATTTTTTAACTATAGTTCCAATTTTAAAGTAAATATAACATCACTCTTTTACTGAGAATTTTCGAAAAAAAAAACTCAATAATACATTAAACGACCCAGAAATCAAACCTGAGACCCCTTGCTCGGCAGTAACGTTTGCGACCACTCGACCAACGAGACGGCTACCTACTAGAGTAATTGTTTAAAAATATAAATTAAGTACGTTTTTTCCTCAAATTAACGCGGGTGAAACTGCGGGTGCCCGCCTCGTTGGTCGAGTGGTCTCAAGCGCTACTGCCGAGCAAGGGGCCTCTGGTTCGATTACTGGATCGGTCACAGTATTATTGGGTTTTTTATTTTTTGAAAATTCACAGTAAATACGGAGCCTGGAAGCCTGGAGCACGGAGTCTGGAATGGTGCCCGGTGTATGGCAAAAGGCTCGCCCCCTATTACATGGGACTCATAACTAAGGGCGAAAATTGGGTGTTACATTTAATATGTGCTTCTCTTCTTACCCCTTCGGGGAATACAAAGAGTCATGTTATGTTTACTTAAGTGAAACTATAGTAAAAAATGACTCGGTAAGAGGAATAATAAAAGGACGAAACGGAAGCTCTCAAAAAGATTATTTTTCCCGTTTTTGTAACGTTTTTTATTATTGCTCAGCCCTTATTGGTCGGAGCGTTATGTTATATAACCTATAACCATCCTCGGTAAATGGACTAACAACAAAAAAAAATTTTCAATTCGAACCAGTATTTCCTTAGATTAGCGCGTTTAAACAAACTCTTCAGCTTTATAATATTAGTTTAGATATGATCAAATAATCTTGTCATCACAAAGTAGCTCGCTTTAGTTGACCATATCGACAAACGATTTCTTATCATTGATCTGGCCAAGGCACATCATGATGTGGCCAATGGACAGTGAAACATTTCATGAAATGCGACCATTTCATTAAAATTTAGAGCATTTTATGATGTGTACAATTTTACGATAATGGCCACGACATATAGTTGTATTATATTGTCAATAGCAGCTTTTTAACAGCGTTTTTTACGGTTTTTGTTTAAGTTTACTCTGAATATTTTCTCTAAATGAAAATATTATAATTTAATGCAAATCATAATTTTTCAGCATTGGTGCATCGAACAGTCACAAGGACGGAAGAGTCAAGAAGGAGGAAAAGAATAAAAGGGATCGTAAAAATGATAGAAATAAAAATTTCAAAAATGGCCCCAACGTTATTAAATCAACTGGAGTATTTTCAGAAGGTAAATTGTTTCTCAGTACATTATAAGTTTACATAAGTAAATACTGTACTGTACCATATCAGCCTGTAAACAACCCACTGCTGAGCGAAGGCCTCTTCTCCATATAGAAATTTGAGGGTGTGAGGAACAGGGTGTAATCACGTCGGGGTCACCAGTTTGGGGGAGAGAGGAACAGGGTGTAAAGTTCCTCATCCACCATTGAAAAGGGAGAATCCTCCGACCAGACAGATGTTGAGTCTGGTGGGCTACTGCCCTGACGGTTGTTGTCGGGTTCTTGTATATATGTTCAATCGCTTTGATAACTTTGATAGCGCGATGTAGGATACGTCAGTTCGTATGTGGCGAGATAGATGTCGCTACAGAAGAAAGGTTAGAGCTTAATCCACTACGCTGATCCATTGCGTATTGGCGGATAAATATCCCTACCATGAGTAACGATCATTACTAAGTGTCCATGATAACTACCGCGCCCGACGGCTTTACTCTATGCGGCTATGCTCTCCGAGGCACGGTGGGGAAACCCACAAGGACATAATTATACCCAGACCGGAAACAAATATTTGCATAAGTACAAATATCTGGCCCGAGCGGGATTCGAAGCCGCGACCGCCGGCGTTGAGACGACTACTCACACCACTACACCAGAACGGTCGTCACATAACGAACATAGGTAAATATTTAGTCGCAAAACCAACCAATCACAGTATTGAACATCTATCATTAATTGGATTCACCCTCATCAACATTTATATGGAGTTCTTAGTTACGTTCTGGAATTATTAGTTTTAGCATTTTGTAGTTTATAAATAAATAGTTTCCTCATGATAGAATAATAATAAACTGATTCAGTAATTTGAGAGTTTATCAAAAACCAAACAAGTAAATATGTTTAATATACACACACGGTCGTCTGTTCCTAAGGTATGCATCTTAATGCCTTTGTTTTACGTTACAGCGGACTGATATACTTTTTTTTTTAGAATAAATATACATATAAATAATTATATATTACACCCACCTCGGGACAGGAATCGAATCCACAACCCTGTAGCAACCAGGGTCAGTGCCAACTGTGCCCGTAGGCCAGTCAATCAAAAAATGAAGCCTGTTTATATAAAAGAAGTTCTTGTAATATCTTCATTGGTTACCCGAATGCGACAGAAGGAGGGTTATGTTTTTCGAGTGTATGTATGTATGTACGTACGTCCATATCTTTGGCACGCCCTACAGCCCAAACGGCTGGACGGTTTTCGACATATGAGGTGTCGTTGGATTTGTCTAAAATCTAAATTGTAGTAGTGACATAGACTATATAAATTTTCAAAATGGCGCCCGCAAATGGCGGAATGAGGGGGGGAGTTGTTTTTCTTACTCTAGCAATATGGGTATCAAATGAAAGCTAGTAAATTGTTTTATTCTTTTTAGTTTATAATAAGAGTATTTTACGCAGTCGGGTTTTTTGATTTTTTTAATTAAGCATACTTATTATAAGAATTTATTCATACTGGGATTCTTTATTTTTTACAGGTCTTGGTAGTGTGGAAAGAAGTCACCAGAGCAGAGTATCATACAGTAGGAATACTGAGTCAACTCCTACCACACTACAGAAACCGACTATCAAAATTAAAGATATTGTAAAGGTCAGTTGTATAGATGTAACATATTGCTAAGAATTAAAAATAAGTTCCTGTCTACATAACTTTAGTATTGTTCATATATATAAAAGAAATAAAAAATTAAACTAAGTTTTCAAAAGAATATTGAAAAAACGGTTTTAATTTGTTTTTAAATGTTTTGCTAGATAGTTTTTTTTTCTTTTTTTTGTACATAAAATATTTAATATTATACATTAAATTGAACTGAATATTAAGGGAGATCGAGAAGTTTTACGGGCACTTGTATACCTCGGTTAACCAACCTATTCGTAGTTCGGCTGAAGATCTAAATGCCGAGCTTACCCGACAGTTTTCCGAAGATATCCCGGACATCAGCTTGCTCGAGATTTGTATGGCTCTGAGATAGCTTGCCAACAATAAGGCACCGGGTGAGGACGGTATTACGTCAGAGCTTCTCAAAGCGGGTGGAACACCGGTACTTAAAGTCCTTCAGAGGCTCTTTAATGCCGTCTTGCTCGAGGGCGTAACGCCGAAAGCCTGGAACCGAAACGTGGTGGTGCTCTTCTTCAAAAAGGGCTATAACACCCTGTAGAAGTTGAATTACAGGCCCATTTCCCTTCTGAGAAACGTTTATAAGCTGTTTTATAGGGTCATTACGAATCGTCTCACGGGCAAGTTTGATGAGTTCCAGCCTTCCGAACAAGCCGGCTTCCGAAAAGACTATAGCACCATAGATCACATACATACGCAGCGGCATATTATACAAAAGACCGAGGACTATAATCGGCCATTGTCCTTGGCGTTTGTGGACTATGAGAAAGCCTTCGATTCGATCGAAACTTGGGTGGTTCTGCAGTCTCTCCAGCGGTGACAAATTGACTACCAGTATATCGAAGTGTTGCCAGTGCTTGTATAATAACGTTAATATATCGGTTAGAGTACAGGAGCATAGCACGAGAGCGATTCCAATGCAGCAAAGTGTGAGACAGGGAGATGTCAACTCTCCGAAACTGTTTACCGCAGCATTGGAAGACGTTTTCAAGCTTCTGGAATGGAAAGGATTCGGCATCAACATAAATGGCGAGTATATCACTCACATTCGATTTGCCTACGATATCGTGTTTATGGCAGAATCCCTGGAAAACCTCAAAAAATGTAAAGGTCCAAATTGGTAAATCCAACTGCGAGAGAGAGGTCAATGGTCGAATCCAGCTAGGATGGGCGTTGTTCGGGAAGTTAAAAAAACGTCTTTATGGGCTACTAACTATGGGATAGATAGAATTAAACATCTTAATTAAAATCTTGTATGTTTGTGAAATAACAAAATTAATTTAATCCCCCCTCACCTCCCTTGCCCCAAATAACTAGCAACATACAGCCTAGGCGGTTGCTCTGATGAGAATCGCTTTTTGAGGGAGGCTTATTTTCAGCAG